>JBBGZY010000779.1:0-2400000 GCA_037952925.1 Lithobates clamitans | reverse complement strand
AGGCGGTTCTTGGGCAGGTTACATTTCTTTTGGAGGTCAGCCAGCCAAGCACTGGCATTATATGACTGGCGGAAATGCACACATACTTTCTGGGCCTGCCTCAGGACATCCTGTAAGCCCGGGTACCTGCCCAAGAACCACTGCACCACCAAGTTAAGGACGTGAGCCAAACAGGGCACATGGGTCAGTTGTCCCTGTCGGAGGGTGGAGAGGAGGTTGGTGCCATTCTCGCAAACCACCATTCCTGCCTTAAGCTGAAGTGGCATCAACCACCTCTGAGCCTGCTCCTGCAGAGCTGACAGAATCTCTGCCCCAGTGTGACTCCTGTCCATCAAGCACACCAGCTAAAGCACTGCATGGCATCTTTTGGCCTGCGTACTTGCGTAGCCCCTTCAACGCCTACAGAGCACCGCTGGTTCAGAGGACAAAGCACAGGAAGAGGCCATGGAGGAAGAAGAAGAGGAGGGGGTGAAGGGGAGAGGTGTGTCAGAATCACCAATAGTAGCATTTTGGAGGCGTGGTGGCAGAACAACCTCCAACACTACTGCACCTTGTCCTGCATCCTTCCCAGCTGCCAGCAGAGTCACCCAATGCACCGTGAAAGATAGGTAACGTCCCTGTCCATGCCTGCTGGACCATGAGTCAGCAGTAATATGCACCTTACCACTGACCGCCCTGTCCAGCGAGGCCAAGACATTGCCTTCCACATGCTGGTAGAGAGCCGGAATTGCCTTCCGTGAGAAAAAGTGGACGTTTGGGAACCTGCCACTGAGGAACCGCACATTCCACAAACTCATGGAAGGGGGCAGATTCAACCAACTGAAAAGGCAGGAGTTGAAGTGCTAGCAATTTAGCCAAGCTAGCATTCAACCGCTGGGCATGTGGATGGCTGGGAGCGAACTTCTTTCGGCGGTGCAGCAGCTGGGGCAGGGAAATTTGCCTGGTACATTCTGATGTCAGTGTACCGATAGCAGATTGCCCGCAAGTACTTGGCTGTGACACACCTAATTCTACACCTTCATTCCTCTCAGTGCAGGTCTCAGAGAGGACTGAAGGTATAGTGGGGTTGGAGATCCCAGCTGATGAGGAGCAAGGAGAGGTCCTCTTTGTTCTTTGGTGTGGGTCTTTTATGTACACTTGCCAACGAACTGCATGGCAAGTCAACATGTGTCTGGTCAAGCATGTGGTGCCCAAGCGGGTGATGTTTTGGCCACGCGAGATACGCTTGAGACATATGTTGCAAATAGCAGTGGTGTGATCTGATGCACTTGTCTCAAAAAAGGCTCACACCAAAGAACTTTTGGAATAGTGCACAGAAACAACAGTGCCCTGCACATGCGGAACTCTGCAGTGTGATCCAGTCAGTGTGCTGACCTTAAGCTGGCCCCTTGAGGGCATCCTGCCTCGTTGGTGATGTGCCTTCTCCTCCTCTCTCTTATCAGGCACCACGTGGAGTCAGTGACCTCATCATCCCCTCCCTCCTCATCACTGGAGCAAACCTGGCAGTATGCTGCAGCAGGGGGAACATGACTGTCAGATTTCTGTCTTTCTTGGGCACCCCTCAGTCTGGGCTCACGTTACTGCCTTCCTCTAGCTGAGTACCATCATCAGAGCCTACAAAATGCTGGGCATCCTCCTGGAGCATGTACCCAACACTGTGGTCAAATAGTTCGGGGGACTCCTCAGGGGGACATGGTGGGGCTAGGGAAGGAATGACTGATGCCATTGAGCTGAGGGAAGAAGCCGCGTTGGCAGCTGCTTTTCCAGACAAAGTACCCTGAGCCTGGGTGACAGAGGATGAGGAGGATGAGGTCGGCTTGGTCATCCACTCTACCAAGTCTTCCGCATGTTGCGGCTCAACAAGGCCAGCTGCTGAAAAAAAGGACAAGCGTGTCCCATGGCCATGTGCTGATGGGGATGCACCGTGTTCACGATCAGCACTGTTGCCTCCAGACACAGAGCCTGCTTGCCCTCTTTTGTTGGCTTGTGACTGTCTGCCTCTCCTTGTTGGCCTTCCAGACATACTAATGGCCTGCAGTGAGATGTAGCTGCACAAAAATGGGATGTATATGTATACTGATTATACTGCAGCTAGCAGAATGCTTGCCTGTGGTATTAATAGGGTCAGAAGAAGCACACCAGCACTTGCCTTCAGGTAGCTATAGGTGCAACTGTGCAGGGTACACAGTACACTAACTGTAAATACTTCAAGCTGCCTGCCTGTGGTATTAATAGGATCAGAAGAAGCACAACAACACTTGTCTTCAGGTAGCTATAGGTGCAACTGTGCAGGGTACACAGTACACTAACTGTAAATACTGTAAAAACACCTGCCTGCCTGTCAGTATATTAGAAAGAGAATAACAGGAACGGATCTAGCTAAACTGAATACAGTGTATATATATATATATATATATATATACACACAACACCTGGGATGCATATATATACACAATACACTGTAAGTGCAGCTAACTAACTCGCCTGCCTAATCTATCTAACTTAATTCAAATGACACTGTCTCTCTGTCTAATTCTCTCCGCTGCCGCAACACACTACACAAGGCCGCCAAAGCCATTACGGCTCTCTGTGCAGACGGCGCTGTGATTGGCCAAGCATGTGGGTCATAGAGCATGCTTGGCCAATTATCAGCCAGCAATGCACTGCGATGCCGCAGTGAATTATGGGCCGTGACGTGCCACTCGAATTTGGCGTGAACGACCCATAACGTTCGCAATTCAGCGAACAGTCAAACACACGATGTTCGAGTCGAACATGGGTTTGACTCGAACTCGAAGCTCATCCCTACTGATGGATTTAATAACGAATACTACAAAATATTCTCCAACATTCTCACCCCGCATTTAACTGAATATTTCAATCATATAGCCTCTACAGGCTCCATACCGGCAGAATCCCTACAAGCCAATGTCACTACTATTCCAAAACTGCATGACAACCCTGCCAGCTACAGGCCCATCTCCTTACTGAACACCGACACCAAACTGTTTGCTAAAATCCTTGCTAAACGACTCTCCAACATCATCCCATCTTTAGTACGTAACGACCAAGTGGGTTTTGTGGCTGGCAGACAGGCTTCAGATTGTACTCGGAGATTTATTGATCTTATACAATGAGCAGAGCACCATAAAACACCTTCTCTGCTCATCTCCCTTGATGCAGAGAAGGCATTTGATAGAGTCGATTGGAACTTCCTTAAGGCTGTCTTACTAAAATTTGGCTTCTCAAGAAAAATTTAAAAGCCATCTTATTTCTCTACTCCTCCCCCAGTGCTAGGCTTATAACCTCAGGCATATTTTCCAATCCTTTCCACATCACGAATGGAACGCGCCAGGGATGCCCTTTTTCCCCCCTGATATTTTCTCTAATTATGGAACCCCTAGCCCAATCCATTCGCACCAATCCTCTCATTTCTGATATTGAAACTGGCGACCGCGCACATAAAATTGGCCTCTATGCTGACAATGTCATAATATCTCTCACAGACCCTGTAAAATCTCTGCATAAATTCCATCACACCCTGAACTTATTCAGTAAAGCCTCCCTATATAAAATCAATTACTCCAAATCTAATATGTTAGGCATGGGCTTAGATCCTATCACCAAACGTAGCATTGCAGCATGTACCTCTTTCTTGTGGACCCCTAACTCCACTCTTTCTTACTTGGGTATTCAACTAATCTCCCCCTCTTCTCAACTAATCTCTCTTAACTTCTCTAATCTCATCCTGAAACTCCAAAAAACAATACAGGACCTCTGACATGTTCAAGCATCTTGGGCAGGTCGCATCACCTTGTCCAAAATGTACCTACTACCGCATATACTCTACACTTTCCAAACTTTTCCACTTCCCTTCCTTCAAATGCAACTCAAGAAACTCCAAACCATCATAACTTCATTCATCTGGAATGGAAAATGATCCAGATTCAAACGCAAAATACTATGCACGTCTGTACCTGATGGAGGCATGGGCGCACCGGACATTCCAGCCTAGTACAAAGTAACTATTCTTGATCAAGCTAAAAACTGGTGGGTATCCACCCAACACTCCACCTAGCTCCAAATCGAGACAACAGCTCTAGCCTCCCAACTTAAGCTGATTCTCAGTACCTTCCTCCTTCAACAACATGGAGTGCACTCTTGTCTCCAGACCATTAATGCTAGCATCAAGACATGGAATGCCACTATTCAACACACCAGAGGAATACCACACGGTTTACTCTCCTTCATTCCTCTCACCACCATGCAACTTCTCACACCCGACATTCCTCTTTCCAACTGGATAACCTCAGGTCCAACAACATATACAAAGAGTCTATACAAAGACTCCCTATTACTCTCCTTTCAACAACTACGGACCAATCACAACATCACCTCCAAAGATTTCTTTAAATATCTTAGACTTCATTCAGTTCTCTCCCATGTGAATTGGTCAAACAATCTCTTACCTTTGCACTTGTTACAATTCTACCGACAAACCTGTCCAAACCGTAGAGGTATTTCCTATATCTATAAACTTCTCACTGTTGTATATGTTGTAATATGTTTACCGATTTATGTGGAACATTGTTGTGTGTATGTACACATGCAGTCAATGTTGACAAGGCCAGAATTCAATGGACAATGGTTGATTTGTCCAACTGAATTTTAATATAGCAAAGACTGAAGACTCTTTGATGTGTTAATCTTATGCAAGTCTATTTGAACATCTCAAAGGGTATTCAGGTGGTATCTGTTAATCTAATCTAATTACACATACCTAAGGGGACTTGTTGATGTTGATATGCGGGAGTGCAAATTGGGGCGGTTTATGACTGCAACTGTTCACGGCTGGGAGTTGTTGTCTGTTTGAAAGACAAAAGCTAATCAAAGTCCTAAATTGAAACGGCCAATCAAATTGCTCAGCCATTCAATATTTAGTGAATATAACACGGCATTCAGTCTATAGTTTTAGGAGAGGCTTGTCTGTGTATGCACACAGACCTATGAACGTGGGGTTCTGAATTATATCTACTCTGTCGGATTTTTCTGTCATCTGTGGACTTTGGACTTTGTTCTGTGTTGGAAGTCAATAAAGTGCATCTCTCTGGAAGAATTGGGTTTCTGCGGAAGAGTACTTACTAATTAATTATCATACCCACGATACCATGGTAATACTATCTACCCGATATACTCGATCACTACACTCACCACCATCTCCCATGACCTCAAGACACCAACAATGGACCGCTGAGAACTATTACTACAACGTACTTACACCCCCAAGCAATTGTACCACTCTCTTCATGCACCGTTTTCCCACTGCCTACTTCACTGGGACTCCGTCCAGAAATTATTCCATGACTGGTACCTCACACCTGCTAAGTTAGCATGTATCTACCCCTCTACAACCAACACATGCTGGACAAACTGTGGAAGCTATGGATCTTCTCTGCACATATGGTGGAATTGCCCCACACTCACTCTTTACAGGTCCAATCTAACTAAGCTCATCCTTTCTATCATCTCGACCTTTTTCTCTTTATCGCCACAAATGGTTCTTTTGGGTCTGGATATTGATACTTGGCCCCAGAAATCACACACAATTATTTACCATGTTTTTATAGCTGCCCGCCTAGCTATTGCTAGAAAGTGGAAATCCCCACTCCCCCCATCTATTTCGGAAGTGATCACACTCCTCAACAACAATTGCCTGTTGGAATTTATGTATACCAAAGCTCACCTACAACTCCCAAAATTTTATAATCACTGGGAACTTTGGCTGACACACCCAAAAAGCCTAAATCCCACGTGACCCAGACCTGCTTTATTGCCTTAATGTCCTTTTCACACCCAATCTGAACACCCCCATTTGACATACTGTAATACTTCACCTTACTACAACCCCTGGCAAAAATTATGGAATCACCAGTCCCTGAGGATGTTCCTTCAGTTGTTTATTGTTGTAGAAAAAAAGCAGATCACAGACATGGCCAAAAACTAAAGGCATTTCAAATGGTAACTTTCTGGCTTTAAGAAACACTAAAAGAAATCAAGAAAAATAATTGTGGTGGCCAGTAACAGTTAGATTTATAGAACAAGCACAGGGAATAAATTATTGAATCACCCAATTCTGAGGAAAAAATGATGGAATCATGAAAAACAAACAAACAAGATAACACTCCAACACATCACTAGTTCTTTGTTGCACCACCTCTGGCTTTTATAACTGCTTGCAGTCTCTGAGGCATTGACTTAATGAGTGATAAACAGTACTCTTCATCAATCTGGCTCCAGCCTTCTCTGATTGCTGTTGCCAAATCATCTTTTCAGAATGGAGCCTTGTCATGGACCATTTTCTTTAACTTCCACCACAGATTTTAAATTGGATTGAGATCCGGACTGTTTGCAGGCCATGACCTTGACCTTATGTGTCTTTCTTCAAGGAATTTTTTCACAGTTTTTGCTCTATGGCAAGATGCATTATCATCTTGATGAATGATTTCATCATCCCCAAACATCCTTTCAATAGATGGGATAAGAAAAGTGTCCAAAATTTCAATGTAAACCTGTGCATTTATTGAAGATTTAATGACAGCCATCTCCCCAGTGCCTTTACCTGACATGCAGCCCCATATCATAATTGACTGTGGAAATTTGCATGTTTTCTTAAGACAGTCGTCTGCATAAATCTCATTGGAACGGCACCAAACAAAAGTTCCAGCATCATCACCTTGCCCAATGCAGATTCGAGATTCATCACTGAATATGACTTTCATCCAATCATCCACAGTCCACAATTGCCTTTCCTTAGCCCATTGTAACCTTGTTTTTTTGTGTTTAGGTGTTAGAGATGGCTTTCTTTTAGCTTTTCTGTATGTAAATCCCATTTCCTTTAGGCGGTTTCTTACAGTTCGGTCACAGATGTTGACTCCAGTTTCTTCCCATTTGTTCCTCATTTGTTTTGTACATTTTCTGTTTTCAAGGCATATTGCTCTAAGTTTTCTGTCTTGACGCTTTGATGTCTTCCTTGGTCTACCAGTATGCTTGCCTTTAACCACCTTCCCATGTTGTTTGTATTTGGTCCATGTTTTAGACACAGCTGACTGTGAACAACCAACATCTTGTGCAACACTGCGTGATGATTTACCCTCTTTACCTACATACTAACAAGCAGATTTAATCTGATGCAGGTGTTAGTGTTTGTAATGAAAATTTACAGGGTGATTCCATAATTTTTTCCACAGAATTGAGTGATTCCATAATTTATTCCCTGTGCTTGTTCTATAAATCTAACTGTTACTGGCCACCACAATTATTTTTCTTGATTTCTTTTAGTGTTTCTTAAAGCCAGAAAGTTGCCATTTGAAATGCCTTTAGTTTTTGGCCATGTCTGTGATCTGCTTTTTTTCTACAACAAAAAACAACTGATGGAATATCCTAAGGGACTGGTGATTCCATAATTTTTGCCAGGGTTGTATTAGCTGACTTCAAATCTATCTCACTATATAAATGCAGCAGTTTATCCTTATTAAAGTTCTTCCTTTGTATACTGTACTAATACGAACTGTTCACCTACTGTATCATTATTTGCTACTTATTATGCACATTTATGTCTGTATACTGCATACGCTTTTTGAAATTCCAATAAATACCAAGTTAAAAAAAAAATCCTGAAGCAGTACAGCAAGATAGCCGTCAAAATTTAACCACCATTACAAAAGCACTTCAGTATCATTGCAAACCTTACAAATGGGGGTTTCCTACCAATCTGCTGATTACGCATCAAGGTAAAACCCATGCTGTGCAGACACTCTCTGTACGTTCCTGGTGCCTCGTCCCAGAGGAGGACCCAATGCCAACTACACCTCCTTCCTCTCAAATGAAAGCTGAATGGTCTATAAAGGGTGACTGGCAAACCCTGCTCACCCTTCAGAACTTGACAAGCCAATGTGCTGGGTTGAAGCAGCCTCTTCCGCAGAAGCCTTACCTTTGCGCCACCAGCCCTGAATTTACCAGATGTCGCTTGAGAATATCCCCCTTCTATAACCTTTGGCAGTAGTTACTGCACATTGAATCCATATTGTTCAAGGGTTCCCTTTTTGATTTACCCTCTACCAGATACTACACCAGCCTTGCATTTTTTTTTTGTCTGCAAGTTAAATGTTTTTCTTTTTTTTCTCTTGTTACAACTTACAACAGTACCTTCTCTCTGTATAACATTATCAGTGGACCACTCTAGTGAGCCTCTTCCTTGCAACCTCACACCAGCTGTTCACCACTAAGTGCCTACTCTCACTGCAATAAACATGCTGTTCAAGATTATATTTCTGAATGCCAAAGGATTAAATAGCCCCCAGAAATGAGCAACTCTCCAAAAGGAAGCTACTAAGCAACCTGTTGATATTATCTTTGTGCAAGAAATACACTGTTTCTAATTTTTAGGAACTCTTTAACTACTTCCCACCCGGCCTATAGCAGAATGACAGCTGGGCAGTGGTTCCATTATCCTAACTGGACGTCATATGACGTCTTTCAGAATAAAAGCCGACACGCGCCCGTGGGGGCTGGCAGCTCAGCTCAGCGATCGGTGGTGCAGCATGTCAGTCAGACATACCGTAACACAGATCTTGGTAAAGAGCCTCTGATGGAGGCTCTTTACTATGTGATCAGCTGTGTGCAATCACGGCTGATCACAGTGTAAACACATCTGACAGACGCGAGTAGAGGAGAGCCGATCGGCTGCTCTCCTGTCAGGGGGGGTCTGCGCTGATTTATTATCAGCGCAGCCCCCCCAGAAGGCCCACTTCACATCACCAGGGATGCCACCAGGACCACCAGGGATTGCCACCACTGATGACCACCAGGGATGCTAATTTTTGCCCAAAATCAATGCCAATCAGTGCCCAAAAATGGTGCTAGTTAGTGCCCACAAATGGTGCCAGTCAGTGCCCATTACTAATGCCTGCCAGTGCCATCTTATCAGTGATGCCAATCAGTGCCATCTATCAGTGTCCATCAGTGGCACCTATCAGTGCCCATCCGTGCCCATCAGTGCCACCCATAAGTACCCATCAGTGCAGCCTTTCAGTGCCCACCAGTGCCGCCTATCAGTGCCCATCAGTGCTGCATATTAGTGACCATCATCAGTGCCATCTCATTGGTGCCACCTCATCAGTGCCGTCTTATCAGCGTCTGTCAGTGCAGCCTCATCAGTGCCCATCAATGAAGGAGAAAACTTATTTACAATATTTTCTAACATAAACTAAGAAAAACTTTTTTTTTCTCCAAATTTTCGGTCTTTTTATATTTGTTGCGCAAAAAATAAAAACCCTAGCAGTAATCAAATACCACCAAAAGGAAGCTCTATGTGTGGGAGCAAAATTATAAAAAAAATTGTTTGGGTACAGTGTAGCATGACCGCGCAATTGTCATTCGAAGTGCGACAGCACTAAAAGCTAAAAATTGGCCTGTGCAGGAAGCGGGGAAAGTGCCTGGTACTGAAGTGGTTAATGATTGGAATGGTACCAATGGATTGATGAATGTGCGGTGCCCATATTTAACCACTTCAATACCAGGCACTTAGCCCCCTTCCTGCCCAAGCCAATTTTAAGCTTTCAGCACTGTCACTTTTTAAATGACAATTGCGTGGTCATGCTACACTGTACCAAAACAACATTTTTATAGTTTTGTTCCCAGAAATAGAGCTTTCTTTTGGAGGTATTTGATCACCTCTGCATTTTTTATTTTTTGCTAAACAAATAAAAAAGACCAAACATTTTGAAAAAAAAAAAGTTTTTCTCTGTTTCTGTTATAAAATTTGTAAAAAAAATTACGTTTTCTGACTGCACTGATAAGCTGCACTGATGAGCATTGATGAGGCGGCACCGATGAGGTGGCACCAATGAGATGGCACTGATGAGGTGGCACTGATGGGCACTGACGTTGGGCACTGTTAGGCGACACTGATGGGTGGCACTGATATGCAGCACTGATGGGCATTGATAGGCAGCACTGATGGGCACTCATAGGTGGCACTGATGGGTACTGATTGGCGACACTGATGGGCACTGAAAGGCTGCACTGATGAGTACTTATGGGTGGCACTGATAGGCACTGATGGGAACTGATAGGTGTCATTGCTGGGCACTGATAGGCGGCACTGATGGGCACTGATGGCTGGCACTGATAGATTGCACTGATAGGCATCACTGGGGGTACTAGCATTGGCAGGCATTTTTAATGGGCACTGATTGGCAGCTGCCTGGGCACTGATTGGCATATCCCTGGTGGTCTAGAGTGGCATACCTGGATTTCCTGTGTGGTGGCCATCCCTGATGGTCCTGGCGGCATCTTGGTGGTTCTGGGTGGGCATCCGCGGGGGGCTGCGCTGATAGACAACCTCTACAGTCCCCCCCTGTCAGTAGGGCCGCCGATTGGCTCTCCCCTACTCACGACTGTCAGACGCAGAGTGAGGAAAAGCTGATAAATGGCTCTTCCTGTTTACATCGTGATTAAGTTCGGTTCACACCAGAACCTGCGAACGGACCGAAAGTTCGCGCAAACTTTAGAACCCTATTAAAGTCTATGGGACTCGAACGTTTGAAATCAAAAGTGCTAATTTTAAAGGCTAATATGCATGATATTATGCATAAAAAGGGTTTGGGGACCCGGGTCGTGCCCCAGGGGACATGTATCAATGCACAAAAAAGTTTTAAAAATGGCAGTTGTTTCAGGAGCAGTGATTTTAATGATGCTTAACCACTTCAGCCCCGGACCATTATGCTGCCTAAAGACCAGAGGACTTTTTCCAATTTGGCACTACGTCGCTTTAACTGCTAATTGCGCAGTCATGCAATGCTGTACCCAAACGAAATTTGCGTCCTTTTCTTCCCACAAATAGAGCTTTCTTTTGATGGTATTTGATCACCTCTGCCGTTTTTATTCTTTGCGCTATAAACGGAAAAAGACCGAAAATTTTGAAAAAAAATGATATTTTCTACTGTTTGTTATAAAAAAAATCCAATAAACTCAATTTTAGTCATACAGTTAGGCCAAAATGTATTCAGCCACATGTCTTTGGTAAAAAAAAGTCAATAAGCGTATATTTATTGGTTTGCGCAAAAGTTATAGCGTCTACAAGCTAGGGTACATTTTCTGGAATTTACACAGCTTTTAGTTTATGACTGCCTATGTCAATTCTTGAGGTGTTAAAATAGCAGGGCAGTACAAAACCCCCCAAAATGACCCTATTTTGGAAAGTAAACACCCCAAGGAAATTGCTGAGAGGCATGTTGAACCCATTGAATATTTATTTTTTTGTCCCAAGTGATTGAATAATGACAAAAAAATATATACATTTACAAAAAGTTGTCACTAAATGATATATTGCTCACACAGGCCATGGGCCTATGTGGAATTGCACCCCAAAATACATTCAGCTGCTTCTCCTGAGTACGGGGATACCACATGTGTGGGACTTTTTGGGGCGTACGGGGCCCCGAAAACCAATCACCGCCTTCAGGATTTCTAAGGGCGTAAATTTTTGATTTCACTCCTCACTACATATCACAGTTTTGAAGGCCATAAAATGCCCAGATGGCACCAAACCCCCCCAAATGACCCCATTTTGGAAAGTAGACACCCCAAGCTATTTGCTGAGAGGCATGTTGAGTCCATGGAACATTTTATATTTTAATACAAGTTGCGGGAAAGTGACATTTTTTTTTTTTTGCACAAAGTTGTCACTAAATGATATATTGCTCACACAGGCCATGGGCATATGTGGAATAGCACCCCAAAATACATTTAGCTGCTTCTCCTGAGTATGGGAATACCACATGTGTGGGACTTTTTGGGAGCCTAGCCGCGTACGGGGCCCCGAAAACCAATCACCGCCTTCAGGATTTCTAAGGGTGTAAATTTTTGATTTCACTCTTCACTGCCTATCACAGTTTCGGAGGCCATGGAATGCCCAGGTGGCACAAAACCCCCCCAAATGACCCCATTTTGGAAAGTAGACACCCCAAGCTATTTGCTGAAAGGCATGGTGAGTATTTTGCAACTCTCATTTGTTTTTGAAAATGAAGAAAGACAAGAAAAAACTTTTTTTTTCTTTTTTCAATTTTCAAAACTTTGTGACAAAAAGTGAGGTCTGCAAAATACTCACTATACCTCTCGGCAAATAGCTTGGGGTGTCTACTTTCCAAAATGGGGTCATTTGGGGGGGGGGGTGTGCCACCTGGGCATTCCATGGCCTCCGAAACTGTGATAGGCAGTGAAGAGTGAAATCAAAAATTTACGCCCTTAGAAAGCCTGAAAGCGGGGCTTGGGGTACCATAAGCGGCTAGGCTCCCAAAAAGTCTCACACATGTGGTATCCCCATACTCAGGAGAAGCAACAAAATGTATTTTGGGGTGTAATTTCACATATTCCCACGGCATGTTTGAGCAATATATCATTTAGTGACAACTTTGTGCAAAAAAAAAAATGTGTCTCTTTCCCGCAACTTGTGTCACAATAAAAAATATTCCATGGACTCGACATCACTCTCAGCAAATAGCTTGGGGTGTCTACTTTCCAAAATAGGGGCATTTGGGGGGGTTTGAACTGTCCTGGCATTTTATGCACAACATTTAGAAGCTTATGTCACACATTACTCACTCTTCTAACCACTTGAAGACAAAACCCTTTCTGACACTTTTTGTTTACATGAAAAAATTATTTTTTTTTGCAAGAAAATTACTTTGAACCCCCAAACATTATATATTTTTTTAAAGCAAATGCTCTACAGATTAAAATGGTGGGGTTTTTTTTCACACAGTATTTGCGCAGTGATTTTATAAGCACATTCTTTTGGGAAAAAACACACTTTTTTAAATTTTAATGCACTAAAACACACTATATTGCCCAAATGTTTGATGAAATAAAAAAGATGATCTTAGGCCGAGTACATGGATACCAAACATGACATGCTTTAAAATTGTGCACAAACATGCAGTGGCGACAAACTATATACATTTTTAAAAGCCTTTAAAAGCCTTTACAGGTTACCACTTTAGATTTACAGAGGAGGTCTACTGGTAAAAGAGCAGGGGGGGGGGGGGGGGCAGGGGTGCTTTTTTTTTTTCTTTATTATTTTTTTGCTTTTTTATCTTATTTTTAAACTGTTCCTTTCATTTTTTTTTATCATTTTTATTGTTATCTCAGGGAATGTAAATATCCCCTATGATAGCAATAGGTAGTGACAGGTACTCTTTTTTGAAAAAATTGGGGTCTATTAGACCCTAGATCTCTTCTCTGTCCTCAAAGCATCTGACCACACTAAGATCGGTGTGATAAAATGCTTTCCCAATTTCCCAATGGTGCTGTTTACATCCGGCGAAATCTAAGTCATGAAATGCTCCTAGCTTCCAGTTTCTTAGGCCATAGAGATGTTTGGAGCCACTCTGGTCTCTGATCAGCTCTATGGTCAGCTGGCTGAATCACCGGCTGCATTCTCAGGTTCCCTGTTGAGACAGGAGAGCCAGAGAAAAACACGGAAGACGGTGGGATTGCTTTTACATGAATGCCGACCGCTGGCTGAAAAGAATGATACCAAGATGATACCTAAACCTGCAGGCATCATTCTGGTATAACCACTCAAAGTCGTGAATGGCGTACCTGAAGACAAAAAAATGGTTAACAATAAAACACAGTAAACGGTAAAGTATAAAAAATTGCATACCTGAAAAGCAAACATGATAAAACATAATAACAATAAAACATTACAGAATAGAATACAGTAAAAAAAGAGCAGAACAATAGAGAGAGAATAGAGAGAGAGAGAAACGACAATGAAACGACAACTATTATTTTTTATTTTATTTTATATATTTTTTTTTTTTACTTTTTTTTGTAACTAACTTTTATAACTGTAACCAGTTCCAGGTTCGGGTCTCTCAAAATGCGATGGCATCTTGGGAGACCCTGTGAAAGTGTGCCTAGTCTGTGCAATGCTGTACCCTACGCTAATACTCAACTAGTGAATGGTAGCGTTCAAAACATTCACCAATGCAAAGACCAGGATTGTCAGGACAGGAGGGACAATAATAGCGGGCGTCACGACTATATCCGCGCTTGCTGCAGACACAACATCTTTTTTGGGGGGGTTCGCTGGGTAGGGGTACTCGGAGGACATAAAGAAAATGCCTCTCATGCAGCCGACTGCATTTGGTTGGGGATGTGAATGGGGGAAGTACGGGCGCTGCAGAAGTGGTGGGTTCCCAATTAGGATTGGCGAATGCAGCAGGAAGGGCACTATGGGCACGATGGGCCTGTGTTTGTCTTCTTCTTGGTGGCAGCGGGACACTACTTGTGCTTGCCACCTCACCAGCTTGAACTGCACTTATGGGACCACGTCACCAAGTGTTACTGCAGTGCTGTTTTGACTACGACCGGGGTGTACTGGGCCGCTGGTGCTTGCCAGTTCACCAAAAGGCTACAAAAAAAAACTGAACGCTGCAGTTATGTGTTTAGTGTTTTGTAAGTGACGGTGATCGATCGATACTGCACTTGGGTGGGCTGGGCGGAGGGGCAAAATGCAGGTGCTAGCAGGTATCTGGGCTGATCCCGCTAACACTGCATTTTTGGGAACCCTAAACTGCTGGGAACGCTAGTATAGATCTGATCGGATCAGATATTGATCCGATCAGATACTATACCACTAAGGGAGGTGTACGGTGCGTGCGTGGATGTTAGCGGTACTGGCGCTAACCTGACGCTGCCTGGGGCTGGTGCTTGCCAGTTCACCAAAATGCTACCAAAAAAACTGTTAGCGATGGCAGGGATCAGGCCTGACTCTGCGAACGCTGCAGTCATGCGTTTAGTGTTTTGTAAGTGACAGTGATCAATCAATACTGCACTTGGGTGGGCTGGGCTGGGCCGGGCGGAGGGGCAAAACGCAGGTGCTAGCAGGTATCTGGGCTGATCCCGCTAACACTGCATTTTTGGGAACCCTAAATTGCTGGGGACGCTAGTATAGATCTGATCGGATCAGATATTGATCCGTACAGATACTATACCACTAAGGGAGGTGTATGCTGCGTGCGTGGGTGTTAGCGGTACTGGCGCTAATCTGCCTGGGGCGACGCATATCACCGCCGGGCGATCAGGGGGCTAAACCTTTATTCGGTAATAAACGGCGTGTGCCCTGACACTATAAAAAATAAACAAACTAACCAGCGTCACCCGTAACAGTTATACGGTGATCAGTGGTGAAAGGGTTAACTAGGGGGCAATCAAGGGGTTAAAACATTTATTAGGTAGTATATGGGGGTCCCTGTCGCTATAAAACACTGACTGCGAACCTAAATATTTACGTCCCTAACTAGCGTCACCAGCGACACTAATACAGCAATCAGAAAAATGATTGCTTAGTGACACTGGCGACAGGGGGTGATCAAGGGGTTAAAACTTTATTAGGGGGGGTTAGGGGGGTATCCTAGACCTAAAGGGGGCTAACCCTAACTGCCTTAACACAGTAACTATCACAAACTGACACCATGCAGTAATCAGAAAAAATAAATAAATAAATAATTAAACTGCTTGGTGTCAGTGTGACAGGGGGGGAGGGGTGATTAGGGGGTGATCGGGGGGATCTGGGGGTAAAGGGGGGTGCTTTGTATGCCTGGCATGTTCTACTGAGTGTGTAGTGTGTTTTCACTCACTCGGATGTCTTCTCTCCTCGGCGCTGGAACGTAAAATACCGAGCCGAGGAGAGATGACATCATTTCCTTTGCTGCTGTTTAGCATACAGCAGCAAAGGAATGATTTGATTGGCCGGCGGCGATCTCCCCCTCATCTCTGATTGCCGCTGGTCAGAAACGGACCGCCTCGGGCACCGGGGGGGGTCCGATTGGACCCCCCCACCAGCGGGAGGCAGATCACGTATATGTACGTGATTCTGCCTGCCCGTGCCACCTTGCCGACGTAAATCGGCGTGAGGCGGTCCTTAAGTGGTTAAAGTGAAAAAAAAAAGTGAAATATTCCTTTAAATATCGAACCTGGGGGGTGTCTATAGTATGCCTGTAAAGTAGCACATGTTTCCCGTGCTTAGAATAGTCCCTGCACAAAATGACATTTGTAAAGGAATAAAAGTCATTTAAAACTGCTTGCGGCTTTAATGTAATGTCGGGTCCCGGCAATATGGATAAAAATCAGTGAGACAAATGGCATGGGTACCCCCCACCCACCAGTCCAGGCCCTTTGGGTCTTGTATGGATATTAAGGGGAACCCAGCACCCAAATTAAAAAAAGGAAAGGCGTGTTGCCCCCAGGCCCTATATACTCTGAACAGCGGTATACAGGCGGTGCAAACAAGACAGGGACTGTAGGTTTGTTGTTAAGTAGAATCTGTTTGTAATTTTGAACTGGTACATTTTTAAAGTGTAGCTCCAGCCAAAAAATCTATTTTTAAGCTTTTTGGAAAACATAGGGAAGGGTTATCATCCCTGTAACATTTGTTTTGCTGTCTGTCCTCCTCTTCAGAAGATTTCACCTCACTTTCTGTCCCAATGACAAATGTTTTTTTAAAAATTTGGGGGTTTTAGTGAAACAAGGATTGGTGATAAAGCATCAGTGAGGAGGAGACATGTTTTTCCCATATTAACTCTTACAGGAGATTATTTCTCTTCCTAGGGGTAGATTTCATCTCACGTCCTGTTGTCTCCTTCTGTTTGCAAGTAGGAGTCGTTTGTAAGTTGGATGTTTGAAAGTAGGGGCCTGCCCTATATACTCTGCAGAAATTGGGGCCTAAGGTGTTGGTGTTGCCACAACACTGTAAGCCCTCACAGTTACTCTTGGTGGGCCCAGGAACGGGCCCTGCTGTGAAATATTAGATCAAGAATTGTAATTACATGCCCCTGTTGAACAGGATCAGAAAAATTGGGCCTTTGGTGGTGGTGGTGGTGGTGCTAGTGCCACAACACTGTAAGTCCTCACAGTTACTCTTGGTGGGCGCAGAAATGGGCCCTGCTGTGAAATATTAGATTAAGAATTGTAATTACATGCACCTGTTGAACAGGGGCAGAAAAATTTGGCCTTTGGTGGTGGTGTTGCCACAACACTGTAAGTCCTCACAGTTACTCTTGGGCACTGGAACGGGTCCTGCTGTAAAATATTATATCAAGAATTGTAATTACATGCACCTGTTGAACAGGGTCAGAAACATTGGGCCTTTGGTAAGCCCTCAGTTACTCTTGGTGGGCGCAGGAATGGGCCCTGCTGTGAAATATTAGATCAAAAATTGTAATTACATGTCCCTGTTGAAGAGGGGCAGAAAAATTGGGCCTTAGGCACTGGTGCCACAACACTGCAACCCCTCACAGATGCTATAGTTGAATTGCAGGAATGAGCCCTGCTGCAAAGTATTGCATCAAAAATTGTAATTACACGCCCCTGTTAAACAGGGGCAGAAAAATTGGGCCTTGGGCACTGGTTCTGGTACCACAACACTGCAACCCCTCACAGATACTCTAGTTGGAGCGCAGGAATGAGCCCTGCTGCAAAGTATTGAATCAAAAATTGTAATTACACGCCCCTGTTAAACAGGAGCAGAAAAATTGGGCACTGGTGGCGGTGCCCGGAGCCAAAAATGTTCTTACAAGCTATCAGCATGAAAATTGAGGAGGAAGAGGATTGTGACTCAGCATAACAGGATAGTCACTCAGAATCAGCATAGGCAGTCATGAAGGCATCTCTCATTAAAAAAAAAAAACAATCGGTTACATCAGCATCAGGTACTTGGTAGCTGGTTATCCAAGACTAATTCATTTTTATGAAGGTCAGCCGATTCGATGGACAAACGCACCCTGTGATCGGTTACAAAGCCTCCAGCAGCACTGAATGTGCGTTCCGAAAGAATGCTGGATGCAGGACAGGCCAGTAGCTCAATTGCATACTGTGCAAGCTCTGGCCAGTGATCCATTCTAAAGACCCAATAACCCAGAGGATTTTCAGTGGGAAAGGTGTCCAAGTCTGATCTTGCCCCTAGGTAATCCTGCACCATGTGAATCAGACGCTGGCAATGGTTACTGGAACCGATCATACCTTGGGGCTGTGGACTAAAAAATTGTCTGAACACACCTTCTCCACTGCTCTTTCTTTGACTGACCGAAGCCTCAGCAACACTTGTCCAGGAGGAAAAGGAAATTGTAACCTCCCAGGCTCTGGAAACGCATTGCACAAACCTTTCTGCAAGGCCTCCTGAAGATGTTTCATCCTCTGCTACCTCTGAGACAGCAAGATAAGGTCCGCAACCTTACCCTTGTAATGTGGATCAAGGAGGGTTGCCAGCCAGTAATCATTCCCCCCTTGATACCACAAATATGAGGATTCTTCCGCGGGCTTTGCAGGATCAGGGAGGCCATGCAGCGTAGGTTTGCTGAGGCATTCCGCCCAGTCCTCTGGGTCACTAAGGATGACATGATCCACAGCCACCTCCTCCCAGCCACGTACAAGTCCATGGGTTTCTTCAGACTGTAAATGATCACTTGAAGACTGCTGCTGATGCTGAGTGCCAGGCTCCACCTCATTGCTGACACAATCCTCCTCCTCCTCTTCCTGTGTGATCAGTGGGCATGCAGGAACACTGTCTGGATAAAGGGGGCCTTGAGAGGTAAGGAAGTCCTCCTGTTCCTCCCTCTGTTCTGCCTCAAATGCCCTGTCCATTATTCCACGCAGTGTGTGCTCCAACAGGTGGACAAGAGGGACAGTGTCAATGATGCATGCACTGTCACTGATCACCATCCTTGTGGCCTCCTCAAATAGTGACAGGACAATGCATGCATCCCTGATCATGGCCCACTGGCTTGGGGAAAAAAAAACAAGGTCCCCTGACCCTGTCCTGGTGCCGCAGTCGCATAGGTACTCATTGATGGCCCTCTGCTGCGTGTGCAGCCGCTGCAGCAAGGCCAACGTTGAGTTCCACCTGGTGGGCATGTCACAGATTAGGCGGTACTTGGGCAGGTTAAATTCCTTTTAGAGGTCAGCCAGCCAAGCACTGGCATTATATGACCTGCGGAAATGCACTCAGACTTTCCTGGCCTGCCTCAGGACATCCTGTAAGCCCGGGTACCTGCCCAAGAACCGCTGCACCACCAAGTTAAGGACGCGAGCCAAACAGGGCACATCAGTTGTCCCTGTCGGAGGGCAGAAAGGAGGTCGGTGCCATTGTCGCAAACCACCACACCTGGCTTAAGATGGCATAGCGTCAACCACCTCTGAATCTGCCCCTGCAGAGCTGACAGAATCTCTGCCCCAGTGTGGCTCCTGTCCTCCAAGCACACCAGCTCAAGCACCGCATGGCATCTTTTTGCCTGCGTGCTTGTGTAGCCCCTTGAATGCCTATGGAGCACTGCTGGTTCCGAGGCCATGGAGGAAGAAGAAGAGGAGGGGGTGGAGGAGAGAGGTTTGGCAGAATCACCACTGGTAGAATTTTGGAGGCGTGGTGGCCGAACAACCTCCAACACTACTGCACCCTGTCCTGAATCCTTCCCAGCTGCCAGAAGAGTCACTCAGTGCACGGTGAAAGATAGGTAATGTCCCTGTCCATGCCTGCTGGACCATGAGTCAGCAGTAATATGCACCTTACCACTGACTGCCCTGTCCAGTGAGGCCAAGACATTGCCTTCCACATGCCGGTAGAGAGCCGAAATTGCCTTCCGTGAGAAAAAGTGGCGTTTGGGAACCTGCCACTAAGGAACCGCACATTTCACAAACTCACAGAAGGGGGCAGAGTCTACCAACTGAAAAGGCAGCAGTTGAAGTGCTAGCAATTTAGCCAAGCTAGCATTCAACCGCTGGGCATGTGGATGGCTGGGAGCGAACTTCTTTCGGCGGTGCAGCAGCTGGGGCAGGGAAATTTGCCTGGTAAAATCTGATATCGGTGTACCAATAGCAGATTGCCCACAAGTACTTGGCTGTGACACATCTAATTCTACACCTTCATTCCTCTCGGTGCAGGTTTCAGAGAGGACTGAAGGTATAGTGGGGTTGGAAATCCCAGCTGATGAGGAGCAAGTAGAGGTCCGCTTTGTTCTTTGGTGTGGGTCTTTTAGGAACGCTTGCCAATGAACTGCACTGCAGGTCGACATATGTCTGGTCAAGCATGTGGTGCTCAAGCGGATAATGTTATGGCCACACGAGATATGCTTGAGACATATGTTGCAAATAGCAGTGTTGGGATCTGATGCACTCGTTTCTAAAAAGGCCCACACCAAAGAACTTTTGGAATAACGTGCAGAGACAGCAGCGCCCTGCACATGCGGAGCTCTGCGGTGTGATACAGTCGGTGTGCTGCCCTTAAGCTGGCCCCTGGAGGGCATCCTGCCTCATTGGACATGTGCCTCCTCCTCCTCTCTCCTATCAGGCACCCACGTGGAGTCAGTGACCTAATCACCACCTCCCTCCTCATCACTGGAGCAAACCTGGCAGTATGCTGCAGCTGGGGGAACATGACTGCCAGATTGCTGTCCTTCTTAGGCACCCCCTCTCTCTGGGCTCACCTTACTGCCTTCCTCTAGCTGGGTACCATCATCGGAGCCTTCAAAGCGCTGGGCATCCTCCTGGAGCATATACCCAACACTGTGGTCAAACAGTTCTGGGGACTACTCAGGAGGACATGGTGGGGCTAGGGAAGAAGTGATTGATGCCATTAAGCTGAGGGAAGAGGCCGCATTGGCAATTGCTTTGCTAGACAAAGTACCCTGAGCCTGGGTGAGAGAGGATGAGGAGGATGAGGAGGGCTTGGTCATCCACTCTACCAAGTCTTCCACATGTTGCGGCTCCACACGGCCAGCTGCCTAAAAAAAGGACAAGCGTGTCCCACGGCCATGTGATGATAAGGATGCACCGTCTCCATGACCATCACTGTTGCCTCTAGACACAGAGCCTGCTTGCCCTCTTTTATTGGCTTGTGACTGTCTGCCTCTCCTTGTTGGCCTTCCAGACATACTAGTGGCCTGCAGTGAGATGTAGCTGCACAAAGCTGGGATGTATATATATACTGATACTGCAGCTAGCAGAATCAACTGCCTGCCTGTAGTATTATTAGTATGAGAACACCAGCAATTGTCTTCAGGTAGCTTTAGGTGCACACTGTGCAGAGTACACAGTACACTAACTGTAAAAACTGCAGCTGCCTGCCTGTGGTATTAATAGTATCAGAATAACAGCAATTGCCTTCAGGTAGCTTTAGGCACACACGGTGCAGAGGACGCAGTACACTAACTGTAAATACTGCAGCTGCCTGCCTGTGGTATTAATAGGATCAGAACAACAGCAATTGTCTTCAGGTAGCTTTAGGTGCACACTGTGCAGAGGACACACTACACTAACTGTAAATACTGAAGCTGCCTGCCTGTGGTACTAATAGGATCAGAAGAACACCACCAATTTTCTTCAGGTAGCTTTAGGTGCACACTGTGCAGAGGACGCATTACACTAACGGTAAATACTGCAGCTGCCTGCGGTACTAATAGGATCAGAAGAACACCACCAATTTTCTTCAGGTAGCTTTAGGTGCACACCACACTGTGCAGAGGACGCACTACACTAACTGTAAATACTGCGACTGCCTGCGGTACTAATAGGATCATAAGAACATCATTAATTTTCTTCAGGTAGCTTTAGGTGCACACTGTTCAGAGGACACACTACACTAAATGTAAATACTGCAGCTGCCTGCGGTGCTAATAGGATCAGAAGAACACCAGCAATTTTCTTCAGGTAACTGTAAATACTGTAAAAATGGGGGAGCGGTGACCGGATGTGGGAGTGAGAGGGTGTGCGAGATCTCCTCTCCCTCCGCTCTGACCAGCTAAGCCACGGGCTGAGGAGACTACCGGTGTGTGCAGCAGTACAGGCGGCAGTGTAAGCAGCGGTGTCCGGCCAACTACAGCACTACAGCACTACTGAGCAGATCGCTCCCTGGCGCAGACGCGGTGGACGGAGCTGAGGTGGGGTGTGAGAGACCCCTGTGGCGTGCCGGTGGCCGGGTAAAGGGACGCTCCGGTGGCGACTATAGCAGCACCAGCAGTGGCGGCGTCAGTGAGTGTGGCGGTGGAGAGCCAGGAAGATGGAGCTATAGGGGTGGCGTGAGAGGCCCCCCCCTTGGGTTATCAGCAGCAACCAAATCTGGTCGAACACAGTAGCAGCAGCGGGGCAATGAACAAAGTAAGCTATCAGAATTAACATCGCAACGCTGGGAATCCGGAGAGCTGCTAAGAAGACCCCAGACATAGGTGAAAACTTTCCTACTTTTCTTTTTATATAATATGTTTGTGGCGGATGACTTTTTTTTTTCCTGGTTCCTGGTTAAAGAGCTGGCCTGTGAGTTGGCCTTTGATTGATTGGTTCCTGAAGAAACCTAATTGAGTTTGTAATGTGAAACCTGGGTTAACTAGAAACATGCTGCCTTATTACTTTTTGAGCCTATTTACCCTTTCGAAGTAATATCTTACATAGAGGAAATTAGCAACCCCAGTCCGAAGTGGGAGACGGACGGGGGTACTGGCGTATGAGGTTTCACCTTTTTGTTTCTCAAAACAATAAAAGAACCAGTGGAACTGTGTGATGTAAGCTGCTTATCATAAACATCAGCTGCAAGTGAAACGGCGTTGCACAAGTACTTGTTTATTGCCCCAAGAGTCACTGATCTGACGCTGGCAGAGTTATATGGAGGACTATCTTTGTGATACCTCTTTTTTCTTTTTTTCTATGCAAAACTAGTAGTCCGGGACTGTAACAATTTTATATCGCAATTTGCTAAAAGGAAAAGAATTTTTTTTTTTTTTTTTCCTTTTTTTTCTTTTTTTTTCTCCTTTCCTAAACCCCCCCCCCCCCCCCCCCCCCCCTCCACCCTTTTTTTTTTTTTTTTTTTTTTTTTTTTTCTCCTCCCCCCTCATGGCATAATAGCATGGCTGGGAAGCGGGCAGCAGAGGAAAAATTAAACCAGCACCAGTTACAAATCAGCCGCACCAAGCAGGAGGTCAGGTTACACGCTCGGCTAGAAACCAGACAAACCAAGCGAAAGTCGCAGCAGCAGCTGCAGTAGCGGCAGCAACAAAATTAGAGCGTTTTTCCAGGACATCCCTATCACCAGTAAAATCCCAACAGCTAACCCAAGCGAGTACCCAGGCGAGTAGGAAAAGTCACAGCCAAAGCAGCGGGCCAATATTGGCCGCAACAAGCCCACTTGCAGTGCCCTCAATAAGTCACGGAATAGGAAAAATTCCCCCTATAAGCGGTGACACAGATCCTAAAAGGCTACCCAATACAACTGAGCCCGGGATGGAGAGTGGCCAAAGTGGAGGAGCGGAAGAGCCAACAATGAGGGACCTCATGTATGCGATTACTGCATGTAAGGAATCAATTTTTGGTTTGGGTGCTCAGCTAAAAAGCATAAGAGAAGAACTGATAGCGCTGGGTAGTAGATTGAAAGAAACGGAGGGAAGAACAACAGTCCTAGAGGAAAGATTAAGCTTGGTGGAAGATATACTATCCCCGCTCAGACAAGATATGACTGACATGAAGAAACGCATAGAAAATCAATCCGCCAAAATAGATGAACTAGAAAATAGAAATCGAAGAAACAACATAAGAGTAATAGGCATGCCGGAACGGAGCGAGGGACCTGACCCTATTGAATTTTTGGAGGGATGGATCAAGGAGACATTTGGGGCTTCATCCTTTTCTCCTTTTTTTGGCATCGAACGCGCCCATCGAATCCCCTCCAAATCTCGGCAGGGCAAGGAGTACCCAAGACCTATAATTATGAAAATGTTCAACTTTAGAGATAAGGTGTCTTTGCTTCGGAAAGCGAGAGAAATGAGAGAAATCCTGTATAGGGGAGCGCGAATTTCACTATATCAAGACTTCTCCCCAGACCTGCAAAAGCTCAGGGCGGCATACATGCCAATTAAACGTGTGCTTCAGCAAAAAAAGATGGATTATGCACTACTGTATCCCGCCCGCATGAGAATAACCACCAGGAATGGGACATTCTTCTTTGATTCTCCCCGCAAAGTGGAAGACTGGCTGGAGAATGTAGAGAGAACAACACGGAATGAAGGAGAGGAGAGATTAGAGACTGATTAGATTACGGACTTTTTTTTTTTTTTTTTTTTTTCTTTCCGTCCTTATGTGGTATTAGGGAGGGGGGAGAGAAGAGGGTAGGGTGATACAATGAGTAATACACTAAAGAATTAAGTAGGCGATGTGTTGCAGGTAGAAGTCGAGAAAGAAGTATAGGGATAGACCATAAAGTAGTAAAGGTTAGTATACACTTACTTAATTCACTGGATTGACATGACAGATTATCTTTTATCCGAACACAAAAAATTAAAAACACATGAACAGCACTAATAAGGTTGAAGGAATAGGATTATAATTTAGCACTAGTTGGATATTCACTTTTTAGAATACTTTGAGCTGCCACGATAAACGATTTTTTTTACAAGTATAATTATTTAGAACACTTGAATAACACTAACATGGTCAGGGAGGGGGGGAGGGGGTGGGATAGGGACCCCTGGGTCAAAGGGGTATCGTAAATGTGTGGCACTGGCAAGGTATGCCAGTGTAGTATGGGGAATGAGAGTAAGTGGGAGGTTCGGAACATAGCCCCTAGGGTAGGCCCAGCTGGGCGGGGAGGGAAGGAAGGAGGTGGGTGGGTGAGGGGGTGGGGGAGACAGGAGGGAAAGAGCTGGGAGGGGGGGTGGAGCGGGGTGGGGGGCGGGGGAGGACGGGGAGGGGTGGGTGGTAAAGTCACAACCCAAATAATTAATGAAAAACATCACAAACATAAAACCATATACAAATCCCTCCTACGCTCCACCAAGGATGGTAAGGGGATTAGGAGGAATGCTGACTGTTATGTATTACTCACTGAGGGGACCCAAGGGGCAGGTAAAATTCTGAGGGACAATTGTATTCCTATTCCCTGCTCACGTTGTTGTCTCTTGCTATATAGTTATTTGAATTGGTATGATCCCCTATATGAGTAAAGAAATTGGGAAAAGGAAAGACCTACTCTTGATGACATGGAATGTGAGAGGGCTGGGGGATAGCGACAAGAGAAGGGCAATGTTTAGATATTTTGATATAATGAAACCTCAGATAATCTGTTTACAGGAAACACACTTGTGTTCCAACTCTGTCCACCTGCTGCGCTCAAGAAGATACCCGACTCAGTTCCACTCCATGCACACTTCACATTCAAGAGGAGTCAGTATAGTGATCTCCTCGGGTGTCTCCTTTGAGTGCATGGAACAGAGGGTGGACAGGGAGGGAAAATTTGTCTTCTTGCTATGTAAAATTAACGGTTTAACGTGCATAATTGCATCAATATACATTCCACCACCATTCTTACCAGCTTCACTCGGGTGTCTATCACAATTCATAGCCTCATACCCGGAAGTCCCGGTACTAGCATTGGGTGACTACAATAATATCTTAGACAACTCCCAGGATAGAATGTCTCTGACATCTAGAACTATGAAACAGACAACTGGCAGGACTGCTTTTGCAGCCCTGCTTACGGAAATAGGACTCCGGGATGTATGGAGAGAGAGACACAAAGAGGACAGATGTTATTCATGTTATTCTGCAACACATGAGGTCCTCTCCCGTATCGACCTGGGTTTAGGAAATGAGGCACTCCTGCAGCTAGTGGAGGACTCGGCGTATGAGCCACGCCTATTATCTGACCACTCCCCATTCTGGGTGCGGTTAGGCACCACTGGAAAGCTGGGGCGACAATTATGGAAGGTGAACCCCTACTGGTTGTCTCTGTTTCCCCAAATAGATAATATAAGAGAGGCGCTACGGGAGTTCCTGCAATTTAATAGGGGGTCTGCTAGCGCCATGGTTATATGGGATACACTTAAGGCATTCTTGAGGGGATGTCTTATTAAAGAAATTGCGGGAATTAAAACACGCTCCAGGGAATGGGAAAACAAGGTACGGGAAGAACTGATAGAAAGGGAACAGGTTTTGATAAGAGACCCATCAAAATCTAATCAAGAATCCTGGAGAGAGGTACAAGCGATATATAGCTCGGTTTGGTTATTAGCAGCAGAGAAGAGAAGATACTTTCAACAACAGAGTTATTTTGAAGAGGGGGAAAATACTGTCCGCCTTCTAGCCCTTATAGCCAGAGAGCAAAGAGATCCCACTACTATCCTGGCTGTGAGGGCTAAATCCGGGGAGAGGCAGACCCGTAGTTCAGACATCTTGAGCAGCTTCCAGCAGTTCTACGGGGACTTGTATTCTAGCAAAACTAGATACAACCCGCTTGAGCTGATGCAGTTTTTGCAGTCCTGTCCGCTCCCGCAATTGTCGGAGGCGGACAGGGAACTGTTGAACTGCCCAATCACATTAGTGGAATTAAGAGAAGCACTAGAGGGGACAGGTCGCCATAAATCACCAGGCCCAGACGGGATTCCGGCAGAGGTATACTCCCACTATAGAGAGGACCTCTTACCATCACTATTGCAGGCTATAAGGGAGGCTGAGGAACTGGGTTATCTACCGGATAGTATGCGTGAGGCAATAATAACAGTAATTTTAAAGCCTGGGAAAGATAATCTTCTATTAGACTCATATCGTCCAATCTCGCTATTAAACGCGGATGTTAAACTGTTCGCAAGTGTCCTGGCCAATAGGCTATCTCGAGTGATTAGCAGGTTGGTCCATCGTGATCAGTCTGGCTTTATACCTACCCGATCTACATCAGATAATATAAGGAGGCTCTACATGAACCTTCAGATGCCAGTGGACAATCCGGGGAGTAGGGCCATTCTATCTCTCGACGCCTCAAAAGCGTTCGACAGTGTGGAGTGGCCCTACCTCATGGAAACACTGAAAAGATTCGGGTTGGGAAGTAGGTTTGTAGCTTGGGTAGAGATACTCTATTTTAAACCTAGAGCCAGAATACGTATTAATGGTGACCTTTCGCCTCCATTTGAATTGCATAGGGGGACGAGACAGGGTTGCCCATTGTCTCCATTACTGTTTGCCCTGGCAATAGAGCCTCTAGCTATAAAGATCCGGAATTCAATGGAGGTGGTGGGGTTCCGTAGACATCAGAGAGAAGAAAAAATATCCTTATATGCAGACGATGCACTTATATATCTGGGCGACATGACCTCATCCTTGCGGGCAGTAATGGAGATAGTGAGAGAATATGGCACCTTCTCAGGCTTTGTCATTAACTGGTCAAAATCAACGCTAATGCCCATAGACCAGCAGAGGGACCGACTACCAGTGGGAACGGAACAAATAACAATAGTTGACAGTTTTAAGTACCTGGGAGTGATGGTGTCCCCAAACCCGGCCGAGTACCTCCGGCTGAACCTGGAACCACTGCTCTCTAGGCAGAAACAAAAAAGCAACAGCTGGTGTAGGCTCCCCCTATCAGTTATAGGACGAGCAAACCTAATAAAAATGGTATGGGCACCCCAACAATTATACGTTTTCCACAACTCTCCGACATGGATACCAAAAAAATGGTTTAAGCAAATTGACACACTAATGAGGGAATTGATATGGAAAAAAAAGACACCTAGAATTAGCCTAGAAACATTGCAATACGAAAAGGATAGAGGAGGGCTTGCAATACCCAATTCTAGGCTATATTTCTTGGCATCACAATTTCAACAAATGGCAGGATGGGGTCGAAAGGGCAATGAGGACCCTACATACCAATTGGTGACCTTGACGGAACCCACACTAGAAGCGGCCTCTCACCTGGAAATGGACTTGCCAAGTATGAAGGGGGTAGACCCAATAAGTACGCTTTTTAAAAAAGTATGGGGTGAGGTTCGGAAAATCTTAAAGATAACAGGCGTGCTTTCATTTACGCCGATCTGGCACAATAGTAGATACTCTGAGATCCAGGGACTACAGGGGTTCACACAATGGCAAGAAAAGGGGATTCAGTTCTTCCCACAACTATATGAGGGAGAGGTGCTGAAGACATACGAACAATTATGTAGGGAATTCCACTTGAACCCGAGGGGCTTTTTCCAGTACCTCCAATTGCGCCATGCGATACAGGCACAACAAATAACGCACTCCCAGACAACACCAGCAGCTTCACTTTTGAATGAGATCTTTTTGGCAGATACAAGGAAAGGGTTAATATCCAAAATATATAAGGAGTTGCTGAAGTCAACCCAGGTTCATACACTGTTAAAGTGCCGAAATAAATGGGTAGAGGACATAGGAGAAATAGATGACAAACAATGGGAAATGGCGCTCGAGGCTATTCCAGTGGTGTCACTCTCCGCAACCCAAAGACTGTCACAATTATTCATTCTTCATAGGGCCTATAGGACATCAGTACAGCTTTATAAATGGGGTCGAGGAGACTCCCCACTGTGCCCCAAGTGTAAGGTACACAGAGGGGACTTTATTCATTTAATTTGGAGGTGCCCAAAGCTGCATAGGTACTGGGATGAGGTTTCCCAACATATTTCCAGGGTGGCGCGGGTCCACATCCCCCTTAATCCGACCGTATACCTGCTCGGAGCTATAAATGGAAAGATGTACCCGGGAGGAAAGTACTTCATGTTATCTAGACTGATGTATCTCGCCAGGAAACTTATTGCAAAGTACTGGATGGCTCCAACTGTCCCTACAGTTAAGCAATGGATTGCCTACGTTAACTCGTTTCTCCCTAGAGAACGACTGGCGTACGCCCGTAGAAGCGATCGGAGTAAATTTAACAAGATATGGCACTCATGGCTGGGGGATGCGGACCTGGCCCCACATCAATTGATAGTAGAAAGGCTTCAGATGTAGTGATCAGGGGGGGGTGACGTAGAGAGGAAGAACGAGACTGAGATACCCGAGGGGAAGGAAAGCGAGAGTAAGTACACAGGGGAGGGAGAAGAAGGAGGAATAGGAAGTTGGCTTGTAAAATTAATGACAACAAAATCAGATAAATAAGAACATTGGATAGGAGGGAAACCTGTGGTAGTTGTACAGGTGGTGCAAGAACCATCAAAGGTAATATGAAAGGTCTGCTGTGACGGAGGGGAGGTGGGGTGGGGAGGGGTGGAGGGGAGGGTTGGAACAAAATGAAGGGAAATGGAGGAATGAACTAGCAATAGAGATATGATTTTGTATGGAGGAAGGGCGGGAACACGAGAATAGGACTACATAAACCACACACTTTATACCATGTTTTGCTGTACAATATAATGTGAATGATTGAAACTATGCTCCTCCTTTCTTGCCAGACATAGCCCCTGTGTGGGCCGACCTGGCTTTTGCCTTGCATTGTTATAATTTTATTGGCATATGTGCAATAAAAAAATGATTAAAAAAAAAAAAAAATAAATAAAAATGGGGGAGCATGCGCAGCGCGAAGCTGGACGGAAGCAACTGAGCGGAGCTCTGTGCACAGTGGGATCTTCATCGCCTTCCCCGGGGCTAACAACCACCGATTCGGACACGAAAACTTCCTGCACCCCCAGGGGAAAGATCAGTGCATGCCGCCCACTAAATGCCGTTGTGGTAAACCAGCGCAAAAGTCCCTAGCCAACTACCTCCTCAGGGTCCGGGAGATGGCGGGGATAGGCCAAGATGGCGCCGATACACAGCGTGCTCCGGCCTCATCACACAGCACAGCGGCCTCTCCTGCTCACTCATTTGGCGACGATGAGTACTCCAAACAGCTTACAAAGGCAGACCTGGATGACAGCTTAGCAGCTATGTATACTAAAATAGCAGAGAAGTTTCAGACCGAACTTTTCATATCGACTAACACTCTACAACAAGAGTCAAAGGGAAATAAGGGGGTAGAGACGTGATGGCAGTTGCTGCTACTGTCAATTCCCGTCTAGACCCCCCAACAAAGAGGAGGGGTGGGACTATTCCAGTACTAGGTAAGAGAGTACAGTGATAGACATAAGAATGACTTAAAACATTATATACTGTATTTATTGGCGTATAACACTCACTTTTTCACCATGAAAATCAGGTGCAAATACCATGTGCGTGTTATACGCCAATACTTCAATTTTAGCTGCCTCGGAGGGGACAGGTAGGGGAGCAGGATGAGCGCCATCACATTACATACAGTGAGAATCTCCTTTTTACTTTGCGGCCTCTGTAATAGGAAGTCCTATCTCCTGGGCCGCCATTGGACCACTGTTCTGTCTATCACAGGAGATTCTCACTGTATGTAATCTGTCGACGCTCGTCCCTCCCTGTTCCCTCTAGGCTGCAGATGGGCATCAATCAGGCTGCACTGATGGCAATGGTAAAGGCTGCTGCATTGATGGCAATGGTAAAGGCTGCTGCATTGATGTGGACTGATGAGTGAGGCTGCATTGATGTGGACTGATGAGTGAGGCTGCATTGATGTGGACTGATGAGTGAGGCTGCATTGATGTGGACTGATGAGTGAGGCTGCATTGATGTGGACTGATGAGTAAGGCTGCATTGATGGCACTTGTGAGGCTGCAGATGGGCACTGACCCTTTTTTTGCTTCAAAGTTCCTTATTTAAAATGTACGTTTTTTTTCCTGAAACTTCCCTCTTAAAATGAATATGCGTGTTATACGCCTGTGCGTGTTATATGCCGATAAATACGGTAAATTCAATTTTTAATAATAATAAAAAATACAAAATACAATTACAGACAAAGTAACTACATACAATCATAAAAACAAAAGGGATATACCACACTGACTAAGCAAGTGGATCCCGCAAGATGTTGAATAAGGAGTGTATGTAAAGCTTTTAGTCTCAGGAGAAACACATCTATAACATAATATAAAGTAGCTTTAACATATACCAGTAAATGCATTGAACTATTGCAGCAAAATCATTTACAAGGGTAACGAAAAAAACACAATACATATAGGGTAGAAATGAGGACAAGCTCACCCGCTCAGGTGGATTTCGTGGATATGCAGGACCCAATATAAATCCCCCCGCGGCGGACACAGGGGATGATAGACAGGCTCTAATGAGTAAAGATTGAATTAAAAGGGTTGTAAGCATCAAAATGGAGGGGTGTGCAATTCCCATAAAGATAGGGTGGACCCAAGGCGGTGGCATGGAGGGGAAGGGGCATGCAGGGAAACGATAGAAGGGGAAGAGGGAAAAGAGGGACAGAGAATTAGTGAGGCCAGGAATTAAAAGGGAAGACGTTTTTCAAATTTTGGAATTTGATTTTGATCGATGGCTACCATCTTAGCATGGGACATTGTATTATTCATTCTGTGAATTGTTTCTGCTAGTACCAATGTAGGAGATTTCCATGCCTTGGCCACTGTTTGTTTTGCAGCCGTTATTAGTTGGATCATAAGTTTGAATTGAGAGAGTGTTAACCTTTCCGGTTTTAGATTAAGTAAAGTTATATATGGATCTGGTTGTATTATTTTTTTAAATATTTTAGATGCGATCACGAAGACTTCCTTCCAGAAGGTTTGGATTACTGGGCACGTCCACCATATGTGTAAATGTGTGCCTATTTCTGGGCATCCTCGAAAACAAAGAGCTGAGGTATTAGGTGAATATTTTGCCACTCTAGCGGGTACGAGGTACCAGCGAGTTAGGACTTTATAGTTTGTCTCCAATGCTAAGATGTTGGGTGAAGATGACTTAGATGTGAGCCATATGTTAGACCAGTCCGTGTCTTCTAAAGTTCGTCCCAGGTCCTCCTCCCACCTCTGAACGTAAGAGGGTCTATTAAGATTTACTACTCCATAAAATTGATTATAAAGTGATGAAATTGTACCCTTAGCAAATGGATCTTTTGTACAGATTGATTAAAAAATGGATAATTGGGATAATGGTGTATCCTCCTTTAGGAATGGTGTATAGAAATTTTTAATTTGGAGATATCTAAATATCTCAGAGTTTGGTAGATCATATTTTTCTCTAAGCGATGGGAATGAAAGGAATGATTTAGATGCTATGAAGTCATTTAGTGTCTGAATGCCTGATGTTGTCCAAGCTTTCAAAGAATTTGGGTAGATCCATGCCGGATAAAAGGCCGGATTTCTGATAAAAGAAAGCAGAGGATTGTGTGGAGATTGTAACTGATATTTGGTTTTTAGTTTATCCCAGAGAGATAAGAAGTGTTTAGTTATGGGATTATGAATTTTAACCACTTCAGCCCCGGAAGGATTTACCCCCTTCCTGACCAGAGCACTTTTTACAATTCGGCACTGCGTCGCTTTAACTGCTAATTGCACGGTCATGCAATGCTCTACCCAAACGAAATTTGCGTCCTTTTCTTCCCACAAATAGAGCTTTCTTTTGATGATATTTGATCACCTCTGCCGTTTTTATTTTTTGCGCTATAAACGGAAAAAGACTGAAAATTTTGAAAAAAAATGATATTTTCTACTTTTTGTTATAAAAAAAATCCAATAAACTAAATTTTAGTCATACATTTAGGCCAAAATGTATTCGGCCACATGTCTTTGGTAAAAAAAATGTCAATAAGCGTATATTTATTGGTTTGCGCAAAAGTTATAGCGTCTACAAACTAGGGTACATTTTCTGGAATTTACACAGCTTTTAGTTTCTGACTGCCTATGTCATTTCTTGAGGTGCTAAAATGGCAGGGCAGTACAAAACCCCCCCAAATGACCCCATTTTGGAAAGTAGACACCCCAAGGAAATTGCTGAGAGGCATGTTGAGCCCATTGAATATTTATTTTTTTTGTCCCAAGTGATTGAATAATGACAAAAAAAAGAAAAAAAAAAAAATTACAAAAAGTTGTCACTAAATGATATATTGCTCACACAGGCCATGGGCATATGTGGAATTGCACCCCAAAATACATTCAGCTGCTTCTCCTGAGTACGGGGATACCACATGTGTGGCACTTTTTGGGAGCCTAGCCGCGTACGGGGCCCCGAAAACCCAGCACCACCTTCAGGATTTCTAAGGGCATACATTTTTGATTTTACTCCTCACTACCTATCACAGTTTTGAAGGCCATAAAATGCCAAGATGGCACAAAACCCCCCCAAATGACCCCATTTTGGAAAGTAGACACCCCAAGCTATTTGCTGAGAGGCATGGTGAGTATTTTGCAGCTGTCATTTGTTTTTGAAAATAAAGAAAGACCAGAAAAAAAAATTTTTTTTTCTTTTTTCAATTTTCAAAACTTTGTGACAAAAAGTGAGGTCTGCAAAATACTCACTATACCTCTCAGCAAATAGCTTGGGGTGTCTACTTTCCAAAATGGGGTCATTTGGGGGGGGGTTTGTGCCACCTGGGCATTCCATGGCCTCCGAAACTGTGATAGGTAGTGAGGAGTGAAATCAAAAATTTACGGCCTTAGAAAGCCTGAAGGCGGTGCTTGGTTTTCGGGGTCCCGTGCGTGGCTAGGCTCCCAAAAAGTCCCACACATGTGGTATCCCCGTACTCAGGAGAAGCAACAGAATTTATTTTGGGGTGTAATTTCACATATTCCCATGGCATGTTTGAGCAATATAACATTTAGTGACAACTTTGTGCAAAAAAAAAAAAAAAAAAAAAAAAAAATTGTCTCTTTCCCGCAACTTGTGTCACAATATAAAATATTCCATGGACTCGACATGCCTCTCAGCAAATAGCTTGGGGTGTCTACTTTCCAAAATGGGGTCATTTGGGGGGGGTTTGAACTGTCCTGGCATTTTATGCACAACATCTAGAAGCTTATGTCACACATCACCCACTCTTCTAACCACTTGAAGACAAAGCCCTTTCTGACACTTTTTGATTACATGAAAAAATTATTTTTTTTTGCAAGAAAATTACTTTGAACCCCCAAACATTATATATTATTTTAAAGCAATTGCCCTACAGATTAAAATGGTGGGTGTTTCATTTTTTTTTTTCACACAGTATTTGCGCAGCGATTTTCAAACCCATTTTTTGGGGAAAAAACACACTTTTTTAAATTTTAATGCACTAAAACACACTATATTGCCCAAATGTTTGATGGAATAAAAAAGATGATCTTAGGCCGAGTACATGGATACCAAACATGACATGCTTTAAAATTGCGCACAAACGTGCAGTGGCAACAAAATTACTACATTTTTAAAAGCCTTTAAAAGCCTTTACAGGTTACCACTTTAGATTTACAGAGGAGGTCTACTGCTAAAATTACTGCCCTCGATCTGACCTTCGCGGTGATACCTCACATGCATGGTGCAATTGCTGTTTACGTTTGACGCCAGACCGCCGCTTGCGTTCGCCTTAGCGCGAGAGCAGGGGGCGACAGGGGTGCTTTTTTTTATTTATTTTTTTTCTTAATTTTTTTTTGCTTTTTTATCTTATTTTTAAACTGTTCCTTTCATTTTTTTTTTTTTTAAATCATTTTTATTGTTATCTCAGGGAATGTAAATATCCCCTATGATAGCAATAGGTAGTGACAGGTACTCTTTTTTGAAAAAATTGGGGTCTATTAGACCCTAGATCTCTCCTCTGCCCTCAAAGCATCTGACCACACCAAGATCGTTGTGATAAAATGCTTCCCCAATTTCCCAATGGCGCTATTTACATCCGGCGAAATCTAAGTCATAAAATGCTCGTAGCTTCCGGTTTCTTAGGCCATAGAGATGTTTGGAGCCACTCTGGTCTCTGATCAGCTCTATGGTCAGCTGGCTGAATCACCGGCTGCATTCTCAGGTTCCCTGTTGAGACAGGAGAGCCAGAGAAAATTACGGAAGACGGTGGGGGGGGGGCATTCCCTCCCACTGCTTGTAAAAGCAGTCTAGAGGCTAATTAGCCGCTAGGATTGCTTTTACGTGAAAGCCGACCGCTGGCTAAAAAGAATGATACCAAGATGATACCTAAACCTGCAGGCATCATTCTGGTATAACCACTCAAAGTCGTGAATGGCGTACCTGAAGACAAAAAAATGGTTAACAATAAAGCATAGTAAACGGTAAAGTATAAATAATTACATACCTGAAAAACAAACATGATAAAACATAATAACAATAACAATAACAATAAAACATTGCAGAATAGAATACAGTAAAAAGAGCAGAACAATAGAGAGAGAATAGAGAGAGAGAGAACAATAAAACGACAACTATTTTTTTAAATTTTTGTTTGTGTTTTTTTTTTTTTTTTACACTTTTTTTTTGTAACTGTAACTTTTATAACTGTAACCGGTTCCAGGTTCGGGTCTCTCAAAATGCGATGGCATCTTGGGAGACCCTGTGAAAGTGTGCCTAGTCTGTGCAATGCTGTACGCTACGCTAATACTCAACTAGTGCATGGTAGCGTTCAAAACATTCACCAAGTGTTACTGCAGTGCTGTTTTGACTACGACCGGGGTGTACTACGCCGCTGGTGCTTGCCAGTTCACCAAAACGCTACAAAGAAAAGTGTCAGTGATCGATCGATACTGCACTTGGGTGGGCTGGACTGGGCTGGGCCGGGCGGAGGGGCAAAACGCAGGTGCTAGCAGGTATCTGGGCTGATCCCGCTAACACTGCGTTTTTGGGAACCCTAAACTGCTGGGGACGCTAGTATAGATCTGATCGGATCAGATATTGATGCGTTCAGATACTATACCACTAAGGGAGGTGTACGGTGCGTGTACGGTGCGTGCGTGGGTGTTCGCGGTACTGGCGCTAATCTGACGCTGCCTAGGGCGACGCATATCACCGCCGGGCGATCAGGGGGCTAAACCTTTATTCGGTAATAAACGGCGGGTGCCCTGACACTATAAAAAATAAACGAACTAACCAGCGTCACCCGTAACGGTTATACGGTGATCAGTGGTGAAAGGGTTAACTAGGGGGCCATCAAGGGGTTAAAACATTTATTAGATAGTATATGGGGGTCCCTGTCGCTATAAAACGCTGACGGCGAACCTAAATATTTACGTCCCTAACTAGCGTCACCAGCGACACTAATACAGCGATCAGAAAAATGATCGCTTAGCGACACTGGCGACAGGGGGTGATCAAGGGGTTAAAACTTTATTAGGGGGGTAAGGGGGGTACCCTAGACCTACAGGGGGCTAAACCTTTATTCGGTAATAAACGGCGGGTGCCCTGACACTATAAAAAATAAACGAACTAACCAGCGTCACCCGTAACGGTTATACGGTGATCAGTGGTGAAAGGGTTAACTAGGGGGCCATCAAGGGGTTAAAACATTTATTAGGTAGTATATGGGGGTCCCTGTCACTATAAAACACTGACGGCGAACCTAAATATTTACGTCCCTAACTACCGTCACCAGCGACACTAATACAGCGATCAGAAAAATGATCGCTTAGCGACACTGGTGAGGAGGGGTGATCAAGGGGTTAAAACTTTATTAGGGGGGGTAAGGGGGGTACCCTAGACCTACAGGGGGTAATACTAACTGTCCCACCACTGCTAACTGTCACAAACTGACACTATGCAGTAATCAGGAAAAAAAAAAAAAAAAAAAACCTGCTGGTGTCAGTTTGTGACAGGGGGGGGGGGTGATTGGGGGGGGGATCGGGGGGCGATCGGGGGGGGGATCGGGGGTGTAATGTATGCCTGGCATGTTCTACTGTGTGTGTGTGTATGTTTGGTGCACTTACATGTCATCTCTCCTCGGCGCTGGAACGGAAACTGCCAGACCGAGGAGAGATGACATCACATCCTCTGCCTCTGTGTACTATACAGAGGCAGGGGATGTTTGTCATTGGCTGGGAGCGATCGCGAGGGGGGGGCCACGATCGGATGGCCTCCCCCTCGTCTGTCATCGCTCCCAACCAAATGCCGACCGCAGCTGGCACCGGGGGGGGGTCCGATCAGACCCCCCACCCGCGGGAAGGCAATCACGTTTCAGGTACGTGATTTTGCCTGCCCGTGCCGCTCTGCTCACGTATATAGGCGTGAGGCGGTCGGCAAGTGGTTAAAGCGGTCTTTAGGATCAAGCTATAACAAGTTTGATATTAATAGAGGGTCATTTTCTGAAGCCTCTATAAATACCCATAATGGTATTTCCTGTTTTGCATGGTATTTGGACAGACTGGCCAAATGTGCTGCTCTGTAGTAGTTAGTAAAATTAGGGTATCCCAGGCCTCCTTTATTTTTGGGAAGATGTAGTGTGTGTATAGGTATACGTGGTTTAGAAGAGCCCCATATAAACGAAGTTGCTCTTTTTTGTACTATTCTCAAAAAATAGGAAGGAATTGGAATAGGGAGGACTCTGAATAGATAAAGCAATTTGGGTAGAATAGTCATTTTGATTGCATTAATCTTCCCTATCCAGAATAAAGGAAGTTGCGACCATTGTTTTATTAGATTTGTGATCTGTCTTAATACAGGAGGATAATTGGTTGAGAATAAGTCAGAATGAGATGCTGTTAAATGAATTCCAAGATATGGGATTGATTTTTCTGCCCATGTGAATGGGAGTGCAGCCCAAGCCGGGATCAATTCCATGTTTGTGAGCGAAATATTAAGCACTAGGCATTTCTTAGGATTAATCATAAGGCCGGATAGGGCTGCAAATCCATCAAGAGCTGGTATTAAGTTAGGACCAGAGACCTGTGGTGATGATAGAAAAAGTAATATATCGTCTGCAAATATACATAATTTGTGTGTAATACCCCCTACTTCAATGCCAGTTATAGTTTGGTTTGTTCTGATGTATTGGGCCATGGGTTAGAGTATAAGGGCAAATAATAAGGGAGATAATGGGCAACCCTGTCGGGTACCTCTTTCGATTTTAAAGGCATCAGATTTGTATCCAGCATATTTTATATAGGCTTTGGGTTTATTATATAATGCTTTGATCCATGTTAAAAAGTGGGGTCCAAAACCCCATTTTTGTAATGAATATTGCATATATTGCCAGGATACTGTATCAAATGCCCTCTTAATATCGAGAGATAGAAAACATAAAGGGATTTTCCGTTTTTTAGCAATATGTGCCAATAACACTGCCCTGCGTATATTATCGCCTGCCTGTCTATTTGGCATGAAGCCTACTTGATCTCTATGTATTTATTTTCCTATAATGCTATTGAGGCGTTTTGCTATTATTTTTGCTAATAATTTAATATCAAGGTTTAACAGAGAGATAGGCCGATAATTCACACAGGAAGTATCATCAGAAAGGGGTTTTGGGATCATACAAACAATTGCCATTAATGTTTCTTGCCGAAAAGAATGTTCTTCTAGAAGTTTGTTAAAAGTTTCAGTGAGAATGGGAGAGAGTATTTCTGAGAATGTTTTATAGTATAAAGCCGAGTAGCCGTCTGGGCCTGGTCTTTTGTTAAGTTTTAGGTCTTTTATGGCGTTAGCAACTTCATCTATAGTTATATGCTCATCCAAACTGCTTTTTTGATTCTGAGACAACTCAGGTAAGGTTATTTTTGAGAAGAAGGATTCAGCCTCTGTAGGATTGAAATTCATTGTTTGTCTTGTATAAAGTTGCGAGGTGTGAGTGAAATTTATGGACTATTTTAACTGGATTACAAGTATAAAAATTTTTTGATAATTTCAAACGTATTGGTTTGAAAGATTTGTTAGTTGAATTTAATGCCCGTGCCAAATATGTACCTCTTTTGTTTGTATTCATGTAGAAATTGTGTTTGGAGCGTTTGAGGGATTTATCAACTGACTCAGTGAGAAATAGATCGTATTCCAATCTAGATTTTTCCAGATGAGATTTTGTACTCTGAGATGGATTATCTTGGAATGATATGTAGGCTGCATTAAAATTGAGTTCTAGTTTTTTTGCTAGATTTTTGCGTTCCCATTTAAATAGTGCCATTTGTCTTTGTATTGTACCACGCAAGACAGGCTTATGAGCTTCCCACAGTGTTATTGGGGAAATGTCTGTTGTATTATTAATTGTTATGTATTCCTTTAAAGCTTGTTCAATGGCCATCTAATGTAGTGGGTGTTTGAGCATTATGTCCGGTAAGTACCACGTTGGGTCATGCGCTTTTGGTATGGCTGAGGCTGCTATAGTAGTGTATACTGCATTATGGTCAGACCACGGAATCGGAATTATATCTGATGCAATAATTTCTGGTATCATTCCTATTGTTAGAAAAATATGATCTATTCTGGTGAAGGTTTGATGAGGGTGCGAGAAATAAGTGAATTTCTTTTTCATTGGGTTACTTTCTCTCCACGAATCTACTAGATTGTATTTGGAAAGAAGTTGAGGAAAAGGTAATCTAGAGGTTATTTTAGATGGTGTAAAAGGTGATTTATCTAGAAATGGGAGGAGGACCTGGTTCGAATCCCCGCACATTATCACTGTTCCTATTTTGTGTGTATTAATCACTTGTAATATATGTGAGAGGAATGGTGTAGGTTGTTTGTTAGGAGCGTAGTAGGAAATCACAGTGATTGCTGTATCCATTATATAACCCATGAGTATCAGGTATCTACCTTCTGGGTCTTTAATTTCTGATGATAAGGTGAATGGTGTGGATCGGTGAAATGCAATTAGAGTACCCCTTTGTTTGGTACAGGCAGAAGCCGTGTAAATTTGCTGATAAAAAGGAGAAATATATTTTGGAGTAGAATCTTTGGTGAAGTGTGTTTCTTGGAGGCATACTATGTGAGCCTTCTTGTTATGGAAAGTACGGAAGGCTTTGGTTCTTTTTTGAGGGACATTTATTCCCTGAACATTCAGGGAAAGTATATTCAGTGGTGCCGTGGTAACAGATCAAATAGTTTTGACTTACTTTTTGTTATGCAGAGCTGACTGCGCAGATCAACCTGTGTGGACTGAAGAGATGAAAAAATAGGAAAGAAACCAGTGAATTCTGGAGTAAAGAGTAAACAAAAAACATATGAGATTAGATGATACATTGTATAAACTATTTTTTGCAAGTAATCACAATTTACCCGTGAAAGAGAATAAATATCTCTCTCAGGGGAATAAGTGCCTTCGTCACACTCCTACATAATATGGTTGGGAGAGTGAGGAGGGCTAATGGGGGTACAGGGATCTTCCGCTTACAGGAGAGAAGTGCTATGTCAAAAGACATCAAAATGATGATTCATTAATTGGAGTGCAGAATATAGTTTTTGTTTAAATTATTTATTCCAGGGTGGTTGTATATGGTTAGTTTTGCCCTAGGCTAAATAATTCAGTTAGAAAGTTACTGTTAATAACTTTGGTATTGATGAAGATGGTTTGAATTATTTTGGGATTTTAACCCTTTTAGAGTAAACAATTACATATTTTATTCATATGTAACTGTTTAGATAAACTTATGTTAACTCATAAAATTGAGGTTGTATTGCTTCAGATTAGAATAAACAAAAACATAGTTCTAGGAACTAGTTCGGTAATAATATATTTGTTTTAAGAAAAGAAAGAAAAAGCTTCCATTACTTCTGGATTATTGAACATATTTGTCCTAAAAAGTAATAAATCTATTGTTATTACCTGAAAATATACAACTGAACAAGAATTTCCTTGTTTCACTTATATATTCTAAGGCTCTATGAATCAGAAGTAATAAGAAATATAACTGGAATGTAACATGATCCCACACAGTGTGTGACTATCAGAATGCAGTTACATTCAGTTATAAATACAGGTTTTTTATAGAGAACCACCTCTTAGTATAATAAATGAAGAGATATCAGGAAATAGGATGTCAGTCCATTGAATCTTCTTGGTCCATGGATGATGTGGCATAACGGCCTCTTTTGTGAGAATGATGATTCCCATTTTGTTCTGATATTTTCTGGGTGCTGCCTGAAGGTGAAGATGATGCCATTCTTCTGCGTGTGGGAGAGTTGCTGCTTGTGGGTTCTGTCAGATTTAATTTTAAAAGGGTTTGTTGTAGTTCATCTGCTGATCTGCTTCTGTAAATTGTACCTTGGTAGTTAAATCTGACTGAAAAGGGGAAGCCCCATTGATACATAATGTTGTGGCGTTGCAGTTCCATTAGTTGGGGTTTCATGGATCGTCTTTTAGTAATAGTAAGTTGGGATAGGTCAGCAAAAATTTGATAATTGTGTCCTTGAAAATTAAGTTCCTTTTTTTCTCTTGCAGCAATTAGTATTTGTTCTTTTGTTCTGTAATAATGAAATTTTGTGATTATATCACGTGGGGGTCCATCTTTCTTTTTGGCTGTGAGGGCTCTGTGTACTCTGTCCAGTTCTAAACGTTCAATAGGGATATCTGGCTTTAGTTCTTGTAATAGAGCAGTAATAGTAGATTGCAGGTCTGTCACAGTTTCAGATATTCCCCTTATGCGCAAGTTTGAACGTCTGGCTCTATTTTCGTAATCTTCGAGCTTAGTTTGAAGTATTAAATTCTCTTCTTTTAATTGTTCCAATTCTGTTATATTTTCTTGGGTTGTAATTTCAATTTAATCCATTTTTATTTCTAAGGCTGCGGTGCGGTTTCGCAGCTCTCTTATTTCTTTGGTTAGGCTGTTTGTTATTTGGTCTGAGGTTTGTTTTAAAGCCTTATGAAGCATCTTTTCAAATTGTAATAATATTACTGGGGATGCTGAGGAGGCTTGTGGAGAAGTTTGTGAGAGGATTTGTTCTGTATCTGACTCAAATGGAGAGTCTTGCTGTGACATTTTCTGTCTGTGAGAGCGCCCTGATGCTGTATATTGTGAGGTGACTGGAGCTGCTTTAGTTGCAGTGAGTGCCCGTGAGCTCTTTGTGAGGTGATTTTTATTTCTGCCACGGCTTCCTCCCAGTACCATTTTTCCTGCCCAAACTTTCACAGTTTGTTCCCTGGGGTAAAAAGGTTCAAATGGATACCTTTTGAGCCTGCAGGCTCCGCTTTGTCCTTCTCTTCTCTCCTCAGCGGTGTGGAGCTCTAACAATGCATGTCTGCCCTGCTAGACTCCGCGCATGCACCCCCCCGACTATTTATTTTTCATCTACACCTCAACAGTTTCTGTTTGATGTTAGACAGGTCTTTGCAGCATTTCTTTTTTATATCTGACCCTATTGATTATTTTCTTCTTATATTGACCATATTGGTTAATCTAGATGCTTATATGTTTACTTTTAGCTGAATTGGCCCCTATACGATGTGCCCATCAGCCTTGTAACCTGGTTACCTGAGGTTTTAGTACCCCATATGGTTCTACCTTATCCTGTTCAACTACGTTATCCATAATTGGCATCCTGCACCAACCACAGCTCATGCGCATTATATTAATCCAATTAACAATTGGTGAGTGCCAGCCTTTGCTGCTGTCAGTGTGCATTACTATAATCAATTAAACTTTCACAGCCCTAAGCACCTTTATGGGTGGTAGTTTTGGTGGCCCCCTCCCCCCTTCACTCCTCACTAATCTCCCCCCCTCCCCCTCCTTTTTTCTTTCTATTCCCCACCCATCTCTCCTACCTTTTCTGTCCCTCCCGTCTTCCCCTCATGTATCCCCCTCGGCTTACCTCCCCCCCTCTTGCTTTCCCTCCCCCTCTCTTGTCCCCCCTCTCTCCCCTCCCCCCTTGTCCATCCCCCTCCTTTCCTTCCTCTTCCCCCCCTTCCCCCTCTTCTCCCCCCCCACCCCCCTTCCCCCTTCTCCCATTTTTCCCTCTCCCCTCTTTGGTTGCCCTTTCTCTACCCCCCTGGCCCTTGCCCTCTCCCCCCTTTTTTTCCCCCTCTCCCCCCCATTTCTCCCCCCCCCTTTCTCTTTCCATCTCCCCCCCCCTCTCCTTTCATATTTTCCCTCCCTTTGTTTCTCCCATGTTCTTCCCTTTTAATTCCTGACCTCACTAATTCTCTGTGCCTCTTTTCCCTCTTCCCCTTCTATCGTTTCCCTGCATGCTCCTTCCCCTCTGCGCCACCGCCTTAGGTCCACCCTATCTTTATGGGAATTGCACACCCCTCCATTAATCACCACATCATCATCATTTTGATGCTTACAACCCTTTTAATTCAATCTTTACTCATTAGAGCCTGTCTATCATCTCCTGTGTCAGCCGCGGGGGGATTTATATTGGGTCCTGCATATCCACGAAATCCACCTGAGCGGGTGAGCTTGCCCTCATTTCTACCCTATATGTATTGTGTTTTTTTCGTTACCCTTGTAAATGATTTTGCTGCAATGGTTCAATGTATTTACTGGTATATGTTAAAGCTACTTTATATTATGTTATAGATGTGTTTCTTCTGAGACTAAAAGCTTTACATACACTCCCTATTCAATATCTTACGGGATCCACTTGCTTAGTCAGTGTGGTATATCCCTTTTGTTTTTATGATTGTATGTAGTTACTTTGTCTGTAATTGTATTTTGTATTTTTTATTATTACGGTATTAAAAATTGAATTTATATAATGTTTTAAGTCATTCTTATGTCTATCACTGTACTCTCTTACCTAGTACCGGAATAGTCCCACCCCTCCTCTTTGTAGGGGGGTCTAGACCGGAATTGACAGTAGCAGCAACTGCCATCACGTCTCTGCCCCCTTATTTCCCTTTGACTATAGTATTTTGGGATGATGGTACGTATACCTATTACACCTTACATTGAAACTAAGGCCTTACTAGTTTTGTACTCTACAACAAGAGTTAGCAGGTCTGGGGGGCAGAATGGATCTCCTTGAGACCAAACATGATGAGCTGCAACTCACATATACTGACCTCCGCAGAGATCATGAGGCTCTCACTGAATCAGTAACACAGCTACAATCTCATTTAGAGGACTTAGACAATAGAAACTGATGGAACAATTTGAGGATCAGAGGGGTCCCTGAGCTGGTCACAGAGTTAACCCCAGCCATCCAAAAGCTGTTCCAGTCCTTGCTGCCTGCCTCCCCGGTGTATGATTTCACTTGCGATTGTATTCACAGGGCCCTGCGCCCCAAACCACCAGAAGATAAGCCTCCCAGAGACATCATACTGTGCCTTAAGAATTACTTGATTAAAGAGGAGATCCTCAGGGCTTCCCGCAACACCTCCAATATAGTGCTGGATGGCACGAGGATTCAAATATTTCCGGACATATCCCCTGCCTCACTTGAAAAACGCAGAAAGCTAAAGGAAATCACCGTCCCTCTCCAAGAGGCCAGGATCCGGTACAGATGGGGTTTCACTTTTAAACTCCAAGTCCCATACCAAGGGACAACATATACAGTCATCACCATTCAGGAGGGGAAGGAGCTCCTGGTCAAATTAGGTCTTATGGCTAAAGAGGATCCTCCTAGGATGCCCTCCACCCCACGCCCTTCAGCCATCTGGTCGACCCCATCACCGCAGTGAGACCACAGGAGACAGAGGCAAGACTTCAGGGACCAGTTGAATTAGCCGTTGGATGCTCCCTGCTTATCCCGGATACACCATTTTTTTTTTGTATTTTGTTTATGCTTGATGTTTACGGTTTAAAGGACTTTATGTGACGGCTAAGGAGTGTGCCAGACAATTGCAGGGGTAGTGCTAAAGCTCCAGCTTGATTCTTCTCTGTTTTGAACACTTCATTCCCCTGCAATTGACCTTTATCCTCGTTTTATTTTTTATTCCAAAGACACTCCTGTAAGCACCCATTAGCAACCTGTAAGCTTCCCGCTGTTCCGGCGTACAGCGGTGCCCGCTTGGTTGTCCCCCCACTCTTGCAGTGACCTACAGGAAGAAGGAAGAGGAATTGGAGACAGACTCATTTGTTTTCTCTCCTTAAATATTTTTGACTGTCATTTTTTATTTTTTTTATTTCTTCTGGTTACCAAGAGTGTTGGGCACTTGTGCCCCATTGCTCAGGAAGGTTTGTTCCTGGTGAATTGCTACATTACCCTACAGTCGGGATGTTTTTTTCCACTCCGACCCCAATGTTTATTTTTGCATCTATTAGATTTTTCATTCTAGTTCTTTTTGGTTACAGGACATGCTATTTACTTGCTTTGCTGAAACCGATATTAGTAATATAGTCCTTATGGCTCGGTATTGTCACTATCCTTCTATGGGCTCTTTTGAGCCGTTGCAGTTTCCAGGGTGCCTCACTGCTGCTGGCTGGGGATTCAAGATGGCCAGTACCTCGGGACCCTCCCCCAATGATAAATGCAATTTCGACCAATTTTACTTAGAATGGGTGTCAGAGTAATTTTCCATAATGTTAGGGGGTTTAACTCCCCTCATAAAAGGAAAAAGGCCTTTACATTGTACAAGCGCCTAAAAGCCGACATTATCCTTCTGCAGGAGACCCATTTCACAGAGGCCAACCACCCTACCTATTTTGACAAGTCATATGGTCTAGGCCATTATACCACGTTTGGGTCCAGGTCCCGAGGGGTGGCGATCTTTGTTAAAAAAAATATAATGTTTGATATTGAAAGCATATACAAAGACAGATTTATCATTCTTAAGGGCTCCATACATGGGAAGAAAATAACGGTAGCGAATGTTTATGCCCCTAATGATTCCCAAGCTTCCTTCTTTAGTGCTTTTTTTTCAGACACTGGACAAATACTCCTCCCCGCACACGGTGCTTGGAGGAGATTTTAACCTGGTGGCCCATTCTGCCTTAGACAGAAGCAGAGGTGGGGGAGTTACTAATGCTTTCCCAAATACTTTAAAAATATTACTTCACTCCCACAACTTTGGTGACTCCTGGAGGGCACACAACGTGGGCGCTAGGGAGTATACTTTTGACTCTCACCCCCACGATAGCTACTCTAGACTGGATTATCTTTTTTGCACTCCTATACTTTTAGCAAATTCAACTGAAGCAGCCATACACTCCTGCCACTGGTCTGACCATCAGGTGGTCTCTCTTGGAGTTTCTCACATAGGTCTTAAACCTTCCACTGCAGGTTGGAAACTTAATGAGTCCCTTCTCACAGACCCAATTCTGACCTCCCAAATCTCTAAATTTATGGAAGAATATTTTACCACTAACAATATAGACGAGACCTCCCCCTCCATCTTATGGGCCGCCCATAAGGTGGTAATTCGAGGCCACCTTATTCAATTAGCAGCCAATAGAAGAAAGGAGAAATCAGCAGACATCACTAAACTTACAGCTGATCTTGATAAACTGCACTCTCCAAATCACTCCCCGGGGTTACTCCACCAAATAAACTCCAAGAGATTAGAATTAGATAAAATTCTGTCTGATCAAACTGAAAGGTCCCTTAGGTGGTCGAAAGCTAAATTCCTACTGCACAGCAATTCAGCCTCGGCTATGTTCACAAGGAAGCTCAATCAGTCTTTTCAGCCCCCTCACACTTCCAACCTAAAACATCTAACGGTAACCTGATTTCCCACCCAGCAGATGTCCTACAGGCTTTTTCAAAATTTTATACTGACTTACTCTCCCCGCCCACTTCACCCACAGATCCTGCCCTCAAATCTTGGCTAGACGACTTGCCCCTCCCTGCTCTCTCTCAAGAACAAATAGAGGAAATGAATGCCCCATGCTCTGACTCCGAACTCATTAATATTATTAAATCCTTAAAACCCTCAAAAACTCCTGGCCCAGATGAATACTCAGCCCCTTATTATAAAACATTTCAAGACATTTTAATCCCACATCTAAAATCTCTTTTCAATGATATCCTTAAGGGCAATGTCTTCCCAGATGATATGCTTTTGGCCAATATGTCCTTGATCCCTAAACCTAATAAAGATCACTCCCTACCCCAAAATTACAGACCAATCTCGGTCATTAATACAAACCTAAAGATCTTTGGCCGCTTACTAGCTGACAGACTTTCTAAAATGATCACCTCCCTAATTTCCCCTGACCAAGCAGGTTTTATCCCGACAAGACAAATTACTGACAACATTAGACTGGCTTCCAACATTATACAAGACGCAGGCTTACACTCCAATAAAGTATTACTCCTAAGCCTTGACATTCATAAGGCCTTCGATAGTGTGCTATGGCCTTATCTAGAATGGACGCTTGAAAAATTTGGCTTTGTAGGGTCCTTCGTTCACGGGTTCAGAGTGCTGTATCGCCACCCACGTACACGAATTAGACTACCTGGTTGCAACTCTGATTACTTTACTCTAGGTAGAAGAACCAGACAAGGCTGTCCCCTATCGCCGCTCTTATTTGCCCTTGCAATTGAGCCCCTTGCTCGCTGCATTAGCAATGACCCCAACATCAGATTACTGCAGTTGGCTCAATGGCACACTCCCTCACATTGTATCCCCTGGATCCACTTTGAGCGGGCCTCAATAACAGCTTATCTTCTACAGGGTCTACTGTGGGCCTCATCGGTTTGCCCCAAAGAGATTTTCACATTAAATGTTGTTGTGGGACAATCACTACACCTATGGGCCTTGTATAAGAAGAGATTCGCTGTGCTCCCATCCAATCCCAGATTAGTTACCTATCTTGGGGACCCTTTATTTAAACCTGCTTTCCCATCTACTGGGGCATTTGCTTTATGGATCTCAAAAGACCTGGTCACTCTAGATTCCCTTAAAAAAGAAGGGGTGTTCTGCTCCTTTGCAACTTTACAAACTTCCCACTCCCTACCCAGGACTAAATTCCACAAATATCTACAAATTAGACATTTCTTTAACTCCCATTATCCCCCGAGGGAGCCCGTCGACAACATTGCATTTGAAAAAATGTGTGGCCCCCAGTCTAGAGATAAGGGAACAATATCATTGCTTTATAGCTACCTACCTGCCTCTCTGAAAAATCAGCAGCCATGCTTGACTGGGAGGTGGAGACCGGACAGGTGGCTTCACCAGAGGAATGGGGCAGCAGGATCACCAATTTGCATAAATGCACAAGACCAATGGCGGTTAAGGAAATGGTGGTGAAACTACATACTAGATGGTACTACACACCTTCCAAACTTCATAGATTATTCCCCACTGTCTCTGAAAACTGCTTCAGAAGGTGCCCTGATAAGGGGACTCATTTACATATATTCTGGAGCTGCAAGGTACTATCTAATATTTGGCAGAAGGTATCCTCCAAAGTGACAGAGATCACAGGGGTGTCGACGACTTTGATACCAAATGGGATTGCTCTTTGCAGATATGCCAGGCTCCTCCCCCCCGGAACAAAAGCTTGCCCATTCGCTATGTTCAGCAGTCCACTGGACTATCACTTTATTTTGGCGAACCCCTGGTGTACCGTGAGAGCAGGTTCTCAGATGTATGGCAGACATACAACTGATGGAAAAAGTATATCACACCATTATGGACACAATGCCAATTTATCTAGGTGGAAGTCGTGGTCCCTGTAGCTCACCCTGTTACAGGGGGTTGACAGCAGATATTCCTGCACGAATAAATAACTAAATAAGTTTTAGCTCTCAGATGAGTTTCCCGTAACCTGATGTTCGTTGTTACTTTTATTGTATATGTGTTTGATTTATGTTTTTTTCACATGGTGTAGCATTATGTTTTTGACAGTAGAGTTAGGCTACGGTTAAGAGGACCGCTAACACCCAAACGCTGCAAGTGGTTCTTATCACAGAAAGGTCTTCTAAGTTGTTCCAATATAGTTGTCATTTCAAACTTAAATGAAAAATGATAGCCTTTGTTTGGGCCTGTATCTCATAGGAACATACGCATAACTTTTTATAAATGTGTTCACATCCTATGTATGGTTCACCCAGTATTCTATGTTCTCTGTAGCTAATGCTTACTGTTACCGCTCTTTATTTTCCAATAAAATCGTTTGTATTAAAAAAAAATACTGTAAAAACACCTGCCTGCCTGTCAGTAGTAAGAGAATAACAGGAACGGATCTAGCTAAACTGAATGCAGTTGTATGTATGTATATATATATATTTATATATATATATATATATATATTTTATATATATATATATATATATATATATATATATATATATATATATATATATAAAATTATAATCAGAAGGGTGAGGTGCACTACAGTCTCGGATGGCCATGCTTAGCAATCAAGCCCTCCCACAGGCTTCAACATAGAAAAAATCCAAACATGGGATTGCTGCACAAACCGTATTTTATTTTGAAATCTTCAAAAGGACATCACCACGATATCCATAAAATCAGGCATCCATATTAAACGTTTTCGGGCTATTGTAGATAACGCCCTTCATCAGAAGATCATGCCTGTCTAGTGAATATACATATGGCAATATATATACTCAATAAACAATCAATTGACAAGCTAATCATCTGGAATCAATCAAATAATCATTTATGTTTAACCGAATCTGTTACCACATACACATACAATTATCATCAAATGTGAATACAATTTTTTACAATTTTGGAATCAAGGTCACAGGTAGAAAGAAGATTTCACACTTCATAGACTATGGACACAGAAATCCTGAAATTAAAACAGAAAAAGAAAAAAATAAAATTTTGAAAAATTGTCACATCTATAAAAGGTATATATTTTTTTTATGTGTAAATTTGACCCTTATTGTATGATCTACAGTGGATACCTATATCTTGCATGTTAAACTATGCACCCTCTCTATGCCTCAACAGGTTGTGCATATCAATCCCTGTATTAGACCATACACACAACAACTAGCACCAATCTGCACGAGATACCAATAAATGTGAAAAAAACTAAAGAAAATAAACACTGTTCATTGTGATAATATAAATAACATAAATAACATTAATGGCATTGACCACCTCTCCACAAAATACTAAACTTTAAAAAAAAAAAAAAAAAAAATTTTTTATAAAAATAAATACAAATCAAAATCAGAATTTAACCCTTTCGGCTGGAGTGTGTTCAGCCGATGGATCCAACTCACTTCTTTCTTTCTTAGAGACTTTTCTCTGTCCCCACCACGTCTATTTATGGTGACACCATCTATCACCATAAATTTTAGCTGTGACACCGTGTGTCCCCGCTCAACAAAATGTCTAGCCAGAGGAAGTTTAACTAATTTGTCCCGAATCGAGTACTTATGACGAGCTATGCGGTCCTTAATCTTCTGTGTGGTCTCCCCCACATAAAGGAGACTGCAAGGAAATTTTATGATATATACCACGAAAGATGACAGGCAGGTGTAGTGATCTCTGATCAAAATATCATAACCCTTGAGTAGGTGGGAAAAACTTTTCCCTTTCATCATGCTGGAGCATTGGATACAACTTAAACATGGAAATGAACCAGTATTTTTAGGACCTAAAAAGGTTACCCGGGAATTTGGTATTGAAAATTAATCAGATTTCACCAACCTGTCATGTATCGTCCTGCCTAGTCGGTAGGATGGTAATGGGGAATTATTGAATTCTGGAATCATGGCCACAGGTGGATCATTTTCATACACAGATGAAGACACAGCTCGAATATTTACAGGTACTACTGGATCCAGAGACTTTTTGATTGAAAGTTCATCTCCACAACTTACACGTAAACTTGAAAAATCGCTTCAACAACTTACCTGCATGGAGCTGCATGAGATCACACTTGCAGAATATCACAAATCCCAGGTCATTCCATGGGGACTCAGAGTACGTATAGTACCCACATTGTTTGCTCAAAATGAGGATTACAAGAAAAGATTTACACAGATTATCAGCAAATGTTCTTTTGATTTGATTACTTTGATTACTTTGACTGTTGAATTTTTACAATTGGAACGTCTGTCAAGCTCCAAGGAAGTAAACGCCCTAGAGCTACAATTGTCTGAGCTTTTGGAACATGAGGAATTTCTTAAAACTAAAATTGTTTTGGATGAGAAGATTAAAACTCACAGAAAGGTGATTGAAGCCCGCAAAAGAGCTAAAATGGACCGGGACCGTGATGATTACTACAATAATCGTGTATACAATTGGACAGAGTCTGATCGTTTTCGAACTTCACAACGAGACCAGCAATAATCCACATCCAATTCATCTGTTGATTCCACTGGATCCTCTACAGGTGCCTCCAAAGGCCCTTTTTTACAACGGGGCCCTACAAACGTCCGTGTAGGAGAGGAGGGAAGAAAAACCGACAGCGTCACCACAAGAGCCGGTGCGAGCAGGGGACGGAACCGACAAAGGACTTGAGCACTTCTACAGTACCTATAATGGACTACACCACCTGTGCAGTACATTTCTTCTATTGTATTGAGTGAGAGTGAAATAGAATTGCAGGTATTGAATAAGGGGCTTAATTTTTGTCCTAAAGCTAGAATGGATACATTTACATTAAGACAGGACCTTTACCGTTTTTATAGACAGGTTCGTTTGAAGGCATTTTATTCTTCCAGATCTAAAATGAACAATACCAGCTCACTACCTTTGTCTATTGTTAATTTACAATTAAAAAACAAAAGTGGCTTTGTGCCCCCTACTTCTAGTGCAGCTGCTGAATTGTTCATTAATAGAGTGGATGAGGATATTAATCTGTTTTTGCAAAAAAGTAATGGGAGGGATCATATTCCAAAAAATATGACAAAAGAGGAAATGATGGCTCTTTCCTCTTTGGCAGCACGTAAGGAAATCACGATCAAGCCAGCCGACAAAGGCGGTTCGATCGTGATTATGAATACTGTACAATATGAGAGGGAAATTCTTAGAAAGTTGGCAGATCCTACAGTATATAAATGTCTGGAAACTAATCCCACTTCCCGTGTTATGAATAGGATTAAGCAGGTGGTCAGTAAAGCTGTACAAAATAATGTGATAGATACCACTACACAAACTTATCTTATTGCTGATCAGCCTGTTACACCGATTGTTTATGTGCTTCCTAAAATACATAAAGATCCCATCAACCCTCCAGGACGTCCCATTGTGTCCAGCACTGCATCAGTTACTATGCCATTGGCTAAATATCTTGATAAGTGCTTGACACCCTTGATTACTCAGACCCGCTCATACATCAGGGATACTCAGGATTTTTTGAATAAAATTTGTTCACAAAATATTCCTCCTGATGCACTGCTGGTCACATGGGACATCGCTAACTTATATACAGCTATCCCACATACTCTGGGAATAGAAGCCTGCAAACGTCTATTGTTTCATTCAAAAAAATACACTGCTGCTCAGATTAAGTTTCTCCTTGATTTGCTGACTATAGTATTAGAGGAAAATTTCTTTCTGTTTAAAGATAATTATTATTTAAAATTAGCCGGAGCAGCTATGGGCAGCAATGTAGCACCACCTTATGCAAATGCATTTATGGATATGATAGAACAATCTTTCATTTTTCCTTCTGCGTTATTCAGTGAACAGTGTACAATATGGTACAGGTTCATTGATGTCGCCTTTGCTGTATGGACAGGTGATTTAAATTCATTGTCTTTGTTCAATTTCTATTTAAACTCATTAATACCTGGTTTAAAATTTAATATCATGTATAACAATGTTGCTGTTCCGTTCTTGGATACTTTATTGTCCATCAAAGATGGACACATTGTTAGCGATTTATATAGAAAACCAACGGACCGCAACCAATTGTTGTTATTTTCCAGTTTTCATCCTCCTGGGGTATTTAAATCTATCCCACGGAGTCAATTAAAACGTGTAACCAGGATCACGAGTGAAGTAGATACTTGTAACATGAGATTGGATGAGATGGAAGGCAGGCTGCGACAGCGAGGATATCCAGCAGATTCAGTACATTCTGAACGCATTAACATACATAATAAGACCATATCAGTCAGCAATCAAAGTCGCAGAATGCCTTTCACCTCACAATTTCATCCATTTTCACATAAAATTAAATATATTATTAAAAAACATTGATCTATGCTGCAAAGTGCCTATCCATCGGTTCCAGAATTCAATAATTCCCCATTACCATCCTACCGACGAGGCAGGATGATACGTGACAGGTTGAAATCTGATCAATTTTCAATACCAAATCCCCGGGTAACCTTTTTAGGTCCTAAAAATACTGGTTAATTTCCATGTTTAAGTTGTATCCAATGCTCCAGCATGATGAAAGGGAAAAGTTTTTCCCACCCACTCAAGGGTTATGATATTTTGATCAGAGATCACTACACCTGCCAGTCATCTTTCGTTATATATATCATAAAATGTCCTTGCGGTCTCCTTTATGTGGGGGAGACCACACAGAAGGTTAAGGACCGCATAGCTCATCATAAGTACTCCATTCGGGACAAATTAGTTAAACTTCCTCTGGCTAGACATTTTGTTGAGCGGGGACACACGGTGTCACAGCTAAAATTTATGGTGATAGATGGTGTCACCATAAATAGACGTGGTGGGGACAGAGAAAAGTCTCTAAGAAAGAAAAAAGTGAGTTGGATCCATCGGCTGGACACACTCCAGCCGGAAGGGTTAAATTCTGATTTTGATTTGTATTTATTTTTATAAAAATTTTTTTTTTTTTTTTGAAAGTTTAGTATTTTGTGGAGAGGTGGTCAATGCCATTAATGTTATTTATGTTATTTATATTATCACAATTAACAGTGTTTATTTTCTCTAGTTTTTTTTCATTTTTTTCACATTTATTGGTATCTCGTGCAATCAGATTGGTACTAGTTGTTGTGTGTATGGTCTAATACAGGGATTGATATGCACAACCTGTTGAGGCATAGAGAGGGTGCATAGTTTAACATGCAAGATATAGGTATCCACTGTAGATCATACAATAAGGGTCAAATTTACACATAAAAAATATATACCTTTTATAGATGTGACAATTTTTCAAAATTTTATTTTTTTATTATTTTTTTCTTTTTCTGTTTTAATTTCAGTATTTCTGTGTCCATAGTCTATGAAGTGTGAAATCTTCTTTCTACCTGTGACCTTGATTCCGAAATTGTAAAAAATTGTATTCACATTTGATGATAATTGTATGTGTATGTGGTAACAGATTCGGTTAAACATAAATGATTATTTGATTGATTCCAGATGATTAGCTTGTTAATTGATTGTTTATTGAGTATATATATTGCCATATGTATATTCACTAAATAGGCATGATCTTCTGATGAAGGGCGTTATCTACAATAGCCCGAAAACATTTCATATGGATGCCTGATTTTATGGATATTGTGGTGATGTCCTTTTGAAGATTTCAAAATAAAATACGGTTTGTGCAGCAATCCCTTGTTTGGATTTTATATATATATATATATATATACACCTAGGATGCATATATATACAATACACTGTAAGTGCAGCTAACTGACTCGCCTGCTTACTCTATCTATCTTAAATCAAATGACACTGTCTCTCTCTCTCTCGCTCTATCTCTCTCCCAACGCCGGAACACACTACACAGGGCCGACGTGCAGGCGGCCTTATATAATGTGGGGCGTGTACTAAACCCCCTGAGCCATAATTGGCCACAGCCACCCTGGCTTTGGCCAATTACGGCTCTCTGTACAGACGGCGCTGTGATTGGCCAAGCATGCGGGTCATAGTGCATGCTTGGCCAATCATCAGCGAGCAATGCACTGCGATGCCGCAGTAAATTATGGGCCATGACGCGCCATTCGAATTTGGGGTGAATGGCCCATATCGTTCGCAATTCGATGAACGGTCGAACATGCAATGTTCGAGTCGAATATGGGTTTGACTCAAACTCGAAGCTCATCCCTAATCGTGATCAGCCGTGACTGGACACAGCTGATCATGTGGTAAAGAGCCTCCATCAGAGGCTCCTTACCGAGATCGGTTATGTGGTGTGTCAGACTGACACGCCGCACCACCGATCGCCTTGCTGTGTGCCCACTAGGGCGCACAATCGCAGCTTATCCTGCTAGACGTCATATGACGCCCAGTCAGGATAACTGAACCACCGATCGGCCATCATTTTACTATAGGCTGGGAAGAAAGTCGTTAAAAAGGAATCAAAGTCTTTACCAAGGAACTACAGACCTGTTAGTTTAACCTCTATAGTTGGGAAGATATTGGAGAGTTTAATAAAAAAAACACATAGAGGTTCTTGCTGGAAAAAAATATTTTAAGAAACAGACAGCATGGGTTCATGAAAGACAGAAGTTATCAAACAAACCTGATTCCTTTTTATGAGGAGGTAAGTAAAACCCTGAACAGAGGGGTGGCTGTGGACGTGGTACACTTGGATTTTGCAAAAGCAATTGACACAGTTCCCCACACACAGCTAATGGGTAAGGTAAAGTCTATAGGCTTGGAAAGATCAGTTGGTAAATGGATAGAAAACTGGCTAAAAGACAGAATTCAGAGAGTATTGGTAATGATTCTTATTCTGAATGGTCTAAGGTTTTCAGTGGTGTACCCAAATGTTCAGTGTTGGGACCCTTACTTTTTAATACCTTTAAAAATGATATAGGGTCTGGGATTAAAAGCACCATTTAGTCATTGCAGATGACACCAAGCTATGCAGTGGAATAACGTCCTTACAGGATGTCTCCAACTTACAAGGCAACCTCAATGCACTGTTTAATTGGGCATCTGTGTGGTAAATGAGGTTTAATGTTGATAAATTTAAAGTTATGCACTTAAGGGCTAAGAATATGCATGCAACATACATACTAGGGGGAGTGCAACTGGGGGAATCCATAGTGAAGAAGGATCATACTTCTTCTGGACCTCTTCTGGATCACCTATTCGATCTCTACCGATCCCTCTAAGGACTTTACCTGCCTGTCTTCCCGACCTAAGTATATCCTGCTGTCATTTTGGTAGTATCTTAACTGTAGGTGACAACCACAAATAACTCTTTAGCCTCCCAACCCAAGAGGCCTACACGCATGTGAGGATTACCCACTTTCTCGATTCCTCTAAATTATCATCAACGGCAGCTATCCCTGAGCCCATTTATCAGTTTTACTCCCATTCATCATACTTTATTCCAAACTTAATGATGATCGACCTTATTTCCAAGTCACAACATCCCTTTAATCATGACTATGTGGCAACACACATTTAGAGTAACTTATGAGTAGGGATGAGCTTCGTGTTCGAGTCGAACCCATGTTCGACTCGAACATCGGCTGTTCGACCGTCCGTCGAATTGCGAACGATATGGGCCGTTCGCGCCAAATTCGTGTGGCGCGTCACGGCCCATAATTCACTGCGGCATCGCAGTGCATTGCTGGCTGATGATTGGCCAAGCATGCACTATGACCCGCATGCTTGGCCAATCACAGCGCCGTCAGTAGAGAGAGCTGTAATTGGCCAAAGCCAGGGTGGCTTTGGCCAATTATGGCTCAGGGGATTTAGTACACACCCCACACTATATAAGGCCGCCTGCACGGCGGCCCTGTGTAGTGTGTGTTCCGGTGTGCTGAGCGATAGAGAGAGAGAGAGACAGTGTCATTTGATTTGAGTTAGATAGATTAGGCAGAACAGTCAGTCAGTTAGCTGCACTTACAGTGTATTGTGTATATATATGCATCCCAGGTGTTGCATATATATATATACACTGTATTCAGTTTAGCTAGATCCGTTCCTGTTATCTTCTATCTAGACTATTTACATTCAGTGCAGTGTGTCCTGCTCACAGTGTTCAGCTAGATCCGTTCCTGCTATTCACATTCAGTACAGTGCTTCCTGCTCACAGTGTTCAGCTAGATCCGTTCCTGCTATTTACATTCAGTGCAGTGCGTGCTGCTCACAGTGTTCAGCTAGATCCGTTCCTGCTATTTACATTCAGTGCAGTGCGTCCTGCTCACAGTGTTCAGCTAGATCCGTTCCTGCTATTTACATTCAGTGCAGTGCGTGCTGCTCACAGTGTTCAGCTAGATCCGTTCCTGCTATTTACATTCAGTGCAGTGCGTGCTGCTCACAGTGTTTAGCTACATCCGTTCCTGCTGTTTACATTCAGTGCAGTGCGTCCTGCTCACAGTGTTCAGCTAGATCCGTTCCTGCTATTTACATTCAGTGCAGTGCGTCCTGCTCACAGTGTTCAGCTAGATCCGTTCCTGCTATTTACATTCAGTGCAGTGCGTCCTGCTCACAGTGTTCAGCTAGATCCGTTCCTGCTATATACATTTAGTGCAGTACGTCCTGCTCACAGTGTTCAGCTAGATCCGTTCCTGTTATCTTCCTACTGACAGGCAGGCTTGTCTGGTTACAGTATATAAAGCTACCTGAAGAAAATTACAGGTGTTCTTTTTGATCCTATTAGTACCACGGTCAGGCAGCTAGACTATTTACATTTAGTACAGTGTGTCCTGCTCACAGTGTTCAGCTAGATCCGTTCCTGTTATTTACATTCAGTGCAGTGCGTCCTGCTCACAGTGTTCAGCTAGATCCGTTCCTGCTATTTACATTCAGTGCAGTGCGTCCTGCTCACAGTGTTCAGCTAGATCCGTTCCTGCTATTTACATTCAGTGCAGTGCGTCCTGCTCACAGTGTTCAGCTAGATCCGTTCCTGCTATTTACATTCAGTGCAGTGCGTCCTGCTCACAGTGTTTAGCTAGATCCGTTCCTGCTATTTACATTCAGTGCAGTGCGTCCTGCTCACAGTGTTCAGCTAGATCCGTTCCTGCTATTTACATTCAGTGCAGTGCGTCCTGCTCACAGTGTTTAGCTAGATCCGTTCCTGCTATTTACATTCAGTGCAGTGCGTCCTGCTCACAGTGTTCAGCTAGATCCGTTCCTGCTATTTACATTCAGTGCAGTGCGTCCTGCTCACAGTGTTCAGCTAGATCCGTTCCTGCTATATACATTTAGTGCAGTACGTCCTGCTCACAGTGTTCAGCTAGATCCGTTCCTGTTATCTTCCTACTGACAGGCAGGCTTGTCTGGTTACAGTATATAAAGCTACCTGAAGAAAATTACAGGTGTTCTTTTTGATCCTATTAGTACCACGGTCAGGCAGCTAGACTATTTACATTTAGTACAGTGTGTCCTGCTCACAGTGTTCAGCTAGATCCGTTCCTGTTATTTACATTCAGTGCAGTGCGTCCTGCTCACAGTGTTCAGCTAGATCCGTTCCTGCTATTTACATTCAGTGCAGTGCGTCCTGCTCACAGTGTTCAGCTAGATCCGTTCCTGCTATTTACATTCAGTGCAGTGCGTCCTGCTCACAGTGTTCAGCTAGATCCGTTCCTGCTATTTACATTCAGTGCAGTGCGTGCTGCTCACAGTGTTCAGCTAGATCCGTTCCTGCTATTTACATTCAGTGCAGTGCGTGCTGCTCACAGTGTTTAGCTACATCCGTTCCTGCTGTTTACATTCAGTGCAGTGCGTCCTGCTCACAGTGTTCAGCTAGATCCGTTCCTGCTATTTACATTCAGTGCAGTGCGTCCTGCTCACAGTGTTCAGCTAGATCCGTTCCTGCTATTTACATTCAGTGCAGTGCGTCCTGCTCACAGTGTTCAGCTAGATCCGTTCCTGCTATATACATTTAGTGCAGTACGTCCTGCTCACAGTGTTCAGCTAGATCCGTTCCTGTTATCTTCCTACTGACAGGCAGGCTTGTCTGGTTACAGTATATAAAGCTACCTGAAGAAAATTACAGGTGTTCTTTTTGATCCTATTAGTACCACGGTCAGGCAGCTAGACTATTTACATTTAGTACAGTGTGTCCTGCTCACAGTGTTCAGCTAGATCCGTTCCTGTTATTTACATTCAGTGCAGTGCGTCCTGCTCACAGTGTTCAGCTAGATCCGTTCCTGCTATTTACATTCAGTGCAGTGCGTCCTGCTCACAGTGTTCAGCTAGATCCGTTCCTGCTATTTACATTCAGTGCAGTGCGTCCTGCTCACAGTGTTTAGCTAGATCCGTTCCTGCTATTTACATTCAGTGCAGTGCGTCCTGCTCACAGTGTTCAGCTAGATCCGTTCCTGCTATATACATTTAGTGCAGTACGTCCTACTCACAGTGTTCAGCTAGATCCGTTCCTGTTATCTTCCTACTGACAGGCAGGCTTGTCTGGTTACAGTATATAAAGCTACCTGAAGAAAATTACAGGTGTTCTATCCCAGCTTAGTGCAGCTACAGGCCATTAGTATGTCTGGAAGGCCAAGAAGGAGAGGCAGACAGTCACAAGCCAATAAGAGAGGGCAAGCAGGCTCTGTGTCTAGTGCTGGTCGTGGAGACGGTGCATCCTCATCAGCACGTGGCCATGGGACACGCTTGGCCTTTTTTTCGGCAGCTGGTCGTGTTGAGCCGCAACATGCGGAAGACTTGGTCGAGTGGATGACCAAGCCGTCCTCATCCTCCTCATCCTCTCTCACCCATGCCCAGGGTGCTTTGTCTGGCAAAGCAGCGGCCTCTTCCCTCAGCTCAATGTCATCAGTGACTCCTTCCCTAGCCCCACCATGTCCTCCTGAGGATTCCCTCGAACTGTTTGACCACAGTGTTGGGTACATGCTCCAGGAGGATGCCCAGCGTTTGGAAGGCTCTGATGATGATACTGAGCTCAATGAAGGCAGTAACATGAGCACGGACAGAGGGGGTGCCCAAGAAGGACAGCAATCTGGCAGTCATGCTCCCCCTGCTGCAGCATACTGCCAGGTTTGCTCCAGTGATGAGGAGGGAGGGGATGATGAGGTCACTGACTCAACGTGGGTGCCTGATAGGAGAGAGGAGGAGGAGGAGGAGGAGGAGGAGGTGGCACATCACCAACTAGGCAGGATGCCCTCCAGGGGCCAGCCTAAGGGCAGCACATTGACTGCATCACACCCCAAAGCTCCACATGTGCAGGGCGCTGCAGTCTCTGCGCGTTATTCAAAAAGTTCTTTGGTGTGGGCCTTTTTTGAGACGAGTGCATCAGATCGCACCGCTGCTATTTGCAATATATGTCTCAAGCGTATCTCGCGTGGCCAAAACATCTCCCGCTTGGGTACCACATGCTTGACCAGACATATGTTGACCTGCCATGCAGTTCGTTGGCAAGCGTATCTAAAAGACCCACACCAAAGAACAAAGACGATCTCTCCTTGCTCCTCATCAGCTGAGATTTCCAACCCCACTAGACCTTCAGTCTTCTCTGCGACCTGCAGTGAGAGGAATGAAGGTGTAGAATTAGGTGTGTCACAGCCAAGTACTTATGGGCAATCTGCTTTGGGTACACCGACGTCAGATTGTACCAGGCAAATTTCCCTGCCCCAGCTGCTGCACCGCCGAAAGAAGTTTGCTCCCAGCCATCCACATGCCCAGCGGTTGAATGCTAGCTTGGCAAAATTGCTAGCACTTCAACTGCTGCCTTTTCAGTTGGTAGACTCTGCCCCCTTCCGTGAGTTTGTGGAATGTGCGGTTCCTCAGTGGCAGGTACCCAAACGCCACTTTTTCTCACGGAAGGCGATTCCGGCTCTCTACCGGCATGTGGAAGGCAATGTCCATGCCTCGCTGGACAGGGCGGTCAGCGGTAAGGTGCATATTACCGCTGACTCATGGTCCAGCAGGCATGGACAGGGACGTTACTTAAGTTTCACGGCGCATTGGGTGACTCTGCTGGCAGCTGGGAAGGATGCAGGACAAGGTGCAGTAGTGTTGGAGGTTGTTCCGCCACCACGCCTCCAAAATGCTGATTGTGACACACCTCTCTCCTCCACCCCCTCCTCTTCTTCTTCCTCCATGGCCTCTTCCTCGGAACCAGCGGTGCTCCGTAGGCGTTCAAGGGGCTACGCAAGTACGCAGGCCAAAAGATGCCATGCGGTGCTTGAGCTGGTGTGCTTGGGGGACAGGAGCCACACTGGGGCAGAGGTTCTGTCAGCTCTGCAGGGGCAGGTTCAGAGGTGGTTGACGCCACGCCAACTTAAGGCAGGAATGGTGGTTTGCGACAATGGCACCAACCTCCTCTCTGCCCTCCGACAGGGACAACTGACCCATGTGCCCTGTTTGGCTCACGTCCTTAACTTGGTGGTGCAGCGGTTCTTGGGCAGGTACCCGGGCTTACAGGATGTCCTGAGGCAGGCCAGGAAAGTCTGTGTGCATTTCCGCCGGTCATATAATGCCAGTGCTCGGCTGACGGACCTCCAAAAGGAGTTTAACCTGCCCAAGAACCGCCTAATCTGTGACATGCCCACCAGGTGGAACTCGACGTTGGCCATGCTGCAGCGGCTGCACACGCAGCAGAGGGCCATCAATGAGTACCTGTGCGACTATGGCACCAGGACAGGGTCAGGGGACCTTGGTTTTTTTTCCCCACGCCAGTGGGCCATGATCAGGGATGCATGCACTGTCCTGTCACCATTCGAGGAGGCCACGAGGATGGTGAGCACTGACAGTGCATGCATCAGTGACACTGTCCCCCTTGTCCACCTGTTGGAGCACACGCTGCGTGGGATAATGGACAGGGCACTTGAGGCAGAACAGAGGCAGGAAGAGGAGGACTTCCTTAGCTCTCAAGGCCCCCTTTATCCAGACAGTGTTCCTGCGTGCCCGCCGATCACACAGGAAGAGGACGAGGAGGAGGAGGAGGAGGAGGAGGAGGAAGATTGTGTCAGTATGGAGGTGGAGCCTGGCACTCAGCATCAGCAGTCTTTAAGGGATCAGTCCCAAGGAACACATGGACTTGTACGTGGCTGGGAGGAGGTGGCTGCGGACGTTGTTGTCCTTAGTGACCCAGAGGACTCCGGACCGAATGCCTCAGCAAACCTACGCTGCATGGCCTCCCTGATCCTGCAAAGCCTGCGTAAGGATCCTCGTATTCGTGGTATCAAGGAGAAGGACCAATACTGGCTGGCAACCCTCCTTGATCCACGTTACAAGGGTAAGGTTGCGGACCTTATCTTGCCATCGCAGAGGGAGCAGAGGATGAAACATCTTCGGGAGGCCTTGCAGAAAGGTCTGTGCAACGCGTTCCCAGAGACTGGGAGGTTACAAACTCCTGTTTCTGGACAACGTGTTGCTGAGGCTTCGGTCAGTCAAAGAAGGAGCGGTGGAGAAGGTGGCCGTCTGACCGATGCGTTCAGACAATTTTTTGGTCCGCAGCCCCAAGGTATGATCGGTTCCAGCAACCATCGCCAGCGTCTGTTTTACATGGTGCAGGAATACCTAGGGGCAAGATCAGACTTGGACACCTTTCCCACCGAAAATCCTCTGGGTTACTGGGTCTTGAGGATGGATCACTGGCCAGAGCTTGCACAGTATGCAATTGAGCTACTGGCCTGTCCTGCATCCAGCGTTCTTTCGGAACGCACATTCAGTGCTGCTGGAGGCGTGGTAACCGATCACAGGGTGCGTCTGTCCACCGACTCGGTCGATCGGCTGACCTTCATAAAAATGAATCAGTCTTGGATCACCACCAGCTACCAAGCACCTGATGCAGATGTAACCGAATAATTTTTTTTGAAATCTCAGATCCCTTCAAAGACTGCCTATGCTGATGCTGAGTGACTATCCCTGAGTAATTATCCTCTTCCTCCTCAATCATCACGCTGATAGCTTGTAAGAACATTTTTGGTTCTGGGCGCCACCACCAGTGCCTAAGGCACAATTTTTCAGCCCCTGTTTAACAGGGGCGTGTAATTACAATTTTTGATGTAATACTTTGCAGCAGGGCTCGTTCCTGCATTCCAACTAGAGTGTCTGTGAGGGGTTGCAGTGTTGTGGCACCAGCACCAGTGCCTAAGACCCAATTTTTCTGCCCCTGTCTAACAGGGGCGTGTAATTACAATTTTTGATGCAATACTTTGCAGCAGGGCTTGTTCCTGCATTCCAACTAGAGTGTCTGTGAGGGGTTGCAGTGTTGTGGCACCAGCACCAGTGCCTAAGACCCAATTTTTCTGCCCCTGTCTAACAGGGGCGTGTAATTACAATTTTTGATGCAATACTTTGCAGCAGGGCTTGTTCCTGCGTTTCAACTAGAGTGTCTGTGAGGGGTTGCAGTGTTGTGGCACCAGCACCAGTGCCTAAGACCCAATTTTTCTGCCCCTGTCTAACAGGGGCGTGTAATTACAATTTTTGATGCAATACTTTGCAGCAGGGCTCGTTCCTGCGTTCCAACTAGAGTGTCTGTGAGGGGTTGCAGTGTTGTGGCACCAGCACCAGTGCCTAAGGCCTAATTTTTCAGCTCCTGTTCAACAGGGGCATGTAATTACAATTCTTGATCTAATATTTCACAGCAGGGCCCTGTGAGGGCTTACAGTGTTTTGGCCACAGCAACACCTAAGGCCCAAATTTCTGCTGAGTATATAGGGTAGGACCCTACTTTCAAACATCTAACTTACAAACGACTCCTACTTGCAAACGGAAGGAGACAACAGGAAGTGAGATGAAATCTACCCCTAAGGAAGGGAAATTCTCTCCTGTAAGAGTTAATATGGGAAAACAATTTTTCCTTTCCACTGATGCTTTCCAATCCTTGTTCCACAAAAAAACACAAATTTTCAAAAAACATTTTTCATTGGGACAAAAAAGTGAGGTGAAATCTTCTGAAGAGGAGGAAAGACGCAAAACAAATGTCACAGGGGTGATAACCCTTCCCTATGTTTTCCAAAAAGCTTAGAAAAGATTTTTTGGCTGGAGCTAAACACATTAAAAATGTTCAAAATTACAAACAGATTCTACTTAACAACAAACCTACAGTCCCTGTCTTGTTTGCACCGCCTGTATACTGCTGTTCAGAGTATATAGGGACCTTTCCTTATTTTAATTTGGGTGCGGGGTTCCCCTTAATATCCATACAAGACCCAAAGGGCCTGGTAATGGACTGGGGGGTACCCATGCCGTTTGTCTCACTGATTTTCATCCATATTGCCATGACCCGACATGACATTAAACCCGCAAGCAGTTTTAAATGAGATTTTTTCCTTTAAAAATGACATTTGGTGCAGGGACTGTTCTAAACATGGGAAACACGCGTCACTTTACAGGCATACTATAGACACCCCCCAGGTACGATATTTAAAGGAATATTTCACTTTTTTTTTTTTACTTTAAGCATCATTAAAATCACTGCTCCCGAAAAAACGGCCGTTTTTAAAAGTTTTTTTTGCATTGATACATGTCCCCTGGGGTAGGACCCGGGTCCCCAAACCCTTTTTAGGACAATACCATGCAAATTAGCCTTTAAAATGAGCACTTTTGATTTCGAACGTTCGAGTCCCATAGACGTCAATGGGGTTCTAACGTTCGTGCGAACTTGCGGTCCGTTCGCGGGTTCTGGTGCGAACCGAACCGGGGGGTGTTCGGCTCATCCCTACTTATGAGGCATCCCATTGCGCTAATCATTAGGAATCTTAGCAAAAAACCCTTCATAAGTGGTACTTAACACCCTAACAACTCTTAAAAATGTACTCAGGCCACTCACCTAGTTGTTGGAGAAATTGTGGTAGCGTAGGCCCTATTGCCCAGATCCTTTGGTTTTGCAAGTCTTTAAAGTGGAACTTCCGCTTTAAGCTCTCCTCGCCCCCTTACATGCCACATTTTGGCATGTAAGTTTTTTTTGGGGGGGGAGTGGGTGCCTAGTTTTGAGTGGGACTTCCTGTCCCACTTCCAGCTTCCGACTGCTGGCCGCCTAGGCGACTCCTCCTCTCCCCCTAGGCAACCACTCCCTCTTGGCAATCTTCTGGGACACATCACAGGTCCCAGAAGATTGCCTGTCCACTCTGAGAGCTCAGCGCGGCTTGCACATTCGCAGTGCGTGCCCAACCGTGAAACTGCAAGCTGTCATGGCTGGGTGTCCACAGTTTCAATGGAGGTGCTGCGGAGAGGAGGGGGAGTGGAGCAAGGCTCCGTGTGGCCACATCGCTGGACCGTGGGAGAGGTGAATTTCTGTTTATTAAAAGTCAGCAGCTACACTTTTTGTAGCTGCTGACCTTTAATAAATGAAAAATGCCTGGAACTCTGCTTTAAGCTCCTTCTGGAAGTAGATATTTGTACTAATCTCTTCTATCTCTGGGGTAGCATCTGTCCCTACTCCCACTCTAGCCCTGCTTCATGTAGGCATAGAAAAATACCCACTCTACTCCCAATTTGCTATCATATACCTAATACTTGCAGCTAAGTTAAATTTTACCAGGTTGTGGAAAACCTCAGAAACCCCCTCCATTTCTGGTACTGTTGCTGACCTGAACTCTCAATGCGAAATGGAAAAAATGGTTGCAAGAAAGAACATGCAGCTAGAAAAGTTTGTGACTACGGGGTCACAATGACTGAAGCATCCAAAATGCACAAGTGTGAACTGGTTATTTCTCATCTTCTGAAATGAATGTTGTTACGATGGTGTTTGCCTACCCTGCCATCCCTCTCTCTTTCCCCCTCTCACCAATCCCCCTTCCACTCTTTAGCGCCCTCCCTCCTTCTCCTTCCTCCCCCTCCATCTAGCGTAGTGGTTCTCAACCTGGGGGTCGAATGATGATTTGCCAGGGGTCACTGAATCCTGGGCTGTTTCTGAAGCACGCACCACTCTCCCAGCCCACTCTCCCAGTCCCAGAGCCTGTGGAGCCCGTGTCCGCCCACGCAGCCTCTTCACAGCCGCTCATTCAGTTCAAGGCATGGCTAGGGGGCAGAGACTTCAGGTCAGCTGACTGGTGGGGAATGTGAAGTGGGAGGGGCTGGAGGAGACCCTATCTCCTGATTTCGGCATAGGTGTCACTGCTACGAGATATTACAAAGTCGGAGACACAGTAAAGCCGGAGACACAGTGAGTAACACTACCTATGATTATAGTTGCCATTAAAAGTCCTCACTACAGTTCTCAGATCCGCAGATGACCTTGATCAAGAGCATCTAAGTTGGATGATCAGAACTCCCCCCAGCATTGCCACTCATCCCATTCCCCCCACCAAGGAGTAAGAGAAGGAATAAAAATAGAGAATACATGGAAGGGAGAGGAAAGGAGGGGGAGGAAAAAAGAAAAAGGGAGAGAAAGCATAAGAGAACAAATAAGAAAGATGGCTATAGAGAGGGATGGGGAAAAAAAAAAGAAATTAGGAAAGCGAGAGATAAAAGGAAAAGAAAGGAGAATAAAGAGAATGAGTGGTACATCCTAAAACGTACCATAAGGGGTTTTAATACTGAACGAGTGGAGGGGACTCAGGGACCCTAAATGTCCATGAGTTAGGGGCACAAATTACTTGTCTTGCCTTGGGTGCTCACAATCCATGCTACGAAAATAATTTTACTGTTATGGGTCCCCACAACTTGGGAAATTTTATCAAGGGGTCACAGCACTAGAAAGGTTAAGAACCACTGGTAGCGCAACTACATGGATCTAACACATAGTGTATATCTATTTTTTGTTACCCATGTCCGCTTAACTTCTTTTTCTTTTTTAATGTATCAGTTGATTTGATGTACGGAACATCTGTTCATATCTAAAGTGTTTATCATACTTGTTCTCTTTGTAAAACTTCAATAAAGACATATTGAAACAAAAAATAAAAAGTTAATAAACAGATTGAACTATAAAAAAATATAGATTTGCTGTCAAAAAAGACAGCCTGGTTTATTATGGCAAGTCACAGTCTCTCATATGCCTTTCCATGATTTTTGAGATTTTCATTCACCTTTGCTGCCAAAAAAATGAGAAACTGAGTCACAGATTGGCATTTTTAACTAAGTAGCAAAGCATAAGGTTTTCTCCACCTTTCCCACAATATATCTGAAGCTAAACTGTACAAAGTTGCCACCCAGCAGCTGCTACTGCTCTCTGTTGCTGTCTTCTCAAATGAAATGGCAGCTTGCTCCTATGTGCCAATCTTCTTACATGGAAAGTGCCCATGTGATTCAGTCTTGCCGTTTAGCTTCTGCTGATATTGAAAAAGCTGTTTAACTGACATAATTATAGAGATGGTATGTGATGGGGGGAGCTAATGTCATAATCAATGCAAATGTCAGCAAACTGGCAAACTGGTACAATTAGCAGAGGCATAAACCAGAGGCATAAGCAGATCTGCCTCCATACTCTGACCAATCATATTCAAGCATATTGGTTATTTCATCCCTAATGACCATTTCATAGTTTGCTGGAATATACTGTATTTGTGGAGATGGTTGCTGATCATCCCCTTCTCTTTGGAGAAAAGGGAACAAATGTTGTACTACATGTACACTGCAAGCACCCGTCAAATCCAGCATTGTTTTTGACACAGTAATGAGTTTGAGCACAGGCAGATATCTTTCCACCTGTCATCCTAGGTGAGAGAACTGTCCATCTATGACCAGGGTTAGGCATGTATATTATTGTAAAGAAGTACAATGTCAAACTAAACTAGCGTTGAAACTTGATTTCTCTGGGGATTACAATTGTAATTCAACTGCATATTTCGGGTCTAGAAATTAACCTTTCTTTATCTACAGAAGTTAAATTTGGTTATGCAGCAATCTCCATTAATTCACCTTGACGAAAGGAAAATTAGTTTCATAAGCCATCTCTTTTGTTGCATGGAAACCTTTAGCAGTCCCCTTAGGGCTTTGTATGCATGAATAAATGCTAAATAATATTTTGAAGGAGGGCCTGCAACAAACTATGTGAAGGATGCCAGCATTGTCAAGATAAAGTACTAGGAGTGTTTCAAGGGAGCTGAGAGGAGTGACAAAATCTAGTTTGATGAATCTTGACACGCTGAATAAAATCACTACATAACTTCCCCCTAGGTCATGGAACGACATTGTTTTCCTGAGCCACACTGACAAGGAGGTGACAGAGATTAATAGCTTTGTATTGACTGAGCAACTTGAAGTTCCTTATCTTTGTCAAGTCACGGCATCGTCCAGAAACTGAAAGTGTTATTAGTCTTATAATTGCAAAGACATTTAAAGGGTTTCCCCTTAAGGGACTTTGAAATCCAATAAACCTTTCATAAAACCTCAAGCACTGAACTGCAAAGCTTGTGCCTTCCTAAGACAGGGACTTGCACAGCTGGTCCAGGGGAAGCCTTGGAGTTTCGTACATTAAATCATGTTTGATTTATGAAGCTGATTTTGAATTTGTATCAGCAGTTTTATTAAAAATATATGAAAGGATGTTCTAACCAAGGGCTGTGCATTTAAGCTGTAGGTCTTTGCCTGTCATTTAGATTCATGATCATGATGTTTTCAATGTATGTAATGCTAATAAAAAAGACTAATTCAATTTGACGTGTATTGAATTTAAAAGGGATTTTTGGAGGAGGGACTAAACTTGCAAAGTATATTTTATCACCAACAACAAGGGGATTTGCAACTGCCTGATTGCCTTTTTTAGGGTGAAATATGTTATACTTCACAATAGAATTAATTGTATAATGGATGCAAAAACAGTTTATGGATATCATTAGGCATTTAAGTCATGATGCTGTGCACTCACCTGTTTAATTGCTAAGTAAGGCAAATGTGTTCATATTTTTCATTAAGTGTCCTTAGAGTTATTATGACTTTTTAATTGTGTCATATAATGATATTTTACATTCATGGCTGCCCTTTTCAAACTGTTGGATCAGTGTGTTATTTTAGCACTAATTAGGTACAGACTGCTTTGTATGTCTCTGTATGTGTGATGATGGAATATAGATTGCAAAAAACTACAAAACTAAAATCTAAAGAAAAAAACAGCGGGCTAATGTCCTCATATAATTATATTTGTCAAAAACCTAAACCAAAACACTTAATGTATCTTCAATCTATAAAATACTGATTAAACTTTCTAAGAAAAAAATTATATTTTGGTGGACAAAATATCCCCTGTATTAACTGTGTGCTACATTACTGTGGGTTGCATTTAATTGTGTTCACAATACATAGACCCAACAATCCCTTTAGGACTACAGTTTGTGTTTCAACAACAACTTCTTTTTTTTTTTTTTGCCACTCAGTTCGTTGTGTAGAGAGACCAAAATCAACTTAGCTGTTCATATATGTCTCTTTTTCATTTTCACATCACTGTGGCTATTTTTCAATACTATATAGAAAGAAGTAACAAAAAATCACAAGAAAATCCCATGATCAGCTTATCCATATCCAACCTTCTTTTCCTTCTCCCTTATAAAACTATAAAATTCTTCCTTTATTATATTATCTCTCTCAATCACGCCCCATATTGTTTAATCTGTTTCCTTTCCCACTCCCCCCCCCCCCCCATTCCTGGTGCATTACCCCTTCCTTCAATAACTCGGCTAGATCCTGATTTTTTGCATAAATCCAAGATTTTTTAAACTCTCTCCAACACTTCCATTTGTCTTCTCCCACCTCCCTCTTTTCATCCTTGTTACTGTACGTCCGGTCCATGATATAAGTTTCCTCTACGACATTTATCCACTCCCATATCTGTGGGCTTTCTTTTGTCAGCCAATTTTTAGGGATTAACTTTTTTGCTGCATTTATTAAGTGTGGAACCAGAGAAGCCTTATATTGTTTCTCGTTCCCATCAATGCTGTGGAAGAGCACCATCCATGGATCTTCTTTTACCTCCGTTTCAGTAATTTCTTTAATAATTGCTAAGATCTTTTCCCAATACATTTGGATAGTCAGGGACTTCCACCACAGATGTGCCATTGTGCCTACCTCCTTACATCCCCGCCAAATGCTTAAATCTTTCTGTGTCCCCAAATCCCTTTCCCATTGTTTAATAAATGTGGTTACCTCTGTTCCTTCCTCTATCAATAATAATTTATATAATTTTGAAATCGTGTTTTTTGTGTTTTCTGAGGTGCACAATTTTTCTAGCCCCGTCAGTTCTTCTCCTGATCTTATTGGCTGTGGTAGTTTCTTCACAAACCGTTCTAGTTGCGTGTACCTCCATGCATTAATCACCCAAACTTCTGTGTTCCGTTTCAACTCTTGTAGTGCCCTAATTTTTCCTTTATTTATAATCTCTCTAAGTTCAACCTTATCTTTTTTTTATCCAATTCCCTCCTATACTTGTTTTCCCTGGTGCAAAATACTCATTATCTTTTAATCTTAATAAAGGTGAATTATATGTTTTATTTAGTTGCTTATATGTTATATCCCAAATCTTTAGTACCACCCGTGTTAACGCGTGTGTTTTTTCATCTATCATTCTATGTTGTGGAGGGTTCCAAATAATAACTCCTAGCTGTGCCTTGCTATAAAATTTTTCTATGTTTACCCATCTTTTTTCTTGATTGTCCCTTGCCCATTCTATCACTCTTGATAGGATTATTGCTTTGTAGTATGTTTGAATGTCCGGTACCGCCAGACCCCCTCTTTCTTTGTCTTGTTTTAACGTCTTTAAGGAAACTCTCGGCTTTTTATTTCTCCATATGATGTTTGTTAGTATTGTTTTTAGCTTTCTAAGATAGTACTGTGGTAATCTGATTGGTATCATTTGGAGTTTATATGTAATCTTTGGGAGGAGGGTCATTTTTATGGCATTTATACGCCCCATCCAGGATATTGGTCTAGTCTGAAGTTTTTTCCTTCCTTCTTAATTCCGTCCAGTAAGGGGATGTAGTTTCTTCTATATATCTTCTCTAGGGAGTTAGCTAATTTTATTCCCAGATATTTTATCTCTTTTTTCCATGTAAATTGAAATTCCCTCTTCAACTTTTCCTCTTCTAATTTACCCAAATTTATATTCAGAATTTCAGATTTCCCCATGTTAATTTTAAAATTTGCTATCTCACCATATTGCTTAAGCGTTCTGATCAGGTTTGGCAATGTACTCCCGGGGTTAGCTATATAAAAGAGCACGTCGTCCGCAAATGCAGACAATTTGTGCTCTTCATCCCCAACCCTGAATCCTTTAATGTCTGGATTGTTATGAATTGTTGCTAGGAGTGGCTCTAGGGTTAAGACGAAGAGCAGTGGGGACAGGGGGCACCCCTGTCGCGTCCCCCTCTTCATCTCAAAGGGCGCTAAGAGGGATCCGTTGATCTTAATAACTGCCCTTGGTTGTCTATACAGTGTTTTTATCCCTCTTATCATCTTTGGGCCTATTCCCATTTTATCTAGTGTTTGAAACATGAACCCCCAGTCTACTCTGTTGAATGCCTTTTCAGCGTCACTCGAATGAATAAGACCCGGGGGTCCATCCTCCTTTATCTTCTGTAGCAGGAGTAGGATTCTCACCCCATGGTCTCTCCCTTCCCTTCTTGCTATAAAGCCCACTTGATCCGGATGGACTAGTGTATTCATTAGTCCTTTCATCCTTGTCGCTAGTATTTTTGCAAAGATCTTTGTATCTGCATTTAGTAGCGATATTGGTCTATAGCTAGAGTATAAAGTCACGTCCTTTCCTTCCTTTGGGATTAGAGTAATTATAGCAGATAGCGCCTCCCTACTCAGTTCAAAATCCTCTCCCAGCCCGTTCATATACTGACACATCTTAGGTATCAGTATATCCTTAAATTTTTTGTAATAATATGAAGTGAACCCATCTGGCCCTGGGCTTTTCCCTTGTACTGTGTCTGTTAGTGCTTCCTTTACCTCTTCTTCCGTGATTGAGGACTCTCTGGCATTCTCTAGGATCTTAGGTATCCCAGCATTCTTTAGAAATTCACTTATCTTTTTACTTTTTTCCTTTGTCTGACACCCTTTCTGCTCCCCCGCATACAGATCTTTATAGTCATTTTTGAAAATTTCACCTATTTCTTTTGTCTCATAGACCATCGGTCCCTGTTTGGGTTGTATCTTACCTATAAAATTAAGGGTTTTTTTCTTTCTAAGCATTCTAGCCAGATGTTTGCCCGCCTTATCCCCCCACTGGTATCTTTCTTTCGCTATTTGGAAGAATTTTTCCTTTGTTTCTTGGTCCATAAGCCTTTTTAACTCTTCTCGTTTGTTTACCAGCATTTGGTATGTTTCCTGGTGGAGGCCTCTCTGTTTTTTATGTTCTTGTTCTATATTAGATATTTCTTTCATAAGGTTTCCCAGTCTATTTTTCCTTTCTTTTTTTTTCTGGCTCCTTCTTTTATTAATATTCCCCTTATGTACGCCTTGTGGGCCTCCCATACCACAGACCCCGAGATATCTCCTGTTTCGTTTGTTAAAAAATAGTGTTTAAGTTCCTCTTCAACTCTTTGAACAACATCCTCATTTTGCAATAGGTCTTCATTTAATCTCCATAGGGAGGGTTGTCTCTGAGTTTTAGATATTCGCATTTCCATCTCTACGGGGGAGTGGTCTGACAGTGTGGTGATTCCTATTTTTGAGTCCACTATACTATCCAGGAGTTCATGTTCTACCAGTATGTAGTCTATTCCAGAGTACGTTCGGTGCACAGGGGAGTAAAACGTATAGTCTTTGTTTTACCATTCATAATCCTCCAGATATCTACCAGTTGATTCTTATAGATCTTCTGTCTTACCCTTCTTAGCTGATCGTTATTCGTCCCCTGTGCCCCGGATGTACTGTCCACCTTTGGCTCTAAACATACTTTAAAATCTCCCATTACAATCAATCCCCCATTCCTAAAGTTTATTAATTTCTCCAGTATACCTGTCAGGAATTTTGTTGGGTTTTTACTAGGTGCGTATATGTTTGCTATAATAAATTCTATTTCCCCCAATGTTCCCTTTAGGAAGAGAAATCTCCCCTCTGGGTCCTGCATCCTATCTACTAATTTAAATTGTACATCTTTCGCCAGTCTGTCAGAGAGGTTACCTGGTTGGGCGCCGGTGCGCGCCGGGGCGGTTTGGCGCTCGTGTCCCTGTGCGTGCTGGGGCGCGTGTCCCTGTGGGCGCCGGCGCACCTGGGCTGACCGGCCGTGGCGTGCGGGGTGGCGTCCGGGCGTTTGTGCGTATGCGCGTTCGCGCTAGCGCGCGTCCGCGTTAGCGCGCGTCTGCCTGTGGGCGCTGCCTTTGACGTGCCCGGTAGTGTGGGCGTGCGTGCTGGTGTCGGGGGCGCGCTCGGGCGCGTGCGGGTGCGCGGCGCGCTTTGGCGAATCAGCGCGCGCACGTGCGCGGCGTTTTGGCGCCAATCAGCCTATTTGAACCCTGCCTCTACACTGACCCGGTGCTGCCTGATCAAACAGCTCTGTGTCTTGTTCCGTGATCATCCTGTGTTCCTGTATCTCCGTAGTGTTTACCCGTTGTGACCCGGGTAACCTTTGGACCTTCCTTGACTGTTGCCTGAACCCGACCCCGGCTTGTCTGACCTCGCTTCTGCCTTCTCCCTTGTACCGTTGCCGCCAGCCCGTTGCCGACCTCTGCCTGTGTGTGACCAAGCCTGATTAACTCCTGCTCAGCATCTGTTCTACCAAGTCTCAAGCTCTACCGGTTGCTTGCCAGACCACTGTGCTCCAGGACTCTAACTTCAGGCCCTCATACCATTCCGCACTCGTGGGCCTCCTGTCTGCTCTACCAGGGGCCCCGAATCGGATACGTAAGGGAGCCTACCCTCTGCCCACGTGGACTCATCTGTCTGGTAAGTGTGGGACCTGACACAGTCCTATTGCCACTCCCCTTGATCCCTTGGAGATTGTGTCTCCGTAATACCAAGTCGGAAAATCCTTCGACCATAATCTGATGTTTGAATCATGTGTCAAGTGGGTCTCTTGCAGGGACACCACTTCTGCATCATATCCCTTCAGTTCTTTAAGTATTTTATGTCTTTTGGAAGGTGAGTTTAGACCGTTCACGTTATATGTCAAAAATTTAAGTGTTGTCATTTTCTTCCAATTCCTGTCTAGTATGTACCTCTAGCTTATGTCGAGTTATTCCTGTTTTTTTATTACACTTGCACCTTATGTCCCCCCCTGTTGTTCCACCTTCAGCTCCACTGAGTTCATGTTCCCCCTCTGTTGAAAAATCTTCTCTAGAGTGTTCTGGGGTCTCTCCTGTTTTTTTATCTGCCCCTTTTTTTTCTACTTTAGTTTGACCTTGTCTCTCAGCGTCCATGTTCCTTGGGCTGGCTCCTTGTGTCATATATTGTTTTAACGTACTGACTACTGGTTTATCTTTCGGGGATTTAGGGGCATTTCCCCTTGTTACTTTAGTTGTACTTTTACTCATTTTATCTTTCTTTTTTGTTCCTCTTATTCGCTTACCCAGCCTTGATTCCCTGTCCTCCCTCCGTTTCAGAGGAGGGAACGGGCACGTGAAAGAGATAGGGGGAGCGCGGAGGGGACCGCAACCTATTCGTGAGTCCCTCCCTTGTCTCGGGGTAGCTTGGATGTCACCACTTCTTACTTATTAGTCCCACTGGATCATACAGTCTACCAGTTTACTGTTCAATATAGTTATAGTTTCAGATGATCTTTCCCCTGTTATAATTGAGTTGCGTGTTTAAAGTCCCATCCCTCACCTCTAAGCCTCTCCGGTTTCAGCTCTGGAGTGTATTATTGCCCAATATTGTTACACTAAGTAGGAGATCTTCAGAGCTTTTATGTTGATTCTTCGTTTCTCCCTACCTAGTTTTAGGGAGTCAGTATATTATTCTTCTTTACTTTAAGTGAAGCTTTACTTGTTGTCACTTTTGCTTAACCACTCCTCTAAGTTTGTGCATGTACTCGGTGCAATGTGCGGAGCAACCATGCGTAACTACCAGTCTATACAGGAGAGTCCCGGATATGTCCTATACAGTTGCAAGTACATACACATCAATGCTGTTTAAATAGTCCTTTTACTTTAAGTGTAGCTTTACTTGTTATCACTTTTACTTGACCACTCCTCTAGGTTGGTGCACGTACTCGGTGCAGTGTGCTGAACGACCAAACAACACTACCAGTCTGAGCAGAAGAGTCTCGGATATGTCCCAAACAGTTGCAAGTACATACACATCATTGCTGTTTAAACCATCCTCTACAGATTACCTTCAGTTTCTGCCCTTCAAAACCTGTCCTCCGTCCCCCTTATTCCATCTAAATTTGTTTTGCCTGCTCCTCCTCCTCTCCACCTTGGCGGCGATCCTCTGTTTCTTGGAGGTCTGTGTGGTTACCTTAATACGGGGATTGAATACTTACAGACTTTGAGGGGGGAGGAGAGGGGGGCCGGGATCCCGCTACTGCTGTTACTCACGCCCCGTTGCTCTGCCTCAGCCACTTTCCTGGTCTTCTCTGGAAGTTTCCTTGTAGGTATTCCATCTAGCTGTGCTTGGTTCCCCGGGGCGCTATATTTCCCTCTACGGGGCTGCGATATCTCGCATCCTGTTACTTATCCCAGGCACCTCCAGCGGCTTTAGCTTCGCTCCTCACTTCAGCGTCCGGCTGACACTCTCGGGCTCCTCCCTCCATGACGGACACTACGTCCTCAGGTCCTCACCTCCCATCTCCCTGTCAACAACAACTTCTTATCCTGTTTAGATTTTGGGTGCTTTTTTTTATTGTTTTTTTTCTTTTATTTCACATTTTATAGCTTCTGACAGGTTAAACAACAGACTATTTATATATATATATATATATATATATATATATATATATATATATATATATATATAGTATCTCACAAAAGTAAGTACACCACTCACATTTTTGTAAATATTTTATTATATCTTTTCATGTGTCAACACTGAAGATATGACACTTTGCTACAATGTAAAGTAGTGCGTGTGCAGCTTGTATAATAGTGTAAGTTTGCTGTCCCCTCAAGATAACTCAACACACAGCCATTAATGTATAAACCGCTGGCAACAAAACTGAGTGCACTCCTAAGTGAAAATGGCCAAATTGGACACTTCCTGGCAATGAACTCTCTGAGGATCTGAAAAAAAGAATTGTTGCTGTACATAAAGATGGCCTAGGCTATAAGAAGATTGCCAAGACCCTGAAACTGAGCTGCAGAACAGTGGCCGTGACCATACAGCAGTTTAACAGGAGAGGTTCTACTCAGAACAGGCCTCACCATGGTCGAACCAAAAAAGTTAAATGCACGTGCTCAGTGTAAAATCCAGATGTTGTCTTTGGGAAATATAGGTATAAATACTGCCAGTATTGCTGCAGATGTTGAATGGTTGGGGTGTCAGCCTGTTAGAGCTCAGACCATATGCCGCACGCTGCATAAATTGGTCAGCATGGCTGTTGTTCCAGAAGGAAGCCTCTCCTAAAGATGATGCACAAGAAAGCCCACAAACAGTTTGCTGAAGATAAGCAGAATAAGGACATGGATTACTGGAACCATGTTCTGTGGTCTGATGAGACCAAGATAAACTTATTTGGTTCAGATGGTGTCAAGTGTGTGTGGCCACAACCAGGTGAGGAGTACCAAATCTTGATATTTATAACTCATATATTTTGACCTTTTTTTGTTAAGGACAAGACTGGAAGTAAGCAGACATTTTTTAGAGGGCGGTTGAGGCTTTCTACTGGAGAGCACATTATGTGCATGTGTGAATATTTTGTTCCATTGAGTGGACTGAGCACTATTTATCATGAGATAGTAAACATAGAGAAATTTTTCACAGTGAAGATCGACATACTGTATATTGATCTACTATTTTTATGTTAATTTTATTTGATTATATTATCTATTTATGTCTATGCTTCATTCATTTATCACTTTGAAGTTTTTATTATTGGGTACATTATTTACACACATATACACTTATTTCATTCACTTGATTAAGCACAGCACATATAATTTATAATTGGCCCTATTCATCATACCTAGGATGTCCAAAAGGAGAGGCCAAGGTTCCTTATGCACAGATAGTAGGGGGGGAGCAGGCATTAACAGGGCAAAGCAGTGGTTGGGCTGCACCTTTTGAGAGTTAAGGCACATCTGTCTTTTCTTTCTGGCAGTGTGCCTACAATACAGGCAGAGCATGTGCAGGAGTTTGTGGAATGGATAACCAAGTAACTATTTCTATACTGAATTACTAATTTGATTGGAGGATGGGTAGGAATTAATTAGATTTTGAGGAGGACAATGCAAGGAGTATAGAGGGAGGGGACAACAGACAGGAAGGAGCAATTACCATTTATGTTTCTTTGGCTTCAGCTTACTGCCAAGTGGGCCCAAGTGATCAAGAGAGTGGGGATGATAATGTAGCAAATTTTACCTTGGTGTTTGAGTTTGTAGAGGAGGAAAGTGAGGGAGAGGCACAACAGCAGCAGGGTGTCCAGGGGCAACAGTCCAATTTCACTGGATGGCTCTGGCCACAAGTACAGGTTAGTATTATACCGAGACTTAAAAAGATGGTTGGTCAGGTCCAGTGAGGAAAATATTGGCCAACATCCCAATATATGCAAACAATCAAAGAGAGAGGATACCCCATTAGGGGACTTTATGGGCCTATAATACTCTAAAAGGTCATCAATAACAAAACAATTGTAATAGAATAAAATTGAGGATTTTATTAAACAAATTATTTAACCACTTCAGCCCCAGAAGATTTTACCCCCTTAATGATCAAAGCATTTTTTGCGAAACGGCACTGCGTCAATTTAACTGACAATTGCGTGGTTGTGCGACGCTGTACCCAAACAAAATTGAGGTCCATTTTTTTCCCACAAATATAGCTTTCTTATGCTGGTATTTGATCAAATCTGCGGTTTTTATTTTTTGCGCTATAAACAAAAAAAGGCCGACAATTTTGAAAAAAAAGCAATATTTTTTACTTTTTGCGATAATAAATATCCCTAAAAAGTATATAAAAAAACTAATTTCTTCCTTAGATTAGGCCGATATGTATTCTTCTACATATTTTTGGTAAAAAAAAATTACAATAAGCGTATATTGATTGGTTTTTGCAAAAGTTATATAGCGTCTACAAAATAGGGGATAAATTTATGGTTTTTTTCTTATTTTTTTTATTAGTAATGGCGGTGATCTGCAATTTTTATCATGACTGCGACATTGTGGTGGACAGATCTGACACTTTTGATACTAGTTTGGGACCATTTACATTTATACAATGATCAGAGCTAAAAATAGGTACTGATTACTGTATAAATGTCACTGGCAGGGAAGGGGTTAAACACTAGAGGGCGATCAAGGGGTTAAGTGTGTTCCCTCAGCGTGTTCTAACTGTAGGGAGATGGGCTACCACTGACATGACAGAGATCACTGTTCCTGATGACAGGGAACAGAAGATCCCTGTCATGTCACTAGGCAGAACAGGGAAATTTCCTCATTCTGCATCTCCTCACCGAGATTGCGGGCCGCTGGTGGACATTGTTGTGGAAAATTTTATGTTAATGTATTGTCATAAGAGTCTCCCAGTGTCTGTCCTCTCGCAGCCCTCTCTAAAGAGCTGACTGGGGCAGACCGACGCTGGTTGAGACCTGTTAGGTAGTGGAAAACTTCCTGGTGTTTGGAGAGTGGTGTTTGTGGAGAGAGAACATGTCCGCCAGCAAAGGGCCCCTGTGCAATGCACAGAACGATCGTCTGGTGGGGGTGTGTTCGCTCTGCAAAGACATTATCGGTTTAGCAGTTGTTTGCTCTTGTCACCCCTGGTATGCCTGATCAACATGTTTGGGGTGCCATGACGTACACCTGCAGACAATCTCCCATCCACGAGGAACTCTAGTCATCATCATTTGGTTAACTGATTGTTGTATTTTCCTGTGTTGAAAGTCATGTCTTTATTTGGTCATGTCCTTATATGTTCATTTCCTGTGAGGTCACAAGCTTTGTAGGAGGTGTTTGGCTGTTGGAAGCCCAACCCTCGAGTTTTGGGACTTCCTGTTATGTTAATAAAGGGACTCACTCAGACAGCTGAAGGAGTCTGGCTGGCAGAGCAATGTTGGAGCTAGTAACGTGAGGATGTGTTGTGTCTATTTGTGAGGATGGGGCACACACCAGAGGATAGGCTATGGCAGAAGGAAAGACATATGATCAAAAGGTGAGATGCATTTATATCATTAGATGAAATTGTTATTATTATTAGAAACAAGAGATTTGGGTGTGTGCTCTGTGTGTAGCCAAATTTCGTTGTCAGCTTGGCAAGCCAGATAGGAGTGAACAGAACCTCCTTCAGAATCGGATCATTAAGATCTGCTGGGGAGGGTCTGCTTCGCGAAAAGAACACATTTTTTGTCTTTTGAAATAATGCTGGAAGTTTGATCATCGTATGTCTGGTGTGTGCCTGTGTGTGTGTGTGTGTGTGTGTGTGTGATTTGTATCCCAAATGTATGTGTAAGTACCGTATTTATCGGCGTATAACACGCACTTTTTTCCCCTTAAAATCAGGGGAAAGTCGCAGGTGCGTGTTATACGCCGATCCCCGCCGATCCCGATCTGTCAAAATGTCAAAATCGCGGTCCGCGATTTGAAAATGGCGCCGCCGGCGCCGAAGTACAGAGAGCCGGTCCTCGGCTCTTTCCGGCGGCTCTCGTTTACTTTCGGCTCCACTCGTAGTCCCGAGCGGAGCTATCCGAACCTACTCGGATAGCTCCGCTCCGGACTACGAGTGAAACCGAAAGTAAACGAGAGCCGCCGGAAAGAGCCGAGGACCGGCTCTCTGTACTTCGGCGCCGGCGGCGCCATTTTCAAATCGCGGACCGCGATTTTGAAGCCCTGGAAGCAGGGGCAGGGGATACCAGGCTGCACTGGGGGAAGGCTGCACTGGGGAAGGCTGCACTGGGGAAGGCTGCACTGAGGAAAGGCTGCACTGGGAAAGGCTGCACTGGGGAAGGCTGCACTGGGGAAGGCTGCACTGAGGAAAGGCTACACTGACAAGGCTGCACTGGGGAAGGCTGCACTGACAAGGCTGCACTGGGGAAGGCTGCACTGACATGGCTGCACTGACAAGGCTGCACTGACAAGGCTGCACTGGGGAAGGCTGCACTGACAAGGCTGACAAGGCTGCACTGGGGAAGGCTGCACTGACATCGCTGCACTGACATCGCTGCACTGACATCGCTGCACTGACAAGGCTGCACTGACAAGGCTGCAATGAAGGGCATTTAAATGTAAGTTTTTTTCCCTTCAACTTCCCTCCTAAAAGTTTTTTTTCCTTAAAATTCCCTCCTAAATTGGGGTGCGTGTTATACGCCGGTGCGTGTTATACGCCGATAAATACGGTAACTGTATGTTGTGTTCTGAGCAGTTTTGTAAGTAGTAGTAAGTAATCTGTTTGTAAAGATGCCATGAGTTTTACCGGGGGAGGGGAGCCAAGCAATGGTGAAAGTTGGCTACTCCCTGTTGACAATAGAAAGGTTTTGTTTTGAGATGAAAAGAACAGGGAAGCATTCATTGTCTGTATTTCACAATGTCTTGTTCCTGTGAAAGCTGATGTGAACTGAGTTTGAGGAGAGGGTATGTGGCAGCCGTGTGCTTGTGTTTTTTAATGTGGTCTTTTTGTTATCGGCCATCTTGCTGTGCTCCAGATTTCATCTACCATGTGTTCCATGTGTGCTTCATAACGTTAACACTTTTAAATGTTTGTCTAAGTGTTCATTTAGTATCTCAAATGTGTAATTTTGTGGGGAGAAATTTTTGGTTTTGGCAGGAAAATGGTTTTTGTCTGCTATTTCCTTCTGTTCTTTTGTTGTTGTCTGCCATGTGACTACGGTTGGCCATTTTCTATTCCTTTGTGTGTGAACTTTGAAATACTTATCCATCTTGGTATTGAATTTCAGTTTTGGCGGGAATTTTGTTGGGGTCTGGCTTTTGTTGTGGTCACCATGTGCATCGTTGGCCATTTTGAAGACCTGTGGGCCTTCCTACAGGGGAAGCTGCTCCATTGTGTATTCCTTTGTGTGTGCAAAGCCATGTGCTTTAAGCTACAATCTGGCTTCTAGGCACCATTTTGTGAATTCTATTTTTGTACTGTTTACATACTTTTCAAGGAAACTATTGCGTTTTCTGTATTGAATATTGGTTTTAAGTTGAAATGCCTGTCGCATATTCAAGTGCCATGCATTGTTGGGACATCACAAAAGGAGCTGTTTACACCCGGGGGGGATCTCAGGTTTCTAGGCAATAGCATGGGGGGAGTTCTAACTCTCAGAGTCAAATATTGTGTTGTATTTGCAACAAGAGTGTATTGTTTAAGACATTTTATTTCATGTTTTATGTAACTTTGGCGTTTTGGATATATTACATAATTGCATGGTTGGTGGGGTTGGGTGGAGACACCAGTCCATCCGGTTCGGCCTGAGTGAGTGTGGGTGTGTGTCTGCTGCTGTCCCTGTGCATTGTGTCTCATTGAGATGCTCATATTTGTTTTAAAGGTACCCATATAGCGCCATCGGTTTGTGCAGGGCTCCACACGTGCATCGCATACTCACGTCAGTCCCTACCCTCGGGGAGAACGCAGTCCGGGGTCCCCGGTTTGCATTCTTGTACTAGGGCCAATTTTGGACGGAGGCCAATTGGCCTGCCAGCATGTCTTTGGAGTGTGGGAGGAAACCGGAGTGCCCAGTGGAGACCCACGCAGGCGCAGCTAGGACATGCAGAGACCGGGTGGGTGGTGTCATGGTTGGAATTCAAGCCAGCTGCCCTTTTTGCTGCTGGGCGGGGGTGCTAACCACTACACCACTGTGCCACCCAATATCGTTTAGTTAAATATGCCTATATTTCAGTATAGGCCCTAATTGACATAGCCTAAAGTGTTTGTTTAATAAGTGTTAAGATTGGTGTCTCAATTGTATAGTCAGTTTTTGTAGGAAGAAATCTTGGTTTGTCTTGTCATTTGTTAATGTCGGCTATTTTTCTGTAGTCCGAGTTTCATTCACCATTTTGCCGTGGACCGGTTTTCGATTGCTGCAACTGCCTTTTTGTTTCTGCTGATTTTAGTCTCGAGCAAAATATCTCTGGTTTTGTACTGAATTCCATTTCCAGTAGAATCATTTAGGTTTTTATTAACCACTTTAGCCCCGGACCATTATGCTGCCTAAGGACCAGAGGACTTTTTCCAATTTGGCACTGCGTCGCTTTAACTGCTAATTGCGCGGTCATGCAATGCTTTACCCAAACAAAATTTGCGTCCTTTTCTTCCCACAAATAGAGCTTTCTTTTGATGGTATTTGATCACCTCTGCCGTTTTTATTTTTTGCGCTATAAACGGAAAAAGACAGAACATTTTGAAAAAAAACTGATATTTTCTAGTTTTTGTTATAAAAAAAATCCAATAAACTCAATTTTAGTCATACATTTAGGCCAAAATGTATTCGGCCACATGTCTTTGGTAAAAAAAATGTCAATAAGCGTATATTTATTGGTTTGCGCAAAAGTTATAGCGTCTACAAATTAGGGTACATTTTCTGGAATTTACACAGCTTTTAGTTTTTGACTGCCTATGTCATTTCTTGAGGTGCTAAAATGACAGGGCAGTACAAAACCCCCCAAATGACCCCATTTTGGAAAGTAGACACCCCAAGGAAATTGCTGAGAGGCATGTTGAACCCATTGAATATTTATTTTTTTTGTCCCAAGTGATTGAATAATGACAAAAAAAAAAAATTTACAAAAAGTTGTCACTAAATGATATATTGCTCACACAGCCCATGGGCCTATGTGGAATTGCACCCCAAAATACATTCAGCTGCTTCTCCTGAGTACGGGGATACCACATGTGTGGGACTTTTTGTGAGCCTAGCCGCGTACGGGGCCCTGAAAACCAATCACCGCCTTCAGGATTTCTAAGGGTGTAAATTTTTGATTTCACTCTTCACTGCCTATCACAGTTTCGGAGGCCATGGAATGCCCAGGTGGCACAACCCCCCCCCCCCCCCAAATGACCCCATTTTGGAAAGTAGACACCCCAAGCTATTTGCTGAGAGGCATGGTGAGTATTTTGCAGCTCTCATTTGTTTTTGAAAATGAAGAAAGACAAGAAAAAACATTTTTTTTTTCTTTTTTCAATTTTCAAAACTTTGTGACAAGAAGTGAGGTCTGCAAAATACTCACTATACCTCTCGGCAAATAGCTTGGGGTGTCTACTTTCCAAAATGGGGTCATTTGGGGGGGTTTGAACTGTCCTGGCATTTTATGCACAACATTTAGAAGCTTATGTCACACATCACCCACTCTTCTAACCACTTGAAGACAAAGCCCTTTCTGACACTTTTTGTTTACATGAAAAAATTATTTTTTTTTGCAAGAAAATTACTTTAAACCCCCAAACATTATATATATTTTTTTTAAAGCAAATGCCCTACAGATTAAAATGGTGGGTGTTTCATTTTTTTTTTCACACAGTATTTGCGCAGCGATTTTTCAAACTCATTTTTTGGGGAAAAAACACACTTTTTAAAATTTTAATGCACTAAAACACACTATATTGCCCAAATGTTTGATGAAATAAAAATGATGATCTTAGGCCGAGTACATGGATACCAAACATGACATTCTTTACAATTGCACACAAACGTGCAGTGGCAACAAAATAAATACATTTTTAAAAGCATTTAAAAGCCTTTACAGGTTACCACTTTAGATTTACAGAGGAGGTCTACTGCTAAAATGACTGCCCTCGATCTGACCTTCGCAGTGATACCTCAAATGCATGGTGCAATTGCTGTTTATGTTTGACGACAGACCGCCGCTTGCGTTCGCCTTAGCGCGAGAGCAGGGGGCGACAGGGGTGCTTTTTTTTTTTTCTTTATTATTTTTTTGCTTTTTTATCTTATTTTTAAACTGTTCCTTTCATTTTTTTTATCATTTTTATTGTTATCTCAGGGAATGTAAATATCCCCTAGGATAGCAATAGGTAGTGACAGGTACTCTTTTTTGAAAAAATTGGGTCTATTAAACCCTAGATCTCTCCTCTGCCCTCAAAGCATATGACCACACCAAGATCGGTGTGATAAAATGCTTTCCCAATTTCCCAATGGCGCTGTTTACATCCGGCGAAATCTAAGTCATGAAATGCTCGTAGCTTCCGGTTTCTTAAGCCATAAAGATGTTTGGAGCCACTCTGGTCTCTGATCAGCTCTATGGTCAGCTGGCTGAGTCACCGGCTGCATTCTCAGGTTCCCTGTTGAGAGAGGAGAGCCAGAGAAAAACACGGGGGCATTCCCTCCCACTGCTTGTAAAAGCAGTCTAAAGGCTAATTAGCCGCTAGGATTGCTTTTACATGAAAGCCGACCGCTGGCTGAAAAGAATGATAACAAGATGATACCTAAACCTGCAGGCATCATTCTGGTATAACCACTCAAATTCGTGAATGGCGTACCTGAAGACATAAAAATGGTTAACAATAAAACACAATAAACGGTAAAGTATAAAAAAATTGCATACCTGAAAAGCAAACATGATAAAACATAATAACAATAAAACATTGCAGAATAGAATACAGTAAAAAAGAGCAGAACAATAGAGAGAGAATAGAGAGAGAGAGAACAATAAAACGACAACTATTTTTTTTTTTTTATATATATTTTTTTTTTTACATTTTTTTTGTAACTAACTTTTATAACTGTAACCGGTTCCAGGTTTGGGTCTCTCAAAATGCGATGGCATCTTGGGAGACCTTGTGAAAGTGTGCCTAGTCTGTGCAATGCTGTACTCTACGCTAATACTTAACTAGTGTATGGTAGCGTTAAAAACATTCACCAATGCAAAGACCAGGATTGTCAGGACAGGAGGGACAATAATAGCGGGTGTCATGCCTATATCCGCGCTTGCTGCAGACACAACATCTTTTTTGGGGGGTTTGTTGGATAGGGGTACTCGGGAGGACATAAAGAAAATGCCTCTCATGCAGCCGACTGCATTTGGTTGGGGATGTGAATGGGGGAAGTACGGGTGCTGCAGAAGTGGTGGGTTCCCAATTAGGATTGGCGAATGCAGCAGGAAGGGCATTATGGGCACGACGGGCCTGTTTGTCTTCTTCTTGGTGGCAGCGGGACACTACTTGTGCTTGCCACCTCACCAGCTTGAACTGCACTTATGGGACTCGCCACGTCACCAAGTGTTACTGCAGTGCTGGTTTGACTACGGCCGGGGTGTACTAGGCCGCTGGTGGTTGCCAGTTCACCAAAACGCTACATAAAAAACTGTTAGCAATCGCAGGGATCAGGCCTGACTCTGCGAACACTGCAGTTATGCGTTTAGTGTTTTGTAAGTGACAGTGATTGATCGATACTGCACTTGGGTGGGCTGGGCCGGGCGGAGGGGCAAGACGCAGGTGCTAGCAGGTATCTGGGATGATCCCGCTAACACTGCATTTTTGGGAACCCTAAACTGCTGGGGATGCTACTATAGATCTGATCGGATCAGATATTGATCCGTTCAGATACTATACCACTAAAGGAGGTGTACGGTGCGTGTGTGGGTGTTAGCGCTACTGGTACTAACCTGACGCTGCCTGGGGCTGGTGCTTGTCAGTTCACCAAAACGCTACCAAAAAAACTGTTAGTGATCGCAGGGATCAGGCCTGACTCCGCGAACGCTGCAGTTATGCGTTTAGTGTTTTGTAAGTGACAGTGATCGATCGATACTACACTTGGGTGGGCTGGGCCAGGCGGAGGGGCAAAACGCAGGTGCTAGCAGGTATCTGGGATGATCCCGCTAACACTGCGTTTTTGGGAATCCTAAACTGCTGGGGACGCTAGTATAGATCTGATCGGATCAGATATTGATCAGTTCAGATCAGTGGCGGCCCGTCCATAGGGGGCACCTGGGTGCCGCCCCCCTCCAGGCAGCAAAAAAAAAAAAAAGTAAAAAAAAAATAATAATTTTCTTTTACTACTGGCCCTTTAAAAAAAGAAAAAAGAAAAAAAAAGCTCCTTAAGTGCACTGTGTTCGGACGCCGGATACAGTGCGACGCCGGACACAGTGCACTTATAGGAAGTGCCACGTCTATGCAATCACGAGATTGCAGACGTGGCGCTGCATTTGCGGGCGTTTAGCCTGCCTTGGGGCGTTTTCTGAAGCGCCGAGTAGCTTCCGCCTGGCCATAGTAATACATACTACAGGCGCCGGGCGGAAGCTACTTGGCACTTCAGATTTGATTGACATCTGCCCTGAGTCAGATGTCACTTCCTGCCTCTCTCTTTCATTGCGCCCGAGAGAGGAAACAGGAAGAATGCTGCTGCCAGTGTGAGGAGGAGGACACTGCAGGAGACTGAAGGTAAGTACCGCTGTGTGGAGAATGAGGGGGAAACCTGCTGTGGGGGGCTCTGATGGGGGACACATGCTGTGGGGGGCTCTGATGGGGACACCTGCTTTGGGGGGCTCTGATGGGGGACTCCTGTTTTGGGGGGCTCTGATGGGGAACACCTGCTGTGGGGGGACTCTGATGGGGGACACCTGCTGTGGGGGGACTCTGATGGGGACACCTGCTTTGGGGGACACCTGCTCTTGGGGGGCTCTGATGGGGAACACCTGCTGTGGGGGGACTCTGATGGGGACACCTGCTGTGGGGGGCTCTGATGGGGGACACCTGCTGTGAGGGGACTCTGATGGGGGACACCTGCTGTGGGGGGCTTTGATAAGGGACACCTGCTGTGGGGGGCTCTGGTGGGGGGCTCTGATGGGGGACACCTGCTGTGGGGGGACTTTGATGGGAACAACTGGTGTAGGGGACACCTGCTGTGAGGGGTTCTGATGGGGACACCTGCTGTGGGGGGACTCTGATGGGGACACCTGCTGTGGGGGGACTCTGATGGGGACACCTGCTGTGGGGGGACTCTGATGGGGACACCTGCTGTGGGGGGACTCTGATAGGGGACTCCTGTTTTGGGGGGACTCTGATGGGGACACCTGCTGTGGGGGGACTCTGATGGGGGACACCTGCTATGGGGGGCTCTGATGGGGGACACCTGCTGTGGGGGGCTCTGATGGGGAACACCTGCTGTGGGGGGCTTTGATAGGGGGCACCTGCTGTGGGGGGCTCTGATGGGGGACACCTGCTGTACGGGATCTTTGATGGGGACACCTGCTGTGGGGGACACCTGCTGTGGGGGGGCTCTAAAGGGGACACCTGCTGTTGAGGGCTCTGATGGGGACACCTGCTGTGGGGGGCTCTGATGGGGGACACCTGCTGTGGGGGGACTCTGATGGGGGACACCTGCTGTGGGAGGCTTTAATAGGGGACACCTGCTGTGGGGGGCTCTGGTGGGGGGCTCTGATGGGGGACACCTGCTGTGCAGGGACTTTGATGGGGACAACTGGTGTAGGGGACACCTGCTGTGGGGGGTTCTGATGGGGACACATGCTGTTGGGGGACTCTGATGGGGACACCTGCTGTGGGGGGACTCTGATGGGGACACCTGCTGTGGGGGGACTCTGATGGGGACACCTGCTGTGGGGGGGCTCTGATGGGGGATACCTATTTTGGGGGGACTCTGATGGGGACACCTGCTGTGGGGGGAATCTGATGGGGGACACCTGCTGTGGGGGGGCTCTGATGAGGGACACCTGCTGTGGGGGGCTCTGATGGGGAACACCTGCTGTGGGGGGCTTTGATAGGGGACACCTGCTGTGGGGGGCTCTGGTGGGGGGCTCTGATGGGGGACTCTGATGGGGGACACCTGCTGTGGGGGGACTTTGATGGGGACACCTGCTGTGGGGGACACCTGCTGTGGGGGCTCTAAAGGGGACACCTGCTGTGGGGGGCTCTGATGGGGGACACCTGCTGTGGGGGACACATGCTGTGGGGGGACACTGATGGCAACTCTGATGTAAGGGGACAGAGGCTGTATTTGGGGGGGCAGAGGCTGTATTTGGGGGGGACAGAGGCTGCATTTTATGTGACAGAGGCTGTATTTGGGGGGGCAGAGGCTGCATTTGGGGGGGGCAGAGGCTGCATTTGGGGGGACAGAGGCTGCATTTTATGTGACAGAGGCTGTATTTTATGTGACAGAGGCTGCATTTGATGTGACACAGGCTGCATGTAAGGACGGACTGCTGGGGACACCTGATGGCATCTGTTTGTAGGCGACGTGGCTAGTGACACACTCGGGGCTCCCACTGATTCTGCATTATGGTGAGATGAATGATTTCATTTTATATTACAATGTAACAATAGAAACAATGCACTTCAATCATCCTGACACCATAACAACCATGGTGCCGGGATGATTGAAGTGCTAACACCAGGTGTTTGGAGTATCTTTATCTGCTGATTGTTAAACTTTCTAGAATACACATTTCTATTGTTGTGTAGGAACTGGGCCTGCTGTCCCTCTCTCCCTCTCCCTCCATCCCTCGTTCATCTCAGACGCTAACCACACCACCTTAGAGCCACGCCCACTATTTTGCTGAAACCACACCCATTTTTACCAAGTGGGAGGGGTCAAAAAGGAAGGGCGGGGTCTGGCGCCCCCCATCCTAAAACTTTACCAGCCGCCACTGGTTCAGATACTACACCACTAAGGGAGGTGTACGGTGCGTGCATGGGTGTTAGCGGTACTGGCACTAACCTGACGCTGCCTGGGGCTGGTGCTTGCCAGTTCACCAAAACGCTACCAAAAAAACTGTTAGCAATCGCAGGGATCAGGCCTGACTCTTCGAACACTGCAGTTATGTGTTTAGTGCTTTGTAAGTGACAGTGATCGATCGATACTGCATTTGGGTGGGCTGGGCCGGGCGGAGGGGCAAAACGCAGGTGCTAGCAGGTATCTGGGCTGATCCCGCTAACACTGCGTTTTTGGGAACCCTAAACTGCTGGGGACGCTAGTACAGATCTGATCGGATTAGATATTGATCCGTTCAGATGCTATACCACTAAGGGAGGCGTATGCTGCGTGCGTGGGTGTTAGCGGTACTGGCGCGGTACTATTCGGTAATAAATGGCGGGTGCCCTGACACTATAAAAAATAAACGAACTAACCAGCATCACCCGTAACAGTTATACGGTGATCAGTGGTGAAAGGGTTAACTAGGGGGCAATCAAGGGGTTAAAACATTTATTAGGAAGTATATGGGGGTCCCTGTCGCTATAAAACGCTGGCGGCGAACCTAAATATTTACCTCCCTAGCTATCGTCACCAGCGACACTAATACAGCAATCTAAAAATGATCGCTTAGCGACACTGGTGATGGGGGGTGATCAAGGGGTTAAAACTTTATTGGGGGGTTAGGGGAGTATCCTAGACCTAAAGGGGGCTAACAGTAACTGTCCCACCAAACTAATGCCCCGTACACACGGTCGGATTTTCCGATGGAAAATGTCCGATCGGAGCGTGTTGTCGGAAATTCCGACCGTGTGTGGGCTCCATCGGACATTTTCCATCGGATTTTCCGACAACAAAATCCGTTCGCGTCAATTCCGACCGTGTGTGGCCTGTTCCGACGCACAAAGTGCCACGCATGCTCAGAAGAAATTCCGAGACGGGACAGCTCGTTCTGGTAAACTTAGCGTTCGCAATGGATACAGCACTTTCGTCACGCTGCAATGTTAAAAATGGTTTAATACAGCGCACTCTCTTCTTCTTTATAATGTGACAAGAATATATTAGTTTTGCTGCTCATATTCACACACACTTCTCACAAACTTTTATTTGTGTTTTTTTTAGTGGGATTCCCTGAATATATTGTTATTAGTTGTCACATCTGACAGTTTTATATATTTTTTTTTTTTTGGATTTTCAGCCTTTTTTTTTCTTTAATGTTTGGATTTTTTCCAAGGCTGATATTTGTTCAATGTTATTTTTATTTTTACTCCAGAATATTTTTGGGTGTGTTTTGTGTGTCAAGTTACCCCAACACCATTGATATCTTTTATAATTTAATCTCAAGGAGATTGTTTGGTGTTGGTGTCCCTTGTTCATTGCACATTGTATATTTGAAATGTACCTGAGTCCTCACAAACAAGCTGTCATTTTTGAAGTAAAACACATAGGAGAGTATAATTCAAAACAAAAATCCTTTATTAAGGGATGAGAACCAAACAAAGAGGAAGGCAACACTGGATCAACAGGAGAAATTAGCAAAGCCTGGTACCCCCACGGCAGACATCAATTCTTCAACATCAAAATTGGTGGCCTGAGGAGTCCATATGTAAGGGAGGGCAGTCTGGTCCAGAATTCGCAGAGATCCGGATAGCAGCAGATGACATGTTTGTCCCCAGGCTGTGGTACCACAAGAGGCTGCATCTTTTGGCCGACCAGACTGAACCCAGGGCAATCACTGTCTGGTCTTCCTTCCACGCTTCCTTCCGGGCTGTGGCTGTGCAGTTGGAGATGTGGCAGGAGGAGGAGTAGGACCTGGAGGAGGAGTAGGACTGGGAGGACCTGGAGGAGGACTGGGGGGACCTGGAGGAGGACTGGGGGGACCTGGAGGAGGACTGGGGGGACCTGGAGGAGAGGGAGGAGGAGGACCTGCAGGAGGAGGAGGAGGACCATCACAAAGGTGTGTCTGAGGTGTCATTTGGCCCCTCATACCTTTCTCAAGAGCCTCCAATATGATGGCCTCACACATGACTTGTTGGCCCTTCTCCATCCTCTGCATTTTATATGCAATGAAGGCAGCAATGTTCTCCTCCATGGTGTGGGGTGCTCCCAGGACCTCTGTAGCCCTCCAAAAGAATCCTATAGCAGCCTCCTCTAGGGCACTCCTCCTACTGCCACTTTCTGTTTTCAGGGGGGGTGGAGGGACCTGCAGATCAGTCAGCCGGCTCGGCCCGGCCACCTCCTGGCTGAGACTTCCCTGTGTATGAAAAAGGGACATGGTTTTAGTTTTTGCATCATCAATCACAATCCTAAATTAGTACTCCCAACTAACATCTAGTTAACATCATTGATTGTACAAGCAGAAATATTTAGAGGAATGCTATACCTGGCTCAATCTGGGCTCCTCCACATATCGCCTGGAAGGCCCAGGTTGGGCGTCAGAAGCCTCAGCCGGGGGGGAAGGAAGCGTGGAAGGAAGACTGGAGAGGGATGGCCTGGGTTCAGTCTGGCCTGCCAGAAAGTGCAGCCTGTTGTAGTACAACATCCTGGGGACATAGATGTCATCTGCTGCTCCGGATCGCTGTGAATTCAGGACTTTCTTGCGCTCCCTCAGAAATGTGCTCCTCATGCAACCAATTAATATCTTTAAATAAGTGATGTCTGCCGTGGGGATCACCTGCTTCACAATTTCACACAATTGCTCCAGTGCTGCCTTCCTCTTTGCTTGGTTCTTGAAATGGGGGTGTTTAATCTCCCACAGACAGGGCAGCTCCCTTAGCATCTCTAGGAATACTGACATGAAGTCATTATCTTTGAGTAGCATATCCATGTTCACTGCAAGACACAACACAAGACAAAGTCTAATGTCAGACAAAACTCTCCTAATCTTGTTACAATATAAGCCTCAATCTAGAAGAAGTATAGGCACAAGTTTGTCTCTTACCTTCGTTCTTACGATCGGCGCGTCCAATGCTCCTTCCTCCGCTCACAGATCGTACATAATACGCACGTGTGTTACGCTTTATACACACTGTGCATGCGTGTAACTCCGCCCGCCCCTGACGTTCTTTCTAGTCTATTCCCCGCCCCTTTTCGTTCGGCGCAGTGGGTGAAGAGCATGATGGCGGAGTTCGAGCAGGTGTGTGCTAATTATAGCAACGAGGAGGAGGAGGAGGAAATCCTGGATCCAGGCACGTCCCGATCCAGAAGGAGACGTTTTAACGCCACAAATATGTCCTTTGGGGAGATGTTGGAGATGGTCGACATCATGAGGAAGTCCGACTATGACGGGAAGTATGGGCCTTACCCCAACCCCAACATCAGAAAGGTCAAGATCATGGCGAAAGTGATCAAAAGCCTTCACAGCAATTTCGGGGTACGAAGATCTAAAGATCAGCTCAGGAAGCGGTGGTCAGACCTGAAGTTGAGAGAGCCAAAGCAGTACCAAAAGATCCGGAGAGTGCTGCAAAAAAGTAAGTAGTTGTGCTGTGTTCCTATTCTTTCTGTCTTTATTACGTTCATGCTGCTCCATATGCTTTTATTAATTGTAACGTTTAAAAGGGCAACTTTAATGTTCATGGGCCCATTATTCGTTCGTATCAAACATTTTTCTTTCAGACTCTAGAACACCATTGTTTAGGCCATATGCATTTTCCCACATTTTTTTTTGGCCTACTTGGATGCCAAATATTTGTTTGTGTAGATGGGTTTGTTACTAGAATGAAATGCAAACTAGATTGTGTGTAAGGAGAGGACACTTAGCAGCTGTTTTCACATCTGGACACTGGAGCACTAGTGTGGGACACAAGAACACCATTTTTATTAGGGGGCCACACAGGTGCTCCAGTGTATACTATAGGGGGGGCTACATCTGTGAAGCTTGTACCAAACAGGTAAAGTATTGCAGCTTGACAAAGGGCAATAAAAAAAATACATCTTGGAACTCAGCTAAAATAGACAATTGTACCCCACTTCCAAGCAATGTTTCCTATTTCTAGTTCTGCCATCAAATATCTGTGTGCTAATTATACCATTTTTGTTTTACATAGGGGAGAAAAGACTCGGAGGACACCCCTCATCCGAGGAGACCAGAGACCCCCCACCTCTGGAAGAAGGTGAAATACTGCAAACCCAAGAAGAGCAGGAGGAAGAAGAAGATGTGGTGGAGATTGGCACCACAACAGGTGAGTGTCTGCGACCACAGACTCAGGTAAAAGAGATGGATGGTGGCAGATTTTTGAGACCTTTTTTTTTTTATTTATCTCTTTTTAGGTGATCGTGAGGTTGTGGATCCCGAACGCTTTTCTTCTGAATGTGCCCAGATCCTGATCGGGGAGATCATGGGGTGTAATGCCGAACTGCAAAACATCCAGCAAAAAATCCATGATGTTATTAAAAAAAATAATAACATCATTGATGTTTTGGGGCGAATTTAAACCCCACAAAATCACTTTTTGTATTGTGGTCCAATCTTTTATATTTTTTGGCAATAATTTGAAAAGCCAAATTTGGAGGATGCACACAGTGTACCAACATGTTCTATCTGCCATCACGGGAGATCAATGGACGCGTTTTGGGGGTGCAACCCCTTCCTCAATTATAAAGTAGCGTTGAGGAAGGGCTTGCTCCCCCAAAACACGTCCCTTGATTCCCCCTGATGGCAGATAGCACATGTTGACATTGGGAAATTGGTGTGCATCTTCCAAATTTGGCTTTTCCAGGGGTGATTTCCCCCCATCTGAACGCTATATAAAACACAGTTCCTAAATACTGATGTCTGATATAGCCTTCAGGTTTTACCTAATTTTTTGGCTTTCTTGTTGGTTTTACACAGGCCTGTTTTATCTGAAATGGACATTTCGAATTTTGCTAATGCTACTGCAAAAATTGTTATACAACAAACATGTTGGCTTGTTTTAAAAACCTTTGGTAAATGCACATGTGATTGTGCAGGTATAAAAAAGTGGCTTACTCAAGAATGTTTGGATTATTGTCTCAACACTACAACATTTTTGGGGTGATGTAATAGCTCTTTGATGCAAAAGTGGGGGTTATTTCCTAAGGGCAAATCCTCTTTGCACTACAAGTGCAGTTTCAGTGCACTTGTAGTGAAATGTGTTTTTGCTTTTAGGAAATAACAGCCAACAGTGCTTTGTATAAGGTTACCGAATCACGACATTTTCTGCACTCAAAACATTTCTGTCAGGGTCAGCTAAAACAAACACAAGCAGTAAATGTCCACAAAGATTTTCTTTTTTTTTATTTGAAAAAGGCTTCACATATTGTCTGGCATATTAATAGCCCCCCTACCTGCAAAGAACTCCAGGTAGCGTAACCGGACATCACGGGCACTCAGGGAGGGCAAGCCAGGACGGCCACTTTCAAGCGCCGTCAGTGTGGTTTGATGTAGGATTCCGGCCTCAGGCCCAACTGAGCCAGCATAGTTGGCCGAATGTTTCTGTAAAAAATTATGGAGAACACAGCACAGTTCAGTGTATACTCCGCCATATGGATAGGTGTCAGAAATAGGCGGAACCGGCTGGCCAGGATTCCAAATGTGTTCTCCACCACTCTTTGGGCTCTGGCCAGCCAGTAATTAAAAAACCCCTGTTCTGGGGTGAGGGTCCTCATCGGGAATGGCCTCATCAGGTGGTCCCCCAGCGCAAATGCTTCATCAGCAACAAACACAAATGGGAGTCCTTCCACATTGTCCTCTGGAGCTGGCAAGTCCAAGCTGCCATTCTGGAGACGCCTGTAGAACTCCGTCTGGGCAATGACTCCACCATCGGACATCCGGCCATTCTTCCCCACGTCCACATACAAGAAGTCGTAATTGGCCGAAACCACCGCCAACATCACTATACTATTAAACCCCTTGTAATTATAATAGTACGACCCCGAGTTGGGTGGTGGGACGATGTGGACGTGTTTCCCATCAATTGCCCCTCCGCAGTTAGGAAAGTCCCACCGCTGGGCAAAGTGGGAGGCCACAGTCTGCCATTCCTGTGGCGTGGAAGGAAACTGTTGAGGAAAAAACAATAAACATTACTATTTTTACTCTGAAACATGGCAAGCAGATTAGACACAAACATTATGGGGCAACCTCCAGATAGCATTTATTAAGGGGAATTTAACAAGGACAAAGTATAAGGTACACCTATCATATTCCCCCTCCCCCCTCTCATGGGCCATTTCTAACATTATGGGGTGTGTGGAAATCTTGGACAGGTAACCCTCTTCACTTCATTGAGAGATGAATGCCTAAATAATGGGTATTACTTTGAACAGCCCCTTCTTAGTTACACTATTGGCAGACCACTGGACAGGTAAGAAGTGTCATAATACAAAGATATAAATACACACTGTACACATTTGAGGACATTTGGACATTCTGCTATTACCTATCAAGATAATAATAGGATACAAAAACTTTAAACAGTACCATTGGAAAGTATACAGGCAGGCCCTTGCACTACATGCTTTGGGCAATTCATCCATACATCTGACCAGTAAAGAGATGGGTATAGTGTGTATGGGTTTGGCAAAGCCAGCAGATAGATGATTGAGGATAGATAGAGAATTGGGATCAGCTGACTTAGCAGTTGGAGGAGGGAGGGTTACTAAAAATGATTTTGGGACACCACAAAAAAAAAGCCTCTGGCACTCTGCCTGAATTTAAATCAAAAATAACATTACCAAACATTTTAGGGGGTGTTTGGGGTAAAGCACTACTATGGAGCAGATAAAATACATTGTTAAGTGACTACATGAGGTGAATATAGGGCAGGAGACACCATGCTGGGGAGGTTATTGAAGGGCAAATATGTATGAAGGACCTAAAATAATAATTACATAAAAATCCAGCATGCATGAGGACAAAGGGGACATTCACAGCATATTACAATCATGGTAATTAGGGAATGAGGAAAGAAATACAAGATATTATCAAACATTAAAGACAATAAAATGTGATATTAAAGGATAAAAATCTTACCTTCATATACTCCTTCTGTAGGACCTGTATGATGGCAGAACAGGTCTCTGGGATAATGATCCCCAGAGCCTGGGGGGAGATGCCTGTCGAAAACTTCAAGTCCTGCAGGCTTCTCCCTGTGGCCAAATACTGCAGGGTAGCGACCAACCTCTGCTCCGGAGTGATGGCTTGCCTCATGCAGGTATCCTGCCTGCTGATATAGGGGGTCAGCGAAGCCAACAAACGGTGAAACACGGGGTCCATCATCCTGAGAAAGTTCCTGAAATCATCAGGATTATTCTCACGGATCTCACGGAGCAAAGGCATATGAGAGAACTGGTCACGCTGAAGCAACCAATTCTTGGTCCATGAACTCCTCCCCACCCTGTTCATGGACTGGACTTGTGTCAAGGTCAGGACCCCAACACCAAGCCCCCGCACAGCACGAACTCTACGAGGAGTACGCATACGAAACATGGCTAGAAAACGGTCGGCTGCTCAGAAGGAAGTAACAGAACGCACTGAAGAACAGCAAGGCCTGTGAAGAGCGACCTGAAAAACAGCAACGAGCAGGCAAGATCACACAGAAAACTCTGATACGGACTGACTGCACGCACTGAAGAGCAGATACAAACCCACAAGCACAAACTGAACGGCAGAAAACGATCTGAAAGTCACAAGTCTGAAAAAGCGTGAATCGTCTCTCACCAAACTTTTACTAACACGAGATTAGCAAAAGGAGCCCAAAGGGTGCCGCGCTTGGTTCTGAACCAGCCTTTTCTAGTCTTGTCGTACGTGGTGTACGTGACCGCGTGGTTGGCAATCGGAAATTCCGACAACTTTGTGCGACCGTGTGTAAGCAAAAAAAGTTTGAGCCAACATCCGTCGGAAAAAATCCTAGGATTTTGTTGTCGGAATGTCCGAACAAAGTCCGACCGTGTGTACGCCCTATAACTGTCACAAACTGACACCATGCAGTAATCAGAAAAGAAAAAAAAAACTGCTTGGTGTCAGTGTGACAGGGGGGGGGTGATCGGGGGGGATCGGGGGGTAATCGGGGGGGATCGGGGGTGTAATGTATGCCTGGCGTGTTCTACTGTATGTGTGTGTGTTGTGCACTCACATTCCAGTCTTCTCTCCTCAGCGCCGGAACGGAAAATGCCAAGCCGAGGAGAGATGACATAATTTCCTCTGCCTCTGTGTACAATACAGAGGCAGGGAAATGATCCCATTGGCTGGGAGCGATCGCAGGGGGAGCCACGAATGGATGGCCTCCCCCTCACCATCGATCACCGGGGAGGATTTGCCGACTGCCGCTGGCACCGGGGGGGGTCCGATCGGACCCCCCACCCACGGGCAGGCAAGGACGTGCCTGTAAGTCCTTTTGCCTGCCCGTGCCGCTCTGCTGACGTACATCGTCGTGCGGCGGTCGCCAAGTGGTTAAGAAATCTCGATTTTGGTGGGATCAACAACTAAATTTCATGTGTTAATGGCACATTTTGTTTGTGGTTTGCAGTGGAAGGGAAAGACTTTGGTTGAACTCCTTCAGCCGTCTTTTTGCAGGAGTTTCAGTTTTTGGCTTTTGTTACACTGTTGTGTAATATTTCGGTCTCAAAACTTGTGGTTTGACTTCCCAGGGGATATGTGAGTCAAGGGGGATTCCCTCCCATTTGCAATATGGGGGCTTATTCCACCCACTCCTGGACAAAAGTTTTTATTTGTTGATGTTAGCCATAGATTTTTCTAATGTCTTGATAGACAAAATATGAAGCTATTCAAGGCTTCCCCTCCCCCTACCTCTTCCTACTCAGGTGTGCAACAGGAAGTTGGTGGGAGGGGCTTGGGGTCTTTTGACTTGTGTTTGGAAGGACAGAATCATTTTTATTTTTAAATTAAATTAGGGTGTATACTGTAATACAGTTTTGGGTAGAGAGCAAACAGGAGGCATCCAAGTTATTGTTGTAATATCTAGGTACAGAGAGAAGCCGCAGTGTTTTGTAAAAGAAGCAGGCAAAAGTGCTCTGTGTAGATTCGTCTGGCGACGTAGTGTACGATCGTACAGCGCAATGCACTTGTGTATGCATACACTGTGAGGGGTAGAGACATAATTCGGGGGTTGATCTGTGGTTGTTGGCAAATCATTTGGCATAGTTAATAGTTTGGTTGTTAAAAGAGTGGTACTCTGTAGTTCTGTGCCAAAAGTGTTGGGACAACAAGCTATAGAGTTGATGCCTCGTTTTAGTGTTTCTAGTTCAGTGACTAATAGTGGTTGTAGTCCGTCAATCCACCATGTAAGAAGACACCGGGCGGTGGTCTCCGAAATGAGTGCAAGGGTTTCCCAGGACACAGAGATAAGAGGATAAGCCGTTTCGAATCGCCATGGGCAATGACAGTCCGTGCAAGGGAGGAAAATCGAGGCTTCCCACAGACAGACGGATGCACAAGAGCATGGAGTCTAGTTCTGAGGAAAAGGCCATTAAACCCCAGAAAGATTGACATAGGTGGTCCAAGGATACTATTTTGGGTATCCCTCTGGAGTTGATGTAGCGCGACTGTGGCTTCAGAAATCTGTAATGTTGAGTGAGTTGATGGATGCGTAATACACGTTTGTGTGATTAAAAATACAAAGGCCTGTTTTTGAACTTTGTGTGGCTGGTCCATGCAAAGATTTTGAAATGCTCTCGTGCTTTTCAAATTGTATTCTTTTTCTAAAAGAGTGAAGGCAACATTCCATCTGGTCGTTTTTATTTTTTTTTTCATTTTCGTTTTTGGGAACTATGAAATATCTCCCCCACATTTGTATCTAAATGTTTGTCTTTGTTTCATTGTTTGTATGTGGTAACATGTTTGAACCTACCGCGACATCCCTCTTGCGTGTCGCGGCTGTTGTATTTTAGAAAAAAACGTGAAAGTAAGATTTACAGAGGGTTTAGTTATTATCGGTTTTGTGGAATGTCAAGCGACAATTTGCCAATGTACACGAATGTTGTATTGTTTACCATTCTTTGAAGGATAGAGTTAATAACTTTTGTTTATAAGTATTGTGACAGACTCACCCGAGACAGAGGCTATTGGAGGGGACTGAACGCTAGCCTCTTGCCAACAGATTTTGGGCCCTGGCATTTGTGGGAATGGTGCTCTCTGTGAGCTGTATGCATGGGGACCCTGGGGTTGGTGTTACTTTGGATTCAGCTCCATGTCCCCCCAAAACTCATAGACTCTGGGACCCTGTATTTGCCATAGTAGCAATAGTGACTGAGCCATACTGTTGGGGCTCATACTGTGAGAAGATGCTAATGTCATCAACTCCACTCACCTGTTTGATGTCAGCTATAATGTGTTTAATGCAAATAAGTTAAGTCTAGGTTCTAAGGGTATTCAACTCATTGTTGTTTGTTCTAATTAACCCTGTGTTGATATTTATGGTAATGTGTGTTAATTGAATGAGCTGATCACATTAGCCACCAGCACTGGCTAGGAGACGAACAGTCTAGGCTGAGGAGGGGGAGATTGTTGTTTGTATTGTTAATTGTAATTAGCTCCAGCTATTGTGTTTATACTACTGTGTGAAGCTCGGTGCCCACAAGTCTGTCATCTGGTCTGGGTAAATGTTTTAGTAAATTAAGTCATGTTAATTAGGTTAGCTTTGAGTCAGCCTGCTGTATAAATGTGTGTGAGATCTCAAATAAAGAGTTAGTCCTGATGTACTCCAAGACTGGTGTTGTCTAGTTCTTGAGGGTTCCTATAGCCGGATCCATTGGACTCGTGTTCCAGAACTTAGGAAGCGGTATACTGACGGAAGCACTCAAGCGAAGTGAGGGACGTTCCGTGACAAGTATCTTTTCAGGTCCAAAGAGTTTCTGGAAGTTTGTGTACAGGTGTATAAGAAGGTAAAAGTATCATAAGATATTTCACTGTTTTATTCTGCACCATTCTAAACCCTGCATGTCTTCCTCCAGTTTGTAATGAGGAGGGAAGAAAAGGGGGGATGAGAGTGGTGAGAATGACAATTTTTTAAACCAATAATACTAACCTTTGTAATTCTAACCAAGTTTGTGCCAAGACTGTCTTTCTTTGATAGAATTTGAATCCTTTTTGTCACTGATTCCAGGTATTACACCCCAGATGGTAAGCCACGCACAGGTTATGCAGTGACCACAGTCCCGATGTCTGGGTTATTGTCATATGAGGTTTGTTTGGAGGTCAACCAAAAACAGAATTGTACTTTCCTCATTAGCTGTCACCTACATTCTCAGCTGATGGGGTGGGTGTGATCACTGTAACATGATTTTCAAAAAGTCCACCACAGGGTTCACGAGTCCATCCCGGACCCTGACACAATAACCAGTTTACATTCTTTCCAACCAGGTGACTGGGTCATTGCAAAGAAGCTTGAGGGATGAGACCACGCCAGCCACTGCAAGAAGTGGATCAACCACAAAGAGTAGAGGAGTATCTTCGTTAATTTATATTTTTTGTTTAATAAATTTTGGCAAGGGTAACAATGAAGAGCATCCCAACTAGCTAATAAAGAGAATAGGACACATGGTTGGGTATTAGTGCCCCAGCGATGACGGCGGTACATGCTATATGTGACGTTCATATTGGTGTGAGGAGTTTTGACAGACTAGTAAAATCCAAACAGACACCTGTCAAAAGAACTTAACAGAACATTTCTAGAGGGTAAAATTAATTATAATTTTAACAATAGCTCTGGTTCTTGCCAGCTTTGGTATCGGGATAACTAGGTAGCCCACAAGTGTGCTTCAACTGTAGTTTGGTATTAATGCGGATCTACAGCTTATAAGGTAATTTCTCATAAGGCAAGAGGTTCATGTGTGCTGGTAAAACTCATCCCAGCATCTTATGTCGCGGACGATCATGAGGATTTGATGGCGCGAGAGAAGGTAAGAATGGCAGGGACAGCTGGAAGGGAATTGCTTGTACACGGTGGGGGCTTGAGCTTATGAAACACTTGCATGTAACTGTTGAAGCTACAAGGAAGTTCCCACAGTCCAAGGGTTTCTGGGAATTCATAAGTAAAGATTGTTATATCTGGATCGGGGATAGTAGTGACAAAGTTCAGGCCCATATGGATAAGGTTTAGATCCCTACAAGGCAAAGCCAGAGCTATAGCTAGTGAAGGTTGGAATCCTTTTTAAGGGTTTGGGAATCGTTGGGGATTTAATTTTTATTTTGCAGCGGATCATAGTGAAGGAAGTAGGGGTATATATACTCATGTTGTTTTTGTTTCTATTTCTTCTATATGCCATGATGAGGTGCTCCTGTTGCCCGATTGAACGCGTGACCAGAGCCTGAGCAGATGACCACATCTTCCCTGATGAGATGCCCCAAAGCTCGACCCACGTAAAAGACACAAAGGATCCCAGACCGACCGGCGACTACTACAGCTCACAACGTCATCTCAAACAGAGTCTACATGTCAAGCCGTGTTTTACTTTTTATGGACTAAGAAGAAGATCAAGATTCATCGAGGTACACATGGGATCATATGACAAGACAAGGGACTGTTGTGGAAAATTTTATGTTAATGTATTGTCATAAGAGTCTCCCAGTGTCTGTTGTCCTCTCACAGCCCGCTCTAAAGAGCTGACTGGGGCAGACTGACGCTGGTTGAGACCTGTTAGGTAGTGGAAAACTTCCTGGTGTTTGGAGAGAGGTGTTTGCAGAGAGAGGACATGTCGGCCAGCAAAGGGCCCCTGTGCAATGCACTGAATGATCGTCTGGTGGGGGTGTGTTCGCTCTGCAAAGACATTATCGGTTTAGCGGTTGTTTGCTCTTGTCACCCCTGGTATGCCTGATCAACATGTTTGGGGTGCCATGACGTACACCTGCAGACAATCTCCCATCCACGAGGAACTCTAGTCATCATCATTTGGTTAACTGATTGTTGTATTTTCCTGTGTTGAAAGTCATGTCTTTATTTGGTCATGTCCTGAAATGTTCATTTCCTGTGAGGTCACAAGCTTTGTAAGAGGTGTTTGGCTGTTAGAAGCCCAACCCTCGAGTTTTGGGACTTTCTGTCATGTTAATAAAGGGACTCACTCGGACAGCTGAAGGAGGCTGGCTGGCAGAGCAATGTTGGAGCTAGTAACGTGAGGATGTGTTGTGTCTATTTGTGAGGATGGGGCACACACCAGAGGATAGGCTATGGCAGAAGTAAAGACATATGATCAAAAGGTGAGATGCATTTATATCATTAGACAAAATTGTTATTATTATTAGAAACAAGAGATTTGGCTGTGTGCTCTGTGTGTAGCCAAATTTCGCTGTCAACATCGAGTCCGCGGGACCCGCGAGCATGCCCCAGCGGCATGCATGGATATGAGGCTTCCATGATGGACCATATTTTTTCGGGCATAGGACGCCACCAGAAGTAAAGTTGGTCTAATATTGAGGCGTAGTGATAATTACTGATATGCGATAATCCCACTCCGCCTTTCCTGTGGGACCTAGTGAGTATGCAGCCAGCACATCTACAGTATCTCACAAAAGTGAGCACACCCCTTACATTTTTGTAAATATTTTATTATACCTTTTTATGTGACAACACTGAAGAAATTAGACTTTGTTACAATGTAAAGTAGCGAGTGTACAGCTTGTTTAACAGTGTAAATTTGCTGTCCCCTCAAAATAACTCACAGCCATTAATGTCTAAACCGCTGGCAACAAAAGTGAGTACAGACCTAAGTGAAAATGTCCAAATTGGGACCAATTAGCCATTTTCCCTCCCTGGTGTCATGTGACTCATTAGTGTTACAAGGTCTCGGGTGTGAATGGGGAGAGGGTGGGTTACATTTGGTGTTATCGCTCTCACTCTCTTATACTGGTCCCTGAAAGTTCAACATGGCACCTCATGGCAAAGAACTCTCTGAGGATCCGAAAAAAAGAATTGTTGCTATACATAAAGATGGCCTAGGCTATAAGAAGATTGTAAAGACCTTGAAACTGAGCTGTGGCACAGTGGCCAAGACCATACAGTGGTTTAACAGGACAGGTTCCACTCAGAACAGGCCTCGCCATGGTCGACCAAAGAAGTTCGGTGCACATGCTGAGCGTCATATCCAGAGGTTGTCTTTGGGAAATACGTATGAGTGCTGCCAGCATTGCTGCAGAGTTTGAAGGGGGTGGGCAGTCAGCCTGTCAGTGCTCAAGCCATACGCCACACACTGCATTAAATTGGTCTGCATGGCTGTCTTCCCAGAAGGAAGCATCTTCTAAAGATGATGCAAAAGAAAGCCCGCAAACAGTTTGCTGAAGACAAGCAGACTAAGGATATGGATTACTGGAACCATGTCCTGTGGTCTGATGAGACCAAGATAAACTTATTTGGTTCAGATGGTGTCAAGCATGTGGGGTGGCATCCAGGTGAGGAGTACAGACAAGTGTGTCTTGCCTACAGTCAAGCATGGTAGTGGGAGTGTCATGGTCTGGGGCGGCATTAGTACTACCGGAACTGGGGAGCTACAGTTCATTGAGGGAACCATGAATGCCAACATGTACTGCAACATACTGAAGCAGAGCATGATCCCCTCCCTTTGCTCCCTTTGGAGACTGGGCCGCAGGGCAGTATTCCAACATGATAACGACCGCAAACACACTTCCAAGAGACCACTGCCTTGCTAAAGAAGTTGAGGGTAAAGGTGATGGACTGGCCAAGCATGTCTCCAGACCTAAGCCCTATTGAGCATTTGTGGGGCATTCTCAAATGGAAGGTGGAGGAGCGCAAGGTCTCTAACATCCACCAGCTCAGTGATGTCGTCATGGAGGAGTGGAAGAGTAATGGTGGCCACACAAAATATTGACACTTTGGGCTCAATTTGGCCATTTTCACTTAGGGGTGTACTCACTTTTGTTGCCAGCGGTTTAGACATTAATGGCTGTGTGTTGAGTTATTTTCAGGGAACAGCAAATTTACACTGTTATACAAGCTGGACACTCACTACTTTTCATTGTAGCAAAGTGTAATTTCTTCAGTGTTGTCACATGAAAAGATATAATAAAATATTTACAAAAAATGTGAGGGGTGTGCTCATTTTTGTGAGATCCTGTAGGTGGTTTAGAGTCCCAAATAAATTTAGTTCGTTGACTCTGGATCGAGGTCAGGAGGGAGCGAGGAATAGGCAAAATTAGTGTTTTAAATAAGTAGAGAAGCTTAGGCAGTATAATCACTTTGAAGGTGGAGATACGACCCAGCGTAGAAAGGCCTATTCCGCATAGTGATTTCAGTAGGGTGGGTAAGCTTCTAGAGAAGGCTTGGTAATTTAAGTCAATCAGTTATTTTGGGTTAGGGGCAATCTGAATTCACAAGTATGGGATAGATGTGCTCTCCCATGTGTAGGATATGTTGGATTTCAGCCGGGCAGCTATTTGGGGCGGGAGATGTATGAGGAGGACTACAGATTTTGTGGTATTAAGTTTATAATAAGATACAGAGCTAAATTGGTGGAGGGTGTCTTGCATTTCCTGTAGGAACTGGAAGGGGTCAATGACTGTCAAAACCACATCGTCTGCAAAATAGCTAATTTTGTGGTCCATGCCGTTGCAGGGAATGCCTCATATTTGTGGATCGGATCTAATTTTAAAGGTCAAAGGTTCCATCAGTAGAGCAAATATAAGTGGGGAGAGAGGACACCCCTGTTGTGTACCGCTAGAAATCTGGGAAGGGGTGGATAAAGTCCCTCTGGTGAGTACTTTAGCTGATGGGTTGGAGTATAAGGACAGGGTTACATCTTGGAACCACCCTGTAATGCCAAATTTAGTTAGCACTGCCTGAAGGAATGTCCAGTGCACTTTATTAAACACCTTCTCTGCATCAAGGGATAGTAGCAGGGAAGGCGTTTGAGTATGTGCAGCTTGGTGAAAGAGGTTGATCACCCTTCTTTTTTTTTTTTCTTTTTTTTTTCTCCTTGTGGAGTTCAGATCATTCCTTCTATGATCACTGCAAAGGATAGGTTCATACAGTTTAAGTTCCTACACAGAGCGTATTTTACCCCACAGAGACTGGCGCGCATATACCCCCAAAGAGATCCCAACTGTCAGAGATGCAGGCAGGAGGTGGGTACTTTCTGGCATATGGTCTGGTCTTGCTCCAAACTAAGACCCTTTTGGTCAGCAGTGGCCTCTACACTGGGCAATGTCATAGGCTCAGACTTGCCGGTTGACACCCAAATTCTATTGCTCAGTCATTTGGAGGATGTTGAGGGTGACAGGTATGATAAACTGTGTCTAACCTTCGCATTGTACTAAGCTAGGCGGGAAATTCTACTGCGATGGAAACTGGAGGAGCCTCCTACTCTGGCCTCGTGGATAAGGTCGGTGAACAAGGTACTTCCCCTCTATAGACTGACGTACGAAAGCAGGCAATGTCCAGGGAAGTTTGACAAAATTTGGTCGTCCTGGATGGACGCCTCTGGGGACCCCGAACCCCCTACCCCATAAGTAAGACATGAAACATAGGAGAGGACATCCTGCATCTTAAGCATATTCTTCTTATACCCATTTCTCTTCACCCCCTTCCTTTTTTCTCCCTTTTCCCTCCCCCCCCTCTTCCTTCATATTCCCTTCCCTCCCTCCCCCCCCTCCCACCTTCTTCTCTCCCCGCTCCCCTCCCCCCCCAGACGCCCCTGTCAGGAATGATTGAATACTGGGTTATTTACTTCATATTATCCAATAATTTTTCAAGATGACACAAGCCATGAGAATTATGGTTAGGAGAAAAATTCTGTTGAGTACGCATTTGGAACAACTGATAAACAGTAGTTGTTGTTTTAGGGTAAATCCCACTGTAATTATTCTCACCATAATGACTGTACTAAGTTCTTGTACTGTAATGCTGATTTGTTTAATAAAAAATTTTTCTGTTAAAAAAAAAAAAAAGCACCCACACACCATATATGCATACACTTTGTTTGCATCTCAAATCTGGTAGAGTTCACATAAAGTCATGAAATTTGAAAGTCATGCAAACACTGTCACAGATCCTCACATGTAAGACTTTATCGTTTACAAAACACAGTGGTTTTTTATAGTGTTTCCTCATAATAACCTTTACAATATTCTCATTTATATATCAAAAATTTTTTTTGTAAACTGAGCAGACATATGATATCTTTTACACTATGCCGTGGCTGCTGGGCCATATGGCTCATATATACCTGCATTCATTTATATAATGGTTTACATGTTTATACGTCTAAGCGCTAGTTTTAGCACCTATCTCAGTCCCGTGGAAAGAAAGGAAACTTTATATCTTCCTAACTTTCCTTCTTCAAAAGACTTTTAAAAGCAATATAAACTTTTTATTTATGGATATTTTTTGTATTGTCTATAGAAACATCTTGTCTGCACATTCACGTCTTCAATAAACACTCCACCATAAAACACACACCCAATTAACTCTATGTTAAGAGGCCATACAATCTAACGATCAGCTGTTCAGAGTTATACAATCAGTATGGGGTCATGTGTGAGACGTATAATGTGTATATAAGTGACTTTCATTGTTGTACAAACCAGCTATGAGTAAGCGCTCTATGGGAGCGTGAAACGCGTCAGCAGTTATGCTGTATCATTTCAACAGAGCAATGTACGCATTTTATACCATGTCATTTTTTCAATAAAGAAGAGTTTACTTTATTATTTCAATCCGGAGTGCGGCAGTGCAGATTTTTCATTGCACCTATACCATTGATCACCCTTCTGGTTGCATCTGGGGCCTGCCTACCTGGAACAAACCCAACCTGGTTAGGGTGTACCAGCTCAGGGAGGTGCACCATCAGTCTGTTGGCAATACCTTTAGCAAGTAGCTTGATGTCAGTGTTCAAAAGAGATATTGTCCTATAGTTAGAGGCAACAGAGGTATCTTTTCCAGGCTTTGGGATGGTGGATATGATAGAGAGCAACATATCTGTAGGCAAGGAGCCCAAGGAGCCAGCAGCATTGAAGAGGTCTGTTAGTTTAGGGACTATGATGTTGGCAAATTTTTTGTAAAACATATTGGTGAAGCCATCCTCTCCTGGGGACTTATGCAGAGGGAGAGCCTTAATTGCTCTGAGGACTTCAGTCATAGTGATAGAGATTAGAGATACATTTAGAGATACATTCAATACAGAGATATTAGAGATACATTCAAATTGGGTATCTGAAATCGTGGGTAAATTGATGGGGGATAGAAAGCTAAAAAATTTCTCTGAAGTTAATTGGGGAGTGAGAGGGTCCTTTTTCAGATTATATAGGGATGCATAAAAGTCACTAAACACGTTAGCAATTTCTTGAGGGTTGGTTAAAAGTTGCTTTGAAGTGGGTAATGGAGAGAAAGAATTGTGGCTTTTGTGCGTTGGGCCTTAACTTATTTCACTAAAAGTGACCCAGCTCTAATGCCTCATGCATAAAAATTGGCTTTGGATAATTTTAAGTTATTTTCAAATTCATGGAGCAGGAGGGTGCGTAATTTCTGTCTTAGCTCTAGCAGCTTGATGGCTTGCACGGGAGAGGTAGAGGATTTGTTAAATTATTCTATACAATATAATATTTGGGACATAACCTCGTTGATCTGCTGGGTCCTCTGGCGTCTCACTCTTTTACACAGCTTTATGAAAATTCCTCGGAGGTAAGCTTTGTAAGTTGACCAGAGCGTAAATTTGTTAGTATTGAGCAGTTCGCTAAGTTCAAAGAAAGATTGCGGCTTGGTCTCGACTTTTGGGTCCTCTAACAAGGAGGGGTGTAGCCTCCATAGTCTCTGTGTTCCAGGTCGTAGGTCGCCTTGAGTTATTGTAATAGGGTCATGATATGACCAAGAAATTAGACTAATGTCAGATTTCATGACGTTTTGAAGGGTCCATTTATCAACCAGGAAGGAATCAATGCGTGAATAAGCTGTGAGTGGGAAAAGTATGTATGGTCACGTTCTGAGCCATGCTGTGCTCTCCATACATCGAAGAGATCCAAATCGTGGAGCAGGGGGTTCAAAGCTGGCGGTGTTGACCTTTTTTAGTGGAATTGTCCATGGAGGGATCGACAATGATATTGAGGTTGCCACCCATAAGGATATTTCCTTGTTGCAGACCATAAATCTTCTTGAAGAGGCGTCAAAAAAAGTTGAGTTGTCTGGAGTTTGGGCCATATATATTGACCAGGGTGTAGGTGGTTTGAGCGACGGTGCAAACGAGTATTAGGTATCAGCCCTGTGCATCGGTGTGGTGGTGTTGGAACTGAAGGATATCTCGGACAGCCGTCAACACTCCATTCTTTTTCCTTGGGCCCGAGGCGAGATAGATGGTGTTATACCCCTTCAGTCTGAGCATCGGGGGTTTTTGATTCTGCAAAGTACGTCTCCTGTTTGAATACAATGTCCGCGTTTTGTTTGGTTATTTCCCTTTGAAGATTAGCCCTTTTTTGTGGACTGTTTAGGCCCTTAACATTTAGGGAAGTCAGTTTTATCGCCATTTTAACCAGTTGCCGACCGCCTCACGCTGATATACATCAGCAGAATGGCACGGGCAGCCAGAATCACGTACCTGTACGTGATCTGCCTCCCGCTGGCAGGGGGTCCGAGCGGACCCCCCACAGTGCCTGAGCCAGCCGGCATTTGTTCCTGGGCAATCAGAGGTGAGGGGGAGGAAATCCATTTGTGGCCACCCCCTCGCGATCGCTCCCGGCGAATGAAATCCTTCCTATGCCTCTGTAATGTAAACAGAGGCAGAGGAAGTGATGTCATCCCTCCTCGAGCCGGTCTTTTCGTTCCGGCGCAGAGGAGAGAAGACATCCAAGTAAGTGCACCAACACTACACTTTCAGTAGAACACACTAGGCACACTTTTCACCCCCCATCACCCCCCGATAACCCCCCGATCACCCCCCTGTACCCCCTGTCACAGCGACACCAATAGCAGTTTTTTTTTTTGCATTGGTGTCAGTTTGTGACAGTTATATGTGTTAGGGAAGTTAGAGTTAGCCCCCTTTAGGTCTAGGGTACCCCCCTTTAGGTCCAGGGTACCCCCCTAACCCCCCCTAATAAAGGTTAACCCCTTGATCACCACCCATCGCCAGTGTCACTAAGCGAACGTTTTTCTGATCGCTGTATTAGTGACACAGGTGACACTAGTTAGGGAGGTAGGTCTATAGGTTCGCCGTCAGCGTTTTATAGCGACAGGGACCCCCATATACTACCTACTAAAGGTTTTAACCCCCTGATTGCCCCCTAGTTAACCCTTTCACTAGTGATCACCGTATAACTGTTACGGGTGACACTGGTTAATTAGTTTGTTTTTTATAGCTTATTGTAGTTTCAGGGCACCCGCCGTTTATTTCCTAATAAAGGTTTAACCCCCTAATTGCCCGGCGGTGATATAAGTTATGTTTTTAGGGTCAGATAAGGTCTGCGTCGCCCCAGGCAGTGTCAGGTTAGTGCCAGTACCGCTAACACCCTCGCACGCAGCATACACCTCCCTTAGTGCTATAGTATCTGAACGGATCAAAATCTGATCTTATCAGATCTATACTAGCTTCCCCAGCAGTTTAGGGTCCCCATAAAAACAGTGTTAGCGGGATCAGCCCAGATACCTGCTAGCACCTGCGTTTTGCCCCTCGGCCCGGCCCTGCCCAGCCCACCCAAGTGCAGTATCGATCGATCACTGACACTTACAAAACACTAAGCACACATAACTGCAGCGTTCGCAGAGTCAGGCCTGATCCCTGCGATCGCTAACAGTTTTTTGGCAGCGTTTTGAATCAGTCGCTAACAGTTAGAAGCTTTTTTGCCTGTGATTCTCACTAGTGTACCCTTAATTTAGAGCCCAAAATGGCAAATCGAAGGTACACTAGTGAAGAGGCCTACACGTTTCTGAGCATGACAGATAGTGAAGAGGAAGTCACTCATCTGTCAGATTCGGGCTCAGAATACGATCTTGTAGAGGACAGCGGCTCCATGACAGATAGCTCTGACGACGGAGTTGTGGTCCCTGCCAAGGTCAGGCGTACCAGACCCCAAACATCTTCTTCTGTCCTTGATGTGCAAGAACCGCAGGTCCCTCGTATGGAGCAGAGAAGTACTAGCGCCGCTATTCCTTCTGGTGAACTGGCAAACACCAGCGGCCTAGTACACCCTGGTCGTACATCCAGCACTGCAGTATCACGTGGTGACGTGGCGAGTCCCATAAGTGCAGTTCAAGCTGGTGAGGTGGCAAGCACTAGTAGTGTCCCGCTGCCACCAAGAAGACAAACACAGGCCTGTCGTGCCCATAGTGCCCTTCCTGCTGCATTTGCCAATCCAAATTGGGAACCCACCACTTCTGCAGCACCCGTACTTCCCCCATTCACTGGCCAACCCAGAATTCAGGTGGAAACAGTTGATTTTACGCCACTGGATTTTTATTCGCTGTTTTTCACAGAAGATCTCTATAGATCTATTGTGGACCAAAGCAATTTATACGCTGGTCAACACATCGCCACTATTCCTCAGTTCTCCCTTGCCAGAAATTGGAGACCAATTACGGTCTCAGAATTTAAGATCTTTCTGGGCCTTTCCCTCAACATGGGCATAAATAAAAAGAGTGAGTTGCGGTCATATTGGTCCACTGACCCAATTTACCATATGCCCGTGTTCTCTGCCTCCATGACCAAGGCACGATACAAGCAGATTTTGCGGTTCATGCACTTCAACAACAATGAACTCTGTCGTCCTCGTGGAGACCCTGAATACGATCGGCTCTACAAAATTCGGCCCCTCGTAAACCACTTCAACCAGCGTTTTGCAGACTTGTTTACTCCCCATCAAGTTGTCTGCGTTGATGAGTCCCTGATTAAATTTTCTGGCCGCTTGTCATTCAAACAGTACCTTCCCAGCAAGCGTGCCAGATACGGGGTCAAGATGTATAAGCTCTGTGACAGGGCCACAGGCTATACATGTAGTTTTATGGTTTACGAGGGCAAAGATAGTAACGTAGAGCCGACAAACTGCCCTGACTACATAGGAAGCGCTGGTAAGATAGTGTGGGACTTGGTGTCACCCTTATTCGGAAAGGGGTACCACTTGTACATGGACAATTATTACACGAGCGTGCCACTTTTTAGTCACCTTTTTGATCAACAGATTGGAGCATGTGGCACCGTGCGACCTATAGCCAGGGCTTTGCCCAGCGGCTTGTAGATTCCCTTCTTAGGCTGGGGGAGAGAGCCTGCTTGAAGTGTAATAACTTGCTCGCTATGAAGTGGAAGGATAATAAGAATGTTTTCGTTCTTACCTCCCTTCATGCAGACACGATGGTCCAAATTACTACAGGGACTGGTGTTGTGGAGAAAGCCCTCTGTGTCCATGAATATAACCAAAATATGGGAGGGGTGGACCTCAACTACCAGTTGTTGGCGCCATACCTAGTTGCCCGTAAGGCCAGACGCTGGTACAAAAAAGTGTCTGTTTATTTATTTCAATTGGCTTTGCTGAATGCTCATGTGCTATACAGAGCTTCAGGATGGACTGGATCCTTCCTTAAATTCCAGGAAGAGATCGTCAGATCCCTTCTGTTTCCAGACGGTGCTCCACCTCACCTTCCCCAACCAAATGCATTAAGCCGGCTGCATGAGAGGCATTTTCCTTATGTCCTCCCGAGTACCCCTACCCAACGAGCCCCCCAAAAAAGATGTCGTGTCTGCAGCAAGCGCGGATATAGGTGTGACACCCGGTATTATTGTTCCTCCTGTCCTGACAATCCTGGTCTATGCATTGGTGAATGTTTTGAACGCTACCATACACTAGTTGAGTATTAGCGTAGGGTACAGCACTGCACAGACTAGGACACACTTTGACAGGGACTCCCAAGATGCCATCGCATTTTGAGAGACCCAAACCTGGTACCACTTACAAAAGTTAAAGTTACTAAAAAAAGTGTAAAAAAAAAAATTAATAAATAAAAAAAATAAAAAAACAAAAAAAATAAAATAAAAAAAAACAAAAATAGTTGTCGTTTTATTGTTCTCTCTCTCTCTATTGTCTCTCTATTGTTCTGCTCTTTTTTACTGTATTTTATTATGCAATGTTTTATTGTTATTATGTTTTACTATGTTTGCTTTTCAGATATGCAATTTTTTTATACTTTACTGTGTTTTATTGGTAACAATTTTTTTGTTTTCAGGTACGCCATTCAGTTGCAGCGCGGATTTACTTATCTTGACAGCAACAGCGTTTGCTCCCACGATATATAAAGCCGTGACTCCAGCGCTGTCGGAGGTGATTTCACCACCACAGTTACATACTTCAGCTTATATGCCGAAGCGTGGGGGCAGCAGTGGGTGGAGGAGCGATTTGCTCCTGCCTTTTGCGGGAGGATGCCCCCATGCTTCGGCATATATATATTTTAGGCACAGGTTGCATTAAATGTTTTATTTTTTACTATGTTTTTTTTTTGTATTTACTTTGCAGGTATGGTAAGTTTTACTGTTATACTGTAATGTTACTTTGTTTTATTGTTAACCATCATTTGCTTAGCAGGTACGCCATTCAGTTGCAGCGCGGATTTATTTATCTTGACAGCAACAGCGTTTGCTCCCATGATATATAAAGCCGTGACTCCAGCGCTGTCGGAGGTGATTTCACCACCACAGTTACATACTTCAGCATATATGCCGAAGTGTGGGGGCAACAGAGGGCGGAGGAGCGATTTTCTCCTAACTTTTGCAGGAGCTGAATGTATTTTGGGGTGCAATTTCACATATGCCCTTGGCCTGTGTGAGCAATATATCATTTATTGACAACTTTTTGTAATTTTTTTTTTTTGTCATTATTCAATCACTTGGGACAAAAAAATAAATATTCAATGGGCTCAACATGCCTCTCAGCAATTTCCTTGGGGTGTCTACTTTCCAAAATGGGGTCATTGGGGGGGGGGGTTGTACTGCCCTGCCATTTTAGCACCTCAAGAAATGACATAGGCAGTCATAAACTGAAAGCTGTGTAAATTCCAGAAAATGTACCCTAGTTTGTAGATGCTATAACTTTTGCGCAAACCAATAAATATACACTTATTGACATTTTTTTTACCAAAGACATGTGGCTGAATACATTTTGTCCTAAATGTATGACTAAAATTGAGTTTATTGGATTTTTTTAACAAAAAGTAGAAAATATCTTTTTTTTTTCAAAATTTTCGGTCTCTTTCTGTTTATAGCGCAAAAAATAAAAACCGCAGAGGTGATCAAATACCATCAAAAGAAAGCTCTATTTGTGGGAAGAAAAGGACGCAAATTTCATTTGGGTACAGCATTGCATGACTGCGCAATTAGCAGTTAAAGCAACGCAGTGCCAAATTGTAAAAAGTGCTCTGGTCAGGAAGGGGGTAAATCCTTCCGGGGCTGAAGTGGTTAAGGCAGTTGGTGATGTCTCTTTGTGGTAAGTCAATGATGTTAGGTGTGGGAAAGCACTCGTCAGGAGTATTACTCACAGAGTAGTGTGGTCTTGAGTGACTGGATCAGGCCGGTTAGTATAAAGATGAATTGATTCAGTAAGTCCAAAAGAATAGTTGGAGGCTGGTGTGGAATAGGGAGGGAAGTAAAAAGAGAGAGCCCGTTAACAATACAGGTTCAGTGTGCAGAATTACTGCTGATAATTTCCAAATGAGGGTGATTTCCTCTAGTGGCGTCCAAGAATTCGGAGCCAGTTGATTGAAAGTAAGGCTTAGGGGAGGCAATGATCCGCTGCAACCTGGCCATGTAACAAGTTGGTTTATTGATTACAATATCCAATACAAAAAAAATAGAGAAGATAATGAAGCGCCATTGGCACATTCTACTGACTGACAAACATCTTCAGCATATACTACCCAAGAGATCCTACACATTTGAAATTTTGGGGCATTGTACCCTACACAAGACACTAGTGGGGGGCCACAAGGTGAGAGCTCTCAGCCACCTCAAATCCAAATGGATATTTTTAATAGACACTTTTTCACCCAATGGACTCAATATTGAGTTCAATTTAAATTGCTTTTTCAATGATTTTTAACACTACTTTATCTATTGTACTCTTCAAGTTCCACTCTGATTATCCAGATGCAACTTTTAAAATGGTCCTCTATCTCTATTAATTATACTAATCTTATATTAATTACCTCATTGTTTACATTTTTACATATGTGTATTGCCCAGCCAAGTGCTCTACATCCTCAAGTGTATAGGTTCATTTTATGTTTATTAATTAAATTGTACTATATATATGTTACGCTTGTCGCTATTTGCTTTCACCATATAGTAGTATGATTTTGCAGTTTTTGCAGCCTTATTTTTAATGTCTCTGTTTGTTTACCTAGTTTTTCCTTGTCTCATCCTTGGTATTCCTAGGGCTCCCTCCATATATCTCTCCAGCGGGCAATTGGCCATTGTCACTCATTGTTTTTAAAGTCTCCAAAGTCTTTTACATTATTTTTTTTATATAAATAATTTTTTTATTGTTATATAGTTGCTCATTATGTATCTCTTTGCATTCCACCACTTATCAACCATGTCCCCGGGTCTCCAGTGCCCGATTGCTATTTACATATATTGTATTGCATTCAAGACTTCTGTTTAGATCCCTTTCACACTGAGGCGCTTTACAGGTGCTACAGCGCTAAAAATAGTGCCTGCATAGTGTCTGTAAAGTGCCGCTCCTGTCTCTCCAGTGTGAAAGCCCAAGTGCTTTCACACTGGAGTGGTGCGCTTGCAGGATGTTAAATAAACTCCTGCTAGCACCATCTTTGGAGCGGTGAAGGAGCGGTGTATATACCCCTCCTAAACCACTCCTGCCCATTGAAATGAATGAGCAGCGCGGCTATACTGCTGGCATAGCGCTGCTGCAGCAGCGCTTTTCGGTGGTTTTAACCCTTTCTCGGCCACTAGTGGAGGTAAAAGTTCCCCGCTAGCGGTGGAATAGAGCCGCAAAATTGATGGTAAAGCACCTCTAAAAATAGCTACACCGTCAACATACCCACCGCCCCAGTGTAAAAGGGGCCTTAATGGCCGCTATGGTGTCATCCTATGCGAAGACCATTGGGAAATGGCCTTGATAATGTTACCCTATGGGAAACCATGGCCGACATAATGTATTTCAATAGCGGACTACAGGAAAATGGCCGCCACTATGTAATTCAACCACACTATATAAGGACATCAATTATAGCTGTAGCGCTGGTAGATTTTCAGTCTACTGCTTATAGGTAAATTTAGTGGGTTATCTGTTCATACATAGTCAGATTTGCCTCTGTTCCAGCTTGGCTGAGTTGCATGTAGTTTCACACTGTGCCTGTGGGTGTCGTTGTCACCATGGGTCAGTGTTGGAAAGGCAACACGTTGAAGTGTATGAGTGCTCCTCTGTCCCGGAGATAACTCGGTGGAGGTGGTCCTCCGAGTTGCATTCTAGGAGAGGGTATTTATGGGACAGATGCAATGTTTTAGGGTTCTTTTCATTCCACCTGCTGGCCCTCCTGGCCGACAGGTATGTGTTAGGAGTACTACAGCGTGGTCCTCCGACCGGGAGGCCAACATTGCTGCAGTGTGTGGGTGGGCCCAGAAGCCTGTCTGGGGCCTACCACAGCGGCAGGGGAATGGTCCTGGGCTGTCTGTCCTACGGGAAGAAGCTGGACAAATGAGAAGATCCCAGGGGAGGACTTATCATGGAAGGATCATGCAGAGTGCTGGTCTGGAGAGGGGCCTGGTGACTCAGTTGGAGGACACAGCCTAAAGTTAACCTACCGCATAGTACTGCCGGGTCGGCTTAAATGTTCTAGTGCTGTGTTTGCTATCCATCGTAAACAATTATATGCTGTGGCAGAGGATCGTACAGGTTTCTATTCCATTCAAGTCTGTGGCAGAGACTTTTGTCCGTGCTGCGTACTGGCTGCTAGGTTAGTGAGAGAAACCTATCCAGGCGGGCAAAGATTCAACTCTAAAGGGAGAGTACATTCATCTAAAAGATTCCAATTTCTAATACTACACTAAGAAAAGGTATTTGAACTTCCCTGCAACTCTTCTTCTACCTCTTTCCTGCTACTTCCTTCAGTTACGTTTATTAAAGCATTGGAAAAGATACTCAAGTGTCTGGTGCCTACATTTTTTGGTATTAAACTCAACGGGACCCTAGACCCGGTTCTGGTTAAATTGAGGTAACGAAGGTGACGGTAACAGCCCGCTTTAAACCAGCAGCTCCACCAAGAGTTATTGCTACATAGCCTATTGTCATCCCCTGATGAAGTCACATTATGTGATGATACGCACCAGGATTGGAGCAATAGGTGTAGACCAGAAGTGACACAAGCGTACAAGCTTGCTGCTTGTGGAGTATTATCTGAGCATTTTTTAACCAAAGTTAGTGTACCTACTCTATGCATTTTTAAAAAATCAACGTTTAAATGGTATTATGCTTTTTGGGATCTTTCTTCTACCTACATTACCTTGATCGAGCTAACCTGAGAGGAGCAGGATCCATTGCTGTATCCACCTAAGAGGGACCCTCTGAAGACCCCCTGTTTGAAGCATCTGATTCAGTTTATGCTGTAACCTTATAGCAGTAAGGTGAAGGGCTAGGGCACATTAAGGTGTCACTTTAGTTGGATTGGCCAGGAATCATACATTTAACATTACACCGTTTATGCCTCGGATGTTTAATAGCTTATCTGATATTAATGGGTTTACACCCCAGACGTTAGACGCGCACATCACACTACTTCCTAAACCTGACGAGGATTTAAACTTGTGTTCTAGCTATCGCCCGATATCATTAATTCGGGTAGATATTAGGATCTATGCCAAACTGATTGCCTCACATCTTCAATCCCACATTCCAAATCTGGTACATACAGATCAAGTTGGGTTTGTGCAGGGGAGAGAAGCATGTGACAACACGCTTAAATCCCTTTTACTATTCGACTATACCCAGTCAGCAAAAATACCAGCTTGTCTTCTCTCTGTAGATGAAGAGAAGGCATTTGATCGTGTTGGGTGGCCGTTTTTGGAACAAACTCTGATTCAAATAGTACTAGGACCAATCCTGTTAAGGAAAATTATGGCACTTTATACCAAGCCAGGAGCAAGAATATGGATCAACCAATCACTATCTCCTAACTTTCCTATTCAAAATGGTACGCGCCAGGGATGTCCGCTGTCTCCCCTTCTGTTCGTTCTAGTAATGGAACATCTGGTAACTGCTCTTAGACAAAATCCTTGTATCACAGGCATACCATTAGACGGGCAGGAGGTGAAGTTGTCAGTATTTGCGGATGATCTGTTACTCTATATCACTAACCCACATGTCTCCATGCCATCTATTCTATATGAATGTCAGCGTTTTGGAGCTCTGAACAATTTTAAAGTAAATTTGTCCAAATCAGAAAAACTTAATGGTTCTCTATCACCACATCAAGTTCAAGTTCTTGGGAATAATTTCCCATTTAAGATTTGTACATCGACACTTCAATACCTGGGTATAAAAATCCCACAAGATCTCACTAAGTTATATATAGAAAACTATTACCCTCTTATGCAGCCTACAATAAAGGACCTTAAAAAGTACGATCGAGCACATTATTCATGGTTTGGGAGGATTAATATTTTAAAAATGGATATAATACCGCTCTTTCTCTATCTTTTCCAAACTATACCTATAGTGGTTTCCCGTTCCTTTTTTACTACTTTGCACTCTACCTTTACAACTTTTATCTGGGGATCCAATAGACCTAGATTGCAAAGGAGAATTTTATCTCTCCCTAAAGCAAAGGGGGGGGCAGGGGCACCGATCTATATTACTACCACACTGCAGCAGGGTTAACTAGATTAGTAAACTGGTTCCATCATTCCCATCTTAAACAATGGGTACACATAGAACAGTCAATTGCTTCTTTGGATCTCCAGGCACTTCCCTGCCTAGATATCTCTGCCCGGGGCCCACCTTCCTCTCTGGCTTTCCTTACAGCACATTTATTGCGTACCTGGGATAAATTACAAACCCAACTAGGACTTTACCCTAAAGTGGGATTAATGACACCCTTGTTTAGTAACCCAGGGTTTTCCCCAGCAATAGCACGGAGACACTTTTTGGTATGGAGTAAGGAGTCAAATCGTCGTATATCCCAAATTTTTTGTCAGGGAGATCTCCCATTGTTATCAGATTTGATTCCTATTCAGCAGCAATCAATAAAACACCGGCTGGTATATCGGCAATTAACATCTTCTCTTTCTTCCTTTCCTTCCTTAGATGTGTTTAATAGAGAACCAGATACCTTTAAGTCTCATCTGCTACAAGAAACTGTACCAGAACATATTCTGTCTGCAGTGTATGGGGTTCTTATTCTTAGACCCCATTTATGTCTCCCGGAGTTTACAAACAAGTGGAATATGGACTTGAATGTCCAAATTAAACCAGAGGAATGGGAAAAAGCGTTTATTCTTACACATAGTATGTCGTTAGCAACTAAGGCACACAAAACAAATTTTAAGCTTCTCTCTCGGTGGTATAGATGTCCGCTGCTGCTTCACCGAATATATCCAAATGTCTCAGACCTGTGTTGGCGTTGTCATTCTGCCAAAGGCTGGCTATTACATATTTGGTGGGAATGTCTTTCTGTACATAATTTTTGGGATATGATACTCCAGCTTCATACTCGTGCAACTGGGGAAACTATTCCCAACATGCCACAAATTACTTTATTATCTATCCTACCCGGCTCGTACAAAAGCATTAAAAAAGGCCTTTTGAGACACTGGTTGACAGCTGCAAAGGCAGTAATACTGCACCACTGGCGGTCGGCGCATGCTCCATTGTTGGTTGAGTGGGTTTCAGAGATGGACTATATTGAGAGGATGGAGACTCTTCTGTCACAGGAGTTGGACATTTATGAACAATGTCGTCAAATTTGCCTCCCTTGGAAGTTTCTAAAAAACAAGAAAAATAGCCCTGGGACTTTAGATGAGGTGAGAGAGGTTTAGCCAATGTCCACAGCGAACACTGAGACAAAATCAATGTATTCATTTCAAAATGTTATGTAACGGAGCGGTAACAACAATGATTGTAAGTTACCAGGCATAATAGCCAATGTACACAACACAGATGAACATAAATATACAAAGATTTATTACAAATGTTATACATCAATGAGCAACAATAAAACTTGAAAGTTGCTGGGTCAGTAAATACACATACAAAATAAGATGATAAAATGTACATACATGTGGACAGGGAAGTATGCACATAATGCAGACATCAATAATACCCAGCATGTACCGGCATAAAACAAGCATCAATAAAGCCCTATGCATTTCGCGAGACCCTGCTCGCTTCTTCAGGGAGGGATGCATGATACAACATTCATGCATCCGCCCCTGAAGAAGCGAGCAGGGTGATACAGTGATACAGCCGGCGGCTATAGCCGCCGACTGTATCACTTGGCCCCGCCCCCTGGCCCGCCCAGTCATTGATTTGATTGACAGCAACGGGAGCCAATGGCTAGATGGCATAGAATGCATTAAGGTGAAAAAACATGTACCTTTACAACCTCTTTAAGTATCCCTCTCATTCCTGCAGCAGTCATGGAAATGTTTACTTTCGTAGAGCAAAGAGAGATCAATTTAGATGAAGTATTTAATAGTGAAAATACAAAGAAAAACACCAATGTAGAAAGTCTTATGAGGAAACTAGGCCACAATATGGAGAAGAAAGTCAGTCTCTGGTGGGATGTCACCACCTTTTGATAGATATATCAAGGCCAACATAGTACCAAGGCATCTAAGGTGGGAAGTCCCATTGAATGATAGCCTTTTAGACCTAGAATCTATAGATGAATGGTTCAGGTTCTTCAATGAAAAGGGACTTGAGCTACTTAAATTTTCTTCTAAAAAGGAAACAAAAGAAGGTTAGGAAGATTAACCAGATAATAGCAGAATTAAAAGCACAATTAGAGATACATAAGGAAATGGCAGAATTTTTAACACTCACTACACAATTGAATAAGGACTTAACTAAGAAAGATAAAGAGCAGGCGCATGAACAGGTCCAGACGGTATAATTTTGGGATCAGGGGGGCTACCCGAATCCGTCACTGATGTACCAGAAGCAGTCCGTTCTCTCATCAAGGAACTCATTCCTGTGATTCGCTCACACAGGCTGGAGCTTGATCACGCTCATAGGGCTCTGGGCTGTCAAAGAAGAAATAATATAAAAGGCTCGCTCCACCACACAACTGCAGATCCTGGGGCATCCTATCCAGATTTTTGCCGACATCTCTCCCTCCACGATCCAGAGGAGACGGGCACTTAAACCATTACTGTCGGCACTGACATTAAATATTGGTGGCTATTCCTGAAGATGGCTGCATAGTCTTGGAGCTCCGTCCCGCTCCAGATCTCCAATGCTCCCAGTAACCGGTGGCATCACCTGACCCCCCCTCAGCGTGAGTGCCAGCAAGTGGGGACAACCGTTGGAACCTTTTTATGTCAGCAGGGACAGCCAGGCACAACCTAAGGGCCAAATTCAGCACGATCCCGGAGCCTGATGAGATTTCAAAGATGGTGGCAGCACGGCCACTCCACAAGGCTGCTCACACAGGGATCCCTGATGATTCCTCCTGGCAGGACACACTGGACACGCTGCAGGCAGAGGTATGTGGGGGCACTCCTAACACCACTCCACTAAGGGACACAACCTCTCCAGCATCCATGGAATCCTTCATTCACCAAACCCTGGATGGACTTTTAATGTTCCTCATGACTGTAGACTCACCAAGACCTAAGGAGCCCCTGTACAGCATGGGTCAGATCCCACCACAACCACAGGATATCTCATTCATCTTCACCAAATTTGCTGAGATGCTGGACAGGGGTTTATCCCAGACAGCTATCAAAATTACTTCAGACATAAAAAGGGACCTCCAAGCTCTGGGTTCTCGCATTGAGAACATTGAGAACATTGAGAACAAAATGGATGCCACGATTGCCTGGGCCAACCAAAACACGGAGCGCATCCAAGACCTTCACAACCAACTTGACGTTGCTATGGCCAAAATTGAAGACCTTGAGAACAGGTCCAGAAGGTATAATTTTGGGATCAGGGGTTACACGAATCCGTCACTGATGTACAAGAAGCAGTCCATTCCCTCATCAAGGAACTCATTCCTGTGATTCGCTCACACAGGCTGGAGCTTGATCACGCTCATAGGGCTCTGGGCCCTATCGTCAAAGAAGAAATAATGAAAAAGGCTCGCTCCACCCCACAACTGCAGATCCTGGAGCATCCTATCCCAATTTTTGCTGACATCTCTCCCTCCACAAACCAGAGGAGACGGGCACTTAAACAATTACTGTGGGCACTGACCCAGAAGAACATTAAATATTGGTGGCTATTTCCCTTCAGCCTGAAATTTGAAATTAACAACAAGCCTTCCCGATTTGCTACCTCTTCTGAAGGAGAGCACCTCCTTCCCCGATGCAGATTTCTTCTCCAAGCACTTCTAAGCGACCCCCTCCAGCTAGTCCACTCACCGCTCTCTGGCAAATATCCAAACCCAAAAAGGCTAAAGGGGGCCTTCCACCCTGAAACGGTTCATAGACATCTGTATCACCTCATCTTCCCTTCTTGGATTGGACTCCGTTTCCTACAGATCTCGTTGCACCTAAGCTGAATGACTCTTGTTCCCAACTAATTTACTGGGCTTCCACTGCAACCTAAGAGAAAGCTTCTCCTCATATTCCTTCTCATATCTCTTTCTACATTCACCTGTAAAATCCTCAAGGACGCAACCTACCCAGAGTCCTACTTTCTTTTTCTGAAACATCAGATGAACTCCCCTCTGGAACACAACCTCTCCATGTATAGCTAAGTTCTACTAACTGGTCATTATTGTCAGGTCACCTTGAGGCTAGGTGACAGATGCACACCGTTGGGATCAGGGGTGCACCTCAAGGCAGTGGACCCTACGGCTGACTGCTGCGGATGGGAGTCCGGGTATAAGGAAGACAAGGCCGCTGCAATACCAACACGGATCCTACCGGGGTTAGAGCGTAGGATTCCCTGGGGTGCGGAGTCTAAGAGCCAGCAGGTGTTCACCAGAGTCTCTAGTGGTGAGGATGGACTGGGCTGCAACTGGCTCCAGGTCGCGACCCCCAGGGTCCCGCAGCTCACACCCACAGTAGCCAACAGAAGGATAGGGATAGTAAAGGAATAAGCCAAGGTCAGGGCCACAAGCAGACAAGGACAACAAAGTACACGCCAAGGTTCAGGGTCACAGGCAAACAGGGGTAGTCGGGGACATGCCAAAAGGTCAGGGTCATGAGCAGACAGGTATAGTATAGAACACGCCAAGGTCTGTAACAGAAATAAACATAGAGCACATGGCAGGCAGGAACAGGAAGCCAAACACACAAAGGTTGATCAGCAGGCTGACCTGCAGTACAGAGGTTAATATAGAGTTCTCTGATAGGAGCTGGGGTAGAGCCATGCTAGAGGAGAGTTAATAAAAGCAGTCAGGTGAGAGACAGCTGGTTTAGAGATGAACACATGGAGACACGTAAGCTGGCAAACAAGCTCTATTGCATAACTGGTGGTTCCAATACTCACCGTCAGTACCTGGAGGACCCATCTAAGTCTCACTGACCCCTTTCCCCTAATACTCAGCCACAACGGTTACTTCTCTGGACTCGTTCGGTGTTTGGACATATTCCTATTCCATTATTACCCCTCTATGCGTGACTCCCCCACCCACCCCCATACCCCTCCTTTCCAAATCCTCTTGGTCATAACTTGCTTACCCCACCTAGGCCTGTCTTTAATGATTTCTGTTTACAGGTGTTGGCGATAATGCCGAAGTTCTTGCAGGTTATTCATAAGGGAGTGCTGCAGCCGGAGCGGTACTCTTGCACCTCCTCTTGCCCCCAGATACATGGATTTTTCCCCCTCTCCTGGTCAGGATTTCCCCTCTTGTTTGAGAGAAAACATTCTTACAGTACAGGGTATGGTGGGTTCATCCCACCTATACCCTTTAGGTTTTGTTTTGTTATTCTTCTTTTGTCTCTTCCACCTGGACCTTTCCTTCTGTACTAACATTTCTTTTTTCCTAGTGACCGGGAAGACCTCGCATCCCTTCTGGATTAATACTGCAATCAGAGTGTATGGGCTCCTTTGCTTCCTCACTGGGACTTACACCAGGTTGGGGCTAAGTGACTGGAGATTGTTGGCATTTTCCTCTGTGCTGCTCCATGGCTGATCCACCCACATTAAACCCTTCCCTGCGCATTGCGTCGCACAATGTACAGGGAATGAACTCACCTGTCAAACGCCGGAAAATTTTCCAGTACTATCACAGTCAGAAAATAGATATACTATTTCTCCAAGAAACTCACCTTCCTCGCTCCTATACCCCCTCACATATCCACCCCAAATTCCACCTTGCTAATGCGGAAACCAAAACGAAAGGGGTAGCTATATTCTTTTCCCGTAAACGTAAATTTTCACTCAACTCTGAATTTAAGGATCCGGAGGGTAGATTCTTACTTATCAAGGGCCTTATAGACGACCGACTCTATTCCTTAGTCTCATACTATGCGCCGAATAAGGGTCACAATTCTTCCATGGCCTTTTTAGTACCCTAAACCCCCTGATGGAAGGCACCACAATCTACGGAGGAGACTTCAATGTAGCATTCGATGCAGGGCTAGATAAAAACCGCCCCTTGGGGAAGATACTGCTACGTCCCACCAGACAGAGTCTTAATGTTGCCAGACAAATCTATTGTCAAGGATTAGTTGACATTCATATCAGTTGAAGAAATCTCACAGGATATTAAAAACCTGAAAAACCATTCAGCCCCTGGCCCGGATGGCTTTTTGCCTCATACTATAAACATTTCTCAGCCACCTTAGCCCCAAACTTGGCTCGTTTCTTTAATGAGCTTCGTAAAGGTTCCCAACTGGATAAAACCCTAAACTCAGCCTTTATATCAGTGATTCCCAAGCAGGGCAAAGACCCTAGCTCAGTTGCCAACTATCGCCCCATATCCTTAATAAACAATGATCTCAAAATCCTAACCAAAATTCTAGCAAACTGTATATCCTCTCTTATTGCCCTCTATGTCCACAAGGAGCAGGTCGGCTTTATCCATCGGCTTTGTCTATTGGCTTTGTCTGATTTGATCAGGGAGACAAGGCCCTGATCAAATCAGATGAGCTATTGATGTAATTTCTCTTCTGAGGTTCGGATGGGATGGCAGTCCTCCCCAAACAGGATTCCTCCTCTCTCTGGACCTCCAGAAGGCATTTGGTTCTGTCTCCTGGTCCTTCCTGGTCTCAATTTTACACCAATGGGACTTTGACCATACCTTTATGAATGTGATAGGGTCCCTCTACTCCAACCCTGAAGCACAAATATGACTACAGGGATATTACTCAGACTCCTTTCTGATCTGCAAGGGCATTAGGCAGGGTTGCCTCTTATCCCAACTGATTTTTGCCATCATCATCGAAACACTTGCTATTGCTATTAGGGATCATCCAGATATCCAAGGGGTTAGTTGTAGGCCACAAACACACAAATGTACACCCTTTGCAGAAGATATTCTGCTCTTTATCACCTCTCCATTATTCTTGCTTCCCAACATTTGCAAATTATTAGATGACTTTGGCAAATTCTCTGGCCTCAAAGTGAACTTCGAAAAATCTATGGCGCTAAATATAAACCTTCCACAACATCTAGTAACATGACTTAAGGAAAAATTCCAATTCATATGGAGCAATACCATCATCCCCTATTTGGGGATCAATCTGGCAGCCTCAGTGGTTTTATGCAGCCAACTTTCCTCCAATTTACCGTAAATTGGAGGAAGACCTCACACATTGGGACAAAATAAATTAATTCTCATATAAGGACACAATGGTTTCTTCTCCTGCAATACTGATATTTCGAGAGTGCCTATGTGCTATGGTCACCCTAGATCTCCAATACAGAAATATACAAATTCTTGAAGGACGGGTTTCCTGTTATTGACCCTTTTCCTCGCCTACCAGCTTGAAGGCTCCACTCACCTTTATGTATACCCAGTATTACTATGAGCAATAGTTTCAATGTGTGCCCCAGTTCAATTGTTACATGATCGTTTCTGAGGCGGTATATATTTGTACCCTACAGTTCAATGGATAGACCATATCTTTGTGCCTTCCACTGTATACTACATTATATGTTTTTTGGTATTTCACTAGTTCATATTTAGTAACCAAAGGTCAGCTAGATCCCTCTTGGAGTGTCAGTAGGTGGCGGTCACCCCCCTTTTTATATCTCTTGAATTGTTGTCTGGTTTCCCTGTTCCTCAGGCTTATAAGATTCTTCATTTGCTATTAGTTTTTAGATATGTACAGCTGATGTGAATTTATTGGTACAATGTAAGTCGTTATAAATCAATTCTTTTTTTTTAATTCTCTTCCTTCTGTGTGAATAATCCAATAAAAATCTATTGAAGACAGAAATATAAAGAGGTCCAACAGAGGAAAAGTAAGAAATACTCCAGAGATATCAACAATTTTAAAAATGATCAAGTCTTTAAGTGGCAGAGCCAAATTGGTCTTAATGACCCCATTTCCACATATTCTACACAAGGGAAAGTAGAGAAATCTAACACCAAAACATAACACACCTAAACCATCCCATCGAGAAGATCGTCCTAGAGAACAAGCTGGATATAAATCCAGAGGAGACACTCCGAGACATCAGAGATATTGTTAGGGAAACGGCCGTAGGAGAACTGGCAATAGTGCCAGTACTGGTAATGGACACTTACGGCACATTGCCATGCACACTAGTACAAAAAGTGCGAATGGGCGTATGCAGGTCCGTATCAGTGCTAACATACATACGCGCATGCGCAAAGGCACTAGTTGGCAAACGCGCGTACACACAATGTGACAGATGCGGCCACTTACTGACCTGTATAAGACTGCTGCTGAGCCCATCACATTGCTGGATTAGCGTCAGCCTTCCCGTGTTCCTGAGCCTCTGTGGAAATTCTATTTGGATTTCCTGTTGTGACCCAGCTTGCTCCAGAGCTGTCTGATCTGCTCTTCTGGTGTGACCCCCTGGCTTGCTTTACTGACTTTGTTGCTATCTCCAGTGTCTGATCCCGGCTTGCATCACAGACTTTGCTACTGCTACCTGTTCCTGGCCTGCCTTCCTGTATTTGACCTTGGCTTGAACCTGTTCCTGCTATCTCCCTCTTCCTCCTGTCGGATCTACAGTGTTTGACCCGTGGCCTGGCTTTCACTACTGTCTCCTGCACGCACCATTGCCAAGTGTTACTGAGGATTACTAGAGACTTTGGCCCAGCTGTGTATCTTGCATTATCTGGTATACTTCAGGTGACCACCGGCTCTACTCTCCTGTACCCATCTGGCAACCTGTGCTTCTTTCAGGCACTGCACCTTCTGCACCATCTTCAGGGGTGTACTGCACTTAGCCACAAGGGGAGCCCTCTCAGAGCCCTCTTGGCACTTCGGCCTCCAACCAGGTACGTGACAGATACAATGACAGACAAGCAATAATACCCTGCACAATACATGGAAGAGACCCCCACACTGGGAACAGACTCCCCGAATTGGATGGAAGATGCCACACTACTGGAAGAATACTAGGAGACCATATAGCAATAATTGGAATAGACTAAATATTGGACCAAGAGACACAAGAGGCCCTCCTCAGGAACCCTTCCATACAATATGAGAAAAGTCCAGCCTAAAAAAGATCCAACTACAGTGCCAGTGTCAGGAAGGGCATGCCAGAAACCAAGATGGTAGCCGCAAAAAAATTCCTGTTAGGAGAATGCCGCAGGTGCACGTGCCATGGTGCGCACGCACATTCATGGCGCCAAAATAGGCTATTTAAACTGGGTCAGCACCCAGACTCAATGCTGTCTGCTCTACAGTGTTCCCCGTGTGTTCCTGCCTTAGCAGTATTTGATATCCTTTCCCGTTGTGACCCGGCTTGTTTTCTGGCGTTCCTGCCTTCTGCCTGCATCTGACCCCACCTTGTCCTTCACTCTGCACCTGCCTGCTCCTTCTGCTACTTCACTTCCAGCCCGTTGTCGATCCAGCCTGTACCCTGACTCCGCTCCAGCCTCTGCATCAGTTCCTGACTTGTCAGCCTGTGTATGACCCATCCTGCCTGTACCTGCCTTCTCTCCAGCCCTTGGGTGCATCCATCCCACCAGCAGCTGCATTCGCTCCTCAGCCTGTGGTGTTCCAGTACCAGTCTGTTCCAGCTTCCTGCTTATCACTGTTCCTGGACTTCCGCTATGTCGTTGTTCCTCCACAATCCCACTAGGAGCTCCAGTCCAGCTCTGCTGTTAGCAATCCTGCCAAGCACTCGTGCGACTCTGCACTCCTGCGTCTCCTGTCTGCTCTATCAGGGGCCTTGAGTCAGAGGTGTAAGAGAGGCCATCCTCTGCATATCAGGCTCTACCACCAGGTACGTCACAGTAGCAGACATGTCTGAGCCTGTGTGAGAACTAGGGATGAGCTTTGAGTTCGAGTCGAATTCATGTTCGACTCGAACATTGGCTGTTCGCAAGTTCGCCGAACGGCGAACAATTTGGGGTGTTCGCGGCAAATTCGAATGCCGCAGAACACCCTTTAAAAGTCTATGGGAGAAATCAAAAGTGCTAATTTTAAAGGCTTATATGCAAGTTAATGTCATAAAAAGTGTTTGGGGACCCGGGTCTTGCCCCATAGGACATGAATCAATGCAAAAAAATGCTTATAATGCTTATAATAATGCTGCTAAGTCAAACAATAAAAGTGTAATATCCCTTTAAATTTCATACCTGGCGGGGTGTCTATAGTATGCCTGTCTAAAGGAGGCCCTTCAGGTCTGGTATGGATATTAAGGGGAACCCCGGCCAAAATTTAAAAAAATGACAAGAGACCGTTTTTGACAATTCCTTTATTTAAATGCTTCTTCTTTCTTCTATCTTCCTTCATCTTCTTCTTCTTCTGGTTCTTCTGGCTCTTCTGGTTCTTCCTCTGGCATTCTCGTCCAGCATCTCCTCCGCGGCGTCTTCTATCTTCTTCTCCTTGGGCCGCTCCGCACCCATGGCATGGGGGGAGGCTCCTGCTCTTCTGTTCATCTTCTTCTTCATCCTCTTCTCTTCTTCCTTCTTCTCTTCTTCTCTTCTTCATTTTCTTCTCCGGGCCGCTCCGCATCCATGCTGGCATGGAAGGAGGCTCCCGCTGTGTGACGGCGTCTCCTCATCTGACGGTTCATAAATAACGGGGGGCGGGGCCATCCGGTCTCCCCGCCCCCTCTGACGCACGGGACATGACGGGACTTCCCTGTGGCATTCCCCGTGACGTCACCAGGGGACCTGGATCAATGCAAAAAAAAGTTTTAAAAACGCCCGTTTTTTCAGGAGCAGTGATTTTAATAATGCTTAAAGTTAAACAATAAAAGTGTAATATCCCTTTAAATTTCGTACCTGGGGGGTGTCTATAGTATGCCTGTAAAGGGACGCATGTTTCCCGTGTTTACAACAGTCTGACAGCAAAAAGACATTTGGAAGGAAAAAACCCATTTAAAACTACCCGCGGATATTGCATTGCCGACAATACACATAGAAGTTCATTGATAAAAACAGCATGGGAATTCCCCACAGGGAAACCTCGAACCAAAATTTAAAAAAAAAAAATGACGTGGGAGTCCCCCTAAATTCCATACCAGGCCCTTCAGGTCTGGTATGGATATTAAGGGGAACCCCGGCCAAAATTTAAAAAAATGACAAGAGACCGTTTTTGACACACACTTTTTATGACAATAACTTGCATATAAGCCTTTAAAATTAGCACTTTTGATTATTCATGTTCGTGTCCCATATACAGGCTGTTAAAGACTTACAAGACTTACAAGAAGGCTATACCCAGCTGGAAGGACGTATACAGACCTTGTCTTCCTCAACTGCCCCTCAGGGATCTGCTCAAGCACTCTCCATCTCACCGGGAAACTCTCTGCTCCTGCAGTTGTTATGAACCACCTGAACCTAGAGTCCCAACGACAGAGAGATTCCTTGGAGAACGCAATAATTTCAGGACCTTTCCCAATGCGTACAAAATTTACTTTGCACTACAGCCACGCACTTTCTCTCTGGAAGCAACTAAGGTCAGCTTTGTCATTTCCTTGCTACAGGGAGAACCGCAATCCTGGGCTCACCGTCTCTTAGAACAAAAGGCTGCATCTTTAACGGACTTAGCCTCTTTCTTTGAAGCCATGGCTCAGTTATATGAGGACCCCCAGCAAACTGCCACCGCAGAAGCAGCTCTTCATATGCTTCAACAGGGTCACAGAGCAGTTGAAGATTATGTCTCAGAATTCAGACGCTGGAGTCCTGACACTAATTGGAACAATGCTGCTCTGCGCTACCAGTTCCGTATGGGTCTTTCTAAACCCCTGAAAGACGAACTAGCCCGCATAGGTGTTCTCCCTACCCTGGAGTCCCTTATTAACTTGCTAATCCAGTATGACAGTCGTCTGAGGAAATGAAGGTCATAACGAACCACAGGCCAGTCACCCCCAGTATGGATGCTACCACGAGTACCCTGGTTCTTTCAATTCTGCTCTACCAGCTCCTGCCACATTCGCCTCTGACACTCCAGAACCAATGCAGCTTGACCTACTTTACCCCTCACTCTCCACAGAAGAACGCCAACGTCGACGCCAGTAGAATCTCTGCCTGTACTGGGGAGGACCAGGACACTACGTGAGGTCTTGCCCAGCTAAACCTTGTAAGTGCCTCTCAGTTACGTCTACTTCTACTCCAACCTTGCCCAGCAATTCTGCTCACGTAGCTCTTTCCGTTCTGTTGCAGCTCCCAGGAAGGACTATCCAGACTCGCGCTATAATTGATTCTGGAGCTTGCAGCTGTTTCGTGGACTTATCCTTTGCTGCAAGACACCATATTCCATTACAACCTAAGGCTCAGAGACTTTCTGTACACCTGGCAGATGGTTTCACCATTAAATCCGGATTGGTTACCCCCAGAACAATCTCACTGTCTGCCACCATTGCCAAGAACCATCAAGAACTGCTACGCCTGGATGCCATTGCTTCTCCTCTGTTCGCGGTCATCCTTGGCATGCCTTGGTTAAAAGCCCACAAACCGCATATCAACTGGGCCACAGAGGAAATCAAGTTTCTCTCCCCCTACTGCCTTCAACACTGCCTGCAAGAAAGCCCTTGTGACCAACCTTCCTTGCTGTGCCTTGACACGGATTCTTTTTTTTTTCTTTATCTTTTATTAAATTTTCTTTATATCATATACAAACTTAATAACATACATTTAATCAAAAAATACATTCTAATCTAAACCTCTTTATTACCAATAACCTCACGCTGGCGCCTAACAGTCTATTTAAGTCCAGTTAGTACCTGGCCTGGTTCTGCCTTGTCTTCAGCTTCTGAGTATCCAGCACCCTGTGAACCTGTATCCTGATTCCTGGCTTGTCTTGTAACCTTCCCTTGAACTCTGCCTGTACCGACCCCGGCTTGTCCTGTGACTAATCTTCTGATTTCTCCCTAGCACCTGCACTGCTGATCTGGTTTGTTCCTGACTACGATCCTGCCTGCACCTAGTACCCGATTTGATCTGCCGTGTATGACCCTGCCTGTCTGACCCTGCTACTTGTCGTTGTCATCTGCACCTGCTGCCATCTGCTAGTATCCTGCGGAAGCTTCCCTGTGTCTCTCCAGCAGGACCGGAACCAGCTGCCCTGCTGCCACCAAAGACTTTCTGGCACTCATGCGACTCTGTACTTTGGTGCCTTCTGTTTGCTCTATCAGGGGCTCTAAGTCAGAGTGGTAAGGGAGGCCTTGCTCATCCATTCAGGCTCCTCTACCAGGTATGTGATACCATCCCACCTCCCCACTGAATCTCAGATACTCGATATTAAAAATGTAATCTACGTCCACTGTCGCCGGCTTTTTTTGCCTTGGTGATGGAGCCACTTGCCTCGGCCCTCAGACAGGCAGACGGGGTTAGGGGCATACAGGTGGGATCCATACACGAAAAAGTTGCTCTGTACGCGGATGATCTTATCCTCTTCTTGGGTGACCCTGCCCAGTCTCTTCGAGAGACTTTGTCCATTCTTTCTAACTTCACTAACTGTTCGGGACTCAAAGTCAATTGGGATAAATCCCAAATTTTGCCCATAGATAAGACCGCAAAGGAGGTAGCAGATCCCAACTTACCCTTACTATGGACAGACAAAATTAAATATCTAGGTATCCACATCTCCACATCTACATCTGACTATCATACCCTTAACTTGGAACCCCTGATACAAAGGATGAGAATGAGACTGAAGGCGTGGGCACATCTCCCCCTCTCTTTAATCGGGAGGATAAATTTATTTAAGATGAAGCTTTTGCCTGCCTTTCTCTATGCTCTCAGACATGCACCTGTCTGGATCCCAAAAAAGGTTTTTCGCCTAATAAACACCATTTTAATATCTTTTCTCTGGGGATCCGGTCAGCCGAGATTTAAGCTGACAGTGCTGCAGAGACCGTGGGGAGAGGGAGGCTTGGCTTGCCCTGACCTTCACTCCTACTTCGTGGCGGCTATGTTATCCCATGCCCACAACTGGCTGGTCTCTGATGAGTCCAACGCAGCGGTGGTCCTGGAAGCAGCATGTTTGGGGTCTTACGAGGCGCTACGGAATCTACTTTACCGGGGCCCTAGAGCTCCCTTTCCTCTTACAGTAGCAATGAGGGCGGTCATACGGGCATGGTCAGTGGCAAATTCAATACGCCCCATACCTTCTGGACACATTTCCCCCTATAGCCCTCTTTGGTTTAACCCGACATTGCCAGAATTCGGGTCCATTCCCAACCCTGGGGTATGGGCATGCAAAGGCATCAAATATATTAATCAAATTTGTCTTGAGGGCAGAATACAAACTTTTGACAGGTTGAAGCAACAGTATGATTTACCTAACTCACACCTGTTTAGATTCCTGCAGCTTAGGCATGCCTTCAACACCCAGTTTGAAAATGCCCAAGTGGCCTTTTACACCTCGAATCTGGAGACTCTGCTCAGAGATGAAGCTCTATCTAAGCCCTTATCTACCATATATAAAGCACTACTCCCCAACGTACACGCGGGGCTAGAAAACCTTAGGGCACAGTGGGAGGTAGATTTCCCTACACTAGACACAGAAGATTGGGAAGAAATATGGGAATACCCCTTTTCACAACTAGTATCAGCTAGAGATAAACTAGTACAATTTAAAATAGTAAATAAGGTATATTACACACCTGTGCGCTTACATAGAATCTATCCATCTATCTCTGCCTCTTGTTGGAGATGCAACTCAGCATCAGCGGATTTCACTCATATTTTTTGGAACTGTCCTTATATTGAATCTTTTTGGGTTGAGGAAATCAAGTTTATTTTGACTGTCACCACTGTCCCCGTGCCATTGTCTATAGAGTTATGTCTGCTGGGACTGGTGGAACCACTGGCCCCACGCCGGGCACTCAGAACCCTGCTAGGATTACTACTTTACTACGCCCGTAAATCTATAGTACTCAGATGGAAGGCCTCATCTGCACCTTCATTAAATTTCTGGAAGAAGTTAGTGAATGCGGCTCTACCCCTGTACAAAGCTACTTACCTGTCACGTGGCTGTGGCAAAAAATTCCACAAAATATGGGATATTTGGACGGAATCCCTGTCCACTAATGCGGATTCAATTGATGACTAGTCCACTCTATTAGCACCGGGAATGGCACAAGTGACATCCCTGATCTCATGAACGTCACTAGGCTGCTCAATCGTTGGTTATGGGGAGGGGGGAATAGGAATATGTTTACTGCAATGTACATCTTATTTCATGATTGACTAAAGTGGGCAATACAGGATATACATGGATTTAGAGGTACTACTTTGAATATTCTGTGCAGGTGGTTGAGCGTACAGTAGTTTAGTTAGAATATATACCGTATTTATCGGCGTATAACACGCACTTTTTTCCCCTTAAAATCAGGGGAAAGTCGCAGGTGCGTGTTATACGCCGATCCCCGCAGATGCCGAGCTGTCAAAATGTCAAAATCGCGGACCGCGATTTGAAAATGGCGCCGCCGGCGCCGAAGTACACAGAGCCGGTCCTCGGCTCTTTCCGGCGGCTCTCGTTTACTTTCGGCTCCACTCGTAGTCCCGAGCGGAGCTATCCGAACCTACTCGGATAGCTCCGCTCGGGACTACGAGTGGAGCCGAAATTAAACGAGAGCCGCCGGAAAGAGCCGAGGACTGGCTCTTTCCGGCGGCTCTCGTTTACTTTCGGCTCCACTCGTAGTCCCGAGCGGAGCTATCCGAACCTACTCGGATAGCTCCGCTCGGGACTACGAGTGGAGCCGAAAGTAAACGAGAGCCGCCGGAAAGAGCCGAGGACCGGCTCTGTGTACTTCGGCGCCGGCGGCGCCATTTTCAAATCGCGGACCGCGATTTTGACTTTTGGACAGCTCGGGATCGGCCTTGAAGCCCTGGAAGCAGGGACAGGGGATCCCAGGCTGCACTGGGGCAAGGCTGCACAGGGGAAGGCTGCACAGGGGAAGGCTGCACTGGGGCAAGGCTGCACAGGGGAAGGCTGCACAGGGGAAGGCTGCACAGGGGAAGGCTGCACTGACAAGGCTGCACTGGGGAAGGCTGCACTGACAAGGCTGCACTGACAAGGCTGCACTGGGGAAGGCTGCACTGACAAGGCTGCACTGACAAGGCTGCAATGAAGAGCATTTAAATGTAAGTTTTTTTCCCTACAACTTCCCTCCTAAAAGTTTTTTTTCCTTAAAATTCCCTCCTAAATTGGGGTGCGTGTTATACGCCGGTGCGTGTTATACGCCGATAAATACGGTATCTATTTTATATATGTATATGTGGGGGGTTTTCTTTTTTCTTTTTTTTTTTTTTTTTCTTCTCTTTTGTGTTTTTTTGTATTAGTGTGTAGTTCTTATGACCGAGCCTGGGTATGCCCAATAGGCTCTGTTTTGTTGTTATATTTACCTTGAAATTACAATAAAAATAACTTTAAAAAAAAAAAAATGTAATGTACCATATTACACCAACTCCTCAGTGAGGGGCTCTCTGGATCCTGCCAGTGCCTGGGAATTAGGCTTTTAGCTGCGTTCAAAACTGAGGGAACCAAAGTTCTCATATATTGGTTGACTTGAGTTTTCAGCAGGTGGAATAAACACTTCCACGGATCGTCTTGTACCACCACTTTTGTTATATCTTTTATTGTCTGTATTATTTCTCTACAGTACTGTCTAATTTTGGGACAAGTCCACCAAATATGAGACATGGTTCCCAGTCCTCCACACCCCCTCCAACAACACTGTGTAGTCTCCCTTTGGTACTTATGGGCCTTTTCTGGGGTTATTTACCACCGTGCTAAGCTTTTAAAACTCATTTCTATCATGTTACTATCATGTGATGTTGTTTATACCATATTCAAAATTTTGCACATCTCCGTATCATTCACCGGTGCCCCAAAATCCTCTTCCCATTTACCTATGTATGGCGGTCTCTCCAGCCCACCTCCTTCAATCAAAATGTTATGTATTATAGATATCCCCTTCCTTTTTGTTGTGGCCTTGCAGAGTTTCTCTATTGGGAGCAAATTATCTGCTGACCGCATTGGTTGGGGGAGGGATTCAAAGAAATATTTCCGATAGAGATACTGCCACCCATCTATATCCATCAAATCGTCTTTTTGGTTTAACTCTTGCAATGTGCAAAGCCTACTCTTCACCATTACGTCCATTAATTGTGCATTATCCTTCTCAATCCAGTTACCAAACAAATTGCTTTGCCCCAGTGGAAAGAATTCTGTGTCTTTAACCACTTGCCGACCGCCTAACGCAGATATACTGTGGCAGAATGACACGGGCAGGCAAAATCACGTACATGGTACGTGATCTGCCTCCCGCCCCCGGTGCCCGAGGTGGTCGGCATCATTAGGGGAGCAATCAATGCTGAGTGGGAGGTCACTCATTCGTTGCCACCCCCTCGCGATCGCTCCCAACGAATGACAATCTTCCTCTGCCTCTGTAATGTACACAGCAGCAGAGGAAGTGATGTCATCTCTCCTCGTGTCGGTCTTTTTCGTTCCGGCGCCGTTGAGAGAAAACATCCAAGTAAGTGCACCAACACCACACGTACAGTCGAACACTCTAGGCACTCTTTTCACCCCCCATCACTCCCCGACCACCCCCCTGTACTCCCTGTCAAAGTGACAGTGTCACTAAGCGATCGTTTTTCTGATCGCTGTATTAGTGTCACAGGCGACGCTAGTTAGGGAGGTAAGCATTTAGGTTCGCCGTCAGCGTTTTATAGTGTCAGGGACCCCCATATACTACCTAATAAAGGTTTTAACCCCCTGATTTCCCCCTAGTTAACCCTTTCACCAGTGATCACTGTATAACTGTTACGGGTGACGCTGGTTAGTTAGATTGTTTTTTATAGTTTCAGGGCACCCGCCGTTTTTTACCTAATAAAGGTTAAACCCCCTGATCGCCTGGCGGTGATATAAGTTAGGTTTTAGGGTCAGATAGGGTCTGTGTTTCCCCAGGCAGCGTCAGGTTAGCGCTAGTACACCTAAAACACCCACGCACGCAGCATACACCTCCCTTAGTGGTATAGTATCTGAACGGATCAATATTTGATCTGCTCAGATTTATACTAGCGTCCCCAGCAGTTTAGGGTTCCCAAAAATGCAGTGTTAGCGGGATCAGCCCAGATACCAGCTAGCACCTGCGTTTTGCCCCTCGGCTCAGCCCTGCCCAGCCCACCCAAGTGCAGTACCGATCGATCACTGTCACTTACAAAACACTAAACACACATAACTGCAGCGTTCGCAGAATCAGGCCTGATCCCTGCGATCGCTAACAGTTTTTTTGGTAGCGTTTTGATACAGTCCCTAACATTCAGGAGCTTTTTAACTTGTGAGTCTCGCTAGTGTACCACTAAATTTAGAGCCCAAAATGGCAAATCGAAGGTACACTAGTGAAGAGGCCTACACGTTTCTGAGCATGACAGATAGTGAAGAGGAAGTCACTCATCTGTCAGATTCAGGCTCAGAATATGATCCTGTAGACGACAGTGGCTCCATGACAGATAGCTCTGACGATGGAGTTGTGGTCTCTGCTAAGGTCAGGCATACCAGACCCAGAACTTCTTCTTCTGTCGTTGATGTGCAAGAACCACAGGTTCCTCGTATGGAGCAGAGCAGTACTAGCGCCGGTATTCCTTCTGGTGAACTGGCAAGCACCAGCGGCCTAGTACACCCTGGTCGTACATCCAGCACTGCAGTATCACGTGGTGACGTGGCGAGTCCCATAAGTGCAGTTTAAGCTGATGAGGTGGCAAGCACAAGCACATGGTGGTGCTGCCACCATGAAGATGAACACAGGCCCGTCATGCCCATAGTGCCCTTCCTGCTGCATTCGCCAATCCTAATTGGGAACCCACCACTTCTGCAGCACCCGTACTTCCCCCATTCACTGGCCAACCCGGCATTCAGGTGGAAACAGTTGATTTTACGTCACTTGATTTTTATTCGCTGTTTTTCACCGAAGATCTCAATAGATCTATTGTGGACCAAAGCAATTTGTACTCTGGTCAACACATTGCCACTATTCCCCAGTCCTCCCTTGCCAGAGATTGGAGACCAATTACGGTCTCCGAATTTAAGCTCTTTCTGGGCCTTTCCCTCAACATGGGCATAACTAAAAAGAGTGAGTTGCGGTCATATTGGTCCACTGACCCAATTCACCATATGCCCTTGTTCTCTGCCTCCATGACCAGGGAACGATACGAGCAGATATTGCGGTTCATGCACTTCAATGACAATGAACTCTGTCGTCCTCGTGGAGACCCTGGATACGATCGGCTCTACAAAATTCGGCCCCTCGTAAACCACTTCAACCAACGTTTTGCAGACTTGTTTACTCCCCATCAAGTTGTCTGCGTTGATGAGTCCCTGATTACGTTTTCTGGCCGCTTGTCATTCAAACAGTACCTTCCCAGCAAGCGTGCCAGATACGGGGTCAAGATGTATAAGCTCTGTGACAGGGCCACAGGCTATACATGTAGTTTTATGGCTTATGAGGGAAAAGATAGTCACGTAGAGCCGACAAACTGCCCTGACTACATAGGAAGGGCTGGCAAGATTGTGTGGGACTTGGTGTCACCCTTATTCGGAAAGGGGTACCACTTATATGTGGACAATTATTACACAAGCGTGCCACTTTTTAGTCACTTGTTTGATCAGCAGATTAAAGCATGTGGCACCGTGTGACCTAATCGCCGGGGCTTTCCCCAGCGGCTTGTAGATTCCCTTCTTAGGCTGGGGGAGAGAGCCTGCTTGCAGTGTAATAATTTGCTCGCTATGAAGTGGAGGGATAATAAGAATGTTTTCGTTCTTACCTCCCTTCATGCAGACACGATGGTCCAAATTACTACAGGGACTGGTGTTGTGGAGAAACCCCTCTGTGTCCATGAATATAACCAAAATATGGGAGGGGTGGACCTCAACGACCAGTTGTTGCCGCCATACCTAATTGCCCGTAAGGCCAGACGCCGGTACAAGAAAGTGTCTGTTTATTTATTTCAATTGGCTTTGCTGAACGCTATACAGAGTATCAGGACAGACTGGATCCTTCCTTAAATTCCAGGAAGAGATCGTCAGAGTCCTTCTGCTTCCAGACGGTGCTCCACCTCACCTTCCCCAACCAAATGCAGTAAGCCGGCTGCATGAGAGGCATTTTCTTTATGTCCTCCCGAGCACCCCTACCAAACGAGCCCCCCAAAAAAGATGTCGTGTCTGCAGCAAGCACAGATATAGGTGTGACACCCTCTATTATTGTCCCTCCTGTCCTGACAATGCTGGTCTTTGCATTGGTGAATGTTTTGAATGCTACCATACACTAGTTGAGTATTAGCGTAGGGTACAGCACTGCACAAACTAGGCACACTTTCACAGGGTCTCCCAAGATGCCATCGCATTTTGAGAGACCCGAACCTGGAATCGGTTATGCCCCGTACACACGTCAGACTTTGTTCGGACATTCCGACAACAAAATCCTAGGATTTTTTCAGACGGATGTTGGCTCAATCTTGTCTTGCATACACATGGTCACACAAAGTTGTCGGAAAATCCGATCATTCTGAACGCGGTGGCGTAAAACATGTACGTCGGGACTATAAATGGTGCGGTGGCCAATAGCTTTCATCTCTTTATTTGTTCTGAGCATGCGTGGCACTTTGTCCGTTGGTTTTGTGTACACATGATCAGAATTTACGACAACGGATTTTGTTGTCGGAGAATTTTATATCCTGCTCTCAAACTTTGTGTGTCAGAAAATCTGATGGAAAATGTGTGATGGAGCCTACACATGGTCGGAATTTCCGACAATAAGGTCCTATCACACATTTTCCTTCGGAAAATCCGACCGTGTGTATGGGGCATTACAGTTACAAAAGTTACAGTTACAAAAAAAGTGTAAAAAAAAAAAAAGTAAAAAAAAAAAAAAAAACACAAAAAATATAAAATAAAATAAAAAAAAAATAAAAATAGTTGTAATTTTATTGTTCTCGCTCTATTCTCTCTCTATTGTTCTGCTCTTTTTTACTGTATTCTATTCTGCAATGTTTTATTGTTATTATGTTTTATCATGTTTCCTTTGTAGGTATGCAATTTTCTTATACTTTACTGTTTACTGTGTTTTATTGTAAACCATTTTTAAGTTTTTTAGGTACGCTATTCAGCTGGAGAGCGAATTTATTTATCTTGACAGCAACAACGTTTGCTCCCAAGATACATAAAGCCGTGACTCCAGCGCTGTCGGAGGTGGTTTCACCACCACAGTTAAAAAAAAGAGCATATATGCCGAAGCATGGGGCAGCAGGGGCGGGGGAGTGATTTGCTCCTACCTTTTGCGGGTGGATGCCCCCATGCTTCGGCATATATATATTTTAGGCACAGGTTGCGTTAAAAAATGTTTTATTTTTTACTATTTTTTTTGTATTTGCTTTTCAGGTATGGTAAGTCTTACTGTTATACTGTAATGTTAGTTTGTTTTATTGTTAACCATCATTTGCTTAGCAGGTACGCAATTCAGTTGCGGCGCGGATTTATATATCTTGACAGCAACAGTGTTTGCTCCCTCGATACATAAAGCCGTGACTCCAGCGCTGTAGGGGGTGATTTCACCACCACAGTTAAAAAAAGAGCATATATGCCAAAGCATGGGGGCAGCAGGGACGGAGGAGCGATTTGCTCCTACCTTTTGGGGTGGATGCTTCCATGCTTCTGCATATATATATTTTAGGCATAGGTTGCGTTAAAAAATGTTTTATTTTTTACTTTTTTTTGTATTTGCTTTGCAGGTATGGTAAGTCTTACTGTTATACTGTAATGTTACTTTGTTTTATTGTTAACCATCATTTGCTTAGCAGGTACGCCATTCAGTTGCAGCGCGGATTTATTTATCTTGCCAGCAACATCGTTTTCTCCCACGATACATAAAGCCGTGACTCCAGTGCTGTAGGAGGTGATTTCACCACCACAGTTTAAAAAAAAGCATATATGGGCGTGGCTTGGCGCGCAGCGGAGATGGTCGCCTAATACAGGAGCTCCATCGGTAAAGCAGCCTTAGCCCGTCTCTCTGCATTCAATCTGCTCCATAATGTACAGGAGGAACATCGGAAGTCCCCGCATGAGATCCCGCCGCATGTCCGCAAGCTTACAAGGGGAGAAATATCTCAGATCTCCTCAGAAATCCATCGGCACCACAGAGCAGCGTGTCAGGTGGCAAGATGGCGACGCCGTGTGTGGAGGAGGAATACAGTGAGGATTCGCAATCCACACTGGATGACAACAGAAGGGAAACCCCACACCCTGATCTCCCCCTCGCATATACTGGGATGTCCGGCTTTGCAGCGGACATTAAAGCTGCTTTTTAAGCGGCAATAACAGACTTAAAATCCAGTATGCTAGTCCTCACAGACAAGATGGCCACTGCAGAAACGGCTTGGAGACACAGAGACATGGCAATACACAGACTGGAAAAGGTCACCTTCTCACACTCCCAACATCTTATTGACATTAATAAACATCTTGAGGACTTAGATAACAGAGGGAGGAGGAACAATATTAGGGTAAGGGGGATTCCAGAATAGGTGGATGCGGAACAAATAACCCCAGCCTTACAGAGGGTTACAGAAGGTTACAGAGGGTTTTCAACAGTCTCCTAGGACACAGCCATAGAGTTTGTGAGGGCGCACAGAGCTCTCAGAGCAAGAGGACCAGATAACATGCCCCCACGTGACATTATCTGCTGCTTGCACAACTTCTCCCTAAAGGAAGACATTATGCGTAAAGCTCGCAGAAATGACCGGATCATCTTTAATGGCGAAACCATTATGCTCTTTCATGACCTCTCGCAGATCACGCTGAAGAATCGCAGGGCCCTGCGGCCCCTGTTAGAGAAATTAAGAGAAAAGGAGCTACGCTACACATGGCGTTTCCCATTTGCACTCATGGTGAACCACAATGGGAAACAACACACACTCCGCTCGCCAGAAGATCTTCCTGAATTCTGTCAAGCACTGTAAATGGATCTGGTGGAGCTACCGGAATGGTACCAGGATTTTATTCTGCCCCCCTAGATAAGTAGCAGACCAGGTCGCCACTCACCTCCCCAGAAAAGCGCCACCCAAAAAAGATGAAATCATCTCGACCTGGAGGCTCCCAAGCAGGTACGCCAAACAACAGACCCCACTCCTCCAGAGGGTTTGAGGACATCTGATGGTAGACTCTGTAACCTTAACACTCTTTGAAGCTGTAAGTATTCTTTCATACTCCATCACAGGGAACATGAGACCTCAAAACAGTTAACCACAGCAAGCTTACAGTCAGACCAGACTAAGTTACGTTGTGGTGTGGCCAGGACTACTTACCTGGTAACTCATCACATGAGGAAATGACTGACTCATACCTCTACAAATTTTACAGGGACTCACGTTCTTCCTTACCCATGTTTTCCCCAAGAGTATAAGGGATATATAGCAAGACTTTTTCAGCATATAATAACCCTCTCTATACTCACCTGAAACATCAATCAACCAAGGAAGTAATGGGCGAACATAAGAGACTATCCCAAACCTGAACCTCTGTAACAGGATTAACATATCCACATTGAGACATTCTTATTTTCTAATCTCACAAACCATTGTCAGCTGATTAGATGCGGCATGTAAGTTTCGCCAATATGCGGAAAACACATTGTTATTAACAAAATATTGTTTCAGGTGGTTAACACTCAGTTTAGTCTGGTTACATAGAAAAATAGATTAGAATGAGATCGGCTACAACTAGAAGGTCATTGTTAGTTACTAATAGATTTACCGTTCTTAACTTTGCATGAAAGTGATTTGATATAACCGCATACATATGGGGGTACTACTAATATTTAAGGTAATAAAACCTCTACCTGACCTACCTATGTTCTACCCCGGATGAGCTTAACCTCCCAGTTGCAGGATTACAGTATCCTCCCCATGACACCCTTGATGCAGGGATGACAATATCAGCTTACACACCATTTTTACAGGCTGCCACCGGTCTTAGTTCATACCTTAGTTTTTCCTTTACTGTTTTTAACCTTAGCTGGTTGTAACGACCGGATTTGCTGCCGCATACTACACCTCCAAAAGTGCTCCTATCGGGAGTGCATTAACACGAAAAAGGGCACTACTTTACTTACCTAGGGACCATACTGGGACCCAAGGAGAAAATAATATCTCTCATTCGTCTCATTTCTCTCTTAACTCCACCTACTACTTCACTTTCTAAATTAATTTCTCTTTCTTCTTCTAATGCCGCGTACACACGAGCGGACTTTACGGTAGACTTTGCCCGGCGGATCGGGATTTCGTCGGACAATTCGATCGTGTGTGGGCTCCAGCGGACTTTGTTTTCTCAAAAGTTGGACGGACTTAGATTTGAAACATGTTTTAAATCAATCCGTCGAAATCGAGTCCGGTCGAAAAGTCCGCTCGTCTGTATGCTAGTTCGACGGACAAAAAGCCACGCTAGGGCAGCTATTGGCTACTGGCTATGAACTTCCTTGTTTTAGTCCGGTCGTACATCATCATGTACGAATTCGATGGACTTTGGTGGATTGTGTGTAGGCAAGTCCGTTCATTCAGAAAGTCCGTCGTAAAGTCCGTCGAAAAGTCCGCCGGGCAAAGTCTGCCTTAAAGTCCGACTGTGTGTACGCGGCATAAGTGCAACAAGATACATATTTCTAGGTGATACTCGCTAATCGATTTTTAGGCTTCCCTTTTTTCCAGGACCAGGCCTGCCGGCTCTCTCTGGGACCACACCATGGCCTACTCCTCATTGGGACACAAACCCACAGTAATTTCACACAACACTAAAGGGTTGAATATCCCCAAAAAACGCACTGCACTCCTAAAGGAGCTCAAAAAAGGTAGGCCTTGTTTTGTATTTCTGAAAGAAACACACTTCAAGACCCATCAAGTTCCTAAGATCACTGACTTCTACTTCACTCAGGCATTTCACGCAACCAATGATCTAGCTAAATCCAAGGGAGTGTCCATACTTATTAGTAGAGATGCCTCCTTCGAACTTACTGAATCACTTATAGATCCTGAAGGCAGATTCCTCTTCTTGAAAGAAAAATGCAATGGGATCCCTATCACACTAGCAAACGTGTATTTTCCTAACACATCCCACCTATCTTTCTGCCAACGTACACTTAATAAACTTAAAGACTTCAGCTCTGGCTGTCTTATTGTGGGAGGAGATTTCAATGTGCCATTGAATCCTCTCACTGACACATCCACAGGCAAAACCTATATCACCTACAAAATCCTTAAAAGAATTAAGACATTATTACACTCCCTCCAATTGGCGCTTCACCCAACCAGAGGACAAAGACTACACTTTCTCCTGTAATCTTTTGACAAGATTACAGGAGCAAACATTGGGATTCAAACCCTATCAGATCATGCCCCTGTATCCTTAACACTAAATTTGTCTGAACCACCTCCCAAATCTAACACTTGGAGGCTAAACTCCTCCCTTCTGACTGACCCAACATTGTACCCTCAAATAGCCACAGCACTGAAGGAATACTTCGCTCACAATATCACACCAGGGATGAACCCCATGACAATTTGGGAAGCGCATAAGTGCACTATTCGAGGATAACTCATTAGACTAGGGGCCCAAAGTAAAAAGAATAGAGAAAAGGAGATCAAACGTCTAACTACGAAAATCCAATCCTTAGGATCCAAACACAAACAATTTCTAACTGAACAATCAGCACTAGAATTATTAGAAACCAGAAAAGCACTTCAACAGCTCTTCGACAGCAGGACTAGAAGATTCTTATTTTTTAAGTTAAAAAATATACTACGAACATGGTAATAAAGCAGGCAAATATTTAGCGAGAGCATTGAAAAATAACAGAACATATGAAAATATTTCAGGCATACGTACGAAAGAAGGGAAATTAGACATCACCACCATACTCATTGCCAAACATTTCCAAGATTATTACACAGCCCTATATAATCTCCCTGAACCACAAAAACCAGGCACCATACATGGAACTTGACCACAATCATTCAAAATGATCTCAGAGACTCCAATCTACCTACTCTGACGGAAGACGATATAAACCAATTAGAAAAACCCCTAAAAGTTATTGAACTCCAAGATGCCATTAAGGACCTTAAAAAGGGGAAAAGCCCAGGGCCAGATGGCTTTACTGCCATATATTACAAAACATTCCAGAATACGTTGTTGGGGCCATTGCTGAGGGCTTTGAACTTTATGTCAAGGTCCAAGGAGACTCCACCAACTTTTCTAGCCGCACGTATAACAGTTCCTCCCAAGCCGGGTAAAGACCCAGCAAACTGCTCCAGCTACAGGCCAATTTCACTGCTTAATCTCAACATGAAATTGATGTCCAAAATAATTGCTAACAGATTGAAACCCCTGCTCCATAGCTTGATAGGCTCCGAGCAGGCAGGCTTCATGCCGGGTAGAGACAATTTGATTAAAGCTCTCAACTTGATACATGCTACCCCGACTCAGAATATCGAGGTCCTTCTCCTGTCAACCGACGCAGAGAAGGCCTTTGATCGAGTGGCCTGGGACTTTATGCTGGAGACATCGTTACATTGGCTTGGGAAATCACATGATGGCGTGGATTTCGTCACTATACAGGAACCCAACTGCACAACTCAAGATTATTGGTTCATTATCTCAAACAGTAAAAATTAATAATGGAACAAGACAGGGGTGCCCCCTCTCACCACTCCTGTTTATCCTAACTCTCGAACCATTTATTAAAAGGATTATAGCCAACAACTCAATACAGGGATTTAAAGTAAAGGGAAAGGGGTTCAAAGTAGCGGCCTATGCCGATGATTTACTATTCTTCATAACTAATCCACACATCTCACTCCCCTCCTTAATGAAAGAATTTACTCTATTTGGATATATCTCAAACTTAAAAATCAACTATTCCAAATCTGAAGCTATGAATATCTTCATCCCCACCAAATCTTTAGAAAACATCAAACTCAATTGCCCTTTCAAATGGGAGACCTCAGCACTTAAATATTTAGGGATATGGCTTACTCCTAGATTAACTCACATCTATGAACACAATTTTCTGCCCTTGTTAAAAACAATCTCCACAGATCTTCAAACATGGAATGCACGACACTTCTCATGGTTCGGGAGAATTGCTATTTGCAAGATGAACATCTTACCAAAGGTCCTATACCTGTTTAGGAACCTACCAATAAAAATACCCCAAAGTTTCTTCAAAACTTTACAATCCATTCAATCCAAATTTATACGGGCTCACAAAAAACTCAGGGTTGAATTTACCCTACTAACACAAGCCAAGGAAACGGGTGGGATGGGCATCCCTGACTTCAGGAACTATTACTTTGCCTCGCATGTCACTAAGGTTATTGACTGGCACTGTCATCATAAACTCAAAGATTGGGTGGAACTGGAAGACATGCTAAATCATAACTCTATCCAGTTCTCTCCATGGATTCCTTGGACAAGCCAGCCGGCAATCATAAAGTCACAACCTCTCATAGGCACCACATTAGCAATTTTTCATAAATGAACCAAAATATCGAGTCTCTCATCACACTTAAGCCCACTCACCCCCCTAAGGAACAACCCAATTTCATACCTGGCATGGGAAATCACAAATTACGCCCCACTGACTCAAATAGACCCCTCTTGGCCATGCACTGCTTCAATATTCAGGAATTCAAAAATTTTACAACTATCAAGGCAGATAACCACCTTACAGACTTACTACTGTGGACATATTTTCAATGCCGCAGCTACTTTAACCACACATCCAAAAAAGCAAGTTTCAGCAGATCAATGAAAGACCTAGAATCAGTTTGCAACGAGGTAGAACCTATTCCAAAAGCAACATCACTGACTTACAGTTGGATTCAAAATAGGGGGGAGGCGGCTAGGAGTGGTCTCAGGGACTGCTGGTCTGCAGAACTGGGCACTTCACTTACAGATAAACAGTGGCGAAAGGCTTGCATATTCACCCACAAATGCTCCCTGAGCACCAGAACTCAAGAAATAGCATATAAACTACTTACTCAATGGTATGCCACCCCAGTAAAGCTTCACACCTGGTTTCCTCAATATCCTGATACTTGCTGGCGCTGTAATAAGGAGAGGGGCTCATTATTTCACATTTGGTGGCAATGCCCCGTATTGGCACCTTTCTGGTCAGAGGTCAGAAAGAAAGTATTTCAGATTACAGAGATAAAACTGAAGCTAGACGCGGTGGGTTGCCTCCTCCATGTCTCAGACCTCCCTATCAAAAAATACAAACACTCGCTTTTCATGCATTTATTGAATGCGGCAAAGGCACTAATTCCTCTCTACTGGAAGTCTACATGCATACCAACCATCCAGGATTGGTTTCGCAAAGTATCTGAGGTCTGCGAGATGGAGGAGATGATTGCCCAGATAGGAGATAATGCTGAACGTTTTCACAATAAGTGGTCGCCATGGTTTATATACAAATATTTGCAGGCATACATAGACTTAATGAATATACACTAATGCCTGACACCTCTACCTACCAGATCTCCACTGAGAAATCATGCGTCAAATGATGTATAAACTCAAGATATCTGATTTCCTTAACTTAGTTGAAGGTCATGACAGGATTTCCCTTAAAAGGTTTTAAATATATTTGGTGACATATCGGATGAATCAACACAACTGCACTACTATCCTCTACCCAATCTTTGTTTTCTCAAAGTAACTCTATCCCCTTTCCCTCTTTCTCTTGAAATAATCTCTAAAATAAAAAGTATTTTTTTTTTCTCTCTTTCTTCTTTTTCTCTCTTTTTTATTATTCTTTGGCTTCTGATATAATACAAATGTCAATCAGTTAACATGTTTATGTTTAGAAGAAGGCATACTTGACACATTCTTGCCACAACAAATTGGTAATCTGTCTATTCTTAAATATGCTTCAATAGTTGTTATATGTGCTTGCATTAAATGGAGCTGTGACTCCATATCTGTACTTCTTTTACTTCAATAAAACTTGATATTAAAAAAAAAAAAAAAAAAGAGCATGTATGCTGAAGCATGGGGGCAGCAGTGGCGGAGGAGCGATTTGCTCCTACCTTTTGGGGCGGATGCCCCCATGCTTCGGCATATATATATATATATTAGGCACAGGTTGCATTAAAAAAATGTTTTATTTTTTACTATGTTTTTTCTGTATTTGCTTTGCAGGTATGGTAAGTCTTACTGTTATACTGTAATGTTACTTTGTTTTATTGTTAACCATCATTTGCTTAGCAGGTACGCCATTCAGTTGGCAGCAGGGGCGGAGGAGCGATTTGCTCCTACCTTTTGGGGCAGATGCCCCCATGCTTCAGCTTATATAAACGGTGCATGTATGCCCATCATTAAAACTTGGTGGTTGAAGGGAGGTATTCTAATGGTGGGCATACCCACGATCAATCTCTTTTTTTCGTTCAGCCCACAGGAGTGAATCAAAAATTTACGCCCTTAGAAATCCTGAAGGTGGTGATTGGTTTTCAGGGCCCCGTATGCAGCTAGGCTCCCAAATGTCCCACAGATGTGGTATCCCCGTACTCAGGAGAATCAGCAGAATGTATTTTGGGGTGTAATTCCACATATGCCCATGGCATGTTTGAGCAATATATCATTTAGTGACAACTTTGTGCAAAAATAAAAAATAAATAAAAAAAACTTGTCACTTTCCTGCAACTTGTGTCAAAATATAAAATATTCCATGGACTCAACATGCCTCTCAGCAAATAGCTTGGGGTGCCTACTTTCCAAAATGAGGTCATTTGGGGGAGGGGAGGGTTGTGCCATCTGGGCATTTTTTGGCCTTCAAAACTGTGATAGGCAGTGAGGAGTGAAATCAAAACTACGCCCTTAGAAATCCTGAAGGCTGTGCTTGGTTTTCGGGGCCCCGTACGCGGCTAGGCTCCCAAAAAGTCCCACACATGTGGTATTCCCGTACTCAAGATAATCAGGGGGGGGCGTGGCCTGGCTGCACTGGAAGATGGCTGCCTGAGACCTTAGCTCCTGCCGTTACCTGCCTTCACAAAGCACCACAGGAGGGAATCTTAAGCCAAAAGCCTTCTGTCACATACCTGAAGATGGGGACAGCATCCCGGAACTCATCAACGTCGAGGTCCCGCTCTCCCCGTGAACATACAGGGAACATCAGCCAAAACATCCTGGAGATGTTCAGAACACAACGGAGCAATATGGCGCCTACCCGCCACAATACCTCACATACCTCGGAAACACAGATGTCGGGACCCACAATAGCGCCGCTCCCTTCATCCCCAGCGGTGACAAGCGCTCAAAACAACCCACCGCAATCCCTTCTCAGCATACAAGATTTGAGAATGATCGCCGCTGACATCAAGGATACTCTGTCAGCCGCCATTGCAGACCTGCGTCTGGACATTCAGTCACTAGGGAACAGAGTACATGAAGTGGAACAGACGACGGCCCAACACGATACGGTCCTCCGCAAGGTGACGAGAAAACTTGACACACACACCCTGCAGCTGAGAGAAGTCCAAAGGCACGTTGAAGACCTCGATAATCGCGGACGCCGCCATAACCTCAGGATCAGAGGGATGCCTGAGGCAATTGATACTGAACAGATATTGCCTGCAGTTACGGAGCTCTTTAATGGCCTTCTAAACAGACCCCGTCAAACACAGATCGAGATGGAGAGAATTCACAGGGCACTGCGTCCTAAAGGAAGAGAGACAGATCCGCCGCGGGACATCATCTGCTGCCTAGTGGACTATAAATTAAAGGAGGAAATACTACGACAGGCGAGAGACAAATCTCAACTGCAACATGACGGACGACAGATCCAGATCTTTCAAGATCTATCTGCCATCACCCTTCAACACAGAAGAGACTTGAAGCCTCTTCTCGAAGTGCTACGAGCCAACGGCATAAGGTACCGCTGGAAATTCCCTTTCTGTCTCTCGGCCACACATCTTGGCCGAACGGCTATGCTAAGAGTACCTGAGGACATGCACCATTTCTGCCGCACCCTGGATATACCTTTAGTCGAGGCTCCCAACTGGTATGCGGAATTCCGACAGGCAGCAGTCAGAAGACACCAAACCCCAGCCGAACCGATGGATACGCAAGACATGCGACATGACAGGAGACGCTCACCATCAGGTAACAGATCACGTGCTGGACGCCATGACTCACGCTACGGACACAGTCCACCCAGCTCTCCACGCTCTAGAAGAGCCAGAAGGGATATCTGACCCGACGCTCTCCCTATCACAATACCTTAATTCGATAGATCCTGGATTAAGGTGAAAATCTAACTTCTCAAAACTTGTTATGGCCCTTCCTGTTGCCTCTTGTTAACTGGTTATATGACTGTTTGACTTTAAGTTCATGCAATCTTGATCAGCGTTGATGTCACTGTTCACTTTGGAAACTCATCTGTTCCCACAGAGACATGCAGAACTCACTCATAACTACTCTGCCGCACACACAGCTTCCCCTACAGCAACTGAGAATATTTTTAGCTGTCACTCTTTACCAGTTACATACACCGCTGGACCCACTGCAGGATAACCGGTCAATTCAATTCAGTATGTTTTACTCCAATGTCCTCCACAGGTCCCTTACAAACATACCCCCTGCTATGCTTTAATATTAGAGTTACAACATTAACAAGCTAACAAAAGCCAGCAACATGCACTTATGTAAGAGCACTATCTTCCCCCCATTAGCACTGCCTAATACCACTGCTCAGGTGCCGTTGATACACGAAATGTCTGCTCCACAGTATAGCTAATAGATTCTAATCTCTACATATGCCTTTCTTGAGGATCCCGAGTACAAGATGATCTATTATGCAGCAAGCACAACCCGGATGGAGGCGTGAACACCACATCTCGATACAAAGGAGGGACATAACCCAGCCCCCATCTACACCAAGTAAAATATAAAAGCATACTCCCTAAATGTGAGCATAGGTTTAATACATCAAATCCTGAACTCACGTTCCTGAATGCCCTCTTGCTACTGACTTCTAATCCCCGGTAGTCCTACGCACCTTCTACATAGCTCAGAAGAGATCAAGCTCCAGTGTCCTGCACTTTTAACAGAACGCTGCTGTTCCATTCTTAAATGTGATCAATTAACACTTTCTTTTCAGCTAAAAACTGGACTTTGGTAATGTATCACTGTTACATTTATTAACAGCAGGCTGCAAATACCCCTCCCAGAGATACATACATACCATCTTATTAGATTGCGTGTCTCTTCTACGACTACCTTTCACTGTACAAAAACCCTTATGCACCGGGATTCAACTCCAGGTGGTTGTTCACATGCAGCTCTCCCACCTGTCAATACAACTACTATAATTTACTATTTCCTTCCATACAGTAACACAAACCGCCGCATAAGTACCTAACCTTACCACCACACTTAGCTTCCTTAGCTACACGTCACATAACACCACGAAACCTAGAATTCTACAGACATGCTTTACATACCACTCATAAGCTTATTCATTCAACAGGGTGATTTATTTCTTTACTTCTTTATTTCTTACGAACAATCTGCGATAAATGATCGGTACCGTTTTAACTAACGAGGCTGAATGCAGATCACCTAGATGGCTGGTACACTTAAATTAAGCATCTCACCTCCCTGTCTCGACAACCATGCAACGAATCACTTGACACTGTGGGTGATTCCAATAAGACTTATACATACGCCATAACACCAGGGTAACGATAACACCCTGCATTCTAGTACTGGGAATTAGACAGCTCTAACCTGCCTGTGGTACAGAGAAACAATAACACACCTTACTCCTTGGATTCTCCAATAACACGCACGGAAAAATTAGACAACATGCTATAAACAACCATTCGGGGAGGGATCACCCTATTAAATAAACCGGCTGCGATGATATTTGAACGATATGCTCACACCCCTTCACAGGGGGAAAAAACACTGCTACACACCTCCCAATACACGATATAACAGGCTAGGACATCATATTGGACAGCACATTGCTAGACAGAGGATGAATCTTATTTTATTAATGTACTGTTAAGATTCCTACTGGCGGTTTTATTACTCTTCTATTATTCTTCATTTTAGTCTGCATTCTAGATACTGCTAATACGAACTGACATCCAGTAGGCTATACCTATACCAAAATCGACCTTGATTGCAATGTTTTACGGTTTTAGAATGGTTTCTACTCACTTCTCATTCTCTTTGGTCACAGTACCATACATGTTCTATTTGCTTCTATGTTTTTTTTTTTTTTTTTTTTTTTTTTTTTTTTTTTTTTTTTTTTTTTTCAGACTTAGAGGATAATTATATGTTCCTTTGGATTCTCCTGTAGCATAACTCTTGTCATATGTAAGTATACTTCAGTCATCACCTGACTAGCAATTATATTTCCTCAGTGTACATTAACACATCCTAATATACTCGCCACATTCACCTATTTTATTTGTTTTTCTTTCACACCCCTATCGTATCGCTGCTTTCATGCTCACCTGCTCAACCAACCCGGTTCCGGGGACGTGTGACAGGTTGCAAGGCACAAGATCTTTGTTTCTCAACCTATGATCTTCCATAGTTTTAAACTCCTTATATTCTTTACATTATTCACACAAAATATATTCCTCCCACCCCTTGTCCCCTTTTTTTTTTTTTTTTGAACAAAACCCTCCACTACTTTACCTCCAGAGCAGGTAACGGCGGGCATACCCGTGAGTGTACTGATCTCCTGTGTAAGACAGTCACTGACCCCCAAACGGTACTATTAAGCAGTACAGACCTGACACCAGGTCAAATCCTATTGCCTTCAAACCGTACTCATTACTTCCTCTACAGAGTAGAGGAGGTTAATTAATTACCCCCCTCCCTTACCCTCCTATTTTGAACCCTCTTCCCAGACGGTTTACACTCCCCTGACCACGCTTATTACGTTAAATACTAAGAATAATCTCTAAAAGCACACTCGAACCCACACGTATTTCTAATATCTACGGACATCCAGTTTTACTATCATGCAAGCCAACAATACACCCTTGTCTCTTTCCAAGGTAAAATTCTGTTCCCTGAATGTCCGTGGACTTAATTTGCCTGAAAAGAGATCTCAAGTATTACACTCTCTAAAAATAAGTAAGGCTCAGATAGCCTTTATACAGGAAACTCACTTCCGAACTGACAACATCCCAAAACTTTACAATCATCACTACCCTACCGTATTTCATGCTTCCAACAAAGAAGCTAAAACAAAAGGTGTAGCGATCTTAGTAGCAAAAAATTGTCCGTTAAAAATATCAGAAGTTAAAAGAGACATCTATGGCAGATATATCTTTCTCAAGGGAACTCTTTACAATTCTCCTATCACGTTGGCCAACCTTTACGCCCCGAACAAAAATCAGGTCTCATTTTTTCGTGAAACTCTTCAGTTACTAACCGAATTCGGTTCTGGAATACTCATTGTCGGAGGAGATTTTAATGTGGCATTATCACCATCCCAAGATTCATCCACCGGCACATCCTCCATGCCTTACAGAGCCCTAAAATCCATTAAAAAACAACTCCAAGAACTGGCACTTCACGATTCCTGGAGAACATTACACCCAAACGGGAGAGACTTCACATACTATTCGACACCACACAACAAATACACAAGAATTGACCATTTTTTTATATCACAAACTGACCTACCATTACTATCCAAGGCCTCAATTGACCCAATGGTTATCTCCGACCACAACCCGATATCCATTACCCTTGACTTTCCAGCATCCCGTCCTAGAAACAGAATTTGGCGCCTCGATAACTCAACATTAACAGACATCGACATCACCCAAAAACTTGACAAATGCCTACAACACTATTTTAAGGAAAACATTCCTGATGACGCGAAACAATCAAGCATTTGGGCTGCACATAAGTGTGTAATACGTGGAGAAATTATATCGCTCAATGCTAACAAATTCAGACTTAAAAGGGAACGCCTTGCAGCCCTATACGCAAAAATACAATCATTGGAAAAGGCTCACAAACTCTCACTAGCCACAAGCTCACTAACCGACCTGACTAAAGCCAGAGAGGAACTCTTAGCAGAATTAGGTAAAACCTTGCAGCGAAAATTTGTTTTACAACAAAAACTATTTTACGAATTCGGAAATAAATCTGGAAAACTATTGGCCAAGGCATTACAGTCAAAGAAAGCATCACATACCATACACAAGATTAGAGATTCCTCAGGAACAAATTTCTCCACCCCGGCAGAAATCGCCGACCAATTCGTCCGATACTTCTCGGATTTATACAACTTACCCACTTCTAAGGAGACAAGTCCCCACACAGACAGAGAAAATGCATTAAGAGATTTTTTAACCCATTACTGCCCGACATCCATCTCTCCAGACGACACAGAACACCTAAACCGCCCCATTACTCCAGACGAAATTTCAAATGTACTAAAACAACTCAAACCAGGCAAAAGCCCAGGCCCGGACGGTTTGACTGTGGGCTATTACAAAACTTTCCAAAAGATACTGATTCCTCATCTCACCAAGACCTTTAATGAATTATCTTCCTCTCCCCAAACAAACAAAGACTTATTAGAAGCACACATAACACTTATACCGAAACCCGGCAAAGATGAGACTCTGGTATCTAATTACCGGCCTATTTCTCTCCTCAACGTCGACATGAAAATATTTGCCAAAACACTAGCCAATCGAATTCTCCAGTTCCTTCCCAACTTAATTTCGCTAGACCAGGTTGGATTCATACCTGGCAGGGAAGCTAGAGATAACACTATAAAGGCTATTAATGTCCATCACTGGCTCTCAAAGTCTTCCACACAAGGCTTTTTCCTATCCCTTGATGCGGAGAAGGCGTTCGACAGGGTGGCTTGGGACTATATGACTGCAGTTCTACAGGCTATGGGATTTCCAACTCTTTTTATCCAAATGATTCTAACGCTATACGCTGCCCCCACAGCCAGAATCAGAGTTAATGGTCATCTGTCGGACGCCTTCTCCGTGTCTAATGGCACCAGACAGGGGTGCCCGTTATCCCCGATTCTTTTTGTCCTTTCCCTAGAACCCATACTGCACAAACTTAGGACCAACCCAGATATTAATGGCATCGAAATCAAGCGCAAACATTACAAACTTGCAGCATATGCAGATGACATTCTCCTCTTCCTCTCCAACCCCCTACTTTCGATCCCTAACTTATTGAAAGACTTTGCCCTCTTTCACAAACTATCTAATCTGAAAATAAATTTCGCTAAATCCAAGGCCCTCAATATTTCGCTACCACCAGAGATGGTCTCTCTATGCCAAACTAACTTCCCTTTCAGCTGGGCGCCTCATTCTCTTACATACCTAGGCATCCAAATTCCAGCCAAGTTAAATGATTTATACGATAAAAACTACTCTCCATTATTACAAGCCATAAAAACCGATCTCAACAAATGGTCTTCGGGCCAATTTTCCTGGTTTGGGCGCATAGCCATTGTAAAAATGAATATACTACCCCGTATATTATATGTTTTACAAACGGTCCCAATTAATTTACCACCAACATTCTTCAAAACGTACAAAAAACTCTGCAGAAACTTTATTTGGGCCCACAAACCTCCTAGAATCAGCTGGGACAGAATGACTCTTCCAAAACTTAAAGGTGGACTAGGCTTACCTGATATACATAAATATTATACAGCGTGCCATCTCACTAGAGTAATTGATTGGCACATACACACGCACTCGAAAGATTGGATCGCTTTGGAAGATTCATGTGACAATATTCCTTTATCCAATATCCCATGGCTTAACAATAAGGTCATTCCTAGAGCTTATTCAAATCACCCGCTCATAGGACCTACTTTACATAGTTTCAAAACTGCGTGTCAATCCCTCACACTAACTCCAACTCCAGGCCCAATGACTCCCCTGACGAACAACCCCGACTTTCCTCCGGGAGTCGCGAGAAACAACACTACAAACCTTACCCCTGAACACCCGCTGAGAGCTCATCACTTCTTCGACAAAGGTTCTTTTATTCCATTTTCGACTCTAACTGCACAATCCCCAGACAGAAACATTTCCTTTTTCCATTTCCTACAAATAAGACATTTCTTAAATGGCAATCCACTCACATCACAATGGTCCAGAGAATTACACCCTATAGAATCACTATGCTCTATGACCTGCCCCCAAAACCACTTAATTTCTGCTGTATATTCCATGCTATATGGGGAAATCAATCACACAGACAACCCAATTAACCAGAAATGGGAAAGAGAACTTCAGATTGCCCTCTCCCCAGAAGACTGGGAAAACATATACGAGCATACCCACAAAGGCTCCATAAACGTTTCCGCGCAAGAAAACAATTTCAAACTGTACTCAAGATGGTACCGGACTCCGGAAAGAATCCATATCTTTAACCCTCACATTTCATCTTTATGCTGGAGATGTAACTCCGAAGTGGGTACTCTCCTCCATATTTGGTGGGAATGCTCGCTTATTAAACCATTCTGGGAACAGGTTCACAGCTTGATATCTCGAATAACCACGTACACACTGGACCCGTCAGCAGCTCAGTTTTTGCTACATCACACAACCATGCCACAAGCCACATACAGGAAGTCCTTAGCACTTCACCTCATAAACGCCGCCAAACAATGTATCCCCCTATTTTGGAGAAAGATCGACCCACCCAAAATTTCAGACTGGTTAAAACGCATAGATAAGATAGCAGAAATGGAAGACATAATTCACCAGGCCAACGACAATCCCACAAAATTTCGCACAACATGGGCATGTTGGCTACACTTCCGAGAATCCTCGGAATATCAAACACTTCTCCTCGACCCGCCCCACAGACACACACTGGGACTGAACGGTTCCAATACATAAAAGTGCTGACTTGAGATAAAATCCGAATACCCACCAGATATCCTCGAGTCTTGACCGTACTAGTTTAGTTCCACTCTTTTTGAGTTCTGCACATATCGGATAATTGCCCCCTAATCCACCTCTTTTTCTCATACCCTAAACGTCAGAGGAGGGAGAACCATTTACGTCTCTACCATTAACAGTATAACACTCCCACCCTCACAATTTAGAGTGTAACCGTCAACACTACCATCTTCCCCCTCCCCAATTTCTACCCATACCTCATTGTAGTTATAAAAACTATAATCCTAAAACAATACCTACGAGAATTCTCGAGAATGTCTATGTGCCCAACACTAAAAACACCTTCTAATTAGCAATCACCACCTCACCCCCCTTGCACAGTTTGTTCCCATTAGGGGTGCTTGGGTTGGGTGAGGTATAACGTTGGTCCACATGACAAACATGGGCAACTATAAGCTAAAAACAAAAAACTGCCACTTCTTACTACATCCAAATTATCTTGGACAAACTGAAACTCCCAGACCACACAGAAACGTTTCAAGAGTTTTTCTTCAATAACCTAGATAAACATGTTCTTTACCATTGTTGTTGTAAGGGCACACATGGTTAACTATAATTTTACTTTATACTGAAATAGTTCTGAAATGCTCAATGACTAAACTTATGACCTAATGTAAATGCTCCATCTATGTACATGATAACATTCTGTATCACCTGTTACTTTGTGTAATTTTATCTTACTCAATAAAAATTTTATGAGAAAAAAAAAAAAAAAAAGATAATCAGCAGAATGTATTTTGGGGTGCAATTCCACATATGTCCATGGCATGTTTGAGCAATATATAATTTAGTGACAACTTTGTGCAAAAAAAAAAAGTTTGGCATTTTCCTGCAACTTGTGGCAAAATATAAAATATTCCATGGACTCAACATGCCTCTCAGCAAATAGTTTGGGGCATCTACTTTCCAAAATGGGGTCATTTGGGGGGTTTTGTGCCATCTTGGCATTTTATGGCCTTCAAAACTGTGATAGGTAGTGAGGAGTGAAATCAAAAATTTACGCCCTTAGAAATCCTGAAGGCGGTGCTTGGTTTCGGGGCCCTGTACGCGGCTAGGCTCCCAAAAAGTCCCACACATGTGGTATTCCCATACTCAGGAGAAGCAGCAGAATGTATTTTGGGGTGTAATTCCACATATGCCCATGGCATGTTTGAGCAATATATAATTTAGTGACAACTTTGTGCAAAAAAAAAAAAAAATTCTAATTTTACCGCAACTTGTTTCAAAATATAAAATATTCCATGGACTCAACATGCCTCTCAGCAAATAGCTTGGGGTGTCTACTTTCCAAAATGGGGTCATTTGGGGGGTGGGTTTGTGCCATCTTGGCATTTTATGGCCTTCAAAACTGTGATAGGTAGTGAGGAGTGAAATCAAAATTTACGCCCTTAGAAATCCTGAATGTGGTGAAGGTATTTGACAAGAAGAGAAGGGGGAGCTTGATCTCAAGCCCGGGGACCAGGTCTGGCTGTCTACGTTGAATTTAAGATTGGCATGCCCTTTCAAGAAATTGGGCCCTAAATTCGTGGGTCCCTTCCCAGTACTAAGGAAAATTAATAACGTGGCTTATGAGCTGAAGTTACCGGAATCATTCCGGATCCACACGGTCTTTCATGTGGCCCTACTCAAACCTGCAGTTCCTGATCCCTTTGTCAACCGGAAGGTCAGTCCCCCTGAACCTGTGATCATCGATGGAGAAGTTGAATTTGAGGTTGAATCCATTCTGGATTGCAGGAAAAGACGTAACCAAGTCCAGTTTCTGGTAAAGTGGAAGGGGTATGGGCCCGAGGAGAACTCCTGGGAGCCGGTGTCCAACATCCATGCCAAGAGATTGATTCTTGCCTTTAAGAGGTCCCATCCAAGTAAGATGGAACAGTTAGGCATCCAGAGGCTGCCCCTTGGGGGGGGGGCAATGTCACGAAAGACATCCTGGTAATCCAGCTGCTTGTGGAAGATCTGAGTGCAGAATCCCTGTCAGTGGAGTCAGCGAGTGCACGCTAGCGCGAACGGGCGCACGCGCGCGTGCAACGGTGCAAGCTGGCACGTACGGACTGTGCGCTGGCGTGTGCGGGTTCACGTGGGCACACACGGGTGCGCACGGGTGCGCACGGGTGTGCACGGGTGCGCGCAGATGCGCAGTGTGGCCTTGGCGCCAAGAGGCCTTTTTAAAGGAGTCTGTCATCATGCCTTCTTGTTGTCCGGTCTACAGCATTTCCTGTGACCCTAAGCTACTTGTTACCTGCCTACCTGATTCCTTTCTACCTAGCTTGCTCCTGACCACTCCTGTTTGCTGCCAGTCCCCGACCCCGGCTTGTCTTGACTACTCTCCTGTCACTTCCTCCGGTTTGTTCGCTGCCTGTCTGTTGCCGACCCGGTCTGTATCCCAACTATTCTCCTGCCTCTGTCTGGTACCTGCTCTGCCCGCCAGTGTTGACCCGGACTGTCTGACCTTGTCAGTACTCCTGCCAAACTACAGAACACCTCCTTACTGTCTGCTGTTCCAGAGTTCCTGCTAAGCTACAGTGCTCCTCCTTGCAGCCAGCTGTTCCAGTGTTCCTGCCAAGTTCCAGTGCATCTCCTTGCAGTCTGCTGTGCCAGTACTTCTGCAAAACTACAGAACACCTCCTTACTGTCTGCCGTTGCAGAGTTCCTGCTAAGCTACAGTGCTGTTCCAGTGTACCTGCTAGCTCTCCTTCAGCTACATCAGAGGTCCGGATCAGCCACTACACCTGCCACCTGCCAGGCACTTGTGGCCCCCATGTGCTCTTGAGACCCTGTTTCCTCCATCAGGGGTACCTGAGCCAGAGGCATACGGGAGGCCGCTCCCTGCATTCTGGGCTCCGCCATCAAGTACATGACAGTGGGTTAAGGTGGATGTAATCTGGATGTGTGCCCCTTCCCTACTGGACCTGCTGTTTATTTATGTTTATAGATGGACTCTATTACATACCTCTTAAGAAGTTTATGAACTTTATCACATTTTTTGATTATTTTTACTTGTCACATATGTTTCATGATCACCGATCTATGTCACTTTACTGTTAGAGTATTAATTCATGCCACTTTTTTGCAAGCACACTTATTTTATTTTCCTTAGTTATCACTACATATATTTGTGGTTTTTGTTGCAGCTGCAGCTCTTTTACTTATTTTTGCTCTATAGCGCGGTTCCTTCCTTTATAACTTTGGTATTATAGTTATGGCCGCCTCCAGTGCCTCCCTCCTTATTGCCCACTTCGTTCCTATCCCATTTAAATATGAACACAGTTTAAAGACCAAGATGTCCTTAAATTTTCTGTAGTACAGTGTCGTCAGACCATCCGGACCTGATTTTTTGCCTAAGGGGATCTCTTTTAATATTTTCATAACCTCATCCACTGTTACCTATTCTTGCAACCCTCTCATTTGATCCTCTGATATTTTGTTTAAATCTAGGTGCTCTAAAAACTCTCCCCTTTTGGCCTTCCTTTTTTTATTTTGCTCAATTGTTTCATAGTTATTAATAGCATATAATTTCACATAGTATTCCTGAAATGTTCTAGCTATTATAAACTATTGATCCGGCACTATTTTGTAGTAGTATATCCAGAAGTATATCATGACTTTCTGGATGTGTTCAGCAAGAAAGGGGCAGAAACTCTTCCTCACCCTCTGTCATATGACTGTCCAATCAAACTTCTCCCCATGGTTGAAGTCCCTTTTGGAAGAATCTTTCCCTTGTCCGAATCTGAACTTGTCACATTAAAAGACTATATTGATGATAACTTAAAGAAGGAGTTCATTCGTCCATCCAGCGGGAATTTTCTTTGTGGAAAAAAAGACCATTCACTACGGCCCTGTGTGGACTATCGTGAACCTAACTAAGTCATTGTTAAGAACTGCTACCCCCATCCACTAGTGCCTGAATTATTCCAGAGGCTCGGTACTGCCACCATATTCACAAAATTGGACCTCCGAGGTGCCTATAACCTGGTCTGTATACAAGAGGGGGATGAATGCACACGGTTTGTGCATTTCGAATATCTTGTAATGGCTTTTGGACTTTGCAATGCCCCCGCTACCTTCCAGCATTTTATTAACAATGTCTTCTGAGATTTCCTGGATCGGTTTGTTGTAGTATACCTTGATGACATACTAATCTTCTCTCCCTCTCTAGACAGCCACCGTAGACATGTCAAGAGTGTACTGAGCTGCCTTCGACAACATGGACTTTATGCCAAACTCGAGAAGTGTGAGTTTGAAGTGTGAGTTTGAAGCCAAAGCATCCAATTTCTGGGCCTGATCATATTCACTGAAGGTATCAAGATAGATCCCCAAAAGGTCATGGACATTCTGGACTGGCCAACTCCCAGCGATAAGAAAGGTATCCAACGCTTTGTGAGATTCGCAAGTTTTTATCGAAAATTCATCAGGGGATTCTCAGCAATCATCTCCCCATCACATAACTAACCAAACAAGGCACTAGATTCAGTTGGTCCCCAGAAGCTTAGGCTGCCTTTGAGACTCCAAAAAAGCTGTTCACCTTTGCGTCTGTTCTGAATCGTCCTGATCCAGCCCTCCTCTACATCCTAGAAGTAGACGCTTCAGAAACAGCTGTTGGAGCAATACTTTCCCAGAGACAGGGATCTAAGGCTCTGTTTCACCCAGTTGCCTTCTTTTCCCACAAGCTCTCAACTGCAGAGGGAAACTATGATGTCGAAGACCGTTAACTTCTAGCCATCAAAGCTGCCTTGGAAGAATTTAGGTACTTACTAGAAGGGGCTGCACACTTAATACAGATCACAAGAATCTAGAATATTTAAGGACAGCAAAGAGGTTGAAACCCTGGCAAGCCAGGTAGGCGCTATTCTTTTCTAGATTTTACTTCCATATAACATACAGGCCTGGTTCCAAGAACACAAAACCTGATGTGTTGTCACGTATGTTTAGTAAGTCTGAAGAAGTTTCACCTCCAGATACTATTCTGTCTTCTGGGAACTTCCTCCTACTACAAGGGGACTTGATGGATCAGATTAAACAAGCTTTACTGAGGAGCTCACCACCACTTGGAGTCACTTTACTGGCAAAGGACAGGCTGCTTTTGTACGAAGACAAGGTCTTTGTACCAGAGGATCTCCGAATTTCCATCCTGGGGTGCTGTCATGATCACATACTAGCAGGGCATTTTGGCATTAGTAAGACTTCTGAACTGGTGCGACGGACATTCTGGTGACCTGGGGTGGAGAAGGACTGTAAGAGATATGTGGAGTTCTGCACCACCTGCATCTGCAACAAGAACAGCAAATCCAGGGCTTGGGGTCTGTTGAAACCATTTCCCGTGATCTTGGAGGATGATTTCAATAGACTTTATTGTAGAACTTCCCCCATCCGAGGGCTACAATACTATCTTTGTAGTAGTCGACTGACTATCTAAGATGGCACATTTCCTACCTATAAAGGGTACACCATCGGCCCAAGAAACTGCACAAATCTTTATCAAGGAGATCATAAGGCTTCATGGGATTCTGGCAAATATCGTGTCTGACTGAGGGGTGCAGTTCACCTCCAGGTTCTGGAGAGCTTTATGTGAATCCCTTGGGATTGAACTTTCATTCTCATCAGCTTATCACCCACAAACGAATGGACAAATGGAAAGAAACAATCAAACTCTTGAACAATACCTACGCTGCTTCTCTTCATTTTCCCAAAATGACTGGGTCTCACTGCTTCCTTTGGCCAAGTTCTCTTACAACAATTCTGTTCACTCAGCTACAAAACAGTCACCATTCTTTGCCAATTACAGTTTCCATCCTTCTTTTTTGTCCAATACAATACCAGATCGCCCTGTACCAGTTGTTCTTGAAACAATGGATTTCTTTAACTCTAACGACAAACTGTTACAGGAAACAATGACATATATAGGCCATAACAAAGGCCTATAACAAAGAGGTTTTTGACAAGAAGAGAAGGGGAGACTTGATCCTAAATCCTGGTGACCAAGTGTGGTTAGCCACAACAAACCTGAAATTAGCCCACCCTTCGAAAAAACTGGGCCCTAAGTTTGTGGGGCCATTCCCTGTGAAAAGACGGATTAACAATGTTGCTTATGAGTTAGAATTTCCAGACTTGTTTAGGACTGATCCTGTGTTCCATGTAACCCTGCTGAAGCCCGCTATCTCTGATCCTTTTCCTGGGCGAAATATTGGTCTATCTGAACCCGTAATTGTCAACAGAGAAGAAGAATTTGAAGTTGAAACAATTTTAGATTGCAGGAAGAGGAGAAATCAGGTTCAGTATCTGATAAAATGGAAATGGTATGAGCCAGAGGACAACTCTTGGGAACCAGAAGGCAATGTTCATGCCAAAGAGTTGATTCAGGTTTTAAAGAACTCCCATCCTGCCAAAGTGGCTAAATTGGGCACCTGGAGGCTGCCCATTAGGGGGGGGCAATGACAAGAAGGGCATGCCAGCAACCAAGATGGTAGCCGCAGAAGACATCTGGAAACTTCAATTCCTGTTAGGAGAATGCCACAGGTGCGCCTGCGCACACATGCACCGTACATGCACACCTTGGGACAGTTCATGGCACCAAAATAGGCTATTTAAACTGGGTCAGCACCAAGACTCAAGGCTGCACCTACCCATCACTATGAATAGGTGCAGGGAGAATGGGATGATGTCCACCATATGAGCCATATAGACAACATGAAAGGAGCCCTATTTCTATGCTTAATTATTATGCTCCCCTCAGAGATTATAGAGAAAGCAAGAGACGTGAAAGACATCAATATGGGGCTATACGGAATCAGGCCATAACAGATCTTTTTTAGAGAGCGGAACTAAACACCTTCCTCTGAGAAGAACAGAAGAAACAAGAGAGAGAAGAAAAAGTCCAGCAAGAAAAGAGGATGTAGAGCACGGAAGAGAAAACAAGCACAAAAGAGAGTAGTGAGAGAAGGTATTTTTAATCTTAGTAATAGACCACTTACACAAGAAGAAGTAGGGGTACTTGATAAGGGTCTTAAATATGCACCAGTCAAGAATTTAGATAAATTTCAAACGTAGATCGGAGTACAAAAATATGTGAGAAAACTCAACATTAAAAAGTATTTGCTGGACAATCCAATAAAAGGAGGATCTCAGTATCCAAAAGAGGGGATCATACACAGTAATTTGAGAAATAAATCTATCTTTAACCCCAACGTAAACAATAACACATTTATTGAGGTGTTTAAGAATCTTGTTACGCAGGATATCAAGGATTTGAAGATCAAGAAGAACCTAGATCTATAAAAAAGTGGTATTCAGAAGTTGACCAAGAGAAAAAACCTTGTGATTAGACCCTCAGATAAAGGGGGGGGGTATTGTTATTCAGTCTGTAGAACAATACCATACCGGCATGCTCAAATTATTGGAGGATAAAGAAACGTATTGTATTCTACTAAGTGATCCTATATTCAAATGAAAAAAGGAATTAGAACAAGTGGTCCATCTGGGACTTAAGAAGAGCATTTTGGATAAAAAGGAAGCAAGATACTTGCTACCAGAAGCATGCCGGACTCCAAAAATCTATGCACTGCCAAAGATCCACAAAGATAAGATGGATCCCCCTCTTAGACCTATCGTAAATGGCATTGGATTAATAACAGTGAGAATCGGCCAATACACAGATAAATACCTACAACCAGCGGTCCAAAAAAACAAGAGCTTATTTAAGAGATACAAAACAAATGCTACAATTGCTGGAAGTAAGAACAGACACAGGACCACCAGGCATGTGAAGTGACAAAATGGGGGCTCACAACATACACTAAACTTCCCTGCATACAATGAAAATTCCTGATCAAATGGTTAGATTTACCATCATCAATATTATCAACAAAATACAGGAGTGACCATGGGAGCTAGATTTGCACCTAGTGTGGCAGGACTCTTTATGGCCCAATGGAAAGAAGAAGCCATCTTTAACCGCTTACCGACCAGCCACTGTCATTGTACTGCAGCAGGTTGGCAAGTTCCCGCGAACCGTTGTAGCTTTACATTGGCCCTTTAGGCGGGGATAGGCCCGCAGGCCAGCTGCACTGCAGGGGTGCCAATGCGTGTGGCTGGTGGTCCTGATGACCACCGGCCATGTGCAATCGTGGGCACGAGAGCCAGAACAGGGACGTGTGTCTGTAAACACACAAATCCCTGTTCTGTGAGGAGAGGAAAGACAGATTGTGTGTCCCTACTAGCTAGGAACAATGATCTGTAATCTCCTTTAGTCAGTCCCATCCCCCTACAGTTAGAACACACACAAGGGAACACAGTTAACCCCTTGATCGTCCCCTAGTGTTAACCCCTTCCCTGCCAGTGACATTACACAGTAATCAGTGCATTTTTATAGCACTGATCGCTGTAAAATTGGCAATGGTCCCAAAAATGTTTCAAAAGTGTGCGATCTGTCCACCATGTTGCAGTCCCGATAAAAATCGCTGATCACTGCCATTACTAGCAAAAAAAAAAAATAATAATAAAAATTCAATAAATCTTTTCCCTATTTTGTAGATGCTATAACTTTTGCACAAACCAATCAATATACGCTTATTGTGATTTTTATTACCAAAAATATGTAGAAAAATACATATCGGCCTAAACTGAGGAAAAAATTATCTTTTTTAAAAAAAATTGGGGATATTTATTTTAGCAAAATGTACAAAATATTTTTTCAAAATGGTTGCTCTTTTTTTGTTAATAGCACAAAAAATAAAAACTGCAGATATTATCAAATACCACCAAAAGAAAGCTCTATTTGTGGGAAAAAAAGGACGTCAATTTTGTTTGCGTACAGCGTCGCATGACCGCGCAATTTTATGGTTCACATCCTACCTTTTACATATGTTCTATGAATTGATCCTGTTTAATTTGTATATTTGTTTACTTAATTCTAGTTATGAGCTACACGCTCTTGTTACATGTCTGCTAACAGATATAACCCAGTTAATGTTACCGCTGACGCATAGGCTTGTAGGGGCTGTACCTCCACAAAGTCACAGTAAGTTCCCAAATGGGGTGACTAGTGGAGGAATATAGTATCTCCTGCCTTGCCCATATTCCTCATAATTCAGGAAATTGTACTGTGAATGCAAAGTCATTATATGATTCTGTTAGCTATTACAGTTTATATTTCGGTTTACGATACTTATTGCTGTATGACAATGCGATTTATCATTCTGTAAACTGACAAAAATTGAATAAAAATTATTGAGAAAATACGTTTTTGTATATTTTAAATTTGGTGTTATCGCGCTCACTCTCTCATACTGGTCACTGGAAGTTCAACGTGGCACCTCATGGCAAAGAACTCTCTGAGGATCTGAAAAAAAGAATTGTTGCTTTACATAAAGATGGCCTAGGCTATAAGAAGATTTCCAAGACTCTTAAACTGAGCTGCAGCACGGTGGCCAGGACTATACAGCGGTTTAACAGGACAGGTTCCACTGAGAAAAGGCCTTGTCATGGTGGACCAAAGAAGTTGAGTGCATGTGCTCAGCGTCATATCCAGAGGTTATCTTTGGGAAATAGATGTATGAGTGCTGCCAGCATTGCTGCAGTGGTTGAAGGGTGGGGGGTCAGCCTGTCAGTGCTCAGACCGTACGCCGCACACTGCATCAAATTGGTCTGCATGGCTGTTGTCCTAGAAGGAAGCCTCTTCTACAGATGATGCACAAGAAAGCCTGCAAACGGTTTGCTGAATACAAGCAGACTAAGGATATGGATTACTGGAACCATGTTCTGTGGTCTGATGAGACCAAGGTAAACTTATTTGGTTCAGATGGTGTCAGGCATGTGTGATGGCAACCAGGTGAGGAGTACAAAGACAAGTGTGTCTTGCCTACAGCCAAGCATGGTGGTGGAAGTGTCATTGTCTGGGGCTGCATGAGTGCTGCCGGCACTGGGGAGCTACAGTTCCTTGAAGGAACCATGAATGCCAACATGTACTGTGACATACTGAAGCAGAGCATGATCGTCTCCCTTTGGAGACTGGGCCGCAGGACAGTATTCCAACATGATAACGACCCCAAACACATCTTCAAGACAACCACTGCCTTGCTAAAGAAGCTGAGGGTAAAGGTGATAGACTGGCCAAGCATGCGCCCAGACCTAAAGCCTATTGAGCATCTATGAGGCATCTTCAAATGGAAGGCGGAGGAGCGCAAGGTCTCTAACATCCACCAGCTATTTGATGTTGTCATGGAGGAGTGGAAGAGGACTCCAGTGGCAACCTGTAAGGCTCTGGTGAGCTCCGTGCCCAAGGGGGTTAAGGCAGTGCTGGAAAATGAAGGTGGCCACACAAAATATTGACACTTTGGGCAACATTTGTACATTTTCACTTAGGGGTGTACTCACTTTTGTTGCCAGCGGATTAGACATTAATGGCTGTGTGTTGAGGTATTTTGAGGGGACAGAAAATTGATACTGTTATACAAGCTGTACACTCACTACTTTATATTGTAGCAAAGTGTAATTTCTTTAGTGTTGTCACATGAAAATATATAATAAAATATTTACAAAAATGTGAGGGGTGTACTCACTTTTGTGAGATACTATATTTCTCCAGCAGGCAGTTGGCCATTGTCTCTCATTGTTTGTAAAGTCTCCAAAGTCTTTTACATTACATTTTTTATATATGTTATTTTTTTAAAAAGTAACAGTAGATTGAATGGCAGTTAGTACAGTACTTGAGTATTCATGCTTGGCCACAAGTATAGATTACATAGTTTTGCTTTATATTTACAATTCCCCTGGTGACCCTTATGTGCAGGTTGTACGTTGAACTTACTCATGGGCTCTGGTACTAGCAATCAACAAGATCTAATGACAATATAACAATTAGCTAAGGACAGTTCCTGTAGTAAGGCTGTATAAGAGGACTTATTTCAGTAAATGCAACAACTTCACCATCCTCTTCCTGTGTACTAGGAGCTCCAAGTAAGGGTAACCATGACAAACAATCAGCAGAAACATTTTTCACACCCAGTTTGTATTGCACTGTGTTTTTAAAACTGAATAGCATTCCTGGTTATCTGGCTATACACTGCTAACCCTAGTTCCTGTACGGTAAGCAGTTTAATAAACTATGGTTAGTCTGAAAGTTAAACAGTTGACCTCACAGATATGTTCTTCATTTTTCTGTTACCAAAACACATACTAAAGCTTTTTTTACATTTTTTTATGTTTCAATATTTTTTATTGAGAATTTTCAAAAACAAAGGTATGCAGACATAATAATATCCGAGAGATAAGCATATGTGAACATAAGGGTATTCCAGCAGAACTATAACAGAGTATGATGAGAACATCAGTGATATAGGTGCCCCATTATGAAGAGAGGTGAAGTATAAAGATAATAACATAACAATATACCAATCAGGGTTCAAAATGACAAGTGTGTCTGAAAATTGGGCCTTCAGGAGTGCTAGTGCAAGGGTAGTGTTCCACAATGATAGGATATCCCTACTGGGGGAGCTTCACACAGGGGCTTGTGTTTTTCACCAGTCAGAAGTCTACATTCTGCATGAAGATCATCCCAGAAGGATAGACATTATGTCTAGAACCCTCAACAGAGTAAACAGATAAAGTTCAAATATAAAGAACATTAGTATTAGCTGATAACCATATAAAAGATCACATCACCTGAATTCCATTATGGGGGTCCTGTCCTGTCCCGAGGGGTCTAGAAACTTCTAGGAGGGGACCCATGGACCCAATTGGGAATCCATTAAAAGAAAGAGTACAAATCAAGTTAACAGCCTGGAATGTCAAGAATGGAAGTCAGTCAGGCCAAATTAGGAAGAGAAGAGCGGTACAGGATTCAGCAGAATGTGAAGAGCCTATTCCCTATATCACAGGGATAGAGAGAGTAAAAAAGGGGGAGGGGTATGCCTGTATATCAAAAATTATGTACAAGTGAATGTGAGAGACAACATCACTAAGGGAGCAAGAGAGGAGGTGGAATCCTTATGGGTAGAGCTACAAAAGGAGGAAACTAAGGGAAAAGTAAAACTGGGAGTATGCTATAGGCCCCCTAACCAGGGGGAGGAAAGGGGAGGTGGACCTCCTATCACAATTTGGATTAGCGGCAAGGATCGGAAGTGTCATTATAATGGGGGATTTTATTTATCCAGACATAGACTAGAAACAAATCGTTACTAGACCTACAGATTACCAACAATACAGACCTGATCACGGATGTGGAAATACGGGGCAATTTAGGAAACAGCGATCACAGGTCAATTAGATTCAGTAGAAATCACATAAATAGGAAACATAAGGGGAATACAAAGACACTGAATTTCAAAAGAGCGAACTTCCCTAAACAATTAAGCTTGCTAGAAGATACTAAATGGGATAAAATCTTAGGAACAAAGAACACGGAGGAAAAATGGATATGTTTTAAGAGCATATTAAATAGGGAAATTAGCCAGTGCATCCCAGTGGCAAAGAAGAAGGCCTTCAAAAAATACAAAGCAGAGGGATCATCGTCAGCATTCCAACTTTGCAAAGAATGCAACAAGAAATGTAAGGGTGCAATCAAGGCGGCTAAGATAGAACACAAAAGGCACATAGAGGAGGAGAGTAAAGAAAATCCCAAGAAATTATTTAAGTACATAAATAGTAAGAAAAAGAGGTCAGATCACATTGGTTCCATAAAGAATGATGAAGGGAATCTGGTTACAAAGGCTCGGGAGATGGCGAAGGTATTGAATTTATTCTTCTCCTCAGTCTTTACAAGGAAATCGGGGGCTTCAGTAACCAAAACTGCAATGTTTATCCTCATGACACATCACAGGAAGCAAATATATAAAAGCTGCGCATTCAAAAATTGATCAATCAAATTATTATTGAATAGTCCTTGTGATTAAATGTCCAATAAAGTGAGCAAAAAATAGTAAATAATGAATGGTGAAAAATTTTTTTTTTTATATAATATTCAATTTTCGTTGGTTGATAGTAGAAATTCAGGTAACACAGTTCCTGTTAGATGGAATGCTTACCAGATAGCAAGCCAACTACACAGGTGGCTATAAACCCAGCCTGGGCCTTTGGGGAACCTTTCCGGATACGTCCTGGACAAATCCCACTCATAAGCCAAATCGGATCCACGAAGGTTATACCCAAAAAAAGTTTAGGAAAACATAGCGTAATACTGACACCATTATTGTATTTAAGAAAGCTAATAGATAAATGTATATGTGACACTCCACCAGTGATAAATCATATGAATCATAAACCATCCAGTGTGTATAACCACAAACGGAATAATAAAGTGAGTGACATCAACCATGCATAGTGGTGAAAAACCTCCTATTTGGAGAGCTGGTACAAAAAACCATCCAAAAAAGCCGCTTACCAGAGTTAAAACCAAAGAGACATGTGATTGACCACCAGATGACAGATGGAAAAAGGAAGGAATCTGAGGCCATGTAAAATTGTGCATATATTTGACCACCGGATGATGAATGGAAAGAAATACCAAGGTGCAGCAAACCACATGAATGTCTTGCTTACCAGATAGCAGTCTCTAAAATGACAGTTTGATTTATTCATAGAACCGGCTTCCTGGTATAGTGCTGCAGCGATCCATTAGACCGTCCGTAACTCGGGCTCCACAGTACACATATGGTAAAGAATGATGGCAACAGTGTAATGCGTAAAAAAATATTTAATATATATAAAAGAATAACACTTACAGTGTAACAGATTAAAAGCGCAAATGCCGGCCGGCATACAAACAGCTCCCGTCCATCACAGGAAGCACCCTCATGGCTAACAGGACAGAATTAGAAATAGACTTGAAAAACGTAACATTTAATAAGTCATCGGGACCAGATGGCTTGCACCAGAGGGTCCATAAGGAACTCAGTGTCAGGCTAGGAGCAGATAACAGATAACAGTTCAGGTGTGCTGATTATGCAAATTAGTTCAAGAAACAAGAGCACATACCATGAGCAGGGATGAGCCGAACACCCCCCTGTTCGGTTCACACCAGAACATGCGAACACGCAAAAAATTTGTTCGAACACGCGAACACCATTAAAGTCTATGGGACTCGAACATGAATAATCAAAAGTGCTAATTTTAAAGGCTTATATGCAAGTTATTGTCATAAAAAGTGTTTGGGGACCTGGGTCCTGTCCCAGAGGACATGGATCAATGCAAAAAAAAGTTTTAAAAACTGACGTTTTTTCAGGAGCAGTGATTTTAATCAAGCTTAAAGTGAAACAATAAAAGTGTAATATTCCTTTAAATTCCGTACCTGGAGGGTGTCTATAGTATGCCTGTAAAGGGGCGCATGTTTCTGTTTAGAAGAGTCTGACAGCAAAATGACATTTCAAAGGAAAAAAAGTAATTTAATAGTACTCGCGGCTATATGAATTGTCGGTACGACAATACACATAAAAGTTCATTGATAAAAACGGCATGGGATTTCCCCACAAGGGAACCCCGAACCAAATTTTTTTTTAAAAAATGGCGTAGGGGTCCCCCTAAATTCCATACCAGGCCCTTCAGGTCTGGTATGGATATTAAGGGGAACCCCACGCCAAATTTTTTAAAAAAAAAGGCGTGGGGGCCCCCCTCAAAATCAGACCCTTCAGGTCTAGCATGGATTTTAAGGGGAACCCCACGCCAAAATTTTAAAAAAAATGGCGTGGGGTCCCCCTAAAAATCCATACCAGACCCTTAACCGAGCACGCAACCTGGCAGGCCGAAGGAAAAGAGGGCGGGACAAGAGAGCGCCCCCCTCCTGAACCATACCAGGCCACATGCCCTCAACATTGGGAGGGTGCTTTAGGGTCCCCCCCAAAGCACCTTGTGATCACTTCATGTCGTGTCGTGCCGTGAACAGCTGTCATCAACAAAAATATTGATAAAGTCATTGTCTGGGTTGGTTCTGTCGGTGAGGTCGGATCTGGGTGAGGTAGAGTGTAACAACTGTGTAGAACAGTCATGCTCAGGTGGAATTTCAACAGTTGGGAGTTTAAGGAGAGCATGTAAAAGCCTAACTGCAGGTGTGGTCTCAGAACAGGACTTTACATTGAGGCCATGTGTGTTGACAAGGATGATCTCATAGCCACTAGAGCATTGTGCTGTCATGTGCTGTGTTGAAATGTTTTGTAAGAGGTGTACCACTATGTGTGTGGTGTATAGGGTTGTGTCGGTTCCCAGTGTGATTTTGGATGCCTTTTTTTACTGACATAGCACAGCTTGCAGACAGCCTGGCATGTCTTGTACCTGAATGGGCAATTTTCTTGATAAGTAAGCCACAGGACGGTAGTGGGTGCCATGCATTTGGGCCAGTACGGCAGGAAAGGCAGGACCCCTGACTATACAATAAAGCACAAAGGACTTCTTGTAATCAGGCAAACCAAGTTCGGGGGCATTGGCCAAGGACTGTAGTAAGGCGTAAAAGGCCTGTGTCATTTCCTCAGTATATGTTACTTGTTTGGGGGCAATCAGTGCAGTAGCTGGGCGCAGGATTGAGTCATTAAAAGAACAATCCGGGATCTATTGCCTACAGTAGACGATAGAGCCGAGGAAGGAAAGTAGCGCTGCCTTATCCTTTGGGGGGCCGAGACAGGTCAGAGTCTTGACTCTCTCTGGGGACACTTGCCTGGTCCCGCCTGAGATAATACATCTTAGGTATTCCACCCTCTCCCTGCACCACTGAATCTTTTTCCGAGATGCCAAGTGGCCTTTAAGAGATAAGTGAGTCATCAGGCTTTCAGAGTCTTCTGCACACTGTGACCCGTTCTCACTACATAAGAGTAGGTCATCTACATAGTGTAGTAGGACCGATCCTTGTGGTGGCACCCAATCATCCAGTGTTACTTTTAACACCATGGAGAATGCTGCAGGGCTGTCCACAAAGCCTTGAGGAAGATGAGTCCAGGTCAGTTGGCCCAGGCCCCAGACAAAGGCGAAGATCTTTTGGAAATCCTCGTGCACATCAATGCTAAAGAAAGCATTGGACAAGTCTAGTACCGTGTAAGTGGTGGATGTGGCAGGAATGTTGACAAATATGCATGTAATGTCTGAGACTAATGGTGAGAGTGGTTGTATGCAATTATTTACTCCTCGCAAATCCTGCACCATCCTCCACGCCCCATTGGCTTTTCTCACTGGATTAATGGGGGTGTTCCAGGGACTGGTTACTGGTTTGAGGATTCCATCCTGTAAGTATGTCTCAATTTGTGGTGTTATACCCTGAGTTTTCTCAGCATGGAGAGGATATTGTTTCTGGAAAATAGGTGTGATGTTGGGTTTGAATGTTGGTGTATAAGGAGTGCATTTGATATGACCTACATTGTCTTTGATAAGGCCCATATAGGATGAGTCTCCAGTGGTGCAGATATGGACATGAAATAAAAGGGTAAATCTCTCCTTTTGGGCATGGCCAGGTCACATTTGGCTGATTTGGTCATCCCCCTTGTAAGTCGATCTTAATGCTCACCCTGAGGGAGGACAAAAGATCTCTTCCCATTAAGCAAAAGGGGCAGTCAGTGAGAACGACAAAGGTCTGTCTTGTTAGGGGTTTCTCTTCTAGATGTGTCACTTGCAAGGGTTCTGTTATTTTATGTGCGACATCTGTCCCATTTATTCCCATCGAGCAACCCTCGGTGCAATTTCTCAGTAAGAAACTGGGGGTCATTAAGACAACTAGTGGTAGCCCCCTTGTCTACTAGAAAACAAATCACATGACCCTCTACCTTAAGGATTACCTGTGGAAGTGTCTTCCAGTGGGAAGAGAAGAAATGCATTACCAAGGTGGGGATTTGCTCAGGGCACCCCTATGGTCTTGGATGGAAGGGATTGCGAGGGTTGTCATCACTATATCCCGGCCAACCCATTTGGATCAAGTCAACCGTGTTTCTGGGTTGCATTGACCATCTGTCATTGGGTTGAGCTGGAGAGTGACTAGGAGGTTGCCTCTCAACTGTGGCGGGTATGTCTGGTATGACTGTCCAGGTGGCCCCGAGGCATTCCCTTGATATCTTCCCCTAAAATTTCCTCTTCTTGGGTTTCCCCCCCTTTTTTGGCGAAAACCCCACCTTTGAGGGCAGTCAGACTTCCAATGTGAGGTGTCCCCACAATTGAACCATCCTTGATTCGCATAAGGCTGTTGAGGGCCTGGAGTGCGATGGTCAAAAACAGGGAACATAGGTGATACGGGGGCTGTGGTTCCCGTGGTTTGTGTAAAAAGGCCCCCTTTTGCAGTAAACACCCCAGAGGAAGCCCTTTTTTTACCTCATCCAGGAAGGCGGGTGGGGCCTGGGTGGCCCACTCAGGGTTCACTAATTTTATTATTTGGGTTACTTTGGGGTCTCCATTATTCATGGCTGTACTAACAAAAAGTTCAGGACTCTGGATGTCGCAGGATGTATACATTTTAAATAGACGTGACACAAAGGAATGGAAATCTTCCCCTGTCCGTTGTTTGCAGGAGAGCAAATCATGTATGGGCATTTCAGGTTTATATGCTTTTCTCCAGGCTACAAGAAGATTGTTCCAGAAAGTGGGCCAGTTTTCCTCATCTTGATATAGTTTACTATCGTTCACCCACTGAGGTCTCAGGGTCCACTGTGGTTATAATCACCTCCAAATCTTCTTGTGACATCCTGGCTCCCTCACAATACCTTTTAAGAAAATTCACTGCTGCACGGGGATCTTTCCTTGGTTGGGGCATGTTTCTTTAATTTCACGTACGGTTCCTAAGGGTAGGGGAATTTGAACTTGGGTAGTACTCATAGTTATAAGGGGAAAGGTTAATGCCATTGTTCCCCCAGTGTCTGAGTCTGTTGTGATTGGGGTGCCGGAACGAGCCGGGGATCTCACGGGTGTGACTTTGAGGGAACTAGTTTTGGAATCAATAACAGAGGTTCCGTCATCTATGCCTCTGAGTTTTGGTATATTTTCCTCATCCGGAGAGGAAGGGGACGGGGACCGTACAGGCAGAGTGGGGAAGGACCTTTCTGTGATCTTTGTCTGAGACCTGGTCCTCATTTGTCCTTCCATGGACAGTTGTCTAAGAGCTCTTATGGTTTCTTTCTCTCTTTCTTTTTCCCTTTCCCACTTTGCCTGTGAATTCCTCTGTCTTTTTCCCTCTAGTAATCTCTCTCTTTCCTCCTCTTCTTCCTCTTTTCTCCTTTCTTTCTCAAGCCTGTATATATTTTCTATTGTACCCCGTCTTTCTCCTCTCGTTCTAACCATGTCGTACCCTTTTGGTCAACTATGGCTCCCAGTTCCCCTATTAATTCTAACAATGGGTAAAGTTTCTTTTTTGGTTTTGAGGGTTGCGTATCAGACTTGACCATGACATAGGGCGGTGGAGGTGCCAACAGTACATAGTCCCCCGATCCTATTTCCTCGCCCTGGCTGTAGAACCGTTTTGGGGGTACAGAGGCACAGGGGCAGTAGGGACAGTGACAGGCGAGGTTCCTCCTGGAGGTTTCTTTAAGGGCTGGGAAAATTTCTTTCTATATTCCTTTAACGCCTTGGACCAAATTTTAAAACAGTCAATCATATATTCTTTATCATAAAGAAACGGTGGATAATTGTACTGTTTGTGTTGCACACACAATTTGGTAACCTCCGGCCATTCCTCCCCGAACATGGAACATATTTAGTCAGTCATTCAAGCAGAGAAAAAATTCCCCTATTGTTGGACTTTAAAGGCACATATGGAAAAATAAAAGGAAGATGTATAGTATATAAACAATAATTTATTCATTTCAAAAACATCATAAAAGCATCAATAAACAATATAACAAACATTGAAAGGAATGCGATTCATACACTTGTACATATATGGGATATTGATACCAATGTACTTCCACCCGACGCGTTTCGGAGTTGTTTAGCCTCCTTCTTCAGGGGTGGATGTAAGTTTAACAGAAGTTTCTAAATTAAAGACAATGTATTTAACAGAAAAGTAATAAATATGTGTACATATCAAACCATAAAGACATAGGTGCATGCTGTATTTTTCATTCTATTTACACTTACATTGGCACTGTGTAAGCTAAATTCGCATTCCAGAACAGTTTAAAAACAAAGGCGCTGACACTGTCTGCCCATCCAGCGTATTCCTGATTGTGATAGGTAAGGGTTGATTAACGTATCCAAGATATTAGTACTTCATGCATAGCAAATGAAGGTTTGACTAGGTATGGATATATGCAGATGATTTAGTTCCTCAAAAATTGGAGGAAAGGCCCAAAGATGTGGGGCGTAAAGAAATTTTAGACCTGAAATTCCACTGAGGCCGAATGCGGGTCCTGTAGAATGTAGAAATATAAAGGTATGTAATGGCCAATCATTGATCAAAACTTCAAATGAGTATAATTAAATACGGAAAAAATCTTTTAATAGTAAAGGTACAAACATATCTGATAAAACTACTGTGGAAGGTTCAAAGGAACATGTGGAGGGTAACTGATGTAGGTTGAATGTATCTTGGATGGCTAAAAGTAATAACGAAAGGGGGAGGGAGATATGGGAATATCATTAAATAGATGTATAGTTTATCCAATTGGATATTACTGATAGTTTGAGATATAAATATATCAATATATTTAAAGGGTTTATAAAATCCGGATACATCTAGATTATCATTGGTTAAGTAGTAGTGGTTAAATGGTATTTAAATCAATGGAGAGGTAGATAAATAATATACAGTGTGATTGGCCAAAAAGGTCAGTGATCACAGCAATAACAAATCCAAAAGCTAAGATGGAGGGGGAGGAAAAGGGAGAGAATCCAAATTTCAGCCATATAACAATGCCTTCTGGCTAAAGAGGTGCAAATGCAGAGAGTAATGCAGCATCAAGATTGAAGTATATTAAGTAAAACATAGGTTATATATTAAAGTGTCACTTACTTTGTATACAAGATAACTGGACATCAGCTCAGACCGACAGCGTCCTGCACACTGCAGTGGCCGCTCGGTGTGAGCAGTGTCCGGATATAAGAAGCCCTCCTCGCCAATCAGCTGTTGGTGTAATAGCCAACAGCTGATTGTCAGTGGCAGAGGAGGGGCGGACATGCTGAGAATGACCCCCGGGTGGGGCGAGTGCCGCCAGGTCCCCCCACACATGCGCAAGCATCCGCGATGAGGCGTGGCCCGCCTACTCCACCCGCCGACACGTCTAGCTTCCCCGGCAGACTGCGCATGCCCGTCGGGGTCGCAAGATGGAGGACAGTGTAGACAACACTGTAGCCTCACACAACGTCGCCATGAGCCGGAACCACTCAGGCGGCTTTGTGTGCCGGGCGAACTTCAGGTCACAGACTGGGATTTTAATAAAGGCACAAAAAATGTATCAAACAAAATCGGGAGGGGAAAGGGGTAAAGGGGTATGGGAAAGGGGAGACGCAAGTACTACCTGTACTGGGTCAGAAAATTGCTGTTGCCCGTACTTTATACTTAACCCGTTAGGGTACTATTGCTGTAACCTTATTGAACATGCAATAAAAAAGGGGGGTTTTGGGGAGGGGGATAAGCCCAATAGAGATGGGCTTAGAAAGGGGTTACTATGAGCAACAATATAGTCACTGGGTTTCCAGTTAAATAAGATCAGTTTTATTCAAAAATCATAAACAGTTAAAATCACATTGAAAATTTGTTAATGCAATTATCACAACAATAGTACATTAAGACCGCGGACAACAAGACAGACTAGACAGACTGTACATAAAACACACATGTGGCTGACCCAGTCGGGGCGTATTACATTATACCTCGGTGGCCATTAAAGGCTGTCAATTAGTCAAATAGTGGTGTATTTGGTCCACTGAAAATAAATGTTCTATTTAAATTATAGTGTAGTCATCCGTGGCATAATGCAGTTGAAGGGTGGAGAGTGCAGGAAGGGAAAAGCACCTGTGCTGAACCAGGGATTTAAATATAATTTCTTTTGGATTGAAAATAATTATAAGTGTAAATCTGTTTCTAATAGAACAAAATAGCACTAATAGTTCAATGAACAAGACAATGGTTGGTATGTCATTAATTCAATCCTTATTGAAAGTGTGGAAGTTCCTGATTCAGGCTAATGGCGGACATGTGTCAGGATCATAAGTTCTCCATCAAAACCTGCTGGTAGTTTTTGGTAATAATAGCAGCACTATATGGATAATATTGTTGCATGCATTGAAAAAGCATGGGTACTTATGTGCATTGGTATGACTATACGTTACCGTCTACACCATTGCTGCGTCGCTTTAGAGTGCAGTGATCCTCGGAGCTTGTAAGCCAGTAAGTCCCGTGTCTCGTATCCGGTGCCCATCAAATGGCTGCTGGGAGACACTGTCAATACTGGAGGGATGGCTCCGTATAAGCTTTGCTGTGGCGACCAAGTAGATGGGGAATCCCTGTTGGTGTGTGATGTCCATAGAGTATCCTTCGCCTTTAGAGCCTACCCTGATCGTGGGCTCCCTGCTGTCATAAGCCACCCTACGCTCTCCTCCGTGCTTGTAACGCACATAGACTGGGCAGCGTTGTGATGTCAACGCGTTTTGCCGTGGTTCACTGATGTAGCTTCATCTTGGACGTTCATTGGTTGGTTAATGACACACCCTTCTTATAGTATATTTTGCTGGTGGTTGCCGCCAATGAAAAATCTTTAAAGGATTCGAAGGGACTTAGTCCAATCAGATATGACTAGTTTATCCATACGGCCTATCAGCAAGTATAAACATTATTGTTGTATTATTTATAGAGCGGCTAGGTCATTGGTAATTCGAGTATGTCCTAGCACATTGTGTGAACCTCAGTATAATAAATATAGGGACTCAGGGGAAAAAATATGGCAAAAGTAGGTGAAAGAGATAGGCAATAGTAGAGTAAGCAGACTTCACCAAAAATAGACAGTAATGCTTAGTGGGATAGGGGATTCACAGTGCAACATGCAAATTGGTGACATGTACAAATTGACACTCTAATAAGTACTTTAGGTAGTATCGCTAATTATTAGGAAAACCAATGGGATCTCGTATGACTTTGGTATTCTACCCATTGGTCCACCCTTTGGCAGGTACTCTTTTCCATTTAGCTTTATTGTGTCAATATTGAGATCCCTCCTGAGCTAGATTAGGCTAAATGTTGAAAAATAGGTAATAGAGCCGACACTAGTGTTTATTTAGTGAGAGCACTAATGTTAAAGCCTAAGACCTGTACATTGTATTTAGGGTTCCAGGAACACTTGTAGATTTAACTCAGTATTTAACCCTACCGACACGAGGGACTTTAACTTATAGACCCACCACTTCTCCTTTTGGAGAAATATGCGGTCAAAGTCACCTCATCTGGTGGGTAGCTTCAGGGCATAAATCCCTTTAACTGTTAGACCCGCAGAAGAACCACCATGGCAGAGAGCAAAATGTTTAGCCAGGGGTTTCTCTGGTATTTTTCCTTTTGTGTTGATTTCTCGTAGGTGCTCACCTATGTGTATTTTCAGGGACCTTTTAGTTTTGCCTATGTATATCTTGGGACATGGGCATGTTATTAAGTAGATCACTCGTGATGATGAACAGTTTATAAGGTCACGTATCTCGTAAGTCCTCTCATTTAATGCCTCAGTGAAACTAGAAGTTCTATGTACATAGGGGCACACTTGACATTTATTGCAGGGGAACATGCCTTTTGAACGTGGGTATTCGGACAACCAAGAGGGGTCTGGTTCTTTGATGAATTCCGACTGAATCAGCATATCACCTAGGCTAGGGGCTCTATGAGACACCATCTTTGGTGAGGTGCTTACTATCTTGGCGAGTTCCGGGGCATTGGTCAAAATTCCCCAGTGTTTTTCAAGAATGGAATATACTTTGTTCCACTGGGAGCCAAAAGCTGTTATGACTCGCACTGGCTTATTTGTTTGTATCGGTGGCTCATCTGTGGGTTTTTTTTTCTTCCCTTGAAGCAAACTTTCCCTATCTCTAATGGCTGCCTTCTTCCTTGCCCTCCTAAGTTGCCTGTGGGAGTACCCACGTTCACAAAATCTTGCATAGAGTTCACTACTCTCCCGTCTGTAATCAGCTGCGTCACTGCAATTCCTTTTAATTCAAAGGAACTGTCCCACTGGTATCCCAATTTTTAACCAGTGGGGATGGTGACTTGTTGCTTGCAGTAGCATATTGGCGGCAGTTTCCTTACGGAATGTACTGGTGCAGAGTTGGCCATCCTCCAGTATGATCTGTAGATCAAGGAAGGACAGTCTCTTCTGATCATAGTTGTATGTTAATCGTATATTTCGATCATTGATATTTAATTCATTCATAAACAGGTGTAGATCATTGAGACTGCCCTTCCAGATCATCAAAACGACGTCAATGTACTGCAGCCATGTATGGGCAGCAATAGTTGCTCATAGTAACCCCTTTCTAAGCCCATCTCTATTGGGCTTACCCCCCTCCCCAAAACCCCCCTTTTTTATTGCATATTCAATAAGGTTACAGCAACAGTACCCTAACGGGTTAAGCATAAAGTACGGGCAACAGCAATTTTCTGACCCAGTACAGGTAGTACTTGCGTCTCCCCTTTCCCATACCCCTTTACCCCTTTCCCCTCCCGATTTTGTTTGATACATTTGGTCTTGTGACTACTAGGGTAACTTCTAGTGAGTCTACCGTCACGAATATTGTGAACCATATTATATATTTATTTTGACTGATAGGGATATGGCTTTTATGTTAGGTGAGGCTATTGAACAAGAAATAAGGATAGCTTTCCAGACTGACACACCCCAAGCTACTCACCAAGGGGACGAAATAAAAAATAAATTTAAAGAACATAAGAAGCTCCTGGTAAAACATCTGAACCAAAATTGGGATGTGTCATCACTGGAAACCTATATAACCCATAGAATTGTCCCAAGAGGCTTATGAGAAAAGACGATTCCAGCAGAACACCTCAATACTGACAGTTTTCTTCCTAAATGGAAAGAAGTCTGCATCAACCATGGGTTGGCGGTTATGCGATTAATAGTTGAGGAAGAGAACAACCAACTTAAACATATTCAGGAACAGATACAGGAAAGTGCCCGTGGTTTAGAGACCTTTAAAGACTGCGAGGGGTTGGCCAAACAAAATGATATTCTCAAAAAAGAAATTAAAAAAACACAGCTTAATCTAAAGATCACTAAACAGGGTAAATTCCGCCGTGACCTCGCCGACTTAGAAAAAGACGAGGTCTTTGATTTAACAACACGCCGAGCACGTAGTAGGTCACAGGGACGGGGACATCGCTTGCAATCTAGACCACCACATAGCAAATCATACAGTGGGTCAGACGAGGACATGCCCAAAGCAGTTACTTTATTAGACCGGGGGGTGGAGCAAACAAAAGAACGGAGTTCACCCCCACAAGCCAAAAAGGGACTCAAAAATACAAAATCCAACAAGGCAGTCAGAGAACGAACATACACCAGAAGCCAAACGAGATAGCAACAAAATCACCAACAGGACAAGTAGCCCCTAATGGGGGTGATATGAAGATTGTCAATGTATCAGACACGGTACTCAACCCAGACCATATTAGTTTACTACAAAAGGGTATGACCTTTTCCCCAGTAAATAATATGGACAAATTCACGGTCTTCAAGGACATTACCTTGTTCTTGAGGAAAGTCTTTCTGCGCTCTCTTTATGATTGGTAAGTAGTAGTTAGGTACAGCGCTGCGCTGAAGGGAGTGAACAGCAGCCAACACACCTGTAGACTCAGGGTTAAACTAACATTCAAAATTCAAAAAGTGTAGCGCTATAAACTCCATACATAAAAACTAAAGAATGAACACTCAAAAATATTAAGTGATTATAAGACAGACATTCCAGTGTGAACCAAAAAGTGCTTATGTGAAGGAAATGTGATTGGTAAACAAAGCTTAAATACATTCATTGAATCCAATAATAAGTAAAAAACATCACAAAATAATATGATAAATGAAGTCCATGTCAAAATAAGTGAAAAAACTGTGATGATAGTGCATAAACGATGGTGGACAAGTGTTTCCTGGGCATGCGGAAGGGTTGTTTAGACCGAGCAGCTTGGTAGGTAAATGGGCCACATGGAGACCAAACGTGCACAGAGGATTGGAATCAGTGCCAGAACCATCACCAGGAATCATAGAGGCTTACCAGAAGTATTGGCCTGAAATAGCATATGCCAAAACAGGTCAAAAAGGCTTGATGACCGACAGGTCTGAATGTGACAGCTGGTCAGATGTCGTCGTCACAGAGAAGGGGAAAGGAAATCAGCACGGCTTCCTCTTCACTGGGTACACCATAGGCCAATAGTATGTGTGGCATGTGAGGGAAAAACACTCACATAGCGTGATAACGTTTTTAAACTTGGATTTATTTAAAAAATAGATAAAAAACAGACTCACATTTTTTGAGGAGGGTGGACCTCTCATGACTACCGCTTTACGATTTATATGCTGTTTTCTTCTTCAAAAAATGTGAGTCTGTTTTTTATCTATTTTTTAAATAAATCCAAGTTTAAAAACGTTATCACGCTATGTGAGTGTTTTTCCCTCACATGCCACACATACTATTGGCCTATGGTGTACCCAGTGAAGAGGAAGCCGTGCTGATTTCCTTTCCCCTTCTCTATGTGACGACGACATCTGACCAGCTGTCACATTCAGACCTGTCGGTCATCAAGCCTTTTTGACCTGTTTTGGCATATGCTATTTCAGGCCAATACTTCTGGTAAGCCTCTATGATTCCTGGTGATGGTTCTGGCACTGATTCCAATCCTCTGTGCACGTTTGGTCTCCATGTGGCCCATTTACCTACCAAGCTGCTCGGTCTAAACAACCCTTCCGCATGCCCAGGAAACACTTGTCCACCATCGTTTATGCACTATCATCACAGTTTTTTCACTTATTTTGACATGGACTTCATTTATAATATTATTTTGTGATGTTTTTTACTTATTATTGGATTCAATGAATGTATTTAAGCTTTGTTTACCAATCACATTTCCTTCACATAAGCACTTTTTGGTTCACACTGGAATATCTGTCTTATAATCACTTAATATTTTTGAGTGCTCTCTTTATGATAACAGCACAGCAACATCGGTAGTGACCTTAGAAGCAGACGACCAAAAAGCATTAGAGATACTAAATTCCCTGTTGGAAGAAAATGAGGGACCGCAAATGACAGCCACCCCTACATGGAGACAGGCCAACTTGAGGATAAGATCACAGAAAATGCCCCCGTTATCCAAGAACAGATGGCTGAAGCTGTTCCTGGATATGGTACAAACTGATTTGACTAAGGTGGACTGGACTAAAAGATTACCAGACAACCTGACAGTAGGTGAAAGGGCAGCTCTGAAAGATCTCAAAAAAAGACGTAATATTGTATTAAAGAAGAGTGACAAGGGGGGCAACGTTGTTCTATTAAACCAACAAGACTACGAGAGGGAAGCAAAACGTCTGCTCAATGACACCACCACCTATGAAAGACTGGACAGTAATCCTTTCCCAGTACTAGTTTTTGAACTAAATAGAAAGCTATTGGAGGCTAAAGATGAGGGACTACTAACCAACCGTGAGTTTCAGCATCTCCTTGTGAGGGAGTTCAATGAGCCCACCTGCTACATTATCCCAAAGGTCCATAAAAATCCAAAAAAACCCCAGGCCGACCAATTGTATCGGCCTGTCAGGGCCCCTTGGAGAAAGTAGGACGCTATTTGGACTCCCTTTTACAGGACATGGTTAAAAACTTAAAATCCTTTGTCCAGGACACAAGACACGTATTGGCTAAAATTACTGAAATTAACAAGACTACACAATTAGAAGGGATACTGTTGGTTAGTGTTGACGTTGAGTCACTCTATACCTCAATACCCCATTCTAAGGGACTTCAGGAAGTTGAGACGTTCCTAAAAGAGACTTACCCAGAGTCTGAACCACAGAACGAGTTTCTGGTTGAGCTCTTGGAGTTCACCCTGTTTAACAACTTTTTCCAATTCTTGAGCTCATATTACCACCAAATACGGGCACTTCCATGGGCGCCGCATGGGCACCTGCCTACGCGTGCCTCCATTTGGGTCTTTGGGAGGAAGAGGATGTTTACCCTTCGCCGATGTACCGCGACCATGTACATACATGGCTGCGGTACATTGACGACGTTTTGATGACCTGGAAGGGCAGTCTCGACGATCTACATCTGTTTATGAACAAATTAAATATCAATGATCGAAGTATACGATTAACATACAACTATGATCAAAAGAGACTGTCCTTCCTTGATCTACAGATCATACTGGAGGATGGCCAACTCTGCACCAGTACATTCCGTAAGGAAACTGCCGCCAATACGCTACTGCAAGCAACAAGTCACCATACCCACTGGTTAAAAAATGGGATACCAGTGGGACAGTTCCTTCGAATTAAAAGGAATTGCAGTGACGCAGCTGATTACAGACGGGAGAGTAGTGAACTCTATGCAAGATTTCGTGAATGTGGGTACTCCCACAGGCAACTTAGGAGGGCAAGGAAGAAGGCAGCCATTAGAGATAGGGAAAGTTTGCTTCAAGGGAAGAAAAAAAAAAAACACAGATGAGCCAACGATACAAACAAATGAGCCAGTGTGAGTCATAACAGCTTTTGGCTCCCAGTGGAACAAAGTATATTCCATTCTTGAAAAACACTGGGGAATTTTGACCAATGCCCCGGAACTCGCCAAGATAGTAAGCACCTCACCAAAGATGGTGTCTCATAGAGCCCCTAGCCTAGGTGATATGCTGATTCAGTCGGAATTCATCAAAGAACCAGACCCCTCTTGGTTGTCCGAATACCCACGTTCAAAAGGCATGTTCCCCTGCAATAAATGTCAAGTGTGCCCCTATGTACATAGAACTTCTAGTTTCACTGATGCATTAAATGAGAGGACTTACGAGATACGTGACCTTATAAACTGTTCAACATCATGAGTGATCTACTTAATAACATGCCCATGTCCCAAGATATACATAGGCAAAACTAAAAGGTCCCTGAAAATACGCATAGGTGAGCACCTACGAGAAATCAACACAAAAGGAAAAATACCAGAGAAACCCCTGGCTAAACATTTTACTCTCTGCCATGGTGGTTCTTCTGCGGGTCTAACAGTTAAAGGGATTTATGCCCTGAAGCTACCCACCAGACGAGGTGACTTTGACCGCATACTTCTCCAGAAGGAGAAGTGGTCGGTCTATAAGTTAAAGTCCCTCGTGCCGGTAGGGTTAAATACTGAGTTAAATCTACAAGTGTTCCTGGAACCCTAAATACAATGTACAGGTCTTAGGCTTTAACATTAGTACTCTCACTAAATAAACACTAGTGTCGGCTCTATTACCTATTTTTCAACATTTAGCCTAATCTAGCTCAGGAGGGATCTCAATATTGACACAATAAAGCTAAATGGAAAAGAGTACCTGCCAAAGGGTGGACCAATGGGTAGAATACCAAAGTCATACGAGATCCCATTGGTTTTCCTAATAATTAGCGATACTACCTAAGGTACTTATTAGAGTGTCAATTTGTACATGTCACCAATTTGCATGTTGCACTGTGAGTCCCCTATCCCACTAAGCATTACTGTCTATTTTTGGTGAAGTCTGCTTACTCTACTCTTGCTTATCTCTTTCACCTACTTTTGCCATATTTTTTCCCCTGAGTCCCTATATTTATTATACTGAGGTTCACACAATGTGCTAGGACATACTCGAATTACCAATGACCTAGCCGCTCTATAAATTAATACAACAATAATGTTTATACTTGCTGATAGGCCGTATGGATAAACTAGTCATATCTGATTGGACTAAGTCCCTTTGAATCCTTTAAAGATTTTTCATTGGTGGCAACCACCAGCAAAATATACTATAAGAAGGGTGTGTGGTTAACCGACCAATGAACGTCCAAGATGAAGCTACGTCAGTGAACCACGGCGAAACGCGTTGACGTCACAACGCTGCCCAGTCTATGTGCATTACGGGCACGGAGGAGAGCGTAGGGCGGCTTATGACAGCAGGGAGCCCACGATCGAGGTAGGCTCTAAAGGCGAAGGATACCCTACGGACATCACACACCAACAGGGATTCCCCATCTACTTGGTCGCCACAGCAAAGCTTATACGGAGCCATCCCTCCAGTATTGACGGTGTCTCCCAGCAGCCATTTGATGGGCACTGGATACGAGACACGGGACTTACTGGCTTACAAGCTCCGAGGATCACTGTACTCTAAAGTGACGCAGCAATGGTGTAGATGGTAACGTATAGTCATACCAATGCACATAAGTACCCATGCTTTTTCAATGCATGCAACAATATTATCCATATAGTGCTGCTATTATTACCTAAAACTACCAGCAGGTTTTGATGGAGAACTTATGATCCTGACACATGTCCGCCATTAGCCTGAATCAGGAACTTCCACACTTTCAATAAGGATTGAATTAATGACATACCAACCATTGTCTTGTTCATTGAACAAGACAAGATCTCTGTTATGAGATCTCGGGTCTCATAACAGACAGAGGGGAGACATTAGACAGATGTATTTCTTATCTTCTTGGGTCTTCATTACCGAGCCAATCACTACTGATGAATCCTGGGTGATCTCCCCTCCATGCAGAGACAGATGGTGATGTCCCTATTGAGTGGATCTCTGGCATAAGGCTTTATTACAGCTTACCTCTGGTAATCATATACCTTTATAGGTGGTGGATTTTTTTCACAAAGATGTCTTTAAAGTCTTCAGTCACTTTGGGTGGAAGATAATCTAATAAGGACTGTTGATAACGGAAGTCACTTTATTTTCACGGACTGTGTTTTTTTGTTTTCTTTATCTTTATACAACAATTTTTTTATTAATTAATTTTCATATTTTTTGCCTTGATAATTTATTATCTCTATATGGTTCATAGCGCATTTTTTAATTTTTTCACATTACATTGCTATTTGTGTTTAGCATTTTCTGATCACTTTATACATTTTTCAATTATTTTGATTATGGTTTGTGTTTAGCGCGGTTCTTTTATACACTTTAATGCACATAAGTACCCATGCTTTTTCAATGCATGCAACAATATTATCCATATAGCGCTGCTATAATTAACTAAAACTACCAGCAAGTTTTGATAGAGAACTTATGATCCTGACACCTGTCCGCCATTAGCCTGAATCAGGAACTTCCACACCTTCAATAAGGATTGAATTAATGACATACCAACCATTGTCTTGTTCATTGAACTATTAGTGCTATTTTTTTCTATTAGAAACAGATTTACACTTATAATTAATTTCAATCCAAAAGAAATTATATTCAAATCCTGGGTTCAGCACATGTCCTTTTCCCTTCCTGCACTCTCCACCCTTCAACTGCATTATGCCACGGATGACTACACTATAATTTAAATAGAACATTTATTTTCAGTGGACCAAATACACCACTATTTGACTAATTGACAGCCTTTAATGGCCAACGAGGTATAATGCAATACGCCCCGACTGGGTCAGCCACATGTGTGTTTTATGTACAGTCTGTCTAGTCTGTCTTGTTGTCCGCGGTCTTAATGTACTATTGTTGTGATAATCGCATTTCCAAATTTTCAATGTGATTTTAACTGTTTATGATTTTTGAATAAAACTGATCTTATTTAACTGGAAACCCAGTGACTATATTGTTGCTCATAGTAACCCCTTTCTAAGCCCATCTCTATTGGGCTTACCTCCCTCCCCAAAACCCCCCTTTTTTATTACACAAAAAAAATGTGCACAAATTTGTGAGTTTAAAGTATTGTAAATTTATCGCAATACAGGGGAAACGCCGCTGACTGACAATATTTTACAGGCTGAGATTTTACATTCAATGAAAAAAGATTATAAAACAACAAACAGAATGAGAATATAAGTACATGTGGGAATTACACTACTTAGTAGATGTTATATGGGCTGGGGTGACAAATATTAAAGTTAGATATACATAGAGATTGTATTTCTGGGGCATAGACTATAGAGAGGAAAACAGTTACACTAAGCATATATGTAAACAGTCTGCAATTAAAGTATATTATGTATGGCATGATTATACGTCATAGAGGCAGAGGAACAGATTTAAATGACATATAGGGAAGGGGGCAGTGATGCCAAAAAGATGTTTATATAGTCAAAGGGCGGATTGGTAGCCCATGGTTTACAAGGATAATCATCTTAATTATTGCTCCCTACCACCTGAAGAGAAACCTTCAAGGAAAGGCTTGAACCAGATGGTTTCGTTCAAGCCTGGGGGTTGAGTAGCTCTTAAATTATATATCCAGCGGGATTCCAACTGTAACAATGTCTTGTTCCAGTCGCCTCCCCTTGACCCCGTGTGTACCCAGTCTAAAATAAGAAATTTAATCTTTGGAAATTTGCCGTTGTGCACTATTATGGTATGTCTCCCAAGTGGGAGATCAGGGTCACAGGTTTTCATGCCCAGTATATGTCTATATGCTCTCTTCCAAAACTCTGTTTTTGTTTTTCCTATATAGAAACACGTACACTCGCATATGAGTATATAGATCACCCCGCAAGTTTACAATTAGCGAAGTGTTTAGGAAGGAAAATCTGACCGTTCGGAAGGGTCGGGTTTTTGTCTGTGAGCATGTATTTACAGTAGTTGCAATCTCCACATCTAAAAGTTCCCTTGTACTTGCAGTGGCATTTGCCTACTTCCCCCTTGAATTCACTCGTAGTGATTTTATCTCTCAAAGAAGTGGTTCGTTTAAAGGTGAAGAGGGGTCTCTGTGGGACAAATGGCCCCAATGTTGGATCACACTGTAGCATATGCCAGTATCTTTCCACAATGTTTCTGACTTGTCTATGTTGGTTATTGTATTTTGTGATGATTCTAATAGTGTCCGTATCATTTTTGCCAGTTTTATTTGCTTTTTCCGAGTACAGTAACTCGTTTCTTGGCTGCATAAGGGCTTTTTTGAAAGACCGTTTGAGTGAAGCATGGGAATAGCCCCGTAGTAATAATCTGTCACGTAATTTGTTTGCTTCCATTCTAAAAGTGTCATGGTTGGAGCAATTGCATCTCACTCTAAGGTACTGGCTATACGGAATTGAATCAAGGAGGGGTTTGGGGTGGAAGCTAGTGGCATGTAAAATTGCGTTGCTCGCAGTAGGTTTTCTGTAAAGTTTACTCATGATAGTCCCTCCCTCTCCTCTGTAGAACTCCACATCCAAAAATGTGACACAGTGCTCATCAAATGACATTGTAAAGTTGAGGTTGAATTTGTTTCGATTCATCCTCAACAGGCATTGTTGGAGGAGATCAATCGATCCATCCTATATAATAAAGAGGTCATCGATGTATCGGTACCATCCGAGTATGTGGTCTGTATACATCGATAGACTTTCGTCACCCAGAAACATGGCCTCCCACTCCCCCAGGTACAGGTTGGCGTACGATGGGGCACAACATGTCTCCATCGCAACCCCCTGCACCTGGAGGTAGTGGGAGCCATTAAAAGTAAAAACATTATGGCTGAGAATGAATTCTAGTAATGAGGTGATGAACTCTCCATATGTGGGATCTATGTCTCTAGCTGTGCGAAGGATGTGTTTGATAGCTGCTACACCCTTCTCATGGGGGATAGAGCTATAGAGAGATTCAACATCTACTGTCACAAAAACTGCATGTTTAGGGATTTCCAATTTATCAATAATTTGCAGAAAATGCAATGTGTCTTTGGCGAAGGAAGGTAAAGAAGAAACAAATGGTTTCAAAACTTCGTCTATCAGTTTGCTAGCATTCTCGCTAATCGCCCTTATACCGGAAATGATTGGTCTACCAGGGGGGTTTTTTGTGTCCTTATGGACTTTTGGTAGTGAATAAAAGACCGGTATGCGGGGGAAATTATTCCTAATGAATTCCCATAGGGACTTGGTGATTATCGAGTTGGAATAGGCCGTATCTATCAATATGTAGAAGTCCTGATTGTATTTTTTGACCAGACTTGCCGGTATCCGGCGATACCATTTTGGGTTGTTTAATATTTTATTGCACATCTTGATATAGTCCTCATTATTAAATACCACAATATTTCCACCCTTATCCGCATTTTTTATTGTAATTTGATTATTATTTGACAGTGTTTTGAGTGCTGCTGTTTCTCTTTTGGTTAAATTCCTGGGGAATTTGGTATGGGTTTTTATCTTGTCTAGTTCTTTATCAGCTAATTTAAGGAAAGCATTTCCATGGGTACTAGGTGCTGGACAGAAATCTGATTTCTTTTTTAATTTGGATAATGTGGATTTGTTTCCCCTAGAGGGTTCATTGGATGTTTCGATTGACTCTAAAATTTGGGAGAGGTCGATCTCATATATGAGATCGATTGGATCGTTTTCATCGAGAAGGGACACCAGTTGCTTCAATGCCTGGTTTTCTTGTGGAGTTAGATCATTTGGCCCTTCCTGTCTGTGGTAGAGTTTTTTTAGAATCAACTTTCGTATAAAGAGTTGGAGATCCTTGTAGATCTCGAATTTATCCAAATTTTGGTTGGGACAGAAATTTAAGCCTTTTTTGAGGACAGCAATTTCATCATGGGAGAGTTTGTAGGATGAAAGGTTGATTATATTTAAATTATTCGATTCTTGTTCTTGACCAGCAATTGGGGCAGTTAAAGTGCTATCTGTGTGTAAATGTTGGGGTTGGATTGTGTGGGTTGCACATCCATCAAAATCTTTTCTAAAAAAGATGGGTCATTGGAGATAGTGTCTAGTGACGCAACAGTTGAGGGGTTTGGCTGGGAAGTGGTTTCCCTTGTCGGGATATGCGTGTTAGTTTGTGTATTAGGTGCTTTAATGGTTAACTCATGTGTGGGTGTAAGGGAGTTAGTTTTTTTGGGGATGTCGAGAGTTAATTTCTTCGCCTGTTGTCCCTCATTGGGGTCCCCGTGAAATGTGCGTTTAGTGCTCTGTCCTATATTAGGTTTCTGAAAAGTTTGAATATTTAGTCAGTCCTGAAATTTGTAGAGTGCGCGCTCTGGCCAATATATTTGTCCAAAACGGTTCAGTACAATGTTTTCCATAGTTTCCAGACACGAAATCTAAGGGGGTAGGTCGATCCAGCTTACTTTCTGGACCCCCCTTTCCCGATTGATTTCCCATATTCAAAATATCTCAAAACCTTATACTCTATATTATTATATCTCTATTTATACACATCAGCTGCTGAACACACCATCAATGATTTAGGACAAACAACGAACCTTACACCAGTTTTGAATTCAATTGTACTCCTGACACCTTTAAAAGTTAATCCCTCTTGAAATTCAAAAGTATTATGTATATTGAACTTTAATGTCTGTATTCGGCATACCCCTTCACAAAACAAAGGGACTTTGCCCACCTTATGAAAGTATCCACCTGGGACTGTAGAGACTAAATATGTCCCCTGTCCTTTGTATACAAATAACAAGCCTGTTTTACATTCAGGACAACGTCCTTCCAATAAGCATTCAGGACAACACCCTGACATCGAATATGTAGAGGTTTCCACTGACCAGCCCTCTAGATTGAAAAGGAAATTCTTTCAATCCTGTATTATAACCTTACTTGGGATCCTAGCCAACCTAGCAAGGACTCCCCTTATGAGCGAGCTATCTATTCAAGTTTCAGGCAGAGCTCTGAATATTACATTGTGTTGGGGTACAACATTGACAGGACAAGCTGTTCAAAAATACTTCCTAAAAGTAATTTTAAAGAAAGCTCACCTGCTCAAATGTACCCCACTTCTGGTACCATCTCTTAGGTGCGCCCTTCTTCCTGTGCTCAAGCTGGACTTCTAGTGGTCAATGGAAAAACTCTCTGACCGGTCGGGTAATCAAGACACCATACACAGTGTGTTGATTATCAAGAATACAATGGTTTATTCCGGCTTCACAAAGTATATAGAAAACAGGAAAGGGGTTGTGTAGAGGAGGCACCCCAAATGAACAACCAATCAAACTTATACATGTGTTATACAAACATAAAGATATTTCCAATATTTCTGCCTAGAGACAGACTTCTTGTCATAATACTAAAAATGTCTTAAACTTATTTTCCTGGCATAGGGCGTTATGTTCTTTCTCTAAGGTCTAAATGTCTAAAAGCATCTATATGTGTCAAACCCTAACCGCATGCGCATCCTGCCTCAAGCCTTAGTTCCAGTATGCAAGCTTGGTGTGAATACAATGTGCAAGCATAAGATAAAAAACATGTTATAGAAAAACATCCTATATCATACTGAACATCAAGGGTAAACTCTTGCTGAGACTTAAGGAGTAACTCTGAGCTATGCCTTCCCTTACAATGTCTTTCAGGATTACTGCCGGCGTGCGCCCTCCAGGCGCACCCATGGGTCACACCCGTGGGGGGGCGCAGCACAGCGATCGGTGGGGCGGCATGTAAGTCTGACACACCGCTTCACCAATCTCGTTAAAGAGCCTCTGACAGATGGCTGATCACAATGTAAACAGGAAGATCCGTTTATCTGCTTTTTCCTCACTTGCGTCTGACAGACGCGAGTAGAGGAGAGCTGATCAGCGACTCACCTGATGCGGGGGTCTGTGCTGATTGTTTATCAGCACAGCCCCCCGTGGATGCTTGCCCAGGACCACCAGGGATGCTGCCAGAACCACCAGGGATGGCCACCACACAGAACGACCAGGTATGCCACCCTAGACCACAAGGGATATGATAATCAGTGCCCAGGAAGCTGTCAATCAGTGCCCATTAAAAATGCCTGCCAGTGCCATCAGTGATGCCTATCAGTGCAATGTATCAGTGCCAGCCATCAGTGCCACCTATCAGTGCCCATCGGTGCCCAGCAGTGCCGTCTATCAGTGCCACCCATAAGTACCCATCAATGCAGTCTTTCAGTGCCTATTAGTGTCGCCTATCAGTGCCCACCAGTGCAACCTATGAGTGCTCATCAGTGCTGCATATCAGTGCCGCCTATCAGTGCCCATCAGTGCCCATCAGTGCCGCCTATCAGTGCCCATCGTTAATGCCCATCAGTGCCATCTCATTGGTGCCACCTCATCGGTGCTGCCTTATCAGTGTCTGTCAGTGCAGCTTATCAGTGCCCATCAGTGAAGGAGAAAACTTACTTTTTTTACAAAATTTTATAACAGAAACAAAGAAAAACTTATTTTTTTCAAAATGTTCTGTCTTTTTTTATTTGTTTAGCAAAAAATAAAAACCGTAGAGGTGATCAAATACCACCAAAAGTAAGCTCTATTTGTGGGAAAAAGTTATACAAATTTTGTTTGGATACAGTGTAGCATGACCGCACAATTGTCATTTAAAAAGTGACAGCGCTGAAAGCTGAAAATTGCCTTGGGCAGGAAGGGGGGTAAGTGCCTGGTATTGAAGTGGTTAAAGTGAGACAGCACAGAAAACTGAAAAATAGCCTGGACTGAAAGATGGTACAACAGTCTGATATTGAAGTGGTTAAACTGGTTTAACCTCCTTAGCGGTATTCCCTAGTGTGACTCGGGGTGAATATCAGTACCAAAAGCAGAAACCCCCGAACCACACTCTGGATTGCATCGCAGGATCCAGGCAAAGTTACTTACCTTGTCCCCAGGATCCTGCAATGTCTCCCCGCTGTGTGTGTGAGCATTGTCTCCGCTTAATTCATCACAGTGCCAAGCTCCGTTCCCTGCGAGCGTTGCAATGCATGGGGACGGAGCACGGCGTCAAATTCAAAAAGTTAAAAACACACAATACATACAGTACACTGTAATCTTACAGATGACATAACTGTATCAAATTATTTCACATCCCTTTTGTCCCTAGTGGTTTGTCCTGTGCCCTGCTTGCAGTTTTATATTATAAATACTGTTCTTTCTGCCTGGAAACTGGAGATTGTCCATAGCAACCAAAAACCAAAAAGCGTCTCTTTATATCAAAAGCGGTTTTAGACCAGCTAGAAAACAGTGATAATAAATTAGAATCACTTGCAGAATTGAGCAATAGTGATTTGCGGGGAAATCCGTCATCAAACACTGAAAGTAATGACAGTGACAATTCTGCAACTGAGCAAATTCCAATGTTTTTTTGATTTGATTACATTATAATTTGTATTATTATTACATTATTATTTGTTATAATTATTTATAGTTATTTATTATATTATAATTTATGATTTTGTGTTTCAAACTTTATCATACCCGGGATGTCTACTAGACTCTTGGATATATTTAAGTGTGTTATTCCTAAGAATTACAGGCCTACAATATAAAATGCCAAATTTCCATGCAAAACATTGTACCACTTTGAGCATCAAAAATCTAACATAATCATACCACCAGGAGGTTAATATGTATTTAATCAATACAAAGTTGAAGTGAAAATAATATACATACTAACATATTAACCCTGCTATTCCTCATTTAAGGCATAAAAGTTTGCAAACCAGTTACATGCCAAGCAGAGAACATAGCTATGTATTGATTCATGCCCCTGAAACATGAATCTTTGAAATCTGCTGAGATAATTTAATGGATCAAAACATAGTCATTGTCATTTCTAAAATGGTTGTGTTTCTTTCAAGCACAGCACCTGTCATATTGAGTATCTTCTTCATAGCTTCAAAGTTATGAAAGTCATAATCTCAAAGCCAGCTGAGGTCAGAAGATCTTGGCTATTTTGATTGATGTTTTGTCATTTTTTTTCCTCAATACCTCGCATTATTTCTGCTGACTTCTTCTGCACCTTAGATGATAAAATATAATAATACTTTTAAAACCTCTTACCTCCTAATTTGTTTAAAGCGAACTATGATTAATTAAATAAGATTTCAAAGAGATTAAAATTTGAAGCATTAGCTGATTGTGTTTTTAGTTTTTTGCATCACATATATTGTTCTGATTTAAATTCTTCTGGTACCTCTAGAAAAAAGCCTTAACAGCATAAATTATTGCAAATGGGCATGACTCTTTAAATATACATATATATGAGTTTTAGTGCATGCACAACATTTAATACAGTTTGGTACCAATACAATGACTGTGGCTACATAATTTGGAGCCACATTTAATTCTGCATGTGCAAATCTTGATATATTTGGGAAATCAGACAGGGCTTACATCCCTGTTTATCAAGCAGGGGTAAGATCACTGTTTGATGTACCAGCAAGGATCTAACTAAAAACAGCCAATTCCCATGGACGGCCCTTACTTCATTAGACTTTTTTTTCCAGAGGTTGCCTTGGCAGAAAATTAAAATTAAAGGGGTTGGGGACGTGGTCTCTGCATGGTGGCATGAAGAAACACTTCTATAGAGCTCCCGGATGGCAACTCCCCTGCAGCTAATTAACGCTAACATACCCCACATTAGTGATGCCCAGCAAGTCCCTTGGATGTCTAGGAAGCCTGACCGACATCCCGCTGCCTCGGCCTGCACCCTGGATTGCTTTCTGCAGCCACAATAGCCAGCGAACCTCCACGCTGGTGGCTTCCAAGAGGGCACTGACCTGCGCTGCAGCCTCAGTCACAACAGGGGACTCCACAGTGCCTGGTCCCTTGCGGCAGTGGCCAGACTATTACACCATGCCACCCTTCCACATCACTGGCAGTCTCCACAGATTTGGAAGAAGAGCTGCTCAGTTTGGAGAACACTGCCCCTTCACCAGCTCCTACCCCATCCAGTGCTCTGTGTCTCAGCCCAGAGCCCACGAGGAGCAAAGACTGAAGCATCCACACCTGCCCACAGTGAGTATGCTCGGTAGCCCACCTCAGTCTCCTGGTCTCCCTCTTAATGCCAATGCTGAGCATAGGCTATGGGCATTTCAGCAGCTCCCCACTAGAGCAGATCTAGAGTCACTTATCCAGACAATGGAGACTGCTATGAAGGGGGAAGTACAAGCCCTCAGGCAGGTATGTCTGAACTGGATACTCATGTCACTGTAGTGGAGCAAGAACAGAGCACAGTGTTTCAGTCTGTACAAACCTTCAAATCTTCTAACTCTGAACTCACTGACCAAGTTGTCCAACTGCACTTACTGCTTGATGATTTGGAGAATCGCAGCCACCGGCAGAAATTATGGTTAAGGGGGTCCCAGAATGTGTCCCACAATCAGAATTGTGTTTGATGGCGACCAATATCTTTAACCCCTATCTGGATCACTTGCCAGACTCTGATGTCATCATTGACAGAGTTCACAGAACCCTGGGCCCAAGATCAGACTCAACTGACAGACCCAGAGACGTCTTCTGCTGCTTAAATACTTTTACCCTCAAGAAGGACATAATACAGCAGGCCTGGAGGGTGGGAGTCATGAAGTTTGATGGCGCAGCTGTCCACCTTTTGCCAGATGTTTCCAGAAAGATTCTTCTCATGCAGTGGACACTCAAGACACTTCTTGACAGCCTGAGCAAAGGGTCTTTCCTACAAATAGGATCATCCTTTCCATCTCATCGTCTGCAAGGGCACAGACACCTTCTCTCTACGTCATCCCTTGGAGCTGCCAGACCTGTCTGTCTTTGCTGAGATAGACCCGATTCCAATACCTAACTGGCTAACAGTGTTCTTCTCTGGGGATCCCCAGCACCAGGTCCCCTTGGGCAGACCACAAAGGGCCCATTATAATTGACCTGGTCAAGGAGGCCTCCACCAAGCTCGAGCATCGGGGAACCCCCAACCCTCACTCCTGAATGAAGAGGTGGCCGGTTGAACCTACCAATGCACACAGTCAAAATAAACCTAGCTCTACATTTTTGCTTTACCTGTGGAACTTACAGGGACTACCTACCGGTCCCATTTTATCTGGGGGCTATATCTGGACTGCTGTGGAGAGGCCCAGTGAACCCAGGGTCCTACTGGTGTGACTTTGAGCATATCCTGGGTCGATGAAAATGGGAGGCCTCCTTTATGTTATAAAGAGTTAATATTGTTCCCTTTTTTTGCCCTCTACGTTGTTTGTTACATTGCACTGTATTGCCCCGTACACACGGTCGGATTTTCTGATGGAAAATATCCGATCGGAGCGTGTTGTCGGAAATTCCGACCATGTGTGGGCTCCATCGGACATTTTCCATCGGATTTTCCGACACACAAAGTTGGAGAGCAGGAGATAAAATTTTCCGACAACAAAATCCGATCACGTCAATTCCGACCGTGTGTGGCCTGTTCCAACGCACAAAGTGCCACGCATGCTCAGAAGAAATTCCAAGATGGAACAGCTCGTTCTGGTAAACTTAGCGTTCGCAATGGATACAGCACTTTCGTCACGCTGCAATGTTAAAAATGGTTTAATACAGCGCACTCTCTTCTTCTTTATAATGTGACAAGAATATATTAGTTTTGCTGCTCATATTCACACACACTTCTCACAAACTTATTTCTTTATTATTTATCGTGATTCCCTCAATATATTTTGATTTCTCACATCTAACAACATATTTTTGTATATTTTTTATATATTTTTGGCTTTAATGTAGATTCTTTTTTTGTGTTTGTATTTTATTTTATTTTTTTTTGCGATTTTGATTTGTACTCCCGAAAATGTGTGTGTTTTTTGTGTCAAGTTCCCACAACACCATTGATATGTTGTTCTATTTAATCTGTAGGAGATTGGTGTTGTTGTCCCTTGTTAATTTCACATTTTATGTTAGAAATGTACCTGAATCGTCACCAACAAACTGTCCTTTTTGGATGAAAACACACACAGGAGAGTAGAATTTATCTAAAAAATTTTATTAAGGGGTCACAACTAAACAAAGAGGGAGGCAACGCTGGAGAAACTGCAGAAGTGGGTGAAGCCTTGGACCCCCAGGGCACACATCAACTTTTTTTAAGCAAAATTGGTGGCCTGAAGAGTCCATATCTAAGGGAGGACAGTCTGGTCCAGAAGTCCCAGAGATCCGGAAAGCAGCAGATGACATCTGTGTCCCCAGGCTGTGGTCATACGAGAGACTGCAGCTTTTGTCAGACCAGACTGAACCCAGGGCCATCACTCTTTGGTCTTCCTTCCACGCTTCCTTCCACGCTGTGGCTCTGGTGGTGGAGTTGTGGCAGCAGGAGGAGGAGGAGGATTGTCCATCTCAATGACATCGGTCTTGGGTGTTAGTTCCCCACTCACCCCCTTACGTAGGACTTTGTACAGAAGGTCCTCACAGAGCCTGCGTTGACCCTCCTGCATGCCCTGCAATTTGGTGGCAGCCATGCAGGCAAAGGCCTCTTCAGGAGTTGGTAAGGCTCTGAGGGACGCAGAAGCCTCCTGGATCAGCCTGAACGCTGAATCCTGCAGGGACTCGGAGTGGCCTTCCTGGCACGTTTATATGGCAGGCGGAGGGGAGGAACCTGAGACTCAGTCAGGCTGCGACTGGTCCCTGGCTTCTCTTGGCTGACACTTAGCCCCGCCTCCTCCTGGCTGCAACTAATCCCCGCCTCCTCCTGGCTGCCACTAATCCCCGCCTCCTCCTGACTGCCACATTCCACAACCTCCTCCTGGCTGAGGTCTTCCTGTGTATGAAAAAGGGACATAGTTTTAGTATTTTTTCTATCAATCACACACAATTTTCACCTCCTGACTGTTGCAAATTGAATGTTAACAAATATAACAGACTATCCTTCTGAGCCCAGCATTTTTCATTTGTGTCCCAATTTTGGGTGCCCACTACTGTCTATTGATATGTAAAACACTTTTTTTTATCAGCAATTAGCGATCAATAATAACATCTAGTAAACATCATTTATTTATTGCCCAGAAATCAGTAGAATAATGCTATACCTGACTCCAGCTGGGCTCCTCCACTTCTTCCTGGCTGGAAGGCCCAGGTTGGACATCGGAAGCCTCAGCTGGGGTGGAAGGAAGAGTGGAAGGAAGAGTGGAGAGGGATTCTCTGACTTCAGTGTGGTCTGACAGAAATTGCAGTCTCTCATAGTACCACAGCCTGGGGACATAAACGTCATCTGCTGCAGCTCCGGACCTCTGGGAATCTGTGACCTTCTTGCGCTCTCTAAGATATGTGCTCCTCAGGCCACCAATTTTGGCTTTTAAATAGGGAATGGTTGCTGTGGGGACCACCGGCTTCACCAACTCCAGCAGTTTCTCAAGCGCTGCCTGCCTCTTTTGTTTGTGGTTATAGTGGAGGTGTTTCACTTGCCACAGACAGGGCAGCTCCCTGTACTTGTCTATGAACAGGGGCAGGAAATTGTGGTCGTTGAACCCATCCATTTTCTCTGCAAGGCACAACACAAGACAAACTCTAATGTCAGGCCAAACTCCCCTAATCTTGTTACAATATAGGCTTCCATTTCGAAGCAGTATAGGTGCAAGTTTAGATCTTACCTTCGTTATCACGATCGGCGTCTCCGATGCTCCTTCCTCCGCTCACAGATCGTACGTAATACGCACGTGTGTTATGCTTTATACACACTGCGCATGCGTATAACTCCGCCCGCCCCTGACGTTCATTCCAGTCTATTCCCCACCCCTTTTTGTTCGGCACAGTGGGGGAAGAGCACATGGCGGATAGACAGCAGGTGCGTGCTAATTGTAGCAATGAGGAGGAGGAGGAGGAGGAAAGGCCGGAGCCTGAAACGTCCCGATCCAGAAGGAGATTTAAGAACTCAAATATGTTCTTTGGGGAGATGTTGGAAATGGTGGACATCCTGAAGAAGCCGAGTATGATGGAAAGTATGGGCCTTACCCCAACCCCAATATCCGAAAGGCCAAGATCATGGCGAAAGTGGTCAGGAGTCTGCACCGGAATTTCGGGGTACGACAATCGAAAGATCAGCTCAGGAAGCGGTGGTCGGACCTGAAATTACAAGAACATGAGCAGTACAGAAAGATCTGGAGAGTGCTGCAAAAAAGTAAGTAGTTGTGCTGTGTTCCTATTCTTTTTGTGTTTATTACGTTCGTGCTGCTCCATGTGCGTTTAGGAACTGTTGTACAGTTTAAAATGGCAACTTTCATGTTCATGGGCACATTATTCGTTCAGATCCAACATTTTTCGTTCCAACTATAAAATACCATTGTTTAGACCATATGCATTTGGCCACCATTTTGACGCCCTATACTTGTCTTCAAAGAATTGGGTTGTGTAGATGGCTTTGTTACTAGAATTAAATGCAAACTAGATTGTGTGTAAAGAGAGGACACTGAGCAGCTGTTTTCACATCTGGACACTGGAGCACTAGTGTGGGACACAAGAACACCATTTTTATTAGGGGGGCCACACAGGTGCTCCAGTGTATACTATAGGGGGGTCTCCATCTGTGAAGCTTGTACCAAACAGGTAAAGTATTGCATGTTGACAAAGGACACTAAAAATGCTACATCTTGGAACTCTACTAAAATTGACAATTGTACCTAACTTCCAAGCAATGTTTCCTATTTCTAGTTCTGACATTAAATATCTGTGTGCTAAGTATACCATTTTGTTTTACATAGGGGAGAAAAGACTCGGAAGACACCCCTCATCCGAGGAGACCAGAGCCCCCCCTCTGGAAGAAGGGGAAATCCCACCAACACAAGCTGAGCAGGAGGATGAAGACGTGGTGGAACTAGTTACCACAACAGGTGAGTGTCTGCAACCACAGGCTCAGATAAGAGATGGATGGCGGCATATTTTTTAGACCTAATTTTTTGGGGGTTCCTCTTTTTTTAGGTGATCGTGAGGTTGTGGATCCAGATCCTTTCACATCCGAAAGTGCCCAGATCCTGATCGGGGAGATCATGGGGTGTAATTTACAATTGGAAATGATCAAGCAAAACATCAATGATGTTATTCCAAAATATAAAAACATCATTGATGTTAAAGCCCCACCAAATCACTTTCTTCTTTTGTGTTCTACAATGTGCTAAATGTTTTTGTGATTTTTCCCAAAGCCAAATTTGGAGGATGCACACAGTGTGCTATCTGCATGCGTGCTATCAACATGTGCTATCTGCCATCACGGGAGATCAATGGATGCGTTTTGGGGGTGCAACCCCTTCCTCAATAATAAAGTAGCTGAGAGGAAGGGCTTGCTCCCCCAAAACACGTCCCTTGATCCCCCGTGATAGCAGGTAGCACATGTTGACATTGTGAAATTTGTGTGCATCTTCCAAATTTGGCTTTTCCTGGGGTGATTTCACCCCATCTGAACGCAATATCAAACACAGTTCCTAAATACTCATGTCTGATATTGCCTTTAAGTTCGACCAAATGTGACGTTTGTAAGTTCAAGATTTGTGTCTTTTCTTGTTGGTTTTACACATGCCTGTTTTCTATAAAATGGACATTTTAATTTTGGATAATGCCACCACAAAAATTGTTATACAACAAACATGTTGGTTTGTTTGAAAAACATTTGGTAAATGCACATGTGATTGTGCAGGTATTAAAAAGATTTTTAATCAAGAATGTGTGGATTATTGTCTCAACGCTACAACACTTTTGGGGTGATGTAATTGTTGTTTTCTGAGAAAATGGTGGTTATTTCCTAAGGGCAAATCCTCTTGGCACTACAAGTGCAGTTTCAGTGCAGTTGCAAGTGCACTTGTAGTGAAATGTGTTTTTGCATTTAGGAAATAACAGCCAACAGTGCTTTGTCTAAGGTTACACAATCACGCCATTTTCGGCACTCAACACATTTCTGTCAGGGTCAGCTAAAACAAACACAAGCAGTAAATGTCCACAAAAAATTTTTTTGTTTTTTTTATTATAAAAAGGCTTCACAGATTGTCTGGCATATTGATAGCCCCCCTACCCACAAAGAACTCCAGGTAGCGTAACCGGACATCACGGGCACTCAGGAAGGGCAAGCCAGGACAGCCACTTTCAAGCGCCGTCAGTGTGGTTTGATGTATGATTCCGGCCTCAGGCCCAACTGAGCCAGCATAGTTGGCCGAATGTTTCCTTAAAAAGTTATGGAGAACACAGCACGCAAGTATAATATGGTTCAGTTTATACTCCGCAATATGGATGGGTGTCATAAATAGGTGGAACCGGCTGGCCAGGATTCCAAATGTGTTCTCCACCACTCTTCGGGCTCTGGCCAGCCGGTAATTAAAAATCCTCTGTTCCGGGGTGAGGGTCCTCATTGGGAATGGCTGCATCAGGTGGTCCCCCAGTGCAAATGCTTCATCAGCAATGAACACAAATGGGAGTCCTTCAACATTGTCCTCTGGAGCTGGCAAGTCCAAGTTGCCATTCTGGAGATGCCTGTAGAACTCCGTCTGGGCGATGACTCCACCATCGGACATCCTGCCATTCTTCCCCACGTCCACATACAAGAAGTCGTAATTAGCCGACACCACCGCCAACATCACTATACTATTGAACCCCTTTTAATTATAATAGTATGACCCCGAGTTGGGTGGAGGGACGATGTGGACGTGTTTCCCATCAATTGCCCCTCCGCAGTTAGGAAAGTCCCACCGCTGGGCAAAGTGGGAGGCCACAGTCTGCCATTCCTGTGGCGTGGAAGGAAACTGTTGAGGAAAAAACAATAAACATTACTATTTTTACTCTGAAACATGGCAAGCAGATTAGACACAAACATTATGGGGCAACCTCCAGATAGCATTTATTAAGGGGAAATTAACAACGCCAAAGTATAAGGTACACCTATCATATTCCCCCTCCCCCCCCTCTCATGGGCCATTTGTAACATTATAGGGGGTGTGTGGAAATCTTGGACAGGTAGCCCTCTTCACTTCATTGAGAGATGAATGCCTAAATAATGGGTATTACTTGGAACAGCCCCTCCTTAGTTACACTATCGGCAGCCCACTGGACAGGTAAGAAGTGTCATAATACAAAGATATAAATACACACTGTACACATTTGAGGACATTTGGACATTCTGCTATTACCTATCAAGATAATAATAGGATACAAAAACTTTAAACAGTACCATTGGAAAGTATACAGGCAGGCCCTTGCACTACATGCTTTGGGGAATTCATCCATAAATCTCACCAGTAAAGAGGTGGGTATAGTGTGTATGGGTTTGGCCAAGTCAGCAGATAGATGATTGAGGATAGAGAATTGGGATCAGCTGACTTAGCAATTGGGGGAGGGAGGGTTACTAAAATTTATTTGGGGACACCACAAAAAAAGCCTCTGAATTTAAAGCTAAAATAACATTTCCAAACATTTTAGGGGGTGTTTGGGGTAAAGCACTACTATGGAGCAGATAAAATACATTGTTAAGTGACTACATGAGGTGAATATAGGGCAGGAGACACCATGCTGGGGAGGTTAGTGAAGGGCTAATATGTATGAAGGACCTAAAATAATAATTACATAAAAATCCAGCATGCATGAGGACAAAGGGGACATTCACAGCATATTACAATCATGGTAATTAGGGAATGAGGAAAGAAATACAATATATTACCAAACATTCAATACAATAAAATGTGACATTAACCACTTGCCAACCGCCCTATAGCCAAATGACGGCTGCAGGGCGGCTGGATAACTCTGGGATCACGTCATATGACGTGATTCCAGAAAACTGCTCCCGCGCGCCCCCTGGGGCGCGCACACGGGAACATCCGTGACCGCCGGGTCCAGAGGACCCGGCGTATCACGGATCACGGTAAACGGCCGCTGATCGCGGCCGTTTACCATGTGATCGCTCCGTCAAATGACGGAGCGATCACATGTAAACAAACCGGCGTCATGTCATGACGCCGGTTCCTCCCTCCCCTCTCTGTACCGATCGGTACAGAGGGGGAGAGATCGGATGTGAGCCGCGCTGTGGGCTGGATGTGTAGTGCCCACAGCGCAGCTCAGTGACATGTCCAGTCACATCCATCCCCCCCTATGCTGTGCAAAGACCCTGTGCAATACTCTGCAAAGACCCTGTGCAATACTCTGCAAAGACCCTGTGCAATACTCTGCAAAGACCCTGTGCAATGCTGTGCAAAGACCCTGTGCAATACTCTGCCAAGACCCTGTGCAATACTCTGCAAAGACCCTGTGCAATACTCTGCAAAGACCCTGTGCAATACTCTGCAACCCTGTGCAATACTCTGCAAAGACCCTGTGCAATACTCTGCAAAGACCCTGTGCAATACTCTGCAAAGACCCTGTGCAATACTCTGCAACCCTGTGCAATACTCTGCAAAGACCCTGTGCAATACTCTGCAAAGACCCTGTGCAATACTCTGCAAAGACCCTGTGCAATACTCTGCAACCCTGTGCAATACTCTGCAAAGACCCTGTGCAATACTCTGCAAAGACCCTGTGCAATACTCTGCAACCCTGTGAAATACTCTGCAACCATGTGCAATACTCTGCAACCCTGTGAAATACTCTGCAACCCTGTGAAATACTCTGCAACCCAACCCTGTGAAATACTCTGCAACCCAACCCTGTGAAATACTCTGCAACCCTGTGCAATACTCTGCAATGATCCTGTGCAACCCTGTGCCATACTCCGCCATACCCCGCCATAATCCGCCATACCCCGCCATGCCCCGCCATACTCCGCCATGCCCCGCCATACCCCGCCATACTCCGCCATGCCCCGCCATACTCCGCCATGCCCCGCCATACTCCGCCATGCCCCGCCATGCCCCTCCATACCCCGCCATGCCCCGCCATGCCCCGCCATACTCCGCCATACTCCGCCATGCCCCTCCATACCCCGCCATGCCCCGCCATGCCCCGCCATACTCCGCCATACTCCGCCATGCCCCGCCATACTTTGCCATGCTCGGCTGTACTCGGCCTCTGTATGTGGCCAGGCTGTGGAAGTCTCACACATGTGGTATCGCCGTACTCAGGAGGAGGAGGAGAATCTATTTTGGGGTGTAATTTTTGGTATGTCGTCATATGACGTCCTTGACTTTGTGCGGGGATATCTGAATGATGGGTGCAGCTACAGGCATCATTCAGATATCATCTTTTTCAGCCGGCGATTCCCTACACCATAAGAATGATCATAGCGGCTTTTCCACTGCTTGATCATTCTTACGGGAGGCGAGAGGGGACACCCCCCCTCTCGCCGCCCTCAGGTGCTTCTACCGACTCACCGCTACGATCGAAGCCAGGATCTTTTTTTTTTTTTTTTTTCAGGCTTCCCAGCCTAGAGGTGAGATGTGGGTTCTTATTGACCCCATATCTCACTGTAAAGAGGACCTGTCATGCCATATTCCTATTACAGGGGATGTTTACATTCCTTGTAATAGAAATAAAAGTGATAAAAAAATTTTTTTTTTGGAAAAAAGCCCCAAACTAAAATAAAGTAAAATGAACAATAAAAAAATAAAAATAAAAAAAAAAATTTCCCCGTGTCCCCGTGTGCTCGCAGTCAGAAGCGAACGCATACGTAAGTTGCGCCCACATTTGAAAATGGTGTTCAAACCACACATGTGAGGTATCGCTGCGATCGGTAGAGCGAGAGCAATAATTTTGGCCCTAGACCTCCTCTGTAACTCACAACATGTAACCAGTAAAATTTTTTAAAGCGTCTCCTATGGGGATTTTTAAGTAGCGAAGTTTGGTGCCATTCCACGAGCGTGTGCAATTTTGAAGGGTGACATGTTAGGTATCTATTTACTCGGCATAACTTCATTATTCACATTATGTAAAAACATTGGGCTAACTTTACTGTTTTGTTTTTTTTGAAAGCACAAAACTGTTCGAAAAATTGCTGCGCAAATATAGTGCGAGATAAAAAGTTGCAACGACCGCCATTGTATTCTCTAGGGTCTTTGCTAAAAAAATATATATAATGTTTTGGGGTTCTATGTAATTTTCTAGCAAACAAATTATGATTTTTACATGTAGGAGAGAAATGTCAGAATTGGCCTGGGCACTCCAGAACGCCTGATGGTGTTCCCCTGCATGTTGGGCCTCTGTATGTGGCCACACTGTGTAAAAGTCTCACACATGTGGTATCGCCGTACTCGGGAGTAATAGCAGAATGTGTTTTGGGGTGTAATTTGTGGTATGCATATGCGGTGTGTGAGAAATAACCTGCTAATATGACAATTTTATGAAAAAAAAAAAAAAGAAAAAAAAAATCTTGATTTTGCAAAGAATTGTGGGAAAAAATGACAACTTCAAAAAACTCGTCATGCATATTCCTAAATACCTTGGAATGTCTTCTTTCCAAAAAGGGGTCATTTGGGGGGTATTTGTATTTTTCTGGCATGTTAGGGTCTCAAGAAATGAGATAGGCCGTCAGTAATTCAGGTGTGATCAATTTTCAGATATTGGCACCATAGCTTGTGGACGCTATAACTTTCACAAAGACCAAATAATATACACCGATTTGGGTTATTTTTACCAAAGATATGTAGCGGTATACATTTTGGCCAAAATATATGAAGAAAAAATTACTTATTTGCAAAATTTTATAACAGAAACGAAGAAAAATGCATTTTTTTACAGAATTTTCGGTCTTTTTTCTTTTATAGCGCAAAAAATAAAGAACCCAGCGGTGATTAAATACCACCAAAAGAAAGCTCTATTTGTGTGAAAAAAAGGACAAAAAATTCATTTGGGTACAGTGTTGCATGACTGAGTAATTGTCATTCAAAGTGTGAGAGCACCGAAAGCTGAAAATTGGTCTGGTTAGGAAGGGGGTTTAAGTGCCCAGTGGTCAAGTGGTTAAAGGATAAAAATCTTACCTTCATATACTCCTTCTGCAGGACCTGGATGATGGCAGAACAGGTCTCTGGGATAATGATCCCCAGAGCCTGGGGGGAGATGCCTGTCGAGAACTTCAAGTCCTGCAGGCTTCTCCCTGTGGCCAAATACCGCAGGGTAGCGACCAACCTCTGCTCTGGAGTGATGGCTTGCCTCATGCAGGTATCCTGCCTGCTAATATAGGGGGTCAGCGAAGCCAACAAACGGTGAAACACGGGGTCCATCATCCTGAGAAAGTTCCTGAAATCATCAGGATTATTCTCACGGATCTCACGGAGCAAAGGCATATGAGAGAACTGGTCACGCCGAAGCAACCAATTCTTGGTCCATGAACTCCTCCCCACCCTGTTCATGGACTGGACTTGTGTCAAGGTCAGGACCCCAACACCAAGCCCCCGCACAGCACGAACTCTACGAGGAGTACGCATACGAAACATGGCTAGAAAGCGGTCGGATGCTCAGAACGAAGTAACAGAACGCACTGAAAAACAGCAAGGCCTGTGAAGAGCGACCTGAAAAACAGTAACGAACGAACAAGAATACAATGACTACCTAAAGTCACGCGGAACTTGCTGCACGCACTGAAGAGCAGATACAAACCCATAAGCACAAACTGAACGGCAGAAAACGATCTGAAAGCCATGAGTCTTAAAAAAGCGCGAATCGTCTCTCACCAAACTTTTACTAACACCAGATTAGCAAAAGGAGCCCAAAGGGTGCCACGCTTGGCTCTGAACTGGCCTTTTCTAGTCTCGTCGTACGTGGTGTACTTGACTGCGTGGTTGGCGATCGGAAATTCCAACAACTTTGTGCCACCGTGTGTAGACAAAAAAAGTTTGAGCCAACATCCGTCGGAAAAAATTCTAGGATTTTGTTGTTGGAATGTCCGAACAAAGTCCGACCGTGTGTACGCCCTATTAGTCTGTGAATGTTGCATTTCACTTTCTAATGCCTTCATATTTGCGCACTCTGGCTGTTCTGGATTGGGCTGTGAATTTTACGGCCACACTCAAGAGTCATGACTCTACCTCGAGATAGGACTAGTAGCTGTATACCCCTATAACTTTGGGGCTGTTATGTTGACCTGTTCCGAGCTTAGAGCATTAAACCGGTGCCGATTTCAAATTATACTTTAAGTGTTTTTCCATTTCCAATGGTATGATCTCTAGCACACCCTGGTCTGCTGTAAAGCGGAGAGCTTCTTTATGCTATACAGAGTTAATATGGTTCCCCTTTTTTTTGTTTTTTTTGCCTTCTACGTTGCTTGGTATATTGCATTTTATGTCTGTTGATATTATATTTCACTGACCAATTGTTTTCTAATTATGCACTCTGAGCGTTCTGTATGGGGGTGTGAATTGTGCAGCCACACCCAGGAGTCATGGCTCTCCATCAAGACAAGTCCAGCAGCCGTATAACCCCATCATTTTTGGGACTGGCCTGTTGAACTGTCCCGAGCTTAGGACATTAGACCAGTGCAATTACAACCTTTTTCTTTGCGAGTTTTTTAATTTTCATTTTTTATTACTAATGTATTTGATCTGTGTTTTTTTTTTTTTTTTTGTCGGTCCACATCTATCACCTAACATTTTCACATTTTCAGGTAATGCTGGTGCTCCAACATAGGTTAATTTTGGCTGTGGGGGGCCCCAATGGTCGGGGCTCTGTGCTTGTATGTGCCTTGCAACTTTCCACACTAGGCATACTCTGCCCTGGTTGGCAGTAGTACTTCCCTGCAGAGTTTCTATCTTGCACTGGGCTCTTTTTCTTTACTTTTTCCTTAATTTTCTCCAGCTTGTTTAACAGTGTAAATTTGCTGTCCCCTCAAAATAACTCAACACACAGCCATTAATGTCTAAACCAATGGCAACAAAAATGAGTACACCCCTAAGTGAAAATGTCCAAATTGGGCCAAAGTGTCAATATTTTGTGTGACCACCATTATTTTCCAGCACAGCCTTAACCCTCTTGGGCATGGAGTTCACCAGAGCTTCACAGGTTGCCACTGGAGTCCTCTTCCACTCCTCCATGACGACATCACAGAGCTGGTGGATGTTAGAGACCTTGTGCTCCTACACCTTTTATTTGAGGATGCCCCACAGATGCTCAATAGGGTTTAGGTCTGGAGACATGCTTGGCCATTCCATCACCTTTACCTTCAGCTTCTTTAGCAAGGCAGTGGTCATCTTGGATGTGTGTTTGGGGTCGTTATCATGTTGGAATACTGCCCTGCGGCCCAGTCTCTGAAGGGAGGGGATCATGCTCTGCTTCAGTATGTCACAGTACATGTTAGCATTAATGGTTCCCTCAATGAACTGTAGCTCCCCAATGGCGGCAGCACTCATTTAGCCCCAGACCATGACACTCTCACCACCAGGCTTGACTGTAGGCAAGACACACTTGTCTTTGTACTCCTCACCTGGTTGCCAATCTGAATCAAATAAGTTTATCTTGGTCTCATCAGACCACAGGACATGGTACCAGTAATCCATGTCCTTAGTCTGCTTGTCTTCAGCAAACTGTTTGCAGGTTTTCTTGTACATCATCTTTAGGAGAGGCTTCCTTCTGGGATGACAGCCATGTAGACCAATTTGATGCAGTGTGTGGCGTATGGTCTGAGCACTGAAAGCCTGAACCCCCACCCCTTCAAACTCTGCAGCAATGCTGACAACACTCTTACGTCTATTTCCCAAAGACGACTTCTGGATATGATGCTGAGCATGTGCACTCAACCTCTTTGGTCGACCATGATGAGGCCTGTTCTGAGTGGAACCTGGCCTGTTAAACCGCTGTATGGTTTTGGCCACCATGCTGCAGCTCTGTTTCAGGGTCTTGGCAATCTTCTTATAGCCTAGGCCATCTTTATATAGAGCAACAATTCTTTTTTTCAGATCCTCAGAGTTCTTTGCCATAAGGTGTCATGTTGAACTTCCAGTGACCAGTATGACAGTGAGAGCGATAACACCAAATTTAACACACCTGCTCCCCATTGACACCTGAGACCTTGTAAAATTAACGAGTCACATGACACCGGGGAGGGAAAATGGCTAATTGGGCCCAATTTGGTGTACTCACTTTTGTTGCCAGCGGTTTAGGCATTAATGGCTGTGTGTTGAGTTATTCTGAGGGGACAGCAAATTTACACCGTTATACAAGCTGTACACTCACTACTTTACATTGTAGCAAAGTGTAATTTCTTCAGTATTGTCACATGTTAAGATATAGTAAAATATTTACAAAAATGTTAGGGGTGTACTCACTTTTGTGAGATACTGTAGATATATGGTAAAGTTGGGGGCTGTTTAGCTCTCGTAGTAGATGCTTTTGCCAGTGATTCAAACCAGTCAGGAACTACAGTCAGGTCCATAAATATTGGGACATCGACACAATTCTAATCTTTTTTGGCTCTATTCACCACCACAATAGATTTGAAATGAAACAAACAAGATGTGCTTTAACTGCAGACTTTCAGCTTTAATTTGAGGGTATTTACATCCAAATCAAATCACCTCATCACCTCACTAACCTTAATGTTGTTAATCTCTCCTCTCACCCTCTCACACAAGATGAAATCTTGGTCCTTTCCAAGGGCCTTACCTTTCTTCCAACAAACAAAATGGACAAATTTGAAGTGATCAAAGACCTTCACCTATATACAGTACGTGTAAACTTCTTTTAAAAAGTATGTTTGATAAGACCAGACCCGATACGGAGGGTTTTCAAACCCTGAGTGAAAGGCGCGCTTTGGATAACCTCAACTCGTTACTCAAAGAGAGTGAACCCAAAGATCTTATTGATACTATCGACCTAGAAGCCCTCCTCATGGGTGCTACAACTTCGGAGGCAAATGCCCCCCCCTAAAAAATCCTCCCTCAAAAAAACATCCTCACTATATCCTGCACCTAGCTCCAACCAGGGGGTTTCTACTTTTTTTAAAATGACTTGTCAAGAAATTCAAAAACTGAAACCTACATCCTCCATTCCTGATAACCTTACTAAAAATGAAAAAGCTGCCCTCCAAAACTTGCTTAATAATCATGAAATCACCATAAAGGCATCGGACAAAGGGGGAAATATAGTCTTGATGAACAATGACAAGTACAGTCATATGTGCATGAAGATTTTAAGCAACCGGGATTGGTACCGCCCGGTTTTATCCCGATGTCATTGAAGTTTTTAAAAATAAGTTTTATGCATTTGTGGATGAGGCATTTCACAACAAGGCTATCTCCAAACAAACTCTTGACTTCATTCGTACTTCTCATCCTAGGTTGCCAAACTTCTACTCCCTCCCTAAGATCCACAAACACACCAGCGACCCCCCAGGGAGACCTATAATTTCAGGCAATGGCGCCATCATGGAAAACTTGTCACGTCTTGTGGATGAGCACATAAGACCCTTTGTTCTCTCCATACCTTCTTACATACATGACACCATTAACCTGCTACAAATTATTGAGGGTGTACAGATATCAGAGGGATGTATTTTGGCCAGTATCGATGTGGAAGCTCTTTACAGCTCGATACCCCACTCTAAGGGGCTTGCTTGTATGCAAAGGGTTCTCTCTAGACATGTGCAGGATGAAAAAATTTGTTTAGTTTAGTTTAGTTTCGGTTCGTTATTTAACTAAATTCGTTTAGTTAAATTAGTTGCATTCATTACATTCGTTTTCGGGATTCGTTTAGTTTCGTATTCGAATTCGAAACAATTCGACCGCATTCGAAAAAACTATCAAATTTGAAAAAAATTCTACCGAATTCGAAAAAAACTATCAAATTTTAAAAAATTCTACCGAATTCGAAAAAAAACTATCAAATTCAAAAAAATTCTACCGCATTCGAAAAAAAACTATCAAATTCGAAAAAATTCTACTGCATTCGAAAAAAAACTATCAAATTCAAAAAAATTCTACCGCATTCGAAAAAAAACTATCAAATTCGAAAAAATTCTACCACTTTCGAAAAATTTTTTGACTGAATTTGAAAAAGTAAACTATATATAACCATTTCGCGAAATTCGAATTTCATATAGAATGAAATCGAATTCCAATAGAAAAGATTCAAATAGCATAGCAAAATAAGAATAGCATGCAAAAACAATAGAACAGAATAGAAAAAAAATATAATATATTCTATTCTAATCTTTTCTATTCAAATTCAAATTCATTCTGTACCAAATTCCAATTCCGGAAGATGTTTTATATACCGTATTTATCGGCGTATAACACGCGCCGGCGTATAACACGCACCCCAAGTTTAGGAGAGAATTTTAGGGAAAAAAACTTTTAGGAGGGAAGTTTAAGGAAAAGAAACTTACATTAAAATGCCCATCAATGCAGCCTCATCAGTGTTCATCTCCAGCCTTGTTAGTGTCATTGCAGCCTTTTCAGTGTCAGTGCAGCCTTGACCCAGTGTCCATTGCAGCCTTGTCAGTGCAGCTTTGCCCTAGTGCAGCCTTGTCAGTGCAGCCTTGCCCCAGTGCAGCCTTGTCAGTGCAGCCTTGCCTCAGTGCAGCCTTCGATCCTATGATCCCCTGCCATCCTGGGTTTCAAAATCACCGACCGCGATTCGAAAATGGCACCACCGGCGCCGAAATACACAGAGCCGGTCCTCGGCCCTTCTCGGCGGCTCTCGTTCACTTTCGGTTCCACTCGTAGTCCCGCCCAGGATGGGCGTGACTGTGAGCGGAGCTATCCGAACCTAGCCGAGTACACTCGGCTATGTTCGGGCGGCGCTCGAGTGAAGCCGAAAGTGGCCGAGAAGAGCTGAGGACCGGCTCTGTGTATTTCGGTGCCGGCGGCGCCAGTTTCAAATCATGGTCACCGATTTTGAAGATCTGGCAGCTCAGGATCGCAGGGGATTGGCGTATAACACGCGCCCGTGATTTTCCCCTGATTTTAAGGGGAAAAAAGTGCGTGTTATACGCCGATAAATACGGTATATATATATATATATATATATATATATATATATATATATATATGATTTTCTAAAATTCAAATTTCGTATAGAATGATTTTGAATATGATTAGAAAAGATTAGAATAGAATAGAGAAACAATAGAACAGAATAGAATATAATACAATATATGTTTTTCTAGTTTATTCTTTTCTATTCTTTTCTTTTCTATTCTAATCTTTTCTATTCAATTTCAAATTCATTCTATACGAAATTCGATTTTCAGAAGCCATGTTCCGAAATTCGAATTTCGTATAGAATGAATTTGAATTTGAATAGAAAGACTATTAAAGAATAGCAAATAATAGAATAGAAAAGCATAGAAAAACAATAAAACAGAATAAAAAATATTATATATATGTATATATATGTATTCTATTGCTTTATGATTTTATATTCTATGTTATTGTATTTTTTAGAAAATCGATTTCTATTGTTTTCAAATTCGATTCAAATTTGTTTTCGAATTCGATTATGTTTTCGAATTCAATTCGAATATGTTTTCAAATTCGATTCAAATATGTTTTCGAATTCGATTCGAATACGTTTTCGAATTCGATTTGAATATGTTTTCGAATTCGATTCGAATATGTTTTCGAATTGAATATGTTTTCGAATTTGGACAATTTAGTAGGAAAACCTGCGCTAATGAGCAAGACAAAATAAAAAAAATGCTTGAAAAGTGCAATGTGCAGCTGCAACAAAATACTTCAAATATCAAATAAAGTGTAAAAAGAACAGGCAACTTGCTGGTGGAACGCACGGACCGGAAGTTCCGGGAAACAGAAGCCACAGTTGTTACTGGCAGCAGTTCCCTTTTTTTCCCCTTTTTTTTAATCCATGGATCTTTTGAATAATGAGTCTCCCTCCTGACGCTGAAGCAGTAAAGATCAGGTTGTGAGTGAGAGGCGCTTTCAAACAAGACCCGGACATCGTTATCCATCTGTCCCTGCAGAGGGTTATATCTGCAAGCTCGTATGACCTCGCCATAGAGGAGGTCCATCAAGTGCGGTAAGGGTACATCCTTTACTCCTCTCCCGCAACTATCGGTGGCTTGGAAGTGTCCCTATATTTTTCACATTTCTACACTGATATGACACACCTAAGGAACGTTTTATCCTCTTTATACTACTTGTCTTTCATGGACTGAATGTGGTGTTTTTCAAGCGATTGGGGGCCTGATCGCAATTTTTTTGGAACTTTCACTTTCATGTTTTTTCAGAATTATTCACAATTTTTGTCATGGAGATGTGTTTTAATTCATAATTTTTGTATGCTTTATTTTATTGTGTTATTTCTCCGCACTGGGATTTATATTCACTACAGCTCCTGGGTAGTACTCCCAAGGAGCTTCTTAGTTGTAAATTTCATTAGAATGATTTATTTATGCTACCGCACAAATTTAGTTTATATGTTTTCGAATTCGAATATGTTTTCGCATTTGAATATGTTTTCGAATCCGATTTGAATTTGTTTTCGAATTCGATTCGAATTTGTTCGCTTTTTTTCAGATTCATTTAAATTCAGCACTTTTGTAATTCGGAAATTCGGATGCATCCGAATTTCCGAATAATGAAAAATTTGTCCGAATTTCGATTCGGAAAGAAACGAAATGCACATGTCTAGTTCTCTCACAGACCAGCCATCACGAAAGCTCCTTCAATGACTTCATACTGTTATCCTTAGACTATATTCTTAAACATAATATTTTTTCTTTCGATGATCGACTCTTCCTTCAGGTGCAGGGCATAGCCATGGGCACCTGTTGTGCCCCTGGCTATGCCAATCTGTACTTGGGGGAGTGGGAGCGAACCATATTTTGCAACGAGGATCTCTCTATGTACCTCTGCCACATTGTAATGTGGCACAGGTACATAGATGACATCTTTGTGGTCTGGGATGGACCACCTAAATTACTTGATGATCGCCTGCTAGCCCTAAATCAAAATGAATTTAATTTTAAGTTCACCATAATTGCTGATCCTTCAAGGATCACTTTCTTGGATGTAGAAATATTCAAGAGTGACACAAATATGTTATCTTGTAAACTATAGAGGAAAACCACCGCAGGAAACACCATCCTTCACTCATCTAGCTTCCATCCCTGACCCCTTATCCAGTCCATCACCTAAGCGCAATTGCTCCAATTACTCAGATTTCAAATGAGAAGCCAATAACCTTAAAAGGCGCCTCTTGGAGAGAGGATACAGCCATAAGAACCTTAAGAGGGCCTTTAAGCGGGCAAATAACATCAACAGACACAAATTGTTGAGTGTCAAAAATAAATCACCAGAGACTCACAGCCGCATCATTACTACTTATTCTAATGACCACTCATCTATCAGACAAATTTGCAGAAAATACTGGCATCTCCTCACATCTGATCCCACTGTGGGACCATATGTACCTTCCTCTCCCAACTTAACATATAGACGTGCCACCTCCTTGGGTGACCTTCTTGTTAAAAGTGAGTTTCAGGGATCAGAGAGAGGAGACCCATGTAAGACGCTGGGGACATTTCCATGCGGCTCATGTGCATACTGTAAATACATGGACACTAGAAGGAATATATATCTACCCAATGCAATGCGCTATATGCCCAGGCATTTTTCTAATTGCCAGACAACTGCAGTTGTCTATTTATTGTTGTGCAGTTGCAATTGCTTTTATGTGGGCAAGACTATACAGAAGTTGTGGCAAAGACTATATCGTCACATCAGGGCTATGCAAACCAGCAACCCTGATGTACCTCTAGGAAGACATGTGCTACAAACCCACAATGGTATTTGCCCCACTATCAAAGTATTGGTATTGGATCAAGTACACCCGGGCACCCGTGGAAGAGATCTTGATAAACTCCTCCTCCAACGGGAGCTCAGGTGGATATTCCATCTCAATGCCACCTCGCCCCCTGGCCTCAACGAGGCTTTCAGCTTTAGATCCTTCTTACCAGGCTTTACTTCAGGCTCGTTTGACAAAGACATGTAACCCTATCTTTGGTTTCTTTCCCTTCTCCTTTTTCTCCTCTCCTCTTTTTTCTTCTCTTTTCTTGTCTTCTTCTTCCTTGCAATCCTGACAGTATGCGTTTGTATATAAATGAGCACATGAACCTTTTCTGTATTTTAATTGTTAAAGTTTTTTGCCTATTATTATCATAAGCAAATGTCATACTGTACTAATCGTATATTATTACCTTTTTTCTGTTACAGATATTGCATAAACAATAAACTTATTTGTTCAGATGGTAACCAATGGCCTAGGTAAATATCCAAGCTGTGCCTACTATTTTGTCATTCCTTGTGGAATTTGGGCAGGCTTAATTGTTCTTGGTTCCACTGAGGTTCCCCGACATGTGGGGCCCCTTTGGTGGCAACTTTTGCCACCCTTGGGGCAGCTCCCTCTTCAGGGTTGCATCGGCGAAAGCTCCTGTGGAGACAGTAGTCTTCCGCACATGCGCACTGGGCACCTCCAGCGCCCAGTCTATCCGCCAACCATCGTGTCGGCGGCCGTGTCGACGTCTGACGTCACTGTGCTAGACGCGGTGAAGTTGGACGCCGCATCCGCCGGGGGATACCTGTAGGAGACGGATATGGAGATCAAGGCGGCGTAGCAGGTGATCGGGAAAGCTGTCAGCTGACGCTTCCTGATGCCTGTTTTCACCTCCTCCTCCCCCTTCCCATTGAACAAGTATATTATGAATCGTCTTGATTGTCCCCACTTGGCCTCTAGGTGTATATATTCCAGCTACTTATAGCATTAAATGCTGCACAGCCAGGAAACGCCAGAGACTCTTGTGAGCAGGTTCTGACTACCGCATCTCAGGTAATACAAACATGGTACAAATGTTTTAACTTTTGCCATGTTTTTTGGCAATTATTTACCTCTATGTATCATCAGTTTTTCTGTCCTTATGCCTACATCCTATTACATTTTTAGATACCCATCTCCCCCTCTTTTGGGGTATCCGCGTGAGCTTTGTTTGACTGCTTCAGGACAAGCATTACACCTGTCCCCATTCATCTCAGCCATATTTTACCTAGTTTGTATCTTACACATGGGATCAACTTCATAACATATGGGATCAATTTCTTAGTACATCTCAAACTACATGAATCGAGCTTTGAGGCACAGCTGAGCAAAATACACTTGGCCTGACGCTTCATCTATTGATGTGCATGTTTACAAGACTTGAACATACATCTGTAAGTACGAATAGATATATCTTTTGCTTATCTTTTACATGTGCCATAATATTAGCATGTCTAAACCAGTTGTTTGTAACTTATTTACTGTCAATACTGATGTATTACTCCCTCCCCCCTTCCTTTTTTCTCGATAGAAATGGAATAGTCTGCTTTTCTATTAACCTTGAAGAAGGAAATATATATGTCAAAAACATTTCTTTTTGGCTTCCAAAACATGTTGGTGATCTAAGTCTAGCAGCTACTCCTATCTCCAATTGAGATGTATTATTGTTTTTATATTTTTTGTACATTTTTCATTGCTACATTTTTCTATTTTGTATTAATAAAGTGAACATATTTTTATACATAATTTGGGTGTACCCTAATTTGCATTCCCTCTGTGTCTGCATTATCCTCGGGGCCTAATCTCTTTCTAGAGAAGCTAGGGACAACACTATTTGGACACTGAACATCATAGAGACAGCAAAACTCTGCCTTATTCCCCTTTTGCTCCAGTCCACAAATGTGGAGAAGACCTTTGACAGGGTGGACTAGACCTTTTTCCAAGAAACACTCAAATTTGTGGGAGTGCCAAAATTCCATCCTGTCTTGGATTTCTTTTCTTTTTTTTTTTTTTTTTTTTTTAATCTTCATTATTTATTAAAGCTTTCAAACATTACAGCTGATCACCAAGACAAATTGCATTATCTGCAGATTATACACGTTACTACTTTACAGTACCTCTATCTAATTTCATATAATCTCCAGGATACCAATTTAACATTCCTAACAAAACAAACAAATGAGCAAATCAAACAACAAACAGACAACACACAAAAAGGGAAACAAAAAAAATAAACAAAAAAAAGGACCCCCACTCACTCCCCTCTACTCCACCCCTCCCCACCATCACTGTCGAATTTCCAATCGCCAATCACGCGGTCACGTACACCACGTACGACGAGACTAGAAAAGGCCAGTTCAGAACCAAGCGCGGCACCCTTTGGGCTCCTTTTGCTAATCTCGTGTTAATAAAAGTTTGGTGAGAGACGATTCGCGCTTTTTCAGACTCGTTGCTTTCAGATCGTTTTCTGCGGTTCAGTTTGTGCTTGTGGGTTTGTATCTGCTCTTCAGTGCATGCAGCGAGTACCCTTGACTTGTCATTGTGTTCTTGTTCGTTCGTTACTGTTTTTCAGGTCACTCTTCACAGGCCTTGCTGTTCTTCAGTGCATTCTGTTACTTCGTTCTGAGCAGCCTACCGTTTTCTAGCCATGTTGTGTATACGTACTCCTCGTAGAGTTCGTGCTGTGCATGAACAGGGTGGGGAGGAGTTCATGGACCAAGAATTGGTTGCTCCAGCGTGACCAGTTCTCTCATATGCCTTTGCTCCATGAGATCCGTGAGAATAATCCTGATGATTTCAGGAACTTTCTCCGGATGACGGACCCCGTATTTCACCATTTGTTGGCTTCGCTGACCCCCTATATCAGTAGGCAGGATACCTGCATGAGGCAAGCCATCACTCCAGAGCAGAGGCTCGTCGCTACCCTGCGGTACTTGGCGACAGGGAGAAGCCTGCAGGACTTGAAGTTCTCGACAGGCATCTCCCGCCAGGCTCTGGGGATCATTATCCCGGAGACCTGTTCTGCCATCATCCAGGTCCTGCAGAAGGAGTATATGAAGGTAAGATTTTTATGCTTTAATATCACATTTTATTGTATTTAATGTTTGCTAATATATTGTATTTCTTTCCTCATTCCCTAATTACCAAGGTTGTAATATGCTGTGAATGTCCCCTTTGTCCTCATGCATGCTGGATTTTTATGTAATTATTTTTTTTGTCCTTCATACATATTTGCCTTCACTTACCTCCCCAGCATGCTCTTCTGCCCCTATATTCACCTCATGTGCCAGAGGCTTTTTTTTTGTGGTGTCCCCAAATCATTTTTATTAACCCTCCCCCCAACTGCTAAGTCAGCTGATACCGATTCTCTATCTATCCTCAATCATCTATCTGCTGACTTTGCCAAACCCATACACACAATACCCATCTCTTTTGTGGTCAGATGTATGGATGAATTCCCCAAAGCATGTAGTGCAAGGGCCTGCCTGTATACTTTCAAATGGTACTGTTTAAAGTTTTTGTATCCTATTATTATCTTGATAGGTAATAGCAGAATGTCCAAATGTGCTCAAATGTGTACAGTGTGTATTTATATCTTTGTATTATGACACTTCTTACCTGTCCAGTGGGCTGCCAATAGTGTAACTAAGGAGGGGCTGTTCCAATTAATACCCTGTATTTAGGCATTCATCTCTCAATGAAGTGAAGAGGGTTACCTTTCCAAGATTCCCCCCCCCATAATGTTAGAAATGGCCCATGAGGGGGGGGGGATATGATAGGTGTACCTTATACTTTAGTGTTGTAAAATTCCCCTTAATAAATGTTATCCGGATGTTGGCCAAGAAGGTTTGTGTCTAATCTGCTTTCCATGTTTATGTGCAAAAATACTAAGTTTTTTTTGTTTTCCTCAACAGTTTCCTTCCATGCCACAGGAATGGCAGACTGTGGCCTCCTACTTTGCCCAGCGGTGGGACTTTCCTAACTGCGGAGGGGCAATTGATGAGAAACACGTCCACATCATCCCACCACCCAACTCAGGGTCATACTATTATAATTACAAGGGGTTCAATAGTATTGTGATGTTGACGGTGGTATCGGCTATTTACGACTTCCTGTATGTGAACATGGGGAAGAATGGCCGGATGTCCGATAGTGGAGTTATCGCCCAGAGTTTTACAGGTGTCTCCAGAATGGCAGCTTGGACTTGCCACCTCCAGAAGACAATGTGGAAGGACTCCCATTCGTCTTCATTGCGGATGAAGCATTTGCGCTGGGGGACCATCTTATGCGGCCATTCCCGATGAGGACCCTCACCCCGGAACAGAGGGTTTTTAATTACTGGCTGGCCAGAGCCAGAAGAGTGGTGGAGAACACATTTGGAATCATGGCCAGCCGGTCCCGCCTATTTCTGACACCCATCCATATGGCGGAGTATAAACTTAATCATATAATCCTGGCATGCTGTGTTCTACATAACTTTTTACGCCAACATTCTGCCAACTATGCTGGCTCAGTTGGGCCTGAGGCCAGGATGATAAATGAAACAACCCTGACGGCACTTGAAAGTGGCCGTCCTGGCTTGCCCTCCCTGAGTGCCCATGATGTCCGGTTAAGATACCTTGAGTTCTTTGCGGGTAGGGGGGCCATCAATATGCCAGCAAATTTGTGAAGCCTTTATCAAATAAAACCAAAAAAGAAACCAAATCTTTGTTGACATTTACTGCTTGTGTTTGTTTTAGATGACCCTGACAGAAATGTGGGGAGTTCTGAAAATGGCGTGATTGTGTAACCTTATACAAAGCACTGTTGGGTGTTATTTACTAAAGGCAAAGACACTTTGCACTACAAGTGCACTTAAAACTGCACTGAAACTGCACTTGTAGTGCAAAGAGGATTTGCCCTTAGGAAATAAGCCCCATTGTCACAGAAAACAGCAATTACATCACCACAAAAGTGTTGTAGCGTTGAGACAATAATCCACACATTCTTGATTAACAATCTTTTTAATACCTGCACAATCACATGTGCATTTAGAAAAGGTTTTTAAAACAAACCAACATGTTTGTTGTATAACAATTTTTGGGGGGGCATTATAAAAAATATAAATATCCATTTAAGATAAAACAGGCATGTGTAAAACCAACAAGAAAGACACAAATCTTGAACTTACAAAGTTCATATTTGGTAGAACTTGAAGGCAATATCAGACATGAGTATTTAGGATCTGTGTTTGATATTGCGTTCAGATGGGGTGAAGTCACCCCAGGAAAAGCGAAATTTGGAAGATGCACACAAATTTCCCAATGTCAACATGTGCTAGCTGCCATCACGGGGGATCAAGGGATGTGTTTTGGGGGAGAAACCCCTTCCTATCAGCTACTTTATTATTGCGGAAGGGGTTGCACCCCCCAAAACGCGTCCATTGATCTCCCGTGATGGCAGATAGCACATGTTGGCACACTGTGTGCATCCTCCAAATTTGGCTTTTCTAAAAATCGCTAAAACATTTTTAACATTGAAGCACACAAAAAAACAAAGTGTTTTGGAGGGGTTTTAAATTCGCTACAAAACATCAATGATGTTTTTATTTTTTTAATAACATCATTGATGTTTTTCTTGAGGTTTTCCAATTGTAAATTACACCCCATGATCTCCCCGATCAGGATCTGTGCACTTTCTGATGTGAAAGGATCTGGATCCACAACATCACGATCACCTAAAAAAAGAGAAACCAAACAAAAACAGGTATCAAAAATATGCCGGCATCCATCTCTTACCTGAGCCTGTGGTCGCAGACACTCACCTGTTGTGGTGACAATTTCCACCACGTCTTCTTCCTCTTGCTCTTCTTGTGTTGGGAGGATTTCCCCTTCTTCCAGAGGTGGGGGTCTGTGGTCTCCTCGGATGAGGGATGTCCTCCGAGTCTTTTCTCCCCTATGTAAAACAAAAATGCTATACTTAGCACACAGATATTTGATGGCAGAACTATAAATAGGAAACATTGCTTGGAAGTGGGGTACAATTGTCTATTTTGTGAGAGCTCCAAAATGTAGCATTTTCAGTGTCCTTTGTCAAGCTGCAATACTTTACCTGTTTGGTACAAGCTTCCCAGATGGAGTCACCCCTATAGTATACACTGGAACACCTGTGTGGGCCCCCTAATAAAAAAAGGTGTTCTGGGGTCCCACACTAGTGCTCCAGTGTCCAGATGTGAAAACCACTGCTCAGTGTCCTCTCCTTACACAGAATCCAGTTTGCATTTCATTCTAGTAACAAAGCCATCTACACAACCAAATTAGTTTCATACAAGTAGGGCGTAAAAAATGTGGCCAAATGCATATGGCCAAAACAATGGTGTTTTATCGGCCGAAAGAAAAATGTTTGATACGAACGAATAATGTGCCCATGAACCAGAAAGTTGCCATTTTAAAATGTACACTTGTAAGAAAAGCACATGGAGCAGCGCGAACGTCATAAACACAAAAAAAGAATAGGAACACAGCACAACTACTTACTTTTTTGCAGCACTCTCCGGATATTTCTGTACTGCTCGTGTTCTCGTAATTTCAGGTCTGACCACCGCTTCCTGAGCTGATCTTTTGATCGACGTACCCCGAAATGCCGGTGCAGACTTTTGACCACTTTCGCCATGATCTTGGCCTTTCGGACATTGGGGTTGGGGTAAGGTCCATACTTCCCATCATAGTCGGCCCTCTTCAGGATGTTGACCATCTCCAACATCTCCCCAAAGGACATATTTGAGGCCTTAAATCTCCTTCTGGATCGGGACGTTTCTGGCTCCGAGCTTTCCTCCTCCTTGTTCCTGTAATTAGCATGCACCTGCTGTGTTTTTGGCTCTTCCCCCACTGCGCAGAACGAAAAGGGGCAGGGAATAGACTATAAATAACGTCGGGGCGGGCGGAGTTACACGCATGCGCAGTGTGTATAAAGTGTAAAACGCGTGCGTATTACGTACGATCTGTGAGCGGAGGAAGGAGCATCGGAGGCGCCAATCGTGCTAACGAAGGTAAGATCTAAACTTGGGCCTACACAGCTTTGAAATTGAAGCCTATATTGTAACAAGATTAGGAGAGCTTGGCCTGACCTTAGGGTTTGTCTTGTGTTCTGTCTTGCAGAGTAAATGGATGGCTTCATTGACCACAACTTCCTCCCCCTGTTCATAGACAAATACAGGGAGCTGCCCTGTCTGTGGTAGGTGAGACATCCCCATTATAATCATAAACAAAAGAGGCAGGCAGCGCTGGAGAAACTGCTGGAGTTGGTGAAACCGGTGGTCCCCACAGCGACCATCCCCTATTTAAAATCCAAAATTGGTGGCCTGAGGAGCACTTATCTTAGGGAGCGCAAGAAGGTCACGCATTCCCAGAGGTCCGGAGCTGCAGCAGATGACGTTTATGTCCCCAGGCTGTGGTAGTATGAGAGACTGCGATTTCTGTCAGACCAAACTGAAGTCAGGGAATCCCTCTCTACTCTTCCTTCCACTCTTCCTTCCACCCCAGCTGAGGCTTCCGATGTCCAACCTGGGCCTTCCAGCCAGGAAGAAGTGGAGGAGCCCAGCTGGAGTCAGGTATAGCATTCCTCTACAGATTTCTTGTCAATAAAGAAATGATCTTTTTTAGATGTTATTATTGATCACTAATTGCTGACTGCAAAAAGTGTTTTACATATCAATAGACAGTAGTGGGCACCCAAAATTGGGACAAGAATGAAAAATGCTGGGCTCAGAATGATAATCTGTTATATTTGTTAACATTCAATTTGCAACAGTCAGGAGGTGACAATTGTGTGTGATTGATGACTAAAAAAATAAAACTATGTCCCTTTTTCATACACAGGAAGACCTCAGCCAGGAGGAGGCTGTGGAATGTGGCAGCAAGGAGGAGGCGGGGCTAAGTTGCAGCCAGGAGGAGGCGGGGCTAAGTGTCAGCCAGGAGAAGCCTGGGACAAGTCGAAGCCTGACCGAATTGCAGGTTCCTCCCCTCCACCTTCCATACAAAAGAGTGAGGAAGGCGACTCACATGCAGGATTCTGCACTCAGGCTAATTCAGGAGGCTTCTGCGTCCCTCAGAGCCTTACCCACTCCTGAAGAGGCCTTTGCCTGCATGGCTGCCACAAAACTGCAGGGCATGCAGGAGGGTCAACGCCTCATGTGTGAGCAATTTATTTATAAAGTTCTAACTAAGGGGGTGATTGGCAAAATCACACCCAAGACCGACTTGATTGAGTTGGACCATCCTTCTCCTCCTCCTCCTGCTGCCACAACTCCACCACCACAGCATGGAAGGAAGCGTGGAAAGAAGACCAGAGAGTGATGGCCCTGGGTTCAGTCTGGTCTGACAAAAGCTGCAGTCTCTTGTATGACCACAGCCTGGGGGCACAGATGTCATCTGATGCTTTCATGATCTCTGGGACTTCTGGAGCAGACTACACTCCCTTAGATAAGGACTCCTCAGGCCACCAATTTTGCCTGGAAATAGTTGATGTGTGCCCTGGGGGTCCAAGGCTTCACCCATTTCTGCTGTTTCTCCAGCGTTGCCTCCCTCTTTGTTTAGTTGTGAGCCCTTAATAAATGATTTTTTGGGGAAAATTATACTCTCCTATGTGTGTTTTCATCCAAAAAGGACAGTTTGTTGGTGAGGATTCAGGTACATTTCTAAAGTACAATGTGAAATTAACAAGAGACACCGACACCAAACAATCTCCTACAGATTAAATATAACAACATATCAATGGTGTTGTGGTAACTTGGCACACAAAACACACACACAAATATTCTGGAGTAAAAATAAAAATACAATAAAACAAAGATCAGCCTTGAAAAAAAGACAAACCAAAAAAAAAATAATCTGCCTTAAAACCAAAAAAAAATTCCAACACAAAAAAAATGTTGTCAGATGTGACAAATCTAAATATATTAAGGGAATCCCGCTAAATAATAAAGAAATACGTTTGTGAGAAGTCTGTGTGAATATGAGCAGCAAAACTACTTCATTCTTCTCACGTTATAAAGAAGAAGAGAGTGCGCTGTATTAAACCATTTTTAACGTTGCACCGTGACGAAAGTGTTGTATCCATTGTGAACGCTAAGTTTACCAGACCGAGCTGTTCTGTCTCGAAATTTCTTCTGAGCATGCGTGGCACTTTGTGCGTCGGAACAGGCCACACACGGTCGGAATTGACGCGATCGGATTTTGTTGTCGGAAAATTTTATAGCTTGCTCTCAAACTTTGTGTGTCGGAAAATCCGATGGAAAATGTCCGATGTAGCCCACACACGGTCGGAATATCCGACAAAATGCTCCGATCGGACATTTTCCATTGGAAAATCTGACCGTGTGTACGGGGCATAAGGCATCCTGTCCATCCTGTTTCTGCTCACGAATTATAACTTAGATCATTACTATGATATTCTAAGGGGGGGGCAAAGAGAAAAACTTGCCAATCCTGGAACTGTTACCCAGGGTCCCCATAACTTGGCTAATATATCTATTCTACCCCTGTTCTTATACACTTGTTGTTGCATTAATATTGTCGCATTTACCTCAGAACGTCATTCCTCGAATACTGATCTATTAGAAGGCATCTATTTTCTAGCAATTATCTTACGAGCTATAAATAGTAATCTGCCAATTGGTATTAACTTGTCCCACGGATATAGCTCTTCATTAACATAGCCCAGTAGACAAGTCTTTGGTTCCATTTCTATATCGGTATTGTAAGCCTCGTTAATTGTGGACACCACCTCTTGCTAATATCTAACCAGATTGGGGCAGTTCCACAACATATGGATCAAATCAGCCAGGGCCTGCTTACACCTCGGACAATCCGGGGTTTCCCTCCTCCTCCACTTATATAGTGGAGTCCTATATGTCCTAAATATAATAAACAATTGAGATAGGCATTGTGAATATGATATGGATACCAATGGGGCCCTCTTCAGAATATTTTGCCATTCATCCTCTATTATACCACCCAGGTCTGTCTCCCACCCCGTTCTACCTGGAGTATTCTTAAAATCTTGATATTTCATCATAAGTTGGTTATAAGCTAATGTAATTAGACCTTTCTTTTTCTCCTTAGCCCCCCGTCAATAAAGACATCAATGGCATAGATCTTGTATTCATCCCGACACCCTTAAACTGCGAGTTAGCTGCATAACGCAGTTGTAAATATTAATAGAAGCTATTATGATGCAGTTGTTACGACTCCTGTAGCTCCTGAAATGAACACATAACATTTTGAACATAAAGCTGTGAGATATATTCCTTTAGAACGCCAGTGCTCAAACCCTTCCACTTTACATAACTCTTTATAATGCCTGTTCCCCCAAATTGGTGAAAATTCTGACACCCCTACATAATCCATTATTCGTCTCATTTCTTGCCATATTTTATTCATAAAGACCAATGTTGGTCTAGACTGAATGCTCGTAAATGATCCCAATTCTAACTGGGCTATAAGATTATAATACGAGCAGTGACTCAGAAGCACAGCTTGTATGGAGTCTCTCCAATCTATCATCCCCCATTCAGCAAAGTGCTGCAATTGAGAGCGATAAAATACATTCTCGGCTATGGTACCGCTAGACCTCTCCCATCCTTAGTACGCTGAAGGATAGACAGCTTGATCCTAGGGCTTTTTCCTTTCCACAATAACTTTCGGAACCAAAAGTCTATTTTCTTAAACCATTTTAAAGGAATTCATATGGGTGAGTTGTGTAACACATACAACAGTTGGGGAGCCCAAATCATCTTTATAAGGTTTGCTCGACCCACCACTGATAAAGGCAACTTAGACCAGGCCAAACTCTTTTGTTTAAATCTGTTCAAAATAGGGTTCAAATTATATTGTAGGTAGTCCTTCACCCTTAGGGATATCCATATTCCTAGATATTTAAAGGATGTCACAACTTTTATTTGCTGAACCTCACTTGATATACTTAAATTGGGATCGTCTATAGGAAATAAAACTGATTTGTCCCAGTTAATGATAAATCCTGAAAATGAGCCAAAATTTTTTATACAGGTCATTACAGAGATCAAGGAATTATTTGTATGTCCCAAAAACAACAGAGCATCATAAAGTGATATTTTTTCAGTTTGTGCCCTTCTAATAAATCTGCAGATATCCTCAGATTGCTGAATTGCTTCTGCTAATGCAAATAACAAAGGGGACAGGGGGCACCCCTGCCTCATGCCCCTTGATAGTGTAAAGAATTCTGTCACATGCCCATTAATTCGCATGCAGGCCTTTGGAGCTGAGTATAATAATTTAACCCAGCGTATAAATCTATTTCCCAGGCCAAATCTACCCAGCACCTCCCACAAATATGTCCACTCAACGCTGTCAAACGCCTTTGCAGCGTCGAGTGACAAAATAGCTCTCTTCCCCATGTTATCTGTTGGTACTTGCATATTCAGATATAGTCTCCTTAAATTTTAAGTCTCCAAAAAAAAAAACAAACACCCACCAAAAAAAAAAAAAAAAGAACCCCTACACCCCCCACAAAAAACCCTACAAAACCCCCCCCCAAAAAACCTGTCTTGGATTTCAGCCATCTATAAGAATCCCACTGCTATGGTACGGGTAAATGTTTATGATTCCAACCCTTTTTACATCTCAAACGGCAGCAGACAGGGTTGTCCCCTGTCCCCCCTACTATTCATCTACTATTCATTCTCTCTCTGGAGCCCTTTCTATAACATATCAGAAGTAACCTGACCATCCAAGGAGATGAAGTTGGCAAATGCCAGAACAAAGTGGCGGCTTACGCCGATGACCTCTTATTCTATATTACTGAGCCTCTTACCTCCATACCCTCCTTGTTACAGGAGTTGAAATGCTGTAGTAGTTTGTCTAAGTTCAGGGTCAATTTATTAAAATTGGAGGCCTTCAATATCTCCCTATCAGTCGCTACCAGAGAGAGCTTATGCCCTATTTTCCCATTTAAATGGGCTGCCCGCTCGATTCAATATCTGGGAATGAAAATTCCTGCGAACCTAAATGATGTGCTTCCTCTCAACTATCAGCCTTTCCTGTTAACACAAGCCACTGACCTTAAAAAGTGGGACTCTCTGGCCCTTTCCTGGTATGCCCACTGTAACGTACTTAAGAAGAATGCGATGCCCAGACTCCTGTACTTATTGCAGGCTCTGTCGATAAAAATACCTCAAACCTTTTTTTCATGAGGTGAGTACAGTATTTATCAAATTCATTTGGCAAAATAAACATCCACACCTTAGCAGAGCATTGCTGTTATGACATAAGCTGAAGGGCGGTGTGGGTCTCTGTATTATACAGCGGCGCATATGACCAGGGTCGTGGACTGGTGCCGACACAGCGACCTGAAATTCTGGGTATCGCTGGAACAGGAGGTGGCCAAGGCTGTGCTTCCTGGACTACCTTGGGCTGGGAAAATCCACTTTACCCATTTATCTACTCATCCATTGATTGGCCCCACTTTAGCGGAAATGGTTTTTCCGACTTTCTTCAATGAGCAGTTTCCCATCCCCAATTACTCCAAATTGTTGATCACCCGGGGTTCATACCTGGTTTCACTGATCCAACTTCTCTTTCGCAAAGCCCACAGGATCTTCTGGGGGCCTTTCAGCTCTTACGATCTTCCGGTTGGATATCTAAAGAGACTTTGCTGTCTGGACGGGCTCCTCTTAAATTGGATTTATAGCGGACTAATTAATTGTTGCACTTTCTTGGATCATTGCCTAAACCAGCCATTTTTGTCCGTAAGCTTCACTCTTTTGAGGAACTTTGCTTGGGCGATGGCCCGATCTGGATCTCCTTATCAACCTCCTATAGTTCTGAATCTCCATGCCACTGATGACCCCCCATTGTTAGCAAAATGGGAGAGAGACTTGCAAGTTACTTTTTCTGAACCCCAAAAAGAATGCATACTTTTTTGCGCAAATCCTCTCTCAGCAGCAAATATCAGGAGACCACGTACAAAATTATGACTCATTGGTGTAGAACCGCATCATTTCTGCCAAAGATATTTCCTCACCAGATGGATAGCTGTTGGTTTTGTGGCTTTCATTCTAAGACCCTCCTACATATTTTTTGGGAGCGTCCTATGCTTGCAACTTAAGGAAATGTTACCACAAATCCCTTCTCATGCATCTTCTTAATACTGCACTGGCTTGCATTTAACCTCTGTGGAAGCAACAGTCTCCTCCAACGGTGGCCCAGTGGCTCGCAAGAGCGAAGGAAATAGAGAAAATGGAATCTGACCTCCACTTTATTAGATAAGTCAGATGGGTTTACTGGGACCTCTTCCGCTTCTCTGACGAATTCCTCCAATATACCTAATAAAGATTCACTGTCAGTGGTCCCCACTGCCTGACTGATGCTGTTGTTTCCTGCTCTTTGGAGGTGACACCTCAATCTCCCTACCACCCTCCCTAGCTCTTTTCTAACATCTTCTGCCCCACCCCCCTTCCTCTTTTCTCTCTCTTTTTTTTTTCTTTTTTTTCTCTTCTCTTCTCTTTATTTCTTACCTCTCCCTCTCATTCATTCTTCATCTGATCTTTTCTATTTCTTTCACAACAAATAAGTAAAAAAACATGGTGTGTACAGGCATTCCTTCTACGATATAATAGATTTTTATGGCAACTTGGGATCACCCCCTCCCCTCCATCAACACAAGCACAACATGCTGGAAAGGTTCTATACATTTAGGTACGATTGTTTTGCATCTCTTACCCCTTTAAACGTTTGCCTTAATCTTTAACATACAGTAGCTTTGGTTGTGCATTATAAATTTGACCCTGATTGATTATACTGAGAAGTTATCTTTTTATTGTACCTGTGACAAATCTTTAAAGAAAAAAGAAAAAAATGAAAGGGGTTGTAAATCCTATTTTTTTTTCTAAAAATAACAAACATGACTATGCTTATCTGTTCTGTGCAATCATTTTGCACAGAACAGCCCCAATCCTCTTCTTCTGGAGTTCTCCACCGGCACTCAAAGCCCCTCCTCTTCATCGGCTGTCCCCACAGAAAGCTGCTTTCCATGGAGGCACCCATGCAGACTCGTTCTTGAGTCCTGCTGCTGCGTCCATTGACACAGACTCAGTCCTGCCCCCTGCTCCCATGTCACTGGATTTGATTGAAAGCAGCGGGAGCCATGGGCTCCCGCTGCTATCAATCTGTCCAATGAGGAGAGAGACTGCAGCTGGAGCTGCTGCGATTGTGCACGCTACTGGCTCAGGTAAGAAAAAGGGGGGGTTTGGGGGAAGCTGCAGCACAGAAGGTTTTTCACCTTAATGCATAGAATGCATTAAGGTGAAAAACCTTGAGGCTTAACAACCACGTTTTCCAAGTGCAAATTTTCACTTGAAGGGGTTGGTGTCCATGTCCTGAAAAAAGTATTATAAGGTGTTCAAAATATGTTGTTAATGTGCAGTTTCCACACAGTTTCTACATAGTTATCATTCTTTAAACCTTGGAGCATTTATACTTGTGGTTTGCTTCACATTTTAATGTTTAGCCCCTCTCACACGACCGTTCTGATCAGGTCTGCCTTTCACTTTTTGAGCAGAATTTGATTGAACAGTCCATTCATACTTATGGACCAGAGGGTGTAAATGGACACTACATTTTCGAACAGCGAACACTTTATACAGTACATAAAAGCATATTTGTATTGATTGATAGCGATGAGCTGAATGGTTTCAGATTTGGGGTAATTTTCGGAACCTGCTGCGCAAATTACCTCAGCTATTCAAGCTGATCTGCAAAATTTGGGCAAAAGGATTAAGGCCATAGATCAAAAATCAGACCACGCTGTAGCTAGAGCTAACCAAAACACTGTCAACATACAAGACCTTCAGGACCAATTGGACACTGCTTTATCTAAAATTGATGATCTTGAGAACAGGTCCAGACGTTATAACTTTTGGAATAGGGGACTCCCCAAAACCATTAAAGATGTCCACTCAGCAGTTTGTTCCTGCATCAAAGAGCTCCTTTTGGACATTCCAAACCACCACTTGGAATTGGACAGAGCCCACAGAGCACTACAACCACCTCATCCAGATGGACTTCCAAAGGACATTGGATAAAAAAAGGCTGATAGGGGGCGCTGAGTGAAATGTGTTAAACCCTTATACGACCATATGACATGGAGATAAAGTGAACATGTGCATAAAGGTGCAACAAAAACAACAAACAACAAAAAATACACCAAGGGTTAAAGTGAACTTGTGCTTATGGTGCAATATATAAGCCTTTATATGGTATGAAAAGGTGATCAAAAGTTCATTAATACCATTTGGTGAAACTATAAAATGTCCATGATATTCAACGCTGTATCTTGATTGATAGACCCAAACCAAAAAACAAGAGGGAATTCCTTCACCGTATGCCTTACCAATGTACTCAGAATCAAAAACTGCTCACCAGATGGTTCTGACCTCTTTAGTTTCAATATATCTTTATTTGGTTTAACAAAAAGAAATAGGCATGTTATATAGATTGGTATACTTTAACTTGTACATGGGTACCGTTACCTAGGTACTTTAATAGATGTAGGTATAGAGGGGAAAGAGTAGAATGGGCAGAGGCCTGAGTGGAAGTGAATTGGAGGAAGGCGGGGGAGGGGAGAGTGAATGACACCATTGGGTTAAGTTGTTTTTTTTTTTTTTTTACAAGCTAGTAATGGTCACGTATTAAAGTGGAGTTCCAGTCATAATTTTATTTTACATTATTGTACTGCATTAAATCTAAATAACAACCTGTGGAAATTTTTTTTTTTTTTTACTCACCTTTTCTTCTCTGTTGCTAGGGGGTCCCTCGTAATCTGCCTCTTCCTCTCCGAGGCGCTTGACGTAATTTCCCTTGGCGCCCGTGCTCGCTAGTGCTCCTGGGAGATGTCTATCATCATTTCTCAGGAGTCACTGGGCAACGCTGGGGGCATGTTACATTGTCATAACAACAGGGCGGGACCTTCCTCCGTTGCCACCCATTGTGGCAACGTTACAAAGAATCGATGCTACGACTGGCGCTAAATCGCGCATGCGCAAGATCGAGAGGTGCATGCTGGGTGACCAGCATGCACCTCTCCATGCACATTCCAGGAAGGAATCGCGATTGGGCTTCATATGCCCACAGCAATGAGGGAAACGGCCAAATAAGGAGGATTACAATTTTACAGTAAGAAATGTATTTATTAGAATACATAATCTAGATAATTGTATACTTTTATTTAACTTATTTTAACACTAAAAATATTACCCCAAAAAAAACATTTTTTGCTGAAACTCCGCTTTAAGCAGAGTAGTAACACATTTGCAACTAGTTTAGAAGCTTTAAAGTCTAAGCAATGTTATAATGGGTCAAGAGATGCTAGAGTAGAGGCAACTTGCAAGAGGAATGAGAGGTCCATGAAGACCATAGAAAGTTAAATTTGTCCATCTGGAGATTTGCCTTAGCGAACATAAACTCTAGTTGTGCGTGTTTGTTCAGAATTGTGATGGTTGTAGCTACATCAGGGGGTGTCGATTGCTTCCAACTCCTGGCAATTGTGAGTCTGGCCGCTATGAATATGTAAGTTAGGATGGTCTGTGATTTTGGAGGCCAGGATTCCAATCCTATTCCGAACAGGGCCAGTTTTGGTTCCAGTGAGAGTAATAAGTTAGTTATGGAAGAAGCTAATATGAAACTGGAAGTCCAGTAAGGTGTTATTTTTGGGCAAAACCACAAAATGTGAGGAGGAGAGCCCGTATGCCTGCATTTCCGCCAGCATTGTGAGGATTGGTTAGGGTATATAGTAGCCAGCTTGTCTGGAGTTAGGTACCAATTATGTAGTAGCCTTTGAAAGTTATGAGGATGTATTCCATTGGTTGAGGTCAGCTGAGAATTGGAAGACTCTTTCCCAATAGGACATTGAAGGGATTTTTGTTCTGAATTATAGAGGTGAGGAGGTTGTAATATGGGGCAACTCCTATTCGTAGGGTGTGTCCAGTAGGCAGATAATTTTTGTTGAGTTTCTCAATAGGGCTCTTTTGGATTGCGTGCCGTACTTGGAGATATTTGAAGAAGGTGGAAGATTTCAAGGAGTATTTTGTGCTGAGCTCCTGAAAGTAAGTAAGTCATTGCAGGTAAAGAGGTGTGCAATTTTGTGGATTCCGGCTCGGTCCCAGTCTGCCAAAGAGGTTCCTGGTATTATTGATTCCAGGGATCTTAATGGGAGAGCGTGTAGAGAAAGTAATGAAGGTCCTTGACATGTTTTGGTTATCGATTTCCATACTTTGAGAGTTGCATTAATGTCCAGAGGTTGCGATGGAGGAGAGTGTTGAAGCCAGGTAGATGTGTTAAGTTAGAGCTCATGGGAGCAGATTCAATTTGAGTCCAGGGGAGACGTAGGGTTGGGGTCCACCGTGGTCTGGATTGGGAGAGAATGGTAGCTTTATAATATGCAGTAACGTTGGGAGCCCCCATGCCCGCTGTTTTAGTTGGGGCCTGGTATGGATTTTAGGGGGACCCCGTGCAATTTTTTTTTAAATTTTGGTTTGGGGTTCCCCTTAATATTCATACCAGACCCAAAGGGCCTGGTAATGGTCTGGGGGTGGGGGGATCCCATGCTCTTTTTTTCAATGATTTTTATCTATATTGCCGAGACCTGACAATTCGTTACAGCAGCGATCAGTTTTAAATGACAATTTTTCCTTTAGAAATGTCATTTTGCTGTGGTACTGTTCTAAACACGGAAAAAATGTGCCACTTTACAAGCATACTATAGACACCCCCCAGGCACTTAGACACCTTTCCGCCCAGGCCAATTTTCAGCTATCAGCGCTGTCGCAATTTGAATGACAATTGCGCGGTCATGCTACACTGTACCCAAACAATTTTTTTATCATTTTGTTCCCACAAACAGAGCTTTCTTTTGGTGGTATTTGATCACCTCTGCGGCTTTTATTTTTTGTGCAACGAAAAAAAAAAGACCAAACATTTTGAAAGAAAAAAAAAAAAAACAAGTTTTTCTTTGTTTCTGATTTTTGTAAATAAGTACATTTTCTTCTTCAATGACGGGCACTGATATGGCTGCACTGACGGGCACTGATACGGTGGCACTGATGGGCACCAATGAGGTGGCACTGACGGGCACTGATGATGGGCACTGATAGGTGGCACTGATGGGCACTGATAGGTGGCACTGGTATGTGGCACCGATGGGCACTCATAGGTGGCACCGATGAGCACTCGTAGGTGGCACTGATGGGCACTTGTAGGTGGCATTGATGGGTACTTATGGGTGGCACTGATGGGTACTTATGGGTGGCACTGATAGGTGGCATGGATGGGCACTGATGGGCACTGATAGGTGGGCACTGATGGGCATGGATGGGCACTGACAGGTGGCACCGATAGACACTGATGGGTGACACTTACTGGTGGCACTGATGCCCCTAAGGGTGGCATTGCTGGGCATCACTGCAATATAATGGTGCCAATCAGTGCCCATTTTTGGGCACTGATTGGCACAGATTGGGCACTGATTGGGCACATGTGGAGGGCCATGGGGTACATACCTGGCCATCCACATGTTGCCCCCTTCCCTGGTGGTCCTAGTGGTGATCCCTGGTGGTCCAGTGTGGTCATCTGAGGGAGGCTGCGCTGATAAACAATCAGCGCAGACCATCCCTGTCAGGAGAGCCGCCGATGTCAGACACGAGTGAGGAAAAGCCGATCAACGTCTCTTCCTATTGACATCGTGATTAGCCGTGATTGGATATGGCTGATCACATGGTAAAGAGCCTCCACTGGAGGCTCTTTACCAAGATCGGTGGAGTGGTGTGTCAGACTAGGGCGCGCAGCGGCATGTTATCCTGCTGCACGTCATATGACGCCCAGTCAGGATATCATCTGCTATGGGCCAGCAGGAAGTGGTTAAGCATTAAAAAATCACTGCTCCGGAATAAACGACCGTTTTTAAAACATTTTTTCGCATTGATACATGTCCCCTGGGGCAGGACCCCTGTCCCCAAACACTTTATGACAATAACTTGCATATAAGCCTTTAAAATGAGCACTTTTGATTATTCATGTTCGTGTCCCATAGAGTTTAATGGTGTTCGTGTTCTGCCGAATTGTTTGCCTGTTCGGTTTGTTCTGGTGTGAATCGAACTCGGGGGTATTCGGCCCATCCCTAATTGAGGGATGACACCTGATATGCTCTGCTAGAGGTTCCATAATCAAGGAAAGGATTATAGGGGAGAATTGACATCCCTGCCGTGTTCCGTTTGTGATGGGTAAAAGTGGATGACATGAATCCCGAGGTCCAGACTTTGGCTGACGGTTTTGAGTACAGTGCTGTTATGGCCGAGAGTATACATCCTGAAAAGCCATATTTATAGAGAACCGCTTGCATGTAGGACCAATGTACCCGGTCAAATACTTTCTCTGCTTCGAGGGAAAGCAGAATAGATGGGGTTTTTTGATGTTCAGCCCATTGGATTAGGTTCATAAAGCGTCTAGTGCCATCGGAGGTTTGTCGACCATGCACAAACCCAACTTAGTCTGGATGTATTAGGTAAGGAATAATATTAACAAGGCGGAGTGCTATAAGTTTGGCATTATACCTTGGTGTCTGAGTTTAACAAAGAAATGGGTCGGAAGTTGGCTGGATCGTCCCCATTTTTCCCGGGTTTGGGGATTTTGACAATAATGGATTCTAGAAATTCAGGAGGGCACATTCCCTTGTTGGCAATGTTATTGAGGGCATTAGTAAGGTGAGGGCATAAATGCATAAAAGGTTTTGTAGTAATCATTGGAGAAGCCGTCTAGGCCTAGAGATTTATGGAGGGGAAGTGAATTAATGACCCTAGCAATTTCCTCTTCTGTAAATGGGGCAGATAGGGTGGTAAGTTGTTTATCAGTTAGTGAAGGTAGGTTAATTGAATCTAGGAATTGTTGAACATCTGGAAGTTGGGGAAGATCGGCAGAGTTATGCCCCGTACACGCGGTCGGATTTTCCGATGGAAAATGTGTGATAGGACCCTGTTGTCGGAAATTCTGACCGTGTGTAGGCTCCATCACACATTTTCCATCGGATTTTCCGACACACAAAGTTTGAGAGCAGGCTATAAAATTTTAGTGAAGGTAGGTTAATTGAATCTAGGAATTGTTGAACATCTGGAAGTTGGGGAAGATGGGCAGAGTTATGCCCCGTACACGCGGTCGGATTTTCCGACGGAAAATGTGTGATAGGACCCTGTTGTCGGAAATTCTGACCGTGTGTAGGCTCCATCACACATTTTCCATCGGATTTTCCGACACACAAAGTTTGAGAGCAGGCTATAAAATTTTCCGACAACAAAATCCGTTGTCGTAAATTCCGATCGTGTGTACAAAAATCCGACGGACAAAGTGCCACGCATGCTCAGAATAAAAGAAAGAGATGAAAGCTATTGGCCACTGCCCCGTTTATAGTCCCGACGTACGTGTTTTACGTCACCACGTTCAGAATGATCGGATTTTCTGACAACTTTGTGTGACCGTGTGTATGCAAGACAAGTTTGAGCCAACATCCGTCGGAAAAAATCCTAGGATTTTGTTGTCGGAATGTCCGAACAAAGTCTGTGTATGGGGCAGTAGAGTCCTTAAGATTGTATAGGTTTGAATAGTATTTAAAAAACTGCTCTGCTATGTCTGCTGGGTTGGTAATTTGTGTGCCCGAGTGTCCTTTAAGGAACAGGATTTTCAATGCCTTAGCTTGCCTCTTAAACTGTTTGGCCAAGAACACACCCGGTTTGTTGCCTGAGGTATATGAGGTCAATTTAAGGTGCTTAATGTAGAAGTCATAGCCCTTCTGCAGCAAGGAGCTGAGATAGTTACAGTGAATTGAGATTTCTTTAGAGAGTTTGCGCTCATGTTTGCTTTTGTTGCGGGATTCTAAAAGTTTGATTTGTTCAATAAGGGAAGATATTTGTTGTGTGCGTCACTTCTTCTCATGGGCAGAAAGTTTAATGAAAACACCTCTAATATAGGCCTTATGAGCGTTCCATAAGAGAGTTGGGTCTGTATCAGGATTGGCGTTGGTCTGGAAAAAGAACTCTAGGTCTTTTTCCAGTTGCCGTTTATATGCTAGATTCGCAAGGATAGAATAGTGGGCGTTTTGGATAGTATCAAGTCAATAGATATCGGGGCGTGATCAGACCACGTGATTACACAAATGGAGGATGCTGATACTTTTTGTAAGATATATTTATCTGATAGGAAGAGATCTATTCTGGAGTACACCCCATGGGCTGGGGAGTAAAAGGTGTAATCCCTTTCATTTCCGTGTGCACAGCGCCAGATGTCATATAGGTCCTCTGATGTTAGTCCTTTAGCATTTAAGGATACTATTCTAAGTGTCATGGAGATAGAGTAGGAAGATTAAGAATTGCAAGTCCAGGTATCCAGGCAACGAGAGGGGCCACATCCTTCTAAGGCATGTAGCATTGTATTCCGTTTGGTCAAAAGCGTATATTTTACACAGAGAGTAATAAGCATACATCTGGGTGTCATCCCGAGGAGGGATGTAGAGAGGAAAAAAAAGGAGGGTGGTGAAAGGGTAACGAGTATGAAAGAGAACAAAAAAAAGTCACGTTCATAGCACGCCTCAAATACGGGAGGAGAATAAACAAGCACTGCAAGTAGCAGGGCATAGAAGGATTAGTAAAAACAATTTCAATGAGTGAGCTGCAAACAAGGGGGATTAACAATCCCATAAAGATGTAGCTGTATAAATTGTGCCTAAGCATTGGACCATAGGGATAGTCATTTGTTTGTGATGTTGCGCCATCACAAACAAATGGTTAGGTGCATTGCGGTCGGGGCTCCTTCATCAGGTGAGGGAGCTAGTCCCCAGTTGTGAAGTTGCTTCAAGCCCTGTTTCAAATTGAGTATGGTAGTAGTTTTGCCTTGGTATGTGATGGATAGCTTGGTTGGAAACCCCCATTTGTATGGCATGTTCTGCTGTTGTAGAACTTTGGTTATTGGGGCAAGCTCCTTCGCTTTTTGTGTCATGGCTGCTGAGATATCTGCATAAATGGCAATGTGGTTATAGGGTTCTGGGAAAGGTGAGGTCTTCCTAGCTGATCTCAATAGTTTCCCTTTTGTCTAGAAGAAATGTATGCAGGTTAGAACATCCCTTGGCTTATCCGCTGCAATATGTGGAGGTTTGAAGATCCTGTGGGTCCTGTCAAGAAGTAGGTCTTGGGCAGAGAGTGCGGGCACAAGAATAGTGAAAAGGTTTTGCAAATATTGTGTTAGCTCCTGAGGGGGGACCGATTCAGGGATACCCCAAGTTTTTTTTGTCAAGAGTGGTCCTCAAGGTCTGTCAGCTTAGCTTGAATGCGTTGAAGCTCATTTGCCTGTTCACGGTGGGCATCAACCAGTTCATTATAAGCATCAGTAAAATCAGTAAGCTGTCTCTCCACTCTGTCAGTATGGTCTCCCAAGTAATCTACCTGTAACTGGATGTGGAAGATTTATCTGGAAAGATCTTTTTGAATACCTTTTTGCAGGGTCATTAGCATCTGCTTTAGTGTGTGCCCAGGCACTGCATTATCAGTTGCAGGCAAATCAGCCAGAGATTCAGCAATTTATTCCTCCTCATCGTTATCATCTCCCTCCCCCTTAGTGTTGTGTAAATGCAGTGATTTTTTCCTTATCGGAGCTACTTGGCTTGGTGAGGCAAATGGTGAGGGAGCAGCTCTCTTGTTCCTGTCCTTGCTTGGTGTATTAGCAGGGCTGCAGCACTCCATATGAGCTGACTCATGCTGTGTAGAGCGTGGCAGGGAAGCTCAAGTGTCCTCCCTGCTCTCTACCTTGAGACTGGCGCCATCTTGATTCCTGTGTGGCCGCGAGCCGCCAAAGAATTCTGTGAGCCGGTGGGGTTCCAGTGGTTTGTTGTTCCATTTTCGGGACATGCCTGCAGGTTCCCTGGGCAGAGCGGGACTAGGCAGTGTGGTCTGCAGCGGCTGAAACGAAGCTTAGGCGCTGCTGTGTCCCTTGTGTCAGCGGAGTGCTCTGATCAAGCGGCCATGTCGGATCACAGTCAAACTCCACCCACCCGGTTCTGACCTCTTTAGTAGGGATGAGCTTCGTGTTAGAGTCGAACCCATGTTCGACTCGAACATCGGCTGTTCGGTCGTTTCGCCGAATTGCGAACGATATGGGCCGTTCGCGCCAAATTCGTGTGGCGCGTCACGGCCCATAATTCACTGCGGCATCGCAGTGCATTGCTTGCTGATGATTGGCCAAGCATGCACTATGACCCGCATGCTTGGCCAATCACAGCGCCGCCTGAACAGAGAGCCGTAATTGGCCAAAGCCAAGGAGGCTTTGGCCAATTATGGCTCAGGGGATTTAGTACATGCCCCACACTATATAAGGCCGCCTGCACGGCGGCCCTGTGTAGTGTGTGTTCCGGCGTTGAAAGAGATAGACAGAGAGACAGTGTCATTTGATTTGAGTTAGATAGATTAGGCAGAACAGTCAGTCAGTTAGCTGCACTTACAGTGTATTGTGTATATATATGCATCCCAGGTGTTGCATATATATATATATACACTGTATTCAGTTTAGCTAGATCCGTTCCTGTTATCTTCTAGACTATTTACATTTAGTGCAGTGCGTCCTGCTCACAGTGTTCAGCTAGATCCGTTCCTGTTATCTTCTAGACTATTTACATTTAGTGCAGTGCGTCCTGCTCACAGTGTTTAGCTAGATCCGTTCCTGTTAAATTCTAGACTATTTACATTTAGTGCAGTGCGTCCTGCTCACAGTGTTCAGCTAGATCCGTTCCTATTATCTTCTAGACTATTTACATTTAGTGCAGTGCGTCCTGCTCACAGTGTTCAGCTAGATCCGTTCCTGTTATCTTCTAGACTATTTACATTTAGTGCAGTGCGTCCTGCTCACAGTGTTCAGCTAGATCCGTTCCTGTTAAATTCTAGACTATTTACATTTAGTGCAGTGCGTCCTGCTCACAGTGTTCAGCTAGATCCGTTCCTGTTATCTTCTAGACTATTTACATTTAGTGCAGTGCGTCCTGCTCACAGTGTTCAGCTAGATCCGTTCCTGTTATCTTCTAGACTATTTACATTTAGTGCAGTGCGTCCTGCTCACAGTGTTCAGCTAGATCCGTTCCTGTTATCTTCCTACTGACAGGCAGGCTTGTCTTGTTAAAGTATTTACAGCTACCTAAAGAAAATTACTGGTGTTCTTTTGATCCTATTAGTACCACGGTCAGGCAGCTAGACTATTTACAGTTAGTGCAGTGTGTCCTGCTCACAGTGTTCAGCTAAACCTACAAGTTAGTGGGGTGCGTCCACCTCACAGTGTTCAGCTAAAGCTACCTGTAGAAGGTTGGTGGTGTTCTCATACTACAGGCAGGCAGTTGATTTTGCTAGCTGCAGTATATATATATATATATATATATATATATATATATATATATATATATATATATATATATATATATATATGTATATATATATATATATATATATATATATATATATATATATATATATATCCCAGCTTAGTGCAGCTACAGGCCATTAGTATGTCTGGAAGGCCAAGAAGGAGAGGCAGACAGTCACAAGCCAATAAGAGAGGGCAAGCAGGCTCTGTGTCTAGTGCTGGTCGTGGAGACGGTGCATCCTCATCAGCACGTGGCCATGGGACACGCTTGGCCTTTTTTTCGGCAGCTGGCCGTGTTGAGCCGCAACATGTGGAAGACTTGGTCAAGTGGATGACCAAGCCGTCCTCATCCTCCTCATCCTCTCTCACCCACGCCCAGGGTGCTTTGTCTGGCAAAGCAGCGGCCTCTTCCCTCGGCTCAATGTCATCAGTGACTCCTTCCCTAGCTCCACCATGTCCTCCTGAGGAGTCCCTCGAACTGTTTGACCACAGTGTTGGGTACATGCTCCAGGAGGATGCCCAGCGTTTGGAAGGCTCTGATGATGATACTGAGCTCGATGAAGGCAGTAACATGAGTACGGACAGAGGGGGTGCCCAAGAAGGACAGCAATCTGGCAGTCATGCTCCCCCTGAGGTAGCATACTGCCAGGTTTGCTCCAGTGATGAGGAGGGAGGGGATGATGAGGTCACTGACTCAACGTGGGTGCCTGATAGGAGAGAGGAGGAGGAGGAGGAGGAGGAGGCGGCACATCACCAACGAGGCAGGATGCCCTCCAGGGGCCAGCCTAAGGGCAGCACATTGACTGCATCACATGTGCAGGGCGCTGCAGTCTCTGCGCGTTATTCAAAAAGTTCTTTGGTGTGGGCCTTTTTTGAGACAAGTGCATCAGATCGCACCGCTGCTATTTGCAACATGTCTCAAGCGTATCTCACGTGGCCAAAACATCTCCCGCTTGGGTACCACATGCTTGACCAGACATATGTTGACCTGCCATGCAGTTCGTTGGCAAGCGCATCTAAAAGACCCACACCAAAGAACAAAGAGGACCTCTCCTTGCTCCTCATCAGCTGAGATTTCCAACCCCACTAGACCTTCAGTCCTCTCTGAGACCTGCACTGAGAGGAATGAAGGTGTAGAATTAGGTGTGTCACAGCCAAGTACTTGTGGGCAATCTGCTTTTGGTACACTGACGTCAGATTGTACCAGGCAAATTTCCCTGCCCCAGCTGCTGCACCGCCGAAAGAAGTTTGCTCCCAGCCATCCACATGCCCAGCGGTTGAATGCTAGCTTGGCAAAATTGCTAGCACTTCAACTGCTGCCTTTTCAGTTGGTAGACTCTGCTACCTTCCGTGAGTTTGTGGAATGTGCGGTTCCTCAGTGGCAGTTACCCAAACGCCACTTTTTCTCACGGAAGGCGATTCCGGCTCTCTACCGGCATGTGGAAGGCAATGTCCATGCCTTGCTGGACAGGGCGGTCAGTGGTAAGGTGCATATTACCGCTGACTCATGGTCCAGCAGGCATGGACAGGGACGTTACCTAAGTTTCACGGCGCATTGGGGGACTCTGCTGGCAGCTGGGAAGGATGCAGGACAAGGTGCAGTAGTGTTGGAGGTTGTTCCGCCACCACGCCTCCAAAATGCTAATGATTGTGACACACCTCTCTCCTCCACCCCCTCCTCTTCTTCTTCCTCCATGGCCTCTTCCTTGGAACCAGCGGTGCTCCGTAGTCGTTCAAGGGGCTACGCAAGTACGCAGGCCAAAAGATGCCATGCGGTGCTTGAGCTGGTGTGCTTGGGGGACAGGAGCCACACTGGGGCAGAGGTTCTGTCAGCTCTGCAGGGGCAGGTTCAGAGGTGGTTGACGCCACGGCAACTTAAGGCAGGAATGGTGGTTTGCGACAATGGCACCAACCTCCTCTCTGCCCTCCGACAGGGACAAATGACCCATGTGCCCTGTTTGGCTCACGTCCTTAACTTGGTGGTGCAGCGGTTCTTGGGCAGGTACCCGGGCTTACAGGATGTCCTGAGGCAGGCCAGGAAAGTCTGTGTGCATTTCCGCCGGTCATATAATGCCAGTGCTCGGCTGACGGACCTCCAAAAGGAGTTTAACCTGCCCAAGAACCGCCTAATCTGTGACATGCCCACCAGGTGGAACTCAACGTTGGCCATGCTGCAGCGGCTGCACACGCAGCAGAGGGCCATCAATGAGTACCTGTGCGACTATGGCACCAGGACAGGGTCAGGGGAGCTTGGTTTTTTTCCCCACGCCAGTGGGCCATGATCAGGGATGCATGCACTGTCCTGTCACCATTTGAGGAGGCCACGAGGATGGTGAGCAGTGACAGTGCATGCATCAGTGACACTGTCCCCCTTGTCCACCTGTTGGAGCACACGCTGCGTGGAATAATGGACAGGGCACTTGAGGCAGAACAGAGGCAGGAAGAGGAGGACTTCCTTAGCTCTCAAGGCCCCCTTTATCCAGACAGTGTTCCTGCGTGCCCGCCGATCACACAGGAAGAGGATGAGGAAGAGGAGGAGGAGGAGTCTTGGATCACCACCAGCTACCATGCACCTGATGCTGATGTAACCGAATAATTTTTTTTGAAATCTCAGATCCCTTCAAAGACTGCCTATGCTGATGCTGAGTGACTATCCCTGAGTAATTATCCTCTTCCTCCTCAATCATCACGCTGATAGCTTGTAAGAACATTTTTGGTTCTGGGCGCCACCACCAGTGCCTAAGGCACAATTTTTCAGCCCCTGTTTAACAGGGGCATGTAATTACAATTTTTGATGTAATACTTTGCAGCAGGGCTCATTCCTGCATTCCAACTAGAGTGTCTGTGAGGGGTTGCAGTGTTGTGGCACCAGCACCAGTGCCTAAGGCCCAATTTTTCTGCCCCTGTCTAACAGGGGCGTGTAATTACAATTTTTGATGCAATACTTTGCAGCAGGGCTCATTCCTGCGTTCCAACTAGAGTGTCTGTGAGGGGTTGCAGTGTTGTGGCACCAGCACCAGTGCCTAAGGCCCAATTTTTCTGCCCCTGTCTAACAGGGGCGTGTAATTACAATTTTTGATGCAATACTTTGCAGCAGGGCTCGTTCCTGCGTTCCAACTAGAGTGTCTGTAAGGGGTTGCAGTGTTGTGGCACCAGCACCAGTGCCTAAGGCCTAATTTTTCAGCTCCTGTTCAACAGGGGCATGTAATTACAATTCTTGATCTAATATTTCACAGTAGGGCCCTGTGAGGGCTTACAGTGTTGTGGCCACAGCAACACCTAAGGCCCAAATTTCTGCTGAGTATATAGGGCAGGACCCTACTTTCAAACATCTAACTTACAAACGACTCCTACTTGCAAACGGAAGGAGACAACAGGAAGTGAGATGAAATCTACCCCTAGGAAGGGAAATTCTCTCCTGTAAGAGTTAATATGGGAAAAAAAATTCTCCTTTCCACTGATGCTTTCCAATCCTTGTTCCACAAAAAAAAAACAAATTTTCAAAAAACATTTTTCATTGGGACAAAAAGTGAGGTGAAATCTTCTGAAGAGGAGGAAAAACAGCAAAACAAATGTCACAGGGGTGATAACCCTTCCCTAAGTTTTCCAAAAAGCTTAAAAAAGATTTTTTGGCTGGAGCTAAACACGTTAAAAATGTACCTGTTCAAAATTACAAACAGATTCTACTTAACAACAAACCTACAGTCCCTGTCTTGTTTGCACCGCCTGTATACTGCTGTTCAGAGTATATAGGGCCTGGTGGCCCCACACCTTTCCTTATTTTAATTTGGGTGCGGGGTTCCCCTTAATATCCATACAAGACCCAAAGGGCCTGGTAATGGACTGGGGGGTACCCATGCCGTTTATCTCACTGATTTTCATCCATATTGCCATGACCCGACATGACATTAAACCCGCAAGCAGTTTTAAATGAGATTTTTTCCTTTAAAAATGACATTTGGAGCAAGGACTGTTCTAAACACGGGAAACACGCGTCACTTTACAGGCATAATATAGACACCCCCCAGGTACGATATTTAAAGGAATATTTCACTTTTTTTTTTTTTACTTTAAGCATCATTAAAATCACTGCTCCCGAAAAAACGGCCATTTTTAAAAGTGTTATTTGCATTGATACATGTCCCCTGGGGTAGGACCCGGGTCCCCAAACCCTTTTTAGGACAATACCATGCAAATTAGCCTTTAAAATGAGCACTTTTGATTTCGAACGTTCGAGTCCCATAGACGTCAATGGGGTTCTAACGTTCGTGCGAACTTTCGGTCCGTTCGCAGGTTCTGGTGCGAACCGAACCGGGGGGTGTTTCGGCTCATCCCTACTCTTTAGTTAAAAAAAGGTCTAATGCGCTTTTTGGAAATCCTGGCATTGGATACCCTATGTTAACAGAGGGATCTTCAGTAATAAGACCTCCTCTCCACCAATGTTCCCATGTGGAAAGGCAAAGGGCACTACATAGCGCAATACTGCATTTTATTTTTAAAACTGCATATACATAAAAGATGTTTGATTACATTTGTGGGTGCCTAACCTGGCACTTGGGATAGCCTGAAAAACTGTATGAGGGAACCCCGTCCTGTGCTGGCGTGCGTTCCACTTGTGGATAAGGATAAACCGGAAGCTGGGATCCGGAATTGAAGTGCTTCCGGTCACTTCACTTCTTCTACTCTTTAGTTAAAAAAAGGTCTAATGCGCTTTTTGGAAATCCTGGCATTGGATACCCTATGTTAACAGAGGGATCTTCAGTAATAAGACCTCCTCTCCACCAATGTTCCCATGTGGAAAGGCAAAGGGCACTACATAGCGCAATACTGCATTTTATTTTTAAAACTGCATATACATAAAAGATGTCTGATTACATTTGTGGGTGCCTAACCTGGCACTTGGGATAGCCTGAAAAACTGTATGAGGGAACCCCGTCCTGTGCTGGCGTGCGTTCCACTTGTGGATAAGGATAAAGCGGAAGCTGGGATCCGGAATTGAAGCGCTTCCGGTCACTTCACTTCTTAAAAGGGTTTTACACATTTTCACTCAGCGCCCCCATCACCCTCTTTTTATCCAATTGCACAGGATCTGTTAACTGTTTTGGGGAGCAGCTTTCTATATTGGGTAATATTGTGTGGCACAAGGTTTCCCCTTTTCACCTTCCAAGGGACATTGTAGTTAAACCCTATTTTTACTGGGTAAAGGTGGAGGTTATGAGACTGTCTAGGAATGCTGACCATCTAACCATCCAGTGCCAGCCTGTACAGGTCTTTGCTGACCTCCCAACTGCCACCATCCAGAAGTGACCTGCCTAGAAGCCTCTTCTTCTGTCACTCTCACAAAAGACTATTAAATACTGGTGGTCTTTTCCTTTCCACTTAAACTTCATTTTTCAGCATAAAAACTATGGGTTCTCCTCATTCTCTGATGTTGAATGTCTTCTGCTCAAGCTTGGTCTGATATCTCAAGATCCCACAGCATCTTCCCACAGAGGTACCGGCTTCTCGAAGAGACCCTCTTCATCCAGCCCACTCACTTCCATGTGGCAGTAGCAACAACCAAAGAGGTCCAAGGACACTCACTCTCCATGTTGGTGGCGCAAACCTGGGTGGATTGTCATTGATTTACTCTCTATCGCAAATAGATTTTCCCTCTGTTGCCAGTCCATGTTTACCATGGAAAGAACTGTTTATCTTACAATGTTTTTCTCTTATAGTTTTATCCTCATGTCCCTCTAGCTTATAGAGGCTGTTAAGTTCCCTTGAGGGTTCTCTATTTCTACCTGTGCAATGATATCTCTTACTTGCTCCTCCATCTCCCTCAGCATCAATATTTCCTCATGCTGGGGTAGACAAATGTCCCCATCTCTGGTGGACATTACTTTGGAGCTGCTGTTAGATGGAAGTGGGCTGGTCCCTTTCTGTCTACTTGGGATTGGGGGGATGCACTGTTTTTTCTTTGTACTTCTCCCTTTTGTTTTTTTTATCTTTGGTCCTTCTCTCACTTTTTTCCTTTCTCTCTTGTCTCTCCACAGTCACTGAGAGATCTATGAGAAGATCCCTGGTTCCAACAATTTTGTATATCAGATGCGTCCCGCCTCAACTGGTTGAACTTATTTTGGGCAGGCCAATCTTCTTTGGTGAGATCCCTCCATCTTCTGGTTCATGCATTTGAATAAGCCTGACACCACCTCTGCTGATCGCCTCACACAACGTCCAAGGGCTAAACTCCCTGGTCAAATGTCGCAAGTTATTCCAACTCTATCATTCTCAAAAACTAGATGTAACCCTCTTGCAGGAAACACATTTTTCTAAACAGTACAATAAAAAAGTAAAAATAGAAGCACCTTTTAAGTGTAGACTGTGTTACATTTATTGAAACAAAGGTTTAAAAAAAAACACTCACATAGAGGTAAGTTATAGCAAGCATGTTGGGATAGTCCTGCAGAAGTGATTCTCCATGCACACTGCTTCAGGTAGTGTTCCATTTGTGTCCCCTGTAGGAGCTGTCCACCGGCTCTGTGTATAGATCAATCCAGGAAGGAGGGTTGGAACGCACATGGACCGCAGCGGCCTGTAACATCAACAGAAATGACGCAATGGGTTTCTGAGCATGCGCACTGTCGATGGAGGAGACAGGCACGATCCTTTCTCAAGCTCTGAGCTTGGAGCTCTATCCCAGAACCCTCAACGTATTATGCAGACTTTTCCAGCTTTACAAGGTGGACAAACTTAAACAATGGAAGGAAAGAATCCCAATAGGAGACCCTCTATACCAGGGATATGCAATTAGCGGACCTCCAGATTTTGCAAAACTACAAGTCCTATCATGCTCTGCCTCTAGGTGTCATGCTTGTGGCTGTCAGAGTCTTGCTATGCCTCATGGGACTTGTAGTTCTGGAACAGCTGGAGGTCCGCTAATTGCATATTCCTGCTCTACACATTAGACATATGGGGGGTCATTTACTATAGCGCAAATATGTGTTTGCACAAATAAATACTCTCAAAATAGCGAAATCAAGTAATTTACTATAGCTCGCAGACAACAGATATCACCCAAACCCTTACTATTGCCAGTCCCATCATGCCCCAGGACTATGACATCATAAGGGGTGGGGTCACCGGATGACAGCACCCGGTGACCACACCCCATGCCTATATAAGTCATCGCGCACCGCTCACACGGCATTACAGCAGGAGACAGCGTTGTGTCAACATCGGAATAAGAGAAGAAGGAACAAGACGGCGAACACCGGGCCACTGCTAGCAAAAGAGTGGCAGAGGATAGTGGAGGAGCCCGGCAGAAAAACCGGACACCGGGAGAAGAGGCCGGAGAGCAGGAGAAGAAGCGGACACCGGAAGAAGAGGCGGACACCAGGAGAAGAGGCCGGAGAGAGCGGAGAAGTCGGAAGAAGACCCCCAAAGTCAGAAGAAGACCCCCGAAGTCGGAAGAAGACCCCAGGAGCTGCCTAATAAATTACTTTTAAAAACTGTGTAGTGTGTTTTTTTATTGTTACTTTTTCCCTAGGTTAATGGGTAGGGGTACGATGGTACCCCATACTCATTCACATAGGGTGGGGGGCCGGGATCTGGGGGCCCCCTTATTATAGGGGGTTCCCGGATTCCGATAAGCCCTCCACCCGCAGACCCCGACAACCAACGGCCAGGGCTGTCGGGAAGAGGCCCTTGTCCTCATCAACATGGGGACAAGGTGCTTTGGGGTGGGGGGGCCCGAAAGTTCCTGTTAATTCATTCTCACTGTGTGTGTGTGTCAACGTAGTTTGTGCACTGCCTTTTTGACTTTTGTATTAATTTTGTCTGTTTTTGCTTATGATTATCCTGCCATTTAACTTTTTAGGGGTTTTGGGTGAGGACTTCTGAACACCACAAAGGTTTGTCATGGTTGTTATCTGTCAGAGCTGGGCTCAGCCCTTCCTTCTCTGAGCTGGCCTCTCAGCTGTCAGCTAATTGCCAGATCCTATCTCTCCACAGTTACTTAGCAGTTGATGATATTCTGCTCATCAGTCCTGCCTACTTAAGCCGTACAGTCCAGAGGAGCTCTGCCTTTGCCTTGGTCACATCACAGAAACTATCTCCTGCCATCCTGTTCAAGACTTGCTTTGCTGACATCCCTTCTGGATCCAGATCCTGCTTGCTGTTCTACTACATTGAATCACCCAGCGAATTAAATTCAAAATTCTAACCACAACATACAAAACCACATCACTAATCTTGTCTCCAAATATCACCCAAATCGACCTCTCTGCTCTTCTCAAGACCTCTTGCTTTCAAGCTCTCTCATCTCCTCCTCCCATGCTCGTCTCCAGGATTTCTCCAGAGCCTCTCCCATCCTCTGGAACTCACTACCTCCATCTATCCGGCTATCCCCTACTCTTGCTACCTTCAGGCAATCCCTGAAAACTCATCTCTTCAGGAAAGCCTATCACGTCTCCAACTAATCTCCTACCACTTCCACCAGCTCATTCCCCACAGTTACAACCTTTTGTACCACCTGCCCCACCCTATTAGATTGTAAGCTCTTCTGAGCAGGGCCCTCTTAATCCTATTGTATTGTATTGTATTTTAACTGTATTGTCTCCCTTTTATATTGTAAAGCGCTGCGTAAACTGTTGGCGCTATATAAATCCTGAATAATAATAATAATTCTTGACTTCTGGCTTGGCTGACTATCCGTTCCGGTTACGGAACTTTGGTTATCTTTTGACTACGTTTGTTCTTTTTACTTTTATTATTAAACAAGTGTGACTTAACTGTACTTCTGTCTTGGCCTGGTTTCATGGTTTCTGACATTATCAGCTTGATTTGTATCCCTGCCATGTAACTTTTTGGGGTTTTGGGGCGAGGACTTTTGATCACCAAAAAATGTTGTCATGCTTATTATTAGCTTGATTTGTATCCCTGCTTTTCCAATGTGATTTTTTTAATGTGTCTAATTTTTAGTGTCCTACCCCTTTAGATTGTAAGCTCTTTTGAGCAGGGCCCTTCTAACTACAGTAAAACCTTGGTTTTAAAGTAACTTGGTTTGAGAGCATTTTGCAAAATAAGCAAAATTTTTAAATCAATTTTGACTTGATATGCAAGCGATGTCTTGATATATAAATAGTTTCATGTCACAACTCAGTATAAAAGAGAAGAGAGGTGCCTCTAAGTGTAGCAATATGGTTACATTTCATGAAGGTACAACATTTAGCAACTCACATGATTGATGATTAAAACATGCATATCTAAGTATACAGGCATCTGGGGTAAAGCTGTCCACATGAACCATCCTCTGCACCACCATCAAAATCATCCATTCCATGCTGCACTCCATGAGCGCTTGAAGCCTCACTTTCAGGGTAGTCTTGCCAGTCACGATTGCAGACTGACAGCGGTAAGAGCCCTGCGGTGCGGAGGATGGTCTATGTGGACAGCTTTACCCCAGATGCCTGCATACTTAGATGTGTCTGTTTTAATCATCATTGTTTTGCAGGCAGCCTCCCTTGTGGAGGCTGCAATTTGTGAATGGACATTTTATGGTTACACAACCTATCACATTGCTATAATATTTTTACATGGACTATAAATTGAAAGACCTATGAATAAATGGTTGTGGAATGAATCACCTGAGTTTCCATTATTTCTTATGGGTAAATTCGCTTTGATATAAAAGTGCTTTGGACTACAAGCATGTTTCTGGAACTAATTATGCTCTCAATCCAGGGTTTTACTGTATATTGTCAAATGCTGCAGCATCATTTCCATGCCTTTTATGTTTTTTTTGGCCCAAGTACATTATTGTACCAAATGTTTATACTAATGTTGAAATAAAAAGTAGATTTTTATTTTTTTTGCTTTGTTTGACTTTTGCAGACTATAAATACATCGTTTCTAAGTGCAAACTATTCGTACCCCTTCAAATCTGTCTTAAATCAAGTTGCATACAAAAGTATTTGGTTGTGCAAACATGCAAGTCCTTGAGCAGAAAGTGTAATGGGGGGGAGGGGAATGAAAAATCCCCCAAAAAACAAAAAAATATTCCTTCTCTAATGTTGAATTTCAGGGCTCTATAAATTCTTTTGTGGACTAGGAAAACCATGAAATATGTCAACTAAATGTGAATTATCTCTAAGCACTAAATTAAGAAACAAATACCCCAAAAAATGTTTTTTAAACAAAATTTGGCATGGGGTCCCCCCCAAAATCAATACCAGGTCCTTTGGGTCTGGCATAGATTTTAAGGGGAACTTCATGTCCAAATTTGAAAACAAAATTGGCATGGGGTACCCCCAAAATCCATACCAGACCCTTATCCGAGCATGCAGCCTGGAGGTCAGGATAGGGGGGAGGAGTGAGCACCTCCCCCCTCCTGAACCATACCAGGCCACATGCCCTCAACATGGGGAGGGTGCTTTGGGGTGCCTGGTATGGACTGGAGGGGGGACCCCTCACTGTTTTTTCCATTTTGTTTTCCTAATAGCAAATGTCACATCAGCATGAGCATTGATGTTTCCATAATATTAATGGCTCATTTGCTAAACATTATTGCATAGAATTAAAAACATCAAACACTAGTACATTTATTTTCTATGTATGATTGTGCTCAGCCCAATAGGCTAGTGGTCAATGTTTCTACCTTGAAACACTCAGGCCTTGAAAGACTCATGGATTCAAATGCCACAGAGGGATGCTAAAAAATTGTATTGGACTCATCAGTAAATGCTGAAAATAGACAAATGCCTATTAGCCAATGAACTTATTTAATAATATTATGGTGTGGAATTCCAAACATACAGTAGTTAATGGGCAGTTTACATTTTTTTGTTTGTTTATTTGAATTTGCTTGTGCACTAGAAAAATAAACACGGTTGGCTGGGATTTGAACTCATAACTGGAGTGCTTTGGAGACATCTGAACAGACCACCAAGCCATTGTACCAAGTGCGCTGAGACCTGCATAATAGTGTAGTATGATTAAAGAATGAACATAAATATTTACTGCTTTATAGTCACCTAAATAAAAAAAAAACATGGAAAAAATAGCATACAACAGATATGCAAGTCTAAATGTTAAATACATGTAACTTTACAGAAAAGCAGACATTACTCTGCAATACTCATTCATAATGACATTCATTAGCAAAAGATGAAAAAAAACTAGAAATAATGATTGCAATCAATAGATGCACACGAGGTAGAGCACATATCATATAAAAATGTTTTATTCACATACATGGATCATGGTTGCAGTGCAGTGATATATAATAGCTTGGTAGCAATTGGCACTTGCAGATCCGCGGTATCGGTTCCAAATTTACTAAGGCATGTTCGCCGCTAATAGCGCGATTTTTCATTTGCACGTTCACCTAGTTGAACTCCTAATTGCCTGAAATGGGCACTATTACATGTAGAGCGTCCAGTACTTCCTGGGAATCTTAGTAAATCAGCCCCATAATGTCTGGTATCACATTCATAGTTAGGCGGGTTGAAAAAAAGACAAAAGTCCATGTAGTTCAACCAAAAAAAAAAATTGTTTAAAAAGGCCTGGATTCTTTCCTAAATGTAAGGACGGGGCCCTCTGGGGACACTGATGTAAGAGGGGGCCCTCTGGGGACACTGATGTAAGAGGGGGCCCTCTGGGGACCCTGTGTAAGGAGGGGCTCTCTGGGGACCCTGTGTAAGGAGGGGCTCTCTGGGGACACTAATATAAGAGGGAAGGTTCTCTGGGGACACTAATGTAAGAGGAGGCACTCTTGGGACCCTGGTGTAAGGGGGGCTCTCTGGGGACCCTGGTGTAAGGGGGGGCTCTCTGAGGACCCTGAAGGAGGGAGGATTGTATTGGGAGCACTGAAGTGTCAGGTGTGACTGTGTGGCAATGGCAAATGGTTTACATAGCTCACGGCATCATGGGTCAGATAGAGAGCCCCTTAGCAGAATTTTGCTTAGGGCCCCAGGGAGGTCAGGATCGGCACTGCCTGTAAACTTTACCTTACACATTAGTCGTGTGTGGGGAACTGTGTCAAGCGCTTTTGCAAAATCCAAGTATACTACATCCACAGCCACCCTTCTTTCCAAGGTTTTACTTACCTCCTCATAGAAAGAAATCAGGTTTGTTTGACAACTTCTGTCTTTCATGAATCCATGCTGTCTGTTGCTTAAAATATTTTTTCCAGCAAGAACTCGTCTACGTGGTCTTTTATTAAACTCTCCAGTATCTTCCCGACTATAGAAGTTAAACTAACAGGTCTATAGTGACTTGGTAAAGACTTTGATCCCTTTTTAAATATGGGCACCACACTGACCCTACGCCAATTCAGTGGTACCTTTCCGGTCATTAACAAGTCCTTAAAAATTAGAAACAATGGCTTTGAAATGACAATAATTTTGTATACACAGGGGTGAAGAAAGTATTTAATAAATGTGCCTCTTTGTCCCCAGTCACCAACTCTAGATTATTTTGTAAAGATCCCACATGCTCAGACCTGACCTTTTTACTATTAATATATTTGAATAATTTTTTGGGGTTTGTCCTACTATCTTTTGCAATCTGCCCTTTGTTTTGAATTTTTGCATTCTTGATTTCCTTATTTTCATATTCTATTATATTTTTTGTAGCATTTAAACAATGATCTTGTTCCTTAATTTTTGTATTTTTTAAAAGTTATTTTTTTATTAATTATAGCCATTTTAACTTTGGCCGTGAGCCACATAGGTTTTATTTTTAGCCTTTTAAACATATTGTTCATGGGAATATACTTTGCAGTGAGTTTGCAGACAGTCTTTTTGAAGAATTCCCATTTCTGTTCTGTGTCCATTGATGTCAATATTCCTTTCCAGTCTAAGTCCTGGAGAGAAGCCCTCATCCTTGGAAGATTTGCTCTCTTAAAGTTAAGTGTTTTTATCTTACCCGTATGTGTGTGTTGCTTACAGCTAACATTAAATTAAATCATGTTATGGTTACTGCTACCCAGATGCTCTTTTATATGAATATTGGTAATAAGCTCTTCATAGAGAGCTTATTACCAATATTATAGAGATTACCGGGTCCAGCGGAGCGTCATTCCTAGTCGGGGCCTCAATAAACTGGATCAAAAAATTGTCTTGTAATAGGTTTATACATTTTTGCCCTTTAACTGTCAAAGCAGTGCCAGTACTCCACTCAATTTCTGGGTAGTTAAAATCCCCCATTTTTATTACTGTTCCAGTCCTTGTAGCCCTTTCCATCTGTGCAATGAGCCCCCTCCTCATTAACACTGCAAGGTCTATAACAAAATCCAATGATAACCTTTGTAGTATGCACACCCATGTACAGTTTTACCCGTTTACAGTTTCAGTCTTTCCTGAAAGAGAGCATAACCAGGAATATTAATAGCCCAGTCATGAGAAGAATGAAGCCACAATTTAGCAAAATACCAATTAGTAGGTGTATGGGGTAAATCCGCGCAATGAATTGAATGTTTTAGTTATGGATATGGCTGTTGCCTCTACACATACAATACCACCTAAGTGGAAAGTATTAGAAAATGGTAAAAAAGCAGGAGTAGTATGGCACTGCCCTTATGGAGACAAAAAATTTTTTTCTTCTTTGTAGTGAATGTATTGCCTAGCGTCCTTATAAAATTGCTTCTAAAACCTGTATGTGTTCAAAAATTGAATAAAACTGTGACTGGTGGCGAATATTTCTATTAGAAGTGAAAATACAACAACTGGTGCTCCAATTGTTCAACAAAGGTGCATTGTGCCCTTTAAATTAAGTAATAAAGTAGTTATGAATATGGATACAATATCATCTAGGTGGAAAGTGTTATAAAGAAAAAAAGGGGGGAAAAAAAACAGGAATAGTATGGCGCTGCCCTTATGGAGACAAAAAAAAAAAAAAAAGAAGGAAAAAAAAACTTTCTTATAATGACTTTATAATTCCTAAAGTGTGTGTGCCAAAGATGAATAAATATGTGACTGGTGCCAAGTTCTTACTATTAAAAGTACAATTGCAACCTAAGGTGCTTCAATTATTCAACAAAAGTGCATAGTGCAGCATTTCTAAAGTGACCAGTGTTAAATCATACAAATCCATACAACATTGTGCAAATTATCCATCATATATAGTGACTCTTGTGCTGTGACCAGTATTAGTTGGATAGGAAAAGTTCAGTATATGAAAAAACAAGTTCTTTTGGGAGTATTTTATAGTGTTCAATCTTTGAGGGTCAAATATCTGTAGGAAAGCTTCTTATCCAGGTGCTGGTTTCTTTAATTAGTGCCTTGTCTGCATGCTCTGACAATGCTTGCACTCACCGGATTCTCCTTTCCCCTGCAGGGGTATGCACGGTCACAGTGTCTGCCACTGTGTAGCAATCAAGGATATCCCCCAAAATTTCAAATGAACAAATCAAGCATAGCAAAAATTAGCGAATTCCCTTTGTTAGAGGTGCTGCAATTTGGCGGGTTACGAACGTCTTGCAGCACCTCTAACAAAGGGAATTTGCTAATTTTTGCTATGCTTGATTTTGCTTGGCAGAGTTCTGGCATTGGTGAACAAACACTTTAATCATGGTCACATTTTGCAAACGTAAGTTATATGTATATATGTTATATTACATTATATGTTATATGTATTGTATATTTTTTTATTTTAGTACAAATAGTACCATTTCCAATGGTTGTTTGTAACATAGGAACCTTTATATCGTCTCCCAAAGCCTTCTTCCCATCTTTGCCCATTCCACCCAGAAATAAGGGCATACCCCTGTCTGACCTGTCTGCTCCATTATAATGTAATTCACCCTCCCCCCACAATCCTAGTTTAAATATTCCTCCAGCCTTCCCATAAACCTCTTCTTCAGCATCTCCTAGGAGACATATATGCAAAATAATGCCCTAACTAAACAATAGAGAACTTTGAAGGTATCACAAAAGATATATAAAAATATCAAAACTTTATTTAACATGTGTTAAACCTTTGTTCAAAGTTAAAAAGACATAAATCAGTGTACATCATCATACAAGCTCATGGATTGTCATATCATTAAGTAATTTACTCAACATCGCTGCCAAATTTGGGTGATGAGGGAGGCACATGCATGGCGCGATGCGTGAAGGACGTGTCTGAAAGCAGCTCCACCTGACCCGGATGATCAAGCAGGATTCCCAGGGTCATAAGCTACAAAAATCACCCGCTTAACTCGCTCACTCCTGGGGAACAATCCCGTGCATGCCGTTGGGCAAAAGGCGCATATTCGTCGCTGCCAGCACTCGATAACCACCTATTTACTCCGCACCGAGGAGACTACATTAATGAAGCAAAATGCCGCTAATGTGGCCACAGCCTCCAGCAGCCCCACGCCAGAGCAAGCAGCATTGAGGAGGGACAGTGAGTACTCTCCTCCGCTCTCCAAAGCGGATATAGATGCTAGCTTATCAGCAATTTATGAAAAACTGGTAGACAAGATACAGACAGAGCTACACAAATCAACCAATGCTCTCGCTCAGGAAATTGCAGCTCTGGGTGGCCGCACAGACATCTTAGAAACCATATATGATGAACTATATTTGGCCCACAATGACCTTAGGAAAGATTATGAGATGATAGCTGAAAACTTCTCATATCTGCAAGCCCAAGTCGAAGCTTTAGATAATAGAAATTGTGGTAATAATATATGGTTACAAGGGGTATCTCATGCCAGCCATTTCCAAACTTTTCCACAACCTCCTGCCTTATAAACCAGTATCAGCTTTCACATGCAACAGGATCCACAGGGCTCTCTGTCCCAAACCATCACTTGATAAACCTCCCTGTGATGTGATCCTGTGCATGAAGGACTTTCTCACTAAGGAGGATGTCATGCGTGCCTCCAGGAACACTCCTAATATCAACTTGTATGGTAGCAAGATCCAAATATTCCCTGACATCTCCCCTGCAACGCTAGACAGGAGACGCAGAATGAGGGAGGTCACTTCTATCCTGCAAACTGCAAGAATCAGATATCGTTGAGGATTCTATTTCAAATTAATGGTGCCACACAACGGTACAATCTACACAGTATATAAAATCACTGAAGGCAAGGAACTGTTGATTAAATTGGGCCTGCTTGAGCGAGAACCAAACATCCGTCCACCTGCAACACCCAGATCATCGCCCATTTGGCCTTCATCCCGTCGGGATCAGAGAGATCAAAGAAGATGGCTGTGTTGCCTTTGCAGGCTAATTAAGTTATAGTTATTTATATAGAATGTGTAGTTTACCACTGCCATCTAGTGGCCACAGCCTGTAGCAGCTTTATCTCCAGTTATGTAAATTTCTCAGACAGGAAGTGACCTTTTCTTTTAGGATGTTCTTCAACCATTTTAGATTGTCATTCTATATGGATGCAGCATGTCTGTTTCTCTCTCAAGGGGCTTGAGACATCATCACCTGTAAGTGCCTTTTTGTTGTGTCATCTGTCATTTATGCTAGATTAGTTATTCTATGTGTACTGATATCTTGTTATTGTATTGTATTGCAGTTTCACAAAAATAAATATAAAAGAAGTAAAATAAAGTTGGATTACTTCAGTAGACAAATCAAGCATTGGGCTTTCGTTTATTGGAGTCTCTGACAAGTGTTTAGCTGTCCTTTTAGAACCACACATAGTCAGTGTTTTGAGAGCGGAACAGTGAAAAGGTGTAGCGCAACAAGCCTGGAGATATTAGTCTCTGCACAGACAGAATGAGTCTAAGATCAGGAAGACAGTATAAGGCTGAAGATCCGGGACACATCAAGGCAGGGAGAGCATGCCAAGTGTCCAGCAAGACGATACACACTCACACTCACGCTCACGCTCACACTTGTCTAAACACTCACACTCACACTCGTCTAAATCAAAAAGGTCCAGTCAGATTTCATCAGCAAGTGCCCTTTTAGTCAGAGCTCACGCCAAAGCAGAGGCAGCTCGTGTTCAGCTAGAATTTGCTGAGAAAGAGGCTGCCATTATGAAGGAAAGAGCAGAGAAAGAAAAAGAAAAATCAGAACAGGAAGCAAAGTTGCATATACTTCAGCGTCAGTGTGCAGCCGCCGCTGCAGCAGCAGAGGTTGCAGCTTATGCTGATATGGAGAGGTCTGGAAGTGGGTCTATCTATGAAGGCAACAAATCTATGCAACAAAACAGTTTCCCAATCCAGAGTCAGCTGAATTTAAACCAGAACCAGCAGAACCCCTGAGTGTACGAAAAAAAACCCATGAAGCCAGCAATGCCAGAACATTTAAAGATGAACCATTAGAGACATATGGGAACGGGCCAAGTGAATCCTTACTGCAGCAACCCAGAGTGCACAAGATGTCACTAAATATCTTATCCGTAAAGAGATGGTTGGTTCAAGTTCGATGACTCCCCCGAGAATTACTGGGTATGGAAGTCTTCTTTTCTGAATGCAGTCAAAGACTTAGAATTACCAGCAGCCGAGATGCTAGACCTGATGATAACATGGCTTGGGACTGAGTCAGCAGAGCATGCAAGAAGGATGCGCAGGATACACATATTTAACACTTCAGTAGGATTTGATATGGCCTGGCAAAGGCTAGAGGAAAGATATGGATCACCAGAAGCAATTGAAGGTGCTCTAATGAAAAGACTGGAGTCTTTTCCTAAGCTAAACAGCAGAGACAATTTCAAACTTGAAGAGCTGGGTGATATTCTTTGAGAAGTCCAGTGTGCCAAAGAAGAAGGCTATTTAAGAGGACTTGCACATTTAGATACCGCTAGCGGTACTAAGCCTATAGTGGAGAAACTACCTCACAACCTACAAGAAAAATGGTTGAGTGTTGGAGCCAAATACAAAGAAGATCATGATGTCCCTTTTCCCCCATTCTTTGTGTTTTCTAGGTTTGTGGGGCAGCAAGCTAAGATTAGGTGTGATCCCAGCTTTTCCTTCATCACCAACAGTCAACTGCCGAAAACAGAAAAGCCACCTAGAGCCTTCCATAGGACTTCAGTGATCACCCATAAGACAACTGTACCCTCTAAGGACCCAGACTGTCTAAGCAGCTACAAGGTAAACACCTTTGAAGACCCTGACAGACTTTGCCCACTTCATAAAAAGCCCCACCCTCTGAACAAGTGCAAAGGGTTCAAAAGTAAACCTGTCAAGGAAAGGATAGCCTTTCTTAGACAAAACGGCATCTGCTTCAAGTGTTGTGGATCCACTAAACATGTAGCCAAAGACTGCAAAATACAAGCGGATTGCTCAGAATGTGGCAGTAATAGACACATCACAGCTTTACACCCTGATACTTTGCATCAACCATTAGAGGTCACTGAAGCCCCGAAAGGTAGGGACAGCGATCAAAAAGATAATTCATCTACCCAAGTGATGTCCAAATGCACGGAAATCTGTGTTGACAGTATGACTCCACGTTCATGTTCCAAGACCTGCCTAGCAACAGTGTACCCCACAGGGGAAAAGCAAAAAGCAGTTAAGATGTATGTGGTTCTGGATGAACAGAGTAACAGGTCACTGGCAAGGTCAGACTTTTTTGATGCTTTCAACATTACTTGGAGTGCAGTTCCATACACCCTAAAGACATGTGCAGGAGTGATGAAAACTTCAGGAAGAAGAGCTACCGACTTTACTATCGAGTCTCTTGACAAGAGAGTCCATCTCTCACTTCCCACCTTGATAGAGTGTGATATGTTACCAGACGATAAAGCTGAGATCCCTTCACCAGAAGTGGCCCTTCATCATCCTCATCTCAATTCAATATCACACCTTATTCCAGCTATCCAGAAAGATGCCTCTATTCTTCTACTTCTTGGAAGAGACATTCTACAGGTACACAAGGTATGCCAACAAATTATTGGGCCCTTTAATGCCCCCTATGCTCAAAGACTTGACCTAGGGTGGGTTATAGTAGGAGAAGTTTGTCTAGGAGCAGCACATCGGCCTGACAGCGTCAACACTTCAAAGACATCTGTGCTAGTGAATGGGCGCACGTCCCTTCTTAGTCCATGTCAGAACAGCTTTGTCGTCAAAGAAACCCTAAAACCATACTGTGACTCTCCTTCTAATTACAATAGAGATATTAGTAGTGGCATGAAAACTGACACTTTAGGGAACTCAGTGTTCCAGAGAACAAAAGATGATGACAAACAAGCAATGTCCATAGATGATCAAGCCTTTCTCAATATCATGGATAAAGAGACTTTCCAAGATGAAAACAACAATTGGGTAGCTCTTTTACCTTTTCGCACACCCAGATGTCATTTACCTAGTAACAGAGAGCAAGCCATGAAGAGCCTGAACGCACTACGTAAACTTTGCAAAGAAAACCTGAAGTGAAAAAAGACTTTACAGAATTCATCAAAAGGATGCTTGACAACAATCATGCTGAAGTAGCACCATCACTGGACGAAGGTAAAGAGCACTGGTATCTGCCAATGTTTGGCGTTTACCATCCACACAAGCCAGAACAAATAAGAGTTGTGTTCGATTCCAGTGCTCAACATGAAGGTGTTTCATTAAATGATGTTCTGCTGAGTGGCCCAGATCTAAACAACACACTTCTGGGTGTCCTCTTACGCTTCAGGAAAAAGCCTATTGCCTTCACAGGGGATGTGCAACAGATGTTTTATTGTTTTCTAGTGAGAGAGGATCATCGTGATTACCTGCGTTTCCTGTGGTACAAGGATAATAACACAGATAAAGAGATGACAGAGTATAGAATGAGGGTGCATGTTTTTGGTAATAGACCTTCTCCTGTTGCCATATACTGCATGCGCAAAGCTGCCCAGAAATGTGCAGAACATTATGGTCAAGATGCCAAACACCGGAACGTGATGACGTAGCATCAGTCACGAAGGGAGGGGCCTGAGTGTGCTCGCCGGAGTCTGAAGCAGGTACTATCTCCGAACCTGCCATGGCGGCCCCAGAGAGGGAGGAAGAGAAGGAGCCGTCTGGCGCCCGTGCATGATGCCTTGGCCGACCTTAGGAGACCTAGCCCGGACACCCGATACACACATGGAGGATGTGGTGAGACTGGAGAGAGGGGCGATTAAGACGAACTGTGGGCTGGGAGTGTGAGCTACAGATGTCCTCCCCCTACCCCTCCTCCCCTCCTTCACTTTCTAATCCCCACTCCCCCCAGCCTTTTTAAAGTGATATCCTCTGCATATTGAAGCTAGTGACTCGGTGCCCGTCTGCTTGAGATAGTAAGGTTTGATTTGGCAGTCAGTCTCAGCAAATTACTTTTCAAATGCTTGTTTTTTCCTGGGTCGGTGGAGGAGAGGATCAGCTGAGCCAGTGAGAGGAGGACCCGGACGAAGTCATGTGGAGAGAGAGGGAAGAGCACGGAGTGTTGGAAAGATAGTCCTGAAGCGCAGAATAAGGAGGTACCCCACATAGGGGATGGGTTGATGTATATGTTACCAGTTCTTGGAAAATGTATGCATGATTTTGCTGATGGAGAAGATCACAGTAGAATCGACCAGTGATAACACGGAGTTGGTTGGTGTAAAAATGTACTCAGAATTTTAAGTTATTCATGCTTCTTTTTCTCTCACACCAATGGTTTATACATAAGGCTTGTATTAAAGAGCCCAGGAGATAATTAACCATTGAGGAAACATAGAATTTGGACATTTGGAGGGGGAGGGGACTACAACAAACGTTTGGAGTAAACGTTTGGGTCACTCTGGGTAAATTGGATGGAAGGAGGGGGAGAGGGGTTATAGTGTGTAAATTATATAAAAGAAGAGAAATAACCCGTTACAGGCTAGAGGAGCAGAGAAGGCAGAAACAAATAGGAGAAAAATGACAACACTTACATTTTTGACATATAACGTTAGGGGATTAAATTCACCTTCCAAAAGACACAAGATCTTAAAAGAACTAAAGGGGTACGGTGCAGAAGTGGTGTTTATGCAGGAGACTCATTTGTCACATGAATCAAATATTAAATTATGGTTGAAGGAGTTCCCGAATTGGTATTACGGGGATACAATTTCGAAGAGAGCAAGGGGAGTGGCAATAGGGTTTGCGAAGGGTGTACAGTTTAAGCTTGAGGGAAGGCTGCAAGATCCAGAGGGGAGATTTCTCTTTCTGAAAGGTATACTTGGGGAAATAGAATGCACCCTGGCGAATATATATGCCCCTAATAAGAACCCGATAAAATTCCTGACAGGCATTCTGGAGAAACTAATGGATTTTAGGAGTGGGAGTCGTGATGGGAGATTTGAATGTATGCTTGGAAGCAGAGGTAGATAGTACATCCAATGCACAGGGGACGAATAACGCTCAACTAAAAAAGATAAGACAGAAAATATATAAGAGCCAATTGGTGGATATTTGGAGGATTATGAACGCCAAAGCTCGGGATTACACGTTTTACTCCCCTGTGCACGGGACGTACTCCAGGATTGACTATATATTAGTGGATCATGGACTCCTGGATAGGATAGTAGAGTCAAACATAGAAATAACTACACTGTCAGATCACGCCCCTCTAAGGATGGAAATGCAAGTATCTAAAAACCCGTGACAGCCCTCCATGTGGCAACTAAATGAAGACCTATTGCAGGATGAAAAAAGTTCAAAGATAGTAGAGAGAGAACTAGAATATTATTTCCTAACAAATGAAACCGAAGAGATGTCGGGGTCTGTGGTGTGGGACGCCCATAAGGCCTATATAAGGGGGATTTTAATGCAAAAGGGAGCAAGGGAAAAAAAAAAGAGGAGAGAAAAAATGGGAAACCTCACAAAAGAAATATTCAACATAGAACAAGAACATAAAAAATACAGAGGCCTTGATCGAGCGATGTATCAAAAGTTGGTAAATAAGCGGGATGAATTAAAAGATCTTATGGAACAAGAAACAAAGAATTTTCTTTTTTAAATAGCCAAAGAAAGATACCAGTGGGGGAATAAATCTGGCAAACACCTTGCTAGAATGCTCCGAAGGAAAAAATCTGTAAATTTCATAGGAAAAATTCAAACTAAGCGAGGAGAGATGGTTTATGAGACAAAAGAAATAGGTGAAACATTTAAAAACTACTATAAAGACCTGTACTTGGTGGAACAGAATGGGGGACAGATAGGGGAGAAAAGTAGAAAGATAAGTGAATTTTTAAAGAATGCCAGGTTACCAACGTTTTCCGAAAGTTCTAGAGAGTCCCTTGAGAAAACAATAATGGAGGAGGAGATAAATGAAGCTCTAGCAGACACAGCACAGGGGAAAAGCCCAGGTCCTGATGGATTCACATCATATTACTACAAAAAATACAAGGATATACTGACGCCTAAGCTCTGTCAGTATATGAATGGGCTGGGAACGGACTTTGAGTTGAGTAGAGAGGCTCTATTTGTCACAATTATATAGGTGGGGGGTGGTAGTTGCGCTGTGATAGGAAGGGAATAGAGGGAGGGGGAGGGGAACTTTACTAAAGTGCATGTGACAAACATGCCAGGTGACCTGAAAACATCAGTCAAATAAGTGTAAAAAGAGAAAGCTGACGTGTGCAAATGAATGGTGAACTACAAGAGAATACCACTTAGTGGTATATGCAAAAAGTGCTATCATCAAGCAACAAAAAAAATCTTTCGAAATACATATCAGCAAGCAGTGCACATGGGTATGAAAAGCAGCTATACAAGTGCAAAAATCCCAAAGGTGATCAAATACAATTCCTTAAAACGTATAGAATATGCTAGAAAATATATATGAAAGACAAATAATTCATTAAGTATCAACAAAATGAATGCATGAATGAAAAAAATATGAAAAAAGTATCAAAGTATATAAAATAGTCCCAGTGGTAAATGTTGGTAAAACACCAACACTTGGCAGCTAGCAAATAAAATCCAAAAATAAAAATAAAATACACATAAATAAAATATAGAAAAAAATGTATGTTATATCAAAAAGTGTAACAACAGTCCCGCCACCAGATGTGACACTTCTGAATGGAAATCCAAAAACAATGGTGTAAGTAAAGGGAGGGGAGTGATCTTCAGTGGGGGCACCTCCGTGTCCACAGGCCCCTTACTTTACAGCTGTAAGGTATACAGCATATATATTAGAAGCCCAGCAGATAGGAAAATCCAAAAGTGCAGCAGATGGCGTTGATCAAGGATGCGGTATGTCATATGCAGAAAAACAAGATAAACAGCATATGATATAATTCTGTTTGATGTGGAGGACACAGGAGGGGAGGAAGAGTGGGAAGAGGGGGAGAGAGGGGGGTTGCACTCACTTGTGAACAATGAGCGCAAGCCTCAACCCACGAGCGCTGAGCTCGTATAATCCCAAATGCTGGCTAAGGATCCTCCAACGTATCTTCGCCTCCTGCTCCTCACCATCCAGGTCAGGTACCCCCCAGAAACAGTCGGGGAATTACACCCCTAGAGATGACCCTTCAAGATACCCTGACACCAGACATAGACATTCTAGTAATAATACCCCGCATAATACCCGGAGACAATCCTTCTATCCACCACGTACCCCACAACAGGGATGGAAGAAACCCCACAATAGAAGGAATAACAACAGAAGACCCTATTGGACAAAACCTCCAAATGCACCCAGAGATGTAAGAAGACCACCACAGGAACCATACAGACAAGATAGAGACCCAGCGTATCCCCAAACACACTATGAAACAAGAGATAACCACTATGGGCAATATGACTATTATAGGCCTCGTGATAGAAGCCCGGGCCCAAACCACCACTATGAACCTAGAGAAGGAAAAGGCCCACCATATGTACCTTACAGGCCTAGGGAACGCAGTCCTATTCACACTTCTAATTACTATGCCCCTCTGAGAGATCTTCAAGATCCAGATAGAGATGTAAGATATCAATATGACCATCAATATGAATATGGTCATAATAGATCTTTTTTAGAGAGAGGAATGGAACACCATCCCCCGAGAAGAATAGAAGAAACAAAGAAGAAAAAAAGTCCTACAAAAAAGAGGCTGCAGAGCAGGAAAGAGAAAACAAAAGGAAAAGGGAAACATAGGAGAAGGTATATTTAACCTTACAGACATACCATTAACTCAGGAAGAATTGATGGTGCTGGACAAAGGACTAAAATATGCACCTGTAAAGAACTTGAACAAATTTGAAACGTACATTAGCATTCAGAAATATATAAGAAAATTAAATATTAAAAAATATTTGTTGGATAAACCCATCAATACCATCGCTGTGCAAAAAGATCCAGTAGTACATAGTAATTTGAGGAACAAATCTATCTACAACCCCAAACCTAAGAATAACACCCATATAGAGGTGTTCAAGGACCTGGTGACGGAAGAAATTAAGAACTTAACATATAAAAAAAGAGAAGAACCTAGAGCTATATGAACTGGAATTCAGAAGCTTACTAAAAGAAAGAACCTTGTTATCAGGCCTTCAGATAAAGGTGGTGGCATTGTAATTTTAACCACTGAACAATACCACAATGGCATGTCAAAGTTACTAAGAGATCAGAATACATATGCCATACTCCCTAACAACCCTACATTTAAATGGAAGAAAGAACTAGAACAAGTAGTCCAATTGGGCCTTGAAAAATGTATACTCAATAAAAAGAAGCTAAATACTTGGTTCCGGAAGCTTGTAGAACACCAATTATCTATGCATTACCTAAAATCCATAAGGAAAAAACTGACCCTCCTTTTAGACCAATCGTCAATGGTATAGAATCGATAACAGCAAGATTGGGAGAGTATATTGACAAGTACCTCCAGCCAGTACAAAGCACGAAAGCCTATCTGAGAGACACAAAACAAATGCTTCAGCTATTGAATAGGAGAAATGACACTGGTACCATTTGGATGGCTACAGCTGACGTGTCATCGCTTTACACAATCATACCCCACTTCGCGGCTTGTGAAGCCGCGAAGTGGGGTCTGAGAAAATTCACCAAGCTTCCCCTTTATCAAAGGAAATTTCTCGTTAAGTGCCTAGATTTCTGCTTAAAACATAGCCATTTCTGGTATTGTAAACAATTTTATTACCAGAAAACAGTAGTAGCTATGGGGGCGAAATTTGCCCCCAGCGTAGCAGGACTGTTCATGTCCCAATGGGAACAAGAAGTGGTGTTTTCAGATCCCCCTAAAGAACTTTGTATGTTCAAAAGGTATATTGATGATATTTTTATTTTATGGGTGGGTGGAAGAGATCTTTTAACGTCATTTTTTCTCAAATTGAATAATAATGCCAATAACATTATATTGACTTGGCAAATTGAAGAACGGTCTATTCCATTTCTTGATTTGGAGATCTCACGCATCAACAACCAATATATCACCAAGACTTTTTTCAAGAATGTTGACCGTAATAGCTACTTGCCTTTAAGCAGTTGCCATCACAGAAACTGGCTATTTAATATCCCCAAAGGCCAGATAATGCGACTAAGACGCAACTGCACTTTAGATGAAGATTTTCATGCGCAGGCTAAGTCAATTGGGAAAAGGTTTATAGATAAAGGATATGACCAGGAGTTTATAAACGATCAAATAATGGAGGTAGGATGGATGCAAAGACAGGAACTACTTGAGGATAAAATACCCACCTGCCAACAGGATCAAGTTCCTTTAGTCTTAGACTAAAACTTTCAATATAAGAAGATTGAAAGCATCATATCCCACCACTGGCATATCCTCAAATCGGATAAAGGCCTGGGAGAATTACTACCAGAAAAACCTAAATTTATATACAAAAGAGCATCCACCCTGAGAGATCGACTGGTCAAAAGCGTGATTGATACCCCCAAAAAACTATTCTCTTTTTTCACCGGCAAAGGATTTTATCCTTGCAAATGCTGCTACGCCTGTATTCGAACTAAACATCCGAATCAAAAAGTATTCTCATTCCAATCCAATAGCAATGGCACCAAATTCAACATTAACGAGTTCATTGGATGCAACACTGAAGGGGCGGTTTATGTATTGGAGTGCAGTTGTGGCCTCCAGTACGTGGGCCGCACCAAAAGATTATTGAGAATCCGCATTAAGGAGCATGTCCAAAATATAAAAAATGGTTTCGACAAACACAATGGGGGTCATTTACTATAACTCCAGGAAGTACTGGGCACTATGGCAAATAATAGAGCCAATTTCAGCCAAATGGAAACAAAACGGCGAATTTGCGCATGAAAATCAGCGATATAAGTGGAGAACAAACGTTTGAAAGTTCTAAATTGCCGCTAATTAGCGCTTCCGCGTATATACAAATGCCAATTCTTATCAAGTTGTTATATAGCAGTGTACTGTAGCCATGATCCATGTATGTGAAAGAAACATTTTTATGTGAGATGTGCTCTACCTCGTGTGCATCTATTGATGTATGTTGCAATTAGTATTCCTATTTCTTTCCTTCTTTTGCTAACTAATGCAGTTATGAATGATTATTATTATAGTAATGTCTGCTATTCTGTAAAGTTACATGTATTAAACATTTAGGTTACCTATTTGTTGTATGTTGTTTTTTATTTTTTAATTTAGGTGACTATAAAGCGGTAATTATTTATTTTCATTCTTTAATCATACTACACTATTATGTAGGTCTCATACTTAGCACAATGGCTTAGTAGTCTGCTCAGATGTCTCCACAGCACTCACGGTACAAGTTCAAATACCAGCCAACCTACCATCCCCCAGCTGTGTTTATTTTTTCAGTGCACAAGCGAATTAAAATGAACAAACAAAAAAATGTAATCTGCCCATTAGTTAGTGTGTGGTGTTTGGAATTTCACACCATAATAGTATTGAATACTTACATATCATTGCATGCATTTGAAGAGTTAATATAATCAGCCAAATTTAAAGTGCATTGGCTAATTGGCATTCACCTATTTTCAGCATATGCTACTTTGGCTAATTGGCTAATAGTCATTTGCTTTTTTTTTCACTAATTCAATCTTTTAGTATTTCTCTGTGGGATTTGAACCCATGAGTTCTTCAAGGTAGAAGTGCTGACTGCTAGCCTATTGGGTGTAGCACAGTCATAAATAGAAAATACATAGAAAATACATTCACTAGTGTTTGATGTTTCTTCTCCCCGAGCTGTCTCTCCTGCTGCCACCATCTTCCCCGCTGATGTGTTCTTCAGCACAGCCGGTTACCCACTAATAAAAAAAAAAGCCGCTCTTCTTGTGGCGGTCTTCTGTGGCCATCCGATAATGTCACCCGGAGAGTCCGCTCCATGGCTATGTAAGAGACGCCACACAGCGGGTGACAACACAGCAGAGGAAGATCACCATGGAAAAAGAGCAGCTTTTTTTTATTAGCGGGTAACCAGCGGTGCGGAAGAAGACAGCAGATTGAGAACATGGCAGCGGCAGGAGAGACGGCTCTGGGAGAATACAGCTCGGGGAGAAGATGGAGGAGGGAGAGACAGCGTCTGGAGAAGATGGCCAAGGGAAGAAGACAGCTCGGAGCTATTTTACAATGAAGGACTTGTCAAAAACCGGCTATTGATTTTTTTTTACATTTCACTGCTTTTTTTGGTGAATGGGTAGGGGTAAAATGTACCCTATACCTATTCACATAGGGGGCAGGATCTGGGAGCCGACTTTTTAAAGGGGGCTTCCAGATTCTGATAAACCCCCTGCCTGCAGACCGACAACCACCGACCAGGGTTGTCGGGAAGAGGCCCTTGTCCCCATCAACATGGGGAAAAGGTGCTTTGGGGCATGTGGCTTGGTAAGGTTCAGAAGGGGAGGGTGCTCACTCATCCCCCCCTATCCTGACCTCCAGGCTGCATGCTCGGATAAGGGTCTGGTATGGATTTTGGGGGGCCCCACATCAAATTTATTTTACAATTTGGTGTGGGGTTCCCCTTAAAGTCCATACCGAAGGGCCTGGTATGTACTGGGGGGACCCTACGACATTTTTTTCCTTGAATTTTGGAATTCCATACCATAATATTATTGAATAAGTACATACCATTGCATGCATTTGAAGAGTTAAAATATGGAATAAAGCAAGCTGATGTGCTTTGGCTAATTATGCTTCTGAGTACAATGCACACTTCTAGGAGGTAATGCTGTCAGTGGGATTTGAGTTCATGGCTTGAACTTTTGGGGGCAGCAGGGTATACCGCTATGCTACAGAGCTGAGCACTTACCTACAGAGAAAATACATTTACTAATGTTTGATTCAATACAAGAATGTTTTGCATTTCAGGCATTAATATTATAGTAACAACCATGCTCATGCCGATGTGCCGATGTGGCATTGGCTAATAGGCGTTCGCCTCTTTTCAGCATACGCTGCTGAGTACAATGCAAGCTTTCAGTAGGTGATACCATCTGTGTGATTTTCAGCCATTTGAGCACAATTATATTGAGAACATATGTTTACTAGTGTTTGATGGTGGGACTACTTTATATTCTAGGTATAAAATAGTACTCAGCACAGTGACTTAGGCACCTTTCACACTTGTGCAACCTGAAAGTTGCGAGATTTTAATGCGACTTTAAGCAATGCCTGTGTAATCTTGAGGTCTATGGACGCAGGAGTCGCAGGGAAAGACACGCAACTTTCCCATGATTTTGCATCAGCAATTTTGCCGCAATTCCAGGGAATGCCTGTGTAAACTTGAGGTCTATGGACCTCAACTCGCATCAAAGTCAGACCAAAGTAGTACAGGGACTACGTTGAAGTCAGTGTTACTTGAAGTCGCACAGATATGAATGGTACACATTGAAAATCATGGGGTATGACTTGTCATACGACTCTGATGTCCAAAGTTGCACAAGTGTGACTCAGCCTGACTTTGTCAGCGATTTCAGAGACATCAGTGCACTTTCCTGCACAAATGGCTAGTGAAATCACATAGGTCCCAACTGTTCTCCTTTAAGAAGGTGTCCTATGCCTACCTACTTTTGCTAATAGGTGTCCCTTATACCCATCTCAAAAAGTTGGGAGGTAAGAAATCGCCCCCTGAAGTCGCCCAAAGTAGTGCAGGAACTACTTTTGGGAATTGTTGTGGCGTCGCACCAATTTGGACAGTTCCATTGCCATCAATAGGCGCTGATTTGGCCTACAATTTGACATGTCAATTCAGACCTATGTGAACATGGGTGAAGTTGCATAGATATTAGAGCTGCACGGTTCTGGCCAAAATGAGAATCACAATTTTTTTGCTTAGAATAAAAAGATCACGATTCTCGTGACATAAAATCTTTCACATTATCCCACAAGAAATTGGGCTAACTTTTCTTTTCTTTTTTTTAAATCATTAAAGTAATTTTTTCCAAAAAAAATTGCATTTGAAAGGCGCAAATACAGTGTGACATAAAATATTGTAACAACCACCATTTTATTCTCTAGAGTCTCTACTAAAAATATATATATAATGTTGGGGGGTTTTAAGTAATTTTCTAGCAAAAAAAAATTTATTTTAACCTGAAACCAACAAATGTCAGAAAAATGTTTAGTGTTTAAGTGGTTAAACTTTCCTCACTTACACAGAATTCTATTTAATTGACAAATTGTTACAAGGTTTCTAGTCAAGTTCACTGATAAAGAATGTTCTAATTCTTGGCAGACTTCCTGTTTTTTCGGCTGTGGCTTCAGAAGAGCAGAGAGAGTTCTTTGCAATAGCAAGAATCGTGAAACGCTTTTTTCAAGATCGTAAAGGGGAAAAAAATTACGATGACGATTAATCGTGCAGCTCCAATAAATATTAATGGAAATCAAGGGGGACAACTTTTCATGTGACTCTGAGGTCCAAAGCTCCATGAAAAGTCACCCAAGTGTGAAAGTAACCTAATGCGATTAATTGATAACACCTTTGAATAAGGCCCCATTTGCACAGCTTTGTCATGACTTGAAGCAATGTCTGTGTAATCTTGTGGTGTATGGACCTCAAATTGCATCAGTCAAACCAAGGTAGTGCAGGGACGAATTTGTTACACTTTCAGGATGCACAAGTGACAATAGGGCCAAATTCAAAAGGTGTTATCCTTGAATCTCATTCACACTGCTGCGACCTGAAAGTCACACTATTTTGCTGCCACTTTGCCGCTGCAACTTGGCCCCAACTTCTGGGAATGCCTGTGTAATATTGTACCCGATATACCTCAAGTCACACCAAAGTAGTACAGGGACTACTTTGAAGTTGGTGCGACTTAAAGTAGCACAGATATGAATGGTTGTCATTGAGAATCATGGGGTACAACTTGCCATGCAACTCAGAGGTCCAAATTTGCTGGAAAATTCGCCCAGCTGTGAAACAAGTCATATATATTTTAATAAAAGGAGCTCTCATTTATACTTGCATAGTCCTTACTGATTTACATCAGCAGAACAAATGCAGGAAGTGATGTGTGCACATGGGACGGAAGCAAATGTGTGGTGATGCCAAACAAATCAATGAACCCCACCCACACCAAATCTAACTATGACATCCACCCCCGCATTGATTAAGTACAAGTACATATCCTACACGTACCCGGCCAATGAGCAGCGCCTCCTCTCTGCTAAAGAGACCTCGCCATGTCCACCTAGATTGAGATCCTGACCAGCACAAGAACTTCCGGGTGCATACAATGACTAATTTCCAGGTCAGAAGGTGAAACCACATTGCAGCTGCGAATATTTGATCTCAACCATGATTAGTATTTTTTTATTTTCAGATATGCAAATCTGTATTTCTACATATATTTGAAGGTAAACTTAAGGGAGTTTGCTAAGAAATGGTGTCCCTGGGTTAGCAGCAGGTGAATTACAAAGGCAAAAGGCCCAGTTTGAGCCCTGGTTCACACTGACAGCAGGAGGAAAGCGTGCAGCTGAACTCCCACAATTTCATTCCTGCATGTCAGTCCCGACTGTGGGGGCAACATCAGAGACATCGTTGCAGGTTTCTGCACCAATATCAATAGCACTAATTAGAACAGTGCAATTGCCACAGATTTGACATGTCAAATCACACCAATGTGAACCAAAGCTGACAGATTCAAACACTGCCTATCCACCAGCTGAATTCATTACCTGCAATTCTCCACAGCTGTTATATATAAAGATTCCACCTTTATCATTAACTTGCAGTTGTGCAGAAGCCTAGGTTTACATTGGAGCGATTGGTCATGCGATTTGAGAGATCAAATCGCGTGACTATTGGCAATGGCACTGTTCCAATTGATGCAACATTTTTTTTGTGGCACCGCATCAATTTGCTAAAGTAGTTCCTGCACTATTTTTGCCGATTTCAGGTGCGACTTCAATAGACATTTGTGTATGAAGCCACCTGAAATCACGCTGACCTTGCTACTTTGAAATCATGCTACTTCAAGTGAAGTAGCACAATTTCAAAGTAGCATGTGAACCAGGGCAAAGAGATTAGTTTTTTGGTGCACAAATACATATTGAAATAAAATATAAAAGAGATATTGCACTTTCCCAAAACCACCACCCACAAAAACTAAAGAAAGAAAAGTAGAAGGAAAAAAAAAAACCCGACACCACAACAAGAGCTCAATGTACTTTTATTTTACCAGCAGAAAAAAAATAAATTTACATTTACTAGCTTCAAAAAAATTTGGACAGGATATATGGTACTACATTTAGCAACGGAATTTTAAGGGCCCTGCTCATAGGAGCTTACAATCTAAAATTAGACAAAACCTTAGAGTGGACACAGCTTTAATTTCAGTGTATAACGGGCAACACATCACATTATTATCTGAAAGATTATAGAAACATACTTAACAGTCATTCTTACAAAGCATTCCAACATAATATTGCAAAAGACTTATTCAAAACACCCACCACCAGCCCACAATCCACACATACATACATTGGTGACCATGTTCTACTGGAAGCTGCATTTCGGTGTACACAATTAAACGAGATCAAAAATAGTAGGTCAGCAGATGCTTCCAAACGATGTTTGCATGATCAGACAGGAACAATACACACACAACATTGACAGCATGGCCACATAAACCCACTTTTGATTGAAAAAATGCACAAGAATTTCATCAAATCTCCCAATATCATTCCTTCTCCATCACAACAAAAAACCTGACCTTCTCAGGCCAAACGAACCCCCTTACTGCAGGCCTTTATATAAGAGAGGTTGTATTGTTAGCACACTGACACACCCAATAGAAGTACACGCCCACCAGTATCTTTCAATCTGTCTCTTCATGTATGTCTAAAGTGATTGCACCTGATGAGCAGGAACACATAATAGTATTCGCAACTGTGTTAGCCTTGGCTATGTGCATCAAATCTCCAACTACGGGACAAAGATCAAAGTCCATTTGCATCCACATAAACAAAGCAAAAGTTTTCTAAGCATATGTTCCTGTGCAGTGTAAACCCTAAAATTTGAAATGTCCAAGTCCCTGGGCATGATTAGTGCTAATAAACATTAATATCAGTCCCTGGCTGCAATGAGCTTCCAATATAAAGTCCAAAATTAACTTTCTTACATTAGAACCTATTTCGTTCAGGAGACAAATAAGATGCCAGCATGTCTTTAGATTGTGGTGAGAAACCCACACAGGGAGAACATATAAACTTCAACACAAGCATTAGCATGTTGGTGGAAGTGAACCAACATCCCAGGTGCTGCTAGACAGAACTGCTACCCACTTAGCCACCAGGGCAGACCCACACATGTTCTCTGCATCTCTGTGGTGTGAACTAGCCCTAAGTCCATAGCCATGCTCAGTGTCACAAGCAATATACAGTATATTGGCGTAAGTATTGGGATGCCTGCCTTTAAACACACATGAACTGTAATGGCATCCCAGTATTAGTATTGGGTTCAAAACTCATTTGGCCCACCCTTTGCAGCTATAACAGCTTCAACTCTTCTTGTCCACAAGGTTTAGGAGTGTGTCTATGGGAATGTTTGACCATTCTTCCAAGTGCATTTGTGAGGTCAGGCACTGAAGTTAGACAAGAAGGCCTAACCTACAGTCTCCTCTCTAATTTATCCCCAAGGTGTTCTGTTGTGTTGACGTCAGGACTCTGTGCAGGCCAGTCAAGTTCCTCCACCCCAAAATCACTCATCCATGTCTTTATGGACCTTGCTTTGTGCACTGGTCCAAATGATTTGGTGGAGGGGGATTATGGTGCGGGGTTGTTTTTCAGGGGTTGGGCTTGGCCTCTTAGTTTCAGATAAGGGAACTCTTAAGGCGTCAGCATACCAAGACAATTTGGACAATTTCATGCTCCCAACTTTGTGGGGACAGTTTGGGGAAAGCCCCTTCCTGTTCCAACATGACTGCACACCAGTACACAAAGCAAGGTCCATAAAGACATGGATGAGCAAGTTTGGGGTGGAGAAACTTGACTGGCCTGCACAGAGTCCTGGCCTCAACCCGATAGAACACCCTTTGGCTGAATTAGAGTAGAGACTGCAAGCCAGGCCTTCTCATCCAACATCAGTGCCTGGCCTCACAAATGCACTTCTGGAAGAATGATCAAACATTCCCATAGGCAGACTAAACCTTGTGGACAGCCTTCCCAGAAGCTGTTCTAGCTGCAAAGGGTGGGCCAAATCAAATTTTAACCCTACGGACTAAGACTGGGCTGCCATTAAAGTTCATGTGTGTGTAAAGGCAGGCGTCCCAATACTTTTGGCTATATAGTGTATCTGGAAAAGACTTACAATGGTGGTGGAACCCTCCTACACATAACTACTACAATTAGACATAGTTATAGGACCTGGGAAATGAGACAACTTCTCTACATGAAGTAACATGGTTGGGATTTGAACCCAGACCCTCAGAGATACTAAGCAGAAGTTCTAACCTCTAAGCCACAGAGCTGCCACGTGTGAGACTCTCCTACACATAACTGCACATAAAAACACATAAATACTGCATTTCTATGGACATACAGGTGATGGAATTACATTACTCAAGAGTTATTCTTCTTGATTTATTCTGTGATATTTGGTGTTTTTTTGTGGGTGAGAGTAGAATATTACCCTCAAATTTTTGGGAATGACATTTTGATTTCTGATGTTGGTATACATATCACATTTTTGGGCTCAAATTATGAATATTTGCAAATAATACAAAGCACAAAAAATTGTGATTCATTTTAAATTTTCATCAGCAATGGTATTGTTTGTGGATTGTAAAGACACCTGTGTGAGTTTGGGGTAAAGATGGTTGTGAGATGAAGAAAAACAAGTGAAAGTGACAGAGAAAAATATATTTTACCAAAACATCAAAACATTCCACATTGTAGCATTCTTAAAATCAAAATATTTTAAGTAGAAGCAACAATGTTGCAAAGGAAAATGTATTTCACAGAAAGATACATTTCATCTCAACATTAAAAGGTTTTTTTTGTAAAAGTTAGAATTGTTCCATTAGAATCAGTGACTGAAACTTCATTTGGACTAAATTAGAGCAGATTTTAACTCCCAAAAAATGTTCTCTAATTAGCTCTCATTTTGGTATTTACTATACCTCCAGGTAAAAAAGACACTTGAGTTAAAATGAGAGTTATTTTCAGGTCTGAGCATGCTCAGTTGTGTTGGCACCTAGTTGTCCAAAACGGGGAATTTTTCACTTTTCAGACTTTTAAAGATATTTCAGTGTAGAAATCACTTTTTCACACAGTTTAAAAGCAGATAATCTTTAAATAATATACCGCATATTTCAGTACCATTTAGGCAATTATATCATGCTCTAAAAATTATTTCCATGTGCAATTCTCTAGGTTTTAGCAGAGTAAGGGTTTGGGCTCTATTTAGTTTCAGAGAGCTATAGTAAATTCGATTTTGGGAGAATTTTCTCACCAGCGCTATAGTGAATACCGTTTTAGCGCGAATTACCGCTATTAGCGCTAATTCGCGCTAAATTGCCGCGAATTAGCGCTAATTCGCTGCAATTTGCGCGAATTAGCGCCATAGCGCTATAGTAAATGACCCCCAATGTCTCTAGGCATTTCGATAAATATCACAATAGGGATCCTAGGCATTTGAAATTTTGGGGTATCGAACCTTATACCAAACCATGGCGAGGTGGGCACAAAGTGAGGATTTTAAGCAAGTGGATATACTCCATGGACACCCTTGTGCCAAAGGGACTCAACATTGAGTTCGACCTAAATTGCTTTATAAGCGATTTCTAGCATAATAATCTCCCCCCTACGTTCTCTCTCTCCCCCTGTCCATGATTTGGTCCTACTCTCACATATTTGATTCTGGAATTACAGTTCATTAATGCTATTTATATATTTGTTTCGTATCTTTGCTCTTTGCCTATAAATTGCCTTATAAGTGATTTCCAGTATAACCACCCCCCCATTTTTATTTTTTTCATTTTGGAGTTTGTTTGGCATATGTGTCCTCTACCTGTACATTATATGATTATTGGCACAGCTGGTGTGTGACACCTCTCGAGCTCCTGTTCCCAAATAAGCTCCCCTTTTTTTTCAATTTTTTAATACTTTTTAACGATATTTTAAAAATACTAGTTTCAATATTTGTGTGGGATTGATGAGTTTTTTATACCTATACACAATTTTGGTATATATAACCCCCCCTTTTTTCTTGCGTTTTATCTTTTTATTACAATTAATATTTTTGAATAATGATTATAAATATTAATAAATGCTTTCCTACGTTTTTAATGGCAAGGTTATTACTCTCTATTTCTATGAGAGCTGTTCCCTGTTTTTATATATCGGAGCAGTTATTATATATAGTTTTTTCCTTTTTCTTTTTTAATTATACCCTTGCCCTAAGCCTCTGTTTCCTGCAGCCTTGGGACGACTGTGTCCCCATTCAGTAAGAGTGTTTACTTTATATATTGGCTGCGTTCTGAAAAACACCCTGTTACATTGCCCTAAATGACACTATATTTGTAGGTAGCTCTGGGAAAATGTCCACCAGGCGCCTACTCTATTATTTACAATAGCGTCCTTCGGGAAAATGACCGCCGTGTGTCTATCACACGGGGACCATTTAAAAGAATTGGCTTTCTATCCCGTGCTATCCTCTGAAGAAGTCACGTGACGTGATGACACGCGTTAGGAGCACGGGACGTTGCCACACAACAGCTGATGTGACGAGCACGGCGCTCGTGCATACATTACCCCCTAGCTGTCTTTTTAATGTAAGTGTATGATATTCTGGCCTATTCATTAAAGTGTATTTTATATGGGATCACGCTATGTGCGGTTCTTTGTTTTTTATACTGCACATTGTAACGCTGCATGACGGGCGGTGAGGAGCAGGAGGCGAAGATACGTTGGAGGATCCTTAGCCAGCATTTGGGATTATACAAGCTCAGCGCTCGTGGGTTGAGGCTTGCGCTCATTGTTCACAAGTGAGTGCAACCCCCCTCTCTCCCCCTCTTCCCACTCTTCCTCCCCTCCTGTGTTCTCCACATCAAATGGAATTATACCATATGCTGTTTATCTTGTTTTTCTGCATATGACATACCGCATCCTTGATCAACGCAATCTGCTGCACTTTTGGATTTTCCTATCTGCTGGGCTTCTAATATATATGCTGTATACCTTACAGCTGTAAGGTAAGGGGCCTGTTGACACGGAGGTGTCCCCACTGAAGATCACTCCCCTCCCTTTGCTTACACCATTGTTTTTGGATTTCCATTCAGAAGTGTCACATCTGGTGGCGGGACTGTTGTTACACTTTTTGATATAACATAATTTTTTTTCTATTTTATTTATGTGTATTTTATTTTTATTTTTGGATTTTATTTGCTAGCTGCCAAGTGTTGGTGTTTTACCAACATTTACCACTGGGACTATTTTATATACTTTAATACTTTTTTCAAATTTTTTTCATTCATGCATTCATTTTGTTGATACTTAATGAATTATTTGTCTTTCATATATATTTATTAGCATATTCTATATGTTTTAAGGAATTGTATTTGATCACCTTTGGGATTTTTGCACTTGTCTAGCTGCTTTTCATACCCATGTGCACTGCTTGCTGATATGTATTTCGAAAGATTTTTTTTGTTGCTTGATGATAGCACTTTTTGCATACACCATTAAGTGGTATTCCCTTGTAGTTCACCATTCATTTGCACACATCAGCTTTCTCTTTTTTCACTTATTTGACTGATGTTTTCAGGTCACCTGGCATGTTTGTCACATGCACTTTAGTATAGTCCCCCCCCTCCCTCTATTCCCTTCCTATCACAGCGCAACTACCACCCCCCTACCTATATTATTGTTTTGTCTGTTTGGAGCAGTCTTTTAGGTGTTGCAGCAGTGTCCCTTTAGTATAGAAGTCCGCTGACAGTGCAGGAGTTTTTTTTTTCACTGTCTCATTTGTCACAATTACTGTTATTCCAAAGGAGGGAAAGGATGAGACCTTGTGTTCCAGTTATAGACCAATATCGTTATTAACACCAAATTGTACGCCAAAGTACTAGCCAGACAGATGAAAGGGTAAGGATAAGTGGGTCTCATTGCAAGAAGGGAGGGGAGAGACAGTGGGGTGAGAACCTTGCTTATGCTCCAGAAGATAAAGGAAGGAGGCCCCCAGGTCTACTTTTGTCGATTGACGCCTAAAAGGCTTTCGACAGAGTGGACTGGGGGCTCATGTTTCAAACATTGGACATAATGGGAATGGGTCCAAGGATGACCCGGTGGATTAAAACGCTGTATGGACACCCTAGGGCAGCTATTAAAATCAATGGATCCCTTTCAGCCCCCTTCGAAATTAAAAACGGGACGAGACAGGGGTGCCCCCTGCCCCCCCTGCTCTTCGTTTTGTCTCTTGAACCACTTCTAGCAACAATTCAAAACAATCCAGATATCAACGGATTTAAGGTTGGAGGGGAGGAACACAAATTGGCCGCATTTGCGGACGACGTGCTCTTCTATATAAGTAACCCCAGGATCACAATGTCAAATCTAATTAAAACTCTCAAACAATATGGTGAAATAGCAAACTTTAAAATCAATTTGGGGAAATCCGAAATCTTAAATATAAACCTAAGTAAGCTTGAAGAGGAGAGGTTGAAAAGGGAATTTCAGTTCGTATGGAAGAAAGAAATAAAGTACTTGGAAATAAGATTAGCAAACTCCCTGGAGAAGATCTATAAAATAAACTTTATACCCCTATTAGACTAAATAAAAAATGAGGGTAAAAAGCTCCTGAACAGACCATTATCCTGGATGGGGCGTAAAATTACATATAAGCTCCAAATGCTACCAGTAATGTTACCGCAGTTTTATGTTAAAAAGCTCAAATCAATAATAATGAACATTATATGGAAAAATAAAAAGTCGAGAGTTTCCTTACAGATATTAAAACAGGAGAAAAAAAGAGGAGGATTGGCTGTCCCCGATATTCAAAAATATTATAAAGCAATAATTTTATCAAGAGTGATTGAATGGGTAAATGACAACAAAGAAAAAAAGATGGGTAAACATAGAAAAATATTACAGTAAGGCACACTTGGGATCCATAATTTGGAACCCCCCCCCCCCCACTACAGAACGTTAGACGAAAACACACACATATTGACACGGGTTGTATTAAGGATTTGGGACACAACGTATGAGCACTTCAATAAGATATATAACTCACCTCTAATAGCATTAAAAGAAAATGAATATTTTGCACCAGGAAAAATTAGTATAGGGGGGAATTGGATAAAAAATGATAGGGCTCAACTTAGAGATATAATAAAAAAAGGGAAAATAGTTACACTCCAAGAGTTAAAACAAAATACAGAAGTGTGGGTGATTGATGAATGGAGGTACATGCAACTGGAACACTTCATGAAGAAACTACCTCAGCCAATAAGAACAGGAGATGAGTTGACTGTGTTGGAAAGGCTGTGTCTAACAGACAACACAAAAAATACTATATCAAAGGTTTATAAAATGTTGCTATCGGAGGACGAGGTGGAGATACCTCCATTTATCAAAAAATGGGAAAGGGAACTGGGGACACAGAAAGGAACAAGCACTATTAGGAAAATCTTGGACCTAGCCCATAGTTCGGCATTTGATATAAAAACAGCCGAGATGAACTATAAATGTTTATTTGAGGGAGAAATTAATTATCGGTAGTGAAATAGAGAGTTATCATAACAGAGAAATAATCTTTGATATTTAGGCTGGTGGAAAATTTTGTAATGGCACCTTTTCTTACTATTTTTTACGATGATAAGCTACGATGATGTGAAAATGAGAAGGGACACACATGAACAGCTGAGCTGAATTAAGTCTCTCAAAGAATTTACTGATGTGGCAAAAAAAAGATGCCAAACACCTTGTGATGAGACATTTCTATGTAGACAATGGACTTGCTTCAGCTAGCACACCTGAAGGGGCAACCAACATTCTTAACAAAGCAAAACAAATGCTGGCAGAGTCTAATCTGCGACTACATAAGATAGCTTCTAACTGCAAACAAGTCATGAAAGCTTTCACCGCAGAAGACAGAGCTAAGAATCTCAAAGACCTTTGCCTGGGAACAGACACCCTTCCTTTACAGAAGAGTTTAGGCCTAAGCTGGGATATAGAGAAAGACTGTTTTGTTTTTCAGGTTTCTTCAGTAGAAAAGCCATTCACGAGAAGAGGAATTCTATCCACTGTGAATAGTCTCTACGATCCTCTCAGGTTTGTAGCACCTGTCACCATAAAAGGTAAGGCCTTAGTTTGTGAACTGTCAAGTGGAGAAAGTGAGTGGGATGCCTTACTTCCACAACAGAGACTCCATTAATGGGTCCAATGGACAGAGTCTTTACAAGCCTTACAATGTTTACAAATACCCAGATGTTATGTTCCTGTTTCATTGTCACAAGCCTGCAAAAGAGAACTGTACATTTTTTTAGATGCATCTGTTACAGCAATAGGTGCAGTTGCTTACTTGAAGGTAAACAATTCAGGAAATTTCTGTCATGTTGGATTTGTTATGGGCAGGGCCAGATTAACATAGGGGCTGATGGAGCTGAAGCTCCAGGCCCCTGCCTTAAAATCGGCCCGCCCAGCCAGCTGTATAAGCCTGATTTCTCCTGTCCATAAACGTCTATGGGACAGGAGAAACTGTGCAAATGTAGGGGTGTCTGGCTGCATCTGTGTTGGCTCACTGTGGTTATTACAGTGTCACAGTGCACAGTTCCCCCCTACACAAATGGCTCTGTCTTCCCCCTCGCCTCTCTCCTCTCTCTGTGTGAAGTCTATGCAGTGAAGGAGCTGTGTGGGCTGGGAAATTATGAACAGAGCAGCCGGCAGATGTAAGGTGAACTGAATACATATCTTAGTGATAAGCTTCTGACCATCCAAGTGTGAGCTCAGTGACTGGACTCTTATCTCCCTTCTCCCCCCTTTTACTTTTACCTTCAGCAATGGCTGTTATAACTGCAGCCAATATGTAGACTTGGCTCCTTGTGCTTTTAGGTGGGTTCACACTGCTTTGCTGTGTCTTGGCCCATTGCTGGTGTATCCGCAGTTTTCCTGCGTTTTACCCACAGTCCTATTGATCTCTATTAGGTTGCATGTTTTTTCTGAAAGTGCACCAAAATTCCTGAACGCTACATCTTATCTTTGGCGCACTGTCAGAAAATGCGGCAAAAACCTGCAACCTGATATAAAACAATGGGTCTGCAGCTAAAACTGCAGATACACAAGCAATGCGGCCGACTGCAGCACACCATGAGCCCAAAAGCTTGTACACACCCCCCTCTGTAGAACTTGGTCTGATCAATACTCCTGGCATTCATTTTACACACAGCCATACCATCCCAGATCAGGAGGGGTGGGGGCTCCAGGGATTGTTTGACTAAGCAGGCACTGTCCCTTCTACCCATCCGGGAAGAGTCCTGGAGGGAGTGGCAGGCTTCTGGTGGCAAGTGACACACTGTGTCTGGTAGCAGGCTGCTGGTGGCAAGTGACACAATATATCTGGTGGCAAGTGGCATGCTGTATCTGGTGGCAGGCTGCTGGTGGCAAGTGACATGCTGCATCTGGTAGCAGGCTGCTGGTGGCAAGTGGCACACTGTATCTGGTGGCAGGCTGCTGGTGGCAAGTGACATGCTGCATCTGGTAGCAGGCTGCTGGTGGCAAGTGACACACTGTATCTGGTGGCAGGCTGCTGGTGGCAAGTGGCACACTATATCTGGTGGCAGGCTGTGGTTGGCAAGTGACACACTGTATCTGATGGAAGGCTGTTGGTGGCAAGTGGCACACTGTAGCTGGTGGCAAGTGGCATAATGTATCTGGTGACAGGCTGCTGGTGGTAAGGGACACACTGTATCTGGTGGCAGGCTGCTGGTGGCAAGTGGCACACTGTATCTGGTGGCAGGGTACTGGTGGCAAGTAGCACACTGTATCTGGTGGCAAATGACATAATGTATCTGGTGACAGGCTGTTGGTGGCAAGGGACACACTGTATCTGATGGCAGGCAGCTGATGGCAAGTGGCACAATATATCTGGTAGCAAGTGGCACACTGTATCTGGTGGAAAGTGGCACACTGTATCTGGTGGCAGGCTGTGGTTGGCAGGTGGCACACTGTATCTGATGGAAGGCTGCTGGTGGCAAGTGACACACTGTATCTGGTGGCAGGCTGCTGGTGGCAAGTGGCACATTGTATCTGGTGGAAAGTGGCACAATGTATCTGGAGACAGGCTGCTGGTGGTAAGTGACACACTGTATCTGGTGGCAGGCTGCTGGTGGCAAGTGGCACACTGTATCTGGTGGCAGGCTGTGGTTGGCAAGTGGCACACTGTATCTGGTGGCAGGCTGCTGGTGGCAAGTGACACACTGTATCTGGGGTCAGGCTGCTGGTGGCAAGTGACACACTGTATCTGGTGGCAGGCTTCTGGTGGCAAGTAGCACACTGTATCTGGTGGCAGTCTGTGGGTGGCAAAGGGCACACTGTATCTGATGGCAAGTTGTTCACTGTATGTGGTGGCACGCTGCTGGTGGCAAGTGGCACAATATATCTGGTGGCAAGTGTCACGCTGTATCTGGTGGCAAGATGCTGGTGGCAAGTGACATGCTGTATCTGGTAGCAGGCTGCTGGTGGCAAGTGACACACTGTATCTGGTGGCAGGCTGTGGTTGGCAAGTGGCACACTGTATCTGATGGCAGGCTGCTGGTGGCAAGTGACATGCTGCATCTGGTAGCAGGCTGCTGGTGGCAAGTGACACACTGTATATGGTGGCAGGCTGCTGGTGGCAAGTGGCACACTGTATCTGGTGGCAGGCTGTGGTTGGCAAGTGGCACACTGTATCTGATGGAAGGCTGCTGGTGGCAAGTGGCACACTGTATCTGGTGGCAGGCTGTGGTTGGCAAGTGGCACACTGTATCTGATGGAAGGCTGCTGGTGGCAAGTGGCACACAGTATCTGATGGAAGGCTGCTGGTGGCAAGTGGCACACTGTATCTGGTGGCAGGCTGCTGGTAGCAAGTGACACACTGTATCTGGTGGCAGGCTGTTGGTGGCAAGTGGCACACTGTATCTGGTGGCAAGTGGCACAATGTATCTGGTGACAGGCTGCTGGTGGCAAGTGACACACTGTATCTGGTGGCAGGCTGCTGGTGGCAAGTGGCACACTGTATATGGTGGCAGGCTGCTGGTGGTAAGTGACACACTGTATCTGGTGGCAGGCTGCTGGTGGCAAGTGGCACACTGTATCTTGTGGCAGGCTGTGGTTGGCAAGTGGCACACTGTATCTGGTGGCAGGCTGCTGGCGGCAAGAGACACACTGTATCTGGGGTCAGGCTGCTGGTGGCAAGTGACACACTGTACCTGGTGGCAGGCTGCTGGTGGCAAGTGGCACACTGTATCTGGTGGCAGTCTGTGGGTGGCAAGTGCCACACTGTATCTGTTGGCAAGTTGCACACTGTATGTGGTGGCACACTGCTGGTGGCAGGTGGCACAATATATCTGGTGGCAAGTGCACGCTGTATCTGGTGGCAGGCTGGTGGTGGCAAGTGACATGCATCTGGTAGCAGGCTGCTGGTGGCAAGTGACACACTGTATCTGGTGGCAGGCTGCTGGTGGCAAGTGGCACACTGTATCTGGTGGCAGGCTGTGGTTGGCAAGTGGCACACTGTATCTGATGGAAGGCTGCTGGTGGCAAGTGGCACACTGTATCTGGTGGTAGGCTGCTGGTAGCAAGTGACACACTGTATCTGGTGTAAGGCTGCTGGTAGAAAGTGACACACTGTATCTGGTGGCAGGCTGCTGGTGGCAAGTGGCACGCTGTATCTGGTGGCAGGTTGTGGTTGGCAAGTGGCACACTGTATCTGGTGGCAGGCTGCTGGTGGCAAGTGACACACTGTATCTGGGGTCAGGCTGCTGGTGGCAAGTGACACACTGTATCTGGTGGCAGGCTGCTGGTGGCAAGTGGCACACTGTATCTGGTGGCAGTCTGTGGGTGGCAAGTGGCACACTGTATCTGTTGGCAAGTTGCACACTGTATGTGGTGGCACACTGCTGGTGGCAGGTGGCACAATATATCTGGTGGCAAGTGTCACGCTGTATCTGGTGGCAGGCTGGTGGTGGCAAGTGACATGCTGTATCTGGTAGCAGGCTGCTGGTGGCAAGTGACACACTGTATCTGGTGGCAGGCTGCTGGTGGCAAGTGCCACACTGTATCTGGTGGCAGGTTGTGGTTGGCAAGTGGCACACTGTATCTGATGGAAGGATGCTGGTGGCAAGTGGCACACTGTATCTGGTGGCAGGCTGTGGTTGGCAAGTGGCACACTGTATCTGGTGGTAGGCTGCTGGTAGCAAGTGACACACTGTATCTGGTGGAAGGCTGCTGGTAGAAAGTGACACACTGTATCTGGTGGCAGGCTGCTGGTGTCAAGTGGCACACTGTATCTGGTGGCAGGCTGTGGTTGGCAAGTGGCACACTGTATCTGGTGGCAGGGTGCTGGTGGCAAGTGACACACTGTATCTGGGGTCAGACTGCTGGTGGCAAGTGACACACTGTATCTTATGGCAGGCTGCTGGTGGCAAGTGGCACACTGTATCTGGTGGCAGTCTGTGGGTGGCAAGTGGCACACTATATCTGGTGGCAAGTTGCACACTGTATGTGGTGGCACGCTGGTGGCAGGTGGCACAATATATCTGGTGGCAAGTGTCACGCTGTATCCGGTGGCAGGCTGGTGGTGGCAAGAGACATGCTGTATCTGGTAGCAGGCTGCTGGTGGCAAGTGACACACTGTATCTGGTGGCAGGCTGCTGGTGGCAAGTGGCACACTGTATCTGGTGGCAGGCTGTGGTTGGCACGTAGCACACTGTATCTGATGGAAGGCTGCTGGTGGCAAGTGGCACACAGTATCTGATGGAAGGCTGCTGGTGGCAAGTGGCACACTGTATCTGGTGGCAGGGTGCTGGTGGCAAGTGGCACACTGTATCTGGTTGCAGGGTGCTGGTGGCAAGTGGCACACTGTATCTGGTGGCAGGCTGCTGGTAGCAAGTGACACACTGCATCTGGTGGCAGGCTGCTGGTAGCAAGTGACACACTGTATCTGGTGGCAGGCTGCTGGTGGCAAGTGGCACACTGTATCTGGTGGCAGGCTGTGGTTGGCAAGTGGCACACTGTATCTGATGGAAGGCTGCTGGTGGCAAGTGGCACACAGTATCTGATGGAAGGCTGCTGGTGGCAAGTGGCACACTGTATCTGGTGGCAGGGTGCTGGTGGCAAGTGGCACACTGTATATGGTGGCAGGGTGCTGGTGGCAAGTGGCACACTGTATCTGGTGGCAGGGTGCTGGTGGCAAGTGGCACACTGTATCTGGTGGCAGGCTGCTGGTAGCAAGTGACACACTGTATCTGGTGGCAGGCTGCTGGTGGCAAGTGGCACACTGTATCTGGTGGCAGGGTGCTGGTGGCAAGTGGCACACTGTATCTGGTGGCAGGGTACTGGTGGCAAGTGGCACATTGTATCTGGTGGCAGGCTGCTGGTAGCAAGTGACACACTGTATCTGGTGTCAGGCTGCTGGTGGCAAGTGGCACAATGTATCTGGTGACAGGCTCCTGGTGGCAAGTGGCACACTGTATCTGGTGGCAGGCTGTGGTTGGCAAGTGGCACACTGTATCTGATGGAAGGCTGCTGGTGGCAAGTGGCACACAGTATCTGATGGAAAGCTGCTGGTGGCAAGTGGCACACTGTATCTGGTGGCAGGGTGCTGGTGGCAAGTGGCACACTGTATCTGGTGGCAGGGTGCTGGTGGCAAGTGGCATGCTGTATCTGGTGGCAGGGTGCTGGTGGCAAGTGACACACTGTATCTGGTGGCAGGCTGCTGGTGGCAAGTGGCACACTGTATCTGGTGGCAGTCTGTGGGTGGCAAGTGGCACACTGTATCTGGTTTCGAGCTGCACACTGTATGTGGTGGCACGCTGGTGGCAGGTGGCACAATATATCTGGAGGCAAGTGTCACGCTGTATACGGTGGCGGGCTGGTGGTGGCAAGTGACATGCTGTATCTGGTAGCAGGCTGCTGGTGGCAAGTGACACACTGTATCTGGTGGCAGGCTGCTGGTGGCAAGTGGCACACTGTATCTGGTGGCAGGCTGTGGTTGGCAAGTGGCACACTGTATCTGATGGCAGGCTGCTGGTGGCAAGTGACATGCTGTATCTGGTAGCAGGCTGCTGGTGGCAAGTGACACACTGTATATGGTGGCAGGCTGCTAGTGGCAAGTGGCACACTGTATCTTGTGGCAGGCTGTGGTTGGCAAGTGGCACACTGTATCTGATGGAAGGCTGCTGGTGGCAAGTGGCACACAGTATCTGATGGAAGGCTGCTGGTGGCAAGTGGAACACTGTATCTGGTGGCAGGGTGCTGGTGGCAAGTGGCACACTGTATCTGGTGGCAGGGTGCTGGTGACAAGTGGCACACTGTATCTGGTGGCAGGCTGCTGGTAGCAAGTGACACACCGTATCTGATGGCAAGCTGCAGGTAGCAAGTGACACACTGTATCTGGTGGCAGGCTGCTGGTGGCAAGTGGCACACTGTATCTGGTGGCAAGTGGCACAATGTATCTGGTAACAGGCTGCTGGTGGCAATTAGCACACTGTATCTAGTGGCAGGCTGTGGTTGGCAAGTGGCACACTGTATCTGATGGAAGGCTGCTGGTTTCAAGTGGCACACTGTATCTGGTGGCAGGGTGCTGGTGGCAAGTGGCACACTGTATCTGGTGGCAGGGTGCTGGTGGCAAGTGGCACACTGTATCTGGTGGCAGGGTGCTGGTGGCAAGTGGCACACTGTATCTGGTGGCAGGCTGCTGGTAGCAAGTGACACACTGTATCTGGTGGCAGGCTGCTGGTGGCAAGTGGCACACTGTATCTGGTGGCAGGGTGCTGGTGGCAAGTGGCAGACTGTATCTGGTGGCAGGGTAATGGTGGCAAGTGGCACATTGTATCTGGTGGCAGGCTGCTGGTAGCAAGAGACAAACTGTATCTGGTGACAGGCTGCTGGTGGCAAGTGGCACAATGTATCTGGTGACAGGCTGCTGGTGGCAAGTGGCCCACTGTATCTGGTGGCAGGCTGTGGTTGGCAAGTGGCACACTGTATCTGATGGAAGGCTGCTGGTGGCAAGTGGCACACAGTATCTGATGGAAAGCTGCTGATGGCAAGTGGCACACTGTATCTGGTGGCAGGGTGCATGTGGCAAGTGGCATGCTGTATCTGGTGGCAGGGTGCTGGTGGCAAGTGACACACTGTATCTGGTGGCAGGGTGCTGGTGGCAAGTGGCACACTGTATCTGGTGGCAGGGTACTGGTGGCAAGTGGCACATTGTATCTGGTGGCAGGCTGCTGTTAGCAAGTGACACACTGTATCTGGTGGCAGGCTGCTGGTTTCAAGTGGCACAATGTATCTGGTGACAGGCTGCTGGTGGTAAGTGGCACACTGTATCTGGTGGCAGGCTGTGGTTGGCAAGTGGCACACTGTATCTGATGGAAGGCTGCTGGTGGCAAGTGGCACACAGTATCTGATGGAAGGCTGCTGGTGGCAAGTGGCACACTGTATCTGGTGGCAGGGTGCTGGTGGCAAGTGGCACACTGTATCTGGTGGCAGGGTGCTGGTGGCAAGTGGCACACTGTATCTGGTGGCAGGGTACTGGTGGCAAGTGGCACATTGTATCTGGTGGCAGGCTGCTGGTAGCAATTGACACACTGTATCTGGTGGCAGGCTGCTGGTGGCAAGTGGCACAATATATCTGGTGACAGGCTGCTGGAGGTAAGTGGCACACTGTATCTGGTGGCAGGCTGTGGTTGGCAAGTGGCACACTGTATCTGATGGAAGGCTGCTGGTGGCAAGTGGCACACAGTATCTGATGGAAGACTGCTGGTGGCAAGTGGCACACTGTATCTGGTGGCAGGGTGCTGGTGGCAAGTGGCACACTGTATCTGGTGGCAGGGTGCTGGTGGCAAGTGACACGCTGTATCTGGTGGCAGGGTGCTGGTGGCAAGTGGCACACTGTATCTGGTGGCAGACTGCTGATAGCAAGTGACACACTGTATCTGGTGGCAGGCTGCTGGCGGCAAGTGGCACACTGTATCTGGTGGCAAGTGGCACAATGTACCTGGTGACAGGCTGCTGGTGGCAAGTGACACACTGTATCTGGTGGCAGGCTGCTGGTGGCAAGTGGCACACTGTATATGGTGGCAGGCTGTCGGTAGCAAGTGGCACACTGTATCTGGTGACAGGCTGTGGTTGGCAAGTGGTGCACTGTATCTGGTGAAAGGCTGCTGGTGGCAAGTTGCCCATTGTATCTGGTGGCAGGCTGTGGGTGACAAGTGGTACACTGTATCTGGTGGCTGGCTGCTAGTGGCACACTGTATCTGGTGGCAGGCTGCTGGTGGCAAGTGGCACATTGTATCTGGCGGCAGGCTGCTGGTGGCAAGGGGCACATTGTATCTGGTGGCAGGCTGCTAGTGGCAAGTGGCACACTGTATCTGTGGCAGGCTGTGGATAGCAAGTGGCACACTGCATCTGGTTACAAGTGGCACACTGTATCTGGTGGCAGGCTGCTGGTGGCAAGTGACATGCTGCATCTAGCGGCAGGCAACGGTGGAAAGTGATACGCTACATCTGGTTTCAGGCTAGGGGTGGCAAGTAACAAGGTGCATCTGGTGGGAAGTGACAAGCTCAGGTTCCCACTGATTCTGCATGTTGGTGAGTTGAACTATTTCACTATATATTACAATGTAGTAACTGAAATAATGGAATTTGATCATCCTGACACCATATCAAGCATGGTGTCAGGATTATTGATTTTAAGTACTAACACCAGCCATTTGCCTGACAAATCACCCCTACCGCCGATTTCCCTGTCAACCCCAAGACTACATCCCCCACCCTCATCTTATTTTGGGAAGAGGGGGTTGTCCCTGAATGGCAGTTTGGCAATGTGGTCTCCCTATGTTGCTGCTAGTGAGAGACCGCATAGCAGGTGGTATTGGTGGTGTTGCTGCTGCTCAAAGGCTGCACAGCTGGTATTACTGGTGAGAGTATATTTAATTCGTTTTAGCGAAAAATTGTTTGCATTTTCATTTTGTTTCCATAAAAAGGCCCACCGAAATCCTCAGCACCAGGCCCATGATGCTCTTAATCTGGCCCTGGTTATGGGAAAATCCAAACTGAGTCCTAGGCTGGCACATACAATTCCACGCCTAGAGTTATGTGCAGCTGTACTAGCGGTTGAACTGTATGAGCTAGTCAGAGACGAGATGGACCTAAGCCTAGATGCTGTGAAATTCTTTACAGACAGTAAAACAGTCTTAGGCTATATCTGTAACACTACCAAGAGATTCTTCTTATATGTTTCCAATCAGGTGAATAGGATCAGACAAGCAACCTGTCCAGAGCAATGGTTCTATGTGCCCTCAGAACAAAATCCTGCAGATTATGCTATCAGGCCTACACAGATGGTTTGCCTTCAGAACTCTATATGGTTCTCAGGCCCACATTTTCTGTATCAGAAAGTTGTAGATAATCCTGATAACACCAATGTTTACTCTTTAGTGGAACCCGAAGCTGATCCTAAAATTAGGTCAGAAGTAGTAAGCTTCAGTACTAAAGCTGTTGACACTAGACTACAGTTACATTGCTTCGAAAGATTTTCCAACTGGAGGAGACTAAGCAGGGTCATAGCAAGACTAATTCATGTTGCGAAAGGCTTCCAGAAAAAAAACAATGATGATCGACCCGGAAGCTGGGGAGTTTTCCATGAAAGCGTCAGTTTACAAGAACTTTCACAAGCCAAGACAGTTATAATTTCTTCTGTACAACACACATATTTCAGGCAAAAATATGACTGCATATATGTATAAATTATATGCATAAATTATGGTTGTCATACCAAATACCTTTTCTTGGTAGAATCTGTGCTGTTAAGATGACGATTCTCCCAAAATTACTTTATTATTTCTGCGCCCTTCCAATCAATATCCCCAAACCTAGACTAGCATCCCTACAGAAAGAGATAAATACATTTATTTGGTTAGGGAAAAAAACAAGATTTAGCTACTCCCTTATGTATAGACCACAACACCAAGGGGTTTTTGGCCTCCCTAAGGCCTCCCTGGCCTACTTCCTAGCAGCCAGATTCTCACAACTAGCCCAATGATTTACCCCGAACCTTAACATCCCATGGATCTCCTTTGAGTCCTCCTCAGTATTCCCTTTTTATACACAGGGCCTGCTTTGACCGAATGTTGTCTCCACCAGAACGATCCATACTCTCAATACTATTGTAGCACAATCATACCAACTTTGGCTTCATCAGAACAGATGACAGTCTCCCACTCCCTTCCTACCTCCTGTCCAGACTCTAGAGCCTCCTCATGTGCTGAAAACAATGTCCCTTCACAGGCACGCTCGAGCGTTCTGCCCCACCGACTCTGCTCCCGCCCACTCTGCTCTCTTCTCCTGCCTCCTGCTGTATACGGGACACGGCTGGACTCGCAGGGCCCGGGAGGCTTAACAGTAAACTTACATTCCTCATCCTCACCAGGCCCCAGGGGCGCACCTAGAGCATTTGGCACTCAGAGGGGAACCTATATCTGGCACTTCCCAACTTTAAAATGTAAACACACCCCACTGTGCCCCCTGCATACCTCTGCATCCCCCAATATCTCTTTGTCACTACTTTGTACCCCCTCGCCACAACTGGACCTCTTTACATTACACAGCCCCCCCGCACCTCTGGACCCTTTTAAATTACACAACCCCCTGCACCACTGGATCCCTTTACATTACACAACCCACTGCACCTCGGGACCCCTTTACATTACACAACCCCCTACACCACTGGACCACTTTACATTACACAGCACCCTGCACCTCTGGACCCATTTACATTACACAACTCCCTGCACCACTGGACCCCTTTACATTACACAACCCTCTGTACCACTGGGACCCTTTACATTACACAACCCCCTGCACCACTGGACCCATTTACACTACACAACTCCCTGCACCACTGTACCCCTTTACATTATACAGCACCCTGCACATCTGGACCCCTTTACATTACACAACCCCCTGCACCCCTTTACATTACAGAATCCCCTGCACCTCCGGACCCCTTTACATTACACAACCCCCTGCACCACTGGGCCCCTTTACATTACACAACCCCCTGCACCACTGGACCCTTTTACATTACACAGCACCCTGCACCTCTGGACCCCTTTACACTGCACAACCCCCTGCACATCTGGACCCCTTTACATTACACAACCCCTTGCACATCTGGCCCCCTTTACATTACACAGCACCCTGCACTCTGAACCCAATATCTCTTTGTCACTACTTTGTACCCCCTCGCCACAACTGGACCCCTTTACATTACACAGCCCCCCGCACCTCTGGACCCCTTTAAATTACACAACCCCCCGCACCACTGGATCCCCTTAAATTACACAACCCCCTGCTCCTCGGGACCCCTTTACATTACACAACCCCCTGCACCACTAGACCCCTTTACATTATACAGCACCCTGCACATCTGGACCCCTTTACATTACACAACCCCCTGCACCCCTTTACATTACAGAATCCCCTGCACCACTGGATCCCCTTAAATTACACAACCCCCCGCACCACTGGATCCCCTTAAATTACACAACCCACTGCACCTCGTGACCCCTCTACATTACACACCCCCCTGCACCACTGTACCCCTTTACATTATACAGCACCCTGCACATCTGGACCCCTTTACATTACACAACCCCCTGCACCCCTTTACATTACAGAATCCCCTGCACCTCCGGACCCCTTTACATTACACAACCCCCTGCACCACTGGGCCCCTTTACATTACACAACCCCCTGCACCACTGGACCCTTTTACATTACACAGCACCCTGCACCTCTGGACCCCTTTACATTACACAACCCCCTGCACATCTGGACCCCTTTACATTACACAACCCCTTGCACATCTGGCCCCCTTTACATTACACAGCACCCTGCACTCTGAACCCAATATCTCTTTGTCACTACTTTGTACCCCCTCACCACAACTGGACCCCTTTACATTACACAGCCCCCTGCACCTCTGGACCCCTTTAAATTACACAACCCCCCGCACCACTGGATCCCCTTAAATTACACAACCCACTGCACCTCGGGACCCCTTTACATTACACAACCCCCTGCACCACTAGACCCCTTTACATTACACAGCACCCTGCACCTCTGGACCCCTTTACATTACACAACTCCCTGCACCACTGGACCCCTTTACATTACACAACCCCCTGTACCACTGGGACCCTTTACATTACACAACCCCCTGCACCACTGGACCTATTTACATTACACAACCCCCTGCACCACTGGACCCCTTTACATTATACAGCACCACGCACCTCTGGACCCCTTTACATTACACAACCCCCTCCACCCCTTTACATTACAGAACCCCCTGCACCTCTGGACCCCTTTACATTACACAACCCCCTGCACCACTGGGCCCCTTTACATTACATAACCTCCTGCACCACTGGACCCCTTTACATTACACAGCACGCTGCACCTCTGGACCCCTTTACATTACACAACCCCCTGCACATCTGGACCCCTTTACATTACACAACCACTTGCACATCTCGCCCCCTTTACATTACACAGCACCCTGCACTCTGAACCCTTTGGGTTCACACTGGTGTCCTGGAGTTTGTCGCAGTGCTGGGGTATACGCAGTTTTTCTGCATTTTATCCCCATTTTTAGCTGCAGTCCCACAGACTTCTATTAGTTTGCATAATGTTACCGTGTTTTCTTAAAGCACACCAAAGTTGCAGTATAGAGGACATTTGGTGCGTTTTCAGAAAGTGTTGCAAAAATGTGTAACCTAATAGAAGTCTGTGGGACTGTAGTGAAAATGGAGTTAAATGCAGGAAAACTGTGTATACAGTGCATCAATGTGAACCCACTTGAGTCCTGGTTCACATATATGCGATGCAGGAATCAGCGTGATTCTAGTGTGGATTCCTGCATTGCATGTCGCTTGCCAGCAGTCACACTGCCCTTTGCAAACTGCTACGGGTGTCAATGTAAAGTTAATGACATCGACATCCCCAGATCAGTTTGCAGATAGCAGTGCGAACTGTGAAACGGTGCAGGAATGGGATCGCATAGTTGTGAACACCCATGCGATCCGATTTCAGTGCGGACCAAAAAAAGGGTCCTGCACCATTTTGGAGTGAATGCAATGTGATTTCAGCCATGCAGTTTGTATGGCTGAACTTGCTTTGCACAGACATCGCATGTGATTTGCACAGCAATGCGGTGTGAATCACATGCAATGTCTGTGACCGCACTAGTGAAAACCCTGGCTAAAGGAACATGATGTGGCCATCTATTAGTATGGGCTGGTTAAAAGAAAATGCTTTGGATAGAGTTAATGAAAGATTTTGCTGGAGGACAACAGAGGTAACAGGGGGAGAGAAAGAGATTTGGGAGAAAGAGAGAGGGCAGAGTCTGGACACAGTGACAGCGATGCTAACTCACTTGGATGTTCCCAGGATGCTCACACTAGCTTCTGTAGCTGTCGGCTACTTGTGAAAAAGTTCCCCCCCACATTCCTTTCAGACACAGCACACAGGCTGCACGGAGCTTGGACGGACACAGGAACAGAGGGGAGGGAGGGGGCAGAGCCAATGCAGCCTCTTCCATTTCTGTGGAGGGGGGAGGAGTTGTTAGAATGTAATGTAGAATGCACAACAGTGTGTCAGGTACAGCCGACATCCCTATATTTATGCCCGATGAGTCAGTCCACCTGAGCTGGGATCTCCCTGCGCACATTGCCACTGCTGCTACCAAGCCTGCCCGTTGTCACTGTTTCATACATCCCCTGACATCCCCCCAGTGTGTGCCACCTGGTGCAGACCGCCCCCCAGTTATTACGCCACTGCCGGGCCCCACTCGGCTGCGGGCCCCATAGCGCCCGCGTGGGTCGCTATGGCAGTAGTTCCGCCACTGCTCTCATCCTTGATACCACCATTGGCCTCGTTTTTGGGTGACCCTAGATTTTGACCAGCTTTCAAGGAGAGAAGCCCATTTGTCTTATGGATAAAAAACAACCTTACAACACTTAGATACCTTACCACTAATATGAAATTCCCCTCATTCAAATTTCTACAAGCTAAATATAAATTTCCTCCCTCAGAAGTCTCCCGCTATATACAACTGAAAAACTTCTTTGGAGAATATTACTCACTAACTATTCACCCTCCTAATACACAATTTGAAGACATTTGCATTACATCCCAGAGACAAAGGTTTGATATCTCATCTTTTTTTTTTTTTTTTATTATAAATCTTTTTATTTGAAGAATTTTACATTACAAAAGAGATAAAAAAGCATAAGGAGCAAGGAACATCACCACAAACAGGAATGCATTGCTATCATTCTTTTCTTTTTTTTTCCCCTTCTTTCCTCCTTCCTTTCCCTTCCCGTACATTTATTGATTCAAAATATACCAGTTCAAAATATCCGTGTGCAGTAGGCTTTCAGGATGGTTTCTTCTTTTTTCCCCCCCATTTTACTCCCACATCCCACCCCCTATCCAACCTCCCGCCATTCACTCTACCATACTCCTTGAGACTAAACCCACCCCATACCATCCTACCCCACCCCCCCCTTCTATTCTTCTATTCTTCTATTCTGACCTTGTCTTGGTCCAGCCATATTTTCCATATATTTTCAAATTTCTTATAATTACCCCTCTTCTTATATATGTACTTTTCCCTACAGATCGCCTCCCTTACTGCATTCTCCCATTCTGGCACCGTCGGCGCCTCCTTCCTCTGCCAGCGCTGTGCAATGAGCTTTCTTCCCTGGAACAGGCATCTAATCCTTGCTGTCTGTATGTCCTTTGATATCGCTTTATCCTCCGTCAGTCCCAATAGGCACTCTCTCGCCTCCAACCTCAGCGACGTCCCAAGCACTGCGTTTATTTTTTCCACCACTCCCTTCCAGTATCTATGCAATTTGGGACATCGCCAAAACATGTGAATCAAATCTCCATACTCCCCTCCACATCTTTGGCACTTTGGGTCAGGTCTCTTACCCCACTCGAATAATTTCAGGGGTGTGTAATATGCCCTATAGGATAAATAGAAGTGAGACATCACCTGTGAGGGAGAGAGAGTAACCCTGGGTCCCAGCGACAAGACATACTCCCATTGATCGTCAGACACTGCTCCCACATCTTTCTCCCATTTAATCCTATTTTTATTTTCCACCATACCTTCCTGAGCTGATGCCTTCAGGCATCCATACAAGTCAGAGATCAAACCCCTCGTGGAGCCTGCGTCGATCAGCTTTCTCAAAGAGGCCATTTCACACCATACTGGTGTTTCCTTCCCAAATTGTGCCTCCAGGGCATGCCTAATTTGCAAATATCTATAAAATGACCTATTGGAGATCGCGTATTCCTCTACCAGCTCACAAAAGGATTTTAACCTCCCAGCCCTGTACATCTGTGCCAAGTAGTGGATACCCTGACGGTCCCATTCCTCAAAGCGTCCCATCTTTTTAAGCTCATTGAGGCTGTTGTTATCCCAAAGTGGGGAGAATTCTGCAAAGCCAGTGTATCCCAAAATTTTTTTGGCTTGTACCCACACCTTAACCATCATCCGGGTAGTGGGGCATTTAGTGCAAAATGAATCTGCCTCTAATCCCTCCGCAATTGTGTCATGAACGGTGTCATTCAACAGAATACTACCCCCCACTCCTTCATCCCCTAGCCTATTGCTACCTCCCATCTGTTGCAATTGGGCAGCTAAAAAATAGCCTCGTGGGTCTGGTACCGCCAGGTCGCCCTTCACCTCTGGTTGCCGCAACGTCCGCAAACCGATCCTAGCCACCCCATTTTTCCAAATGAGCTCCCTAAACACACTGTCGATTTTTTTAAACCAGTGCTTGGGAATCCAAGCAGGGGAGTTCTGAAGAACATATAAAATTTGGGGTAGCCAGACCATTTTGATCAGGTTGCAGCGCCCGGCAACTGAGAGGGGCAGGCGTCTCCACACTCGGCACTTCTGCTTCAGCTTTTTCAACAGTGGAACGAGGTTTCCGGATATGTACTGTCCTGGGTCACTAGTTATATTGATCCCCAGATATTTCATTTGTCTGACTACTTTGACTTGGGATACTTGGGGAGGGAGGGGTACACACAGGGGGTCTATAGGTAGAATCACTGATTTCTCCCAATTGACCAATAGCCCGGAGAAAACGCCAAACTCCTCAACTATCCTCATAGCTGATACCAATGATTCCTGCGTGTCTGCCAGAAACAGCAGAATATCATCGGCATACAGGGCTACTTTGTCCACCCCTCTTTTTCTTTTAAACCCCTGTACACCCTGTGCCATCCTTAGAGCAACAGCCAAGGGCTCAATTGCTAGGGCAAAGAGCAAGGGGGACAAGGGGCACCCCTGTCTTGTACCCCTGCTCAGCTGGAACCACTCTGAGCACTGTCCATTAATTTTAACCTTGGCCCTCGGATTAGCGTATAGTAAACTTAGCCATTGGATAAACCCAGAGCCAAACTGGTATTCCGCCAGCACCTTCCACAGGTAGTGCCATTCCAGAGAATCAAAAGCTTTGGCTGCGTCCAATGAGAGAACCGCTCTCCTGCCTCTATTTTCTATGGGTATTTGCATGTTAAGATATACTCGTCTTATGTTCGTACTTGTGGATCTGTCCGGGATAAACCCGGACTGGTCCACATGTATTAATTTGGAAATTATCTTGTTCAGTCTGGCGGCCAATACTTTCGCCAAGATCTTCACGTCCGAACACAACAGCGAGATGGGCCTATATGAAGTCATGTCTATTGGGTTCTTCCCTTCTTTCAGCAATGTTATTATTATAGCTTCTGACATAGAGGAAGGTAAGATTTTATCCTCCCTGGCTCCATTAAATAACTCCAAGAGTAAGGGCAATAGTACCTCCCCATATTTTTTAAATATTTCTATGGGCAGACCATCCGGGCCTGGTGACTTTTGGCCCACCATGTCTCCCACTGCCCTTTGCAACTCCGTGAGAGTCAATGGGGCATCCAGCATTTCCCGGTCCCCCCTTGTTACTGGATAGGGATGAGCCGAACACCCCCCGGTTCGGTTCGCACCAGAACCCGCGAACGGACCGCAAGTTCGCACGAACGTTAGAACCCCATTGACGTCTATGGGACTCGAACGTTCGAAATCAAAAGTGCTCATTTTAAAGGCTAATTTGCATGGTATTGTCCTAAAAAGGGTTTGGGGACCCGGGTCCTACCCCAGGGGACATGTATCAATGCAAAAAAAACTTTTAAAAACGGCCGTTTTTTCGGGAGCAGTGATTTTAATGATGCTTAAAGTAAAAAAAAAAAAGTGAAATATTCCTTTAAATATCGTACCTGGGGGGTGTCTATAGTATGCCTGTAAAGTGACGCGTGTTTCCCATGTTTAGAACAGTCCCTGCACCAAATGTCATTTTTAAAGGAAAAAATCTCATTTAAAACTGCTTGCGGGTTTAATGTCATGTCGGGTCATGGCAATATGGATGAAAATCAGTGAGACAAACGGCATGGGTACCCCCCAGTCCATTACCAGGCCCTTTGGGTCTTGTATGGATATTAAGGGGAACCCCGCACCCAAATTAAAATAAGGAAAGGTCCCTATATACTCTGAACAGCAGTATACAGGCGGTGCAAACAAGACAGGGACTGTAGGTTTGTTGTTAAGTAGAATCTGTTTGTAATTTTGAACATTTTTAATGTGTTTAGCTCCAGCCAAAAAATCTTTTCTAAGCTTTTTGGAAAACATAGGGAAGGGTTATCACCCCTGTGACATTTGTTTTGCGTCTTTCCTCCTCTTCAGAAGATTTCACCTCACTTTTTTGTCCCAATGAAAAATGTTTTTTGAAAATTTGGGTTTTTTTGTGGAACAAGGATTGGAAAGCATCAGTGGAAAGGAGAAATTGTTTTCCCATATTAACTCTTACAGGAGAGAATTTCCCTTCCTTAGGGGTAGATTTCATCTCACTTCCTGTTGTCTCCTTCCGTTTGCAAGTAGGAGTCGTTTGTAAGTTAGATGTTTGAAAGTAGGGTCCTGCCCTATATACTCAGCAGAAATTTGGGCCTTAGGTGTTGCTGTGGCCAAAACACTGTAAGCCCTCACAGGGCCCTGCTGTGAAATATTAGATCAAGAATTGTAATTACATGCCCCTGTTGAACAGAAGCTGAAAAATTAGGCCTTAGGCACTGGTGCTGGTGCCACAACACTGCAACCCCTCACAGACACTCTAGTTGGAACGCAGGAACGAGCCCTGCTGCAAAGTATTGCATCAAAAATTGTAATTACACGCCCCTGTTAGACAGGGGCAGAAAAATTGGGCCTTAGGCACTGGTGCTGGTGCCACAACACTGCAACCCCTCACAGACACTCTAGTTGGAACGCAGGAACGAGCCCTGCTGCAAAGTATTGCATCAAAAATTGTAATTACACGCCCCTGTTAGACAGGGGCAGAAAAATTGGGTCTTAGGCACTGGTGCTGGTGCCACAACACTGCAACCCCTCACAGACACTCTAGTTGAAACGCAGGAACAAGCCCTGCTGCAAAGTATTGCATCAAAAATTGTAATTACACGCCCCTGTTAGACAGGGGCTGAAAAATTGGGTCTTAGGCACTGGTGCTGGTGCCACAACACTGCAACCCCTCACAGACACTCTAGTTGGAATGCAGGAACGAGCCCTGCTGCAAAGTATTACATCAAAAATTGTAATTACACACCCCTGTTAAACAGGGGCTGAAAAATTGTGCCTTAGGCACTGGTGGTGGCGCCCAGAACCAAAAATGTTCTTACAAGCTATCAGCGTGATGATTGAGGAGGAAGAGGATAATTACTCAGGGATAGTCACTCAGCATCAGCATAGGCAGTCTTTGAAGGGATCTGAGATTTCAAAAAAAATTATTCGGTTACATCTGCATCAGGTGCTTGGTAGCTGGTGGTGATCCAAGACTGATTCATTTTTATGAAGGTCAGCCGATCGACCGAGTCGGTGGACAGACGCACCCTGTGATCGGTTACCACGCCTCCAGCAGCACTGAATGTGCGTTCCGAAAGAACGCTGGATGCAGGACAGGCCAGTAGCTCAATTGCATACTGTGCAAGCTCTGGCCAGTGATCCATCCTCAAGACCCAGTAACCCAGAGGATTTTCGGTGGGAAAGGTGTCCAAGTCTGATCTTGCCCCTAGGTATTCCTGCACCATGTAAAACAGACGCTGGCGATGGTTGCTGGAACCGATCATACCTTGGGGCTGCGGACCAAAAAATTGTCTGAACGCATCGGTCAGACGGCCACCTTCTCCACCGCTCCTTCTTTGACTGACCGAAGCCTCAGCAACACGTTGTCCAGAAACAGGAGTTTGTAACCTCCCAGTCTCTGGGAACGCGTTGCACAGACCTTTCTGCAAGGCCTCCCGAAGATGTTTCATCCTCTGCTCCCTCTGCGATGGCAAGATAAGGTCCGCAACCTTACCCTTGTAACGTGGATCAAGGAGGGTTGCCAGCCAGTATTGGTCCTTCTCCTTGATACCACGAATACGAGGATCCTTACGCAGGCTTTGCAGGATCAGGGAGGCCATGCAGCGTAGGTTTGCTGAGGCATTCGGTCCGGAGTCCTCTGGGTCACTAAGGACAACAACGTCCGCAGCCACCTCCTCCCAGCCACGTACAAGTCCATGTGTTCCTTGGGACTGATCCCTTAAAGACTGCTGATGCTGAGTGCCAGGCTCCACCTCCATACTGACACAATCTTCCTCCTCCTCCTCCTCCTCCTCCTCGTCCTCTTCCTGTGTGATCGGCGGGCACGCAGGAACACTGTCTGGATAAAGGGGGCCTTGAGAGCTAAGGAAGTCCTCCTCTTCCTGCCTCTGTTCTGCCTCAAGTGCCCTGTCCATTATTCCACGCAGCGTGTGCTCCAACAGGTGGACAAGGGGGACAGTGTCACTGATGCATGCACTGTCAGTGCTCACCATCCTCGTGGCCTCCTCGAATGGTGACAGGACAGTGCATGCATCCCTGATCATGGCCCACTGGCGTGGGGAAAAAAAACCAAGGTCCCCTGACCCTGTCCTGGTGCCATAGTCGCACAGGTACTCATTGATGGCCCTCTGCTGCGTGTGCAGCCGCTGCAGCATGGCCAACGTCGAGTTCCACCTGGTGGGCATGTCACAGATTAGGCGGTTCTTGGGCAGGTTAAACTCCTTTTGGAGGTCCGTCAGCCGAGCACTGGCATTATATGACCGGCGGAAATGCACAGAGACTTTCCTGGCCTGCCTCAGGACATCCTGTAAGCCCGGGTACCTGCCCAAGAACCGCTGCACCACCAAGTTAAGGACGTGAGCCAAACAGGGCACATGGGTCAGTTGTCCCTGTCGGAGGGCAGAGAGGAGGTTGGTGCCATTGTCGCAAACCACCATTCCTGCCTTAAGTTGGCGTGGCGTCAACCACCTCTGAACCTGCCCCTGCAGAGCTGACAGAACCTCTGCCCCAGTGTGGCTCCTGTCCCCCAAGCACACCAGCTCAAGCACCGCATGGCATCTTTTGGCCTGCGTACTTGCGTAGCCCCTTGAACGCCTACGGAGCACCGCTGGTTCCGAGGAAGAGGCCATGGAGGAAGAAGAAGAGGAGGGGGTGGAGGAGAGAGGTGTGTCACAATCAGCATTTTGGAGGCGTGGTGGCGGAACAACCTCCAACACTACTGCACCTTGTCCTGCATCCTTCCCAGCTGCCAGCAGAGTCACCCAATGCGCCGTGAAACTTAAGTAACGTCCCTGTCCATGCCTGCTGGACCATGAGTCAGCGGTAATATGCACCTTACCGCTGACCGCCCTGTCCAGCGAGGCATGGACATTGCCTTCCACATGCCGGTAGAGAGCCGGAATCGCCTTCCGTGAGAAAAAGTGGCGTTTGGGTACCTGCCACTGAGGAACCGCACATTCCACAAACTCACGGAAGGGGGCAGAGTCTACCAACTGAAAAGGCAGCAGTTGAAGTGCTAGCAATTTTGCCAAGCTAGCATTCAACCGCTGGGCATGTGGATGGCTGGGAGCAAACTTCTTTCGGCGGTGCAGCAGCTGGGGCAGGGAAATTTGCCTGGTACAATCTGACGTCGGTGTACCAAAAGCAGATTGCCCACAAGTACTTGGCTGTGACACACCTAATTCTACACCTTCATTCCTCTCACTGCAGGTCTCAGAGAGGACTGAAGGTCTAGTGGGGTTGGAAATCTCAGCTGATGAGGAGCAAGGAGAAATCGTCTTTGTTCTTTGGTGTGGGTCTTTTAGATACGCTTGCCAACGAACTGCATGGCAGGTCAACATATGTCTGGTCAAGCATGTGGTACCCAAGCGGGAGATGTTTTGGCCACGCGAGATACGCTTGAGACATATGTTGCAAATAGCAGCGGTGCGATCTGATGCACTCGTCTCAAAAAAGGCCCACACCAAAGAACTTTTTGAATAACGCGCAGAGACTGCAGCGCCCTGCACATGTGGAGCTTTGGGGTGTGATGCAGTCAATGTGCTGCCCTTAGGCTGGCCCCTGGAGGGCATCCTGCCTAGTTGGTGATGTGCCACCTCCTCCTCCTCCTCCTCCTCCTCCTCTCTCCTATCAGGCACCCACGTTGAGTCAGTGACCTCATCATCCCCTCCCTCCTCATCACTGGAGCAAACCTGGCAGTATGCTGCAGCAGGGGGAGCATGACTGCCAGATTGCTGTCCTTCTTGGGCACCCCCTCTGTCCGTGCTCATGTTACTGCCTTCATTGAGCTCAGTATCATCATCAGAGCCTTCCAAACGCTGGGCATCCTCCTGGAGCATGTACCCAACACTGTGGTCAAACAGTTCGAGGGAATCCTCATGAGGACATGGTGGAGCTAGGGAAGGAGTCACTGATGACATTGAGCTGAGGGAAGAGGCCGCTGCTTTGCCAGACAAAGCACCCTGGGCATGGGTGAGAGAGGATGAGGAGGATGAGGACGGCTTGGTCATCCACTCGACCAAGTCTTCCGCATGTTGCGGCTCAACACGGCCAGCTGCCGAAAAAAAGGCCAAGCGTGTCCCATGGCCACGTGCTGATGAGGATGCACCGTCTCCACGACCAGCACTAGACACAGAGCCTGCTTGCCCTCTCTTATTGGCTTGTGACTGTCTGCCTCTCCTTCTTGGCCTTCCAGACATACTAATGGCCTGTAGCTGCACTAAGCTGGGATAGAACACCTGTAATTTTCTTAAGGTAGCTTTATATACTGTAACCAGACAAGCCTGCCTGTCAGTAGGAAGATAACAGGAACGGATCTAGCTGAACACTGTGAGCAGGACGCACTGTACTAAATGTAAATAGTCTAGCTGCCTGACCGTGGTACTAATAGGATCAAAAAGAACACCTGTAATTTTCTTAAGGTAGCTTTATATACTGTAACCAGACAAGCCTGCCTGTCAGTAGGAAGATAACAGGAACGGATCTAGCTGAACACTGTGAGCAGGACGTACTGCACTAAATGTATATAGCAGGAACGGATCTAGCTGAACACTGTGAGCAGGACGCACTGCACTGAATGTAAATAGCAGGAACGGATCTAGCTGAACACTGTGAGCAGGACGCACTGCACTAAATGTAAATAGCAGGAACGGATCTAGCTGAACACTGTGAGCAGGACGCACTGCACTGAATGTAAATAGCAGGAACGGATCTAGCTGAACACTGTGAGCAGGACGCACTGCACTAAATGTAAATAGCAGGAACGGATCTAGCTGAACACTGTGAGCAGGACGCACTGCACTGAATGTAAATAGCAGGAACGGATCTAGCTGAACACTGTGAGCAGGACGCACTGCACTAAATGTAAATACCAGGAACGGATCTAGCTGAACACTGTGAGCTGGACGCACTGCACTGAATGTAAATAGCAGGAACGGATCTAGCTGAACACTGTGAGCAGGACGCACTGCACTGAATGTAAATAGCAGGAACGGATCTAGCTGAACACTGTGAGCAGGACGCACTGTACTAAATGTAAATACCAGGAACGGATCTAGCTGAACACTGTGAGCAGGACGCACTGTACTAAATGTAAATAGTCTAGCTGCCTGACCGTGGTACTAATAGGATCAAAAAGAACACCTGTAATTTTCTTAAGGTAGCTTTATATACTGTAACCAGACAAGCCTGCCTGTCAGTAGGAAGATAACAGGAACGGATCTAGCTGAACACTGTGAGCAGGACACACTGTACTAAATGTAAATAGTCTAGCTGCCTGACCGTGGTACTAATAGGATCAAAAAGAACACCTGTAATTTTCTTCAGGTAGCTTTATATACTGTAACCAGACAAGCCTGCCTGTCAGTAGGAAGATAACAGGAACGGATCTAGCTGAACACTGTGAGCAGGACGCACTGTACTAAATGTAAATAGTCTAGCTGCCTGACCGTGGTACTAATAGGATCAAAAAGAACACCTGTAATTTTCTTAAGGTAGCTTTATATACTGTAACCAGACAAGCCTGCCTGTCAGTAGGAAGATAACAGGAACGGATCTAGCTGAACACTGTGAGCAGGACACACTGTACTAAATGTAAATAGTCTAGCTGCCTGACCGTGGTACTAATAGGATCAAAAAGAACACCTGTAATTTTCTTCAGGTAGCTTTATATACTGTAACCAGACAAGCCTGCCTGTCAGTAGGAAGATAACAGGAACGGATCTAGCTGAACACTGTGAGCAGGACGTACTGCACTAAATGTATATAGCAGGAACGGATCTAGCTGAACACTGTGAGCAGGACGCACTGCACTGAATGTAAATAGCAGGAACGGATCTAGCTGAACACTGTGAGCAGGACGCACTGCACTAAATGTAAATAGCAGGAACGGATCTAGCTGAACACTGTGAGCAGGACGCACTGCACTGAATGTAAATAGCAGGAACGGATCTAGCTGAACACTGTGAGCAGGACGCACTGCACTGAATGTAAATAGCAGGAACGGATCTAGCTGAACACTGTGAGCAGGACGCACTGCACTGAATGTAAATAGCAGGAACGGATCTAGCTGAACACTGTGAGCAGGACGCACTGCACTAAATGTAAATACCAGGAACGGATCTAGCTGAACACTGTGAGCAGGACGCACTGCACTGAATGTAAATAGCAGGAACGGATCTAGCTGAACACTGTGAGCAGGACGCACTGCACTAAATGTAAATACCAGGAACGGATCTAGCTGAACACTGTGAGCAGGACGCACTGCACTGAATGTAAATAGCAGGAACGGATCTAGCTGAACACTGTGAGCAGGACGCACTGCACTAAATGTAAATACCAGGAACGGATCTAGCTGAACACTGTGAGCAGGACGCACTGCACTGAATGTAAATAGCAGGAACGGATCTAGCTGAACACTGTGAGCAGGACGCACTGCACTGAATGTAAATAGCAGGAACGGATCTAGCTGAACACTGTGAGCAGGACGCACTGCACTGAATGTAAATAGCAGGAACGGATCTAGCTGAACACTGTGAGCAGGACGCACTGCACTAAATGTAAATACCAGGAACGGATCTAGCTGAACACTGTGAGCAGGACGCACTGCACTGAATGTAAATAGCAGGAACGGATCTAGCTGAACACTGTGAGCAGGACGCACTGCACTAAATGTAAATACCAGGAACGGATCTAGCTGAACACTGTGAGCAGGACGCACTGCACTGAATGTAAATAGCAGGAACGGATCTAGCTGAACACTGTGAGCAGGACGCACTGCACTGAATGTAAATAGCAGGAACGGATGTAGCTGAACACTGTGAGCAGGACGCACTGCACTAAATGTAAATACCAGGAACGGATCTAGCTGAACACTGTGAGCAGGACGCACTGCACTGAATGTAAATAGCAGGAACGGATCTAGCTGAACACTGTGAGCAGGACGCACTGCACTAAATGTAAATACCAGGAACGGATCTAGCTGAACACTGTGAGCAGGACGCACTGCACTGAATGTAAATAGCAGGAACGGATCTAGCTGAACACTGTGAGCAGGACGCACTGCACTAAATGTAAATACCAGGAACGGATCTAGCTGAACACTGTGAGCAGGACGCACTGCACTGAATGTAAATAGCAGGAACGGATCTAGCTGAACACTGTGAGCAGGACGCACTGCACTGAATGTAAATAGCAGGAACGGATCTAGCTGAACACTGTGAGCAGGACGCACTGCACTAAATGTAAATACCAGGAACGGATCTAGCTGAACACTGTGAGCAGGACGCACTGCACTGAATGTAAATAGCAGGAACGGATCTAGCTGAACACTGTGAGCAGGACGCACTGCACTAAATGTAAATACCAGGAACGGATCTAGCTGAACACTGTGAGCAGGACGCACTGCACTGAATGTAAATAGCAGGAACGGATCTAGCTGAACACTGTGAGCAGGACGCACTGCACTAAATGTAAATACCAGGAACGGATCTAGCTGAACACTGTGAGCAGGACGCACTGCACTGAATGTAAATAGCAGGAACGGATCTAGCTGAACACTGTGAGCAGGACACACTGCACTAAATGTAAATAGTCTAGATAGAAGATAACAGGAACGGATCTAGCTAAACTGAATACAGTGTATATATATATATGCAACACCTGGGATGCATATATATACACAATACACTGTAAGTGCAGCTAACTGACTGACTGTTCTGCCTAATCTATCTAACTCAAATGAAATGACACTGTCTCTCTCTCTCTCTATCTCTCAGCACACCGGAACACACACTACACAGGGCCGCCGTGAAGGCGGCCTTATATAGTGTGGGGTGTGTACTAAATCCCCTGAGCCATAATTGGCCAAAGCCACCCTGGCTTTGGCCAATTACAGCTCTCTCTACTGACGGCGCTGTGATTGGCCAAGCATGCGGGTCATAGTGCATGCTTGGCCAATAATCAGCCAGCAATGCACTGCGATGCCGCAGTGAATTATGGGCCGTGAAGCGCCACACGAATTTGGCGCGAACGGCCCATATCGTTCGCAATTCGGCGAACGACCGAACAGCCGATGTTCGAGTCGAACATGGGTTCGACTCGAACACGAAGCTCATCCCTATTACTGGAGTTATCTCCAGCCCCTCAAAGAAACCCTGCATTTCCCCCTCCACATTTGTTTTAGATGAGCTATATAGTTTCTCAAAGTATGACCTGAATTCACCCAGTATATCAGGGGTAGTTATTTTTAATACTCCTTCCCTCCCCTCAATTGCTGGTATAACACTCGGGGGGCCATTTGCCTTGATTATCAGGGACAGAGCTTTCCCGACTCTCTCTCCTTCTCCAAAAAAGCTCCGCCTCTGAAAGGATCTAATTTTTTCCATCTTTTCCCGGAGTACCCTGCTGTACTCTTCCTGTCTCCTCACCCAACACTCATAGCTAGCTTGGGATGGTGTTACTATGAACTGCGCCTCCGCCAATCTCGCACTTTCTTTGGCTCCTAATTCCTCTGCTTGTGACTGTTTTCTAATATATGCGATTTTCTGAATTAGGGCTCCCCGGAGGTAAGCCTTCAGGGAGTCCCAGACTACCCTCAATGGGGCCGATCCTAAATTAATATTGATAAACTCTGACAGGCCTTCCATCACTCTCTCCTCCTCTCCTATAAGCTCGAGCCAAAAGGGGTTAATCTTCTAGCCACCCCCACTGCATCGCTCCCCTACCTTTACAGTGGCGATAACTGGCGTGTGGTCCGAGACACCTCTTGGCTCGTAGACTATTTCCTCCACTACGTTTAGTGCTTCCATATTACCCAGGACGAGGTCAATTCTGGATAAGGTGGCATGAGTCCTGGAGTGGCATGAATATTGCCTCACTCCCGGATGCCTCCTCCTCCAGATATCCACCAGCCCTATTTCATCGCAGTATTGCAAGAGGGGGCTCTTGGTGACCTCACTGGTTTTGCATTTTGGTGGGAACCTGTCTAAGTTCTTATTCATCGTCATGTTAAAATCCCCCATTGCTATTACCGGGATCCCAGGAGAATCCGCTATGAACCTGGCTAGATCTTCCAGTATTACCATACTAAACGGGGGGGGGGGGGATATAGACATTGGCCAGTATATATCTTTTGTTTTCAATTAAACAAGAGAGAAGAATGTACCTTCCATATTCGTCCACCTTACTCTGACTGCAGGAGAAGGCCAGGTCTGTGCCTATCAAAACACTCACCCCTCTTGAGTAGGATGAGTGAGTGGAATGAAACTGTATCCGAAATTGCTTATTACCTAAAGTGTTGATTGTTTCTTTTACCAAGTGGGTCTCCTGCAGACAGAGTATTTTAACGTTCCCCTTTTTGGCTATTGAAAAAATTACTTGTTTTTTAAGGCTATCCTTTATCCCCCTTACATTCCATGAGCATATATTAACTAGTTTTTCCATATCCGGGGGTTTATTATGCCTACTTACAGTACTCATGAATTGGGTCTGGTACCTTTGCGAAGCTTCGGTCTCCTATTAATCCAAACCACCCTCATTTTGTGAATACTTTGTGTCACCCTACCTTTTTTCAATCCCTTTAGTCTAGCCATCTGAACCAACACACATCCACCCATCTCCACACTCCCTACCATACTTCCCTGATTATGTGCCTCTACAACCCACCCCACCCCCTTCCCCCACCTCCCCCCCGATTCTCAATTGCTGGAGCTTACGCTTGCATTCTCCAAATGTAGCTCTTTGCCTCTGTAACTCGGGGGAGAAGTCTGGATAAATTGAAATCCTGGCTCCATTGTGCTGAATGTTCCTTAACTCTCTTGCCTTCTGTAAAATGGTGACCTTGTCTCGGAAACATAAAAGTTTAAGAATAAGGGGCCTGGGGTGGCCTCCTAAAGCTGGGGCCCTAGGGGCTATCCTATGTGCGCGCTCAATAGCGAAGGTGTTTGAAAATGAATCCTTGCCAAGTTTCTCCTTCAGCCAATCTTCCATAAATTGAATGGGATTATTCCCCTCGCAGCCCTCTGGGAGCCCTAGAACCCTCAGATTTTCTCTGCGCAACCTATTCTCCATACTATCCATTTTCTGTAAACAGTCCTTCAGTTGGATTTTCATGAGTGCTACTTCTTGTTTTAATGGATACACATCATCTTCCATTTGGCTAAACCTCTCCTCAAGGGCTGTTGTCCGGGTGCAAACTGCACGCACTTCTCCCTTAACAGCAAGTAATTCATCTCTAATGTCCTTAAGTTGCTCAGACACATCATTGATTGATTGCTTGCAAGTATTGACAGCCAAGAAGATATCATTAAGGGACGGCTCCCCCTCTTTTACCGATCCACCCTGACCTCCCCCTACCGCCCCCTTCAGGCCCAAAACCTGTTGCTTTCCCGGAGCCCCACCTGCTGCCGGACCTGCTGGTGGCATAGCTGCCAAAGTCCCATTTTCTTGGGTCTGGCTTCTCCTCCCAGGGTGGCCAGCTTGGTGCTGACCTCCCCCTGTGCTGCTGGCCTTTTTGGGGGTTTGGTTTGGGGTATGCGCAAAGCGCTCCAACTTGGCGGCCACTTGGTTCCCCTTTTCCTTGGCTCCACGAGTTCCAAGAGCCCCTGTCCCTTCTTGAGCTAGCCCATCCTCCATCCCTTTCTTCCTAGTCATTCCGGCAGGAAACAATCAGACTCTGTCCTAGGTCTGTAACAGTTCTTGTTCCCCACTGTATCTGCAACAGTGGATGACACAGTGGAGCCTGTATGTGATGTGTTGTGGGTGGGCATACAAGGCAGCAGCCAACTCACCCCTCCAGCGCCATAAACAGAATCCTCTGCTGCACAGGTCTTCCAGGGACACTCCAGCACTGCTGCTCAATCCCGGATGACGGCGCCTCCCTCTTTCACTGGGACAGGCGCCGCTGATGCCGTTCTTGGGAGAGCTCCGTGCGAGTCGCCCTGCTCTGTGAAGCGGCGTGTAGCGGCCGCGGCGGCTTCTCTAGATGCTCCGGGCGTTCCCCCTCCTCGGTGCTTCCGCTCAGTCTCACCATCCGCTCAGTCTTGCCATGTCAGGTGTAGGAGCAGGAGCGAGGGGAGAGAGCAAGGCACGGCCACAGCGCTCTCCCTCACCTCAGCATCCGGTCACGCCCCCCCGATATCTCATCTTTATAAACACTTTACCAATCTTCATCTCCCTGAAAAATCTAAACCAATGTTGCAATTAGGGATGAGCCGAACACCCCCCGGTTCGGTTCGCACCAGAACCTGCGAACGGACCGAAAGTTCGCACGAACGTTAGAACCCCATTGACGTCTATGGGACTCGAATGTTCAAAATCAAAAGTGCTCATTTTAAAGGCTAATTTGCATGGTATTGTCCTAAAAAGGGTTTGGGGACCCGGGTCCTATCCCAGGGGACATGTATCAATGCAAAAAAAACTTTTAAAAACGGCCGTTTTTTCAGGAGCAGTGATTTTAATGATGCTTAAAGTAAAAAAAAAAAAGTGAAATATTCCTTTAAATATCGTACCTGGGGGGTGTCTACAGTATGCCTGTAAAGTGACGCGTGTTTCCCGTGTTTAGAACAGTCCCTGCACCAAATGTCATTTTTAAAGGAAAAATCTCATTTAAAACTGCTTGCGGGTTTAATGTAATGTCGGGTCATGGCAATATGGATGAAAATCAGTGAGACAAACGGCATGGGTACCCCCCAGTCCATTACCAGGCCCTTTGGGTCTTGTATGGATATTAAGGGGAACCCCGCACCCAAATTAAAATAAGGAAAGGTGTGGGGCCACCAGGCCCTATATACTCTGAACAGCAGTATACAGGCGGTGCAAACAAGACAGGGACTGTAGGTTTGTTGTTAAGTAGAATCTGTTTGTAATTTTGAACGGGTACATTTTTAACGTGTTTAGCTCCAGCCAAAAAATCTTTTTTAAGCTTTTTGGAAAACATAGGGAAGGGTTATCACCCCTGTGACATTTGTTTTGCTGTCTTTCCTCCTCTTCAGAAGATTTCACCTCACTTTTTGTCCCAATGAAAAATGTTTTTTGAAAATTTGAGTTTTTTTGTGGAACAAGGATTGGAAAGCATCAGTGGAAAGGAGAATATTTTTTCCCATATTAACTCAGGAGAGAATTTCCCTTCCTAGAGGTAGATTTCATCTCACTTCCTGTTGTCTCCTTCCATTTGCAAGTAGGAGTCGTTTGTAAGTTAGATGTTTGAAAGTAGGGTCCTGCCCTATATACTCAGCAGAAATTTGGGCATTAGGTGTTGCTGTGGCCACAAAACTGTAAGCCCTCACAGGGCCCTGCTGTGAAATATTAGATCAAGAATTGTAATTACATGCCCCTGTTGAACAGGAGCTGAAAAATTAGGCCTTAGGCACTGGTGCTGGTGCCACAACACTGCAACCCCTTACAGACACTCTAGTTGGAACGCAGGAACGAGCCCTGCTGCAAAGTATTGCATCAAAAATTGTAATTACACACCCCTGTTAGACAGGGGCAGAAAAATTGTGCCTTAGGCACTGGTGCTGGTGCCACAACACTGCAACCCCTCACAGGCACTCTAGTTGGAATGCAGGAACGAGCCCTGCTGCAAAGTATTGCATCAAAAATTGTAATTACACGCCCCTGTTAGACAGGAGCAAAAAAATTGGGCATTGGGTACTGGTGCTGGTGCCACAACACTGCAACCCCTCACAGACACTCTAGTTGGAATGCAGGAACGAGCCCTGCTGCAAAGTATTACATCAAAAATTGTAATTACATGCCCCTGTTAAACAGGGGCTGAAAAATTGTGCCTTAGGCACTGGTGGTGGCGCCCAGAACCAAAAATGTTCTTACAAGCTATCAGCATGATGATTGAGGAGGAAGAGGATAATTACTCAGGGATACTCACTCAGCATCAGCATAGGCAGTCTTTGAAGGGATCTGAGATTTCCAAAAAAATTATTTGGTTACATCAGCACCAGGTGCTTGGTAGCTGGTGGTGATCCAAGACTGATTCATTTTTATGAAGGTCAGTCGATCGACCGAGTCGGTGGACAGACGCACCCTGTGATCGGTTACCACGCCTCCAGCAGCACTGAATGTGCGTTCCGAAAGAACGCTGGATGCAGGACAGGCCAGTAGCTCAATTGCATACTGTGCAAGCTCTGGCCAGTGATCCATCCTCAAGACCCAGTAACCCAGAGGATTTTCGGTGGGAAAGGTGTCCAAGTCTGATCTTGCCCCTAGGTATTCCTGCACCATGTAAAACAGACGCTGGCGATGGTTGCTGGAACCGATCATACCTTGGGGCTGCGGACCAAAAAATTGTCTGAAAGCATCGGTCAGACAGCCACCTTCTCCACCGCTCCTTCTTTGACTGACCGAAGCCTCAGCAACACGTTGTCCAGAAACAGGAGTTTGTAACCTCCCAGTCTCTGGGAACGCGTTGCACAGACCTTTCTGCAAGGCCTCCCGAAGATGTTTCATCCTCTGCTCCCTCTGCGATGGCAAGATAAGGTCCGCAACCTTACCCTTGTAACGTTGATCAAGGAGGGTTGCCAGCCAGTATTGGTCCTTCTCCTTGATACCACGAATACGAGGATCCTTACGCAGGCTTTGCAGGATCAGGGAGGCCATGCAGCGTAGGTTTGCTGAGGCATTTGGTCCGGAGTCCTCTGGGTCACTAAGGACGACATGGTCCGCAGCCACCTCCTCCCAGCCACGTACAAGTCCATGTGTTTCTTGGGACTGATCCCTTAAAGACTGCTGCTGATGCTGAGTGCCAGGCTCCACCTCCATACTGACACAATCTTCCTCCTCCTCCTCCTCCTCCTCCTCTTCCTGTGTGATCAGCGGGCACGCAGGAACACTGTCTGGATAAAGGGGGCCTTGAGAGCTAAGGAAGTCCTCCTCTTCCTGCCTCTGTTCTGCCTCAAGTGCCCTGTCCATTATTCCACGCAGCGTGTGCTCCAACAGGTGGACAAGGGGGACAGTGTCACTGATGCATGCACTGTCAGTGCTCACCATCCTCGTGGCCTCCTCAAATGGTGACAGGACAGTGCATGCATCCCTGATCATGGCCCACTGGCGTGGGGAAAAAAAACCAAGCTCCCCTGACCCTGTCCTGGTGCCATAGTTGCACAGGTACTCATTGATGGCCCTCTGCTGCGTGTGCAGCCGCTGCAGCATGGCCAACGTTGAGTTCCACCTGGTGGGCATGTCACATATTAGGCGGTTCTTGGGCAGGTTAAACTCCTTTTGGAGGTCCGTCAGCCGAGCACTGGCATTATATGACCGGCGGAAATGCACACAGACTTTCCTGGCCTGCCTCAGGACATCCTGTAAGCCCGGATACCTGCCCAAGAACCGCTGCACCACCAAGTTAAGGACGTGAGCCAAACAGGGCACATGGGTCATTTGTCCCTGTCGGAGGGCAGAGAGGAGGTTGGTGCCATTGTCGCAAACCACCATTCCTGCCTTAAGTTGGCATGGCGTCAACCACCTCTGAACCTACCCCTGCAGAGCTGACAGAACCTCTGCCCCAGTGTGGCTCCTGTCCCCCAAGCACACCAGCTCAAGCACCGCATGGCATCTTTTGGCCTGCGTACTTGCGTAGCCCCTTGAACGACTACGGAGCACCGCTGGTTCCGAGGAAGAGGCCATGGAGGAAGAAGAAGAGGAGGGGGTGGAGGAGAGAGGTGTGTCACAATCATTAGCATTTTGGAGGTGTGGTGGCGGAACAACCTCCAACACTACTGCACCTTGTCCTGCATCTCTCCCAGCTGCCAGCAGAGTCACCCAATGCGCCGTGAAACTTAGGTAACGTCCCTGTCCATGCCTGCTGGACCATGAGTCAGCGGTAATATGCACCTTACCGCTGACCGCCCTGTCCAGCGAGGCATGGACATTGCCTTCCACATGCCGGTAGAGAGCCGGAATCGCCTTCCGTGAGAAAAAGTGGCGTTTGGGTACCTGAGGAACCGCACATTCCACAAACTCACGGAAGGGGGCAGAGTCTACCAACTGAAAAGGCAGCAGTTGAAGTGCTAGCAATTTTGCCAAGCTAGCATTCAACCGCTGGGCATGTGGATGGCTGGGAGCAAACTTCTTTCGGCGGTGCAGCAGCTGGGGCAGGGAAATTTGCCTGGTACAATCTGACGTCGGTGTACCAAAAGCAGATTGCCCACAAGTACTTGGCTGTGACACACCTAATTCTACACCTTCATTCCTCTCAGTGCAGGTCTCAGAGAGGACTGAAGGTCTAGTGGGGTTGGAAATCTCAGCTGATGAGGAGCAAGGAGAGGTCCTCTTTGTTCTTTGGTGTGGGTCTTTTAGATGCGCTTGCCAACAAACTGCATGGCAGGTCAACATATGTCTGGTCAAGCATGTGGTACCCAAGCGGGAGATGTTTTGGCCACGTGAGATACGCTTGAGACATATGTTGCAAATAGCAGCGGTGCGATCTGATGCACTCGTCTCAAAAAAGGCCCACACCAAAGAACTTTTTGAATAACGCGCAGAGACTGCAGCGCCCTGCACATGTGATGCAGTCAATGTGCTGCCCTTAGGCTGGCCACTGGAGGGCATCCTGCCTCGTTGGTGATGTGCCGCCTCCTCCTCCTCCTCCTCTCTCCTATCAGGCACCCACGTTGAGTCAGTGACCTCATCATCCCCTCCCTCCTCATCACTGGAGCAAACCTGGCAGTATGCTGCAGCAGGGGGAGCATGACTGCCAGATTGCTGTCCTTCTTGGCACCCCCTCTGTCCGTGCTCATGTTACTGCCTTCATCGAGCTCAGTATCATCATCAGAGCCTTCCAAATGCTGGGCATCCTCCTGGAGCATGTACCCAGCACTGTGGTCAAACAGTTCGAGGGACTCCTCAGGAGGACATGGTGGAGCTAGGGAAGGAGTCACTGATGACATTGAGCCGAGGGAAGAGGCCGCTGCTTTGCCAGACAAAGCACCCTGGGCATGGGTGAAAGAGGATGAGGAGGATGAGGACGGCTTGGTCATCCACTCGACCAAGTCTTCTGCATGTTGCAGCTCAACACGGCCAGCTGCCGAAAAAAAGGCCAAGCGTGTCCCATGGCCACGTGCTGATGAGGATGCACCGTCTCCACGACCAGCACTAGACACAGAGCCTGCTTGCCCTCTCTTATTGGCTTGTGACTGTCTGCCTCTCCTTCTTGGCCTTCCAGACATACTAATGGCCTGTAGCTGCACTAAGCTGGGATATATATATATATATATATATATATATATATATATATATATATATATAGATATATACTGCAGCTAGCAAAATCAACTGCCTGTAGTATGAGAACACCACCAACCTTCTACAGGTAGCTTTAGCCTAACACTGTGAGGTGGACGCACCCCACTAACTTGTAGGTTTAGCTGAACACTGTGATCAGGACGCACTGCACTAACTGTAAATAGTCTAGCTGCCTGACCGTGGTACTAATAGGATCAAAAGAACACCAGTAATTTTCTTTAGGTAGCTGTAAATACTTTAACAAGACAAGCCTGCCTGTCAGTAGGAAGATAACAGGAACGGATCTAGCTGAACACTGTGAGCAGGACGCACTGCACTAAATGTAAATAGTCTAGCTGCCTGACCGTGGTACTAATAGGATCAAAAGAACACCAGTAATTTTCTTCAGGTAGCTTTATATACTGTAACAAGACAAGCCTGCCTGTCAGTAGGAAGATAACAGGAACGGATCTAGCTGAACACTGTGAGCAGGACGCACTGCACTAAATGTAAATAGTCTAGCTGCCTGACCATGGTACTAATAGGATCAAAAGAACACCAGTAATTTTCTTCAGGTAGCTTTATATACTGTAACAAGACAAGCCTGCCTGTCAGTAGGAAGATAACAGGAACGGATCTAGCTGAACACTGTGAGCAGGACGCACTGCACTAAATGTAAATAGTCTAGCTGCCTGACCGTGGTACTAATAGGATCAAAAGAACACCAGTAATTTTCTTCAGGTAGCTTTATATACTGTAACAAGACAAGCCTGCCTGTCAGTAGGAAGATAACAGGAACGGATCTAGCTGAACACTGTGAGCAGGACGCACTGCACTAAATGTAAATAGTCTAGCTGCCTGACCATGGTACTAATAGGATCAAAAGAACACCAGTAATTTTCTTCAGGTAGCTTTATATACTGTAACAAGACAAGCCTGCCTGTCAGTAGGAAGATAACAGGAACGGATCTAGCTGAACACTGTGAGCAGGACGCACTGCACTAAATGTAAATAGTCTAGCTGCCTGACCGTGGTACTAATAGGATCAAAAGAACACCAGTAATTTTCTTCAGGTAGCTTTATATACTGTAACAAGACAAGCCTGCCTGTCAGTAGGAAGATAACAGGAACGGATCTAGCTGAACACTGTGAGCAGGACGCACTGCACTAAATGTAAATAGTCTAGCTGCCTGACCGTGGTACTAATAGGATCAAAAGAACACCAGTAATTTTCTTCAGGTAGCTTTATATACTGTAACAAGACAAGCCTGCCTGTCAGTAGGAAGATAACAGGAACGGATCTAGCTGAACACTGTGAGCAGGACGCACTGCACTAAATGTAAATAGTCTAGCTGCCTGACCATGGTACTAATAGGATCAAAAGAACACCAGTAATTTTCTTCAGGTAGCTTTATATACTGTAACAAGACAAGCCTGCCTGTCAGTAGGAAGATAACAGGAACGGATCTAGCTGAACACTGTGAGCAGGACGCACTGCACTAAATGTAAATAGTCTAGCTGCCTGACCGTGGTACTAATAGGATCAAAAGAACACCAGTAATTTTCTTCAGGTAGCTTTATATACTGTAACAAGACAAGCCTGCCTGTCAGTAGGAAGATAACAGGAACGGATCTAGCTGAACACTGTGAGCAGGACGCACTGCACTAAATGTAAATAGTCTAGCTGCCTGACCGTGGTACTAATAGGATCAAAAGAACACCAGTAATTTTCTTCAGGTAGCTTTATATACTGTAACAAGACAAGCCTGCCTGTCAGTAGGAAGATAACAGGAACGGATCTAGCTGAACACTGTGAGCAGGACGCACTGCACTAAATGTAAATAGTCTAGCTGCCTGACCGTGGTACTAATAGGATCAAAAGAACACCAGTAATTTTCTTCAGGTAGCTTTATATACTGTAACAAGACAAGCCTGCCTGTCAGTAGGAAGATAACAGGAACGGATCTAGCTGAACACTGTGAGCAGGACGCACTGCACTAAATGTAAATAGTCTAGCTGCCTGATCGTGGTACTAATAGGATCAAAAGAACACCAGTAATTTTCTTCAGGTAGCTTTATATACTGTAACAAGACAAGCCTGCCTGTCAGTAGGAAGATAACAGGAACGGATCTAGCTGAACACTGTGAGCAGGACGCACTGCACTAAATGTAAATAGTCTAGCTGCCTGATCGTGGTACTAATAGGATCAAAAGAACACCAGTAATTTTCTTCAGGTAGCTTTATATACTGTAACAAGACAAGCCTGCCTGTCAGTAGGAAAATAACAGGAACGGATCTAGCTGAACACTGTGAGCAGGACGCACTGCACTAAATGTAAATAGTCTAGCTGCCTGACCGTAGTACTAATAGGATCAAAAGAACACCAGTAATTTACTTCAGGTAGCTTTATATACTGTAACAAGACAAGCCTGCCTGTCAGTAGGAAGATAACAGGAACGGATCTAGCTGAACACTGTGAGCAGGACGCACTGCACTAAATGTAAATAGTCTAGCTGCCTGATCATGGTACTAATAGGATCAAAAGAACACCAGTAATTTTCTTCAGGTAGCTTTATATACTGTAACAAGACAAGCCTGCCTGTCAGTAGGAAGATAACAGGAACGGATCTAGATGAACACTGTGAGCAGGACGCACTGTACTAAATGTAAATAGTCTAGCTGCCTGACCGTGGTACTAATAGGATCAAAATAACACCAGTAATTTTCTTCAGGTAGCTTTATATACTGTAACAAGACAAGCCTGCCTGTCAGTAGGAAGATAACAGGAACGGATCTAGCTGAACACTGTGAGCAGGACACACTGCACTAAATGTAAATAGTCTAGCTGCCTGACCGTGGTACTAATAGGATCAAAAGAACACCAGTAATTTTCTTCAGGTAGCTTTATATACTGTAACACGACAAGCCTGCCTGTCAGTAGGAAGATAACAGGAACGGATCTAGCTGAACACTGTGAGCAGGACGCACTGCACTAAATGTAAATAGTCTAGAAGATAACAGGAACGGATCTAGCTAAACTGAATACAGTGTATATATATATATGCAACACCTGGGATGCATATATATACAATACACTTTAAGTGCAGCTAACTGACTGACTGTCCTGTCTAATCTAGCTAACTCAAATAAAATGACACTGTCTCTCTCTCTCTCTAAGCACACCGGAACACACTGCACAGGGCCGCCGTGCAGGCGGCCTTATATAGTGTGGGGCGTATACTAAATCCCCTGAGCCATAATTGGCCAAAGCCTCCTTGGCTTTGGCCAATTACGGCTCTCTGTTTAGGCGGCGCTGTGATTGGCCAAGCATGCGGGTCATAGTGCATGCTTGGCCAATCATCAGCAAGAAATGCACTGCGATGCCGCAGTGAATTATGGGCCATGACGCGCCACACGAATTTGGCGCAAACGGCCCATATCGTTCGCAATTCGGCGAACAACCGAACAGGCGATGTTCGAGTGGAACATGGGTTCAACTCGAACACGAAGCTCATCCCTAGTTGCAATGGAAAGAGAAATTGGAATACTCCATTGATATAGGGGACTGGATCTCCATGATTGACAACCTGCGTAAATACAGCCATCCAGTTTCAATCAGGGAGGCCCCAACACAATTACAACTACCAAAATACACTCCTTTAATCCTACATCCTCTCCTAATTGTTTCAGGGGATACACAGACCAAGGCTCCTTTCTACATATTTTTTGGGGTTGCAAATTTCTTCAACCAATTTGGCAGGCAGCTACCAATAAAGTAAAACTTGCTACAGGCAAAACAATCACTCTTACACCAAATATATGCCTCTTGTTCGCCTCTATAACAAACATTCCTATCTCCTGCAACAGATTATTACACTCCCTATTCAGTTCAATACTATGGATGATTGCACTTAGCTGGAAATCACCTAACCTTATTTGGGCCCAGGTACTTCCCAGATTGGAAACTATCAAACTCTCAGAACTTATCCATCACACACTCCAAGATACTATGCATATTTTTGATTTTTTTTTTAATTTTGGGATATACCTTGAACTAACACCCAGGTATTATACTCCTCATTCTGTATTGATACCTCATCTTCAACTATATATCATCTGTCCAACCTTTTTTATTTATTTTTTATTGCACATTACTTGCCATCGTAAGACAGTTTTCTATCCCCTTTTCATATCCCCCCAGTATTCAATATTAGTACTTTTTGATTATTTGTCCCCAATGCTATATTATAACACCATTGTTTGCTAATTTAGAGTATTGTTACACCTCTCCACTGAACCATTTTTCTATGTAATGTACACATTTGCTTTTTCTGTACATGATGTTTATGAACTTCCCAATAAAAACGATTGTAAACTAAACTTGGGTGATGAGTTGCTTGCTGTCCCTTTGACGTACTTTGTGGGTCATTGCCCGCTTCATCAGGAAGGTGATTAGAATCAAGTTCTAGAATAGTAAAGGGTATATTTATCAGAACATCAAATTCAGAACATTGCATGCAATACAGGTTTGTTAGGTGAATGCGGCAATTATTATATAATTATTATTAACCAGATCGGATCCTAATGGAATGACAGGCGGTCCCTCATTATATGTTAGACTACCTTATTTGGTGTTCTCCAAAAGTAGTCCCTGATCCTTGCATTTACCCTCTCGCACTCCGTAGCCTTATGTGATTGGTTACACAAACATCCCTTGTTAATCTCTGAACTTAGGCTGCATCTCTTCCATAACCCACAATTTCCCCCGGGATTAAACATTAAAGCATGTCAGTGGTGGCTAAATTAAGGACTGTGTCAGGTCACCTGAGGCCAGGTGACAGGTGCACTCCGAAGTGCACCGCTAAGATAGTGGACCCTAGTACTGACTGCTGCGGATAGTACCCAGGGATGTTCAGGAAGCAGGTCTACTGGATCACTAACACCGATGCCAGTGGGAGCTAGAGCATAGATTCCCCAGGGCACGGAGTCTAATGCCCTGCACACACGGTAGGACTTTGATCGGACATTCCGACAACAAAATCCTAGGATTTTTTCCGATGGATGTTGGCTCAAACTTGTTTTGCGTACACACGGTCGCACAATTTCCGGAATTTCCGATCGTCAAGAACGCGGTGATGTAAAGCATGTACGACGAGACTAGAAAAGGCCAGTTCAGAACCAAGCGCGGCACCCTTTGGACTCCTTTTGCTAATCTTGTGTTAGTAAAAGTTTGGTGAGAGACGATTCGCGCTTTTTCAGACTAATGGTTTTCAGATCGTTTTCTGCTGTTCAGTTTGTGCTTGTGGGTTTGTATCTGCTCCTCAGTGCAAGCAAGCAAGCTACGCGTGACTTTGTCATTGTGTTCTTGTTCATTCGTTACTGTTTTTCAGGTCGCTCTTCACATGCCTTGCTGTTCTTCAGTGCGTTCTGTTACTTCGTTCTGAGCAGCCGACCGTTTTCTAGCCATGTTGCGTATACGTACTCCTCGTAGAGTTCGTGCTGTGCGGGGGCTTGGTGTTGGGGTCCTAACCTTGACACAAGTCCAGTCCATGAACAGGGTGGGGAGGAGTTTATGGACCAAGAATTGGTTGCTTCAGCGTGACCAGTTCTGTCATATGCCTTTGCTCCATGAGATCCGTGAGAATAATCCTGATGATTTCAGGAACTTTCTCCGGATGACGGCCCCCGTTTTTCACAGTTTGTTGGCTTTGCTGACCCCTTATATTAGCAGGCAGGATACCTGCATGAGGCAAGCCATCACTCCGGAGCAGAGGCTCGTCGCCACCCTGCGGTACTTGGCGACAGGGAGAAGCCTGCAGGACTTGAAGTTCTCAACAGGCATCTCCCCCCAGACTCTGGGGATCATTATCCCAGAGACCTGTTCTGCCATCATCCAGGTCCTGCAGAAGGAGAATATTAAGGTAAGATTTTTATCCATTAGAGCCCTTTCACACTGGGGCGGGCATCGGTGGTAAAGTGCCGCTATTGTAAGCGGCGCTTTACCGTCGGTATGCGGCCGCTAGCGGGGCGGTTTTACCCCCCGCTAGCGGCCGAGAAATGGTTAAAAACCACCGCAAAGCACCTCTGCAGAGGCGCTTTGCCGGCGGTATAGCCGCGCCGTCCCATTGATTTCAATCGGCAGGAGCGGTGAAGGAGCGGTATACACTCCGCTCCTTCACCGCTCCCAAGATGCTGCTGGCAGGACTTTTTTTACCGTCCTGCCAGCGCATCGCCCGAGGGCTTTCACACTGGAATGAAAGTAGCGGCACTTTCGGGTCGGTTTGCAGGCGCTATTATTAGTGCAATAGCGCCTGCAAACCGCCCTAGTGTGAAAGGACCCTTAATATCACAATTTATTGTATTTAATGTTTGATAATATATTGTATTTCTTTCCTCATTCCCTACTTACCCTGATTGGAATATGCTATGAATGTCCCCTTTGTTCTCATGCATGCTGAATTTTTATGTAATTATTTTTGTTGTCCTTCATACTTATTTGCCTTCACTTACCTCCCCAGCATGGTCTACAGGCCCTATATTCACCTCATGTAGTCACTTAACAATGTATTTTATCAGCTCCATAGTAGTGCTTTACCCTAAACACCCCCTAAAATGCATTGAAATCTGATTTGTTCTTTAAATTCAGGCAGAGTGCCAGAGGTTTTTTTTTGGGTGTCCCCAAATCCTTTGGAACCCTCCCTCCCCCCAACTGCTAAGTCAGCTGATGCCAATTCTCTATCTATCCTCAATCATCTATCTGCTGACTTTGCCAAACCCATACACACTATACCCATCTCTTTTGTGGTCAGATTTATGGATGAATTCCCCAAAGCATGTAGTGCAAGGGCCTGCCTGTATAATTTCAAATGGTACTGTTTAAAGTTTTTGTATCCTATTATTATCTTGATAGGTAATAGCAGAATGTCCAAATGTGCTCAAATGTGTACAGTGTGTATTTATATCTTTGTATTATGACACTTCTTACCTGTCCAGTGGGCTGCCAATAGTGTAACTAAGGAGGGGCTGTTCCAAGTAATACACATTATTAAGGCATTCATCTCTCAATGAAGTGGAGAGGGTTACCTGTCCAAGAGCTCCCCCCCTATAATGTTAGAAATGGCCCATGAGAGGGGGGGGGATATGATAGGTGTACCTTATACTTTGGTCTTTAAAAATTCCCATAAATCAATGTTATACTGATGTTGGCCAAGAATGTTTGTGTCTAATCTGCTTTCCATGTTTATGTGCAAAAAGACTAATTTTTTTATGTTTTCCTCCAGTTTCCTTCCACATCACAGGAATGGCAGACTGTGGTCTCCCACTTTTCCCAGCGGTGGGACTTTCCTAACTGCGGAGGGGCAATTGATGGGAAACACGTCCACATCATCCCACCACCCAACTCGGGGTCGTACTATTATAATTATAAGGGGTTCAATGGTATTGTGATGTTGGCGGTGGTGTCGGCTACTTATGAATTTCTGTATGTGGACGTGGGGAAGAATGGCCGGATGTCCAATGGTGGAGTCATCGCCCAGACGGAGTTCTACAGGCGTCTCCAGAATGGCAGCTTGGACTTACCACCTCCAGAAGACAATGTGGAAGGACTCCCATTCGTCTTCGTTGCGGATGAAGCTTTTGCAGTGGGGGACCATCTTATGGGGCCATTCCCGATGAGGACCCTCACCCCGGACCAGAGGGTTTTTAATTACCGGCCATTTCCGCCTATTTCTTACACCCATACATATGGCGGAGTACAAACTGAATCACATTATCCTGGCGTGCTGTGTTCTACACAACTTTTTACAGCAACATTCTGCCAACTATGCTGGCTCAGTTGGGCCTGAGGCTGGAAGTCAAAATGAACCAACCCTGACAGTGCTTTAAAGTGGCCGTCCTGGCTTGCTCTCCCTGAGTGCCCGTGATGTCCGGCTAAGATACCTTGAATTCTTTGCGGGTAGGGGGGCTATCAATATGCCAGACAATATGTGAAACCTTTTTTCAAATAAGAAAAAATAATTAAGCAAATCTTTGGTGACATTTACTGCTTGTGTTTGTTTTATCTGACCCTGACAGAAATGTGTGGAGTCCTGAAAATGGCGTGATTGTGTAACCTTACAAAGCATTGTTGGGTGTTATTTACTAAAGGCAAAGACACTTTGCACTACAAGTGCACTTGAAACTGCACTTGTAGTACAAAGTGGATTTGCCCTTAGGAAATAACCCCCATTGTCACAGAAAGCAGCAATTAGAGCACCACGAAAGTGTTGGAGCGTTGAGACAATAATCCACACATTCTTGATTAACAATCTTTTTAATACCAGCACAATCACATGTGCATTTAGAAAAGGTTTTTAAAACAAACCAACATGTTTGTTGTTTAACAATTTTTGGGGTGGCATTAGAAAAAGTAGAAATGTCCATTTAAGATAAAACAGGCATGTTTAAAACCAACAAGAAAGACACAAATCTTGAACTTACAAAGTTCACATTTGGTAGAACTTGAAGGCAATATCAGACATGAGTATTTAGAAACTGTGTTTGATATTGCGTTCAGATGGGGTGAAGTCACCCCCGGAAAAGCCAAATTTTGAAGATGCACACAAATTTACGAATGTCAACATGTGCTAGCTGCCATCACGGGGGATCAAGGGACGTGTTTTGGGGGAGCAACCCCTTCCTCTCAGCTACTTTATTATTGAGGAAGGGGTTGCACCCCCAAAACACGTACATTGATCTGCCGTTATGGCAGATAGCACATATTGACACACTGTGTGCATCTTCAAAATTTGGCTTTTCTACTATTTGACAAAAAAATGTAAAAATTGTAGTACACCATAAAACAAAGGGATTTGGAGGGGTTTTAAACTCTCCCCAAAACATCAATGATGTTCTTATTTTTTTGAAGAACATCATTGATTTTTTTCTTGATGTTTTCCAAGTCCCTATTACACCCCATGATCTCCCCAATCAGGATCTGTGCACTTTCCGAGGTGAAAGGATCTGGATCCACAACATTACGATCACCTAAAAAGATAGAAACAAAAACACACCATGTATTATAAATATGCCGGCATCCATCTCTTACCTGAGCCTGTGGTCGCAGACACTCACCTGTTGTGGTGCCAATTTCCACCACATCTTCCTCCTCCTGCTCTTCTTGTCTTGGTTGGATTTCCCTTTCTTCCAGAGGTGGGGGGTCTCTGATCTCCTCGGATGAGGGGTGTCCTCCGAGTCTTTTCTCCCCTATGTAAAAAAAAAAAAACGTATACTTAGCACACAGATATTTGAGGGAAGAACTATAAATATGAAACATTGCTTGGAAGTGGGGTACAATTGTCTATTTTGGCTGAGTTCCAAGATGTAGAATTTTTAGTGTCCTTGGTCAAACTTCAATACTTTACCTGTTTTGTACAAGCTTCACAGATGGAGACACCCCTATAGTATACACTGGAGCACCTGTGTGGGCCCCCTAATAAAAAGGGTGTTCTTGTGTCCCACACTAGTGCTCCAGCGTCCAGATGTCTAAACAGCTGCTGAGTGTCCTCTCCTTACACATAATCTAGTTTACATTTCATTCTAGTAACAAACACATCTATACAACCAAATTATTTTCAGACAAGTAGGCCCTAAAAACTGTTGGCAAATGCATATGGCCCAAACAATGGTGTTTTATAGGCCAAAAGAAAAATGTTTGATACGAACGAATAATGTGCCCATGAACATGAAAGTTGCCTTTTTAAATTGGATAACCAGTTAAGAAAAGCACATGGAGCAGTACAAACGTAATAAAGATAAAAAGAATAGGAACACAGCACAACTACTTACTTTTTTGCAGCACTCTCCGGATCTTTCTGTACCGCTCATGTTCTCTTAATTTCAGGTCCGACCACCGCTTCCTGAGCTGATCTTTCGATCGTCGTACCCCGAAATTCCGGTGCAGACTCTTGACCACTTTCGCCATGCTCTATGGCCTTTCGGACATTGGGGTTGGGGTTGGGGTAAGGTCCATATTTTCCATCATAGTCAGCGCTCTTCATTATGTCGACCATCTCCAACAGCTCCCCAAAGGAAATATTTGATGCCTTATATCGTCTCCTTCTGGATCGGGACATTTCAGGCTCTGGGCTTTCCTCCTCCTCCTCCTTGTTGGTGTAAATATCAGACACCTGCTCTGACCCTGCCATGTGCTCTTTCCCCACTGCGCCGAATGAGAAGGGGCGAGGAATAGACTAGAAAGAATGTCAGGGGTGGGACGGAGTTTCACGCATGCGCAGTGTCTATAAAGCATAATACGTGTGCGTAGTACGTAAGATCTGTGAGCGGAGGAAGGAGTAAAGGAGTAACGGAGGCGCCGATAGTGATAATGAAGGTAAGATTTAACATTGGGCCTATACTGCTTCTAGATTGAGGCCTGTATTTGCACAAGTTTAGAAGACTTTAGGCTGACATTAGGGTTATTCTTGTGTTGTGTCTTGCAGTGAAAATGGATATCTTGAAAGATAAGGACTTTATGCCAATCTTCATTGATATGTTCAGGGAGCTGCCTTGTCTGTGGGAGATAAACCACCCTGAATATAAGAACCAAACAAAGAGGAAGGTAGCGCTGGATCAATTGCTGGAATTTGTGAAGACGGTGATCCCCACGGCAGACATGACCTATTTGAAGATCCTAATTGGTGGCCTGAGGAGCACTTATCTAAGGGAGCACAAGATGGTCCAGGATTCCCAGAGATCCGTAGATGCAGAAGACATTTATGTCCCCAGGCTGTGGTACTATGACAGGCTGCATTTTCTGGCAGGTCAGACTGAACCCAGGCCAGCACTCTCCATTCTTCCTTCCACGCTTCTTTCCCCCCCCAGCTGAGGCTTCTGACGCCCAACCTGGGCCTTCCAGGCAGCAACATGTGGAGGAGCCCAGCTTGAGCCAGGTATAGCATTCCTCTAAATATTTCTGGTTGTCCAATCAATGATGTTAACTAGATGTTAGTTTGGAGTAATAATTTATGATTGTGATTGATGAAGCAAAAACTAAAACCATGTCCCTTTTTCATACACTGGGAAGTCTCAGCCAGGAGGTGGCCGGGCCAAGCAGGCTTCCTGATATCCAGGTCCCTCCCCTACACCTGCAAAGACAAAGTGGCAGGAAGAGGAGTAACCTGGAGGAGGCTGCCAAAGGTCTCTTTTGGAAGGCTACAGAGGCCCGGAGAAGCCCCCACAGTGTGGAGGAGGACTTTGCTGGCATAACTGCCTGCAAAATGCTGCAGATGGAGGAGGGCCAACGACTCCTGTGTGAGTCCTTAATTTTGGAAGCTCTCAATAAGGGGTTGAGGGGCCAAATAACATGTGCTACCCACATTTGTGACCTCACACATAGTCCTCCTCCTCCTCCAGGTCCTACTCCTCCTCCTCCTCCAGGTCCTACTCCTCCTCCTCCTCCTCCTCCAGGTCCTACTACTCCTCCTCCTCCAGGTCCTACTCCTCCTCCTGCCACATCGCCAACACCAGAGCCACAGCGTGGAAGGAAGCTGGAAAGAAGACCAGAGAGTGATGACCCTGGGTCCAGTCTGGTCTGGCAAAAGATGCAGCCTCTTGTAGTACCACAGCCTGGGGACACAGATGTCATCTGCTGCTTTCCGGATCTCTGGGACTTCTGGACCAGACTGCACTCCCTTAGATAAGGAATCCTCAGGCCACCAATTTTGATGTTAAATAATTGATGTCTGCCCTGGGGGTCAAAGGCTTCGCCAATTTCTGCTGTTTCTCCAGCGTTGCCTCCCTCTTTGTTTGGTTCTGAGCCCTTAATAAAGGATTTTTTGTTTCAATTATACTTGCCTATGTGTGTTTTCCTTAAAAAGGGACAGTTTGTTTGTGAGGAGGCAGGTACATTTCAAAAATACAATGTGAAATTAACAAGGGACACCAACACCAAGCAATCTCCTTGAGATTAAATAATACAAGATAATAATGGTGTTGTGGTAACTTGACACACAAAGCACACACAAAAATATTATGGAGTAAAACTAAAAATAAAATAAAACAAAGATCAGCCTTGAAAAAAATACAAACCCAAAAAAAAACAAAAAACAGCCTTTAAAAAAAATAAAATAAAACAACAAAAAAAAAATTTTGTCAGATGTGACAAATCAAAATATATTGAGGGAATCACGATAAAAAATAAAGAACGAAGTTTGAGAGAAGTCTGTGTGAATATGAGCAGCAAAACTACTTCATTCTTCTCACATTATAAAGAAGAAGAGAGTGCGCTGTATTAAACCATTTTTTACATTGCAGCGTAACGAAAGTGCTGTATCCATTACGAACGCTAATTTTACCAGACCGAGCTGTTCCGTCTTCTTCTGAGCATGCGTGGCACTTTGTGCATTGGAACTGGCCACACGGTCGGAATTGACGCGATCAGATTTTGTTGTCGGAAAATTTTATAGCTTGCTCTCAAACTTTGTGTGACGGAAAATGTCCGATTTAGCCCACACACGATCGGAATGTCCGACAACATGCCCCGATCGGACATTTTCCATCTGAAAATCCGACCGTGTGTATGGGGCATAAGAGCCAGCAGGTGTTCACCAGAGCCTCTAGTGATGAGGATGGACTGCGCTGCAGTCTGGTTCCCGGTCGCGGCCCCTAGGGTCTCACAGCTCACGCTCACAGTAGACTACAGGAGAAGGAAGCAGCTGGCTGGAACAACAAGGATGGTAAAGGAATAAGGCAGAGGTTAGGGCGACTAGCAGACAGGAACAACAGAATACATGCAAAGGTTCAGGGTGACAGAAAAACAGGGATAGTCGGGGACAGGCCAAAAGGTCAGGGTCACGAGCAGATAGGAATAGTCAGGAACATGCCAAGGTTGGTAACAGAGACAAATGAAGAGCACATGGCAAGCAGGAAACAGGAAGCCAAACACACAATGAATACACAATGGTTGATCAGCACCGCTGGCTTGCAGTGCACAGGTTAATATAGGGTTCCCTGATAGGGCCTGGGGTGGAGCCATGCTTAGAGGAGAAGTTATAAAAACATCCAGGTGAGAGTGGCTGGCCTCTTAGTCTGAACACATGAGAAAGATTACTGCATAACCATGACAGTACCCCCCCTTATGAGGCCTCACCCTGCCCCGCCTGGGCCCAGGCTTAAAGGGAAACTCCAGATGAAACCTCCTTAACAGACGAGGTGCAAAGATCTCAGATGCAGTGATCCAAGACCTATCCTCAGGACCAAACCCTTTCCAATGTACGAGGTACTGAAGAATGCCTCTACAGCGCCAGGAATCCAGAACTTGACTAATCTCGTACTTTAGATTATCCTCAGAGACCGAAACCGCGGTAGGGAGAGGACGAGAGGACTTATTGAGGACTAAAGTCTTCTTAGGAATGGGTAAGGGCACTAGAAGACCATCAGGAGTCTCAGCAGAGTTCAGACCCCATACCCTCAACGATGAGCTGGACATCCAGCACAGGATCATCAGACTGTGCAGATGTCAGTGAATCCCTGAGACCAGGTTGGTTAGAAGATGATGTGTCACAGGAGTCAAGCTGGATAGCTGAAAAACAAGCAGAATGCAGAGAGTCCTGAAAAAAGGGTTGAAAACCCCACCTGGCCGAATGGGGAATGGTTACACAAGGTGATGACACCATCCAGATCAGCAAGAAGGGATCTTCCTGCTAATTCATCCTTCACTCTATCAGAGAGGCCATGTAGAAAGGTTGCAACTAGGGCCTCATATTCCAGCTCAATTCAGATGTGAGGATACGGAACTGAAGAGCATACTGTCCCACAGAAGATGACGGAGATGTAAAAGAGCGCTAGCCGCTGAGGAGACACAACCTGGTTCCTCGAAGATATTCCAAAAAAGTTTCAAGAAATCAGACAGGCTAGAAACCACTGGATCATTCAGTTCCCACAGAGGGGCAGCCCAAGCAAGTGCCTCGCCGGACAGGAGGGATATAATATAGGCTACTTTTGCCCGATCAGACAGGAAGTTTTGGGGCTGAAGTTCAAAATGAATTGTGCACTGGCTAAGGAACCCCCTGCAAGTCTCGGAGTCCCCAGAGAAACGGGCCAGAGCTGGCAGTTGTAATGAATGTGTGGCTGCGACTGGTGCGATAGGTGCAGCAGCAGATAGCGGTTGAGGTTGTTGAACCGGGGGTCCTAATGAGGCCTGAACCTGTTCAAAATGAGATGCCAAATCCTGAAGGTATTGCATCACCTGGGTCTGATGCTATTCCTGGGTCTCAAGTCTGCGAACTAAGCCATGCAAAGGATCATCTGCGGGTAGCGGCTCATCAGCCGGGTCTATGGCTGATCAAACTGTCAGGTCACCTGAGACCAGGTGACATATGCACTCCGTAGGAGTCGGAAGTGCACCGCTAAGATAGTGGACCCAAGGACTGACTGCTGTGGATAGTACCCAGGGAGGTTCAGGAAGCAGGTCTACTGGATCACTAACACAGATCCCAGTGTGAGCTAGAGCATAGATTCCCCAGGGTGCAAAGTCAAAGAGCCAGCAGATGTTCACCAGACCCTCTAGTGGTGAGGATGGACTGAGATGCAGTCTGGCTCCAGGTTGTGGCCCCTAGGGTCTCACAGCTCACACTCACGGTAGACTACAGGGGAAGGAAGCAGCAGGTTGGAACAACAAGGATAATAAAGGAATAAGGCAGAGGTCAGGGCAACTAGCAGACAGGAACAACAGAGTACATGCCAAAGGTTCAGGGTCACAGACAAACAGGGATAGTTGGGGACACGCCAAAAGGTCAGGGTCACAAGCAGACAGGAATAATCGGGAACACGCCAAGGTTGGTAACAGAGACAAACGAAGAGCACATGGCAAGCAGGAAACAGGAAGCCAAACACACAATGAATACACAATGGTTTATCAGCACCGCTGGCTTGCAGTGCACAGGTTAATATAGGGTTCCCTGATAGGGCCTGGGGTGGAGCCATGCTTAGAGGAGAGGTTAGAAAAACAGTCAGGTGAGAGTGGCTGACCTCAAATGCCCTGTACACATGGTCGGATTTTCAGACGGAAAATGTGCGATCGGAGCTTGTTGTCGAGAATTCCAACCGTGTGTGAGCTCCATTGGACTTTTTCCATCAGAATTTCTAACACACAAAGTTTGAGAGCAGGCTATAAAATTTTCCGACAACAAAATCAGATCGCATCAATTCCAACCATGTGTGGTCAATTGCGACGCACAAAGTGCCACGCATGCTCAGAATAAATTCCGAGACGGAACTGCTCGGTCTCAGTTCGTAATGGATCTAGCACTTTCGTCACGCTGCAATGTTTTAAATAGTTTAATGCAGCGCACTCTCTTCTTCTTTAAAATGCTAGAAGAATGAAGTTGTTTTGCAGCTCATATTCACACAGACTTCTCACAAACTTCTTTCTTTATTATTTATCGTGATTTCATCAATATAATATTTTTAGTTGTCACTCCCCTTCCTGGGTCTTTTGTTTGAAAGGTGGAGGGGAGGGACCTGCGATTCTGTGAGGCTCCTACTGGGCCTGGCCTTCTCCTGGCTGCCACTTACCCCCGCCTCCTCCTGGCTGCCACTAACCCCCCGCCTCCTCCTGGCTGCCACATTCCACAGCCTCCTCCTGTGTGCCACATTCCACAGCCTCCTCCTGGCTGAGGTCTTCCTCTGTATGAAAAAGGGACATAGTTTTAGTTTTTTCTTCATCAATCACACACAATTTTCAGCACATGACTGTTGCAAATTGAATGTTAATAAATATAACAGACTATCATTCTAAGCCCAGCATTTTTCATTCTTGTCCCAATTATTTTTGCCCACTACTGTCTATTGATATGTAAACACCTTTATTTAATCTGCAATTAGTGATCAATAATAACATCTAGTAAACATCATTTATGTTTTGCCCAGAAATCTGTAGAACAATGCTATACCTGGCTCAAGCTGGGCTTCTCCACTTCTTCCTGGCTGGAAGTCCAAGGTTGGACATCAGAAGCCTCAGCTGGGGTGGAAGATAGGGTGGAAGGAAGAGTGGAAGGAAGGGTTGAGAGGGATTCCCTAACTTCAGTCTGGTCTGGCAGAAATCACAGTCTCCCTGAGATAAGTGCTCCTCAGGCCACCAATTTTGGCTTTTAAATAGGGGATGGTTGCTGGACCACCGGCTTTACCAACTCCAGCAGTTTCTCAAGGGCTGCCTGCCTCTTTTGTTTAGGATTATAATACGGGTGTTTGACCTGCCACAGACAAGGCAGCTCCATGTATTTGTCTATAAACAGGGGGAGGAAGTTGTGGTCATTGAAGCCATCCATTTTATCTGCAATACACAAGACAAACCCTAATGTCAGGCTAAAGTCTCCTAATCTTGTCCCAATATAGGCCTCAATCTATAAGCAGTATAGGCCCAAGTTTAAATGTTACCTTCGTTATCACGATCGGCCTATACTTCTTACTCCGCTCACAGATCGTTCATACTACGCACGCATGTTACGCTTTATATACACTGTGCATGCATTAAACTCCGCCCGCCCCTGAATTCTTTCTAGTCTATTCCCCGCCCTTTCTTGTTCGGCGCAGTGGGGAAGAGCACATGGTGGAGGCAGAGCAGGTGCGTGCTAATTACAGCAACGAGGAGAGGGAGGAGAAAAGCCCGGAGCCAGAAACCTCACGATCCAGGAGGAGACGATTTAAGCCATCAAATATGCCCTTTTTTGAGATGGCGGAGATGGTCGACATACTGAAGAGGGCCGACTATTATGGGAAGTATGGACCTTACCCCAACCCCAATGTCAGAAAGGCCAAGATCATGGCGAAAGTTGTGAAGAGTCTGCAGAAGAATTTTGGGGTACGACGATCCAAGGATCAACTCAAGAAGCGGTGGTCGGACCTCAAATTAAGGGAGCACAATCAGTATAGAAGTATCAGGAGAGTGCTGCAAAAAAGTAAGTAGTTTTCCTGTGTTCCTATTCTTTATTTTCATTACATTCGTGCTGCTCCATGTGCTTTTCTTTATACTGTTGTACAGTTTACAATGGCAACTTTCATGTTCATGGACACATTATTCGTTCGTAGGAAACATTGTTCCTTCGGCCAATAAAACACCATGTTTTGTCCAGATGCATTTCAATACGTTTTTTCTGGCCTACTTCTCTTAAAAGAATTTTGTTGTCTAGATGGGTTTGTAACTAGAATGAAATGCAAACTAGATTCTGTGTAAGGAAAGGACACTCAGCAGCTGTTTACACATCTGGACACAGGAGCACTAGTGTGGGACACAAGAACACCCTTTTTATTAGGGGGCCCACACAGGTGCTCCAGTGTATACTATAGGGGTGACTCCATCTGTGAAGCTTGCACAAAACAGGTAAGTATTCAAGCTTGACAAAGGAAAAAATATTTCTTCATCTTGCAACTCTGCCAAAACAGACAATGGTACCCCACTTCCAAGCAATGTTTCAGATTCTGATTTCTGCTATCAAATATCTGTGTGCTAAGTATACCTTTTTTTTGTTTACATAGGGGAGAAAAGACTCCGAGGACACCACTCATCAGAGAAGACAACAGACCCCCACCTCAGGAAGAAGTGGAAATCCTACAAACACAACAGGAGGAGGGAGATGTGATTGTAATTTTCACCACAACAGGTGAGTGTCTGCGACCACAGGCTCAGGTAAGAGATGGATGCCTGCATATTTATAATACATGTTTTTTTTTATTTGCTATATTTTTAGGTGATTGTGATGTTGTGGATGAAGGTCATTTCACCAGTGAAAGTGCCCAGATCCTGATCGGGGAGATCATGGGGTGTAATAGGGACTTGGAAAACATCAAGCAAAACATCAATGATGTTCAAAACAAAATGAAGAACATCATTGATGTTTTAGGGAGAGTTTAAAACCCCTAGAAATCCCTAACTTATTTCTGCTTTGTTTTTCTGACAATTTTTTTAACATTTTTTGACATATTCTAGAAAAGCCAAATTTTGAAGATGCACACACTGTGTCAACATGTGGTATCTGCCATCATGGGAGATTAATGTACGTGTTTTGGGGGTGCAACCCCATCCTCAATAATAAAGTAGCTGAGAGGAAGAGGTTGCACCCACAAAACACATCCATTGATCCCCCATGATGGCAGCTAGCACATGTTGACATTCGGCTATTTGTGTGCATCTTCAAAATTTGGCTTTTCCAGGGGTGACTTTACCCCATCTGCTGAACGCAATATCAAACACAGTTTATAAATACCCATGTCTGATATTGCCTTCAATTTCTATAAAAGTTGAACTTTGTAAGTTCCAGAGTTGTGTATTTCTTGTTGGTTTGAAACATGCCTGTTTTACCTTAAAAGGAAATTTGTACTTTTAATGTCACCTAAAAAATTGTTATACAACAAACATGTTGGTTTGTTTTAAAAACCTTTTATAAATGCACATGTGATTGTGCTTTGATTTCAAAAGATTGAAAATCAACAATGTGTGGCTTATTCTTTCAATGCTCAAAAGCATTTTTTGTTGTAAAGTTGGTGTTTTCAGTGACAATGGGGGTTATTTACTAAAGGCAAATCCACTTTGTACTTCAAGTGCAGTTTCAGTGCAGTCTCAAGTGCACTTGTAGTGCAAAGTGTATTTTCCTTTAGTAAATAACACCCAACAGTGCTTTCTAATTTTACACAATCACGCCATTTTCAGGACTCCCCAAATTTCAGTCAGGGTCAGCTAAAAGAAAGACAAGCAGTAAATTTTAAATCAGTTTAAAATATTTTTTTATTTAAAAAATGTCTCAGACATTGTCTGCAATATTGATGGGCCCCCCTACCCGCAAAGTATTCCATGTATCTTAGATGGACCTCATGGGCACTCTGGGGGGGCAAGCCAGGACGGCCGGCTTCAATCGCCGTCAGGGTTGATTCATTTATATTAATTCTGGCTTCAGGCCCAACTGAGCCAGCATAGTTCACAGAATTTCTCCTTAAAAAGTTGTGGAGAACACAGCAAGCCAGGATGATGTGATTGAGTTTATATTCCGCCATGTTTATCGGTGTAAGAAATAAGCGGAACCGGCTGGCCATTATTCCAAACGTGTTTTCCACCACTCTTCTAGCTCTGGCCAGCCAGTAATTAAAAACCCTCTGGTCCGGGGTGAGGGTCCTCATACGGAATGGCCACTAAAGATGGTCACCCAGCGCAAACGCTTCATCCGCAACGAAGACAAATGGGAGTCCTTCCGCATTGTCTTCTGGAGGTGGCACAAGCTGCCATTCTGGAGATGCCTGTAGAACTCCGTGTGGGTGATGACTCCACCATCTGACATCCGGCCATTCTTCCCCACGTCCACATACAGGAACTCGTAAGCAGCCGACACCACCACCAACATCACAATACTATTGAACCCCTTGTAGTTGTAATAGTATGACCCTGAGTTGGGTGGTGGGAAGATGTGGAAGTGTTTCCCATCAATTGCCCCTCTGCAGTTAGGAAAGTCCCACCACTGGGCAAAGTGGGAGGCCACAGTCTGCCATTCCTGTGGGTTGGAAGGAAACTGTGGAGTCAAACAAGAAAAATAAATTAATCATTTTGCACATAAACATGGAAAGCAGATTAGACACAAACATTCTTGGCCAACATCAGTTTAACATTTATTTTAGGGAGTATTTAAAGACAAAGGTATAAGATCCACCTATCAGATTCCCCCCCCCCCCCCATGGGCCATTTTACAAATTGTAGGGGAGGGAGATGTTTTGGACAGGTAACCCTCTCCACTTCATTGAGAGATGAATGCCTAAATAATGTGTATTACTTTGGCCAGTCCCTCCTTACTTACACTATTGGCAGCCCACTGGACAGGTAAGAAGTGTCATAATACAAAGATATAAATATACACAGTACACATTTTAGTAGATTTTTACATTCTGATATTACCTATCAAGATAAGAATAGGATACTAAAACTTTGAACATTACCATTTGAAAGTATTCAGGCAAGCCCTTGCACTACATTCTTTGGGGAATTCATCCATAAATCTGACCACAAAAGAGGTGGGTATAGTGTGTATGGGTTTGGCATCAGATAGAGTATTGGTATCAGCTGAGTTAGCAGTTGGGTGGAGGGAGGGTTCCAAATGATTTTGGGACACCCAAAAAAATACCTCTGGCACTCTGCCAGAATTTCAAGCACAAATCACATTTTTACACATTTTAGGGGGTGTTTAGGGTAAAGCACTGCTATGGAGCTGACAAAATACATTGTTAATTGACTAGATGAGGTGGATATAGGGCCAGGAGAGCATGCTGGGGAGGTAAGTGAAGGCAAATATGTATGAAGGACCAAAAATAAAATCCAAAAAATTCCAGCATGCATGAGGTCAAAGGGGACATTCACAGCATATTACAATCATGGTTATTAAGGAGTGAGGAAAAAATACAATACATTAACAAACATTAAATACAATAACATGTGATGTTAAAGGATAAAAATCTTACCTTCATATACTCCTTCTGTAGGACCTGGATGATGGCAGAACAGGTCTCCGGGATAATGATCCCCAGAGCCTGGGGGAAGATGCCTGTCGAGAACTTGAGGTCCTGCAGGCTTCTCCCCGTCGCCAAGTACCGCTATCCTCTGCTCTGCAGTGATGGCTTGCCTCATGCAGGTATCCTGCCTGATAATATAAGGGGTCAGCAAAGCCAACAAACGGTGAAAAACGGGGTCCGTCATCCTGAGAAAGTTTCTGAAATTGTCAGGATTATTCTCACGCATCTCATGGAGCAAAGGCACATGACAGAATTGGTCACGCTGGAGCAACCAATTCTTGGTCCATGAACTCCTCCTCGCCCTGTTCATGGACTGGGCTTGTGTCAAAGTAAGAACCCCAACACCAAGCCCCCGCACAGCACGTACTCTACGATGAGTACGTACATGCAACATGGCTAGAAAACGGTCTGCTGGTCAGAACATAGTAACAGAACTCACTGAAGAACAGCAAGGCCTGTGAAGAGCGACCTGAAAATCAATAACGAACGGACAAGAACACAATGATAAATCAATGGTACTTGCTGCACGCACTGAAGACCAGATACAAACCCACAAGCACAAACTGAACAGCAGAAATACGATCTGAAAACCATGAGTCTGAAAGAGCGAATCGTCTTTCACCAAACTTTTACTGACACGAGATTAGCAAAATGAGCCCAAAGGCTGGCGCGCTTGTTATTCAACTGCCCTTTTATAGTCTCGTTTTACGTGGTGTACGTCACCGCGTTCTTGGCGTTCGGAAATTCCAACAACTTTGTGCGACCGTGTGTATGCAAGACAAGTTTGAGCCAATATCCGTCGGGAAAAATCCATGGATTTTGTTGTCGGAATGTCCGATCAATGTCCGACCGTGTGTACAGGGCATTAGTCTGGGCACATGAGATGAGGTAAGCTGACAGAGAAAGATTACCGCATAACCATGACAGACTGTTTCGCATAGGTAAATTCTTAAATTCTTTGGGGCTTTATCAGCTAAATAATAAAAATACAATCAGCGTGTAATGGCACATAGACTAACAGCAGCTGTACACCAGGGTCAAAATTCAAATCCCTAAAAGTAAATCAAAAAGCGGATGGTGCAGCGCTAAGATCAATACATATCAAATATGAAACGGGAAAAAACGAATGTCCTATGGTGAATAAAACACACAGAAAAGTCCATAAATCATCCTTTTGTTTGGTCAAACAGCATGCTTGTAGAAAGGTGACGACTCGATGATCCCACCACCAAGGTTCAGAATGGCCTCTCACCTGATGGAGTGGGCCCTTTAATTACAGAGGGTCACAAAACACATTCCCATAAGGGTCAAGCAAGGTACAGCATACACAGACTTCCGTCAGGACCTCAAGTCAGGATGCTCAGATGTTGCAGTGCATATGAAATAAAATAGCAGAAAATAGTGCTCTCTGTATATACAAACATTTATTGTAAAAAGATAAAATGCAGCACTCACATAAAAGGCACTCGACTAGTGCAAGTAAACCAGCTCAAGCAGTAGTAACAAACAGCATGGACGAACAGCACGGAGGATGCACGATGGTTGGTAGGCCAATCATTAGCTGTGGTGGCTACATTCGTTTTTTTTAGGCTTTTCTCTCTGTTTTCACGTTGTCATCTAGACACAGCTCCTGTATTAGAGTGCCTACACTCTAGATAAAGGCATAACAGAGACCCCTTTGGACAGCATCATTAGTCTTTATCAGCTAGCTACTGTGTCAGCAAATTGGAAATACCCCAATCAGAGGGATTCTGTTACCATGCTCCTACACATCTAGCTCAAATATATCCTGACTCTCTTCCCCTCTCTGTTTTTGAGGCTGAGGTTGCATAGGCACCTTCTTTCACACAAAGTGGTCCTATCCTCGAATCCAAGGTTTCTGGAACAAATTTTTTCATATGCGATGCAAGGTTACAGGCTGTGACATTCCACAAACCCCTCAAATTGCTTTATTAAATATATGGGTGGATAGCACCCCAAACATATCCAGTCTCTTCTCTTCTACATGCTATTGGGAGCTAAAATTACAATAGCCCGAGCCTGGAAACAGCTCTCAGTTTCCATAGTAGCAGCAAAATGGAAGATCTCCTGGATAAAAACTCAAGAAAAACTTGTTAGCGTCTTACAGGACAAGGCCAGGGAAATTTAACTAATCTGGGAATCTTGGGCATCGTTTCTCAATACCCACTTATGATCTCCCATTCTACTGCTAGAGCTCAGGCTCACTTTTTCTTTCTATTTTCAGTTCTTCTTCCTTTTCACCTTGTATGTTTGGTTTCATTTCAAGTTCACTATGACATGTTCTAATTAAAGCAATAACCAATCTGGTACAATTAGGATAGCAGATCTGGGAGTGGAGCTCCGGCTCCTCATTCCAGTTCTCCTTGATTTTGTCTGGGCTGCGGTAGCCTTTATGCCCCAATAAAGCACAAAGACTCCCCGTGGTGTCTCTTTTTCTCATTTTCTTGCCCCTAGAATAACCTGTCTTTACTTTTCTCCATGTAGACTCCACAATGGTTGGGTTCCCAGCGGATATGTTTCTTGAAATTATAAACCCCTATGCCGCATACAGATGATCGGAATTTCCGACAACCAAACCATGGATTTTTTTCCGACGGATGTTGGCTGAAACTTGTCTTGCATACACACGGTCGCACAAATGTTTTTGGAAATTCCGATCGGCTAGAACGTGCTGACGTACAACAAGTACGATGGGACTAGAAAAAGGAAGTTCAATTGCCAGTGCGCCACCCTTTGGGCTCCTTCTGCTAATCTCGTGTTAGTAGAAGTTTGGTGAGAGACGATTCGTGCTTTTCAGCCTCGTGCTTTTCCGATTGTTACTGTTCTTCAGTTTGTGCTTGTGGGTTCGTATCTGGTTTTCAGTGCGTGTAGTCAGTTCGCATCTGGTTTTCAGTGCGTGCCATTTCTAGTATATATTTGATTGTCAGTGCGTTCTTGTCCACTCGTTTCTGATTTTCAGCTTGTTCTTCTCAGGTTCTTTCTGATTTTCAGTGCGTTCTGTTAGTCCATTCTGACCAGCCAACCGTTTTGAAGCCATGTTGCGGTTACATACTCATCATAGAGTTTGTGCTATGCAGGGGCTTGGTGTTGGGGTTCTTACTTTGACCCAAGCCCAGTCCATGAACAGGGGGAGGAGGAGTTCATGGATGAAGAATTGGTTGCTCCAGTGTGACCAATTCTCTCACATGCCTTTGTTGCAGGAGATCCAGGAGAATAATCCTGATGATTTTAGTAATTGGTTCTGGATGACGGACCTCTTTTTTCACCGTTTGTTGGCTTTGCTGTCCCCTTATATTACCAAGCAGGACACCTGCATGCGGCAAGCCATCACTCCCAAGCAGAGGCTCGTCGCCACCTTGCGGTACTTGGCGACGGGGAGAAGTCTGCAGGACATCAAGTTCTCAACAGGCATCTCCTCCCAGGCTCTGGGAATCATTATTCCAGAGACCTGTTCTGCCATAATACAGGTCCTGCAGAAGGACTATATTAGGGTAAGTTTTCTCCTTCATTACATTCTATGTATTTAATGTTTGCTAATCTATTGTATTTCTTTCATCATTCCATAATTACCATGATTGTAATATGCTGTGAATGTCCCCTTTATCCTCATGCATGCTTTAAGTTTTTAATACTTCTGTTTTGTCCTTCATGCATATTTGCCTTCACTAACCTCCCCAGCATGCTATCCTGGGCCCATACACACTCCATTGTAGTGCTTTACCCTAAATACCCCCTAAAATGTGTACAAATATTATTTTTGTCCTTAAATTCAGGCAGAGTGCAAGAGGCTTTTTTGAGGGGGCCAAAACTCATTTGGAGCCCTCCCTCCCCCCCAACCGCTAAGTCAACCAATACCAATATTCTATGTGCTGACTTTGCCAAACCCATACACACTATACCTACCTCTTTTGTGTTCATATTTATGGATGAATTCACCAAAGCATGTAGTGAAAGGTCCTGCCTGAATACTTTCAAATCGTACTGTTTAAAGTTTTGTTCTCCTAATATCTTGATAGGTAATTGCAGAATGTAAAAATGTGCTTCAATTTGTACAGTGTGTATTCATATTTTTGTATTATGACACTTCTTACCTGTCCAGTGGGCTGCCAATAGTGTAAGTAAGGGGGGCTGGCCAAAGTAACACACATTATTTATGCACTCAGCTCTCAATGAAGTGGAGAGGGTTACCTGTCCAAAACATCTACCCCCCCTAAAATTTTTAAATGGGCCATCAGAGGGTGTGAGGAATCTGATAAGTGGACCTTATATGTTTTATACTTATGTTGGCCAAGAATGTTTGTGTCTAACCTGCTTGCAATGTTATGTGCAAAAGTACTATTTTTTTTTTCTTGTTTGACTCCACAGTTTCCTTCAACGCCACAGGAATGGCAGACTGTGGCTTCCTAATTTGCCCAGCGGTGGGACTTTCCCAACTGCGAAGGGGCAATTGATGGGAAACACGTCTACATCGTGCCACCCTCCAACTCGGGGTCATAGTATTATAATTACAAGGGGTTTAATAATTATTGTGATGTTGGCGGTGGTGTCAGCAACATACAAGTTTCTCTATGTGGACGTGGGGAAGAATGGCCGGATGTCGGATGGTGGAGTCATCGCCCAGACTGAGTTCTACAGACAGCTCCAGAGTGGTGGCTTGGGATTGCCACCTGCAGCAGACAACGTGGCTGGTCTACCGTTCATCTTTGTCGCTGATGAAGCATTTGGGCTGGGTGATCACCTGATGCGGCCATTCCCGATGAGGACCCTCATCCCAGAGCAGAGGGTTTTTAACTACCAGCTGGCCAGAGCCAGAAGAGTGGTGGAGAATGCTTTTGGCATAATGGCCAGCCGGTTCCGCCTATTCCTGATGCCAATCAACATGGCCTGACATGGCATTCGAAGCTGGCCATCCTGGCTTGCCCCCCCCAAAGTGCCCACGGGGTCCATCAAAAAATATATGGAATACTTTGCGGGTTGGGGGGCCATTGATATTGCAGCAAATGTTTGATAAACATTTTTAAAATAATTTTTTTTGTTAAAATGAAATAATATTTCATTTGATTTACTACTTGTGTTTCTTTTAGCTGTCTTCTAGGTTCTCCAATGGGCTTTTCTTTTTGGCCATTTTCTTAAATAGTGCAAACGTAATTTAGTTGATACATGACGTGACAATCTCTTCTTCAGCTAACTATTATGTTGTGGCCTGCTACACACACACACACAATGTTTTTGTTGTTAATGTATATAATGCATTAATGATAAAAAAATCCTTTTCAGCACCATGAATTAATTGTTTTGAGTCCCCAAACTGGCCTGATTGGGGAAAATTTTAGAGAACTGTGGGGGTTATTTACTAAAGGCAAAGCCACTTTGCACTACAAGTGCTGCAAGTGCACTTGAAAGTGCACTGAAACTGCACTGAAAGTGCACTTGAAGTGCAAAGTGGATTTGCCTTTAATAATAACCTCCACTGTCACTGTAAACACCAAATTACCACAAAAACTGGTATTGAGTATTGAAAGAAGACTTTCACACTTTGTTGAGTAGAAAACCTTTTTTTTTTCCATAAAGATTTTATTCAGTTTAGGAACATATATAAACAAATCAAATGCAATACAGACGTCATATGACAGAAAATAACTATGACATCAAATTGGTACTCTTTTGAGAGATACATGGAATAACATCTTGGAATACAATGAACAAGAACTGAACGTGTAATAGACCAGTAATGTAGAAGGGCGGAGGATCTCTTTCTCATTTTTTCACCCCCCCCTTCCGGATTCCATCCACGAGAGGGGACTGAGTAATGGTTCATTCTCGATCAAGATTTAAAGCATAGTGCATCCTGATAAGGCACTTGTAATAGCAAAAGGGGGTAACACAAATTAAATCAAATCATATATGTTCAATTGGTACATATGGAGAAATATTTATTTCGTACTTAAATGTACAAAGAATAGGAAAGGGCAAGGAGTACAGGGAAGGGAAAAGTAGAAAAGAGAAGTGAAAGTAATGATAGGGGAGAAAGGGGGACACAGAAGAGGATAGAGCGAAGAGGGGACATCAGAGGGAACCCCAAGTGGGTCCGCACCCGTGAACCCCTCCGCACCCACGGCATCCTATCATACACTACAGAGATCGCTTATCAACTCTGGGAGACGTATTGGCGATATCGTTCAGTGGTGGTGAAATGTGACCAACAGGCCCAAAGCATTGAGAATTTATGTATTCTGTCCTGTGCAATATGGATCAGTTCCTCTATCTCTTTTATTTTTGAAATTTTCGCAAACCACTCCCTGATCGTCAGAGCAGAGGTGGACTGCCATAGTTTGGGTATACAAAGCTTAGCTGCATTGACCATGTGCATGGCCAGGGATTTATAGTAATCTCTTTTAGGTAGGGATGTATGATGTATGAGAAACTGGGCTGGGGTATAGTCAAGATTAAGAGTTGTGACGTGTGTGATGATGTCGTGGACATCCCTCCAAAAGGGTTGGAGGTTCTCACACTCCCACCACACATGTAACATAGTACCTATCCCCGACCCGCACCTCCAGCAAGTATTAGGAATCTTAGGGGAGAATTTATGGAGGCGCGAGGGGGTCCTATACCATCTGGTGATCACTTTATAGCAATTTTCTTGAATGGCGACATTTAATGAACCCTTGTGTGTATAGTCATGTATAGTATTCCAGTCCTCTGTTGTTAACAGAATTTTTAGATCTCTGGTCCAAGAGAGTTGTGAGAGGGTTGGGTAGGCGTTTCCGATATCAGGGTGTGCAGGAGAGAGATTAAGTGTCTTTGCAGTGTTTTGCGATGGCATATGGACTCGAATGGCGTAAGTTGTCTCGTCCAGTTTGTTTGGAGGGCCTGGGTTGCAAGGAAGTGTCGGATCTGTCTATAAGTCCAGAAGGAGAGTGAGGCAGTCTTAGTGATCAATCTCAGTTTTTCTAAGGAGATGGGTTTTCCATTGGAAATAAACTGGAGGGCAAGCACATCCTCAAAGGGCCATTCCTGTTTTAGAAAACTATTGGAGTCACCGGGGGGGAAATCTGGGTTCCCCCGTAGTGATGTCAGAGGGCCTGGGATAGGGGCGGAAATTCCACTCAGCGTAGACCTTCTTGAGCTAGGAGAGAGAGGTGAATTAGAGGGTGAGTCAAGATGAGATGTGGCCAATTTTTGGATGAGAGCCAGGGAAGGAGATGTAAGGGTTCAGACGAGAAAGCTCCTTCAAGGAAAACCCATGACTTGTTAGAGGCATGGATATTCCAGTCTGCGATCCATGTGAGGTGGCAAGCTATGTAATACTTGTGCAAATCTGGCAACCCAATACCCCCCTTAGATTTGGACAGCGTAAGACGGGCGTATTTAATGCGAGGAGGGGGGCCTCTCCATAAGAAGGCAGAGCAGGCCTTCCGATAGGTTGCAAAGAAGGCTATTGGTAAGGATAGCAGGACTGCTTGCATTAAGTAAAGTAGATGTGGCAAAATGATCATCTTGATCAGGGCAGAATGACCAAACCAGGAAACGTTCAAACCCGACCAGTCCTTAAAAAGTTTTTGGACCCCAATGAGTGGCGGGTGATGGTTTACGAGGTATAGGTCAGTTAGCAGAGCAGGTATTTGAATACCCAGATATGTGATTGCGCTCTTGTCCCAGCGAAAGGGGAAGGAGTCTTGGCAATGGGTCACTTCCTGAGGAGGGAGGGTGATATTTAGAGCATTAGATTTAGCATGGTTAATTTTTAGGTTTGAAATTTTCCCAAATGACTATATCTTTGAGGAGGTTCGGTAGGGAAATGCGAGGCGTTCTTAAAGAGAGTAAAATGTCATCAGCAAACGCTGCGACCTTAAACTCTCTCCCCTTCACTGTTATCCCTTGGATGTTTGAGTTGTCTCTCAGTCTGTTGAGGTGGGGCTCTAAAGTTAGAATATAAATCAAAAGAGATAGTGGACATCCCTGGCGTGTGCCATTGCTGATAGGGAAGGCGTTCGACAGGTGACCATTAACCCTAACCGCTGCAGAGGGACCGGAGTATAAGGCCATTATATGCGATAGCATGCGGCCCCCCAGTCCAATAGCCAGGAGAGCCTCACGCATATAGTCCCATGCCACCCTGTCGAACGCCTTCTCAGCGTCTAGTGAAAGGAGAAATCCTTGGGTTTTGGAGGTCGTGAGCCAGTGGTGTAAATTTAGTGTGCGGATGGTGTTGTCTCTGGCTTCTCTGCCAGGGAAAAACCCCACCTGGTCCAGAGAGATGAGACTGGGGATTTGGGGCAATAATCTATTGGCCAGAATTTTCGCATAAACTTTGATGTCCACATTTAAAGGTGATATCGGTTTATAATTGGCTAATAATTCTGGGTCCTTGCCTTCCTTAGGTATCACCGTGATGTGGGCTGTCAGCATTCCCTCTGGTCTGATCTTAGGATCTGATAAGGCGTTAAAGGTGACTAAAAGGTTGGGAAGAAGGATGTCGGCAAAGGCTTGATAGTACTGGAGGGTGAAGCCATCCGGTCCTGGGCTCTTGCCCGCTTTCATTTGTTTCAAGGCCGTCTCCAGTTCTATCACCAAAATGTGGTTCTCGAGGTCAAGTGTCTTCCAATAGCTGGGCACGGGTGTGTACCAAGTTTTGGAGAGTGGATTGTGCCTGTGTCAGTTTATGGGTTCTTTCCAGGGATTTATTTGTAGTGAGGAGAGTATTAATAGACTCTTGATGTTGCCGCTTAGCTTTTGTGGCCAGGGCAATTAGTTCTCGGAGAGATTTCTGGGTTCAAATTTTCAGAAAAATATTGCTGGAGTCGTGTGCGTACGTGTTCAATAGCGGAGGGGTCCTTGAGTAAAGAAGGGTTTAGTTGCCAGATCTTTGTTCTGAAATCTGTTTCAGGGAAAGATAATGTAACTGTAACAGGATGATGATCAGACAGAAACATAGGTTTTATGGTGGACTTTTGAAGGGAGGGTAAGTCTCTCTGGGAAAGAAAGAAGTAGTCGATCCTAGAGTATTTCTGATGGGGGGCTGAGTAGAAAGTATAGTCCTTATCCGAGGGAGACAGGGTACGCCACGTGTCCTGAAGGGATAGTTTTTGGAACTGCATTTTAATTTGCCGCAATGCTCTAAATGTTAGGGTAGAGGTGCCTGTGGAGGAGTCTAATATTGGGTTTAGGGGAACATTGAAGTCACCTCCCAGCAGAACCAATCCTCTCTGAAAAGAGGCTAGGAGATCACAGATTTTCCTGTAGAATGCCACCTGGTGGTCATTGGGCCAATAGATGTTGGCTAAGGTTATTGGCTTGGAAGCGTAGGTACCTTTGAGGAAGATAAATCTGCCCTCTGGGTCTATAAGAGAGTCTGATAAATGAAAGTTTGCATTTTTAGCGATAAGTATCGAGACCCCTTTGGTCTTGGCCTCAGGGTTTGTGGCATGAAAGGCTGTACGGTATATGTGGTTAGAGAGTTTAGGGGTGGCGTCCGAACGAAAGTGGGTCTCTTGCAAGAAGATGAAATGAGCTTTGTGTTTGATGAGAGACGCTAAGACTTGTGACCTTTTTTCCGGTAGATTAAGGCCTTTTACATTGAGGGAAATGAACTTTAACGTCAGAGAGTGTGTTGCTGCTGTTGTAGGCTTCATAATGATGCCGAGACAAGTCGGTTACTCTACCACAGTGCTCTGTAGGTTTTGAGGAATGCCAAAGACTGCCAGGGAGGGGATCCAGTGGGCGTGCGCGGACCCAGTCAGAAGGGGGGTTCTTGGACCAACCCACAGGGGGGGAAGTGTGATTAAGAAATAGAATTAGGGGAGAAGTCAGAGGAGGAGTGGGGGGGAAGAGAGAGGGGGAGGCAAAACAGAAGGATGGAGAGAACGAGATTAGTTTAAAAAGAATGGGAGAAGAAGGGGAAGGGAGGTACAAAAAGGAAGACAAATCAAACCAGAGGTGAACGTAGATTATCCAGTCCACCTAGAAAGAGAAAATCTGCGGTGTCAGCCAATGTCCACACTAGGTTGTGAGGGGATGAAAGGAAGGACGGAAACCTCAGGGTGGTTGCGAACTGGGGACCGTAGAAGCATATATTATGTGAGTACATGGAAGGCCTACTATGTAGCAGGAATTACAGCACAAGTGAACCAGAACAAAAAGGATATAAACCATATTACAAACTTGTAAAACTTGTAAAACATGCCTGCCATGAACCGCCTCAATAGTATCTAGAGCGTAAGTTGGAGTTACCAGTGACCATATCTGTCAAAAATATTTTGTTTCAACTGCTATATGAAGCTTTGGGGGGGTGGGGAGGAAGGACCTGTCCAACTCAGTCACCCATTGCTCCTGGGGCCGCTCTCCCAGGAATGCCATTCGCAATGCCCGTTGGTCACTGGCCCGTTGCTCTTGGATTGGAAAGCACTTGCCCTGTTTTATACCAGCAAGCTGGAGGGCTCCGATCCAGAGCCCCACCCGAATCTGCTGCCTGAGCTCCAGGTATTCATCCTTAGACACAGTCCTGGTGTATGTTGAAAGGATGATCCGCAGCAGCCCCGGAAACTCTGATGGCAGGTCCATATCTCTGCTGGGGTGACTGAAGTCTGCTATCCTGATCTTGGATCCAGGTGGAGGTTTAGATTTCCCAGACTGCAGGAAGCTTTCCCGCTGCTTGCCACCAATGTCACGGAACACCCCACACTCCGCTTGAGTGCTTCCATCAGTATACCGCTTCCTATGTTCTGGAACACAAGTCCAATGGATCTGGCTATAGGAACCCCCAAGAACTAGACAACACCAGTCTTGGAGTACATCAGGATTAACTCTTTATTTGAGATCTCACACAAATTTATACACCAGGATGACTCAAAGCTAACCTAATTAACATGAGCTAATTTACTATTAAATTTACCCAGACCAGATGACTCAGAGACATGACCTGTAGGGCAGACTTGTGGGCACCGAGCTTCACACAGTAGTATAAACACAATAGCAGGAGCTAATTACAATTAACAATACAAACATAACCTAATTAACCTAATTAACATGAGCTCCAATAGGAGTCGTCCCGTCTTCTACATTGTATAGAGGACAATGTGATCAGCTCATTCAATTAACATAAACACAGGTAGTTGGAGTTGATGACACCAGCATCTCCTCACAGGATGTGTCCCAACAGTATGAATCAGTCTTATCAGCAGGGGGCTGCTGGAGGAATCCCCCCTCCCTCTTCAGGGACACAAATTCCAATGACCACAGCAAGGAGTCTCCAACAGAATCAAACAACATACATGACTGAGTCCGATTAGTACAGTTCAGACTGGATTTCTAATTCACCTCACAAAGAGAGGACTGAATGCAAGCCCATAATCAAAAGGCAAGAGGCTTGCATTCAGTCCTCTCCAACAGCCTCTGTCCAGGCTAGGTCTGTCACATTTCTCCCCTTTCGGCAGGAGACTAACACAGGAGGAGACCCCAGACGGGTTGACTCCGAAGTTAGTCCATAGTTCCAGTCCTCTACTGCCTGTACCCACACAGTACCCCAAACAAATTGTTCCAAACAGAGTATTACTAACCCAGCCAACCTCTGCCTCTCTCAGAGAACATATCCGCCACTGGGGAGAGGCCCGGACTGGCCCTTCTCCCTGGAGTCCTTTCTGCCACTGGAGAGAAGACAGGGTGACTGGGCTCACTCTGTCATGCTGTTGGGGATCTGGGCCAACTGCCCAGCATCCCTGGGGTATACAAGTGGTGACTGAAGTCCCATCCACCTTCACAGGAAATCCATCCTCTGTTAGTTGAGGGCAGAGTCCAGCAGTCCTTGGCCCTGTTGCCAGCCCTTCTGCTGGAAACCCCACACCATCTGTTCCGGCTAACTGTTGGGGAGGGAGGCCGACTGCCCCGCCTCCCTGGAACTCTGTAGTTGTTGCCGGTGCTGGGCAGAGGTTGGTAACACTCTGCCCTGTTGCCAGCACTTCTGCTGGGTACTCCGTATCCTCCGCTCTGGCTAACAGTTGGGCAGGAGGCTGGCTTCCTCCACTCCCAAACTGTGTAGCTGCCATTAGGGAGGTGAGCCGGCTGCTTCCTTTTCCATTCCCTCATCTGGTTGCTTGGACGATATGTCTATGGTACTGTCTCCCAGGTGCACTGATCTTTGCTGGGGAGGGAAGGCCGCTTCCTCCACCCTGGCCAACTGTTGGGGAGGGACAACACACACCTCCTCTCCCTTCTCCCCCTGTATCTGCTGCTGGGAAGTGATTGCCACCTTCTCACCCTGGGCCTCCGAAACTGCCACAGGTGTGGGGCAGAGGTCTTGGACCCTTTGTCCGGTTGCCAGCACATCTGCTGGGGGTTTGCTAGGTGGTGCCTCCTCTACAGAAACGTCTATTAAATCCCCAGTCTCTGGAATTGGTAAAAGTGTGGGACAGAGGTCTTGGACCCTCTGTTCAGTTACCAGATCTTCAGCTGAAGAAGTTTGTTTTAACTCCATAGATGCTGCTGACAGAAAATCACATGTCCCTGTCAGTGTTGTGGGAGAAAGGCCGACTACCTCTTCTCTCAAGAAGGCCGAAGCCACTGTTGGTGCTGGGCAGAACACAGTGAACTTTGGCCCTGATAGCAGCTCTTCTGCTGGAGGCTCATCAGGTTGCTCTTCCTCAGTAGAAAAGTCTATCAAATCCCATGTCTCTGCAACTGATGTCTGGGGATAGAGGTTCACCATCTCCTGTCCATGGAACCCAGAAGATGCTATCATTTCTGGGCAGAGGTTAGCAGAGCTCTGCCCTGTTGTCAGCACTTCAGGTTTGGGGACGGCAATCTCAGGATTTTAAACTGCCGATTCTCTGGCATATGCTGCTGAACTTGTTCTAGCAGTTTCCTGTATGCCCTTTCCAGATGCTGTTCCTTCCTTAGCAAATGGTCCAGATCAGGTTTGAGCTCTGAGACCCCTGCAAGACCGAGCATAGACTCTCTATATTCTCTCAGGTCCTCAAGGTCAGGTTCCCCTTCATCGCCAAACATAAAATGATCTGTAAGGCTCTCCCACAGCAATCCAGGGCTGCCAAAGTCATATCCCTCCGGAGAGCATTCTGTTGTCTTCCCTAAATATCCCTCCTCTGCGTGCCTTTGCAGAGCCCGATAACGATTGTCCAGCTCTATCTCCTGCTGGACCAGCCTGTCCAACTCAGTCACCCATTGCTCCTGGGGCCGCTCTCCCAGGAATGCCATCCGCAATGCCCGTTGGTCACTGGCCCGTTGCTCTTGGATTGGAAAGCACTTGCCCTGTTTTATACCAGCGAGCTGGAGGGCTCCGATCCAGAGCCCCACCCGAATCTGCTGCCTGAGCTCCAGGTATTCATCCTTAGACACAGTCCTGGTGTATGTTGAAATGATGATCCGCAGCAGCCCCGGGAACTCTGACGGCAGGTCCATATCTCCGCTGGGGTGACTGAAGTCTGCTATCCTGATCTTGGATCCAGGTGGAGGTTTAGATTTCCCAGACTGCACGAAGCTTTCCCGCTGCTTGCCACCAATGTCACGGAACGCCCCACACTCCGCTTGAGTGCTTCCGTCAGTATACCGCTTCCTAAGTTCTGGATTACGAGTCCAATGGATCTGGCTATAGGAACCCCCAAGAACTAGACAACACCAGTCTTGGAGTACATCAGGACTAACTCTTTATTTGAGATCTCACACAAATTTATACACCAGGATGACTCAAAGCTAACCTAATTAACATGAGCTAATTTACTATTAAATTTACCCAGACCAGATGACTCAGAGACATGACCTGTAGGACAGACTTGTCGACACTGAGCTTCACACAGTAGTATAAACACAATAGCAGGAGCTAATTACAATTAACAATACAAACATAACCTAATTAACCTAATTAACATGAGCTCCAATAGGAGTCGTCCTGTCTCCTACATTGTATAGAGGACAATGTGATCAGCTCATTCAATTAACATAAACACAGGTAGTTGGAGTTGATGACACCAGCATCTCCTTACAGGATGTGTCCCAACAGTATGAATCAGTCTTATCAGCAGGGGGCTGCTGGAGGAATCCCCCCTCCCTCTTCAGGGACACAAATCCCAATGACCACAGCAAGGAGTCTCCAACAGAATTAAACAACATACAATATATACATATATACATGACTGAGTCCGATTAGTACAGTTCAGACTGGATTTCTAATTCACCTCACAAAGAGTATTGTTCCATTGAAAATCCAGGGCCCATAATCAAAAGGCAAGAGGCTTGCATTCAGTCCTCTCCAACAGCCTCTGTCCCGGCTAGGTCTGTCACACTCAGGAATTGTGCCTGGGTAAGATAGAGTCTTTCAGAGCAGCGGACCGTGAGGGCGTCGCGTCCATTGCGTCCGATGCTGAGTCGGGAAGATGGAAGAGGCACTGGAAGAGCAAGGGTTCGTTGAAGAAGACTAGGGGCAGAGGAATTGTGAAAGCCGATATGGTCAACAAGAAAGGTAGGAGAAAGAGGGATTACGGGCTAAAAGTCTTTACTCACAAGTGGCGATCCATGGCAGAAACGGGGTGCATGACTCATGCTTCCTGAAGATACCTTCTCGCAGGTGGTGAAGCAGGAGAACCCGGGCCTCGTTGATAGAGGTCTCGGCGAGACGAGCGGGGGGTCGGAGAAGACCTGTCTGTTCTGTGCCTGCGAGATCTCTGGCGTTGAGCCTTAGGAGAAGGATTGAGGGACACCGGGAGCCATGGTTCTGCTGGGAAATAGAAAGAGACCCATTCCGGAAGCTCAATGCTAGGGAGATCGAGCTGCTCACAAAAGCTCTGCAGATCTTCCGGCGTGCGAAGTAAGGCAGAGCGTCCCCTGGCGGACGCTGATAGACCGAAGGGAAACTTCCAGCGATATTGGATGTTTCGAGCACGTAGGGCATCCAGCAGAGGGCGCATTGCTCTTCTATTTTGTAATGTTATCTGGGACAAGTCCTGAAATAATTTATCTTCTGCGCCATTATGGAGAATGCGGCCTTTCTCCCTTGCTTTACGGAGGATCTCCTCCTTAAGTGGAAAGTTAACTACACAGCAGATTATGTCCCTGGGTGGCTCATTCTCACGGGTTTGAGGAAGCAGGGAAAGAACAAGGGGTTGCGCTAATACTAATAATGCAAAATATGAATCTACAGTGCAAAAAGAATTATACAGTGATCATACATAACATTGAATATAAATATAAAAATAAACCCATGTGCAAAACGTATAATAAAGTGAAAAAAAGTCCCATCTATTAAGACATTAGTGAAATGTCATGGTGAGTTTAAAACACAAAATCAGGAATCAAAAGTCCAAGTGACAATAGGTGTAGTGCTGTAATAGCGAAGAGGGATCCGCCACCAGAGAATAGAAGGGGTTACTTCTTACCAGAAGGCCATGACCCCCCACCACAGAGGGTCACAGCAAGCAGAAAACTTTAAAAGTCAAAGGATGAGAACTGCCAGCGGTCTCCACCAGAGGTCATCTCAACATCAGCCACACCAACGGACTCATAGCAAAGGTACCATGAAATATAGAAGGGGCTCACATAGTGTAAAACTGATAAAATTGATTGGATTAAATAAAAAGAATACACACTTACAAGCGTAATTGATAAAACAGCCTTAAGTCCGGCTCCGTGGCCACCGGAGCACAGACAAACCCGTCCTACTGGAATGCAAATCGCTCGGGGGTGACGTCAGCGCGTCGTCTGGCTCCGCCCTACGCGTTTCGTGACATCATCACGTCCAGTAGGACGGGTTTGTCCGTGCTCCAGTGGCCACGGAGCCGGACTTAAGGCTGTTTTATCAATTACGCTTGTAAGTGTGTATTCTTTTTATTTAATCCAATAAATTTTATCAGTTTTACACTATGTGAGCCCCTTCTATATTTCATGGTACCTTTGCTATGAGTCCGTTGGTGTGGCTGATGTTGAGATGACCTCTGGTGGAGACCGCTGGCAGTTCTCATCCTTTGACTTTTAAAGTTTTCTGCTTGCTGTGACCCTCTGTGGTGGGGGGTCATGGCCTTCTGGTAAGAAGTAACCCCTTCTATTCTCTGGTGGCGGATCCCTCTTCGCTATTACAGCACTACACCTATTGTCACTTGGACTTTTGATTCCTGATTTTGTGTTTTAAACTCACCATGACATTTCACTAATGTCTTAATAGATGGGACTTTTTTTCACTTTATTATACGTTTTGCACATGGGTTTATTTTTATATTTATATTCAATGTTATGTATGATCACTGTATAATTCTTTTTGCACTGTAGATTCATATTTTGCATTATTAGTATTAGCGCAACCCCTTGTTCTTTCCATACCTATTTACAATTGATGTTTTTTGTGGGGAGTGCTGCTTTACACAGATTCTTTTGGTTTATAGCGCAGTGTTCTCTATTTTCTATATTGAGGAAGCAGGGCCCGATGAACCCTCTCTATTTCAATCTGCAGGACGATCGATCAAATCATTAAAGATTGTGCAGATGGTTTGTTGGATTGATCCTGGGTCAATGCTCTCAGGGACTCCCCTTACCCTGATATTATGCCTCCTGCCTCGGTTGTCGAGGTCTTCAATGTGTCTATGGAGATCATACATGTAGGAGAGTTGTGCATCGTAGGTGTTTTGGACCTGACGAATGGCGGCTGTATGGGTCAGGGTAGTTTGCTCCACATCATCAATGCGGTGAGCCACTGGCTGTATATCTGATTTCAAGTTGGCTATCGCAGCTGTAACAGTGTTTTTGATGTCCGAGGCAACTTTCTCCAGGTCAAACAGACTGGGGGCCTGTGAGCTTCCCATCATCACTCCGGGCTGTGAGTTAGGTGAGGTCAGGGTCTGGGCCTGGGAAGCCGCGTTGTCCGGTTGTCACTGGGTCCGGAATAGCTCAGGGATGTTTCTGCTTAGCTGAGTACCTGGATCCATGGCCGTGCGGGATGCCGATGAGCTCCGGGTGGATCTGTTTATACTGGTTCTAAGACGTAGGCTGTCTAATAAGCAAGATTCGGTCCCCGGGTCGCAGGAGCTATCAGCATATGCTGCCATCTCGGTCTCCAGCCAGGCCATGCCCCCCGAGTAGAAAACATTTTACTCAAAGCACATTCACATGTGCGTTATAAAAGGGTTTTTGAACAAACCAGCATATTTGTTGCATAAAATTTTTAGGTTTGACAGTACAAATAGCCTTTTTTGGGTTAAACAGGCATGTTTAAAACCATAAACATACACAACTCAGGAATAGGGATGAGCCGAACACCCCCCGGTTCGGTTCGCACCAGAACCTGCAAACGGACCGAAAATTTGCACGAACGTTAAAACCCCATTGACGTCTATGGGACTCGAACGTTCAAAATCAAAAGTGCTCATTTTAAAGGCTAATTTGCATGGTATTGTCCTAAAAGGGTTTGGGGACCCGGGTTCTGCCCCAGGGGACATGTATCAATGCAAAAAAAACTTTTAAAAACTGAGTTTTTTTCGGGAGCAGTGATTTTAATGATGCTTAAAGTAAAAAAAAAGTGAAATATTCCTTTAAATATCGTACCTGGGGTGTGTCTATAGTATGCCTGTAAAGTGGCGCGTGTTTCCCGTGTTTAGAACAGTCCCTGCACAAAATGTCATTTTTAAAGGAAAAAATCTCATTTAAAACTGCTTGCGGGTTTAATGTAATGTCGGGTCCTGGCAATATGGATGAAAATCAGTGAGACAAACGGCATGGGTACCCCCCAGTCCATTACCAGGCCCTTTGGGTCTTGTATGGATATTAAGGGGAACCCTGCACCCAATTAAGGAAAGGTGTGGGGCCACCAGGCCCTATATACTCTGAACAGCAGTATACAGGCAGTGCAAACAAGACAGGGACTGTAGGTTTGTTGTTAAGTAGAATCTGTTTGTAATTTTGAATGGGTACATTTTTAAGATGTTTAGCTCCAGCCAAAAAAATCTTTTTTAAGCTTTTTGGAAAACATAGGGAAGGGTTATCACCCCTGTGACATTTGTTTTGCTGTCTGTCCTCCTCTTCAGAAGATTTCACCTCACTTTTTGTCCCAATGACAAATGTTTTTTGAAAATTTGGGTTTTTCTGTGGAACAAGGATTGGAAAGCATCAGTGGAAAGGAGAAATGTTTTTCCCATATTAACTCTTACAGGAGAGAATTTCCCTTCCTAGGGGTAGATTTTATCTCACTTCCTGTTGTCTCCTTCCGTTTGCAAGTAGGAGTCGTTTGTAAGTTAGATGTTTGAAAGTAGGGGCCTGCCCTATATACTCAGCAGAAATTTGGGCCTTAGGTGTTGTTGTGGCCACAACACTGTAAGCCCTCACAGGGCCTTGCTGTGAAATATTAGATCAAGAATTGTAATTACATGCCCCTGTTGAACAAGGGCAGAAAAATTGGGGCTTTGGTGGTGGTGGTGCCGGTGCCACAACACTGTAAGTCCTCACTCGCTCTTGGTGGGTGCAGAAATGAGCCCTGCTGTGAAATATTAGATCAAGAATTATAATTACATGCCCCTGTTGAACAGGGGCTGAAAAATTAGGCCTTAGGCACTGGTGCTGGTGCCACAACACTGCAACCCCTCACAGACACTCTAGTTGGAACACAGGAACGAGCCCTGCTGCAAAGTATTGCATCAAAAATTGTAATTAAACGCCCCTGTTAAACAGGGGCTGAAAAATTGGGACTTAGGCACTGGTGCCACAACACTGCAACCCCTCACAGATACTCTAGTTGGAACGCAGAAATGAGCCCTGCTGCAAAGTATTGCATCAAAAATTGTAATTACACGCCCCTGTTAAACAAGGGCTGAAAAATTGGGCCTTAGGCACTGGTGCTGGTGCCACAACACTGCAACCCCTCACAGATACTCTAGTTGTAACGCAGAAACGAGCCCTGCTGCAAAGTATTGCATCAAAAATTGTAATTACACGCCCCTGTTGAACAGGGGCTGAAAAATTGGGCCTTAGGCACTGGTGGTGGCGCCCAGAACCAAAAATGTTTTTACAAGCTATCAGCGTGATCATTGAGGAGGAAGAGGATAATTACTCAGGTATAGTCACTCAGCATCAGCATAGGCAGTCTTTGAAGGGATCTGAGATTTCAAAAAAAATTATTTGGTTACATCAGCACCAGGTGCTTGGTAGCTGGTGGTGATCCAAGACTGATTCATTTTTATGAAGGTCAGTCGATCGACCGAGTCGGTGGACAGATGCACCCTGTGATCGGTTACAAAGCCCCCAGCAGCACTGAATGTGCGTTCCGAAAGAACGCTGGATGCAGGACAGGCCAGTAGCTCAATTGCATACTGTGCAAGCTCTGGCCAGTGATCCATCCTCAAGACCCAGTAACCCAGAGGATTTTTGGTGGGAAAGGTATCCAAGACAGATCTTGCCCCTAGGTATTCCTGCACCATGTAAAACAGACGCTGGCGATGGTTGCTGGAACCGATCATACCTTGGGACTGCGGACCAAAAAATTGTCTGAACGCATCGGTCAGACGGCCTCCTTCTCCACCGCTCCTTCTTTGACTGACCGAAGCCTCAGCAACACGTTGTCCAAAAACAGGAGTTTGTAACCTCCCAGTCTCTGGGAACGCATTGCACAGACCTTTCTGCAAGGCCTCCCGAAGATGTTTCATCCTCTGCTCCCTCTGCGATGGCAAGATAAGGTCCGCAACCTTACCCTTGTAACGTGGATCAAGGAGGGTTGCCAGCCAGTATTGGTCCTTCTCCTTGATACCACGAATACGAGGATCCTTACGCAGGCTTTGCAGGATCAGGGAGGCTTTGGTAGGTAGGTAGATTTGCTGAGGCATTCGGTCCGGAGACCTCTGGGTCACTAAGGACGACATGGTCCGCAGCCACCTCCTCCCAGCCATGTACAAGTCCATGTGTTTCTTGGGACTGATTCCTTAAAGACTGCTGCTGATGCTGAGTGACAGGCTCCACCTCCATACTGACACAATCTTCCTCCTCCTCCTCCTCGTCCTCTTCCTGTGTGATCAGCAGGCACGCAGGAACACTGTCTGGATAAAGGGGGCCTTGAGAGCTAAGGAAGTCCTCCTCTTCCTGCCTCTGTTCTGCCTCAAGTGCCCTGTCCATTATTCCATGCAGCGTGTGCTCCAACAGGTGGACAAGGGGGACAGTGTCACTGATGCATGCACTGTCACTGCTCACCATCCTCGTGGCCTCCTCAAATGGTGACAGGACAGTGCATGTATCCCTGATCATGGCCCACTGACGTGGGGAAAAAAAACAAGCTCCCCTGACCCTGTCCTGGTGCCATAGTCGCACAGGTACTCATTGATGGCCCTCTGCTGCGTGTGCAGCCGCTGCAGCATGGCCAACGTTGAGTTCCACCTGGTAGGCATGTCACAGATTGGGCGGTTCTTGGGCAGGTTAAACTCCTTTTGGAGGTCCACCAGCTGAGCACTGGCATTATATGACCGGTGGAAATGCACACAGACTTTCCTGGCCTGCCTCAGGACATCCTGTAAGCCCGGGTACCTGCCCAAGAACCGCTGCACCACCAAGTTAAGGACGTGAGCCAAACAGGTCATTTGTCCCTGTCAGGGGGCAGAGAGGAGGTTGGTGCCATTGTCGCAAACCACCATTCCTGCCTTAAGTTGGCGTGGCGTCAACCACCTCTGAACCTGCCCCTGCAGAGCTGACAGAATCTCTGCTCCAGTGTGGCTCCTGTCCCCCAAGCACACCAGCTCAAGCACCGCATGGCATCTTTTGGCCTGCGTACTTGCGTAGCCCCTTGAACGACTACGGAGCACCGCTGGTTCCGAGGAAGAGGCCATGGAGGAAGAAGAAGGGGAGGGGGTGGAGGAGAGAGGTGTGTCACAATCATTGGCATTTTGGAGGCGTGGTGGCGGAACAACCTCCAACACTACTGCACCTTGTCCTGTATCCTTCCCAGCTGCCAGCAGAGTCACCCAATGCGCCGTGAAACTTAGGTAACGTCCTTGTCCATGCCTGCTGGACCATGAGTCAGCGGTAATATGCACCTTACCGCTGACCACCCTGTCCAGCGAGGCATGGACATTGCCTTCCACATGCTGGTAGAGAGCCGGAATCGCCTTCCGTGAGAAAAAGTGGCGTTTGGGTACCTGCCACTGAGGAACCGCACATTCCACAAACTCACGGAAGGGGGCAGAGTCTACCAACTGAAAAGGCAGCAGTTGAAGTGCTAGCAATTTTGCCAAGCTAGCATTCAACCGCTGGGCATGTGGATGGCTGGGAGCAAACTTCTTTCGGCGGTGCAGCAGCTGGGGCAGGGAAATTTGCCTGGTACAATCTGACGTCGGTGTACCAAAAGCAGATTGCCCACAAGTACTTGGCTGTGACACACCTAATTCTACACCTTCATTCCTCTCAGTGCAGGTCTCAGAGAGGACTGAAGGTCTAGTGGGGTTGAAAATCTGAGCTGATGAGGAGCAAGGAGAGGTCCTCTTTGTTCTTTGGTGTGGGTCTTACAGATACGCTTGCCAACGAACTGCATGGCAGGTCAACATATGTCTGGTCAAGCATGTGGTACCCAAGCGGGAGATGTTTTGGCCACGTGAGATACGCTTGAGACATATGTTGCAAATAGCAGCGGTGCGATCTGATGCACTCGTCTCAAAAAAGGCCCACACCAAAGAACTTTTTGAATAACGCACAGAGACTGCAGCGCCCTGCACATGTGGAGCTTTGGGGTGTGATGCAGTCAATGTGCTGCCCTTAGGCTGGCCCCTGGAGGGCATCCTACCTCGTTGGTGATGTGCCGCCTCCTCCTCCTCCTCCTACTCTCTCCTATCAGGCACCCACGTTGAGTCAGTGACCTCATCATCCCCTCCCTCCTCATCACTGGAGCAAACCTGGCAGTATGCTGCAGCAGGGGGAGCATGACTGCCAGATTGCTGTCCTTCTTGGGCACCCCCTCTCTCCGTGCTCATGTTACTGCCTTCATCGAGCTCAGTATCATCATCAGAGCCTTCCAAACGCTGGGCATCCTCCTGGAGCATGTACCCAACACTGTGGTTAAACAGTTTGAGGGACTCCTCAGGAGGACATGGTGGGGCTAGGGAAGGAGTCACTGATGACATTGAGCCGAGGGAAGAGGCCGCTGCTTTGCCAGACAAAGTACCCTGGGCATGGGTGAGAGAGGATTAGGAGGATGAGGATGGCTTGGTCATCCACTTGACCAAGTCTTCCGCATGTTGCGGCTCAACATGGCCAGCTGCCGAAAAAAAGGCCAACCGTGTCCCATGGCCACGTGCTGATGAGGATGAACCGTCTCCACGACCAGCACTAGGCACAGAGCCTGCTTGCCCTCTCTTATTGGCTTGTGACTGTCTGCCTCTCCTTCTTGGCCTTCCAGACATACTAATGGCCTGTAGCTGCACTAAGCTGGGATATATATATATATATATATATATATGTACTGATACTGCAGCTAGCAAAATCAACTGCCTGCCTGTAGTATGAGAACACAACCAACCTTCTACAGGTAGCTTTAGCTGAACACTGTGAGCAGGACGCACCCCACTAACTTGTAGGTTTAGCAGAACACTGTGAGCAGGATGCACTGCACTGACTGTAAATAGTCTAGCTGCCTGACTGTGGTACTAATAGGATCAAAAGAACACCAGCAATTTTCTTCAGGTAGCTGTATTTACTGTAACAATACAAGCCTGCCTGTCAGTAAGAAGATAACAGAAAAGGATCTAGCTGAACACTGTGAGCAGGACGCACCCCACTAGCTTGTAGGTTTAGCTGAACACTGTGAGGTGGACGCACCCCACTAACTTGTAGGTTTAGCTGAACACTGTGAGCAGGACGCACCCCACTAACTTGTAGGTTTAGCAGAACACTGTGAGCAGGACGCACTGCACTAACTGTAAATAGTCTAGCTGCCTGACTGTGGTACTAATAGGATCAAAAGAACACCAGCAATTTTCTTCAGGTAGCTGTATTTACTGTAACAAGACAAGCCTGTATGTCAGTAAGAAGATAACAGAAACTGATCTAGCTGAACACTGTGAGCAGGACGCACCCCACTAGCTTGTAGGTTTAGCTGAACACTGTGAGGTGGACGCACCCCACTAACTTGTAGGTTTAGCTGAACACTGTGAGCAGGACGCACCCCACTAACTTGTAGGTTTAGCAGAACACTGTAAGCAGGACGCACTGCACTAACTGTAAATAGTCTAGCTGCCTGACTGTGGTACTAATAGGATCAAAAGAACACCAGTAATTTTCTTCAGGTAGCTGTATATACTGTAACAAGACAAGCCTGCCTGTCAGTAAGAAGATAACAGAAACGGATCTAGCTGAACACTGTGAGCAGGACGCACCCCACTAGCTTGTAGATTTAGCTGAACACTGTGAGGTGGACGCACCCCACTAACTTGTAGGTTTAGCTGAACACTGTGAGCAGGACGCACCCCACTAACTTGTAGGTTTAGCAGAACACTGTGAGCAGGACGCACTGCACTAACTGTAAATAGTCTAGCTGCCTGACTGTGGTACTAATAGGATCAAAAGAACACCAGCAATTTTCTTCAGGTAGCTGTATTTATTGTAACAAGACAAGCCTGCCTGTCAGTAAGAAGATAACAGAAACGGATCTAGCTGAACACTGTGAGCAGGACGCACCCCACTAACTTGTAGGTTTTGCAGAACACTGTGAGCAGGACGCACTGCACTAAATGTAAATAGTCTAGCTGCCTGACTGTGGTACTAATAGGATCAAAAGAACACCAGTAATTTTTTTCAGGTAGCTTTATATACTGTAACAAGACAAGCCTGCCTGTCAGTAGGAAGATAACAGGAACGGATCTAGCTGAACACTGTGAGCAGGACGCACTGCACTAAATGACGTGGCGATGCACGCTCCACTGATAGGTGGATAGACACCAAAACGAGGCTTGAACCGCTGTTTACCTATAGCGGTCCATGTGAAGGGAAGTGACGCGTGCTTATCCCGTCTGAACGGGTGACGCGCATCCGGCATCTCGTTCTTCCCTATCTCAGACCACACTCTCCACTATGATATAGAGTGTGGTAATAACAGTTTTATATTGGGAATATTCTCACTAGGAAGTGGTCTTTATTCTTATCTTTCTTTGTCCTTACACTCATAATTTTATTATACCTTATAGCAACATCTCAGTATAATGCTGGAACGCATATACACACACCCAACTGAGGCGTGGAACGCACGCGGGTCCGCCATTTTGGCTAAACCCGGAAGTGCCTTAGAAATCTAGACACGAGCTGTATCCTCATTAAGGGGGCTTAGATATCTATATTAAGGGGTATGGCAGCAGTGAGTGAGCACCCCAGAAGAAGTCTTTTAAGACGAAACGCGTCGGGAGACTCCACTGCCTGCCATAATTTTTATCTGAAGCGCTTTTTTTACTACCCAAATGTAAGTTGTTTACTTATTTTAATAAATCTGTTTTTCCAAACGGTATTATGCTATGTGGCCCCCCTTCTTTATTCTTATATGGACCATCCATCTGAGATGACCCGTGTCAAGGTTTGCCATTCACTTTAAATTCCGTCAGAAGTGTGGACATGTATTGAAGCTTTGTTACCATCCAGTCGTGAGGTTCCTCCTTTTGATTACCCGTTGGGGTTACAAGCTTGATTGACTCATTGAACGTACGTTCCTATGAGTTCCTATTTGTTGTGTGAGCTGCTTTCTTGTTGGGTAAGCGCAGGGTTACACTTTTGGTCTTTTCTGGTTTTTATGCACTAAATGTAAATAGTCTAGCTGCCTGACTGTGGTACTAATAGGATCAAAAGAACACCAGTAATTTTCTTCAAAATACTGTAACAAGACAAGCCTGCCTGTCAGTAGGAAGATAACAGGAACGGATCTAGCTGAACACTGTGAGCAGGACGCACTGCACTAAATGTAAATAGTCTAGCTGCCTGACTGTGGTACTAATAGGATCAAAAGAACACCAGTAATTTTCTTCAGGTAGCTTTATATACTGTAACAAGACAAGCCTGCCTGTCAGTAGGAAGATAACAGGAACGGATCTAGCTGAACACTGTGAGCAGGACGCACTGCACTAAATGTAAATAGTCTAGAAGATAACAGGAACAGATCTAGCTAAACTGAATACAGTGTATATATATATATATATATGCAACACCTGGGATGCATATATATAAACAATACACTTTAAGTGCAGCTAACTGACTGACTGTTCTGCCTAATCTAGCTAACTCAAATGAAATGACACTGTCTCTCTCTCTCTCTCTCTAAGCACACCGGAACACACTGCACAGGGCCGCCGTGCAGGCGGCCTTAGATAGTGTGGGGCGTGTACTAAATCCCCTGAGCCATAATTGGCCAAAGCCTCCTTGGCTTTGGCCAATTACGGCTCTCTGTTAAGGCGGCGCTGTGATTGGCCAAGCATGCGGGTCATAGTGCATGCTTGGCCAATCATCAGCAAGCAATGCACTGCGATGCCGCAGTGAATTATGGGCCGTGACGCGCCACACGAATTTGGCGCAAACGGCCCATATCGTTCGCAATTCGGCGAACGACCGAACAGCCGATGTTCGAGTTGAACATGGGTTCGACTCGAACACGAAGCTCATCCCTACCTGTCAGTAAGATGATAACAGGAACGGATCTTGCTAAACTGAATACAGTGTATATATATATATATGCAACACCTGGGATTCATATATATACACAATACACTGTAAGTGCAGCTAACTCACTGATTGTCCTGCCTAATCTAGCTAACTCAAATGAAATGACACTGTCTCTCTGTCTATCTATCTCTCTTTCAACGCCGGAACACATACTACACAGGGCCGCCGTGTAGGCGGCCTTATATAGTGTGGGGCGTGTTCTAAACCCCCTGAGCCATAATTGGCCAAAGCCACCCTGGCTTTAGCCAATTACAGCTCTCTCTACTGACGGCGCTGTGATTGGCCAAGCATGCAGGTCATAGTGCATGCTTGGCCAATCATCAGCAAGCAATGCACTGCGATGCCGCAGTGAATTATGGGCTGTGACGCGCCACACGAATTTGCCGCGAGCGGCCCATATCGTTCGCAATTCGGCGAACGGGCAAACAGACGATGTTTGAGTCGAACATGGGTTCGACTCGAACACGAAGCTCATCCCTACTCAGAAACTTACAAAGTTCAACTTTGACAAAGAGAAGGCAATATTATACATTAGTATGTCCAAACTGTGTTGATATTGCCTTCATCAAATGGGGTGATCTCACCCCTGTGAAATCCAAATTTTGAAGATGCACACAAATTGGGAGTCAAAATGTGGATTTCCCTCCTGATGCCTAATGTCAACATGTGCTATCTCCCATCATGGGGAATCAATGGACATGTTTCGGGGGTGCAACCCCTTCCTCTCATCTACTTTAGTTGCGAGGAAGGGGTTGCACCCTCAAAATGCGTACCTTGATATCCCGTGATGGCAGATAGCACATGTTGACACACTGTGTGCATCTTCAAATCTTGGCTTTCTTAAAAATTGTAAAAATTTGTGAAAATCAGAAAAATACAAACACACTTGAATAATTTTGGGGTGTTTTAGATTCTGCCTGAAACATCATTGATGTTTTTGAGTTTTTTTTCTACATCATTGATATCTTCTTTGATATTCTGTAGATCACGATTGCACACCATGATCTCCCCGATAAGGACGTGTGCACTTGCACTTGTGAAATGAGATTCTTCTTCTACAACTTACAAATCCCTTAAAAGAAAAAAACGCACCATGTATTATAAATATGCAGGCATTCATCTATTACCTAAAGCTGTGGTCTCAGACACTCAACTGTTGTGGTCACTATTTCACCCACTTCATAAACCTCTCCTTCCTCCACATTTTGAGGTTGTGGTATTGTGAGTTCCCCTTCTTTAGGAGGATGGGGGTCCCTGGTGACCTCAGATGTCCCGAGCCTTTTCTCCCCTATGTGAATTAAAAAATAGGTATACTTAGAACACATATATTTGAAGCCAGAAATAGGAATATGAAACATTGCTTGGAATTGTGGTACAATTGTCTGTTTTGGCAGAGTTCCAAGCTGAAGATATGATTTTTTTTTCCCTTTCTAAAGCTGGAATAATTACCTGTTTTGTGCAAATTTCGCACATGTAGAGACCCCTAATATCCACTGAAGCACCGGTGTGGGACACCCTAAAAAGGGTGTTCTGGTGTCCCACACGATCAAAGGGTTAATATGGCGCACAATGGAGGTAGCCGAGTACATATAACTAAAAATGGTGGGGGGAAGGGGGTGGGTTGGGGGTTCCTGAGAGGGGGAACTTGATGGTGGTAGTTAATGTTTCACAACAAGTTCGGGTATTAGTCCATGTAAGGATAAAATGATGCTGAATAAAAGGAAAGCCAGTCTATAAAAGCTAGAAGAAGCTCTGGAACAAATAAAAAAGAAAGAAGGACGGTGCCCTCTAAGTGCAGCATGTATGTTAAAAATATTTATTACAATTGATAAAAACACTCACATTGGAGTTGCTAAAAACCAGCATGTAAAGTAGTTTCATCCGCGTGCTCTCAGGGGATGTGGGTGTCACGGGCCAGTGGAGGGGTTCCTGGGATGTGAGTCCTGTAACCTGGGTCCTGGTAGCTGTTCCGGTGGTGCCGAAGGTCCTCAGAGCCTCCGGGCGGCCAGGATATCGGTCATGGATCCTCCGTGGAGCGCCGTGCTGACCTGCATCTTCACTTCCGGGAGCGGGGTGAGGCGGGCGGTGCTTCGCGTTCGGAGCATGCGTGCTCCTTCATCAGTCTATGCTGGTGGCCATATTCAGTGTGGGAATTTATACCATAGGCAATGAGAGGGGTGGAGAGGTAATTGAGAGGAGGGCGGGACTATGTATAATGATTGGGTCCGTAGGTAACCATGGAGATGGGGTGTACACAATGTGGAAGGAGAGTGAAGGGAGACGGGGAGTGGGCGGGCGGGGAGTGAGGAGGGGGGGGGAAGGAGATATGCAAATGAGTGTGTGTTGTGGTAAGAACATATATGTGTGTATATGGAATGTGGGGTAAGGAGAAGGCGGTCTATAGGAAGAGGAATGTTGTATTGATCATAGTGGACGGGAACAAAATATATATACATATATATATATATATATATATATATATACATACATATACATACACATACATACACACATATCTATACATATACATACACGTCAACATATATGGGAAGGGAATACAAAAATGCAGAAAATGGTATATAATTAAATAGGTATATAATTATAGGGAGAGATTGGTGGTGTATATGAGAAGAAATGACGCAATGATGGAAAAGGGATAAAACATGTACAATGTATATACGTGTGCAAACACAAAGAACCGTTTAAAAAGGATCCCTTCACACACACATACACATATATACACATTTAAATGACGCGTAAGATTGGGACAAAAGAAGGGGGGGAGTGTGTTTCCAGACGGGTATTTGGGAATGAGAGGAATGTTATGGGAAATACTGGGAAATAAATAAATAAAAGTAAAAATAATAAAAATATATAGAAATCTAAATAAAAATAAAGATAAATATAAATATATATATATATATATATATATGTAAAAATAAAAATACAAATACAAGTACAAATAAATAAAAAAAAAAAAAAAAAAAAAATATAAAAAAATATAAAAATAAGGAAATTAAAAATAAAATATTTTTTAATAAGAATAAAAATAAAAAATAAATATAAATAAAAAATAAAGATAGGAAAAAAAAAAAAAGTGGTATGTGTTGTACACTAGGGCTATGTAGATAGGGGTAATGGGTGGGAGACGGGTATACCCATACACGTGCTCCACGTAGACTGTAAGTTAATGGGGTAGTAACTAGATGATGGATAAAACAATAAATTAAACAATAGGTAGGACAATGGATGAAATAATACGTGGTGAATTGAGATGAGATGATGTGATGAGGCAGGGATATGGTTGGGGTCACAGCAAAATGTTAATTTCAATGCCTTCATTGAGGCCTCCTGGCGATAAAGTGTCCAGTCTGTATATCCAGTAGTTTTCTCTTTCACACAACCTTTTGTAGCGTTCAGCGGTAGGGAGGGTGGGTGGAATAGACTCAATAACCCACACGCGTAGCCCTGAAGATGTTTGTCCATGATGTTCTTTAAAATGTCTTGGTACACTATGCTTGTCAATGCCCTTCTCTACAAGGTTACGATGCTCACCAAACCTTTTGATGAGTGGGCGTATAGTGCGGCCTACGTATAGTAGGCCACAGGGGCATGTGAGGCAATAGACCACATAATCTGAACCACAATTGAAGAAGTCGGGGATGACATATAGTTTACCCTTATGGTGGAAGTCTTTTTGCCTATGTGTAACATGGGCGCATGTGAGGCAGAGGGGCTTCCTACATTGATACATGCCTTTGATGTTAAAGAAGGTTAAGGGGGCACTGGCGGTGGGGCGTGCTGTTTTCCCTTTGCTTGGTGCTATTTGGGCCTTTATATTCTTAGCACACACTAGTGCTCCTGCGTCCATATGTGTAAACAAAACAGCTGCTGAGTAGGGATGAGCCGAACACCCCCCGGTTCACACCAGAACCTGCGAACGGACCGAAAATTTGCAAGAGCATTAGAATCCCATTGAAGTCTATGGGACTTGAACGTTCAAAATCAAAAGTGCTCATTTTAAAGGCTAATGTGCATGGTATTGTCCTAAAAAGGGTTTGGGGACCCGGGTCCTGCCCCAGGGGACATGTATCAATGCAAAAAAAAGTTTTAAAAACTGACGTTTTTTCGGGAGCAGTGATTTTAATGATGCTTAAAGTGAAAAAAAAAAGTGAAATATTCCTTTAAATATCGTATCTGGGGGTCATCTATAGTATGCCTGTAAAGTGGCACGTGTTTCCTGTGCTTAGAACAGTCCCTGCACAAAATGACATTTTTAAAGTAATAAAAGTCATTTAAAACTGCTTACGACTTTAATATAATGTCCGGTCCCGGTAATATGGATGAAAATCAGTGAGACAAATGGCATGGGTACCCCCCCCCCAGTCCATTACCAGGCCCTTTGGGTCTTGTATTGATATTAAGGGGAACCTCGCACCCAAATTAAAAAAAGGAAAGTCGTGGGGCCCCAGGCCCTCTGAACAGCAGTATACAGGTGGTGCAAACAAGACAGGGACTGTAGGTTTGTTGTTAAGTAGAATCTATTTTTAAGTGTAGCACTGACCCCCGTAGGAGCTGCTGATTTATTTGGGCCTGTACTCTGCTTTATACCCCCTTGAATATCTCAGTCCCCCTGACACAGCTGTGGTGTAATAGTGTGCAGTTAGAACGAAATCAGAAAGGCAAGTTCACAATACTCAATATTATATACCTGTCTGTAGTTACCTTACCCTCCTCTTGGCTGGTGATGAAGAATAAAACAACACTCACACAGTTGTACTTGAATAATAACCGTATTTATGTAGTATTAGAAAGGTTGAACTACAATGGTTGTACTGTCAAACTAACATAGTCTGACAGACAACTAAACTTTATATTACAAAGGTACAATATAGGTACAAAATGTCTGAAATAATATATGAATGGTATAACAAAGTAAATAGGATACCATCAGAGTGAGTGTATCTCACTCTAAGCACTGTCCTATTTCCTGTGCTCTTAAAGCTGTACTAAATCAAATGTTGACCTGATTAAGTACAATACAACACTAGGGAGCTCCCTCCTATAATATCACACCGCCCTGATATAGTAAAATAACCCAGGGCCTTATGTGTTACTGAACAGTCCTTCTTTATATTCTTTTCTTCTGCTAGCAACAAGATAATTTTGTAATCCAAAGGTTAATGATTCCTTATCAAAGTATGCTGAAAAGATGAAAACCCGGCTTTGGTGCTGTGGTACTTTAACTAACTTTGATGCCAAGGACTCAGTACTAATTCCTCTTGAATCTGCTTGTGGGACTATGGGTCCCAGCAACTCTGTCTTGTGTACACGTGTGTATGAAAGTGCATCAAGGAACTTGTGGGCAACAGCCCTCTCACCCAACCAGGACAGTGTAGTCAGAAGACTCCGTTCTGATGTGCAGGGTCCTTTATCCGGCCGGCCGGCACTGCTGCGATGCTCCGCTTCTCTCCACAATACACTCTGGAACTCCCAGATGACTATGACAGGCTCCTCTGGCTCCTTCCCAGTCTTGCCCCGTCATCAGTCCAGCTCTGTGGGATGTCACAATACCGCTGCTCGGATGGCTGTTCCGTGGAGGTAGGCCGCGCTGTGCTGGAGACCTCACACAGATCCTCCAAGGCTGGCCATGCGTGTCCAAGAGACCTAAGATGGCCGCTCCCAGCCCTTTTATAATCTTCCCACAATGCAGTTCTGTTCCCTGAGGTTCATGGGAGTCACTGAGCATTGTGGGTGGGTTAAGTTAATGTCCAGATATAAACAAACAAAAGACTTCCAGGTCAACTTGAATAATCATTATAGAAATAAAACAAAGATTCAGTCCCTGTATATTTTGGGCGCTAGATGGCGCCAGAGGATAAGATATAACATAACACTATTAGGCATTATTAAGCAAATAAGTGACCAATACACACTCCCCCTGCTTGAACTCTTTGGTCCCCAAAGAGTTTTGGTTTTTATTCGATTATAAAAAACTGACAGAGGAGCTTCCCACCAATTTTCACATGATGGGGAGCTGTCCTGTACATTTACAACTGACACTCCAATGTCGTGTACAGGTGTGTCAGTGGACAAGACTGGGTTTTGGTGTTTTGGGTCAACAGCAGGAGTATCAGGCCTTTCAGGGTTTCTCCTGGTAGTAAAGTTAACTCCTTCAGAACACTCTCCCAATGTTTGATAAGTCAGTCTCTTTGTGGGACAAATGACTCTTTTGGTCCTTTGTGCTTTTGGCGTTACAGATAAGTGTGTATGTTCCTTAATTCCATCTTCTTCTTGTGGTTCAGAATCAGCACTTAGATCTCCTGAAGTTATTTTGGGTAAAACAACATGAGACTCTCCTGAATCTTCTCTTAACCCGTTTTTAGGTATAAATTCAGGAGCTTCCGGTCTAAGTATTCCACTGTCTTCTCCCCCTGCTTGGAATGAGGAGTCCATTTCAGATTCTTCTACCTCAGATGGTCATAACCAGCTTATCTCCATCTCCTCTCCCTCATTTTCAGTATCAGAAGGTTCAGGCCTAAGTCTGGTCACTGGTCTGTGCACAACAGAGGGGGTGGATGGTAGCTCTTCCTGTGCAGCAATTCTGACTGCTTCTGTGAGAGGCAGGAGGTGATTATGATGCCATGTCTTTATCGGCCCAGAGCTTCCTTCTGGCCGAATCTCATATACTGGAATCCCTGGAAGTTGTTTACATATAACGAAGGGCTGTGACTCCCATCTGTCCGCCAGCTTGTGCTTTCCCGGTATACCCAGATTCCTAACAGGACTCGGTCGCCAGGTTGTAAATCTTGAACCCTCACTTTGAGATCAAAGTTCTTTTTGTTTCTGGATCCTCTGCAATCTGATGTGACTTGAGCTTTGTCATAAGCGGTCTTCAAACTCTTCCTCAACCTATCCACATATCCTTTGTGAGAAATCGGAAAGGTATAATCCAGACTCGTTCCAAAGGCCAAGTCCACCGGCAGTCTAGCTTCTCTTCCAAACATTAGTCAGTAGGGGGAATACCCTGTTACATCACATTTTGTACTGTTTTATGCATGTACTAGTGCAGTGATGTGCCTGCTCCAGTGTGGTTTTTGCTCCGATGTCAGAGTTCCCAACATATTTAGAAGAGTCCTGTTAAATCTCTCTGGCTGAGAATCACCCTGTGGATGGTATGGAGTGGTTCTAGATTTCCAAATACCTAAAAGATCCAACAGCTTTTGAATCAGGGTACTTTCGAAATCTCTCCCTTGATCCGAATGAATTTGTTGTGGCAGACCATAATGGACAAAGAACTTCTCTACCAAAACTTTCGCCACTGTAGAGGTTTGTTGATCTTTAGTGGGATAAGCTTGAGCATATCAGGTAAAATGATCTGTCACTACAAGAATGTTCCCTTTTCCACTTAAGTCAGATTCCACACACAGGAAATCTATACAGACCAACTCCATTGGTCCTTGGCTCGCCAAATTGCCCATTGGGGCAGCTTTCTGAGGCAAGGTCTTCCTCTGTATACATCGGAGACATGAGTGAAAATAGCCCTCCACTTCAGTTCTCATATAGGGCCAGTAGAACCTATCCTTCACCAGCTGGAAAGTCCTTTCTGCTCCCATATGCCCGTGGTGGTCATGTAGAGCGATCAGTACCTTCTCTGGTAAGAACAGTTGCCACTTTTCTTCGCCATTGTCAGAGGGACACCTTCGGTAGACCACCCTTTGTTTGAGCTGTAGCCGATCCCACTCTTTGTGTCGAACTAGAGCTTTCTTTACAGTGCTCTTGAGAAGTAGGTCAGGGTTTTTCCCTCCAAAGCATTCAGTGTCAGGCTACAAATTGGGTCTCCCTATTGATCTAATCAAAGATCCCTCCTGGACAGCTTTGGTAAACCTTCCTCTGCAATTTGGGTGACATCACAGTAACACTTAGGCACTCCGGCAGCAGATACTCCAATTTCTTTTGCTCTAGCCCCACCTTTAGTTTGCTGTTGTGCTCCATCACAAAGGGCCCTCACTCCCTCTGGGGTGAGTTGAGTCCATTCTTCTTCTTGACTTTGGGAACAGTGAGGTCATCTTGATAATGCATCAGCATCTCTATTTCCTATTCCTGGTCTGTATTTTAAGCTGAAAGTGAACACTGAGAGTGCAGCCAACCACCTATGGCCAGTAGCATCCAACAGGCCAACAGGAGGCAGCAGACAACAATGAAGATGTTGTATGGTTTAAAAAGTAGCTTTATTAATGCATGGAACATCAGAGTAAAAACATGAACTGTGTACATCGAGCTATAAAAGGGGCACAGAAGTATATAATAAGCTATACATAAGTGATGTGTTGAAAAAGCACCCAGATATTTCTGACGCGTTTTGACCCCATCGGGTCTTCTTCAGAGGAAATGCATGCGCTGTAGGAGAATTTTGTATACATGAAACAATGGTACCAATATGGTTGTATATACTTGTAAACAATGAGCACAGTTATATATGATAAAACTGTTTGAGCATAATTACCCAAGGGTATGTGTATAGCTGTATCTTCTGAGCTTGAGATTTTGGAAGTCGCCTCTACCATCAGATTTCAACACCAAGGCCCCACGGTTGGCCACCACCCCCAGGTGGGAGAGCCTGAGCAGCAGCTAGCAACTTACGATGGCTTACACTTAGGAAGAAACCCCACGCCTGGTAAGGGTCATGTGGATCTAAACACCAAGCAGAGACATAAGTGGAAGCATGTAGAGGTTTTTTAGAAAATTTATATTGATCAATGATAAAAGTATCAGGGTATTTATAAAATTTCTCTACAGGCTGGTGGGCCTAAATTGTATAAAATTTCTCTACAGGCTGGTGGGCCTAAATTGTATCAGAGTAAAAATCTTTATATATTTTAGTCAAGATTTTTGAAGCAAGTGTATGAGCATTTACGTTAAAAGGAAAATTAAAATAAAGAATATATATACAGACCAGTTGAGGAAATGAAAAGGAGCAAAAAGGAACAAGGAAGAAAAAAAGGAAGGGGAAGAGAGTGGGAGGGGGGGGAGGAGGGAAGGGGGGAAAGAAAAAGGGGGGCAGGGAAAGGAAAAACAAATGGGGGGACCAAAGGGGGAGGGGAGAAAAGGGGGAGGAAAGAACAGAGGGAAAACAAAGAACACTGAAAGAACAGGGAAAAGAAAGAGAAAAGGGAAGAAGGTATACCTAGGCCTAGGATAAAGAGGGGGATAGAAGAAGGAAAGGAAAAAAGGATAGAGAAAGAAAAGAAAGAAAAGGATGGTCAGAAGTGAGCAGGGGGAGAGGGAATTGTTAAATGGATGGGGGTAGTGCTAAAGGAAAAAATGTGTGAACAGGTGCAATGGCTAGAAGAAATTGTGATATAATATAAGGAGACTGCTAAAAAGGAAACAATTGGGAATATAGTGCAAATAAGTTAGAAATGAAAAAAGGAATATAGTGCAAATAAGTGATAAGTAGGTGATGGAGGAAAACTATAGCGGTGTGTGAGGGTAAAAATATGGTAAGTGAGAAATCATGGAAGTGTTTAGAATGCGAATCTGAGATTTACCTCTAAGTGCCAGACAAACGGCAGTGCCCCATGTGCAAAAGACAATCTGGGAAGTTGCACCAAAGAGGATATCGTAGCTGTGTATGAGATTGCAAAGTATGTTACAATCAGGCTAACAGTGCAAGAGTTAGTCTAATATGAAAGTTGGTAAATACCTGAGTTTCAGGAGCCTCTTGTGGAAGTAGTGTTTCCTGATAGAGCTTTGGGTATCAAATGCAGATCTCTTGTGGGGGACCTGCAGTTTTTAAGAAGTAACGGCCTCTAGTTTTAAATTGGTTGCTGATGATAGATCGCAGGTGTGTGCCGGCCACCCCCACCCTACTCACCTGTGCGGAGGTAGTGCTGACTGTCAGCACTCCATGTATATGTCACCCGGCATTCCGAAGGACTGAGTTCCGGCTCCGCCGCCCCTCCGACGTAATACCATGGCGTTGTGACATCACGCGCATGCGCGCGCCCCGGGATGCACGCGCAGGCACGGGAATGGCGCCCAGAGGGGTTTGGAATAGCGCTGGGGGAGTACACATCCCTGAGGGTCAAGCCCTCTAGTGGTCGTGTGTATAAGCGCAGATAACTACACTTGTCTCCCCCTGCCAGGAAGAAGCTTAGCACTGCAACCGCCACCCCCCCATAAAGGGGGGGCGGTCGAACCGGTGGACCAGATGTGGACCTATTTGGAAAGGGCATGCAAGACACACATATACCTTGTAGCAGATTGATTTACAAGGCACTTGGGATATTGAGTATCAGCCCATGACCGATGGAATCATTCTATTTGTTGCAGCAATTATAACCACATATTTTGATTCATACTGAAGGCATGGAATAAAAATATTTGTTCTAGACACTGAGAGCTTATTGGCCCATAGTTAAAGAGTCCCTACATTTGTTAACATGTCATCTCCTTCTATTGCAAAATTATTTGTGCTAATCTTCCACCTCCTAGGGGGATACATGCAATAAAAAGACATATTGTAATTGAAACATTATGTAAACAAACCAAAAAAAACAAAAAACACATTGAGTACAAATCGCATGGAGACAGGAGGGAGAAAGGGAGGATAACAAGGCGATTTCAATATATTATATTGGATACAAGACAGTAAGCGTGCAGAGTGCCTCTTAGTCCAGAAGGGCTAATCTGTGCTTCAGTATATTTCTTGAAGGTTTTAATATGCCAAAACAAGGCCGATTTCTTTTCCAAAATCTTTGTAAGTTTCTGGAACAGGGAGGAAACAGATAGATTTTTCTGCTCTCCCTGTGCAAAAGTAGCCTCATAATTTTGCATCAAAGCATCCCATTCGTCACCTACGAACTGACTCATTATGTGTAACATTCTAACGTTCTTCTGAAAAAGGTATGAACAAACAAATATATAAATTGGACTCTAATCATAAGCCGAATAGCAGCTAACAGTTCATGTCCTGACTCAGGTGTTAGAAATGGGGGAAGGGGTGTTTAACCACCCAGTCATGTACAAAAAGAGGGGAGACACCTGGGAAAAGGAGAGGCTGCCCACCCCAAAATCATAAAAATAGGAATTTACCCCCAAAAGGTAAAGAGGCTTTGGAGGCAGCAGACAACAATGAAGATGTTGTATGGTTTAAAAAGTAGCTTTATTAATGGATGGAACATCGGAATAAAAACATGAACTGTGTACATCGAGCTATAAAAGGGGCACAGAAGTATATAATAAGCTATACATACTTTTTCCTTGTCAAAAGAAGTTTATTGAGTATACAATATTATAAAGATACATAAAGTAAGTTTACAAGGATCTATAAAGTAAGCTCATTGTTTTACAGTAGGGTTTATATAGGTAAATATCATGAAATTTCAAATATTAAACATTGGGTTCACGTAAACCTAAATTAAAGATATATATCATTTCCTTAGTTACTTTTGTAGGTATTTAAATGATTTATACTTACTATACATATTGTTTACAAGTAGAGTGTATATAGGTCAAATAAATTCTGATAATGAGCTTTAATCGTAAGGTGGAGAAAAGGAAAGAGAAAGAAGAAAAAGGGTTGAAAGGTAGAGGTATGGTCCACAAGGTTGTCCCGCTCGTCAGATTATTATTCTTTTTAGTTCTCTTTGAAGCCTTAGAATGGGTGTCTCTGTAAGTCATTTAATCTGTTACCATGGCAACAGGACAGAGTCATTGAAGTTTGACAGGAACTGTTGTTTTATCCAAGGATGCCAAAGTTTTTCAAATTTTGGAATTTGATTTTGATCGATGGCTACCATCTTAGCATGGGACATTTTATTATTCATTCTGTGAATTGTTTCTGCTAGTACCAATGTAGGAGATTTCCATGCCTTGGCCACTGTTTGTTTTGCAGCCGTTATTAGTTGGATCATAAGTTTGAATTGAGAGAGTGTTAACCATTCCGGTTTTAGATTAAGTAAAGTTAAATATGGATCTGGTTGTATTATTTTTTTAAATATTTTAGATGCAATTACGAAGACTTCCTTCCAGAAGGTTTGGATTACTGGGCACGTCCACCATATGTGTAAATATGTGCCTATTTCTGGGCATCCTCGAAAACAAAGAGCTGAGGTATTAGGTGAATATTTTGCCACTCTAGCGGGTACAAGGTACCAGCGAGTTAGGACTTTATAATTTGTCTCCAGTGCTAAGATGTTGGGTGAAGATGACTTAGATGTGAGCCATATGTTAGACCAGTCCGTGTCTTCTAAAGTTCGTCCCAGGTCCTCCTCCCACCTCTGAACGTAAGAGGGTCTATTAAGATTTGCTACTCCATATAATTGATTATAAAGTGATGAAATTGTACCTTTAGCAAATGGATCTTTTGTACAGATTGATTCAAAAATGGATAATTGGGATAATGGTGTATCCCCCTTTAGGAATGGTGTATAGAAATTTTTGATTTGGAGATATCTAAATATCTCAGAGTTTGGTAGATCATATTTTTCTCTAAGCGATGGGAATGAAAGGAATGATCTAGATGCTATGAAGTAATTTAGTGTCTGAATGCCTGTCCAAGCTTTAAAAGAATTTGGGTAGATCCATGCCGGATAAAAGGCCGGATTTCTGATAAAAGAAAGGAGAGGATTGTGTGGAGATTGTAACTGATATTTGGTTTTTAGTTTATCCCAGAGAGATAAGAAGTGTTTAGTTATGGGATTATGAATTTTAAAGCGGTCTTTAGGATCAAGCCATAATAAATTTGATATTAATAGAGGGTCATTTTCTGAAGCCTCTATAAATACCCATAATGGGATTTCCTGTTTTGCATGGTATTTGGACAGACTGGCCAAATGTGCTGCTCTGTAGTAGTTAGTAAAATTAGGGTATCCCAGGCCTCCTTTATTTTTGGGAAGATGTAGTGTGTGTATAGGTATACGTGGTTTAGAAGAGCCCCATATAAACGAAGTTGCTCTTTTTTGTACTATTCTCAAAAAATAGGAAGGAATTGGAATAGGAAGGACTCTGAATAGATAAAGCAATTTGGGTAGAATAGTCATTTTGATTGCATTAATCTTCCCTATCCAGGATAAAGGAAGTTGCAACCATTGTTTTATTAGATTTGTGATCTGTCTTAATACAGGAGGACAATTGGTTGAGAATAAGTCAGAATGAGATGCTGTTAAATGAATTCCAAGATATGGGATTGATTTTTCTGCCCATGTGAATGGGAGTGCAGCCCTAGCCGGGATCAATTCCATATTTGTGAGTAAAATATTAAGCACTAGGCATTTCTTAGGATTAATCATAAGGCCGGATAGGGCTGCAAATCCATCAAGAGCTGGTATTAAGTTAGGACCAGAGACCTGTGGTGATGATAGAAAAAGTAATATATCGTCTGCAAATATACATAATTTGTGTGTAATACCTCCTACTTCAATGCCAGTTATAGTTTGGTTTGTTCTGATGTATTGGGCCATGGGTTCGAGTATAAGGGCAAATAATAAGGGAGATAATGGGCAACCCTGTCGGGTACCTCTTTCGATATTAAAGGCATCAGATTTGTATCCAGCATATTTTATATAGGCTTTGGGTTTATTATATAATGCTTTGATCCATGTTAAAAAGTGGGGTCCAAAACCCCATTTTTGTAATGAATATTGCATATATTGCCAGGATACTGTGTCAAATGCCCTCTTAATATCGAGAGATAGAAAACATAAAGGGATTTTCTGTTTTTTAGCAATATGTGCCAATAACACTGTCCTGCGTATATTATCGCCTGCCTGTCTATTTGGCATGAAGCCTACTTGATCTCTATGTATTCATTTTCCTATAATGCTATTGAGGCGTTTTGCTTTTATTTTTGCTAATAATTTAATATCGAGGTTTAACAGAGAGATAGGCCGATAATTCACACAGGAAGTATCATCAGAAAGGGGTTTGGGGATCATACAAACAATTGCCATTAGTGTTTCTTGCCGAAAAGAATGTCAATCTAGAAGTTTGTTAAAAGTTTCAGTGAGAATGGGAGAGAGTATTTCTGAGAATGTTTTATAGTATAAAGCCGAGTAGCCGTCTGGGCCTGGTCTTTTGTTAAGTTTTAGGTCTTTTATGGCATTAGCAACTTCATTGTTTGTCTTGTATAAAGTTGCGAGATGTGAGTGAAATTTATGGACTATTTTAACTGGATTACAAGTGTAAACATTTTTTGATAATTTCAAACGTATTGGTTTGAAAGATTTGTTAGTTGAATTTAATGCCCGAGCCAAATATGTACCTGGTTTGTTTGTATTCATGTAGATATTGTGTTTGGAGCGTTTGAGGGATTTATCAACTGACTCAGTGAGAAATAGATCGTATTCCAATCTAGATTTTTCCAGATGAGATTTTGTACTCTGAGATGGATTATCTTGAAATGATATGTAGGCTGCATTAAAATTGAGTTCTAGTTTTTTTTGCTAGATTTTTGCGTTCCCGTTTAAATAGTGCCATTTGTCTTTGTATTGTACCACGCAAGACAGGCTTATGAGCTTCCCACAGTGTTATTGGGGAGATGTCTGTTGTATTATTAATTGATATGTATTCCTTTAAAGCTTGTTCAATGGCCATCTGATGTAGTGGGTGTTTGAGCATTATGTCAGGTAAGTACCACGTTGGGTCATGCACTTTTGGTATGGCTGAGGCTATAGTAGTGTATACTGCATTATGGTCAGACCACGGAATCAGAATTATATCTGATTCAATAATTTCTGGTATCATTCCTATTGTTAGAAAAATATGATCTATTCTGGTGAAGGTTTGATGAGGGTGCGAGAAATAAGTGAATTTCTTTTTCATTGGGTTACTTTCTCTCCACGAATCTACCAGATTGTATTTGGAAAGAAGTTGAGAAAAAGGTAATCTAGAGGTTATTTTGGATGGTGTAAAAGGTGATTTATCTAGAAATGGGAGGAGGACCTGGTTCGAATCCCCACACATTATCACTGTTCCTATTTTGTGTGTATTAATCACTTGTAATATATGTGAGAGGAATGGTGTAGGTTGCTTGTTAGGAGCGTAGTAGGAAATCACAGTGATTGCTGTATCCATTATATAACCCATGAGTATCAGGTATCTACCTTCTGGGTCTTTAATTTCTGATGATAAGGTGAATGGTGTGGATCGGTGAAATGCAATTAGAGTTCCCCTTTGCTTGGTACAGGCAGAAGCCGTGTAAATTTGTTGATAAAAAGGAGAAATATCTTTGGTGAAGTGTGTTTCTTGGAGGCATACTATGTGAGCCTTCTTGTTATGAAAAGTACGGAAGGCTTTGGTCCTTTTTTGAGGGACATTTATTCCCTGAACATTCAGGGAAAGTATATTCAGTGGTGCCATGGCAACAGATCAAATAGTTTTGACTTACTTTTTGTTATGCAGAGCTGACTGCGCAGATCAACCTGTGTGAACTGAAGAGATGAATAGATAGAAAAGAAACCAGTGAATTCTGGAGTAAAGAGTAAACAAAAAACATATGAGATTAGATGATACATTGTATAAATTATTTTTTGCAAGTAATCACAATTTACCCGTGAAAGAGAGTAAATATCTCTCTCAGGGGAATAAGTGCCTTCGTCACACTCCCACATAATATGGTTGGGAGAATGAGGGCTAATGGGGGTACACGGATCTTCGGCTTAGAGGAGAGAAGTGCTATGTCAAAAGACATCAAAATTATGTTTCATTAATTGGAGTGCAGAATATAGTTTTTGTTGAAATTATTTATTCCAGGGTGGTTGTATATGGTTAGTCTTGCCCTAGGCTAAATAATTCAGTTAGAAAGGTACTGTTAATAACTTTGGTATTGATGAAGATAGTTTGAATTATTTTGGGATTTTAACCCTCTTAGAGTAAACAATTACATATTTTATTCATATGTAACTGTTTAGATATGTTAACTCATAAAATTGAGGTTGTATTGCTTCAGATTAGAATAAACAAAAACATAATTCTAGGAACTAGTTAGGTAAAAATATATTTGTTTTAAGAAAAGAAAGAAAAAGCTTCCATTACTTCTGGATTATTGAACATATTTGTCCTAAAAAGTAATAAATCTATTGTTATTACCTGATAATATATAACTGAACAAGAATTTCCTTATTTCACTTATATATTCTAAGGCTATATGAATCAGAAGTAATAAGAAATATAACTGGAATGTAACATGATCCCACACAGTGTGTGACTATCAGAATGCAGTTACATTCAGTTATAAATACAGGTTTTTTATAGAGAACCATCTCTTAGTATAATAAATGAAGAGATATCAGGAATCTTCTTGGTCCATGGATGATGTGGCATAACGGCCTCTTTTGTGAAAATGATGATTTCCATTTTGTTCTGAAATTTTCTGGGTGCTGCCTGAAGGTGAAGATGATGCCATTCTTCTGCGTGTGGGAGAGTTGCTGCTTGTGGGTTCTGTCAGATTTAATTTTAAAAGGGTTTGTTGTAGTTCATCTGCTGATCTGCTTCTGTAAATTGTACCTTGGTAGTTAAATCTGACTGAAAAGGGGAAGCCCCATTGATACATAATGTTGTGGTGTTGCAGTTCCATTAGTTGGGGTTTCATGGATCGTCTTTTAGTAATAGTAAGTTGGGATAGGTCAGCAAAAATTTGATAATTGTGTCCTTGAAAATTAAGTTCCTTTTTTTCTCTTGCGGCAATTAGTATTTGTTCTTTCGTTCTGTAATAATGAAATTTTGTGATTATATCACGTGGGGGTCCATCTTTCTTTTTGGCTGTGAGGGCTCTGTGTACTCTGTCCAGTTCTAAACGTTCAATAGGGATTTCTGGCTTTAGTTCTTGTAATAGAGCAGTAATAGTAGATTGCAGGTCTGTCACAGTTTAGGTATTTCCCTTATGCGCAAGTTTGAACATCTGGCTCTATTTTCGTAATCTTCGAGCTTAGTTTGAAGTATTAAATTCTCTTCTTTTAATTGTTCCAATTCTGTTATATTTACTTGGGTTGTAATTTCAATTTCATCCATTTTTATTTCTAAGGCTGCGGTGCGGTTTCCCAGCTCTCTTATTTCTTTGGTTAGGCTTTTTGTTATTTGGTCTGAGGTTTGTATTAAAGCCTTATGAAGCATCTTTTCAAATTGTAATAATATTACTGAGGATGCTGAGGAGGCTTGTGGAGAAGTTTGTGAGAGGATTTGTTCTGTATCTGACTCAAATGGAGAGTCTTGCTGTGACATTTTCTGTCTGTGAGAGCGCCCTGATGCTGTATCTTGTGAGGTGACTGGAGCTGCTTTAGTTGCAGTGAGTGCCTGTGAGCTCTTTGTGAGGTGATTTTTATTTCTGCCACGGTTTCCTCCCAGTACCATATTTCCTGCCCAAACTTTCACAGTTTGTTCCCTGGGGCAAAAAGGTTCAAATGGATACCTTTTGAGCCTGTAGGCTCCGCTTTGTCCTTCTCTTCTCTCCTCAGTGGTGCAGAGCTCTAACAATGCATGTCGGCTCCGCCCATCTGCCCCCCGCTATACATACTTTTTAAACCATACAACATCTTCATTGTTGTCTGCTGCCTCCAAAGCCCCTTTACCTTTTGGGGGTAAATTCCTATTTTTATGATTTTGGGGTGGGCAGCCTCTCCTTTTCCCAGGTGTCTCCCCTCTTTTTGTACATGACTGGGTGGTTAAACACCCCTTCCCCCATTTCTGATACCTGAATCAGGACATGAACTGTTAGCTGCTATTCGGCTTATGATTAGAGTCCATTTTATATATTTGTTTGTTCATACCTTTTTTCAGAAGAACGTTCGAATGTTACACATAATGAGTCAGTTCGTAGGTGACGAATGGGATGCTTTGATGCAAAATTATGAGGCTACTTTTGCACAGGGAGAGCAGAAAAATCTATCTGTTTCCTCCCTGTTCCAGAAACTTACAAAGATTTTGGAAAAGAAATCGGCCTTGTTTTGGCATATTAAAACCTTCAAGAAATATACTGAAGCACAGATTAGCCCTCCTGGACTAAGAGGCACTCTGCGCGCTTACTGTCTTGTATCCAATATAATATATTGAAATCGCCTTGTTATCCTCCCTTTTTCCCTCCTGTCTCCATGCGATTTGTACTCAATGTGTTTTTTGTTTTTTTTGGTTTGTTTACATAATGTTTCAATTACAATATGTCTTTTTATTGTGTGTATCCCCCTAGGAGGTGGAAGATTAGCACAAATAATTTTGCAATAGAAGGAGATGACGTGTTAACAAATGTAGGGACTCTTTAACTATGGGCCAATAAGCTCTCAGTGTCTAGAACAAATATTTTTATTCCATGCGTTCGGTATGAATCAAAATATGTGGTTATAATTGCTGCAACAAATAGAATGATTCCATCGGTCATGGGCTGATACTCAATACCCCAAGTGCCTTGTAAATCAATCTGCTACAAGGTATATGTGTGTCTTGCATGCCCTTTCCATATAGGTCCACATCTGGTCCACCGGTTCGAACGCCCTCCTTTATGGGGGGGTAGCGGTTGCAGTGCTAAGCTTCTTCCTGGCAGAGGGAGACAAGCGTAGTTATCTGCGCTTATACACACGACCACTAGAGGGCTTGAACCTCAGGGACGTGTACTCCCCCCGCCAGCGCCATTCCGAACACCTCTGGGTGCCATTCCTGTGCCTGCGCGTGCATCCCGGGGCGCGCGCATGCGCGTGATGTCACGACGCCACAATATTACGTTGGAGGGGTGGCGGAGCCGGAACTCAGTCCTTCGGAATGCCGGGTGACATATACATGGAGTGCTGACAGTCAGCACTACCTCCGCACATGTGAGTAGGGTGGGGGTGTCCGGCACACACCTGCGATCTATCATCAGCAACCAATCAAAACTAATGGCCGTTAATACTTAAAGACTGCAGGTCCCCCACAAGGGGATCTGCATTTGATACCCAAAGCTCTATCAGGAAACACTACTTCCATAAGAGGCTCCTGAAACTCAGGTATTTATCAACTTTCATATTAGACTAACTCTTGCACTGTTAGCCTGATTGTAACATACTTTGTAATCTCATACACAGCCACGATATTCTCTTTGGTGCAACTTCCCAGATTGTCCTTTGCACATGGGGCACTGCCGTTTGTCTGGCACTTAGAGGTAAATCTCAGATTCGCATTCTAAACACTTCCATGATTTCTCACTTACCATATTTTTACCCTCACACACCGCTAAAGTTTTCCTCCATCACCTACTTATCGCTTATTTGCACTATATTCCTTTTTTCATTTCTCACTTATTTGCACTATATTCCCAATTGTTTCCTTTTTAGCAGTCTCCTTATATTATATCACAATTTCTTCTAGCCATTGCACCTGTTCACACATTTTTTCCTTTAGCACTACCCCCATCCATATAACCCTTCCCTCTCCCCCTGCTCACTTCTGACCATCCTTTTCTTTTTTTTCTTTCTCTATCCTTTTTTCCTTTCCTTCTTCTATCCCCCTCTTTATCTTAGGCCTAGGTATACCTTCTTCCCTTTTCTCTTTCTTTTCCCTGTTCTTTCAGTGTTCTTTGTTTCCCCTCTGTTCTTTCCTCCCCCTTTTCTCCTCTCCCCCTTTGGTCCCCCCATTTGTTTTTCCTTTCCCTGCCCCTCTTTTTATGTCCCTTCCTCCCCCACTTTCATTCCCACTCTGGGGTTCCCCCCCCCCCCCTTTCCCCCCCCCAACTCTTCCCCTTAGTTTTTTTCTTCCTTGTTCCTTTTTGCTCCTTTTCATTTCCTCAACTGGTCTGTATACCGGTATATATTCTTTATTTTATTTTTCCTTTTAACGTAAATGCTCATACACTTGCTTCAAAAATCTTGACTAAAATATATAAAGATTTTTACTCTGATACAATTTAGGCCCACCAGCCTGTAGAGAAATTTTATACAATTTAGGCCCACCAGCCTGTAGAGAAATTTTCTAAATACCCTGATACTTTTATCATTGATCGATATAAATTTTCTAAAATAACCTCTACATGCTTCCACTTATGTCGCTGCTTGGTGTTTAGATCGCGGGTGGTGCTGATCCACATGCCCCTTACCAGGCGTGGGGGTTCTTCCTAAGTGTAAGCCATCGTAAGTCGCGCAGCTGCTGCTCAAGCCCCCCCCCTGGGGGTGGTGGCTGACCGTGGGGCCTTGGTGTTGAAATCTGATGGTAGAGGCGACTTCTAAAACCGCAAGCTCAGAAGATACAGCTATACGCATACCCTTGGGTAATTATGCTCAAAAAGTTTTATCATATATAACTGTGCTCATTGTTTACAAGTATATACAACCATATTGGTACCATTGTTTTATGTATACAAAATTCTCCTACAGCGCATGCATTTCCTCTAAAGAAGACCCGATGGGGTCGAAAGGCGTCAGTAATATCCAAGCTCTTTTTAAATACATCACTTATGTATAGCTTATTATAAACTTCTGTGCCACTTTTATAGCTCGATGTACACAGTTCATGTTTTTACTCCGATGTTCCATGCATTAATAAAGCTACTTTTTAAACCATAGAACATCTTCATTGTTGTCTGCTGCCTCCAAAGCCCCTTTACCTTTTGGGGGTAAATTCCTATTTTTATGATTTTGGGGTGGGCAGCCTCTCCTTTTCCCAAGTGTCTCCCCTCTTTTAGTAAGTGGGTTATTGTCTGTCTTAACCACGAACTTTGCACCATACAAGTAATCCTTGAGTTTATCTACCAAAGCCCATTTTAAGGCCAGGAATTCCAATTTGTGAGTGGGATAGTTCCGCTTAGCAGGAACTAGACTTCTGCTCATGTAGGCTATGGGCCTTTGTTGTCCATCATGTTCCTGGTAGAGTACGCCACCTAGCCCGTCTAGGCTGGCATCCACATGTAATTCATGGGACTTAGAAGGGTCTGCATAGGCTAGAACTGGAGCAGTGGTAAGGTTCCATTTCAACTGTCTGAAAGCTTCTTCACACTGTGTAGTCCATTCTTCTTGGATGGACTCTTTCTACTTTCTGGGGCCTTCTTTTGGCTTTCCCAAACCTTCTGAATCTGAGCCAATTCCGTCTTGATTCTTCAACAGCTCGGTGAGAGGGTGGGCTATCTTAGCAAACCCTTCCACAAACCGCCTGTAATAAGAACAGAATCCCAGAAAGGATCTAAGCTCAGTCACGTTAGTTGGTCTAGGCCAGGAGGTAACGGCCTCCAATTTCTGCGGGTCTGTTGCCACTCCTTCAGCGGATACGATGTGGCCCAAGTACTTCACCGAGGGTTGGTAGAAATGACACTTCTCCAAGGAGAGCTTCAGGCCTTCGTCATGAAGTCTCTTTAAGACCTTCTCCAGACCACTCTTCGTGCTCCTCCAGTGTTTTGCCAAACACTATGACATTGTCTAAATAGACCAACAGCTCGATTAGGTTCATATCACCCACTGTCTTTTCCATTAATCGTTGGAAGGTGGCTGGAGCTCCAGACAGACCTTGAGGCATTCGATTAAATTCTAAAAATCCCACAGGAGTGATAAAAGCAGTCTTCTCTCTATCTTCAGGGCACATGGGGATCTGATAGTACCCACTCTTGAGATCTAGCACACTGAACCACTTTGCTCCTGTTAAACTCTGTAGGGCATCCTCTATCCGAGGTGTGGTGTACTGATCTGGGATGGTCCTCCGATTTAGTGTCCTGTAATCAATACATAATCGCAGAGAGACATTCTTTTTCCTTACGACCACTATGGGAGAGGCATATGGACTCCGGGACTCTCGAATAATCCCTATCCTCCTCAGCTCAGCTAGCTGTTCCCGTAGATCTTCCAGATCTCCCAACGGGATCCACCTTACCCTCTCTTTTGGAAGGGTTTGTCTTCTTCTAGGCAGATTTTGTGTTCGCCACTCTTTGCAAGCCCCACATCAAACTCACTTTTTGAGAAGGCAGTCCTCCATCTCAGGAGCTGATCCTTCGCTCTCTCCATCCAGGCAGGGGTGAGAGGTGTATTCTTTAGGTAGAACTCTTCCTCAGGAATCTCTCCCTTCTGTTCTCCCATGATGCCACATGGTGAGACTGGGGTTGCTTGGCTGACTTGCCCCAGCAGCATTCTGGCAGGTACCTTTACAGGTAAGGCTGTTGTGTTGCGAACACTGACCAAGACTCTTCCTTTACTTCTCTTCAGCGCCTTGGTTGACAACACTTCAGGGATAACTTCCAAGCCCTTGCCTTCTTTCTGCCTGTCCGTCTCAAGGACGATGAAGGGATCGGGCTGTCTCCAACTTAAATTGATAGAGGCTTTTAGGCAGACTACTTCACCCGGTTGTACCAGCTTTTCACTCTTGTCCAGACGCCAGACTTTTCCCACTCCTTCTGGTGGGGCCTTCTGTTCCTGTACAAGATCCTGGTACACTTGTGTTAACATGGGGTGTACACCCTTGGCTGGGGTGTTCTTCTCCTGCAATAGTGGTGTAAGCAGTCTTCATACCAGATCAGTGTTGGTCCCAATAATGAGGGAACTTCTGTCATCCCCTGGAGGGCGAGGACACACCACTGCCAAGTTATCAAAGGTTTTGGCCTGCCCTGCCTTACTCGGGTCGAAGGTAAGTTTAATAGGTAGGTAGCCATCATAGGGGAAGTTCTGGGTCCCTAGGCCCCATATCTCCAGCTCTTCCAGCTTTTGCAATGGGAGATGTTTGAGATATTTCTCGTAAAAGTCCCTGTATAACAGAGTAACTTGAGCTCCAGTGTCCAATAGGGCTTTAGTGTATATCACTTCTATCTGCATGGGAACAATCGGGGAAGGTCCCACTAGCTTGCGAGGGTAACCATGGGGAGTAGCACTCTTTGTCTGCTTTGTGACAGACTTGGCTTCCGTGGGTTGGCTTCCGTGGGTTCCTTTCCTTCCATTTTGGTCTAGCTGTGATTGCAGAGGTCTGGGGTGTACAGGTCGGTTTGGAATTGACTATTGTAGTAGGGCGCCCAGTTGACTCCTTCACTGGGGCCCTCTGAAGTTTTCCGCCGGCCGTTGGAGTGTTTCTGTTTTTGTGTTTGGGCATACCCACCTGTAATGTCCAATTCCTCCACAATTAAAACAGGACTTGGGCTTTTCCACAACTGTGGGGCTTAACAGTTCTTTGGGTGCTTGACCTCCTCCATCAGGTGGAGTGACATGCTTGGCAGTAAACAGGGCCATCATCTCCATCAACTGTGCTACCTGTGTCTGAAGAAGTTCGATCTGAGGGTCGCCATTAGTGGCACTAGTCGTCCTAACTCCAACGACTGATTTTGGCCTTTGGATTTTTTCTTTCTTCTTCTCCAGGATGGCTTCTTCTTCCCGCACAATTCAGGTCAGGTCTGGGTACTTCAGGATGCCACCATCTTGACGGGTTCTTAACTGGAGCATTATGGGGTCCAATGGCTGGGCACCCCTCAGGATTTGTTTGGCTCAGACTTCATCCACCTTCCGAGGGTCTAATCCTTTTTTAACAAGATCTGGTGTATGATCCTATCCAAACACCTTATATACTCTGATAGCTTCTCTCCTTCACTCTGATAAGTGTGTTCCAGCTGGTAGATCAGGTCGGAAACCTTCTCTGTCCGTCCAAACACATCCTGTAAGATGTCTAAGTAGTCCTGAGCCACACAATCTTGCTTGCTGAGCTTCAAATTCCGGATGGCTTCTGAAGTAGGTCCTTTTAAGCTCTCTGCGATCCTCTGTTTCTTGTGCGCTTCTGGCACGTCCCATTCATCTACAGCTTGAGTGGTTTGCTCCAACCACTCCTCAAAGTTGTTTTCCTCTGGGGGTACAGGCTGTCTTCCAGAGAAAATGCTAAGTTTCTGGTATGCATTTCCAGGACATGTGAGGTTGCCCTTCTGACATTTTGCCACAAAGTTCCCTAATGCTGTAAAGAGCTCTGGTTCAACTGTGGTCAGACGTGACCGGGAGGGAACTTTTGCCTTGACTGATTTCACTTGCTTGGATTTGGTAGGGTTCTCACCTGGCCTCTCTGGGTGTGTCAGATAGAATTTGGTTCTGTCAGGCCATTTCACACTGTTAACTTGGAAATTCTCAGGGACACCCTTCCTCCATTCCAGTAAGGCATAAGTGCGGGAGGTCCCATGGTCTGGCCTCACAGCTATCACCCAGGCCTTCCTTTCTGGGGATAGTACCTGAACCACTTCTTTCACCTGTTTCTCCTCCCATCCTTCACCAGGGAGTTCAATTGCCACGCTTGCTTCTGAGCGTGCGCCTTCAGCTTCGCACCACTGGGCCACAGTGGCAGGGTCCATACTGGTGCCAAGGGGTATCTGGGGGGTTGCTTGCAGAGTCACAGTATCCCGGACGAGCCCCCACCTGTAGCACTGACCCCCGTAGGAGCTGCTGATTTATTTGGGCCTGTACTCTGCTTTATACCCCCTTGAATATCTCAGTCCCCCTGACACAGCTGTGGTGTAATAGTGTGCAGTTAGAACGAAATCAGAAAGGCAAGTTCACAATACTCAATATTATATACCTGTCTGTAGTTACCTTACCCTCCTCTTGGCTGGTGATGAAGAGGAAAACAACACTCACACAGTTGTACTTGAATAATACCCGTATTTACTGTAGTTGTATTAGAAAGGTTGAACTACAATGGTTGTACTGTCAGACCAACATAGTCTGACAGAAAACTAAATTTTATATTACAAAGGTACAATATAGGTACAAAATGTCTGAAATAATATATGAATGATATAACAAAGTAAATAGGATACCGTCAGAGTGAGTGTATCTCACTCTAAGCACTGTCCTATTTCCTGTGCTCTTAAAGCTGTACTAAATCAAATGTTGACCTGATTAAGTACAATACAACATTAGGGAGCTCCCTCCCATAATATCACACCGCCCTGATATAGTAAAATAACCCAAGGCCTTATGTGTTACTGAATAGACCTTCTTTATCTTCTTTACTTCTGCTAGCAACAAGGTAATTTTGTAATCCAAGGGTTAATGATTCCTTATCAAAGTATGCTGAAAAGATGAAAACCCGGCTCTGGTGCCGTGGTACTTTAACTAACTTTGATGCCAAGGACTCAGTACTAATTCCTCTTGAATCTGCTTGTGGGACTATGGGTCCCAGCAACTCTGTCTTGTGTACACGTGTGTATGAAAGTGCATCAAGGAACTTGTGGGCAACAGCCCTCTCACCCAACCAGGACAGTGTTGTCAGAAGACTCCATTCCATGTGCAGGGTTCTTTCTCCGGCCGGCCAGCACTGCTGAGATGCTCTGCTCCTCTCCACAATACGCTCCGGAACTCCCAGATGACTACGACAGGCTCCTCTGGCTCCTTCCAAGTCTTGCCCCATCATCAGTCCAGCTCTGTGGGGTATCACAATACCACTGCTCGGATCGCTGTTCCATGGAGGTAGGCCGCGCTGTGCTGGAGACCTCACACAGATCCTCCCAGGCTGGCCATGCGTGTCCAAGAGACCTAAGATGGCCACTCCCGACCCTTTTATAATCTTCCCACTGTTCCCTGAGGTTCATGGGAGTCACTGAGCATTGTGGGTGGGTTAAGTTAATGTCCAGATATAAACAAACAAAAGACTTCCAGGTCAACTTGAATAATCATAATAGAAATAAAACAAAGATTCAGTCCTTGTATATTTTGGGCGCTAGATGGCGCCAGAGGATAAGATATAACATAACACTATTAGGCATTATTAAGCAAATAAGTGACCGCTACATAAGCTGTTTGGAAAACATAGGGAAGGGTTATCACCCCTGTGACATTTGTTTTGCTGTCTGTGCACCTCTTCAGAAGATTTTACTTCACTTTCTGTCCCAATGACAAATGTTTTTTGACAATTTGTGTTTTTTAGTGAAACAAGGATTGGTGATAAAGCATTAGTGGAAAGGAGACACGTTTTTCCCATATTAACTCTTACAGGAGAGAATTTCCCTTCCTAGGGGTAGATTTCATCTCATTTCCTGTTGTCTCCTTCCGTTTTCAAGTAGGAGTCGTTTGTAGGTTGGATGTTTGAAAGTAGGGGCCTGCCCTATATACTCTGTGGAAATTTGGGCCTTAGCTGTTGGTGTTGCCACAACACTGTAAGTCCTCACAGTTACTCTTGGTGGGCGCAGAAACGGGCCCTGCTGTGAAATATTAGATCAAGAATTGTAATTACATGCACCTGTTGAACAGGGGCAGAAAAATTGGGCCTTTGGTGGTGGTGGTGTTGCCACAACACTGTAAGTCCTCACAGTTACTCTTGGTGGGAGCTGGAACAGGCATTGTTGTGAAATATTAGATCAAGAAATGTAATTACATGCACCTGTTGAACAAGGGCAGAAAAATTGGGCCTTGGACACTGGTGCCACAACACTGCAACCCCTCACAGATACTCTAGTTGGAGAGTAGGAATAGGCCCTCCTGTAAAATATTGCATCAAAAAATTGTAATTACACGCCCCTTTTAAACAGGGGCTGAAAAATTGGGCCTTAGGCACTGGTGCTGGTGCCACAACACTGCAACCCCTCACAAATACTCTAGTTGAGTGCAGCAACAAACCCTCCTTACAAAATATTGCATCAAAAATTGTAATTGCACACCCCTGTTAAACAGGGGCTGAAAAATAGGGCCTTAGCCACTGGTGGCGGCGCCCGGAACCAAAAATATTCTTACAAGCTATCAGCATGATCATTGAGGAGGAAGAGGATAGTCACTCAGCATAACAGGATAGTCACTCAGCATCAGCATAGGCAGTCTTGAAGGGATCTGACATTTCAAAAAAATTATTCGGTTACATCAGCATCAGGTGCTTGGTAGCTGGTGGTGATCCAAGACTGATTCATTTTTATGAAGGTCAGTCGATCGACCGAGTCGGTGGACAGGTGCACCCTGTGATCGGTTACAAAACCCCCAGCAGCACTGAATGCACGTTCCGAAAGAATGCTGGATGCAGGACAGGCCAGTAGCTCAATTGCATACTGTGCAAGCTCTGGTCAGTGATCCATCCTCAAGACCCAGTAACCCAGAGGATTTTCGGTGGGAAAGGTGTCCAAGTCAGATCTTGTTCCTAGGTATTCCTGCACCATGTAAAACAGACGCTGGCGATGGTTGCTGGAACCGATCATACCTTGGGGCTGCGGACTAAAAAATTGTCTGAACGCATCGGTCAGACGGCCACCTTCTCCACCGCTCCTTCTTTGACTGACCGAAGCCTCAGCAACATGTTGTCCAGGAACAGGAGTTTGTAACCTCCCAGTCTCTGGGAACGCATTGCACAGACCTTTCTGCAAGGCCTCCCGAAGATGTTTCATCCTCTGCTCCCTCTGCGACGGCAAGATAAGGTCTGCAACCTTACCCTTGTAACAAGGATCAAGGAGGGTTGCCAGCCAGTATTGATCCCTCTCCTTGATACCACGAATAGGAGGATCCTTCCGCAGGCTTTGCAGGATCAGGGAGGCCATGCAGCGTAGGTTTGCTGAGGCATTCGGTCCAGAGTCCTCTGGGTCACTAAGAACGACATGATCCGCAGCCACCTCCTCCCAGCCACGTACAAGTCCATGGGTTTCTTGGGACTGTAAATGATCCCTTAAAGACTGCTGCTGATGCTGAGTGCCAGGCTCCACCTCCATGCTGACACAATCCTCCTCTTCCTCACCCTCCTCCTCCTCCTCCTCCTCCTTTTCCTGTGTGATCGGCGGGCACACAGGAACACTGTCTGGTTAAAGGGGGTCTTGAGAGCTAAGGAAGTCCTCCTCTTCTTGCCTCTGTTGTGCCTCAAGTGCCCTGTCCATTATTCCATGCAGTGTGTGCTCCAACAGGTGGACAAGGGGGACAGTGTCACTGATGCATGCACTGTCACTGCTCACCATCCTCGTGGCCTCCTCAAATGGTGACAGGACAGTGCATGCATCCCTGATCATGGTTAACTGGCGTGGGGAAAAAAACAAGCTCCCCTGACCCTGTCCTGGTGCCATAGTCGCACAGGTACTCATTGATGGCCCTCTGCTGCGTGTGCAGCCGCTGCAGCATGGCCAACATTGAGTTCCATCTGGTGGGCATGTCACAGATTAGGCTGTTCTTGGGCAGGTTAAATTACTTTTGGAGGTCAGCCAGCCGAGCACTGGCATTATATGACCTGCGGAAATGCACACAGACTTTTCTGGCCTGCCTCAGGACATCCTGCAAGCCCGGGTACCTGCCCAAGAACTGCTGCACCACCAAGTTAAGAACGTGAGCCAAACAGGACACATGGGTCAGTTGTCCATGCCGGAGGGCGGAGAGGGGGTTGGTGCCATTGTCACAAACCACCCTACCTGCCTTAAGCTGGTGTGGCGTCAACCACCTTTGAATATGCCCCTGCAGAGCTGACAGAATCTCTGCCCCAGTGTGGCTCCTGTCCCCCTAGCACACCAGCTCTAGCACCTCATGGCATCTTTTGGCCTGCGTGCTTGCGTAGCCCCTTGAATGCCTACGGAGCACCGCTGGTTCCGAAGTCAAATCAGCACAGGAAGAGGCCATGGAAGAAGAAGAAGAGAAGGGGGTGGAGGAGAGAGGTGTGGCAGAATCACCACTAGTAGTATTTTGGAGTCGTGGTGGCGGAACAACCTCCAACACTACTGCACCTTGTCATCTTCTCATGCATCCTTCACAGCTGCCAGAAGAGTCACCCAGTGCGCGGTGAAAGATAGGTAACGTCCCTGCCCATGCCTGCTGGACCATGAGTCAGCCGTAATATGCACCTTACCACTGACTGCCCTGTCCAGCGAGGCCAAGACATTGCCTTCTACATGCCGGTAGAGAGCAGGAATCGCCTTCTGTGAGAAAAAGTGGCGTTTGGGAACCTGCCACTGAGGAACTGCACATTCCACAAATTCAGGCAGAGTCTACCAACTGAAAAGGCAGCAGTTGAAGTGCTAGCAATTTAGCCAAGCTAGCATTGAACCGCTGGGCATATGGATGGCTTGGAGCGAACTTCTTTCGGCGGTGCAGCAGCTGGGGCAGGGAAATTTGCCTGGTTCAATCTGACATTGGTGTACCGATAGCAGATTGCCCGCAAGTACTTGGCTGTGACACATCTAATTCTACACCTTCATTCCTCTCAGTGCAGGTCTCAGAGAGGACTGAAGGTATAGTGGGGTTGCTGATGAGGAGCAAGGAGAGGTCCTCTTTGTTCTTTGGTGTGGGTCTTTTAGGTACGCTTGCCAACGAACTGCATGGCAGGTCAACATATGTCTGGTCAAGCATGTGGTGCCCAAGCGGGAGATGTTTTGGCCACGAGAGATACGCTTGAGACATATGTTGCAAATAGCAGCGGTGGGATCTGATGCACTCGTCTCAAAAAAGGCCCACACCAAAGAACTTTTGGAATAACACGCAGAGACAGCAGCGCCCTACACATGCGGAGCTCTGCGGTGTGATGCAGTCGGTGTGCTGCCCTTAAGCTGGCCCCTGGAGGGCATCCTGCCTCGTTGGTGACGTGCCTCCTCCTCTCTCCTATCAGGCACCCACCTGGAGTTAGTGACCTCATCATCCCCTCCCTCCTCATCACTGGAGCAAAGCTGGCAGTTTGCTGCAGCTGGGGGAACATGACTGCCAGATTGCTGTCCTTCTTGGGCACCCCCTCTCTCTGGGCTCACGTTACTGCCTTCCTCTAGCTGGGTACCATAATCGGAGCCTTCAAAACGCTGGGCATCCTCCTGGAGCATGTTCGGGGGACTCCTCAGGAGGACATGGTGGGGCTAGGGAAGTAATGACTGATGCCATTGAGCTGAAGGAAGAGGCCACATTGGCAGTTGCTTTGCCAGACAAAGTACCCTGAGCCTGGGTGAGAGAGGATAAGGAGGATGAGGAGGATGAGGACGGCTTGGTCATCCACTCTACCAAGTCTCCTGTACGTTGCGGCTAAACATGGCCAGCTGCCGAAAAAAAGGCCAAGCGTGTCCCACGGCCATATGCTGATGAGGATCCACCGTGTCCACGACCAGCACTGTTGCCTCTAGACACAGAGCCTGCTTGCCCTCTTTTATTGGCTTGTGACTGTCTGCCTCTCTTTGTTGGCCTTCCAGACATACTAATGGCCTGCAGTGAGATGTAGCTGCACAAAGCTGGGATGTATATATATACTGATACTGCAGCTAGTAGAATCAACTGCCTGATTGTAGTATTATTAGTATGAGAACACCAGCAATTGTCTTCAGGTAGCTTTAGGTGCACACTGTGCAGAGGACGCAGTACACGAACTGTAAATACTGTAGCTGCCTGCCTGTAGTATTAATAGGAGCAGAACAACAGCAATTTTCTTCAGGGAGCCTTAGGTGCACACTGTGCAGAGGACACAATACACTAACTGTAAATACTGTAGCTGCCTGTCTGTGGTATTAATAGGATCAGAAGAATACCACCAATTTTATTCAGGTAGCTCAAGGTGCACACTGTGCAGAGGACACAGTACACTAACTGTAATTACTGTAGCTGCCTGCATGTGGTATTAATAGGAGCAGAAGAACACCACCAATTTTATTCAGGTAGCTTTAGGTGCACGCTGTGCAGAGGACACACTACACTAACTGTAAATACTGTAGCTGCCTGCCTGTGGTATTAATATAGGATCAGAAGAACACCACCAATTTTATTCAGGTAGCTTTAGGTGCACATTGTGCAGAGGACACAGTACACTAACTGTAAATACTGTAGCTGCCTGCCTGTGGTATTAATAGGAGCAGAACAACAGCACTTGTCTCCAGGTAGCTTTAGGTGCACACTGTGCAGAGGACGCACTACACTAACTGTAAATAATGTAGATGCCTGCCTGTGGTATTAATAGGATCAGAAGAACACCACTAATTTTCTTCAGGTGGCTTTAGGTGCACACTGTGCAGAGGACACAGTGCACTAACTGTAAATACTGTAACTGGCTGCCTGTGGTATTAATAGGAGCAGAACAACAGCAATTGTCTCCAGGTAGCTTTAGGTGCACACTGTGCAGAGGACGCACTACACTAACTGTAAATACTATAGCTGCCTGCCTGTGGTATTAAAAGGACCAGAAGAACACCACTAATTTTCTTCAGGTAGCTTTAGGTGCACACTGTGCAGAGGACACAGTGCACTAACTGTAAATACTGTATCTGCCCGCCTGTGGTATTAATAGGAGCAGAACAACAGCAATTGTCTCCAAGTAGCTTTAGGTGCACACTGTGCAGAGGACGCACTACACTAACTGTAAATACTGTAGCTGCCTGCCTGTGGTATTAATAGGATCAGAAGAACACCACTCATTTTTTTCAGGTAGCTTTAGGTGCACACTGTGCAGAGGACTCACTACACTAACTTTTAAATACTACAGCTGCCTGTGGTACTGTACTAATAGGATCAGAAGAACACCACTAATTTTCTTCAGGTAGCTTTAGGTGCACACTGTGCAGAGGAAGCACTACACTAACTTGTAAATACTGCAGCTGCCTGTGGTACTGTACTAATAGGATCAGAAGAACACCACTAATTTTGTTTAGGTAGCTTTAGGTGCACACTGTGCAGAGGATGCACTAAACTAACTTGTAAATGCTGCAGCTGCCTGCGGTACTATACTAATAGGATCAGAAGAACACCACTAATTTTCTTCAGGTAGCTTTAGGTGCACAATGTGCAGAGGATGCACTACACTAACTTGTAAATACTGCAGCTGCCTGCGGTACTGTACTAATAGGATCAGAAGAACACTAATTTTCTTCAGGTAGCTTTAGGTGAACACTGTGTAGAGGACGCACTACACTAACTGTAAATAATGTAGCTAATAGGACTAATAGGATCAGAAGGACACCACTAATTTTCTTCAGGTAGCTGTAAATTATTAGTATGAGAACACCAGCAATTGTCTTCAGGTAGCTTTAGGTGCACACTGTGCAGAGGACACAGTGCACTAACTGTAAATATTGTAGCTGCCTGCCTGTGGTATTAATAGGAGCAGAGCAACAGCAATTGCACCAGGTAGCTTTAGGTGTACATTGTGCATAGGACGCACTTCACTAACTGTAAATACTGTAGCTGCCTGCCTGTGGTATTAATAGGATCAGAAGAACACCACTAATTTTATTCAGGTAGCTTTAGGTGCACACTGTGCAGAGGACGCACTACACTAACTTTTAAATACTACAGCTGCCTGTGGTGCTGTACTAATAGGATCAGAAGAACACCACTAATTTTCTTCAGGTAGCTTTAGGTGCACACTGTGCAGAGAACGCACTACACTAACTTGTAAATACTGCAGCTGCCTGTGGTACTATACAAATAGGATCAGAAGAAAACCACTCATTTTTTTTAGGTAGCTTTAGGTTCACACTGTGCAGAGGACGCACTAAACTAACTTGTAAATACTGCAGCTGCCTGCAGTACTATACTAATAGGATCAGAAGAACACCACTAATTTTCTTCAGTTAGCTTTAGGTGCACAATGTGCAGAGGATGCACTACACTAACTTGTAAATACTGCAGCTGCCTGCGGTACTGTACTAATAGGATCAGAAGAAAACTAATTTTCTTCAGGTAGCTTTAGGTGCACACTGTGCAGAGGACGCACTACACTAACTGTAAATACTGTAGCTAATAGGACTAATAGGATCAGAAGAACACCAACATTTTTTTTCAGGTAGCTGTAAATACTGTAAAAACACCTGCCTGCCTGTCAGTAGTGGGAAGAGAATAACAGGAACGGATCTAGCTAAACTGAATACAGTATATATATATATATATATATATATATATATATATATATATATATACAACACCTAGGATGTATATATATATACACAATACACTGTAAGTGCAGCTAACTGACTCGCCTGTCTACTCTATCTAACTTAAATCAAATGACACTGTCTCTCTGTCTATCTATGTCTCTCTCAATGTCGGAACACACCACACAGGGCCGCCATGCAGGGGCACATACTAAACCCCCTGAGCCATAATTGGCCAAAGCCACCCTGGCTTTGGCCAATTACAGCTCTCTGTACAGACGCCGCTGTGATTGGCCAAGCATGCGGGTCATAGTGCATGCTTGGCCAATCAATTTGGCGCGAACGGCCCATTTCGTTCGGAATTCGGCAAAAGACTAAACAGGCAATGTTCGAGTCGAACATGCGTTCGCTTCCAACACGAAGCTCATCCCTACTGCTTAGTGTCCTCTCTTTACACTGAATCAAGTTTGCATTTCATTCTAGTTACAAACCCGCCTCGACAACAAACATCTTTTAATACACATAGGCATGAACAAATGTAGTTAACCTGCATCTGCCAAAAACATTGTATTAGTGGGAGAATGAACAATATTTACTACAAATGATTACTGTGCCCACGAATCTGAAACTTGCCATTGTAAACTGTACAACAGTAAAGAAAAGCACATAGAGTAGCACAAACGTAATAGTAATAATAATAATAGGAACACACAACAAAATACTTACTTTTTTGCAGCACTCTCTTGATTCTTCTGTACTGATCCGGCTCCCTCAATTTGAGAACTGACCATCGTTTCCTCAGTTGATCCTTGGATCGTCGTACCCCAAAATTCTTCTGCAGACTTTTCACAACTTTAGCCATGATCTTTGGCCTTTCTCACATTTGGGTTTGGGTAAGGTCCATGCTTCCCATCATAGTTGGCCCTCTTCAAGATGTCCACCATCTCTACAAATTACATATTTGAGGCCTTAAATCTCCTGGATTGGGACGTTTGTGGCTCTGGGCTCGTCGTCCTCCTCGTTGCTGCTCTCCTCTGCATGCACTTGCTCTTTCTTCACCATGTGCTCTCCCACTGCGCTGAAAGAGAAGGGGCGGGGAATATAAAAGAAAGAAGGTCAGGGGTGGGCGGAGTTTCATGCATGCGCAGTGTATATAAAGCGTAACATGCGTGCGTCGTATGTACGATCTGTAAGTGGAAGACCTGTATGTACGATCTGTAAGTGGAGTAGCGTAAGCGCCGATCGTGATAACGAAGGTACAATTTGAACTTGGGCCATCAGTTATCTATACTGCTTATAGATTGGGGCCTATATTGGGACAAGATTAGGAGAGTTTAGCCTGACATTAGGGTTTGTCTTGTGTTGTGTCTTGCAGATAAAATGGATCGACTCAATGATCATGACTTCCTCCCCAATTCATTGATATGTACAGAGAGCTGCCCTGTCTGTGGCAGGTAAAACACCCCTTTTATACTAATAAAATAAAGAGGCAGGTAGCGCTGGATCAATTGCTGGAATTGGTGAAGCCGCAGATCCCCACGGCAAACATCAATTATTTGAAGACCAAAATTGGTGGCCTGAGTAGCACATATAATAGGCAGCGCAAGAAGGTCCAGGTTTCCATGAGATCCAGAGCAGTAGAAAATTACATTTATGTTCCCAGGCTCTGGTACTATGACAGACTGTGATTTCTGTCAGACCAGACTAATCACTCTAATCACTAATCACTCTCAACCCTTCCTTCCACACTTCCTTCCACACTTCCTTCCACTCTTCCTTCCACCCCAGCTGGGCCTTCCACCCAGGAAGAAGATTGAGTCAGGTATAGCATTGTTTAACATATTTCTCAAAATTGTGTTTGATTGAGGAAAAATAAACTAAAACTATGTCCCATTTCATACACAGGAAAGCCTCAGCCAGGAGGAGGCTGTGGAAAGTGGCAGCCAGGAGGTGGCAGGGGAAAGTAGCAGCCAGGAGGTGGCGGGGAAAGTGGCAGCTAGGAGGTGGCCGGGCCCAGTAGCCTGACCGAATCCCAGGTCCCTCCCCTCCGCCTTCCAACAAAAAGTACCAGGAAGGGGAGGAACGTGCAGGAGTCAGTGCTTTCTTTGATTCGGGACGCTACTGCGGCCCTCAGAACCACCCCCAATATTTAAGAGGCCTATGCCTGCATGGTAGCCAGCAAAATGCAGGAAATGGAGGTGGGCCAATGCCTCTTTTGTGAGGAAGTGATCTATCTGGCCCTAAATAAGGGGTTGAGGGGCAAACTCACAAGCAAAACCCACCTGTGTGAGTTGGACCATTCGCCTCCTCCTCCACCTCCTGCCACAACTCCAACACCAAAGCCACAGCCCGGAAGCAAGCATGGAAGCAAGCGTGGAAGGAAGATAAGAGAGTGATGGCCTGGGTTCAGTCTGGTCTGACAAAAGATGCAGGCTTTTGTAAGACCACAGTCTCAGGACATACATGTCATCTGCTGCTGCTCCCGATCTCTCGGAATCCTGGACCGTATTGTGCTCCCTATTGACTCCTGACTCCTCAGGCTACCAATTTTGCCTGTCAAATAATTGAAGTCTGCCCTGGGGTACAAAGGCTTTGTCAATTTCACCAGTTTATCCAGTGTTGCCTTCCTCTTTATTTTGTTATGACCCCTAATAAATGCCTATTTTATTTTCACAAATACTTGGCTATGTGTTTTAGTTCAAAAAGGACAGTTTGTTTGTGAGTAGGCAGGTACATTTCAAAAAGACATATCGAATTAACAAGGGACACCAACACCAACCAAACTCTTTGAGGTTAAAAAATACAAGATAATAATGGTGTTGTGGTAACTTGAGACACAAAATGTCAAAAAATATTATGGACATTATGGAGATCACTATAAAAAAAGACAGGAGATCTTGATAACAAATTTTCTAAAAAAGTAGATCACTATAAAAAAAAGAAAAAAAAATTCTGGCTATCTGGCAAAAAAAAAAAAAAAAAAGATTATTCATGAGATCACAAGAAATAATAAAGAAATAATAAAGAAATCAGTTTGTCAGAACACTATGAATATCAGCAGCAAAACAACTTCATTATTCTAGCATTATAAAGAAGAAGAGAAAGCGCTGCATTAAAAGATAAAGCAGCGTGACGAATGTGCTATCTCCATTACGAACGCTAGTTTTACCAGACCGATCGCTTCCGTCTTGTAATTGATTCAGAGCATGCATGGAATTTTGTGCGTCGGAATTGTCTACACAAGCTCAGAATTTCCGACAACAAATTTTGTTGTCGGAAAATTTGTGAACCAGCTCTCAAATTTTGTTCGTCGGAAATTCAGACAAAAAATGTCCGATGGAGCCTACACACGGTCGGAATTTCTGACAAGCTCACATCGAACATTTGTTGTCGGAAAATTCCGATCGTCTGTACACGTCATTAGGCATAGTTTTACACTATTTCTACCCCTAATGATACAATAGTTCAAACTTATGGTTAGGGCCCTGGGTACAATCGCTGTTTACCTCATATTAGGTTTGTTTCCCCTTTTACATGTTTTGGCAGGGAATTGTACTTAAAATATGCAACTTTTGTATTCTATTTCGTTATTGATTACTAATTAATCTGTTAAATTATTTTCTCTTTGAAATTAGTCAATAAAAAGGATTGAAAGTAAATAACATTGGCAACCTGTGGGTTTTCAGCTTTGTGGAGTTAAATATAACTGTACATAGTCATGGTTTAATTGAGTTGTATCTTATGTATTAATATATGTACCATCTGATCTGTTGGTATAGTTTGACACCTTGTAATTGTGGCTGCACCACTGAATTGGGAGTGGGCTTTGAGTGGGGGGACACTTGGGGTGCCAATTTTAGGCCACCTCCTTTCCCCCTTGGTTTGTCCTGAATGCAGGGAAGGTCAATGTTCCCGAGTTCCTTGGGGTCCTCCCTCCCCTATACGGGTGCTGCTGCCAGGCTCCTCCCTTTGGATGGTGCTTGGGTGGAGTGCCCTGCACTAATGCATCAGAGCTGGCACTATTTTGGTGCTTGCTCTTTGGTGGCATCTGTGTTATTTGATGACACCATCTGACAGGTATGTTTGCAGCAGAATTTTTGGTGTCCTCGGGCAGTTGGGGCTTATAAAAGAGAGAGTGGCTGGTAGGAGCATGCTGGAATCAGTGTGGCTCTTCCACTAATAGTGTTACTGGAATTGGGGCAAGTTCCTTTGCTTTGTGGGAACAGCTGTTACTGGTTGCCATCTAGTGGGCTATTTTGATCACTGTAAAGCTAATGGAGATTTCACATGGATCTGTGATATATATATATATATATATATATATATATATATATATATATATATATATATATATATATATATATATAATATACAGTCAGGTCCATAAATATTGGGACATTGACACAATTCTAATCTTTTTGGCTCTATACACCACCACGATGAATTTGAAATGAAACAAACAAGATGTGCTTTGCAGTCAATTACAGCCTGAAGTCTGGAACGCATAGACATCACCAGATGCTGGGTTTCATTCTTGGTAATGCTCTGCCAGGCCTCTACTGCAACTGTCTTCAGTTCCTGCTTGTTCTTGGGGCATTTTCCCTTCAGTTTTGTCTTCAGCAAGTGAAATGCATGCTCAATCAGATTCAGGTCAGGTGATCAACTTGGCCATTGCATAACATTCCACTTCTTTCCCTTAAAAAACTCTTTGGTTGCTTTCGCAGCATGCTTCAGGTCATTGTCCATCTGCACTGTAAAGCGCTGTCCAATGAGTTCTGAAGCATTTAGCTGAATATGAGCAGATAATATTGCCCGAAACACTTCAGAATTCATCCTGCTGCTTTTGTCAGCAGTCATATCATCAATAAAAACAAGAGAACCAGTTCCATTGGCAGCCATACATGCCCACGCCATGACACTACCACCACCATGCTTCACTGATGAGGTGGTATGCTTTCGATCATGATCAGTTCCTTTCCTTCTCCATACTCTGCTCTTCCCATCACTCTGGTACACGTTGATCTTGGTCTCATCTGTCCATAGGATGTTGTTCCAGAACTGTGAAGGCTATTTTAGATGTTGTTTGGCAAACTCTAATCTGGCCTTCCTGTTTTTGAGGCTCACCAATGATTTACATCTTGTGGTGAACCCTCTGTAATCACTCTGGTGAAGTCATCTCTTGATTGTTGACTTTGACACACATACACCTACCTCCTGGAGAGTGTTCTTGATCTGGCCATCTGTTGTGAAGGGTGTTTTTTTTTCACCAAGGAAAGAATTCTTCGGTCGTCCACCACAGATGTTTTCCGTGATCTTCCAGGTCTTTTGGTGTTGCTCAGCTCACTGGTGCGTTCTTTCTTTTTAAGGATGTTCCAAACAGTTGATTTGGCCACACCTAATGTTTTTGCTATCTCTCTGATGGGTTTGTTTTGTTTTTTCATCTTAATGATGGCTTGCTTCATTTATAGTGACAGCTCTTTGGATCTCATATTGAAAGTTGACAGCAACAGATTCCAAATGCAAATAGCACACTTGAAATGAACTCTGGACCTTTTATCTGCTCCTTGTAAATGGGATAATGAGGGAATAACACACACCTGGCCACGGAACAGCTGAGCAGCCAATTGTCCCATTACTTTTGATCCCTTAAAAAGTGGGAGGCACATATATAAACTGTTGTAATTCCTACACCGTTCACCTGATTTGGATGTAAATACCCTCAAATTAAAGCTGAAAGTCTGCAGTTTAAGCACATCTTGTTTGTTTCATTTCAAATCCATTGTGGTGGTGTATAGAGCCAAAAAGATTAGAATTGTGTTGATGTACCAATATTTATGGACCTGACTGTATATATATATATATATATATATATATATATATATATATATACAGTATATAAACTGTATACAGTAGGTGACCGCGAGATTGTGTCAATCTCGCCGCATTTCTCGGCGAGATTTGACACCTGCGAGCCCCGTCGAAGGAGCCAGCGCCGAGATGGTTCACTCATCGCGAAAGGAAAACTTTGTTTTCCTTCCGTGATGAGTGACAGGCAGTGCTGACAGCTGTCTGGTATGAATCCTGAGGCGCCAAATTTTAAATGAAAAAAACGGCGTGGGTTCCCCCCAAAATCCATACCAGACCCTTATCTGAGCACGCAGCCCGGCCGGCCAGGAAAGGGGGTGGGGACGAGCGAGCGCCCCCCCCCTCCTGAGCCGTACCAAGCCGCATGCCCTCAACATGGGGGGGTGGGTGCCTTGGGGGAGGGGGGCGCCCTGCGGGGCCCCCCCACCCCAAAGCACCTTGTCCCCATGTTGATGAGGACAAGGGCCTCAACCCTGGCCTTTGGTTGTCGGGGTCTGCGGGCGGGGGGCTTATCGGAATCCGGGAGCCCCCTTTAATAAGGGGGCCCCCAGATCCCGGCCCCCCACCCTGTGTGAATGAGTTTGGGGTACATGGTACCCCTACCCATTCACCTAGGGAAAAGTGTCAATATAAAAAAAACACAGTACACAGGTTTTAAGAGTAATTTATTAGTCAGTTCTGGGGTCTTCTTCCAACTTCGGGGGGTCTCCTTCCGACTTCTCCCGGTGTTCGGCCTCTTCTCCCGGTGTTCGGCCTCTTCTCCCGGGCCCCGCCGCTATCTTCTTCCAGCTCTATTGCCAGCGAGGGGCCCGGTCTGCTGCCGCTGTCTTGTCGCCGCTGTCTCGCCGCCGCTGTCTCGCCGCCGCTGTCTCTTCTTCTCTTCTTCCCTGATGTTGACACAACACTCTCTCCGGGTCACCGCCTATATAAATGGCTCCGCAGCACGCACACAGCATTCGAGCCGGAGAGAGCGTCGTGTCAACATCGGGGAAGAAGAGAAGAAGAGACAGCGGCGGCGAGACAGCGGCGGCGAGACAGCGGCGGCGAGACAGCAGCGACAAGACAGCAGCAGCAGACCGGGCCCCTCGCTGGCAATAGAGCTGGAAGAAGATAGCGGCGGGGCCCGGGAGAAGAGGCCGAACACCGAGAGAAGAGGACGAACACCGGAAGAAGTCGGAAGGAGACCCCCCGAAGTGCCCCCCTCCCCCAAGGCACCCAACCCCCCATGTTGAGGGCATGCAGCTTGGTACGGCTCAGGAGGGGGGGGCGCTCGCTCGTCCCCACCCCCTTTCCTGGCCGGCCGGGCTGCGTGCTCGGATAAGGGTCTGGTATGGATTTTGGGGGGACCCCAAGCCAATTTTTCTGCGTAGGGGGTTCCCCTTACAATCCATGCCAGACCTAAGGGCCTGGTATGCCCCTGGGGGGGAACCCACACCGTTTTTTTCCATTTAAAATTTGGCGCGGTGTTCCCGCCTCAGGATTCATACCAGACAGCTGTCAGCACTGCCTGTCACTCATCACGGAAGGAAAACAAAGTTTTCCTTTCCCGATGAGTGAGCCAACGCGACATGCACAGTACCCTGTCGCCGAGAACCAGCGCGATGCTATCGCGCTGGAAACACAATCTCGCGGTCAGGTACTGTATATGTATCGCTGGCATTTTTGCTACGTAATGTTAACTAATAGACAATGCTATTAATTGGTATTTGGCTCCCTCTAGTGGCCAGAAGATATATGCTTTTGGTGATTTTGTTTATTTTTACACACAAGAGACTTCACAGAGCCTAACAGGAAGTGACTGAATGATTTACTTTGTGAAAGCACTTACCTACCCACAATGCCCATGCACCTACCCACAATGCCCATGCACCTACCCGCAATGCTCACTCAACTACCCATGAACACTGAGTGAACTGCATGCTGGGTAGGATATAAAAGGCCCAGCGCGGCCATTTTTTTCTCTTCTGGACACGCAGCCTGCCTGCAAGGATCTGTGAGGAGGTGTTCCAGAGAGCGCGGCCCACATCAACCGCGAAGCAGAGCAACCACCAATTCTGCCCTATCCCAGTGTGCTGGAGATCCAGTGAACAAGAACAATTTTCAATCATCAGCTTATGTTAATTCTTTGCTTGTTAAACCCTTGAATTACAGACACTGCAGTATAATAGCTAGCAGAAGACGAGAAGACCAAAGACTACATTTTTCACTGAGAGGCATTGTGTTCACTTACAGTAACAAAGGACTGCATCATACCTCAGGGGGAGTTTTTGGGCAGTTACTGTACTATGTTGTATTTGTATAACTTTGCATTGGTGTGCTTAGTGCAGCGTACTGGAAGTGGGAAGGCGCCCAGTGTCAAGGCAATGTCACTCTGAGCATTAGTCCCACTTGGAGGCACAACTGCAGGGGTCATCCAAGAAATCTTTACGTATTAACCACTTTCATCACTCCTGTAGGATTCTTTTAATTTAATCGCATGCCACAAGGTCTGTCTGGAGCCCCAGCCACTTTCCAGAGGTTGATGGAGAAGACTGTGGGCGACATGAACCTGATTGAAGCTTTGGTGTATTTGGATGATGTCATAGTGTTCGGCAGAACATTGGAAGAGCATGAAGAGCGCCTGGAGAAGGTCTTAAAGAGACTCCATGATGAAGACCTGAAGCTCTCCATGGAAAAGTGTCAATTATATCAACGTTCAGTGAATTACTTGGGTCACATCGTGTCTGCCGAAGGAGTGGCCACAGACCCTCAGAAGCTGGAAGCTTTCACCTCTTGGCCCAGACCCACGAATGTGACCGAGCTTAGGTCATTCCTAGGGTTCTGTTCGTACTACCGGAAGTTCATAGAAGGGTTCACCAAGATAGCTCACCCACTCTCTGAGCTGTTGAAGAACCTACTAAGGTCTGGTATGGATATTAAGGGGAACCCCGGCCAATTATTTTTTTTTAAATGGCGTGGGGGTCCCCCTCAAAATCTATACCAGATCCTTCAGGTCTGGTATGAATTTTAAGGGGAACCCCGTGGCAAAATTTTAAAAAATAATGGTGTGGGGTCCCCCCAAAAAATCCATACCAGACCCTTATCCGAGTATGCAACCTGGCAGGCCACAGGAAAAGAGGGGGGGGCGAGAGTGCCCCCCCTCCTGAACCAGACCAGGCCACATGCCCTCAACATTGGGAGGGTGCTTGGGGTAGCCCCCCAAAGCACCTTGTCCCCTTGTTGATGGGGACAAGGGCCTCATCCCCACAACCCTTGCCTGGTGGTTGTGGGGGTCTGCGGGCGGGGGGCTTATCGGAATCTGGAAGCCCCCTTTAACAAGGGGACCCCCAGATCCCGCCCCCCCCTGTGTGAAATGGTAAGGGGGTACGAATGTACCCCTACCATTTCACAAAAAAACTGTCAAAAATGTTAAAAATTACAAGAGACAGTTTTTGACAATTCCTTTATTTAAAGTCTTCCTTTTTCCATCTTCTTTCGTCTATCTTCTTTCTTCTATCTTCCTCCGGTTTCTTCCTCCATCTTCTTCTTCTTCTGGTTCTTCTGGTTCTTCCTCCGGTGTTCTCAGCCGGCATCTTCCTCCGCGGCGTCTTCTTCCCTTCTTCTTCTCGGGCCGCTCCGCATCCATGATGGGAGGCTCCCGCTCTGTGACACTTCTCGTCTTCTGACGGTTCTTAAATATTGGTGGGCGGGCCACCCAGTGACCCTGCCCCCCTCTGACGCACAGGGACTTGACTTCCCTGTGGCATTCCCCGTGATGTCAGAGGGGGGCAGGGTTACCCGTTCCAAACTGGACAAATAGCTTATGGCACAAATAGATAAGAAACCTATGTTCATGCAACATTTAATAGATATATCAATTGTGGCATAAGTAGATAAGCAACCTATGTTCAATGCAACATATATAAGATATATACACTTATTTATTTATTTATAGGCTGTAGCAAAAGACACATGTGCACACACATTAAATATGTTCTAACTATTCTTAGTAGCTCTAAAAGGTATTGTGCTAATCTAGTAATCCTTTTGCTTAAATGCACTATTAGACTTGGTGTGTCCTTTAAAGGGTTGCTACAGTAGTTAGTAATAATGCACAGAAAACCCACATGAAAAGCTACATGCTAGAGGTCATCGTGTACACTGTAGAAGCAATAAGACTCCTGCCAATCACCTTAAATGGTTTAACCCAAAGTATAGATTTTTTTAAATGATCTTATATATCGTATAAAATCTATATGCTTACACTATCAAAATCTTGCTTTACACTTTTGTTAACTTCATCTCTCATAATTAAATGCCTGTAGGGCACATTGTTATTGCATTTCAAAGCTATTTTGTTAACCCTTTACTTAAGTACACCAAAAGACTTTCAGTTTTTGCCAAATATTATTTGTTTTTCACTGCCAGTCAGATAAATATTATTAATTATTTTATTTGTGTATAGCAGTGGCAGCCGGTGCTCAAAATTTTTTGGGGGGTCACAAATGAACTGAAAAATTCTGAAAAATACTGAAACAAAAACATCAATTGCAGCCACTGTGCCATCATATGCAGCCACTCTGCCCAACATATGCAGATTCTGTGCCCATCATATTCAGCCAACTGTCCCCATAATATGCAGCCAACTGTGCCCATCATATGCAGCCACCGTGCCCATCATATGCAGGCAACCGTGCCCATCATATGCAGCCAACTGTGCCCATCATATGCAGCCTCTGTGCTCATCAAATGCAGCCAACTGTGCCCATCATATGCAGCCTCTGTGCCCCATCAATTGCACCCTCTGTGCCCATAATATGCAGCCACTGTGCCCCGCAAATGCAGCCAACTGTGCTCCATCATTTGCAGCCTTTGTGCCCATAATATGCAGCCACTGTGCCCACCCGCCCACTGTCTGCCCGGCACTTACCTTATCATGGTGGGGGGTCAGGCAGCAGGTCAGGAGGCGAGCTGTGGGACATGTAGCGCGGTAATGGATGCTGTGTCCTCCGTGCACGTCTTCTTCCTGTTTTGCACGGCGGCCAATGGGATCACCTCCACCTTCAGCCAATCAGGTACCCAGTATTACATCGGGCCTCCTGACTGGCTGAGAGGCGGTTCTGTGTTAGCAAAACAAATATTCATTTGCTTTGCTAACACACATGGGTGTACTGCGAGCGCAATGGTTTGCCCTCACAGTGCACCTTTTTTGATACAATTTTGAATACATACGTGAAACTAAGGGGCCCTTTTGATTGCAGAGAAAACATACTTTTATCTGCACTCCACTAGACACCCCAGTGTTTATACCACACCACAGCTTGCCTTATACATGGTATTATAAAATGCTGCCTGTGATGTGGGACTTGTGGTATCCTACTACTTAATACTGCAGAAAACACTCCATGATTGGTAGATATACCTCATTGGCCTTGTAGTTGAGTTGACCTGTAAAACTTTACTGTACACAAAAGATCCCACTTTCATGGTTATAATGTAGCCATGCTTTGGACTACAGTAATCTGATGATCGAGAATGCTATATTATATCTTTCTTTCTGTGTTAACGAAGACATGTTACACTATCCTCCCTCCGGTTAACAGCAGGAGAACTAAAGCCAGGAGACCACATAGGCTTACATGCAGGACGCTAGAAACTTTGGGAGGTGTAGTCCAAAGCAACAGCCATGTAATATAGTGATTGGGCTTCTGAACTACATATCCCAGCATGTTTTGGGGCAAGGGAGGATCCAGAATCACCCAGAAGAAGCGTGGGTCTGGGGGATGGGTCCACGGCACAGTTCTTTCAGGTAGGCCAAACCAGAGGGGCTTGGATCTAATCAGCAGCAGGAGTACGAGACTGCCAGCAGGATATCTACACAGCAGAGTTCCATGTCTGCTCAGACTCCAAGCAGTTGACATACACCTGCACCAAAATGTCTGTGCCATAGGAAATGCTAAACTACCACCATTACTAACTGGTATTTTCTGCATACTCACTACCTATAACTTTCAAGGGAGACCCCTACCAAGTGCATAAACATTTAAAGAGTGACAATGGCAGCCCATCTTATACTAGAGACAACCCCGTTACTATTATTACTCCTTTTTTTTTTCAATAAAAGTATTTATTGAAAAAGTTTTGGGAATAAACAAAGATGATGTTACAAATAAACAAGTATGTATCAAGTATGTGAACAGCATATAACCGCAAAAAGAAAAACAGTTAAACAGGATGTTTAAGGCATTATCGCAATATAATCAGATGGTAAAATATAATAATTAAAACAAATAAACAGTGCTGCACTACTCAAATGGTATATCTCAAAACGTGTTATCAAGTGCTTAAATGAATTACAATCCTAATGACCATAAAAGAATGACAATAAAGTGTAAAATTCATAAAGCTGTATAAAGTTCAAATATAATGACAAATGACTGATTATAGTAAATCAGTTCACCAAACAAGTGCAAACAATGATTCCAAAAAGTGTTTGTTCTTGCCTCCAGCAGTGTCATAGGCTGCTCATCTCACATTTTGACCCCTGATTCACCAGTGGGTCAAAAACTGCAGTTTTTCCCTCTGGGGATGACAAAAAACTCTGGCATGGTGCTGGTGCTTTAAGTCCTCCATCTCTCACACTCCCTTCAATAAGCTCAGGAAAGCCCTGATACCTCTCACCCAATGGTAGATATATAAGGAAAGAGACTCGCAGAATCTAGTGCTCTCTGTTTTAAAACATTTTTTTAACCAGATCAGAAAGAGGTAAAACACTCACAAGTGTGGCACTTCAAGCTGTGCTGGTTGGAACAAGCATAAAATCAAAGATTCCAGGAGATGGCCATGATGTGACATCAGTACGTAGGTCATGCCCCTAGATGAATTACATCAAGGCGTAGACTTCTTCAGTAGGGGTGGGCTAAGACATCACCGCACTGCTTAAATGCTCTTTCATCTCTGTCACACACTGGCGGTTAATCAGCCGCTCATATGCTTCCAACCAGGAAGAAGCTTGCACAGGGGAAGGAGTCACTGCTCAAATGTGCTGGGGACACTACTTATCTTAAAAAATGTGCAATGCTAAAATAAAAAACCGAGGTGGGGGGGCGTGGCCGGCTTCAGAGCTAGATGGATGTGTGAGAGCTGAGCTCCTCTCCTCACAGACAAACAGCGGCTAATAGCAACTTTCCAGAGGGGGTTTTCACCCCAAAACGGAGCGATCTGCACACCACAGCATCAATGACCATGGTCAGGAAAATAAAAGACCTCAGGAAGCCCCAGAAACTGACAAATTACTTTCATGGCAGACACATGGAGGTAGACAAGATGGCACCGGCCGTTCATCCACCCCGGCCCACAACACACACTCCACTCCTGCTAACTCTGCATCTGTCAGCAAAAATAGTGGGTCCCCAGACATCCAGCAATCCTACCCTAATACCCCTCAGTCTGCAAGCCCAGCTAAAGCCAAATTCCAGATGGATGGCTCTGGATGCAGCCCCACAGCTAGTCCCAGAACTGACTCTGAGGAGGACACTAGAGAGCTGCCTGACAGCATAGAGGTGCTCCCAATGAATAATCAGCCAGTTATGGACACAGTGATAAAGGACATGTTACTGTCCCTAAAGAGCTCAATCCAAACTGACATGATGTTTTGCACTCAAAAGTTCAATAAGGAGATACAGGCTGTAGAATCCAGAGTGGGGTACATTGAAAACAAGATGGGGGAGTTTGCAGATACTGTGAACGATTTGGTAGATGCCCATGATGAAAAATAGGAGGTAATAGAAGGGCTCAAATCTAAAATGGCTGACATTGAGGACAGAAGTAGAAGGAACAATCTAAAAATCAGAGGGATCCCAGAGTCTGTACAGCAAGGAGACCTGCGTGAGTACGCCACTACTCTGTTTAAAGAAATCCTTTTTGACCTCACGGATCTAGATGTGATCATAGACAGGATCCATCGCCTGCCTAAACCTTCATACCTCCCCGATCAGATCCATTTTTACCATGCAAAAGAAAAATTAATGTCTGCAATGCGCACTAAGGATAATATCCCTTCACAGCATCAAAATCTGCAATTTTTTGCAGATCTATCGCAATACACTCTCCAAAAAAGAAGAAGCCTCACCACAATTACCAAGGCCCTCAGGAATCATAGGATCAACTAGAGATGAGGCTTCCCCACAAAAATCACGATTACTAAAGAGGGTCATACCTTCATCATAGACTCCCTGGAAAAAGGTCTGTCCCTGCTCAAAGAATGGCAGATACTTCCAGAGCCTGTCAGCAGGCCTTACTACCCTAGGAGCATTCCCCATGCAGATCCTGGATGGCAAAAGGTAACGACTAAAAATGCTAAAAGGCACTGAATACCTGGAAAGCTAATAAGTATTATCTTCTGTTCAATGGGGAGAGTAGCCTCTCTCGGCTCACAAACTCACCCCCCTGATACTACTTGAGCAGCAAAATGCTGCATACCGGTATGCAATACCCATGCTTGGATCACAATGTTCACTTGACAAGTTTAAACAAGTTTTTTTTGTTCATAGTCAGTTTTATTTTTCTTCTTGTTATATTTTTCCAACACAGTCAGAACTTACAGATTACTTTACAGTTCTCAGATGAAGCCACTACTGTTTCTCCCAGGTCAACACCTCCAAAGAGACTTCACCAGCACAGCCATGCTGGAAAGATGCCTGCACTTCCAAATATGAGTACAACAAATCTCTGGTCTGCACTAGCACTTAAAGTGGAGTTCCACCCAAAAGTTGAACTTCCACTTTTTGGATTTCTCCCCCCCCTCTAGTGTCACATTTGGCACCTTTCAGGGGGGAGGAGGGAGCAGATACCTATCTAATACAGGTATTTGCTCCCACTTCCTGGCATAGCTCACCGCGGCGCTTGCGGTGACCTATGCCACTTCCGGCGCCTACCCCTTCCCCCCGCTGTATTCTGTGAGACACAGAACACAGCAGGGACCTGAGAGGATGTGCAGCGTGACTCCCGCATGCGCAGTAGAGAACCAGGAAGTGAAGCCACACGGCTTCACTTCCTTATTCCCTTACCGAAGATGGCGGTGGCAGCAGCCGAGAGCCGAAGGATGGATCGGCTTCGGCTGCCTATATCGCTGGCTCCCTGGTAGGGTTGCCACCTCATCCCTTTAAACCCGAACACATATTAATTACACAGGTTCTGTGGCTGATTAAGGTGGTAATTAAACTCACTTAGTGCCTTACCTGCATTCAATTAGCCGCAGAACCTGTGTAATTTATATGAGCTCGGGTTTAAAGGGATGAGGTGGCAACTCTACTCCCTGGACAGGTAAGTGTCCATATATTAAAAGTCAGCAGCTGCAGTATTTGTAGCTGCTGGCTTTTAATATTTTTTTTTCAGCGGACCTCCAATTTAACAATACAATCTATACCAGCTCTGACCACTTGAGGGAACTCTCCACTCACAAAAGAACTTACTTGAACACAGAATGTCAAACATTTAAACCTACTTTGTCCACATGGGGGTGATATTTCTTTCTATAAATACCAAAGGACTTAATCACCCTGTCAAGCGTAAGTCATTATGGAATGAAGCTCAACAATTCAAAAGCAATGTCCTATGTGCTCAGGAAACGCATTTTAATAGTTCGTCCCCCCAAAAATGCACAAATAAACAGTTCCCCCATATCTTTACTGCAAACGCGGATTAAAAAAAAAGAGTAGTTCTTATTACAATAAGGGACACTGTCTCATTTCATCTCCATGAAGTGATTGCAGACCCACAAGGATGGTTCACAATATTAATTTGCGATATCAACTCTAACTCCTCAACAGACACTATTGTGAACCTTTACGCCCCGAATTCCAACCAAATACGCTTTATTAACAAAACTTTACGGAAGATACGGGCCCACCAAAAAGGAGCCCTGGTGATATGTAGGGGCTTCAACCTTATCCCAGACTCACATCTTGATTCTACTTCTACCCCCATTAGAAAAACCCAAACGCTTCAAAACACCATACATCAGCAAAACGTATTTGACGCCTAGAGATGTCTTCACGCAGGGGAAAAAGACTTCACTTTTTTTCTTCACCACACAGGTCATACTCACGAATTGATCTTTTCCTAGTAGATCAATGGACCTTGTCCAGAACTGTAGCAGTATCCATGAATGACAATACGTGGTCAGATCACGCATCTGTAGTGCTGACAATCAGTGACTCATTTTTCTCGAACCCTGTTCTCATCTTGAGAGCTAACCTGCTTCTTTTACAGGAAAAACCTACTAAAACTATAAGAATAGTAAGAAACAACAAAAATTGCGCTTGGTTGGATTAAACTAAAAATTAAAAATTGGAATTTAAATCTCTGGTGATAACAGTGAAAATGAATAAAACGTGAGAAGACACCATATGCAGGTATCAGCCAAAATCCTAAGAAGCAGCAGTTATAAGTGGGGCCCACCAACAAAATATAAACAAATAAAAAACCGCGCTAAAGTGAGTCCAATAAGGTCTGTGATAATAAACAGTCTATGACGTTAAACAATGAACTCCAAAATCCTTCTGTATGGTAAGTTGAAGAAAATGAAGTAACTGTGTGGTGAACTGCTTACCAGATGTAAGCCAAAAACAGGCAGGTGGCTTAAAACCCAGCCCGGGCCTTTAGGAGCACTTCAAGTGAACTGAATCCTTTGCGCTCGGACGGCAGAGCAAATCCACATAGAGTTAAATCAAAAACAAGAAACCATAGTGTGATACTGACATAACATATTTCATCAAAGAAAAGAGGGGGTGCGTTCACACAAATAATCATAAACCAAAAAATCATGCAGGTACCCTGGGAGTGTAAGACCACTCTGGGAAGCCAAAAATGTGTAAAGCATGCAATAGGGGATGTCCTTATGTCTACTATAAGTAGCCACCGATTGCCATACAGCTAAAGGAACACCCAGTGCCCAGGTATGTGGGGCCGCTTACCAGATAGTGAACCAGTGAGGGCATCAAATAGTAGGAGTACACCTTGTATGTGATCTGGGGTAAGGATAAAAAGAACCTACAGGGGTTCCTGCTCACCAGAAGGACGACCAAAGATAGCCTGAACCGGAGCACTGGCAGAGTGTCTCGATCCCGTCTTGACGGCCAAGACGGGATCGAGACACTCTGCCAGTGCTCCGGTTCAGGCTATCTTTGGTCGTCCTTCTGGTGAGCAGGAACCCCTGTAGGTTCTTTTTATCCTTACCCCAGATCACATACAAGGTGTACTCCTACTATTTGATGCCCTCACTGGTTCACTATCTGGTAAGCGGCCCCACATACCTGGGCACTGGGTGTTCCTTTAGCTGTATGGCAATCGGTGGCTACTTATAGTAGACATAAGGACATCCCCTATTGCATGCTTTACACATTTTTGGCTTCCCAGAGTGGTCTTACACTCCCAGGGTACCTGCATGATTTTTTGGTTTATGATTATTTGTGTGAACGCACCCCCTCTTTTCTTTGATGAAATATGTTATGTCAGTATCACACTATGGTTTCTTGTTTTTGATTTAACTCTATGTGGATTTGCTCTGCCGTCCGAGCGCAAAGGATTCAGTTCACTTGAAGTGCTCCTAAAGGCCCGGGCTGGGTTTTAAGCCACCTGCCTGTTTTTGGCTTACATCTGGTAAGCAGTTCACCACACAGTTACTTCATTTTCTTCAACTTACCATACAGAAGGATTTTGGAGTTCATTGTTTAACGTCATAGACTGTTTATTATCACAGACCTTATTGGACTCACTTTAGCGCGGTTTTTTATTTGTTTATACTAAAACTATAATGGAACAACCTTTAATGCAATATTTTAGCGATAATGTGAATTCTGTAGATGATAAGTTTACATTGTGTATTGCCCATAAGGCGTTCATGAGGGGTATCTTTATTAAACTGGGGGCAAGGAGGAAGAGGCAGCACCAACAGCAAATACAGGATCTCACAAACAAAATTCACAACTTAGAAATCAGTAATAAACAAAAACCCACACCCTCAATTTCTAAACAATTATCCCAACACCGTTATGATCTTTGATTGTTGCTATTAGGAAATTTTGAAAAGTCTACTAGACGTCTAAATATGAACAATTATGTAAATGGTAACAGGGTGGCGAAACTCCTAGCACAACGCTTACGGGGCTGCAGGTACAAAACCAAGATACCATACATCCAACACTCAATCACTATAGATAAACATCAACACCCACAAAAAATTGCCGACACATTTAGCCATTATTATAGATCTCTGTACAACTTGGCAGATGATCCAAATACCATTCAACCAACCCCCGAGGCTATACAGGGCTTTCTGAAGAAAGTGTCTCTTCCCCAATTAACCCCAACACAACTACAGCACCTTAATTCTCCTTTCACAAACCAGGAAGTGTCTCATGTTATAGATACGCTACCACTAAACAAGTTCCCAGGTCCTGATGGATACATAGGAGAATACCACATTCAAGTACATCCTCACACCCCACCTAACCAATATTTTCAACGCTGCAGCTGCCTCTTCCTCCTTCCCATCAGAAATGTTGAAAGCATTGTAATCACCCTACCCAGACCAGGGAAGGAACCATCTCTTCCACAGAATTTCAGGCCGATATCATTACTAGGGATGAGCTTCGAGTTCGGGTCAAACTCATGTTTGACTCGGACATCGGCTGTTCGCAAGTTCGCCGAACAGCGAACAATTTGGGGTGTTCGCGGCAAATTCGAATGCGGCGGAACACCCTTAAAAAGTCTATGGGAGAAATCAAACCCCCACATCATTTTTTTTTTAAATTTTGGTTCGGGGTTCCCCTGTGGGGAATTCCCATGCCGTTTTTATCAATGAACTTTTATGTGTATTGTCGGACCGGCAATGCAATAGCCGCGAGTAGTTTTAAATGACTTTTTTTCTTTGAAATGTCATTTTGCTGTCAGACTGTTCTAAACACGGGAAACATGCGCCCCTTTACAGGCATACTATAGAAACCCCCCAGCTACGAAATTTAAAGGGATATTACACTTTTTTTTTCCATAAAGATTTTATTGTATATAAAGTATATAACACATACAGAAATCGTACATAGCAACTTGCACAATCATCTCGTGGTGTAAAGAGCAAACAACATTGAATGCACGCATAGTCCAACAAAATGCTAAAAGGAGGTTAATCTGGAGAAGGGTTTTTAGTAATGCTGGTGGTAAAAACCTGAAACCTCTTAATAGGATGTTGTTATTCAGTACGGAACTCTCTCCACTCACATCATCTCTTGGTGAGTACAAGGGGGAGAGTCGGGCACCGTGCCAGTCCCGGGAAAGAAATTAGGGGGTATCGTGACCCCACCGGGCACAAAAATTGAGTGTCTCAAGGTTTCAGGAGTGACGAGAGGGTGCTTTCATCTTAGGGCCTACTATACGTAGGACAACTGTGTAAGTGTTGCTAATCAAGGGAAGGGAAGATAGAATAGTCAAATAGAGGGAGGAGAGGAGGGCAGGTGGAGAGAAAGGGTAGAAGGGGTAGGGGGAGAGGGGGGAGAAAAAAGTGGGGTGTGTAAGAGAGAAAGAAAAAAAAAAGGGGAATAGGGAGAGTGATGATTGGAGATGAGATAAGAGAAACTAGTGGGGGACGACCCCAGGGAGTGACCGGAACCGCTCCTCCAGACTCTGCAAGGAAGGCACCAACAGGAGTGCCCCCCTGGTTGTACGCGATTATGTTTGTATGGACACTCTTGGCAGATATTGACGATATCCCTCGGTGGTCGTGAAGTGTATCCAACAAGACCATGTAGTCGTGAACTTCTGCGTCCTATCCTGAGAAACATGAATAAGCTCTTCCATGTCTTTCGTTTTGGAGATTCTTGCAAACCATTCACTGATTGATGGTGCAGATGTCGATTGCCAGTGTTTTGGGACACATAATCTGGCCGCATTCACCAGATGCATTGCTAGGGATTTAAAGTAGTTACGCTTGGATAATGAAGTGTGATGCAGAAGATATTGGGCTGGGGTAAAATCCAGAGTAAATGTGGTGATTTGTGCTATTAAATTATGAACCTCCTTCCAAAAAGGTTGGATAATTGCGCAATCCCACCATATATGTAGCATAGTGCCCACTTCCGCTCCGCATCGCCAACAGATGTTGGTGATAGAGGATTTAAATTTGTGGAGTCTTGAGGGGGTTCTATACCATCTGGTAGCTATCTTATATCCATTCTCTTGTGTAGTGACATTCAATGAGCCCTTATGTATGTACTCATGGACCGTTTTCCATTCCTCGCTAGTTAAAGGTTTCGGGAGATCCCTATTCCATGAGTTCTGAGAAGGTGGAGTATTGGGTGTTAAGGGGTCATTAAGTAGTGAATACAAGAGGGAAATGAGATGTCTTTGTGGAGTTTTACGGTGACATAGGGTTTCAAACTGAGTGAGGTGTTTAAGTTCTTGAGTTTGATTGATGTGAGATTCCAGGAAATGTCTGATTTGCCTATAAGTCCAAAAGGAAAATGTTGAAGTTTTGGATAAATCCATGAGTTTTTCAAGGGGTATGATTTTCCCGTCTTGGTAAAAGTGCATGACTAGAACGTCATCATATGGCCATTCTTTCTGTAGGAAATTATTATGGGAGCCTGGAAGGAAGTCGGGGTTTCCTCTTAATGTGGTTAAGGGACCCGGAATAGAGGCCAAGTTCCCCTTTAATGAGGCCTTTCTAAATGCAAGTAGGGACGGGTAGATTAGTGGGTGAGTCGTTATCGGTTGTGGCCAGTGTTTAGGGGAAAGCCATGGGAGTAAATGTATGGGAAGTTGTGCCACGGCGTTTTCCAGGGGAATCCAGGATTTCTTGAGGGCGTGGATATTCCAATCCGCCACCCTCGTGAGATGGCTTGCGCTATAATATTTGCCCAGATCTGGAAGACCAATTCCACCCCTGGATTTAGGTAAGGTGAGTCTAGAGTACTTAATGCGAGGAGGGGAGTCTCTCCATAAGAATGTTGAGCAGATTTTTTGGTATGTTGAAAAGAAGCTAGATGGTAGGGCTATTGGTATTGTTTGAATGAGGTATAGCAGGCGTGGCAGGATAAGCATCTTAATCAGGGCTGCTCTTCCGAACCAAGAAACATTTAACATCTTCCATTCTTTGAGGAGATTTTGGGCTTTAAGTAGAGCTCCCTGGAAGTTCATAGCGTATAGGTTTGATAATAGGGGTGGGATTTGTATTCCTAAGTAAGTAAGGGCGTTTTTTTGCCATTGAAACGGGAAGGAATCTTGACAACTTGTCACTTCTTGGAGGGGGAGCGAGATGTTCAGGGCTTGTGATTTTGTATGATTGATTTTTAAATTGGAAATTTTACTAAAGAGATCAATTTCATGTAGCAGGTTTGGGAGAGAAACCCGGGGTGCTTGTAGTGACAGTAGGATATCGTCGGCGAATGCCGCTACCTTGTATTCCCTCCCTTTCACTGTAATGCCACGGATATCAGGGTTGTTTCTTAGTTTGTTGAGGAAGGGCTCTAAGGTGAGGATATAGAGAATTGGTGATAAAGGGCAGCCCTGGCGTGTGCCATTCTTGACCGAGAAGGCGCCTGACAGGAGGCCGTTGACTCTAACTGCAGCGGTGGGACCAGAATAAAGTGCCATAATAGAGGATAGCATGCGATCTCCGATCCCAATCGCCGAAAGAGCTTCGTGCATATAGTCCCAGGCCACCCTGTCAAACGCCTTCTCGGCGTCCAGGGAGAGGAGAAAACCTTGGGTTTTAGTAGCCGAAATCCAGTGATGTAGGTTTAGCGTGCGTATTACGTTGTCTCGGGCTTCCCTACCCGGTACAAACCCTACCTGGTCTAGGGACACGAGGTTTGGTATTAAGGGGAGTAATCTATTTGCAAGAATTTTTGCATACATTTTGATGTCTACATTCAATAGGGATATTGGCCTGTAATTCGCGACTGATGAGGGATCTTTGCCCTCTTTTGGTATGACCGAGATGTGAGCTATTAGCATTTTGGAAGGGTCGAATTGGGCGTCAGCTAAGGCGTTGAATGTGGATAAGAGTGTAGGGGAAAGGACATCTAAAAATGTTTTATAATATTGGAGAGTGTAGCCGTCAGGGCCAGGGCTTTTGCCAAGTTTCATTTGTTTTACTGCTGCCTCAATTTCAGTTAGGGATATGGGTTTATCGAGTTCTAGTTTAAGTTGGGACGATATCGGCTTGGGGCTATTTTTGGAGAGGAAAGATTTAATGAGGTCAGAGCGGGTTTTCTGTGTGTTTTGAGATCTTTGGTCAGGGTTTAAATTATATAATTTTGAGTAAAAGGTCTCAAATTCTTTAGCTATTTCCTCATTCTTAACCAGAAGATCTCCCTTAGGATTGCGTAATTGGTGTATTCTGGTGGTGGTTTTAGCAGATTGAACTGAGCGAGCGAGTAGGCGTCCACATTTGTTCCCCTGCTCGTAGAAGATCTTCTGGGAGAGGATATAGCGCCTACTAGAACGTTTGTCTAATTCTGCTTTAAGGAGAGCACGGGTATGAGAAAGTTCTTGTAAGGTGGCGATTGCCTGTGTTTGTTTGTGCGTTCTTTCTAGGGATTTAATTGTGTCGATGAGTGAATTAATGAGTTCTTGGTTCCATTTTTTGGTTTTAGCCGCTAGAGCAATCAGATCCCCCCGGACCACACACTTATGAGCTTCCCAAAGGGAGATAGGAGAGATTTCAGGTGACGAATTCTCAGCAAAGTAGTTGAGGATGCATGTACGGATGCGGTCTAGGGAGGTCGGATCCCCCAGCAGTGAAGGGTTAAATCGCCATACTTTAGTTCGAGGTTGGGTTTCAGGAAAGGATAGTGTAACCGTAATGGGGTGATGGTCTGATAAAAACATGGGTTCTATCGTTGACTGTTTTAGAGATGAGAGATCTGACTGAGAGAGGAAAAAATAATCTATTCTAGAATACTTTTGGTGTGGTACCGAGAAAAATGTGTAGTCTTTTACCGTGGGTGATAATGTACGCCATGTATCGTGGAGGGTCAGATTTTGTAGTTGGGTTTTAATCTGGCGAAGAGCCATGTATGTTAGGGTAGAAGAACCTGATGATGAGTCTAATAATGGGTTTAGGGGGACGTTAAAATCTCCACCAAGGAGAACTAAACCCTCCTGAAAGGTTGCCAGCCGGCAGCAGATGTCTCGAAAAAAGGAGACTTGGTGATCATTGGGGCAGTAAACGTTCGCCAAAGTTATTGGTTTGTTTGCATATTTCCCTTTGAGGAAGACATATCTACCGGCCGGGTCAATCAGTGAGTCTGAGAGAAAAAAGTTTGCATGCTTGGAGATTAATATTGATACACCTTTCGTTTTGGCATCTGGGTTCGTAGCATGGTGGGCTGTACGGTATATGTGGTTCGAAAGTTTGGGTATTGAGTCGGAGCGGAAGTGGGTCTCCTGCAAAAAAATAAAATGAGCTTTGTGTTTGGAAAGAGATGTCAAGACTTGGGAGCGTTTCTCAGGAAGGTTGAGACCTTTCACGTTGAGGGATATACATTTTAGTGTTAAGGAAAGATTGGTTAATGGTTTCGATTGCATGGTTTATGTACTGTTAACGTCCGGGAGTCAGAGCCCACTCAGATGTAATTCGGTGGATGTCGGTGTATAGTATGTGAGGGCTGTTAAGCAAGGGGCCGGGCGGGGTCAGCCACCCCCCGGAGTCTAGGAGCGGGGCAAGAAAGGGGGGTTATTGGTTATGGAAGAGAGAGGAGAGAGGAGTAGAGAGAAAAGAAGAGGAGGGGAGGGAGTAGAAAGGGAGAAGAGCGGCAAAAGAGGGTATTGAGTAAAGGAGAGGAGGGAGAGAAGAAATGGGGATAGAGGATGGTGAGGGGAGGAGGAGAGTGAAGAAGGGGTAGGTAGTGTAGGGTAGGATAAGGAAGAGGAGAGGGATCGGGCAAGGAAAATCTACCAGAGACGAGGTTAGAAAATTCACCTCGTCTAGGGGAGGAAAAAGGGTTCTGGAGTGTCAGCTAGTGTCCCAAGGACTTGCTGTGTGGGGAGGTGAGAGAAGACGGGGAACCTAGTTCGGGTGTGAGCCGGGGGACAGGTCCGCTACACAACTTAGGTGTAGAGATATTAGTTGTAGTTATACAATGTTGTGTTTTTGTGGTTTTTGAGGGGGTTTTTGAGGGGAGCCCACTCAGATTTTTGGTTTTCTATAGGGCCACAGGTCACACAGGAAAGGGAACCGTGTAGGAGGACATAAAGCATTTGTCAGGAAAACATTAACATAATACATCTTCGCTAAAATAACTTATAAGCTGCAAACCTTATCGATTCAACCCTGTATTGTGTGTAACAGGCAGGGAGGAGAAACAAAAAATTATTATAACAGCTTGAATCCCTTAACACAAATACAAGAATTCTAACAGGAAAAAGGGTTATCAACATCCTATGCACACTGTAAGACAGGTATCAAACTCAAGCTTAAGCTTTTCCTAATAAATGAGAAATTAAGCATTATTCCTAGGGGAGGAAGGTAAGGTGGCAGATCTTATGGGGGATGGCAAAGGAAAAGGGGAAGAGGGGGGAGGGTTGGATGGGTAGGGTGGATCTGGAGCAGGGGTGAGGGAGGGCGAGAAGGGGGTAAGGGGGGATGGTATGGGAGAAGGGTGGTGAGAGGGAGATACTTGTTGTTATCGTTTGGGCTAAAGGAGCTAACCATGCGATTCTGAAGATGCCAGGCTATAGCCATCACATAACCTTATCAGAGGAACCAGTGGCCTGATAAAGGGCATTGTATGTGGTTTGGTTTCTATGATAAATGATTTGCTTACTAAAGGCCAAAGACATCTGAGAGAATAGGTAAGGGCAGTTTTCTTGATGACTAGGGTAGCTATGAGGTTACTTTTGCTATATGTATAAGATCATTTACCATAAAGAAATCGCTTATTAAGCATTTTTACAGACTGGTAATGACATACATGCCTCATCTACGTTTATATACAAAGAAGAAATGCATGAAACACAAAAAAAAAAATGAAAAAAAAAAAAAAAAAAAAAAAAAAAAAGGGGGTGGGGGAGGAGGGGGGGGGGAGAAGGGAGGGGGGGAAGCTGTAAAGTTCTGTTCCTTCCACTCCTGCATGTTTGTATGTGGAAATTTGGGCAGTTAGTGAGAAATGGAGAGATTCCTGTGAGTAATAAGGAGGAAAAAACCAGATAGGGGTTGGACGGATGTGGATGCGAGATGCCAAGGGATATCAGGGGGTTGCGTTCCTGCTGCAAGATTTAGAGTACAGAGTACGATGAGGGGGTGGTGTGCATCGGGGATTAAATCGAAAACTCACTGCTGTTGCAATGCGGCTGAGTGGTTGACTTCAATCTTCCTGATGATTTCGTCCCGGGGGAGACATCGGAGCACGAGGAGGGCTTCGCTGATAGAGGTCTCGACGGGATGAGTGTGGTTTCGGTGATGCCGATCCTGCTTTACGTCTGCGCGATCTCTGGCGTGGTGCCTTTGGAGATGGGTTGAGAGTAACCGGCTGCCATGGTTCCGAGGGGAAGAAGAGGTCATACCAATCCGGAAGTTCGATCCGTGGAAGGTCAAGTTGATCACAGAAATTCTTCAGGTCATCTGGTGTGCGGAGGATGGCAGTGCGACCCCTGGTGGACGCAGATAGAGCAAAGGGGAATTTCCAGCGATACTGGATGTTCCTAGTGCGTAGTGCCTCTAATAAAGGTCTTAGGGCTCGTCTGTTTTGTAGCGTTATCTGCGACAGGTCCTGGAAAAGCTTTACTTCAGTCCCATTAAAGATTACTCGGCCTCTTTCCCTAGCTTTCCGTAGGATTTCCTCCTTAAGGGGAAAGTTCACCAGACAACAAACAATGTCTCTGGGTGGTTCATTCTCCCTGGGCTGGGGGCGAAGAGCTCGGTGTGCTCTTTCCATGTCAATGGGTGAGTCTGCAGGTCTTCCTATTAGGTCATTAAATAGAGCACAAAGGGTTTGCTGCACTGAATTTGGATCGATGCTTTCGGGTATACCCCTTACCCTTACATTGTGCCGGCGACCGCGATTATCAAGGTCTTCCACATGTCTATGGAGTTCAAACATTTGGGAGAGTTGTGCATCATAGGCAGATTGGACCTGGCGGATGGCTGCTGCATGGGTCAGGGTTGTTTGTTCTACCGTTTCGATACGGTGTGCTATCGCCTGCATGTCTGATTTTAAGTCGGCAATAGCTGCCGTCACCGTGCTTTTAATGTCCGATGCTACTTTTTCCAGGTCGAATAAGTTTAGCATGTGTGTTCGTCCGGAGTCGGTTGTGGGAGTGAGAGTACTCATGGTCTGCGTGTCGGGCCGTTCAGTAGGAGAGGCCGGTGTTTGGGCCTGTGAGGCCACGTGTGCGGACGGTCTTTGGGTGCGGAATATGTCAGGAATATTCCTACTGAGTTGCGTACCTGGGTCCAATGTGGTACGGGACGTTGAGGAACTCCGGGTGGCTCTGCTCATGCTGAAATCAAGGTGTGGGCTCCCCGTTTAGCTAAGATCTGTCCCCGGATCACAGGAGCTCTTGGCTTATGCTGCCATCACGGTCTCCGTCCAGGCCACGCCCCCCGGGATATTACACTTTTATTGTTTGACTTTAAGCATTATTAAAATCACTGCTCCCAAAAAAACATCCGTTTTTAAAACTTTTTTGCATTGATCCATGTCCCCTGGGGTAGGACCCAGGTCCCCAAACACTTTTTATGACAATAACTTGCATATAAGCCTTTAAAATTAGCACTTTTGATTATTCATGTTCGTGTCCCATAGACTTTAACGGTGTTCGCGTGTTCGAACTAACTTTTTTCCTGTTCGCATGTTCTGGTGCGAACCGAACAGGGGAGTGTTCGGCTCATCCCTAATCATTACTTAATAATGACCTGAAACTACTGTATATGTCAAACTAATCGCACTAAAGCTGATAAGCATACTTCCACAGCTAAAACATATGGATCAATCCTGATTTACAAAAGGACGTCAAACCACTGACGCCACCAGGCGCCTAATATAATCCACCATGCAAATCTGAAGGGAGCGCCTTCTCTGCTCCTAGCTTTGGATGCAGAGAAGGCGTTCAGTCAGATACATTGGGGATATCTTGCCAGGGTATTGAAGAAGTTTGGATTCCAAAGCACCATATTTTCTGCAATTATGGCATTATATTCAAAGCCCTCTGCCCAGGTTTACACCTCGGGGGCACGTTCCACTCCATTTAATATTAAAAATGGAACTCGCCAGGGGTGCCCACTTTCACTGTTACTTTTCAACTTTCTCATGGAACTTCTGGCGAGAAACCACCCTCAAATTACAGGACATAGGTTTAACAACTCAGCCCACACCATCAGTCTATTTGCTAACGATGTTATACTCATGATCACAGATGTAGGCCAGAGAGTGGAAGGAGAACTGGACACCGGGAGAAGAGAGCAGAGAAGTCAGAAGAAGACCCCCGAAGTCGGAAGAAGACCCCCGGAGCTAACTAATAAATTACTTTAAAAACCTGTCTAGTGTGTTTTTTTATTGACACTTTTTCCCCCAGGTGAATGGGTAGGGGTACGATGTACCCCATACTCATTCACATAGGGTGGGGGGCCAGGATCTGGGGGCCCCCTTATTAAAGGGGGCTCTCGGATTCCGATAAACTAACCGCCCGCAGACCCCGACAACCAATGGCCAGGGTTGTTGGGAAGAGGCCCTTGTCCTCATCAACATGGGGACAAGGTGCTTTGGGGTGGGGGGGCAGCAGGGTGCCCCCCCTGCCCCAAAGCACCCACCCCCTATGTTGAGGGCATGCGGCCTGGTACGGTTCAGGGGGGCTCGCTCGTCCCCACCCCCTTTCCTGACCGGCTGGGCTGCGTGCTCGGATAAGGGTCTGGTATGGATTTTGGGGGGCCCCCACGCCTTTTTTTGGTGTAGGGGGTTCCCCTTAAAATCCATACCAGACCTAAGGGCCTGGTATGCCCCTGGAGGGGAACCCATGCCATTTTTTTATTTAAATTTGGCATGGCGGTCCCCCTCATGATTCATACCAGACACCTGTCAGCAATGCTTGCCGTTCATCGCGAAAGGAAAAAACACAGTTTTCCTTTCCCGATGAGCGAGCCAGTGTGAGATGCACAGTACACTGTTGCAGAGAACCAGCGCGATGGAATCGCGCTGGAAACAAATTCTCGCAGTCAGGTACTGTACACCCCTAGATATACATCGCTTTCTCCCACTATACTACACAAACCCTACCACCAAGATTAAAGGTATATCGTTGTTCTATAATATACTGAAAAATAAGGATATACTCTTGAAAACAACTCATATGATTGCCTGGGAAAAGGACTTAGATACCTCTTACTCCCTGGAACAATGGCGAAAGACACTTCACATCACATACGCTGCGACAAAGAGTGTAAACTTATGGGAATTATAGCAAAAAATCCTCCTCAGATGGTATCTGACACCCCATAGAATAGCTAAATTCTCACCAAAAAGTTCTAATACCTGCTGGAGGAACTGTGGGGCTATGGGAACATTGTACCACATACTCTGGTGGAGGAGGTCTAGTGCTATAATTATTTCTCTCACTCTGACAATCGCGGCGATACTTCACATGTGTGATTTGAACACCGTTTACATATGCGAGCGTGACTTCAATATGCGTTTTGTTTGCTGCGCGAGCTCACGGGGACGGCGGCGCTTTAAAACATTTTTTTTCCTATTTATCTTATTTATTTTTATATTTATAAATTGTGTTTAAAAAAAAATTGATGACTTTTATTGCTGTCACAGAGAATGTAAACATCCCTTGTGACAGTGATAGGTGGTGACAGGTACACTTTATGGAGGGATCGGGAGTCTAAAAGACCCCCAATCTCTCCTTTGCACTTCAAAGTATTCAGATCGCCGAAAAGGCGATTCTGAATACTGTGTATTTTTTTTAAACTGGCGCCATTGGCAGCCGAGTAAATGGGAAGTGACGTCATGACATCGCTTCCGTGTTTAAGATTAGGAGGCTGGAACGAAGCCACCCACGGCTTCATTCCAGCCCGCCCCCAGCCGCCGGAGGTGGACGATTGGGAGGCCTGGTAAGAGTGGCGGGAGGCAGCGGGAGGGGGGGATGTCCCGGTAACAGTCGAGTGGCTTTTAGCCGCATCGGTTGTTATACTCGGATAGCCGATCGCCCACTCTAAACAACGGTACCGGGATGATGCCTGCAGCTGCAGGCATCATCCCGGTATAACCCCAGAAAGCCGAGTAAGAACATCTGCGTACGCTCGGCGGGAAGGGGTTAAAGTACCCATGTCGCCGGGAAATGCAATTTTATTCTTAGACATAGAGTTAATTCCACCAGAATACAGGACCATAGCCGTGCACATTCTTCTGAGTGCCCGATTAACGATAATGCGCCTTTGGAGAGATCAACAAACCCCATCTCTACATGAAATAATAAATACGACTAATGCCGCGTACACACGAGCGGACTTTACGGCGGACTTTGCCCAGCGGACTGGATTTCGTCGGACAATTCGATGTGTGTGGGCTCCAGCGGACTTTGTTTTCTCAAAAGTTGGACGGACTTAGATTTGAAACTTGTTTAAAATTTATCCGTTGAAATCGAGTCCGGTCGAAAAGTCCGCCGTCTGTATGCTAGTTCGACGGACAAAAAGCCACGCTAGGGCAGCTATTGGCTACTGGCTATGAACTTCCTTGTTTTAGTCCGGTCGTACGTCATCACGTACGAATTCGACGGACTTTGGTGGATTGTGTGTAGGCAAGTCCGTTCATTCACAAAGTCCGTCGGAAAGTACGTTGAAAAGTCCGCCGGGCAAAGTCCGCCGTAAAGTCCGCTCGTGTGTACGCGGCATAACACTCATGCAGCGTATGAGATGTTATATGCATCAACCCAAAACAATTACAGTAAAGCCCAAAAAATATGGGAAAAATGGGTAGATTGGTACACAATGAAACATAAGACCTAAATGTATCACTTATAAACCATACTGTACTACCAAAGGGAAGTAACTATCTGACTGTGTTTTTCTTCTTTTTTTCCTAATTTTATTTTATATTATTTTATACTTTTATATTCTATAGTTCTTACTTTTTTCTTTTTTGAACACCAATGTCTTTTTTATATACTACTTAGTCTAACACTAGACGTTATCTAACAATGAAAACAATACAACAACCCCCAAAAGAGGGCTGGGGGTAGCCGCTCTCCTCCTGAGTGCAGTTTGTTCCCAGTTCGGGTGCCTGGGCAGGGTGTGAGTGGTGTTCCTCACTCTTGATCTAACAAGATATACTTTATATATCACATTTTTTACCTTGGTTTACATGTCTATTGTATACAGACTTTGTTATAGAATAACCCTCAAGACTGTGTAATAAGCTGAAAAAGTGCATGTCTGAGTGATCATTTTTCTACATGTTTTTTTCACTTATGTTCTGTGAAATATTCAATAAAAAAATATTGATTTAAAAAAATAAAAAAAACGAAGCTTACCTACAGATAATAAGTCACATCACAGCCACCTTTACACTAGGATACCACAAGTCTTAATATGTACCACAATTTAATATTAATAAAACTAATAAGAATGGAAAAAAATTGCAAACAAAAATAAAAATAATAATAAAAATAAAATAAAAGGTATGCATGTTGGGACTTAAAAGGTGCTGAAAACCTCCCTTTGGAATAGCTGGTCCTATACCATATACAATTATAACATTCTTTTATTAAATTGGTTAAAATGTGTCTCAATGTGTCCCCCCTCTTTTGGGTTGATCGGCCTGCCCATTTAATGTTGGACAGACACCTGATTCACATATAGTGCTTCGGTGGAAGTGTGTTTATGCCCTCATTGGGTACCAAAGAATCAGTATCTATTAAATGTAAGTGTTTATATTATACGTATACCATTATTCTCAAAAAATGAATTTGTATATCTATGAATGTTTATTATGTATGTTTATTTCTCTTACAGCATCTCTACTTACCCATCTGACCTCCATCAAAAACCCCTGAAGAAGCCGACAAGGCGAAATGTGTTGGGTTGTCTCCTTGGTTTCAATTTCCCCTGACTGATATTATTCTTGATATCTATGTTATATCTAATCAATTACTAGAGGGTATACCTTTTGGACACAAGGGGGAGTGCATGGGGTTTAGTAGTATGACGCTGGTACATTATGTTTTAATGTAGTGTCTTATGTATTTTTGAGACACTCTTTAACCAATTTAATAAAAGAATGTTATAATTGTATATAGTATATGACTAGTTATTCCAAAGGGAGGTTTCCAGCATCTTAAAAGTCCCAACAGTTTTCCTCTTTGTGCATACTTCTACTCTGGGATGTGGTGCTGATTTTCAACGAAATAAATTTCCGTGAAGGTCACCGGCAGGGAGACAGCTGTCCAAGACTGGAAGATGCTGAAGCTCAAGAAGGAGGATGAACAGCTGATCCAACAACAGGCCGGGGGTCAAACACCGTTGACTGGTAAGAGTCTCTAGATAGGCAAAAACAGTCTAGTGCAAAGGACTGTTAGCAGGTCTGTCAGCAGGCTGATGACTTAGTACTGAAGATTGATAGCAAAGTCTGTAAACAGGCCGAGGGTCAAACACAGGTAACTGGAAGCAAAGTCTGTGAGCAAGCCAGGGGTCAAGCAGTGAAGACAATAGCAAAGTCCAGGAGCAGGCTGAGGGTCAATCACTGGAGACAGGAAGCAATATCCGTAGACAGGCCGAGGGTCAAACACAGGAAGCAAGTGGAGAAGTCCGAGAGGCAAGCCGAGGGTCAGATGCAGGAAGAGATCAGAGCAGGTCAAGGTCAATCTGGGTCACAACAGGTAATCAAGTATCAGGATTCAAGCAGGAAACACACGGGGAGCTGAAAGACAAACCAGCAATCAGTCATGGCACAGAGTGGCTTTTATAGGCCAGTGGGAGGCTCATGTTGTGCGTGCTATTGTGTACGCGTCTACACCATTCTGCTGAATCGCACACGCACATTAGCCATTTCGCTGTATTATGCCCAGGGATGCGCCGGAGTGCCACTCTACCATGCATGTGCGAAGGAAGGCAGCGATATTGGCGAGACTGGTACTTGCCCCTTTCCTGACAGTGCCCCCCCCCGAGGGGCGGCCTCTGGATGCCCAATCTGGACAGTAAGTCCTGGGTGTTTCTTGTGGAAGGCTTGGATTAAGCGTGGAGCATGTAAATTACTTGAAGGTTCCCAAGAATTATCCTCAGGGGGGTAGCCCTTCCATTTAATCAAGTACTGGAGCTGCTTGCCCTTTTTCCTGCAGTCAATTATAGCTTCTACCTCAAACTCATTCTCGCCATTGATTTTAATCGGAGGTGGAGATGGTCTTTTTCTTCCTGAAAAAGGGCTAGGAATCACCGGTTTCAGTAGGGATGCGTGAAACACAGGATGTATCCTATAGGAACTTGGTAAGGCTAATTCAAAAGCCACAGGGTTCACAATCCCTTTGACTTTGAAAGGGCTGATGAATTTTGGTCCTAATTTCCGAGAAGGACAAGGTAGCCTAAGGTTGATGGCGGATAGCCAGATTTCATCCCCTACCTTGAAGGCTGGATTTTCCTTTCTTCCCTTGTCATAGTGTATTTTGTAACTGTCCTGGGCCTTCTGCATGGTTTCCTGAATTTTTTGGAAATTTGACTGGATGGAAGTTATGCGGTCTTGCACAGCCGGAACTGATATTTCAGGGAAGGAATTAGGGAGAAAGGAGGGGTGAAAACCGAAGTTGGACCAGAAAGGCGTTTGGTTAGTAGCTGAGTGGATGGAATTATTATAAGCAAACTCTGCATAGGGCAGGAGAGTGTACCAATCATCCTGGGAGCCGGAACAGAAGCAACGAAGATATTGTTCTAACGTTTGATTTGTCCTCTCCATTTGGCCATTACTTTGAGGATGGTAAGCTGAAGACAGACTGACTTTAATTTCCAGCACTTTGCAAAGCTCCCTCCAAAACTTGAAGGGGAATTGAACACCTCTATCGGAGACAATATTATTGGGTACCCCGTGAAGCCTTACTACTTCCTTGATGAATATATTAGCTGTATCCAGGGCAGAGGGAGTGCCCACCATGGGGAGAAAGTGTGCCATCTTAGAGAGGCGGTCAATAATGACAAAAATGGTAGAGAACCCTTCAAGGGTGGTAATTCAACAATGAAGTCCATAGACACTTCCTTCTATGGTCGTTCCGGGATGGGCAGATGTTTCAGTAGACCCCAAGACTTGGCGTTTGACCCCTTGTTTCACTGACAGGAGATACATGAGGAGAAGTAATCCTTGCAGTCCTGTCTTCAACCAGGCCACCAAAAGGAACGAGAGACTAGTTCAGTGGTCTTTAGAGCTCCGAAATGACCTGCCAGTTTGTGGTCATGAAAAGTCTCCAGGATCAAAGGTCTTACCTCAAGCGGGACAAAAATGTTATTCTGGGCCCAAAGTAAGTCATCCCGTTTCTTCAAAAAACCTACCTCTGGCTCAGTACAGAGGGTGGAAGCTTGTTTAATGGCAGTTCTGAGGTCAGACTGGGTGATGAGGCAAAAATTCTGCGGGGAAAGGATGGTGCTAGGTTCTGTTATTTGGGGGGACTCTGGGAACATCCTGGAGAGTGCGTCCGCTTTCCCGTTCTTGGAACCAGGTCTGTAAGAAATATGAAAATTGAATCTGGAGAAGAAGAGTGCTTGTCGGGGATTTAGGTGCTTGGCTGTTCTGAGGTATTCCAAGTTCTTGTGGTCTGTGAAAATCATTATAGAATGGGACGCACCCTCCAACAGATATCTCCATTCCTCCAAGGCGAACTTGATGGCTAATAACTCACGGTCTCCAACACTGAAATTTCTTTCAGGAGGGCTTAGTTTCCATGAAGCAAAGGCTACTGGATGAAGGAGGGACTTGGGACCCCATCTCTGAGACAGAATAGCACCTGTAGCCGCCTCTGAAGCATCTACTTCCAATATGAAGGATAGTACGGGGTCTGGATGCTGCAGGATAGGTGCAGAAGTAAACAGGGCCTTCAACTCATCAAAAGCCTCTTAAGCTTCCTGGGACCACCGAAAATGATTTTGTTGACGGGTCAGCTGGGTGATGGGTGAGACAATGGAAGAAAAATTTTTAATAAACCTTTGATAAAAATTAGCGAACCCAATGGACCGCTGGACACCTTTTTTATCTGCAGGGGCCGGCCATTCTTGAATTGCTTTAACCATTTCCGGGTCCATTGCGACCCCATCGGTGGAAATAATGAATCCTAGAAACTGAACAACAGTTTTTTCAAATTCACATTTGTCTGCTTTAAGTTAAAGTCCATGTTTTCTGAGGATAGTAAGAACTTTCTTTACATGAGTCTGGTGTAGTTCAATGGTAGCAGAGAAAATAAGGATGTCATCTAGGTACACAATTACAAAATTATCAAGGTACTCTTGAAAAATGTCATTTACCAAGTATTTAAAGGTGGCCGGGGCATTGCATAACCCAAACGGCATCACCAAATATTCAAAATGTCCGAATCTGGATCTGAAGGCGGTCTTCCACTCCTCACCAGCATGAATCCGGATGAGGTTGTATGCACCACGTAAGTCTAATTTGGAAAAAATTTGTGCAGTTCGAAACCGCTGGAACAACTCTGGAATAAGTGGAAGCGGGTACCTGTTTTTCACTGTTATTTTATTGAGTTACCTGTAATCAACACAGGGTCTTAGAGAACCATCCTTTTTTTCGACAAAAAAGATGCCGGCTCCAGCCGGCGAGGAGGATGGGTGAATGAAGCCCTTTTCCAGATTCTCATCTATGTAAACCCGGAGGCCTTCCAATTCAGTCTCGGATAACGGAAATATGCGCCCATAAGGAATTTCAGAGCTGGGTAAAAGTTCAATAGGATAGTCGTAAGACCGGTGAGGTGGCAAACTGTCAGCTTTTTTCTTGTCAAAAACATCCCTGAATTCAAGGTATACTGGAGGAACATGTTGAAGGTTGTCGGTTACCGGTTGCACAGTCAAACAGGAAGCTGGAACTGGGTTTAGACAGTGTTGAGAACAGTAATCCGAGGAAAAAGAAATCTCTTTCTTGCTCCAATTAATCTGGGGATTGTGGGCCTGCAGCCAGGGAAGTCCCAAGATGATGGGGAACATTGGGGAGCAGATAATGTCAAAACACAAGAGTTCTTGATAGCCGGAATCTGTGGTGGTGAGGATGGATCTAGTCACGGGTCCTGAACAAGGTAAAGATCCATCAGCCAGGTGGACCTGGAAGCTTTGCTTCTTGTTCAAGAGAGGAATGTGTAATCTTTGTGCTAGCGATGCATCTAGGAAGCAACTGCAAGCCCCCAAATCAATTATGGCCAGAATCCAGATTCCCTCTTCCACCACCTTTAAGGAGACAGGAAGGATGACATGAGTTTGAGCAGGACCAGTGACCTGAGAGTTCATGGTAAACTGGGAGCGTGACTTACTGGGTCTCACGGGACAGTTGCGTTGGAAGTGTCCTAAACCCCCACAATATAGGCACAAATTGGCTTGCCACCTCCGTTGTCTTTCATCTGGAGTGAGAGGAGATCGGACCAGTCCTAATTGCATGGGCTCACTCTCTGGAGCAGGAACAGCAGAAGGAGCTGGGGATGGAGGATAGGCTGAAGACGGCTTGGGAAGCATCCAGGTAGGTCGGGAAGACTGAAAGCGCTCAGAGCGCCGTTCACCCATGCGCCTGTCCAGTTTGAGGGCCAATTGGATTAACTCGTCCAGAGTAGTTGGAGTTTCGACCTGAGCCAGCTCATCCTTAAGAGTCTCAGAAAGACCCTGACGGTATTGGTACTTGAGGGCAGCTTCATTCCATGCTGTATCAGCCGACAATTTTCGGAAGTCAACTGTGTAGTCTTCTCCTGGTCTTTTCCCTTGGGAGAGGGTGTGTAGGATGGCTTCGGCTGTGGCGGTGCACTGGGGGTCGTCATACAATTGAGACATAGATTCAAAGAAAGTGTTCAGTGAGTTCAGTATAGGGCTTCTTTGGTCCATAAGGTTATGAGCCCAGGCCTGCGGCTCTTCGGATAATAAGGAGATTACGAATCCTACTTTTACAACTTATGTAGAGAAAGTTCTGGGTTGGAGGGCCAGGTACAAGGAGCAGGCATTCTTGAAAGCTCTGAATTTCTTCCGGTCGCCAACAAATCGCTCAGGTGTAGGAACCCTGGGATCAGGGAGGGCCATTACCATGGTAGAGCTGGTCTGTGCCTGAGGCAAGGTGACCCCAGAAGAAGGTACAGGAGCTGCGGCAGCTGGAGCAGGCGACCCGGACAGATGCTGGAGACGACCCTCCATTCGAACATAACCCTCCTGCAATTTCTGGACAGCTTGTGTGAGGGCTGCAACCTGCTGGCACAGGGCCTCAAGAGGATAACCCGCTCTGTCGGCCTCTGACATGGCTGGTTTGTTCTGTCAGATAAGGGCACTCACCGAGGCCGAGATGCTGAGAGCAGTAACCTCTTGCGAATAAGCGCACTCCACTCCTGGAGATGGTATAGGGGGTGAAGGGCACAAAGAGGAACAAGTCACCAGCAGGCTTGGCAGGTCTTGCGTGAAGGTCACCGGCAGGGAGACAGCTGTGCAAGACTGGAAGATGCTGAAGCTCAAGAAGAAGGATGAACAGCTGATCCAACAACAGGCCGGGGGTCAAACATTGTTGACTGGTAAGAGTCTCTAGATAGGCAAAAACAGTCTAGTGCAAAGGACTGTTAGCAGGTCTTTCAGCAGGCTGATGACTTAGTACTGAAGATTGATAGCAAAGTCTGTAAACAGGCCAAGGGTCAAACATAGGTAACTGGAAGCAAAGTCTGTGAGCAAGCCAGGGGTCGAGCACTGAAGACAATAGCAAAGTCCAGGAGCAGGCTGAGGGTCAATCACTGGAGACAGGAAGCAATATCCGTAGACAGGCCGAGGGTCAAACACAGGAAGCAAGTGGAGAAGTCCAAGAGACAAGCCAAGGGTCAGATGCAGGAAGAGATCAGAGCAGGTCAAGGTCAATCCAGGTCACAACAGGTAATCAAGAATCAGGATTCAAGCAGGAAACACACGGGGAGCTGAAAGACAAACCAGTAATCTGGTCATGGCACAGAGTGGCTTTTATAGGCCAGTGGGAGTCTCATGTTGTGCGCGCTATTGTGTACGCGCGTTCGCCATTCCGTTGAATAGCGCACGCGCATTAGCAATTTCGCTGTATTGTGCCCAGGGATGCGCCGGAGTGCGGCTCTACCGCGCATGTGCGAAGGAAGGCAGTGATATTGGCGAGACTGGTACTTGCCTCTTTCCTGACAACCTCCTTTTGGAATTTTATAAATTAGTAAAGAAAAAACTAGGGTTGTCCCGATACCACTTTTTTAAGACCGAGTACAAGTACTGATACTTTTTTAAGGCAGTTGCCGATACCGATTACCGATACTTTTTTTTTAATGTCATATGATAGTAGCACTGATAGGTGGCACTGATTATGCAGCATTGATGAGCACTGATATGTGGAACTGACTTATGCCTGCCACTGATAGGTGGCACTGACTGATGGCTGCCACTGATAGGTGGCACAGACTGATGGCTGGCATTGATAGGTGGCACTTATAGGCACTGATAGGTGGCACTTATGGGCACCGATGGGCAGGCACTGATAGGCACTTAAATGCAGCACTGATTGGCAATTGCTGGCTTGGCATAGCAAAATCCTTCCTTTCCTCTTATCATTCATGTAATTTGTCATATAGTTTATACTATATGCTGCAATGCCCATCTTGGTGCACCTTGCACTTGGCAACAGTAAGCAGCAGCGGACATCTTGTTACACCCAGCCCAAACCATATGGGCTGGGTGTAACAAGATGTCCACTGCAGTAATGCCGCATACACACGTTCGGACTTTTCGGCTACAAAAGTCCGACGGACACCGACGGACCAAATCCGGCGGACAATCCGATTTTATGTGGGCTTCCCCGGACTTTCAGCAGACTTTTCCAGTCGCAAATCTGACGGACTTTAGATTTGGAACATGCTTCAAATCTTTACATCGTAACTCCGCCGGACCCAGAAATCCGCTCGTCTATATGCTAGTCCGACGGACAAAAACCCACACTAGGGCAGCTATTGGATACTGGCTATCAACTTCCTTATTTTAGTCTGGTGTACGTCATCACGTACGAATTTGTCTGACTTTTGTGTGATCGTATGTAGGCAAGTCCGCTCGTTAGAAAGTCCACCGCAAGTCCGCCAAAAGTCCTTCGAAAGTCTGTCGAAAGTCTGTCGGACGGGCTGTCGGACTTTTGTAGCCGAAAAGTCCGACCGTGTGTATGCGGCATTACTGCGGCCGAGTGAAGGGTTTACCAAGATGGACGTCGTGATGTTTACCCTCCGGAGACATGGAATTTCTCTTCCTTTACCGAATGTGATGGCTCTGGGCACCAATTTTGACGGAATGTGTGGCTGCGCCCTTCACCCCTGCCCCAGCCAGCTTACCCCTAGTTCCACTGGTGCCAGACTGTTGACTCACTTTCCGCTCTGTCCTCTCCGCCTGCTGACTTCCATTTTCCTCCTGCTGACTTCCACCATATTCCCAGGTATCGGATTAGGCATCGGGAGCATTTGCGCGAGTACAAGTACTTGCGCAAATGCTCAGTATCGGTTCCGATACCGATACTAGTATCGGGACGACTGTAAAAAAAAAACATGTTTACTAATATTTATGCATAGTTTGAATTTTTGTAGGCTAGCTAAATTAATAAATATCCAAGATGACTCATTTTTGTGGACAAAATTGGGAGGGATTCACCTCTAGAATACAGTCAGAAGCAATTGGTACGACGGAGGAATCCAGATAGATTCTTTCAGAGAATAAAGCAATTATTGATTAAAAAATCATCCTTGTACTGGGATAAAAAAATATTTTGATTTCTATATAGAACGGAATTGTGTCCCGTTTGGTTTGAGGATTCAAATCTTTCCCACTATCCCACTGGTGAGCAATGAGATGAGAGGAATTTGTGAGGATAATCTTCACAAATGCTCCACCCATATAATGAAGATACTAAAGAATCACTATGACAAAGAAATTCTGGGGATAGATGAGCAAATTCAGAAATTATGCTTAGAGAACAAGGAACTCACATCTAACGAGAATTATATAGAAAAGCAGACAGGTTTAAATTAATTCATTGAACAGTTTAATAAGAAAATAGTATTAAACAAAAACAAGAAGCTGATGCGTGATATTGTAGCCTATGATTCCTACAAAGTCTATAAATGGCAGACACATCAGAGAGGAAAACCTATATGTACTCCCCGCCCCAATACTTTGCAGGTGAGAGGTCTCACTCAGCACAATGATGATGACACAGATCTAATTTCTTTGATGTCTTCCTCATCTATATTCTAACAGATTGACTCAGCAACATTAGGAACTCCAGAACGTATGAAAATCAAAAAATCCAAGTTTGGTGGTCGTGGCACAAGTAATATGCACTAAGAGACAGAACACTAACAAAGGTGGCTTTTCTGATTTGGGGGGCTCATCTTTACCACCCCTAAACTTTTCTTTTTTTTTCCCTCAATTTCAATTGTCTATGTCTACTCTACCTACCTTTGGTGTTTTGTTACTACATAATTGCACAATGGAGGCAATAGTAGGAGTTCAGGTCCCTCTGGCAAAACATAAATATATATAAACACACTAGGAATAATTCCAAATCAGCAGCCCCTTCTTCTTTACAAGTAGGCCAGCCCCCTTTGGGGTACTCCAAGATACAGGGCAACTTGGGGACCTACATGACCAAGAAGAATTCAATAAATATAAATTAGAAGTGATTTATTTATCCTCATACAAACTGACTGAGGATGAAAAATCGGTTTTGGAGCTGGAACTAAGCTTTTGCCCCACCCAAAAATGGAATAAATTTGAATGGGCAAAGGACGTTATGCTCTTTGCCAGAAAATTGCTGTTTCATGTTATTCGTTATAGTACTGTCACTCCACAGATTCAAAAAGCTTGAGATATGGAGCTCTGGAAAGATTTTACAATCAATGATTTCCGGGCTCTAAAAGATCTAATGCAGCTTTGGGAGGAAAGTAATTCTGAGGAATCCTCAGATCTTGACATACCCCCCAAAACAGCCCCTGACCCAAGAATGGAAGTTATCCCTGAATACACAAATACATCTCAATCTTTTCCTCCTTTGTAAAGGAATATAGACATCTGGTCATTTTTTCAAAAAGTTTCTCATGATATTAGATGTCTGCCGCGCTCTAATATTGAGGACAAAAATCTTACCTCTCTTCAACAAAAATCCTTAAGTTTAACCAAGAATGAAAACATCATTATAAAACCTTTGAACAAGGGGGGCAATGTGGTGATCATGAATCGACCAAAGTATATTAAGATGTGTATGGCCATTATAAACAACTTGGCATAGATGGATCCCAGAAACACAAATTGAGATATGTTATAAGGCTAATAAGTTGATTGATAATTATCTAAGGCCATTCATAATATCCCTGCCCTCCTATGTACAGGATACAAGAGATTTATCGAGAGTATTGGAAGACATTGTTGTGCCTGCAGATTTTTGGCTGTTAACAATTGACATTGAGGCCCTATATTGCTCTATACCCCATACACAAGGAATTACTACTGTTGCGGAATTTCTTAAAGAAAAGAATCGTACCATGTGGCCTTATAATGCCTTTGTCTTGGAACTGCTTGAATATGTTCTGTCAAGAAATGTTTTTGTTTTCAATGGCTCCCATTACCTCCAGGTGCAGGGGGTTGCAATGGGGAACTAAATGTGCCCCATCGTATGCCAACCTGTACCTTGGGGGATGAGAGCGATCGGTGGTCTCCGGTGCCGATTCGTCAATGCACCTGTGCCATGTCATGTTCTGGCACAGGTACATAAATGATGTTGTTATGATCTGGACGGGCACATGTGGTGAATTGGAGACCTTTATGACATGGATTGGTCATACTCCCTTGAAATGTACTATGGAGTGTGACCAACAGAGAGTCACCTTCTTTGATATCCAAATTCTAAAGGGGTTGGATGGAAGTTTAACCACAGATCTATATTGAAAACCAACATCGGCTAACACAATTCTCCATGCAAATAGTGCTCATCCAGAAGCACTCAAGAACAGTATACCATACAGCCAATATCTAAGGCTAATGAGAAATTGTAGCAAGGAGGGTGACTTTCAAACTTGGGCAACGGATCTACAAATACGTCTCTTAAAAAGAGGCTATAGCAAAAAGTGTTTGAAAAAGGTCTTTAATAGAACTAAACAGAAATCCCATGAATAACTTTTATATACTCACCGCAAACCAGAGAATAACAACCCTACCCGGATTATTATGGTCTTCTCCCATAATTATGTGAATTTTAAAAAATGTTGACAGCACCATTGGCATCTCCTACAGGATGACTCCACAGTTGCAAAATACATTGGTAAATAACCATCAATCCTAGACTCTCAGCTACCGCCGCCATATTGAGGCCTGTGGCCTGCCCGGAGCCTGCGCTCGCCTACATTACGGACCGGGAGACGATCGGATCCTCCACCTGGGGCTTTCCGACCGGGACGTCCAGGTCACCATCTGGAGGAGGCAGACACCGGCAGCGTGAAAGAGAGCCGAGCGGGACCCTCCCTCCCCATCCCGGATCCCCCCGCAGACTGCCGCCGCTCCTGGGCCTATCCACCGGCCATCCTGGACTCTGTGAGTACCTGGGCTGTTGCCCGAGTCTTCTCTTGCTACTGCCCTGTAGTGTCTGGCCCCAGAATCCCCGTTTTTGAGCCTCCAGAGTCCCGATCCGGGCCCGAGAGGGGACCCCCCCCCCGGCCGGCCTCAGCCATCAGGATAGACCGCGGCTTCGGCCTAGTCCTGGAAGTCGGCGGCCATCTTGGTACTCCTAGTACCCCCACAACACATTCCCTGCAGTTTAAACACCTATTGACTGCCTGTAAACGCTATATCTTGCCTTACACCTGCAAATCTCACAGCTGTCATCTCAACATCCCCTGATTCTTAATGTGACCACCTCCAGACCAGCGTGCAGGGAAGCAGACATGTAAGAGGAGTCCTTTGATCCCCGTCTCTTTAAGAGATGCTCCTACAAAGCTAACAATTCCCTATTAATCGCAGGAGCGATATTATAACAAGACATCAGACCCTTCCTAACACTGCTTGGGGAAGATTGGTTTCCAGAAGGCAATATACAGAGGTTTTATTCCACCGCCAACGTCGCGGACCCCTAATACCATGGAGCGCTTCTTATATAAACAGAGATCCCCGATCTCCAGTGAACAACCGAGATCCTCGGACACTGCTGACCCACATTCTATGCCGGAAGGCATGACCCAAGATGATAACAGATCTCAATCCTCCCTACACTCTCTTCCACCCGATCACCCCGTGGATGTAGTGACAGTAGCTGTCCTAGACACAAAGTTGAACTCATTACTACACGAATTAACCCGCAGCATCGCTAAAGAAGTGAGCAAAATAGCACATGAGTTACGGGGTGAAATCGACCAATTAGGTGAACGCACCAACACATTAGAGAACAAATTTGATGAACTGACCCAATATGTACATGTTCTCGAAGAGGACAACTCCAACCTGAAACATACAGTCTCCCTACTTCAACTCCAACAGGAAGACCTGGAAAACCGTGAAAGACGACAGAATCTGAGGATTAGGGGAATCCCTGAGACGGTGAATGACAAAGAAATACGTCCCTACCTTTTAGGCCTATTCGTCACTTTAGCCCCACATATTCCGGACATAGACTGGCGTATGGACAGGGCGCATAGATCTCTGGCCCCAAAACCTCCTCCTACTGCCAATCCCAGAGATATTATTGTCCGCTTCCACTTCTACGAGAGCAAAGAAGCCCTCACACTTGCAACGCGTAACAAGTCAAGGATTGACTATAAACAACACAAAATCCAGATATTCAACGATCTATCTCCAATTACCTTGGCCAAAAGACGCAGTTTCCGTCCTGTCACTACCCACCTACAAAACCACCAAGTTCCATACCGCTGGGGATTCCCCTTCCGTCTAACCGTTTCTAAAGATGGAGTTCAACATTCCCTGAGAGATCTTTACGAATGTGAAGCCTTTATCCGCAACCTAGGCCTTCCCCCACTGCCTGAGGAAGATTCTATACCCCAAGCTCCAAACCCCAAACCACTTACCACACCAGCCAAAATCTGGACCCCAGTCCAACGAAGATCCCAGAAGAACTTCTCTACCCCACAACGAGCCAACAGTCACAGATATCCAACCTGATGTGACTTATTATCTTTTTTTTTCTTCTTTTTTTCTCAATATTTTTGCCCTTTTTTCCATGGCCAGGAAATAGTTACCATGGATATCCTAGTGACCCCACAGTGACCGGGTCACTTTGTTGAGAGGTCACACCTCTTATTGATGTCTCTGTTAGATGCCTTCTTGAGGGGTTTCTTTTTTGTCCCCCTTGAATTTTTTTTTTTCTTTGCTTATATATATCTTTATGTCACACACCAGCTTGTCTTAAGATTTATCTATACGTTCATAGTAACATGCCAAACACCCCTGCTCCTCCTGTCTGTTTGTTCTGTTTTGGTTTTACAAAAAACAGAGACGAGGATCTACCCACCTCCTCCCCCCCCTCTATTAATCCCTGCAGGCTAACATGCCCCCCTTCATGACCCAAGGCTTCTGCCTGGGCAGCCTGAAATTTTTTCTCAGGCTTTTCAAAAATTATTTTTTCTTTTTTTTTCTTTCTTTAACATTTTTCATCTTTCTATGCAATTTAGTTCCTAAATTTTTTGCCTCCTTTGGAGTTTTCATATGCAGGTCTTTTTTCTTTTTTTCTCCTTTTGACCTATATATGTTGTTTCAATGTTGTACTTACATTATTATAACAATTGTAAGAAATGTTTGTTTTCAAATGTTCCTTTTTAAGGATGCTCAGATACATGCTCCCAGTCTTTATACTGCGTTAGCACTTTTTTTTTTGTTTAACCAAATATGGCCCTCAAAGTCTATTCTTGTAATGTTAAGGGATTAAATTCCATAGGCAAAAGGTGGCAGGCCTTAAGGGAATTTAAATCATCCAAAGCAGAGGTGATTATGGTTCAGGAAACCCATTTTAAACCCAGTGGCTCCTTTAAGTTTGCTTCTAGACACTTTCCCATAACATTCACCGCCTCTGACCCCTCTGGAAAAGCGGGAGTGGCAATTCTTATTAAACGCACAAGCCCAATAAAAATACTCTCCTCCTACCTAGATCCCCATGGTAGGTTCATATTTCTGAAGTGTAGTCACCTATCTACCTCTTTTTCCTTGATTAACATTTATGCACCAAATGTAGGACAGATCGGTTTCCTTGAAAAAGTTTTTGAGAAACTACAACCCTTCTCCCAGCCGTTCATGATCATGGGAGGCGACTTCAATGTGTGCATGTCCCCGACCAGGGACAGGAAAACTCTATTCCAAACCACCTCACAATCTTCCTCTAAGAAATTATCAACATCCTTCCGCAAACTAGTTAGATCCCATAATCTATTTGATTCTTGGAGGATAAAACACCCGACCCAAAAACATTATACTTTTTTTTCTCATCCCCACAAGTCTTATTCTAGACTAGATTACTTCCTTATTACAGGCCCCCTATTGCCCTATGTAGTATCTTCTGAAATAAATCCTATTACCTGGTCGGATCATGCACCTATTGTACTCGATGTGTTATTGGCGAAGTCTTTTACTAAAACCTGCCACTGGCGCCTCAACGAATCCCTGCTTAAAAATCCTTTATCTCAAACTCAATTACAGCAGAAACTAACTGAGTTTTTCCAGCTTAATGATGGCTCTGTCCCGGAGATTTCCACCCTGTGGGAGGCCCATAAAGCCTTTTTTAGAGGTGAATGCATAGCCATAGGCTCGCGCCTAAAGAAAGATTCTGTACAACTTAAAAAGGATCTTATTACCCAACTACAAATAGCGGAAAGAATTCTGCTGGCCTCCCCCACGGTGGGAAAATTGAGAAATGTCATCTCAATCCGAGATAAGATTAAATCTTTCGATTTGAATCAAATTTCCAAATCCATGTTGTGGGCTAAGCAAAAATTTTACGACTATGCAAACAAACCACATAGGATGCTAGTGAACAAATTAAAACCCCGGCCCCTCTTATCTATACCCGACCACTTGATACAATCTGATGGCACTCCCACATACTGTCCGGAAACTATGTCAAAGGTCTTTGGTGATTTTTATAAGCGGCTTTATAACTGTTTAGGTCCTGATTCACACCCTCAATTCTCGCAATCAGAGTTTGATAAATTTATAAACTCCCTCCCACTACCAAAGATCTCTGCTGACCATCTATCCTCCCTTAACGCTCCGATTACTGGAGAAGAAATAGGAGAGGTGATTAAAAATCTTCCAACCCACAAATCTCCGGGCCCTGACGGTCTCCCTTACACCTACTATAAAACCTTTACACATATTTTAACCCCATATCTACAATCCCTATTCTCCTCCTTTTTTAAGGGTTCCATCCCGCATTCACAATTCTTACATGCCAATATAACGGTAATCCCTAAACCAGGTAAGGACCCTGCACTACCTGACAACTACCGCCCAATTGCTTTATTAAACTCAGACTACAAAATTTTCACCAAGATACTAGCCAATAGATTATCCCCATTACTAACGTTCCTGATCCACAGAGACCAAGTAGGATTTGTCCCCTCGAGACATGCTGGAGATAATACAAGAAGAACCATAGATCTGATAGACCTAGTAACTAGAACCAAACGCCCCACCATAGTCTTAAGCTTAGACGCTCAAAAAGCTTTCGACCGATTAAGCTGGCCCTTCATGTTCGCAGTCTTATCCCGATTTGGATTCTCAGGCCCCTTTATACGAGCCCTACATACCCTATACTCCCTCCCTACGTCTCAAGTCCAGCTGTCCTCTTATACCTCGCAACGATTTACCCTTAGTAACGGTACGAGACAAGGATGCCCTTTGTCGCCCCTATTATTTATATTAAGCCTAGAACCTTTAGCAGCAGCTATCAGATCCCATCCTAATATCAGAGGAATCCCACTACGACATCAAGACTACAAACTCTCTCTTTTCGCAGACGACATTCTGCTAACCATCACACACCCCGAGATTTCATTACCCTTCCTACACGAAACCCTCTCCACATTTGGGTCCTTATCAGGATTTTGTATTAATCAAACCAAAACAGAAGCTCTCCCCATCAATATACCCTCAGATATACTCAGCTCCTTACAAAACAGGTTTAAATACAGATGGTGCCAGACTTCACTAAAATATTTAGGAATTCATCTTACTCCTTCATACCACTCTCTTTATCAAGCCAATTTCCCTCCTATGTTCGCAGAAATTGCTAAACTCCTACAACATTGGTCTTCCATCCCAATTTCCCTTCTTGGTAGGATTAACGTTCTCAAAATGTCGGTTTTGCCCAAATTACTGTACCTTTTTGAAACACTTCCGGTCCCGGTCCCTATGTCGCAGTTGAGAAATCTCCAGAGAAAGTGCCTTAACTTTGTTTGGAACAATGCATCCCATAGAATTGCTCAATCGGTAGTCCTTTCTCCTAGAGCTAGAGGAGGACTAGCCTCCCCCGATTTTATTAAATATTACTATGCCTCTCACCTTAGAGTATTGACAACATGGACCTCAAGGAAGGCTGCAAATAGATGGGCCGAAATTGAAATGGGGATTACTGCCCCTGTACATCCATGCTATCTATTATGGCCTTCCTCTCAGAAATTCATACCCCAACTACGGTCTCTGTGTCTCTCCCCGATGCTTTTTACGCTATCAATCTGGAAAAGGTGCAGAGACAAATTTCATCTCTCCTTACCTTGCTCCCCTCTTCAGAATTTCCTTTTTAACCCAGAAATCCCGGACGGATTATCATACCTACGAACAATCTCGTGGACACACGCGGGGATGTTTCAGCTGCGACATTTAGTTCACCCAGTAACACACAAACTTTTACCTTTCTCAGTCCTTAAAGAAAAACACGCCCTACCGAAATCTACAGAATACTTTTACCTACAAATTAAACATTTTTTCCAATCTTGCTTCCCCTCCTTATCCTTAGAAAATCCCACTGCTTTTGAATTATTATGTACAAATGGCCCTTACGAACCAAACCTAATCTCATCCATATATAAAATACTCCAGACAACACCCCCCTTAAATGACTCCATACATAGATACATGAATAAATGGTCCAAAATGCTAAACAGATCAATTTCATTAATGGACTGGGGTAAAATCTGGGAGTCGGCTTTTAAAGTCTCCAGATGCGTGGCACAAAAGGAGACCGCTATTAAGATAATATTTCTTTGGTACAAAACTCCTGAGTTGCTACATGCCCAAAATGCGTCTCTTTCTGATTTGTGCTGGAGATGTGGGAAGTCCGTAGGTACACACCTTCACATTTTCTGGGATTGTCATGTCCTAGGTACATATTGGATCGAGATACAAAATATATTACAATCACTTTTCGCCGCCTCTATTCAATTAAAACCCATACATTTCCTGTTAGGTCTACCCTTCCCGGATATCCCTAAATCACTACAGAGACTAGGGTCCTTTGTACTTTTGGCAGCAAAAAGAGCCATCCCTAGACTTTGGCTCTCTACCACCGCTCCCACCTTACACCACGTCCTTTCTATTGTTGCAGACATACGTAAGATGGAGCACTTAACAGCAAAAATTGAAGGTAAAATTCCCCAATTTGAAAAAATTTGGAAACCTTGGGATGATTCAAAATTTTGTTCTGTACCTTCCATTTCTGCTCCTTTTTGATTCCAAATTACATGTCCTCTTGAGCATCCTTGTGTTTTGAATATGTTATTAAAATAGCAACATAGATACTGTATGGAATTATTTCTTTCTTACTAAGTATGACCCAAGTCGGGAAGAAGCTGACTTCTATCTATACAGATATCCTCACCATGTTTCTTTACAATGTTTGCACTACTTGTATTTTGATTGTTTCTATGCAAACTGTCATGACTTTTTGTTATGCTGATATATATTTGTTGAAAAACTTATTGAAAATAAAAAATTATAAAAAATAACCATCAATAACATACCGTAGAGCAAGATACTTAAGAGCTTATTTGACTCACAGCCATCTAAACAAAATTGTCTCTAGGATTCCTTGGAGTCAAAAACGTAAGGGTACGTATAAATGCGGTAAATGCAACTACTGTAGTTGGATTTGGAAAGCAAAAACTATTTGCTTGACCAATGGACAACTATGGACTCCAAAGGAAGCCATTACCTGAGACACAGTAGGAGTTGTCAATTATATGGGATGTAGCTGTAAAGCATTTTATGTGGGCAAAACAAAAAGACCCTTTAAAAAATGCATAAGGGATTATGTATATGAGATAAAAAATGGCAAGATGGAATCGGCAATTAGCCATCATATAGGCCTGTGCCATAATTATGAGCTAAATCATATGAAGTTTTTTGCCATGGAACATGTAGGAGGACCGGTTAGAGGAGGAGATATTGATAAAAGACTCCTGCAGCTGGAGACCCAATGGATTTTCCAGCTTCAGGCAACAAAGTCACCAGGTTTAAATGAACAGATAAGCTTTAAACCAGGGGTCTCAAACTGGCGGCCCTCCAGCTGTTGCGAAACTACAAGTCCCATGAGGCATTGCAAGGCTGACTGTTACAAGCATGACTCCCCCAGGCAGAGGCATGATGGGACTTGTAGTTTTGCAACAACTGGAGGGCCACCAGTTTGAGACTCCTGCTTTAAACCATTCCTTTGAACCCCCTTCCACTACTGATGTGTTATTATTCAGCTTGCTCACTTTGAACTGGTAATTACACTCTAAATGGATGCGTAATGTTCACACATTAATTTATGGGTAGATCCCTTATTACAAGCTAGTATGCGCTACACTTATTCAGAATAGGGGATATACAATAGAAATGAATGAAAATAATCTGGGAACACATTTTTTGTAATGCAGGTGAATGCTGGTGCTCTTGATCATTATGTTTTACAGGTAGAGTGGTATGCGCAAATGCTCCCAATGCCTAATCCGATACGTGGGAATGCGGTGGAAGTCAGCAGGCAGAAACTGTAAGTTAGCAGGCAGAGAGGGGGAAGTGCAGAGCAAGTCAACAGGCTGGCAGGAGTGGAACTAGGGGTAAGCTGGCTGGGTAAAGGGTGCAGGATACAGCCGCATATTCCATCAAAATTGGTGACCGGAGCCATCACAATCGGTAAAGGAAGAGACATTCCGTGTCTCTGGAGGGTAACATTACGACATCCATATTGGTAAACCCTTCACTTGGCCGCAGTAAGCTAGCAGTGGACATGTTGTTACACCTAGCCCATATAGTTTGGGCTGGGTGTAACAAGATGTGTGCTGCTGCTTACTGCTGCCAAGTGCAAGGTGTACCAAGATGGGCATTGCAGCATATAGTATATACTATATGATAAATTACATGAATTATGAGAGGAAAGAAAGGATTTTGCAATGCCATAATACATTGCAAAATCCTTCCTGTCCTCTCATCATTCATATCATTTTATATGCCAGGCCAGCAATTGCCCATTGGTGCCTGCCCACCGGTGCCCATAAGTGCCACCTATCAGTGCCCATAAGTGCCACCTATCAGTGCCTATCAGTCAGTGCCACCTATCAGTGCCCATCAGTCAGTGCTATCTATCAGTGGCAGCTATCAATCAGTGCCATCTATCAGTGGCAGCCATCAGTCAGTGCTCCCTATCAGTGGCAGCCATCAGTCAGTGCCCCCTATCAGTGGCAACCATTAGTCAGTGCCACCTATCAGTGCTCATCAGTCAGTGCCACCTATCAGTGTTCATCAGTGATACATAATCAGTGCCACCCATCAGTGCTACTGTCACATGACATTAAAAATATATTGGCAATCAATATCTGCAAGTACTTGAAAAAAGTATCGGTACTTGTACTTGGTCTTAAAAAAGTGGTATCAGGACAACTCTAGTTTCCATTCATGTTGAAAAGAACAAGAGGAATATTCTTGTAGGAAAACAGGTTTATGGCATTTTAAGCTTCATTAAATGACATGGTTAAACCGGTCATTCTGTAATCTAAATGAGTATATTCTTTTATGTTGTTCCAGATTTTGATACCGTGCTTATCATCTTAGCCTTGTACTCCTAAATTGAACTGATGCTTCCCTTTAGGTTCGTTTGGTTTATAAGTTGCCCAATGGTTTTGCTGTTATCCTTATGGAAGAAAATATCATGGTGGGTTTTTTCACCTTTCTAGTTTTCCTTTTAGTGCCTGTTTTTTTAATATCGAATGGCAATAGTACAATTTGTTAATCCATGAGCATTGTATCTTCTTTTGGCTTATTTTGGTGAGGGTCCCCCCTTATTTGGGTTGATCTGCCTGCACGTTTGATGTTGGACAGACACTTGATTCACATATAGTGCTTTGGTGGAAGTGTGTTTATGCCCTCATTGGGTACCCCAGAATCGGTATATATTAAATGTAAGTGTTTATATTATATGTATACCCATATTCTCAATAAATGAATTTGTATATCTATGAATGTATATTATGTATTTTTATTTCTCTTACAGCATCTCTACTCGAAAAAATGGAGGGGACACTGGAGAGAAGGAAAGGGAATTGCTGCTCACCCCTTAAAAAATTGAAACGAGAAAGGAAAGGTTTCCCCACAATGGGGTTTTTTGGCAGCACAGTAACGAATGTAGTCAGTATTGAATGAAAAAATATAACAATTTTATTGAAAAATGTACCATAAGAGTTAAAACAATGAGCTCCAGTGGGGAGTGCTTTAAAAACGAAGTGGCTGAACATACATTGGCAGACATATATTCATAACAATAATTCATATCATGAACATAAAAGCTGACGCGTTTCAACCCCTATAGTTGGGGTCTTCTTCAGAGGCTCAGTCTGCTAGAGAGAACATATAAATAGAATTGATATACACATATAACTTCCATTGATATAACAGTAACTACATTCATCATGTAATACACCAATACGGTATAATTACCAAATAATGTCCAACAGAAGAGAAACTTCCCACATGGAGATCCCTTAAAAAGATATGTTGCTTTGCCCTCTTCCCCAGAGGGAGAATTCCAGATGCCTCTACCGCCACCGCAGCCCAGACCAGGGTAGTGAGAGGCAACGTGACTTACGAGAGGCCACACCCTTAGGCACCGCCCGCCAAGCCAGACAAACGGCCGGAAAGCACAAAAAACACCTGCAATGAAAAATTTGCAAGACAAACTAAGTAAACGCCCATAAAATAATGGTCAGATTTATTCTGTGGACAAAGAAAGCCACCAAGGGACTAAGGTCACCTATATTTATATATGTAGTGCATGTGGTTCAAACCAAAAGGATTCCAAACCGTATTTGTATGGTATATCTTTAGAGGCTAGTAACATAAGTGGTTCATAGCTATAAGGATATTGGTAAATACTCTTTCTGTGTTCAAGTGGAAATGGTGGGGGAGTGAAAAGGTGTGGGAAAGTGAAAACCGTGGAAAAGGTAAAAGCATGAGATAATCATGCAAAATAGGTGTGTGTTGAAAAATAGAAGTGTGCAATCAAGTATGGGTGAAAATGGGAAGTGGGTGAAAAGGGGGAAGGGGGGAGGGGGGGGGAATTTTGTGAAATTATAGTGGTGTGAATACAAAAATATTACCTGAAAAAGTGCTAAACAGCGCATGTGACTGCATCAAATTGCCCCATGAAACTAGACTGTCACCTGTTTGCCAACCCGGGATTGGTCACAAGCTGTATGGGGCTCAGTGGGTTAGTATCCAATTCTGAGTCCACCAGTCTAGGAACAAGCAAAAAAGTATATGTATTTTTATATAAAAAATGCAAACAAACTATATCCTTAATAGTCAAAGAATAAATAGCAAGGGTCAAAAGGCCCTAATTACGTGGGGCAAAAGGATATTGCAGAAACACATGGCTGGAGGGGTGTACTTACTGAGTGGTAGCCACAGGTAACAGCAAGGAGTGGTAACAGGCAACGGAGAGTGTTTGTGATCCTCCAAGCAGGAGAAGACTGCAAGTATGTTACAAATACCATTTTTATATCCTCAATTAATTGAGGGTGTGTCTTGCGAATGTGGAGCACACTACGTTGGTAAGACCAAACAAGAGTTCCACTGACGCATATCCAAACATATTTGCCACATGCAAATCAGTAACCCTTATCTGCCACTTGGGCGACATGTGATGGAAACCCATAATTACAGAATGCCCAAAGTATCTTTCGCCGCGCTTGATCGAGTTCATATACCTATGCGAGGCGGCGACTAGAACAAAATCTTGTTGCAGCATGAACAGAGGTGGATATTTAAGTTAAATTCCACCTCCTTCCCGGGATTGAACGATGCTATTTTGTTTGCTCCATTTCTAAAGGGCTTTGTTTCTGATAAAACACAATAGTCATGTTTTTCTCTGGATTGGTTAGAATGGAATATGACCCAAAGAAGCAAAAACAATTAGCACTTTTTGTCATGATCTATTTTTCCCTCCCCCCTTTTTCCTTCCCTATTCTGGTGTAATTGTACTCTCAATTTGATACTTTCATTTATTGTATTCTATTTTATTTTATTTTATTCTTTTGATTCATCGATTTTTCTATTTTTAATTTGATGTCGTGAAGTTACCAATGCATATGATTGAATTTTTCCTATTTTCTACTGATGCTCTTTATATACTTGTGTAATGTGTAACAATGGTATGAATTTAATTATGAAGAGTATAAAATATTATGTCCCCTCTGTTCTGAATTTGTTTTTCCCTCCAACTAGGGGAGCTCTGGTGCTCTCTCCGCCGTCGCTTCCTGAGCGGGGGTGACTTGTGACGTGCCTTCCCGGCAAGGGGGGGGGGACGGGTCGACCTGGTTAGGCGCCCCCCCCCTTGTTCCCCATTTGGCGCTCGGGCGGCCACCGGGCGCCGCGCTGGGGATCCTTTTCTCCTTACCGGCGGCGTCCCGGAACATTCTCGGATGCTCTTCGTCACTGCGCATGCGCGGAGCCCCGCGCGTGCGACGTGACGTCATGGGTATCGCGAGTTTTCGACGAGAATGATGAGATTTCGGAGCTCACGCTCTTCCGGAACGCCGGGGAGGCCACACTCGGCTGCCAGAATGGCGGCCATGCCGCCCTCCATAGGATTATCGGTGGATTGCACACACCTGGGATGGGCTGTGACAAGGTACACACACCCTCAATTAATTGAGGATATAAAAATGGTATTTGTAACATACTTGCAGTCTTCTCCTGCTTGGAGGATCACAAACACTCTCCGTTGCCTGTTACCACTCCTTGCTGTTACCTGTGGCTACCACTCAGTAAGTACACCCCTCCAGCCATGTGTTTCTGCAATATCCTTTTGCCCCACGTAATTAGGGCCTTTTGACCCTTGCTATTTATTCTTTGACTATTAAGGATATAGTTTGTTTGCATTTTTTATATAAAAATACATATACTTTTTTGCTTGTTCCTAGACTGGTGGACTCCCACTAACCCACTGAGCCACATACAGCTTGTGACTAATCCCGGGTTGGCAAACAGGTGACAGTCTAGTTTCATGGGGCAATTTGATGCAGTCACATGCGCTGTTTAGCACTTTTTGAGGTAATATTTTTGTATTCACACCACTATAATTTCACAAAATTCCCCCCCCCCCTTCCCCCCTTCCCCCTTTTCACCCACTTCCCATTTTCACCCATACTTGATTGCACACTTCTATTTTTCAACACACACCTATTTTGCATGATTATCTCATGCTTTTACCTTTTCCACGGTTTTCACTTTCCCACACCTTTTCACTCCCCCACCATTTCCACTCGAACACAGAAAGAGTATTTACCAATATCCTTATAGCTATGAACCACTTATGTTACTAGCCTCTAAAGATATACCATACAAATACGGTTTGGAATCCTTTTGGTTTGAACCACATGCACTACATATATAAATATAGGTGACCTTAGTCCCTTGGTGGCTTTCTTTGTCCACAGAATAAATCTGACCATTATTTTATGGGCGTTTACTTAGTTTGTCTTGCAAATTTTTCATTGCAGGTGTTTTTTGTGCTTTCCGGCCGTTTGTGTGGCTTGGCGGGCGGTGCCTAAGGGTGTGGCCTCTCGTAAGTCACGTTGCCTCTCACTACCCTGGTCTGGGCTGCGGTGGCGGTAGAGGCATCTGGAATTCTCCCTCTGGGGAAGAGGGCAAAGCAACATAACTTTTTAAGGGATCTCCATGTGGGAAGTTTCTCTTCTGTTGGACATACATTATTTGGTAATTATACCGTATTGGTGTATTACATGATGAATGTAGTTACTGTTATATCAATGGAATTTATATATGTATATCAATTCTATTTATATGTTCTCTCTAGCAGACTGAGCCTCTGAAGAAGACCCCAACTATAGGGGTTGAAACGCGTCAGCTTTTATGTTCATGATATTAATTTTCTGTTATGAATATATGTCTGCCAATGTATGTTCAGCCACTTAGTTTTTAAAGCACTCCACACTGGAGCTCATTGTTTTAACTCTTATGGTACATTTTTCAATAAAATTTTTATATTTTTTCATACAATACTGACTACATTCGTTACTGTGCTGCCAAAAAACACAGCATCTCTACTTACCCATCTGACCCCCATCCAAAACCCTTGAAGAAGCCGACAAGGCTAAACGCATTGGGTTGTGGTCGTCTCCTTGGTTTCAATGATATTATTCTTGATAGCTATGTTATATCAGATCAGTTACTAGAGGGTATAACTTTTGAAGACAAGGGGGGTGCATGGGGTTTAGTAGTATGATGCTGGTACATTATGTTTTAATGTAGTGTCTTATGTATTTTTGAGACACATTTTAACCAATTTAATAAAAAAATGTTATACGTTTATATGGTATTTTTTTCCATAATTTTTTATTCAAGAGAATGAGACATGCAAGAAACATATTTCATATTTCAACATTACAGGTAGTACATTGAAACACATGAACTTTGAAAGGGTTACATATAACATATAATAAAGAGTTTTCATTTTAAAATCAGAGCAGCTCCATGTATTGTATTCTGAACACAAATAAACATAGAAGAAGTTTGGATAGATGACGACGGTGCATAAGCTAGTGTTGAGTCAGTTTTATGCCCTGTACACACGGTCGGACAGTGATCGGACATTCCGACAACAAAATGCATGGATTTTTTCCGACGGATGTTGGCTCAAACTTGTCTTGCGTACACACGGTCGCACAAAGTTGTCGGAATTTCCGCTCGCTAAGAACGCGGTGACGTACACCACTTACGAAGAGACTAGAAGAGGCCAGTTCAGAACCAAGCGCGGCACCCTTTGGGCTCCTTTTGCTAATCTCGTGTTAGTAAAAGTTTGGTGAGAGACAATTCGCGCTTTTTCAGACTTGTGGTTTTCAGATCATTTTCTGCTGTTCAGTTTGTGCTTGTGGGTTTGTATCTGCTCTTCAGTGCGTGCAAGCAAGCTCCGCGTGACTTTGTCATTGTGTTCTTGTTCGTTCGTTACTGTTTTTCAGGTCGCTCTTCACAGGCCTTGCTGTTCTTCGGTGCGTTCTGTTACTTCGTTCTGAGCAGCCGACCGTTTTCTAGCCATGTTGCGTATACGTACTCCTCGTAGAGTTCGTGATGTGCGGGGGCTTGGTGTTGGGGTCCTTACCTTGACACAAGTCCAGTCCATGAACAGGATGGGGAGGAGTTCTTGGACCAAGAATTGGTTGCTTCAGCGTGACCAGTTCTGTCGCATGCCTTTGCTCCGTGAGATCTGTGAGAATAATCCTGATAATCCTGATGGACCCCGTATTTCACTGTTTGTTGGCTTTGCTGACCCCTTATATTAGCAGGCAGGATACCTGCATGAGGCAAGCCATTACTCTGGAGCAGAGGCTAGTCGCCACCCTGCAGTACTTGGTGATGGGGAGAAGCCTGCAGGACCTCAAGTTCTTGACAGGCATCTCCCCCCAGGCTCTGGGGATAATTATCCCAGAGACCTGTTCTGCCATCATCCAGGTCCTGCAGAAGGAGTATATTAAGGTAAGATTTATCCTTTAACATCACATTTTATTGTATTTAATGTTTGATAATATATTGTATTTCTTTCCTCATTCCATAATTACCATGATTGTAATATGCTGTGAATGTCCCCTTTGTCCTCATGCATGCTGGATTTTTATGTAATTATTTTTTTCTCCTTCATACATATTTGCCTTCACTTACCTCCCCAGCATGCTCTCCTGGCCCTATATTCACCTCATTAGGGATGAGCAGAACACCCCCTTGTTCGGTTCGCACCAGAACATGCGAACAGGCAAAAAATTTGTTCGAACACGCGAACACCGTTAAATTCTATGGTACACGAACATGAATAATCAAAAGTGCCAATTTTAAAGGCTTATATGCAAGTTATTGTCATAAAAAGTGTTTGGTTACCTGGGTCCTGCCCCAGGGAACATGGATCAATGCAAAAAAAGTTTTAAAAACGGCCATTTTTTCGGAAGCAGTGATTTTAATAATGCTTAAAGTGAAACAATAAAAGTGTAATATCCCTTTAAATTTCATACCTGTGGGGTGTCTATAGTATGCCTGTAAAGGGGTGCATGTTTCCCGTGTTTAGAACAGTCAGCAACAGACAGCAAAATGATATTTCAAAGGAAAAAAAGTCATTTAAAACTACTCGCTGCTATTATTGCATTGTCAGTCCGACAATACACATAGAAGTTCATTGATAAAAACAGCATGGGAATTCCCCACAGGGGAACCCCGAACCAAAATTTAAAAAAAAAATGACGTGGGGATCCCCCTAAATTCCAGACCTGAAGGGCCTGGTATGGATATTAAGGGGAACCCCGGCGAAAATTATAACAAAAAATGACGTGGGGGTCCCCCTCAATTCCATACCAGGCCCTTCTGGTCTGGTATGGATATTAAGGGGAACCCCGCACCAAAATTAAAAAGAAAAATGGTGTGGGGTCCACCCAAAAATCCATATCAGACCCTTATCCGAGCACACAACCTGGCAGGCCGCAGCAAAAGAGGGGGGGACCAGAGAGCGCCCCCTTCTGAAGCATACCAGGCCACATGCCCTCAACATTGGGAGGGTAGCCCCCCAAAACACCTTGTCCCCATGTTGATGGGGACAAGGGCCTCATCCCCACAACCCTTGCCCGGTGGTTGTGGGGGTCTTCGGGCGGGGGGCTTATCGGAATCTGGAAGCCCCCTTTAACAACGGGACCCCCAGATCCCGGCCCACCACCCTGTGTGAAATGGTAAGGGGGTACAAAAGTACTTTCTTCTATCTTCTATCTTCTTTCTTCTGTCTTCTATCTTCCTTCAGTTTCTTCCTCCATCTTCTTCTTCTTCTGGTTCTTGTTCCTCTGGTTCTTCATCCGGTCTTCTTGTCCGGCATCTTCCTTAGCGGTGCCTACTTCACTTCATCTTCTGTCCTCGGCCCGCTCCGCATCCACGATTGGACGGGAGGCTCCCTCTGTGTGACGCTTCTCCTCTTCTGACAGTTCTTAAATAACGGAGGGTGGGTGACCCCGCCTCCCTCTGACGCACAGGTGACCCCACCCCCCTCTGATGCACGAGGACTTCCCTGTGGCATTCCCCGTGATGTCAGAGGGGGGCGGGGTCACCCACCCTCCATTATTTAAGAACTGTCAGAAGAGGAGAAGCGTCACACAGCGGGAGCCTCCCGTCCAATTGTGGATGCGGAGCGGCCCGAGGAAAGAAGATGAAGTGAAGAAGGCGCCGCTGAGGAAGATGCCGGACGAGAAGACCGGATGAAGAACCAGAAGAACAAGAAGAACCAGAAGAACAAGAACCAGAAGAAGAAGAAGATGGAGGAAGAAATCGAAGGAAGATAGAAGACAGAAGAAAGAAGAAGCATTTAAATAAAGGAATTGTCAAAAACTGTCTCTTGTCATTTTAAACATTTTTGACATTTTTTTTGTGAAATGGTAAGGGTACTTTTGTACCCCCTTACCATTTCACACAGGGGGGAGGGCCGGGATCTGGGGGCCCCTTGTTAAAGGGGGCTTCCAGATTCCGATAAGCCCCCCGCCCGCAGACCATCACAACCACCGGGCAAGGGTTGTGGGGATGATGCCCTTGTCCTCATTAACATGGGGACAAGGTGTTTTGGGGGCTACCCCCAAAGCACCCTCGCAATGTTGAGGGCATATGGCCTGGTATGATTCAGGAGGGGGCGCTCTCTCGTCCCCCCTCTTTTCCTGCGGCCTGATAGGTTGCGCGCTCGGATAAGCGTCTGGTATGGATTTTTGGGGGTACCCCACGCCATTTTTTTTATTTTGGCGTGGGGTTCCCCTTAAAATACATACCAGACTTGAAGGGCCTGGTATGGAATTTAGGGGGACCCCACATCATTTTTTTTTAAATTTTGGTTCGGGGTTCCCCTGTGGGGAAATCCCATGCAGTTTTTATCAATGAACTTTTATGTGTATTGTCGGAGAGGCAATTCATTAATAGTCGCGACTCGCGGCTTAATGAATTGCCGTTCTGACAATACACATAACAGTTCATTGATAAAAACTGCATGGGATTTCCCCACAGGGGAACCCCGAACCAAAATTTAAAAAAAAATTACGTGGGGGGTCCCCCTAAATTCCATACCAGGCCCTTCAGGTCTGGTATGGATATTAAGGGAAACCCCGGCCAAAATTTTTTTAAAAAATGGCGTGGGGTCCCCCTCAAAATCTATACCAGACCCTTAAGGTCTGGTGTGGATTTTAAGGGGAACCCTGTGCCAAAATTTTTTAAAAAATGGCGTGGGGTACCCCCAAAAATCCATACCAGACCTTTATCCGAGCACGCAACCTGGCAGGCCGCAGGAAAAGAGGGGGGACGAGAGAGAGCCCCCCTCCTGATTTGTACCAGGCCACATACCCTCAATACTGGGAGGGTGATTTGGGGGTAGCCCCCCAAAACACCTTGTCCCCATATTGATGGGGACAAGGGCCTCATCCCCACAGCCCTTGCCCGGTGGTTGTGGGGGTCTGCGGGCGGGGGGCTTATCGGAGTCTGGAAGGGGACAAGGGGACCCCCAGATCCCGTCCCTCCCCCCTGTGTGAAATGGTAAGGGGGGTACTTGTACCCCTACCATTTCACAAAAAAAAGTCAAAGATGGTAAAAATGACAAGAGACAGTTTTTGACAATTCCTTTATTTAAATGCTTCTTCTTTCTTCTATCTTCTTTCTTCTATCTTCCTTCAGTTTCTTCCTACATCTTCTGCTTCTGGTTCTTATTCTTCTAGTTCTTCTTATTCTTCTGGTTCTTCATCCGGTCTTCTCATCCGACATCTTCCTCAGCGGTGCCTTCTTCACTTCATCTTCTTTCCTCCGGCTGCTCCGCATCCAGGATTGGATGGGAGGCTCCCGCTGTGTGATGCTTCTCCTCTTCTGACGGTTCTTAAATAACGGAGGGCGGGTGACCCTGCCCCCCTCTGACGTCATGGGAAATGCCACAGGGAAGTCCCCGTGCATCAGAGGGGGCGGGGTCACCCACCCCGTGCGTCAGAGGGGGGCGGGGTTACCTGCCCTCCATTATTTAAGAACTGTCAGAAGAGGAGAAGCGTCACACAGCGGGAGCCTCCCGTCCAATCGTGGATGCGGCGCGGCCCGAGGAAAGAAGATGAAGTGAAGAAGGCGCTGCTGAGGAAGATGACGGACGAGAAGACCGGATGAAGAACCAGAAGAACAAGAAGAACCAGAAGAACAAGAACCAGAAGAAGAAGAAGATGGAGAAAGAAACCGAAGGAAGATAGAAGACAGAAGAAAGAAGATAGAAGAAAGAAGAAGCATTTAAATAAAGGAATTGTCAAAAACTGTCTCTTGTCTTTTTTAACATTTTTGACATTTTTTTGTGAAAGGGTTGTGGGGATGAGGCCCTTGTCCCCATCAACATGGGGACAAGGTGTTTTGGGGGGCTACCCCCAAAGCACCCTCCCAATATTGAGGGCATGTGGCCTGGTACGGTTCAGGAGGGGGGGCGCTCTCTCATCCCCCCTCTTTTCCTGCGGCCTGCCAGGTTGTGTGCTCGGATAAGGGCCTGGTATGGATTTTTGGGGGTACCCCACGCCATTTTTTTTTTAATTTTGGCGCGGGTTCCCCTTAAAATCCATACCAGACCTGAAGGGTCTGGTATAGATTTTGAGGGGGACCCCACGCATTTAAAAAAAAAAAAATTTGGCCAGGGTTCCCCTTAATATCCATACCAGACCTGAAGGGCCTGGTATGGAATTTAGGGGGACCACCCGAGTCATTTTTTTTTTTAATTTTGGTTCAGGGTTCCCCTGTGGGGAATTCCCATGCCGTTTTTATCAATGAACTTCTATGTGTATTGTCGGACCAGCAATGCATTAATAGCCGCAAGTAGTTTTAAATGACTTTTTTTCCTTTGAAATGTCATTTTGCTGTCAGACTGTTCTAAACACGGGAAACATGCGCCCCTTTACAGGCATACTATAGACACCCCACAGGTACAAAATTTAAAGAGATATTACACTTTTATTGTTTCACTTTAAGCATTATTAAAATCACTGCTCCCGAAAAAACATCAGTTTTTAAAACTTTTTTTGCATTGATCCATGTCCCCTGGGGCAGGACCCAGGTCCCCAAACACTTTTTATGACAATACCATGCATATAAGCCTTTAAAATTAGCACTTTTGATTTCTCCCATAGACTTTTAAAGGGTGTTCCGCGGCATTCGAATTTGCCCCGAACACCCCAAATTGTTTGCTGTTCGGCGAACTGGCGAACAGCCCATGTTCGAGTCGAACATGAGTTCGACTCAAACTCGAAGCTCATCCCTACACCTCATGTAGTCACTTAACAATGTATTTTGTCAGCTCCATAGTAGTGCTTTACCCCAAACACCCCCTAAAATGTTTTTAAATGTGATTTGTGCTTTAAATTCAGGCAGAGTGCCAGAGGCTTTTTTTGGGGGTCCCCAAATCATTTGGAACCCTCCCTCCCCCCAACTGCTAAGTCAGCTGATACCAATTCTCTATCTATCCTCAATCATCTATCTGCTGACTTTGCCAACCCCATACACACTATACCCATCTCTTTTGTGGTCAGATTTATGGATGAATTCCCCAAAGCATGTAGTGCAAGGGCCTGCCTGTATACTTTCAAATAGTACTGTTTAAAGTTTTGGGATCATATTATTATCTTGATAGGTAATAGCAGAATGTCCAAATGTGCTAAAATGTGTACAATGTGTATTTATATCTTTGTATTATGACACTTCTTACCTGTCCAGTGGGCTGCCAATAGTGTAACTAAGTAGGGGCTGGCCAAAGTAATACCCATTAGTTAGGCATTCATCTCTCAATGAAGTGGAGAGGGTTACCTGTCCAAGAGTCCCCCCCCTATAATGTTAGAAATGGCCCATGGGAGGGGGTGGGGGAGGGGGAATCTGATAGATGTACCTTATACTTTGGTCTTTAAAAACTCCCTCAAATGAATATTATCTTGATGTTGGCCAGGTTTGTTTGTGTCTAATCTGCTTTCCCTGTTTATGTGCAAAATAACTAATTTTTTTTTACTTGTTTGACTCCACAGTTTCCTTCCACGCCACAGGAATGGCAGACTGTGGCCTCCAACTTTGCCCAGCAGGGGGACTTTCCTAACTGCGGAGGGGCAATTGATGGGAAACACGTCCACATCATCCCACCACCCAACTCGGGGTCGTACTATTTCAACTATAAGGTGTTCAATAGTATTGTGATGTTGGCGGTGGTGTCGGCTAATTACGACTTCCTGTATGGGGAAGAATGGCCGGATGTCCGATAGTGGAGTCATCGTCCAGACGGAGTTCTAGAGGCATCTCCAGAATGGCAGCTTGGACCTGCCACCTCCAGAAGACAATGTGAAAGGACTCCCATTCGTCTTTGTTGCAGATGAAGCGTTTGCGCTGGGGACCATATTATGCGGCCATTCCTGATGAAGACCCTCACCCCGGATGAGAAGGTTTTTAATTACCAGCTGGCCAGAGCCAGAAGAGTGGTGAAGAACACGTTTGGAATCATGGCCAGCCGGTTCTGCCTATTTCTTACACCCATACACATGGCAGAGTACAAACTGAATCATATCATCCTGGCGTGCTGTGTTCTACACAACTTTTTATGGCAACATTCTGCCAACTATGCTGGCTCAGTTGGGCCTAAAGCTGGAATTCAAAATGAACCAACCCTGACGGCGCTTGAAAGTGGCCGTCCTGGCTTGCCCCCCTGAGTGCCCCTTGATGTCCGTCTAAGATACCTTGAATTCTTTGCGGGTAGGGGGGCTATTAATATGCCAGACAATGTCTGAAACCTTTTTTAAATAAAAAAAAGAATTTAACTACTAAAATCTTTGGTGACATTTACTGCTTGTGTTTCTTTTAGCTGACCCTGACAGAAATGTGGTGAGTCCTGAAAATGGCGTGATTGTGTAACATTACAAAGCATTGTTGGGTGTTATTTACTAAAGGCAAAGACACTTTGCACTACAAGTGCACTTGAAACAGCACTTGTAGTGCAAAGTGGATTTTCCACTTTGAAATAACCCCCATTGTCACTGAAAACACCAATTAGAGCACAACAAAAGTTTTGGAGCGTTGAAACAATAATCCACACATTCTTGATTAACAATCTTTTTTAATACCAGCACAATCACATGTGCATTTAGAAAAGATTTTTAAAACAAACCAACATGTTTGTTGTATAACAATTTTTGGGGTCATATTAGAAAAAAGTAGAAATGTCCATTTAAGATAAAACAGGCATGTTTAAAACCAACAAGAAAGACACAAATCTTAAACTTACAAAGTTTATATTTGGTAGAATTTGAAGGCAATATCAGACATGAGTATTTACAAACTGTGTTTGATATTGCGTTCAGATGGGATGAAGTCACCCCTAGAAAAGCCAAATTTTGAAGATGCACACCAATTGCCGAATGTCAACATGTGCTATCTGCCATCATGGGGGATCAAGGGACGTGTTTTGTGGGTGCAACCCCTTCCTCACAGCTACTTTATTATTGAGGAAGGGGTTGCCCCACAAAAACGCATCCATTGATCTCCTGTGATGGCAGATAGCACATGTTGACACACTGTGTGCCTCTTCAAAATTTGGCTTTTCGCAAATATGTCAAAAAATGGTAAGAATTTTAGCTCACAAAAAGAGCAAAAAAAAAGGGATTTTGAGGGGTTTTAAACTCTCCCTAAAACATCAATGATGTTCTTCATTTTTTTGAACATCATTGATGCTTTTCTGGATGTTTTACAAGTCCCTATTATACCCCATGATCTCCCCGATCAGGATCTGTGCACTTTCTGAGGTGAAATGCCCTGGATCCACAACATCACGATCACCTAAAAAGATAGAAACAAAAACACACCATGTATTATAAATATGCCGGCATCCATCTCTTACCTGAGCCTGTGGTCGCAGACACTCACCTGTTGTGGTGACAATTTCCACCACGTCTTCCTCCTCCTGCTCTGCTTGGCCTGGGTGGATTTCCCCTTCTTCCAGAGGTGGGGGGTCTGTGGTCTCCTCGGATGAGGGGTGTCCTTCGAGTCTTCTATCCCCTATGTCAAAAAAAATAGGTATACTTAGCACACAGATATTTGATGGCAGAAATAGGAATATGAAACATTGCTTGGAAGTGGGGTACAATTGTCTGTTTTGGCAGAGTTCCAAGATGTAGAATTTTTAGTGTTCTTTGTCAAGCTTCAATACTTTACCTGTTTTGTACAAGCTTCACAGATAAAGACACCCCTATAGTATACACTGGAGCACCTGTGTGGGGCCCCCTAATAAAAAGGGTGTTCTTGTGTCCCACACTAGAGCTCCAGCGTCCAGATGTGAAAACTGCTGCTGAGTGTCCTCTCCTTACAAGGAATCTAGTTTGCATTTCATTCTAGTTACAAATCCATCTACACAACCAAATTATTTGCAGACAAGTAGGCCATAAAAAATTAGGGCAAATGCATATGGCCAAAACAATGGTGTTTTCTAGGACGAACGAACAATGTTTTATACGAACGAATAATGTGCCCATGAACATGAAAGTTGACATTTTAAACTGGATAACAGTTAAGAAAAGCACATAGAGCAGCACGAACGTAATAAACATAAAGAAAAGGAACACAGGACAACTACTTACTTTTTTGCAGCACTCTCCGGATCCTTCTGTACTGCTAGAGCTCTCTTAATTTGAGGTCCGACCACCGTTTCCTGAGCTGATCTTTTGATCGTCGTACCCTGAAATTCCGGTGCAGACTCTTGACCACTTTCGCCATGATCTTGGCCTTTCTGACATTGGGGTTGGGGTAAGGTCCATACTTTCCATCATAGTCAGCCCTCTTCATTATGTCGACCATCTCCGACTCCTGTGTGAGTTCTTAATTTTGGAAGCTCTAAATAAGGGGTTGAGGGGCCAAATAACATGTGATACCCACATTTGTGACCTCACACATAGTCCTCATCCTCCAGGTCCTACTCCTCCTCCAGGTCCTACTCCTCCTCCTACCACATCTCCAACACCAGAGCCACAGCTGGGAAGGAAGCGTGGAAGGAAGACCAGAGAGTGATGGCCCTGGGTTCAGTCTGGTCTGGCAAAAGATGCAGCCTCAATGTGAAATTAACAAGGGACACCTACACCAAGCAATCTCCTTGAGAGTAAATAATACAAGATACCAATGGTGTTGTGGTAACTTGACACACAAAACACACACAAAAATATTATGGAGTAAAAAAAAAAAAAAATCAGCCTTGAAAAAAATACAAAACAAAACAAAAAAAAAAAATCAGCCTTGAAAAAAATACAAAACAAAACAAAAAAAAACAAAACAGCCTTGAAAAAAATAAAACAACAAAAAACAAATTTGGTCGGATGTGACCAATCAAAATATATTGAGGGAATCACAATAAATAATAAAGAAAGAAGTTTGTGAGAAGTCTGTGTGAATATGAGCAGCAAAACTACTTCATTCTTCTCACATTATAAAGAAGAAGAGAGTGCGCTGTATTAAACAATTTTTTACATTGCAGCGTGATGAAAGTGCTCTATCCATTCCGAACGCTAATTTTACCAGACCGAGCTGTTCTGTCTCGGAATTTCTTCTGAGCATGCGTGGCACTTTGTGCATCGGAATTGTCCACACACGGGAGGAATTGACGCAGTCGGATTTTGTTGTGGGAAAATTTTATAGCCTGCTCTCAAACTTTGTGTGTCGGAAAATCCGATGGAAAATGTCCGATGGAGCCCACACATGGTCGGAATTTCCGACAACACGCTCCAATCGCACATTTTCCGTCAGAAAATCCGACCGTGTGTACGGGGCATTAAAGAGATATTGTTTACTGTGTAGTGAGAGAGTATCACTGCTCCAGGTGGGTTAGATAAAAGTAAAAGGCATCTGCTTCAGTCTAGAAGTCCGGGTGCTGGCAATGCTGCAGCAGTTAGACATCAAAGAAATCCTGGACAGCCGCACTCCAAAAATATTTGCCTTTATTCAATAAAGTGTCATCCAAAATACAGGTCACAGCAGAGTGGAACAAAGCTTACGCGTTTCGCACTACACAGAGTGCTTAGTCATAGCTAACAATCATAAAAATCAAAGTGAAATAAATAATAAAAGTTACAAACCATGTGACCACATAATTAGCAGATACCAATTAATCAATGAATATACCAATTAGGCATCATGGGTCACCTGTGGTTTCAACAAGTGCAGTGAAAAAAAGAACAAAAACGAGATCAATAAAAAAATGATTGAAAAAGTACAAATAAAGGATATCATGTGCAAAAAGCAAAAGTGTATGAAAAAGTTGTGTAAAAAATCTGTGTGAAGATATATGAATATAAAAATGTATGTATAAAAAAATGTGAAAATATATATGTTGAAATATGCATGTGTATAACAATGAAATAAAGTGAAAAAAAAATGTGAAAATGGTGGTAAATCTGTGTATGTGTATATCTAAGCAAACCAACAGTGATTAATGCTTTAAAATGATTTTAAATTTTAAAAGTGTGCACAAATTAAAGTGAAAAGAATAAAGAGCAATAAAAAGTGAAAGATGGAACTCTGTGGTGCTATAAATATTACTAAAATCGGACAGATCCATATAAATTAATGAATATTTGGTATATAAAACCAATATATGCAATCAAAATAAGGGATAAGGGAGAGGGGGGTGAGGGGGGAGAGTGGGAGGGGGGAGAGGGGAAAAACGAGGGGGAAGGAAAAGGGAGGAAAGGAAAAGGGGGAAAAGGAGGGAGGGGATGGGGGAGAGAAGGCAGGAGAGGGAATGGGGAAAAGGGGGGGGGAAGGGAAGAGGGGAAGGGAAAAATGGGAGGAAGGGAAAAAGAAAAAGGAAGAAATCGTGTTCACTAAATAGCTAAACATGAATGTCACTTACTATATCCAATGATGGCATTAGATGTTAAAAATAGTCTATATGGAATGTAACTACGATGATGTGTATTGTAAATGTTCATAAATGCGATATAAGAACAAATCTATGTGTGTAAAAAAGCAACCAAAATGCCGCACTTGTTGTAACCATCAATACACCAACCGATAAAACGCATCGTAAATAAGGAATATTATTGCGTCAATGGATATAGACGTAAAGACAATAACTGTTGACACTGCCATGTTATGTGTTAAAATTCCAAATATGGACACCTAAAGGAAATAAATATATACAAATACACCTAAAATCAACACAATCTACACAGAGATCCATAATGTACATAATCTACACAGAGGAACACCAGTATCTTCATATGTTCATAACATGAGGCTCAATGAGGATCTATAAACAGTCATAAAACCATTAATGAGTTGGTATAAGAAAGCTGATTGAGTATTATTTAATAAATGACGCTGCAAAGTAGAAAAAGATGCAAAAAATTGTATTAGAGCAGAACTTTCACTATAATATCTAAACCTGAACATGTGTATATAAATACTATTATATGCTAAGGTAGGGATTAACGAGTAGTTGTTGATAGCCCCCGTCGTTTGGATACCATTTTTTTCTGTCGCTACATTGATGACTTGTTGTTTATTACATCTGATGAAAAAGCCAGGTTAGAGCTATGGATCTATTTGGATCATATTTAAATGACAACAACCTCAATTTGAGATTCACTGGTAATCTTCATGCTATGACCATAGAGTTTCTTGAATTGAAACTGATAGGCACCAATGGAAAGGTTATCACAGGTTTACACAGAAAGCCCACGGCTGGCAACAGTCTTTTGAGAGCAGACTCTGCCCATCCGAGTCATATAATTAGGGGTATACCTTATGGTCAGTTCCTTAGATAGAAACGTTTATGTCAGGGGTGTCCAAACTATGGCCCTCCAGCTGTTGCAGAACTACACTTCCCATGAAGCATTGTAAAACTCTGAAATTCACAGACATTACTAGGCATGATGAGAATTGTAGTTCCTGAACAACTGGAGGGTCATAGTTTGGACACCCCTGGTTTATGTAGTATATCGGATACATTTGAGAAGGAGGCCAAAGATATGACACAGAGGTTTAGAGACAGGGGGTACCCTGATAAAATAACACAAAAAGCTTTATCTGCAGCTAGCAGAATACCTAGAAATATCCTATTATTGGAGAATGCCAACAGCAATAGATACAGAAAACCTAAAATACAATAGGATCAAACACACAGTAACCAAATACGTCCCTATCTTATTGAACGATCCCATATACAATCAAATTCTCTTTAAGGGTATCAAGTTAGTTTCTCGTAGAGCACCCACATTGGGCAGTTCTCTTTCACCTAGCCTTTTTAGCAAGCAACAATCGAGACCGACTTGGTTGCACTTTAGAGGGAATTTTAAATGTGGCATTAATGGATGCGATTACTGTTGCTATATTAAAACAGGTAAAAATGACAAGTCCAGTACCAATTGCAAAAACATTTGATATTCTATCCTTTATCAATTGCAACACCCAGTACATAATATACGTCATTACCTGTGACTAGGGATGAGCTTTGTGTTCGAATTTAACGCATGTTCGACTCGAACATCGCCTGTTTGGCCGTTCACCGAATTATGAACGATATGGGCCGTTCGCGCCAAATTCGAGTGGCGCGTCACGGCCCATAATTCACTGCGGCATCGCAGTGCATTGCTGGCTGATGATTGGCCAAGCATGCACTATGAACCACATACTTGGCCAATCACAGCGCTGTCTGTACAGAGAGCTGTAATTGGCCAAAGCCAGGGTGGCTTTGGCCAATTATATCTCAGGGGGTTTAGTACTCGCACCACACTATATAAGGCCGCCTGCACAGCGGCCCTGTGTGGTGTGTTCCGGCGTTGAGAGAGACATAGATAGACAGAGAGACAGTGTCAATTGATTTAAGTTAGATAGAGTAGGCAGGCGAGTCAGTTAGCTGCACTTACAATGTATTGTGTATATATACACATCCTAGGTGTTGTGTATATATACATATATATATATATATATATATATATATATATATATATATATATATATATATACTGTATTCAGTTTAGCTAGATCCGTTCCTGTTATTCTCTTCCTACTACTGACAAGCAGGCAGGTGTTATTAAACTATTTACAACTACCTGAAGAAAATTAGTGGTGTTCTTCTGATCCTATTAGTACAGTACCGCAGGCAGCTGCAATATTTACAAGTTAGTGTAGTGCTTCCTCTGCACAGTGTGCACCTAATGCCCTGTACACACGGTCGGATTTTCTGATGGAAAATGTCCGATCGGAGCGTGTTGTCGGAAATTCCGACCATGTGTGGGCTCCATCGGACATTTTCCATTGGATTTTCCGACACACAAAGTTGGAGAGCAGGAGATAAAATTTTCCGACAACAAAATCCGTTGTCGGAAATTCCAATCGCGTGTACACAAATCCGACGGATAAAGTGCCACGCATGCTCAGAATAAATAAAGAGATGAAAGCTATTGGCCACTGCCCCGTTTATAGCCCCGACGTACGTGTTTTACGTCACCGCATTCAAAATGATCAGATTTTCTGACAACTTTGTGTGACCGTGTGTATGCAAGACAAGTTTGAGCCAACATCCGTCTGAAAAAATCCTAGGTCGTAAGTCCGATCGTGTGTACGCCCTATAAAGCTACCTAAACAAAATTAGTGGTGTTCTTCTGATCTTATTAGTACAGTACCGAAGGCAGCTGCAGTATTTACAAGTTAGTGTAGTGCGTTCTCTGCACATTGTGCACCTAAAGCTACCTGAAGAAAATTAGTGGTGTTCTTCTGATCCTATTAGTACAGTACCACAGGCATCTGTAGTATTTACAAGTTAGTGTAGTGCATCCTCTGCACAGTGTGCACTAAAGCTACCTGAAGAAAATTAGTGGTGTTCTTCTAAACCTATTAGTACAGTACTGCAGGCAGCTGCAGTATTTACAAGTTAGTGTAGTGCGTCCTCTACACAGTGTGCACCTAAAACTACCTGAAGAAAATGAGTGGTGTTCTTCTGATCCTATTAGTACAGTACCACAGGCATCTGTAGTATTTACAAGTTAGTGTAGTGCATCCTCTGCACATTGTGCACCTAAAGCTACCTGAAGAAAATTAGTGCTGTTCTTCTAATTCTATTAGTACAGTACCACAGGCAGCTGCAGTATTTACAAGTTAGTGTAGTGTGTCCTCTGCACAGTGTGCACCTAAAGCTACCTGAAGAAAATGAGTGGTGTTCTTCTGATCCTATTAGTACAGTACCGCAGACAGCTGCAGTATTTACAAGTTAGCTTAGTGCGTCCTCTGCACAGTGTGCACCTAAAGCTACCTAAACAAAATTAGTGGTTTTCTTCTGATCTTATTAGTACAGTACCAAAGGCAGCTGCAGTATTTACAAGTTAGTGTAATGCGTTCTCTGCACATTGTGCACCTAAAGCTACCTGAAGAAAATTAGTGGTGTTCTTCTGATCCTATTAGTACAGTACCACAGGCAGCTGCAGTATTTACAAGTTAGTTTAGTGCGTCCTCTGCACAGTGTGCACCTAAAGCTACCTGAATAAAATTGGTGGTGTTCTTCTGATCCTATTAATACCACAGACAGGCAGCTAGAGTATTTACAGTAATGCCCTGTACACACGATGGAAAATATGTGATAGGACCTTGTTGTCGGAAATTCCGACCGTGTGTGGGCTCCATCACACATTTTCCATCGGATCTTCTGACACACAAAGTTTGAGAGCAGGCTATTAAATTTTCAGACAACAAAATCCGTTGTCGGAAATTCCGATCGTGTGTACACAAGTCCGACGCACAAATTGCCACGCATGCTCAGAATGCATAAAGAGATGAAAGCTATTGGCTACTGCCCTGTTTATAGTCCCGACGTACGTGTTTTACGTCACCGCGTTCAGAATGATCGGATTTTCCGACAACTTTGTGTGACCGTGTTTAACTTATATACTGGGGTATGGCGCTCCCTTTAGGATAATGAGGTAATGTGGTAGGGGTTTTTTTTTAATATAATTCCTTGTACCTAAAACCAGTTTTGACTTCAATAATACCCCTATTGGTGGTACAGAATACCATCAACACTATAAAGTGCAGAAACTTAATGTGCAATAGTGCAATCTTCAGTGAACCAATTCATAACTTATACATGTGATCACGTTTACAAAATATATCAAACTAATATTTGGGGGTTATGTGCTGAACCCCTAATTAAATATTAGATTTTCACCAACAAGTCAGCATAAATACTGACTTATCCGCAAAAACCATACACACACCTTAAACCAAGTAAGATTAATTATAGATGTGTTAAAACAATGATTTCCTGCAAACCCCTATATCACATGAACTCAGTGCGGGTGTGAGCAGAACAATTAGTAATACGTAATAAGTGATAATAAAAGTAAGTGATGATAAAGATTATAGTCCATATAATGATCAGTCAAAATGTTCAAATCCGATGTTCAAAATTAACTCCAAAGCTGTGACTGGGGTGCTCTCAGATGATAATGTGACTTGTTGTGCTCCCCCCATGGGTCCCCATTTACCGACTCCCGCAACCCCAAAAGGGGCAAACAGCGTAGGGTATCACGGCCACAGACTCCTCTCCACCGCGATCATCTGGGGTATCCGGATTGGTCTCCGCTCACCATGTTCTATTTAGGGTATGTTCTCAATGGCTCCCTCCTCTGCACTGTCAGTAGCCCAGCCAGCAAAAATGTGTTGCTGAGTTGGCCACTCCAATGCACAGACCTGAATGGAATGAGGCTCCTGCAGTATGAGTACATCTGACTCAAGTGTATGGGACACTAGAATGAAGGAGCAGCCAGGCACGGCATTCGTTTTCTAATTCAGCCCTAGGAGGAGGTAAGTACAGGCCTGCACCATGTGCATGCAACACAAGTTTGAGCCAACATCCGTCTGAAAAAATCCTAGGATTTTGTTGTGGGAATGTCGGATCAATGTCCGACCGTGTGTACGGGGCATTAGTGTACTGTGTAATCTGCACAGTGTGCATCTAAAGCTACCTGAATAAAATTGGTGGTGTTCTTCTGATCCTATTAATACCACAGGCAGGCAGCTACAGTATTTACATTTAGTGTACTGTGTCCTCTGCACAGTATGCACCTAAAGCTACATGAATAAAATTGGTGGGGTTCTGATCCTATTAATACCACAGACAGGCAGCTACAGTATTTAGTTAGTGTAGTGCGTCCTCTGCACAGTGTGCACCTAAAGCTACCTGAATAAAATTGGTGGTGTTCTTCTGATCCTATTAATACCACAGGCAGGCAGCTACAGTATCTACAGTTAGTGTACTGTGTCCTCTGCACAGTGTGCACCTAAAGCTACCTGAATAAAATTGGTGGTGTTCTTCTGAACCTATTAATACCACAGGCAGGCAGCTACAGTATTTACAATTAGTGTACTGTGTCCTCTGCACAGTGTACACCTAAAGCTACCTGAATAAAATTGGTGGTGTTCTTCTGATCCTATTAATATCACAGGCAGGCAGCTACAGTATTTACAGTAATGCCCCGTACACACGGTCGGATTTTCTGATGAAAAATGTGTGATAGGACCTTGTCGGAAATTCCGTCCCTGTGTGGGCTCCATCACACATTTTCCATCAGAATTTCCCACACAAAAAGTTTGAGAGCCTTCTATAAAATTTTCCGACAACAAAATCCGTTGTCGGAAATTCCAATCGTGTGTACACAAATCCGACGCGCAAAGTGCCACGCATGCTCAGAATAAATTAAGAGACGAAAGCTATTGGCTACTGCCCCGTTTATAGTCCCGACGTACGTGTTTTATGTCACCGTGCTCAGAATGATCGGATTTTCCGATAACTTTGTGTGACCGTGTGTATGAGCCATTATCCGTCTGAAAAAATCCATGGATTTTGTTGTCGGAATGTCGGATCAATGTCCGACCATGTGTACGGGGCATTAGTGTACTGTGTAATCTGCACAGTGTGCACCTATGCTACCTGAATAAAATTGGTGGTGTTCTTCTGATCCTATTAATACCACAGGCAGGCAGCTACAGTATTTAGTTAGTGTACTGTGTCCTCTGCACAGTGTGCACCTAAAGCTACATAAATAAAATTGGTGGCGTTCTTCTGCTCCTATTAATACCACAGGCAGGCAGCTACAGTATTTACAGTTAGTGTAGTGCGTCCTCTGCGCAGTGTGCACCTAAAGCTACCTGAAGAAAATTAGTGGTGTTCTGATCCTATTAGTACAGTACCACAGGCAGCTGTAGTATTTACAAGTTAGTATAGTGCGTCCTCTTCACAGTGTGCACCTAAAGCTACCTGGCGAAAATTTGTGGTGTACTTCTGATCCTATTAGTATAGTACCGCAGGCTGCTGCAGTATTTACAAGTTAGTTTAGTGTGTCCTCTGCACAGTGTGCACCTAAAGCTACATAAACAAAATTAGTGGTGTTCTTCTGATCCTATTAGTACAGTACCGCAGGCAGCTGCAGTATTTACAAGTTAGTGTAGTGCGTTCTCTGCACAGTGTGCACCTAAACCTACCTGAAGAAAATTAGTAGTGTTCTTCTGATCCTATTAGTACAGTGCCACAGGCAGCTGCAGTATTTGCAAGTTAGTGTAGTGCGTTCTCTGCACAGTGTGCACCTAAAGCTACCTGAATAAAATTGGTGGTGTTCTTCTGATCCTATTAATACCACAGGCAGGCAGCTACAGTATTTACAGTTAGTGTACTGTGTCTTCTGCGCAGTGTGCACCTAAAGCTACCTGAATAAAATTGGTGGTGTTCTTCTGATCCTATTAATACCACAGGCAGGCAGCTACAGTATTTACAGTTAGTGTACTGTGTCCTCTGCACAGTGTGCACCTAAAGCTACCTGAATAAAATTGGTAGTCTTCTTCTGATCCTATTAATATCACAGGCAGGCAGCTACAGTATTTACAGTAATGCCCCGTACACACGGTTGGATTTTCCAACGGAAAATGTGTGATAGGACCTTGTTGTCGGAAATTCCGTCCCTGTGTGGGCTCCATCACGCATTTTCCATCGGAATTTCTGACACACAAAGTTTGAGAGCTTGCTATAAAATTTCCGACAACAAAATCCGTTGTCGGAAATTCTGATCATGTGTACACAAATGCGACGCACAAGGTGCCACGCATGCTGAAAATAAATTAAGAGATGAAAGCTATTGGCTACTGTCCCGTTTATAGTCCCGACGTACGTGTATTACGTCACCGTGTTCACAAGGATCGGATTTTCTGACAACTTTGTGTGACCGTATGTATGCAAGACAAGTTTGAGCCAACATCCGTTGGAAAAAATCCATGGATTTTGTTGTCGGAATGTCTGATCAATGTCCGACTGTGTGTACAGGGCATTAGTGTAGTGCGTCCTCTGCACAGTGTGCACCTAAAGCTACCTGAAGAAAATTAGTGGAGTTCTTCTGATCCTATTAGTACAGTACCGCAGGCAGCTGCAGTATTTGCAAGTTAGTGTAGTGCGTCCTCTGCACAGTGTGCACCTAAAGCTACAAGAATAATATTGGTGTTGTTCTTCTGATCCTATTAATACCACAGACAGGCAGCTACAGTATTTACAGTTAGTGTAGTGCGTCCTCTGCACGGTGTGCACCTAAAGCTACCGGAAAAAAATTAGTGGTGTTCTTCTGATCCTATTAGTACAGTACCGCAGGCAGCTGCAGTATTTACAAGTTAGTGTAGTGTGTTCTCTGCACAGTGTGCACCTAAAGCTACCTGAAAAAAATTAGTGATGTTCTTTTGATCCTATTAGTACAGTACCACAGGCAGCTGTAGTATTTACAAGTTAGTGTAGTGCATCCTCTGCACAGTGTGCACCTAAAGCTACCTGAAGAAAATTAGTGGTGTTCTTCTGATCCTATTAGTATAGTACCACAGGCAGCTGCAGTATTTATAAGTTAGTTTAATGCGTCCTCTGCACAGTGTGCACCTAAAGCTACCTGACAAAAATTTGTGGGGTACTTCTGATTATATTAGTACAGTACCGCAGGCTTCTGCAGTATTTACAAGTTAGTTTAGTGCGTCCTCTGCACAGTGTGCACCTAAAGCTACATAAACAAAATTAGTGGTGTTCTTCTGATCCTATTAGTACAGTACCGCAGGCAGCTGCAGTATTTACAAGTTAGTGGAGTGCGTTCTCTGCACAGTGTGCACCTACAGCTACCTGAATAAAATTGGTGGTGTTCTTATGATCCTATTAATACCACAGGCAGGCAGCTACAGTATTTACAATTAGTGTGATGTGTCCTCTGCACAGTGTGCACCTAAAGCTACCTGAATAAAATTGGTGGTGTTCTTCTGATCCTATTAATATCACAGGCAGTCAACTACAGTATTTACAGTAATGCGACGTACACATGGTCGGATTTTATGACGGAAAATGTGTGATAGGACCTTGTTGTCGGAAATTCCATCCTTGTGTGGGCTCAATCACGCATTTTCCATCGGAATTTCCGACACACAAAGTTTGAGAGCTTACTATAAAATTTTCCGACAAAAAAATCCGTTGTTGGAAATTCCGATCGTATGTACACAAATCCGACGCACAAAGTGCCACGCATGCTCAAAATAAATTAAGAGACGAAAGCTATTGGCTACTGCTCCGTTTATAGTCCCGACGTACATGTATTACGTCACCGCGTTCACAAGGATCGGATTTTCCGACAACTTTGTGTGACCGTATGTATGCAAGTTTGAGCCAACATCCATGGATTTTGTTGTCGGAATATTCGATCAATGTTTGACTGTATGTACAGGGCATTAGTGTAGTGCGTCCTCTGCACAGTGTGCACCTAAAGCTACCTGAAGAAAATTAGTAGAGTTCTTCTGATCCTATTAGTACAGTACCGCAGACAGCTGCAGTATTTATAAGTTAGTGTAGTGCATCCACTGCACAGTGTGCACCTAAAGCTACCTGAAGAAAATTAGTGGTGTTCTTCTGATCCTATTAGTTTAGTACCGCAGGCAGCTGCAGTATTTACAAGTTAGTGTAGTGCGTCCTCTGCTGTGTGCACCTAAAGTTACCTGAAGAAAATTAATGGTGTTCTTCTGATCCTATTAGTACAGTACCGCAGGCAGCTGCAGTATTTATAAGTTAGTGTAGTGCGTCCTCTGCTGTGTGCACCTAAAGTTACCTGAAGAAAATTAATGGTGTTCTTCTGATCCTATTAGTACAGTACCACAGGCAGCTGCAGTATTTATAAGTTAGTTTAGTGCGTCCTCTGCACAGTGTGCACCTAAAGCTACCGAAACAAAATTAGTGGTTTTCTTCTGATCTTATTAGTACAGTACCGAAGGCAGCTGCATTATTTACAAGTTAGTGTAATGCGTTCTCTGCACAGTGTGCACCTAAAGCTACCTGAAGAAAATTAGTGGAGTTCTTCTTATCCTATTAGTACAGTACCGCAGACAGCTGCAGTATTTAGTTAGTGTAGTGCGTCCTCTGCACAGTGTGCACCTAAAGCTACCTGAAGAAAATTAGTGGTGTTCTTCTGATCCTATTAATACCACAGGCAGGCAGCTACAGTATTTACAGTTAGTGTACTGTGTCCTCTGCACAGTATGCACCTAAAGCTACATGAATAAAATTGGTGGTGTTCTGATCCTATTAATACCACAGGCAGGCAGCTACAGTATTTTTGTTAGTGTAGTGCGTCCTCTGCACAGTGTGCACCTAAAGCTACCTGAATAAAATTGGTGGTGTTCTTCTGATCCTATTAATACCACAGGCAGGCAGCTACACTATTTACAGTTAGTGTACTGTGTCCTCTGCACAGTGTGCACCTAAAGCTACCTGAATAAAATTGGTGGTGTTCTTCTGAACCTATTAATACCACAGGCAGGCAGCTACAGTATTTACAGTTAGTGTACTGTGTCCTCTGCACAGTGTGCACCTAAAGATACCTGAATAAAATTGGTGGTGTTCTTCTGATCCTATTAATATCACCGGCAGGCAGCTACAGTATTTACAGTAATGCCCCGTACACACGGTCGGATTTTCTGACGAAAAATGTGTGATAGGACCTTGTTGGAAATTCCGTCCCTGTGTGGGCTCCATCACGCATTTTCCATCGGAATTTCCGACACAAAAAGTTTGAGAGCCTTCTATAAAATTTTCCGACAACAAAATCTGTTGTCGGAAATTCAAATCGTGTGTACACAAATCCGACGTGCAAGGTGCCACGCATGCTCAAAATAAATTAAGAGACGAAAGCTCGTACGCGTTTTACGTCACCGCGTTCAGAACGATCGGATTTTCTGACAACTTTGTGTGACCGTTTGTATGCAAGACAAGTTTGAGCCATTATCCGTCGGAAAAAATCCATGGATTTTGTTGACGGAATGTCGGATCAATGTCCGACCATGTGTACGGGGCATTAGTGTTCTGTGTAATCTGCACAGTGTGCACCTATGCTACCTGAATAAAATTGGTGGTGTTCTTCTGATCCTATTAATACCACAGGAAGGCAACTACAGTATTTAGTTAGTGTACTGTGTCCTCTGGACAGTGTGCACCTAAAGCTACATGAATAAAATTGGTGGCGTTCTTCTGATCCTATTAATACCACAGGCAGGCAGCTACAGTATTTACAGTTAGTGTAGTGCGTCCTCTGCGCAGTGTGCACCTAAAGCTACCTGAAGAAAATTAGTGGTGTTCTGATCCTATTAGTACAGTACCGCAGGCAGCTGTAGTATTTACAAGTTAGTGTAGTGCGTTCTCTGCACAGTGTGCACCTAAAGCTACCTGGCGAAAATTTGTGGTGTACTTCTGATCCTATTAGTATAGTCCCGCTGGCTGCTGCAGTATTTACAAGTTAGTGTAGTGCGTTCTCTGCACAGTGTGCACCTAAAGCTACCTGAATAAAATTGGTAGTCTTCTTCTGATCCTATTAATATCACAGGCAGGCAGCTACAGTATTTACAGTAATGCCCCGTACACACGGTCGGATTTTCTGATGGAAAATGTCCGATCGGAGCGTGTTGTCGGAAATTCCGACCATGTGTGGGCTCCATCGGACATTTTCCATTGGATTTTCCGACACACAAAGTTGGAGAGCAGGAGATAAAATTTTCCGACAACAAAATCCGTTGTCGGAAATTCCAATCGCGTGTACACAAATCCGACGGATAAAGTGCCACGCATGCTCAGAATAAATAAAGAGATGAAAGCTATTGGCCACTGCCCCGTTTATAGCCCCGACGTACGTGTTTTACGTCACCGCATTCAAAATGATCAGATTTTCTGACAACTTTGTGTGACCGTGTGTATGCAAGACAAGTTTGAGCCAACATCCGTCTGAAAAAATCCTAGGTCGTAAGTCCGATCGTGTGTACGCCCTATAAAGCTACCTAAACAAAATTAGTGGTGTTCTTCTGATCTTATTAGTACAGTACCGAAGGCAGCTGCAGTATTTACAAGTTAGTGTAGTGCGTTCTCTGCACATTGTGCACCTAAAGCTACCTGAAGAAAATTAGTGGTGTTCTTCTGATCCTATTAGTACAGTACCACAGGCATCTGTAGTATTTACAAGTTAGTGTAGTGCATCCTCTGCACAGTGTGCACTAAAGCTACCTGAAGAAAATTAGTGGTGTTCTTCTAAACCTATTAGTACAGTACTGCAGGCAGCTGCAGTATTTACAAGTTAGTGTAGTGCGTCCTCTACACAGTGTGCACCTAAAACTACCTGAAGAAAATGAGTGGTGTTCTTCTGATCCTATTAGTACAGTACCACAGGCATCTGTAGTATTTACAAGTTAGTGTAGTGCATCCTCTGCACATTGTGCACCTAAAGCTACCTGAAGAAAATTAGTGCTGTTCTTCTAATTCTATTAGTACAGTACCACAGGCAGCTGCAGTATTTACAAGTTAGTGTAGTGTGTCCTCTGCACAGTGTGCACCTAAAGCTACCTGAAGAAAATGAGTGGTGTTCTTCTGATCCTATTAGTACAGTACCGCAGACAGCTGCAGTATTTACAAGTTAGCTTAGTGCGTCCTCTGCACAGTGTGCACCTAAAGCTACCTAAACAAAATTAGTGGTTTTCTTCTGATCTTATTAGTACAGTACCAAAGGCAGCTGCAGTATTTACAAGTTAGTGTAATGCGTTCTCTGCACATTGTGCACCTAAAGCTACCTGAAGAAAATTAGTGGTGTTCTTCTGATCCTATTAGTACAGTACCACAGGCAGCTGCAGTATTTACAAGTTAGTTTAGTGCGTCCTCTGCACAGTGTGCACCTAAAGCTACCTGAATAAAATTGGTGGTGTTCTTCTGATCCTATTAATACCACAGACAGGCAGCTAGAGTATTTACAGTAATGCCCTGTACACACGATGGAAAATATGTGATAGGACCTTGTTGTCGGAAATTCCGACCGTGTGTGGGCTCCATCACACATTTTCCATCGGATCTTCTGACACACAAAGTTTGAGAGCAGGCTATTAAATTTTCAGACAACAAAATCCGTTGTCGGAAATTCCGATCGTGTGTACACAAGTCCGACGCACAAATTGCCACGCATGCTCAGAATGCATAAAGAGATGAAAGCTATTGGCTACTGCCCTGTTTATAGTCCCGACGTACGTGTTTTACGTCACCGCGTTCAGAATGATCGGATTTTCCGACAACTTTGTGTGACCGTGTTTAACTTATATACTGGGGTATGGCGCTCCCTTTAGGATAATGAGGTAATGTGGTAGGGGTTTTTTTTTAATATAATTCCTTGTACCTAAAACCAGTTTTGACTTCAATAATACCCCTATTGGTGGTACAGAATACCATCAACACTATAAAGTGCAGAAACTTAATGTGCAATAGTGCAATCTTCAGTGAACCAATTCATAACTTATACATGTGATCACGTTTACAAAATATATCAAACTAATATTTGGGGGTTATGTGCTGAACCCCTAATTAAATATTAGATTTTCACCAACAAGTAAGCATAAATACTGACTTATCCGCAAAAACCATACACACACCTTAAACCAAGTAAGATTAATTATAGATGTGTTAAAACAATGATTTCCTGCAAACCCCTATATCACATGAACTCAGTGCGGGTGTGAGCAGAACAATTAGTAATACGTAATAAGTGATAATAAAAGTAAGTGATGATAAAGATTATAGTCCATATAATGATCAGTCAAAATGTTCAAATCCGATGTTCAAAATTAACTCCAAAGCTGTGACTGGGGTGCTCTCAGATGATAATGTGACTTGTTGTGCTCCCCCCATGGGTCCCCATTTACCGACTCCCGCAACCCCAAAAAAGGGGCAAACAGCATGGGGTATCACGGCCACAGACTCCTCTCCACCGCGATCATCTGGGGTATCCGGATTGGTCTCCGCTCACCATGTTCTATTTAGGGTATGTTCTCAATGGCTCCCTCCTCTGCACTGTCAGTAGCCCAGCCAGCAAAAATGTGTTGCTGAGTTGGCCACTCCAATGCACAGACCTGAATGGAATGAGGCTCCTGCAGTATGAGTACATCTGACTCAAGTGTATGGGACACTAGAATGAAGGAGCAGCCAGGCACGGCATTCGTTTTCTAATTCAGCCCTAGGAGGAGGTAAGTACAGGCCTGCACCATGTGCATGCAACACAAGTTTGAGCCAACATCCGTCTGAAAAAATCCTAGGATTTTGTTGTGGGAATGTCGGATCAATGTCCGACCGTGTGTACGGGGCATTAGTGTACTGTGTAATCTGCACAGTGTGCATCTAAAGCTACCTGAATAAAATTGGTGGTGTTCTTCTGATCCTATTAATACCACAGGCAGGCAGCTACAGTATTTACATTTAGTGTACTGTGTCCTCTGCACAGTATGCACCTAAAGCTACATGAATAAAATTGGTGGGGTTCTGATCCTATTAATACCACAGACAGGCAGCTACAGTATTTAGTTAGTGTAGTGCGTCCTCTGCACAGTGTGCACCTAAAGCTACCTGAATAAAATTGGTGGTGTTCTTCTGATCCTATTAATACCACAGGCAGGCAGCTACAGTATCTACAGTTAGTGTACTGTGTCCTCTGCACAGTGTGCACCTAAAGCTACCTGAATAAAATTGGTGGTGTTCTTCTGAACCTATTAATACCACAGGCAGGCAGCTACAGTATTTACAATTAGTGTACTGTGTCCTCTGCACAGTGTACACCTAAAGCTACCTGAATAAAATTGGTGGTGTTCTTCTGATCCTATTAATATCACAGGCAGGCAGCTACAGTATTTACAGTAATGCCCCGTACACACGGTCGGATTTTCTGATGAAAAATGTGTGATAGGACCTTGTCGGAAATTCCGTCCCTGTGTGGGCTCCATCACACATTTTCCATCAGAATTTCCGACACAAAAAGTTTGAGAGCCTTCTATAAAATTTTCCGACAACAAAATCCGTTGTCGGAAATTCCAATCGTGTGTACACAAATCCGACGCGCAAAGTGCCACGCATGCTCAGAATAAATTAAGAGACGAAAGCTATAGGCTACTGCCCCGTTTATAGTCCCGACGTACGTGTTTTATGTCACCGTGCTCAGAATGATCGGATTTTCCGATAACTTTGTGTGACCGTGTGTATGAGCCATTATCCGTCTGAAAAAATCCTAGGATTTTGTTGTGGGAATGTCGGATCAATGTCCGACCATGTGTACGGGGAATTAGTGTACTGTGTAATCTGCACAGTGTGCACCTATGCTACCTGAATAAAATTGGTGGTGTTCTTCTGATCCTATTAATACCACAGGCAGGCAGCTACAGTATTTAGTTAGTGTACTGTGTCCTCTGCACAGTGTGCACCTAAAGCTACATAAATAAAATTGGTGGCGTTCTTCTGCTCCTATTAATACCACAGGCAGGCAGCTACAGTATTTACAGTTAGTGTAGTGCGTCCTCTGCGCAGTGTGCACCTAAAGCTACCTGAAGAAAATTAGTGGTGTTCTGATCCTATTAGTACAGTACCACAGGCAGCTGTAGTATTTACAAGTTAGTATAGTGCGTCCTCTTCACAGTGTGCACCTAAAGCTACCTGGCGAAAATTTGTGGTGTACTTCTGATCCTATTAGTATAGTACCGCAGGCTGCTGCAGTATTTACAAGTTAGTTTAGTGTGTCCTCTGCACAGTGTGCACCTAAAGCTACATAAACAAAATTAGTGGTGTTCTTCTGATCCTATTAGTACAGTACCGCAGGCAGCTGCAGTATTTACAAGTTAGTGTAGTGCGTTCTCTGCACAGTGTGCACCTAAACCTACCTGAAGAAAATTAGTAGTGTTCTTCTGATCCTATTAGTACAGTGCCACAGGCAGCTGCAGTATTTGCAAGTTAGTGTAGTGCGTTCTCTGCACAGTGTGCACCTAAAGCTACCTGAATAAAATTGGTGGTGTTCTTCTGATCCTATTAATACCACAGGCAGGCAGCTACAGTATTTACAGTTAGTGTACTGTGTCTTCTGCGCAGTGTGCACCTAAAGCTACCTGAATAAAATTGGTGGTGTTCTTCTGATCCTATTAATACCACAGGCAGGCAGCTACAGTATTTACAGTTAGTGTACTGTGTCCTCTGCACAGTGTGCACCTAAAGCTACCTGAATAAAATTGGTAGTCTTCTTCTGATCCTATTAATATCACAGGCAGGCAGCTACAGTATTTACAGTAATGCCCCGTACACACGGTTGGATTTTCCAACGGAAAATGTGTGATAGGACCTTGTTGTCGGAAATTCCGTCCCTGTGTGGGCTCCATCAAGCATTTTCCATCGGAATTTCTGACACACAAAGTTTGAGAGCTTGCTATAAAATTTCCGACAACAAAATCCGTTGTCGGAAATTCTGATCATGTGTACACAAATGCGACGCACAAGGTGCCACGCATGCTGAAAATAAATTAAGAGATGAAAGCTATTGGCTACTGTCCCGTTTATAGTCCCGACGTACGTGTATTACGTCACCGTGTTCACAAGGATCGGATTTTCTGACAACTTTGTGTGACCGTATGTATGCAAGACAAGTTTGAGCCAACATCCGTTGGAAAAAATCCATGGATTTTGTTGTCGGAATGTCTGATCAATGTCCGACTGTGTGTACAGGGCATTAGTGTAGTGCGTCCTCTGCACAGTGTGCACCTAAAGCTACCTGAAGAAAATTAGTGGAGTTCTTCTGATCCTATTAGTACAGTACCGCAGGCAGCTGCAGTATTTGCAAGTTAGTGTAGTGCGTCCTCTGCACAGTGTGCACCTAAAGCTACAAGAATAATATTGGTGTTGTTCTTCTGATCCTATTAATACCACAGACAGGCAGCTACAGTATTTACAGTTAGTGTAGTGCGTCCTCTGCACGGTGTGCACCTAAAGCTACCGGAAAAAAATTAGTGGTGTTCTTCTGATCCTATTAGTACAGTACCGCAGGCAGCTGCAGTATTTACAAGTTAGTGTAGTGTGTTCTCTGCACAGTGTGCACCTAAAGCTACCTGAAAAAAATTAGTGATGTTCTTTTGATCCTATTAGTACAGTACCACAGGCAGCTGTAGTATTTACAAGTTAGTGTAGTGCATCCTCTGCACAGTGTGCACCTAAAGCTACCTGAAGAAAATTAGTGGTGTTCTTCTGATCCTATTAGTATAGTACCACAGGCAGCTGCAGTATTTATAAGTTAGTTTAATGCGTCCTCTGCACAGTGTGCACCTAAAGCTACCTGACAAAAATTTGTGGGGTACTTCTGATTATATTAGTACAGTACCGCAGGCTTCTGCAGTATTTACAAGTTAGTTTAGTGCGTCCTCTGCACAGTGTGCACCTAAAGCTACATAAACAAAATTAGTGGTGTTCTTCTGATCCTATTAGTACAGTACCGCAGGCAGCTGCAGTATTTACAAGTTAGTGGAGTGCGTTCTCTGCACAGTGTGCACCTACAGCTACCTGAATAAAATTGGTGGTGTTCTTATGATCCTATTAATACCACAGGCAGGCAGCTACAGTATTTACAATTAGTGTGATGTGTCCTCTGCACAGTGTGCACCTAAAGCTACCTGAATAAAATTGGTGGTGTTCTTCTGATCCTATTAATATCACAGGCAGTCAACTACAGTATTTACAGTAATGCGACGTACACATGGTCGGATTTTATGACGGAAAATGTGTGATAGGACCTTGTTGTCGGAAATTCCATCCTTGTGTGGGCTCAATCACGCATTTTCCATCGGAATTTCCGACACACAAAGTTTGAGAGCTTACTATAAAATTTTCCGACAAAAAAATCCGTTGTTGGAAATTCCGATCGTATGTACACAAATCCGACGCACAAAGTGCCACGCATGCTCAAAATAAATTAAGAGACGAAAGCTATTGGCTACTGCTCCGTTTATAGTCCCGACGTACATGTATTACGTCACCGCGTTCACAAGGATCGGATTTTCCGACAACTTTGTGTGACCGTATGTATGCAAGTTTGAGCCAACATCCATGGATTTTGTTGTCGGAATATTCGATCAATGTTTGACTGTATGTACAGGGCATTAGTGTAGTGCGTCCTCTGCACAGTGTGCACCTAAAGCTACCTGAAGAAAATTAGTAGAGTTCTTCTGATCCTATTAGTACAGTACCGCAGACAGCTGCAGTATTTATAAGTTAGTGTAGTGCATCCACTGCACAGTGTGCACCTAAAGCTACCTGAAGAAAATTAGTGGTGTTCTTCTGATCCTATTAGTTTAGTACCGCAGGCAGCTGCAGTATTTACAAGTTAGTGTAGTGCGTCCTCTGCTGTGTGCACCTAAAGTTACCTGAAGAAAATTAATGGTGTTCTTCTGATCCTATTAGTACAGTACCGCAGGCAGCTGCAGTATTTATAAGTTAGTGTAGTGCGTCCTCTGCTGTGTGCACCTAAAGTTACCTGAAGAAAATTAATGGTGTTCTTCTGATCCTATTAGTACAGTACCACAGGCAGCTGCAGTATTTATAAGTTAGTTTAGTGCGTCCTCTGCACAGTGTGCACCTAAAGCTACCGAAACAAAATTAGTGGTTTTCTTCTGATCTTATTAGTACAGTACCGAAGGCAGCTGCATTATTTACAAGTTAGTGTAATGCGTTCTCTGCACAGTGTGCACCTAAAGCTACCTGAAGAAAATTAGTGGAGTTCTTCTTATCCTATTAGTACAGTACCGCAGACAGCTGCAGTATTTAGTTAGTGTAGTGCGTCCTCTGCACAGTGTGCACCTAAAGCTACCTGAAGAAAATTAGTGGTGTTCTTCTGATCCTATTAATACCACAGGCAGGCAGCTACAGTATTTACAGTTAGTGTACTGTGTCCTCTGCACAGTATGCACCTAAAGCTACATGAATAAAATTGGTGGTGTTCTGATCCTATTAATACCACAGGCAGGCAGCTACAGTATTTTTGTTAGTGTAGTGCGTCCTCTGCACAGTGTGCACCTAAAGCTACCTGAATAAAATTGGTGGTGTTCTTCTGATCCTATTAATACCACAGGCAGGCAGCTACACTATTTACAGTTAGTGTACTGTGTCCTCTGCACAGTGTGCACCTAAAGCTACCTGAATAAAATTGGTGGTGTTCTTCTGAACCTATTAATACCACAGGCAGGCAGCTACAGTATTTACAGTTAGTGTACTGTGTCCTCTGCACAGTGTGCACCTAAAGATACCTGAATAAAATTGGTGGTGTTCTTCTGATCCTATTAATATCACCGGCAGGCAGCTACAGTATTTACAGTAATGCCCCGTACACACGGTCGGATTTTCTGACGAAAAATGTGTGATAGGACCTTGTTGGAAATTCCGTCCCTGTGTGGGCTCCATCACGCATTTTCCATCGGAATTTCCGACACAAAAAGTTTGAGAGCCTTCTATAAAATTTTCCGACAACAAAATCTGTTGTCGGAAATTCAAATCGTGTGTACACAAATCCGACGTGCAAGGTGCCACGCATGCTCAAAATAAATTAAGAGACGAAAGCTCGTACGCGTTTTACGTCACCGCGTTCAGAACGATCGGATTTTCTGACAACTTTGTGTGACCGTTTGTATGCAAGACAAGTTTGAGCCATTATCCGTCGGAAAAAATCCATGGATTTTGTTGACGGAATGTCGGATCAATGTCCGACCATGTGTACGGGGCATTAGTGTTCTGTGTAATCTGCACAGTGTGCACCTATGCTACCTGAATAAAATTGGTGGTGTTCTTCTGATCCTATTAATACCACAGGAAGGCAACTACAGTATTTAGTTAGTGTACTGTGTCCTCTGGACAGTGTGCACCTAAAGCTACATGAATAAAATTGGTGGCGTTCTTCTGATCCTATTAATACCACAGGCAGGCAGCTACAGTATTTACAGTTAGTGTAGTGCGTCCTCTGCGCAGTGTGCACCTAAAGCTACCTGAAGAAAATTAGTGGTGTTCTGATCCTATTAGTACAGTACCGCAGGCAGCTGTAGTATTTACAAGTTAGTGTAGTGCGTTCTCTGCACAGTGTGCACCTAAAGCTACCTGGCGAAAATTTGTGGTGTACTTCTGATCCTATTAGTATAGTCCCGCTGGCTGCTGCAGTATTTACAAGTTAGTGTAGTGCGTTCTCTGCACAGTGTGCACCTAAAGCTACCTGAATAAAATTGGTAGTCTTCTTCTGATCCTATTAATATCACAGGCAGGCAGCTACAGTATTTACAGTAATGCCCCGTACACACGGTCGGATTTTCCAGCGGAAAATGTGTGATAGGACCTTGTTGTTGGAAAATCCGTCCCTGTGTGGGCTCCATCACACATTTTCCATCGGAATTTCTGACACACAAAGCTTGAGAGCTTGCTATAAAATTTCCGACAACAAAATCCGTTGTCAGAAATTCCGATCGTGTGTGCACAAATCCGACGCACAAGTGCCACGCATGCTCAAAATAAATTAAGAGACGAAAGCTATTGGCTACTGTTCCGTTTATAGTCCCGATGTACATGTATTACGTCACCACATTCACAAGGATCGGATTTTCCGACAACTTTGTGTGACCGTATGTATGCAAGGCAAGTTTGAGCCAACATCCGTCAGAAAAAATCCATGGATTTTGTTGTCGGAATGTCCGATCAATGTCCGACTATGTGTACAGGGCATTAGTGTAGTGCGTCCTCTGCACAGTGTGCACCTAAAGCTACCTGAAGAAAATTAGTGGAGTTCTTCTGATCCTATTAGTATAGTACCGCAGGCAGCTGCAGTATTTACAAGTTAGTGTAGTGCGTCCTCTGCACAGTGTGCACCTAAAGCTACAAGAATAAAATTGGTGTTGTTCTTCTGATCCTATTAATACCACAGACAGGCAACTACAGTATTTACAGTTAGTGTAGTGCATTCTCTGCATGGTGTGCACCTAAAGCTACCGGAAAAAAATTAGTGGTGTTCTTCTGATCCTTTTAGTACAGTACCGCAGGCAGCTGCAGTATTTACAAGTTAGTGTAGTGTGTTCTCTGCACAGTGTGCACCTAAACCTACCTGAAAAAAAATAGTGATGTTCTTTTGATCCTATTAGTACAGTACCACAGGCAGCTGTAGTATTTACAAGTTAGTGTAGTGCATCCTCTGCACAGTGTGCACCTAAAGCTACCTGAAGAAAATTAGTGATGTTCTTCTGATCCTTTTAGTATAGTACCACAGGCAGCTGCAGTATTTACTAGTTAGTGTAGTGCGTCCTCTGCTGTGTGCACCTAAAGCTACCTGAAGAAAATTAGTGGTGTTCTTCTGATCCTACTAGTACAGTACCGCAGGCAGCTGCAGTATTTATAAGTTAGTTTAATGCGTCCTCTGCACAGTGTGCACCTAAAGCTACCTGACAAAAATTTGTGGTGTACTTCTCATCCTATTAGTACAGTACCGCAGGCTGCTGCAGTATTTACAAGTTAGTTTAGTTCGTCCTCTGCACAGTGTGCACCTAAAGCTACATAAACAAAATTAGTGGTGTTCTTCTGATCCTATTAGTACAGTACCGCAGACAGCTGCAGTATTTACAAGTTAGTGGAGTGCGTTCTCTGCACAGTGTGCACCTAAAGCTACCTGAATAAAATTGGTGGTGTTCTTCTGATCCTTTTAATACCACAGGCAGGCAGCTACAGTATTTACAGGTTGTGTACTGTGTCCTCTGCACAGTGTGCACCTAAAGCTACCTGAATAATATTGGTGGTGTTCTTCTGATCCTATTAATACCACAGGCAGGCAGCTACAGTATTTACAGTTAGTGTACTGTGTCCTCTGCACAGTGTGCACCTAAAGCTACCTGAATAAAATCGGTGGTGTTCTTCTGATCCTATTAATATCACAGGTAGGCAGCTACAGTATTTATAGTAATGCCCCGTACACACGGTCGGATATTCCGACGGAAATTGTGTGATAGGACCTTGTTGTCGGAAATTCCGACCGTGTGTGGGCTCCATCACGCATTTTCCATCGGAATTTCTGACACACAAAGTTTGAGAGCTTGCTAAAAATTTTTCTGATAACAAAATCCGTTGTCGAAAATTCTGATCGTGTGCACACAAATCCGACGCACAAAGTGCAACGCATGCTCAGAATAAATTAAGAGACGAAAGCTATTGGCTACTGCCCCATTTATAGTTCCGACGTACGTGTATTACGTCACCGCGTTCACAAGGATCGGATTTTCCGACAACTTTGTGTGACCGTATGTATGCAAGACAAGTTTGAGCCAACATCCGTCGGAAAAAATCCATGGATTTTGTTGTCGGAATGTCCGATCAATGTCTAACCGTGTGTACAGGGCATTAGTGTAGTGCGTCCTCTGCACAGTGTGCACCTAAAGCTACCTGAAGAAAATTAGTGGTGTTCTTCTGATCCTATTAGTACAGTACCACAGGCAGCTGCAGTATTTACAAGTTAGTGTAGTGCGTCCTCTTTACAGTGTGCACCTAAAGCTACCTGAAGAAAATTAGTGGTGTTCTTCTGATCCTATTAGTACAGTACCACAGGCAGCTGTAGTATTTTACAAGTTAGTGTAGTACGTCCTCTTTACAGTGTGCACCTAAAGCTACCTGAAGAAAATTAGTGGTGTTCTTCTGATCCTATCAGTACAGTACGGCAGGCAGCTGCACTATTTAAAAGTTAGTTTAGTGCGTCCTCTGCACAGTGTGCACCTAAAGCTACCTAAGCAAAATTTGTGGTGTTCTTCTGATCCTATTAGTACAGTACCACAGGCAGCTGCAGTATTTACAAGTTAGTGTAGTGCATTCTCTGCACAGTGTGCACCTAAAGCTACCTGAAGAAAATTGGTGGTGTTCTTCTGATCCTTTTAGTACAGTACCTCAGGCAGGTGCAGTATTTATAAGTTAGTTTAGTGTGACCTCTGCACGTTGTGCACCTAAAGCTACCTGAATAAAATTAGTGGTGTTCTTCTGATCCTATCAGTACAGTACGGCAGGCAGCTGCAGTATTTACAAGTTAGTGTAGTGCATTCTCTGCACAGTGTGCACCTAAATCTACCTGAATAAAATTGGTGGTGTTCTTCTGATCCTATTAATATCACAGGCAGGCGGCTACAGTATTTACAGTAATGCCCCGTACACACGGTCGGATTTTCCGACGGAAAATGTGTCATAGGACCTTGTTGTCAGAAATTCCGACCGTGTGTTGGCTCCATCATGCATTTTCCATTGGAATTTCCGACACACAAAGTTTGAGAGCTTGCTATGAAATTTTCCGACAACAAAATCCGTTGTTAGAAATTCCGATCGTGTGTACAAAAATCAGATGCACAAAGTGCCACGCATGCTCAGAATAAATTAAGAGATGAAAGCTATTGGCTACTGCCCCGTTTATAGTCCCGACGTACGTGTATTACGTCACTGCGTTCACACGGATCAGATTTTCCGACAACTTTGTGTGACCATATGTATGCAAGACAAGTTTGAGCCAACATCCGTCTGAAAAAATCCATGGATTTTGTTGTCAGAATGTCCGATCATTGTCCGACCGTGTGTACAGGGCATTAGTGTAGTGCGTCCTCTGCACAGTGTGCACATAAAGCTACCTGAAGAAAATTAGTGGTGTTATTCTGATCCTATTAGTACAGTACCACAGGCAGCTGTAGTATTTACAAGTTAGTGTAGTACGTCCTCTGCACAGTGTGCACCTAAAGCTACCTGAAGAAAATTAGTGATGTTCTTCTGATATTATTAGTATAGTACTGCAGGCAGCTGCAGTATTTACAAGTTAGTTTAGTGCGTCCTCTGCACAGTGTTCACCTAAAGCTACCTGAAGAAAATTAGTGGTGTTCTTCTGATCCTATTAGTACAGTACCACAGGCAGCTGTAGTATTTACAAGTTAGTATAGTACGTCCTCTGCACAGTGTGCACCTAAAGCTACCTGAAGAAAATTAGTGGTGTTCTTCTGATATTATTAGTATAGTACCGCAGGCAGCTGCAACATTTACAAGTTAGTGTAGTGCGTCCTCTGCACATTGTGCACCTAAAGCTACCTGAAGAAAATTATTGGTGTTCTTCTGATGCTATTAGTACAGTACCGCAGGCAGTTGCAGTAGTTGCAAGTTAGTTTACTGCGTCCTCTGCACAGTGTGCACCTAAAGCTACCTAAACAAAATTAGTGGTGTTCTTCTGATCCTATTAATAGCACAGGCAGGCAGCTAGAGTATTTACAGTTAGTGTACTGTGTAATCTGCAGAGTGTGCACCTAAAGCTACCTGAATTAAAATTTGTGGTGTTCTTCTGATTGTATTAATACCACAGGCAGGCATCTAGAGTATTTACAGTTAGTGTACTGTGTCCTCTGCACAGTGTGCACCTAAAGCTACCTGAATAAAATTGGTGGTGTTCTTCTGATCCTATTAATACCACAGGCAGGCAGCTACAGTATTTACAGTTAGTGTAGTGCGTCCTCTGCACAGTGTGTACCTAAAGCTACCTGAAGAAAATTGCTGTTGTTCTGCTCCTATTAATACCACAGGCAGGCAGCAACAGCATTTACAGTTAGTGTACTATGTCCTCTGCACAGTGTGCAAGTAAAGCTACCTGAAGAAAATTAGTGGTGTTCTTCTGATGCTAGTAATACCACAGGCAGGCATCCACAGCATTTACAGTTAGTGTAGTGCGTCCTCTGCACATTGTGCACCTAAAGCTACCTGATGACAATTGCTGGTGTTCTCATACTGATAATACTACAGACAGGCAGTTGATTCTGCTAGCTGCAGTATCAGTATATATATACATCCCAGCTTTGTGCAGCTACATCTCACTGCAGGCCATTAGTATGTCTGGAAGGCCAACAAGGAGAGGCAAAAAGTCACAAGCCAATAAAAGAGGGAAAGCAGGCTCTGTGTCTAGAGGCAACAGTGCTGGTCGTGGAGACCGTGCATCCCCATCAGCATGTGGCCGTGGGACATGCTTGTCCTTTTTTTCGGCAGCTGGCCGTGTTGAGCCGCAACATGCTTAAGACTTGGTAGAGTGGATGACCAAGCCGTCCTCATCCTCGTTATCCTCTCTCATGCAGGCTCAGGGTACTGTGTCTGGTAAAGCAGCTGCCAACGCGGCCTCTTCCCTCTGCTCAATGGCATCAGTCACTTCCCTAGCCCCACCATGTCCTCCTGAGGAGTCCCCCGACCTGTTTGACCACAGTGTTGGGTACATGCTCCAGGAGGATGCCCAGCGTTTTGAAGGCTGCGATGATGGTACCCAGCTAGAGGAAGACAGTAACGTGAGCCCAGAGAGAGGGGTTGCCCAAGAAGGACAGCAATCTGGCAGTCATGTTCCCCCAGCTGCAGCATGCTGACAGCTTTGCTCCAGTGATGAGGAGGGAGGGGATGATGAGGTCACTTACTCCACGTGGGTGCCTGATAGAAGAGAGGAGGAGGCACATCACCAATGCGGCAGGTTGCCCTCCAGGGGCCAGCTTAAGGGCAGCACACCGACTGCATCACACCGCAGAGCTCCGCATGTGCAGGGCGCTGCTGTCTCTGCGCGTTATTTCAAAAGTTCTTTGGTGTTGGCCTTTTTTGAGATGAGTGCACCAGATCCCACCGTTGCTATTTGCAACATATGTGTCAAGTGTATCTCTTGTGGCCAAAACATCTCCCGCTTGGGCACCACATGCTTGACCAGACATATGTTGACCTGCCATGCAGTTCATTGGCAAGCATTCCTAAAAGACCCACACCAAAGAACAAAGAGGACCCCTCCTTGCTCCTCATCTCCAACCCCACTATACCTTCAGTCCTCTCTGAGACCTGCACTGAGAGGAATGAAGGTGTAAAATTAGGTGTGTCACAGCCAAGTACTTGGGGGCAATCTACTATTGGTAAACCGACATCGGATTGTAACAGGCAGATTTCCCTGCCCCAGCTGCTGCACCGCCGAAAGAAGTTTGCTCCCAGCCATCCACATGCCCAGCGGTTGAATGCTAGCTTGGCTAAATTGCTAGCACTTCAACTGCTGCCTTTTCAGTTGGTAGACTCTGCCCCCTTCCGTGAGTTTGTGGAATGTGCGGTTCCTCAGTGGCAGGTTCCCAAACGCCACTTTTTCTCACAGAAGTTGATTCCGGCTCTCTACCGGCATCTGGAAGGCAATGTCTTGGCTTCGATGGACAGGGCGGTCAGCGGTAAGGTGCATATTACCGCTGACTCATGGTCCAACAGGCATGGACAGGGACGTTACCTATCTTTCACCGTGCACTGGGTGACTCTTCTGGCAGCTGGGAAGGATGCAGGACAGGGTGCAGTAGTGTTGGAGGTTGTTCTGCCACCACGCCTCCAAAATACTACTAGTGGTGATTCTGCCACACCTCTCTCTTCCACCCCCTCCTCTTCTTCTTCCTCCATAGCCTCTTCCTGTGCTGATTCGACTTCGGAACCAGCGGCGCTCCGTAGGCATTCAAGGGGCTACGCAAGCGCGCAGGCCAAAAGATGCCATGCGGTGCTTGAGCTGGTGTACTTGGGGGACAGGAGCCACACTGGGGCAGAGATTCTGTCAGCTCTGCTGGAGTAGGTTCAGAGGTTGTTGATGCCACGCAAGCTTAAGGCAGGTATGGTGGTTTGCGACAATGGCACCAACCTCCTTTCCGCCCTCCGACAGGGACAACTGACCCATGTGCCCTGTTTGGCTCACATCCTTAACTTGGTGGTGCAGTGGTTCTTGGGCAGGTACCCAGGCTTAGAGGATGTCCTGAGGCAGGCCAGGAAAGTCTGCGTGCATTTCCGCCAGTCATATGCCAGTGCTCGGCTGGCTGAACTCCAAAAGTAATTTAACCTGCCCAAGAACCGCCTAATCTGTGACATGCCCACCAGGTGGAACTCAACGTTGGCCATGCTGCAGCAGCTGCACATGCAGCAGAGGGCCATCATTGAGTAACTGTGCGACTATGGCACCAGGACAGGATCAGGGGAGCTTGGTTTTTTCCCCACACCATGGGCCATGATCAGGGATGCATGCACTGTCCTGTCACCATTTGAGGAGGCCATGAGGATGGTGAGCAGTGACAGTGCATGCATCAGTGACACTGTCCCCCTTGTCCACCTGTTGGAGCCCATGCTGCGTGGAATAATGAACAGAGCACTAGAGGCAGAACAGAGGCAGGAAGAGGAGGACTTCCTTAGCTCTCAAGGCCCCCTTTATCCAGACAGTGTTCCTGCGTTCACAGGAAGAGGACAAGGAGAAGGAGGAGGAAGAGGAGGATTGTGTCAGCATGGAGGTGGAGCCTGGCACTCAGCATCAGCAGCAGTCTTTAAGGGATCATTTACAGTCCCAAGAAACCCATGGACTTGTACGTGGCTGGGAGGAGGTGGCTGCGGATCATATCGTCCTTAGTGACCCAGAGGACTCCGGACCGAATGCCTCAGCAAACCTATGCTGCATGGCCTCTCTGATCCTGCAAAGCCTGTGGAAGGATCCTCGTATTCGTGGTATCAAGGTCTGTGCGACACGTTCCCAGAGACTGGGAGGTTACAAACTCCTGTTCCTGGACAATGTGTTGCTGAGGCTTCGGTCAGGCAAAGAAGGAGCGGTGGTGAAGGTGGCTTTCTGACCGATGTGTTCAGACAATTTTTTAGTCCGCAGCCCCAAGGTATGATCGGTTCCAGCAACCCTCACCAGCGTCTGTTTTACATGGTGCAGGAATACCTAGGGGCAAGATCTGACTTGGACACCTTTCCCACCGAAAATCCTCTGGGTTACTGGGTCTTGAGGATGGATCACTGGCCAGAGCTTGCACAGTATGCAATTGGAATGTCCTGCATCCAGCGTTCTTTCGGAATGTGCATTCAGTGCTGCTGGAGGTTTTGTAACCGATTACAGGGTGCGCCTGTCCACCGACTCGGTCGATCGACTGACCTTCATAAAAATGAATCAGTCTTGGATCACCACCAGCTACCAAGCACCTGATGCTGATGTAACCGAATAATTTTTTTGAAATGTCAGATTCCTTCAAGACTGCCTATGCTGATGCTGAGTGACTATCCTGTTATGCTGAGTGACTATCGTCTTCCTCCTCAATGATCATGATGATAGCTTGAAAGAATGTTTTTGGTTCTGGGCACCACCACCAGTGGCTAAGGTCCAATTTTTCAGCCCCTGTTTAACAGGGGCGTGTAATTACAATTTTTGATGGAATATTTTGCAAGAAGGGTTCGTTGCTGCACTCAACTGGAGTATTTGTGAGGGGTTGCAGTGTTTTTGCACCAGCACTAGTGCCTAAGGCCCAATTTTTCAGCCCTTGTTTAACAGGGGCATGTAATTACAATTTTTGATGCAATACTTTGCAGCAGGGCTTGTTCCTGCGCTCCAACTAGAGTATCTGTGAGGGGTTGCAGTGTTGTGGCACCAGCACCAGTGCCTAGGGCCCAATTTTTCAGCCACTGTTTAACAGGGGCATGTAATTACAATTTTTAATGCAATACTTTGCAGCAGGGCTCGTTCCTGCACTCCAACTAGAGTATCTGTGAGGGGTTGCAGTGTTGTGGCACCAGTGCCTAAAGCCCAATTGTTCTGCCCCTGTTCAACAAGGACATGCAATTACAATTCTTGATCTAATATTTCACAGCAGGGCCCGTTCCAGCTCCCACCAAGAGTAACTGTGAGGACTTACAGTGTTGTGGCAACACCACGACCACCACTACCACCAAAGGCCCAATTTTTTTGCCCCTGTTCAACAGGTGCATGTAATTACAATTCTTGATCTAATGTTTCCCAGCAGGACCCGTTTCTGCACCCACCAAGAGTAACTGTAAGGACTTACAGTGTTGTGGCACCAGCACCACCACCACCACCAAAGGCCCAATTTTTCTGACCCTGTTCAACAGGGGCATGTAATTACAATTCTTCATCTAATATTTCACAGCAGAGCCCATTCCTGCGCCCACCAAGAGTAACTGTGAGGGCTTACAGTGTTGTGGCAACACCAACACCTAAGGCCCCAATTTCTGCAGAGTATATAGGGCAGGCCCCTACTTTCAAAAATCCAACTTACAAACAACTCCTACTTGCAAACGGAAGGAGACAACAAGAAGTGAGATGAAATCTATCCCTAAGAAGGTAAATTCTCGCCTGTAAGAGTTAATATGGGAAAAACGTGTCTCCTATCCACTGATGCTTTATCACCAATCCTTGTTTCACTAGAAACCCCAAATTGTCAAAAAACATTTGTCATTGGTACAGAAAGTGAGGTAAAATCTTCTGAAGAGGTGCACAGACAGCAAAACAAATGTCACAGGGGTGATAACCCTTCCCTATGTTTTCCAAAAAGCTTAAAAATAGATTTTTTGGCTGAAGCTACACTTTAAAAATGTACCAGTTCAAAATTACAAACATATTCTACTTAACAACAAACCTACAGTCCCTGTCTTGTTTGCACCGCCTGTATACTGCTGTTCAGAGGGCTTGGGGCCCCATGCCTTTCCTTTTTTTTAATTTGGGTGAGGGGTTCCCCTTAATATCCATACAAGACCCAAAGGGCCTGGTAATTGCCTGGGGGGGGGGGGGGGTACCCATGCCGTTTGTCTCACTGAATTGTATCCATATTACCGGGACCAGACATTACATTAAATACGTAAGCAGTTTTAAATGACTTTTATTATTTTAAAAATGTCATTTTGTGCAGGGACTGTTCTAAGCACGGGAAACACACGCCATTTTACAGGCATACTATAGACATCCTCCAGGTACGATATTTAAAGGAATATTTAACTTTTTTTTCACTTTAAGCATCATTAAAATCACTGCTCCCGAAAAAAGGTCCGTTTTTAAAACTTTTTTTGCATTGATATATGTCCCCTGGGGCAGAACCTGGGTCCCCAAACCCTTTTTAAGACAATACCATGCAAATTAGCCTTTAAAATTAGCACTTTTAATTTTGAACATTCGAGTCCCATAGACTTCAATGGGGTTCTAATGTTCGTGCAAATTATCTGTCGGTTCGCAGGTTCTGGTGCAAACCGAACTGGGGGGGTGTCCGGCTCATCCCTACCTGTGACATCTGCCACGTTCAATAGGTGGGTCGCACTACACGCCGATTGAAAGACAGATTATACGATCATTTGTATGATATTGAGAGGAACAGGTCCACCAACGTTGCTAAACACTGGAATCTCATCCATTTTAAATATGTCTCTAGTTTTTCCATCCAAGGAATAGAAAGGGTTACTACCCCCATCAGGGGAGGAAACAGGTTCAGAATGCTTTGCAAATGCAAAGTATTATGCATATTCTCCTTACACACGAGAATACCTTCAGGGTTAAACTTTGAGTGGGATGTTTCCCACTATTATGACTGACCACCTCTCATTTTACATCTGGTCATCAAACTGAGTCCGATTGTCACATGCATGGCCACAGATTAAGATTTAATTATTTATATACATTAACATCAAATCGTCTTTCTCCATTACCCAGTGTCCAGTACACTGTTTTAGTCTGAGCTATCAGAGCAGTTCATTGGATTCTGGGTATTATTGGACATTTCAATCCAGCAATCGAGTTTTTACTGCATTGTAAGGTGTATGGCCACAGGTTCACACTTAACTATACTGTTGTGTTAGTTTAACCAATTCATGACTGACCTCCTCTCATTTCCCATCTGGTCATTGAACTGTGTCTGATTGTCGCATGCATGGCCACAGATTTAGATTTAATTATTTATATACATTAACATCAAATCGTCTTTTTCCATTACCTGGTATCCGGTACACTGTTTGATCTGAGCTATCAGAGCAGTTCATTGGATTCCGGGTGCTATTGGGCTCTTCACTCCAGCAATCAAGTTTTTGCTGGATTCTAAGGTGTATGGCCACAGATTCACACATTCACAACATACGGTTGTGTTAGTTCAACCTATTCATTTATGGTTGGGGGTCATTTGGCTCCCAAACCCAGCAGTCAGACTTTGTTTGATCATTATATATATGATTATAAACTTGTACTTCACTATTACCCATTGAGCTCCTAATCCTAGTGGTTGGTCTTTGTTTGATCGTCATATGTACGATATAGATTTGTACTGATCGTCATATGTATAACATAGACTTATACTTCACCATTGCCCATAGAGATGAACATCATACTTTTTCTTTTCATTACTTAGTCTTTAGCTTATTGTTTGGTTTGAATTATCAGAATAATTTAATGGGCTTTAGGTGTTATTGGGCCTTTCACTCCGGCAACCGATTTTCTGCTGGATTGTAAGGTGTATGACCATAGGTCTATATCCAATCATACCGTTCTGACAGTTCAGCTTCAATTACTAGTATTTACTATTATCCAGTCTCTAGTTTACAACTACTCGTTAATCCCTACCTTAGCATATAATAGTATGTGTATACACATGTTCAGGTTTAGATATTATAGTGAAAGTTCTGCTCTAATGCAATTTTATATCTCATATGAACACCCTTCTCTTTTTTTTTTTCTGCTTTGCAGCGTTATTTATTAAATGATACTCAGTCAGCTTTCTTATACCAACTCATTAATGGTTTTATGACTGTTTATAGATCCTCATTGAAAAATGGGAAAAAGTCCCCCGAGCGGGGTTTTTAGGCAGCTAGCTATAGATATGAGCAAAACATTAAGTAAAATATTAAAATTCTTTATTGAAGGGTAATGGATAAGTCTAACAACATATAAATATAAATTGAGAGCTCAAGTGGGAAAATACCCATACCAAATACATATAACAGCAAACATAGGTTATACACAGTATGTGATAAGGCTGTTGCATAACAAATCTGACGCGTTTCGACTCATGAATTTTGGGGTCTCTTCAGAGGATGAGTTTGCTAAGGAAAAAAGAAAAATGTATAATAGTATGTCCAGCTTATTAAAAGAGTTACAGCATAGTAGTAACACTTTGCACATACCGTATATACTCGAGTATAAGTCGAATTTTTCAGCACATTTTTTTGTGCTGAAAGTGCCCCCTTCGACTTATACTTGAGTCAAGCACTTTTCTGCAGCAAAAAATTTCATTTTCCGAACCGACTTTGGGGCCCCGTATCTCAGGATCACTTGGTGCTAGGAACCCCAAATTTGGTGTGCAAACCCAGTGGAACTTGTACCACAACATATCCAAAGATGAAGTTCCTAGCACTAAGTGGCCCCGAGATACGGGGCCCCAAAATCGGTTCGGAAAATGTCATTTTCTGCTGAAGAAAAGTGCTTGACATTTTCTGAACCGATTTTGGGGCCCCATATCTCAGGGCCACTTGGTGCTAAGAACACCAAATTTGGTGTGCAAACCCAGTGGAACTAGTACCATAACATATCCAAAGCTGGGGTTCCTAGCACCAATTGGCCCTGAGATACGGGGCCCCAAAACCGGTTCAGAAAATGTCATTCTCTGCTGCAGAAAAGTCAGTGAACTGATTTCTGGGGCCCTGTATCTCAGGGGCCAGGGCCACTTGGTGCTAGAAACCCCAGCTTTGGCAATTTTATGGTGCTAGTTCCACTGGGTTTGCACACCAAATTTGGGGTTCCTAGCACTAAGTGGCCCTGAGATACAGGGCCCCAAATTCGGTCAATTGTGTCCATCTGCAGCAATGTCATTTCAGGATCCTTTGGGTTCAGAGACCCCAAATTTTGGCTGCAGCTAGGGGACATCTAGGAACCCTTAACTACCGAGTTTGAAGTTCAGGGGACCTATGGCTGCAAATGGGCACAGTGATGCTGCAAATGGGCATTGTTGACCCTCTTTTCCACTTACAGTAGCTGTGCATTTCTCACCCTCGTCTTATACTCGGGTCAATAAGTTTTTCCCATTTTTTTGTAGTAAATTAGGGCCTCGACTTATACTCGGAACGACTTATACTCGAGTATATACGGTAATTACCACTGAGTTTGGATGAATTTTAAAACATAACATGGCAGTGTCAACATTTATTGTCTTTACGTCTATATCCATTGACGCATTAATATTCCTTATTTACAATGTGTATTATCGGTGTAATTATGGTTACAACAAGTGTGGTGTTTTGCTTGCTTATTAACACACTTTGATTTGTTCATTCATCGCATTTATGAACATTTACAATACACATCATCGTAGTTACATTCCATATAGACTATTTTTAACATCTAATGCTTGCATGCCATCATTGGATATAGTAAGTGACGTTCATGTTTAGCTATTTAGTGAACACGATTTCTTCCTTTTTCTTTTTCCCTTACTCCCATTTTTCCCTTCCCCTCTTCCCTTTTTTCTCCCCCCCTCCTTTTCCCCATTCCCTCTCCTGCCTTCTCCCCCCTCCCTCGCCCTCCTTTTCCCCTTTTTCCTTTCCTCTCTTTTCCTTTCCTCCTCCCCCCCCTCCTTTTTTTTTCTCTCTCTCCCCCCCCTCCCTTTTCCTTATCCCTTATTTTGATTGCATATATTAATTTTATATACCAAATATACATTAATTGATGTTTCATGTATATGAATCTGTCCGATATTAGTAATATTTATTGCAACACAGAATCCGTCTTTCACTTTTTATTGCACTTTATTCTTTTCACTTTATTTTATACACACATTTAATAAATTTTCCATCATTTTAAAGCATTAATTACTGTTGGTTTACTTAGATATACACATACAAACATTTACCACCATTTTCACAATGTTTTATTTCACTTTATTTCATTGTTATACACATGCATATTTCAACATATATACATATTTTTTTCACATTGTTTTTATACATACATTTTTATATTTATATTTTATATTTTTTTTTATAAAATTTATATTTTTTTCACTGCACTTGTTGAAACCACAGTTGACCCATGATGCCTAATTGGTATATTCATTGATTAATTGGTATCTGCTAATTATGTGGTCACATGGTTTGTAACTTTTATTATTTATTTCACTTTGATTTTTATGATTGTTAGCTATGACTAAGCACTCTGTGTTCTGTGTTGGAACAAACGCATAAGCTTTGTTCCACTCTGCTGTGTCCTGTATTTTGGATGACACTTTATGAATAAAGGCAAATATTTTTGGAGTGCGGCTGTCCAGGATTTCTTTGATTTCTAATTGTCTACTGTGTAGTATGGTGTGCTTTTTTCTTTTCGTTTTATCAGGAGATCAAGAGAAAGTAGAAGAGTAGGGAGGGAGAATAAAAAGGGAAAAAAAAGAAGGGAAGGAGGGAGGATGGGGAGGGAGTTTCCAGACACCCCTTTCTCTCCACTAAAGCTACCATGGGTTAGTTAAAAAAAAAAGCATATTGGAGTTGATTCTATATTGCTAGATGAGTGGGATGATCTCTCTGTTCTACAGTTACTTGTTAGAAACCAGATGAGGCAAGAGGCAAGAGCAAGCTTAGTGTTTGTATTTAATTCAGTAGGCTTTGTCAAGAAGAAATCAACGCATGTTCATCGAATATTCAGATGTTATTTGATAGTGTTGCCAACTGTACCATGTTGCTGTGAATTTGGAAATCTTTTCATCGGAAATACTGATGAGTTCCTCAATTTTTTCTATATTGTTAAGTCTGCGATACCACTCCTCCCTCGTAGGAGAGGGTGGTGTTATGTACTAACTTCCAAAAAGTTTGGGTTATAGAGCACGACCACGATATATGAAGCATTGAACCATCTTCGGCATCACATCGCCAACATTTATTAGGAATAGAATTAGAAAACTTGTTAAGTAGTGCCAGGGTTCTGTACCATCTCAGGAGGATTTTAAATCCACATTCTTGAGTGAATACGTTGAAAGAATCCTTGTGTATATGGGAACAGATAGTTTTCCATTCAGGGTCAGCGAAATGTATGTCTTGTTCCCAGGCTATACATGCATTGCTAGAGAAAGCAGAGTATTCTTTGAATAATGAACAATACAGTTCCGAGATAAGGTGTCTTTGGGGGGGGGGGGGGGGTTTGGTGCAAAGATTTTCCATAGTTGATAGGTTTTTCGTCCAATGTTGGGAAGTTTCTGGTCTGGACAAGAAGTGTCTTATTTACATACAGGTCCACATAGGGATGCGGTCGGGAGCTAGTTTGGCATTCAGGTCATCCAGTTTTAGGAAGGCTCCTCTGTGGAAAAAGTGAGTTGCAAGAACATCTCTATGGGGCCAAATATGACTAAGGAAGTTATTGTTGGTGCCTAGAGGGAAGTCTGGATTGGAATGTAATGGGGTTACAAGGCTAAACCATGGGGTTGGGTTTGAGACTTTATTCGAGATACAATATACTTCCAATGTGGGGCCAATCAGGGGGGTACATTTTGCAACAGAGAAGAGGTTTTGGATGCAAACATGGTAAGGATCGCATGCATCGGGGTGAGATTAAGTGTTCTAGTGTGACCCAATCCTTTACTGTGTGGTGAATGTTCCAATCTACTACACAAGTTAAATGGGTTGCCCAGTAGTAGCGGCATAAGTCGGGGAGGAAAATACCTCCTTTATTTTTCGAGAGGGTGAGGCGATCAAATTTGATTCTAGGCGATATACCTCTCCAAATGAGGGAGGAACAAGCTTGACGAAAGGAGAGAAAAAAGGAAGGTGGTATTCATATGGGAATGGTTTGTAACAAGTAGAGGAAGTGAGGGAGAATAGTCATATTGAGTAGGGAGGCTCTGCCAAACCAGGAGATGTTAAGTACATTATAGCATTTTAAATCTTCCCTTGTTTCCTTTAGAATTGGGGTGAAATTGTATTTGAAAAGATTCAACAGCGATGTTGGAATTTTGATTCCAAGGTAGGTGATTGAGTCTTTGTCAGACACCATGAACCAGACTGTGACAGAAGTACAGTTAAATCACACTTGTTTATTAATAAAAATAAAAAGGTAATAGTGTATGCGTAGTCAAAGCATAGCCAGAGCCCAGTAACCGTATCGGATAGTCAGCCAAGCCACAGTTCAATAACCAGATCGGGTAATCAGCCAGGCCAGAAGTCAGGGATCCAAGTAGAGGAACAGCAAGCAGTATAAGGAGCCAGAAGGGATGTCAGCAAGCCAGTCTTTAAACAGGAACGCAGGAGATGGTTTCTTGTGATGTGACCAAGGTGAAGGCAGGAAAGAAGTGAGCTGGACATCTTTAAGTATGCGGGACTGATGAGCAGATCCACAACAGCTGGTAAACTGTGGAGAGAGAAGAGAGCTGACAGTTAGCTGACAGCTGAGCGGCCAGCTCAGAGAAGGAAGGGCTGAGCCAGCCCTGATAGTCTTTAGCCCAAGAGAAAGGAACGTTTTTTTGGCATTGTGAGACCTTGTCTGGAGGTAATGTTATGTTTAAAGCATTTGATTTTGATTGTTTATCTTTAGATCAGTGAGTGTCTGGAATTGTTTTAGGTCTTTTAGCAGGTTTGGTAGAGAGATGTGGGGTTCTGCTAAAAAAGCAACAAGCCATCTGCAAATACCTCAAGCTTATATGTTTGATTTTTAATGGTGATGCCTCTAATATCAGGATTTAAGCATATTTTGTTTAATAAAGGTTCAAGGATAAGGTCAAATAGAAAAGGGGAAAGAGGACATCCCTGTCTGGTGCCATTATGACGATGAAAGGCGTTGGACAGGTGGCCATTTACGCAAACTCTCGAAACTGGAGAGGAATATAATTCTTTTATGTATGACAGTATTAGGTTCAGTAACCCGATTGATGCACGGACTTCTATATAATCCCAGGCCACCCTGTCAAACACCTTTTCCTCATCGAGGGATTGGAAAAATCCTTGTTTCCATTATGATTAAGCCAATGATGAATGTTTAAAGCTTTGGTTGTGTTATCCCTACCTTTTCTACCAGATATAATAGCCCACATGATCAAGGGAGATTAAGGAGGGGAGGAGTGGTAAAAAGGCAATTAGCAAGGAACTTGGCTAAAATTTTAAAGTCAACGTTAATAAGTGATATTGGGCGATAGTTTGTAACAAGATAAGTATCTTTTCCTTCCTTTGGACTAACCACTACATGTGCTTCTAGGAGTTGTGGGGAGGGTTAGGTATCGGATTTAAATGAGCGAAAGGCTAGAAGGAAGCAAGGTTTTAGGGTATCTTTGAAAGTTTTGTAATATTGTAGTGGGAGGCCATCTGGGCCAGGTGCTTGGCGACTTTCATGTCTTTGAAGGCTTTCTCGAAATCCTCTTCTGAGAGGGAGACGTTGCGTTTATGGGACGCATCTGTAGATATCGTTGAGGCACCTTATTTTGAGAGAAAGTTTTGGATGGTGTAAGTTCTCATTTCAGTGTTATGGGGGATTTGGGGTTGGAAGGAATATTGTAGAGTGATTGGTAATATTTTTCAAATTGGTGTGCTATACCCTTGTTGGAGGATTGTATGGTTCCCTGTTTATCTGTTATGTGATGGACTGTGGCACTACTCTTTTTGTTTTCAACTGCTTTGGCCAGGAGTCTGACGCTTTTATTACCTTGTTCATAATAGATTTTGTGCCGTAAAATATACTGCCTTTTGGTTTTCATATTGAGTTCTTCAAGAAGAAGAAGTCTTGTTTGGACATGTTCTTGTTGGGTTGTGGAGGCTATATTTTTTTTGTGTGTCGCTTCTAGTGAGCGTACGCAAGTCATGAGGGATGAAATGTTTGCTTAGCGTTCTTTTTTTATTTTTGAAGCGAACTTTAGAAACTCTCCCCGAATTATACATTTATGTGCTTTCCACTGAGTGAGATGTGATGTCTCTGTGGTATCATTGCATGAGAAGTATTCTTGAATAAATGTATGGAACCTTTGCTTATCTGTCGGTCTTTGAGTATAGAGGTATTGAGTCTCCAGGTTTTCGTTCTGGAGATATTTTCTGGGAAAACTAGATGAATGGTGATTGGGTGGTGGTCTGAAAGTATCATGGGCTCTATTGTAGCTTTTTGTAAGAAAGGGATATCAGGTTGGGAGATGAAAAAAAAATTCAATTTGTGAGTACTTCTGGTGTACGGAAGAGAAATAAGTATAATCTTTACCTTGTGGATTCAATGTTTTCCAGGTATCATGTAATGTGAGGCTTTGGAGTTGCAATTTGATTTGTTCCAGTGCTCTATAGGGCATGGCTGAAGTGCCTGAAGATGTATCCAAAATTGGATTGAGAGGAACGTAGAAGTCTCCCCCAAGAATAAGAATCCCCATTGAAAAGAAGGACAAAAGGTCCCCGATTTGGCGAAAGAATGCGATTTGTTTGGTAAGGAAAAGTTTGTATCTGCATGGTGCAATGGAGTGTACAAAAAGTTTTACCAGTAAGGAGATCTTTGTTTACTGTGTAGACAGGGATATAGGATGGTGTACACCATATAAAAGGAGATTAGGTTAGGGTTGATAACATCAGATCAATGGAAAGGTTGCTGCAAGTGTTGTGGATTAAAGTTGAAGATTGCAAGGAGGGTTAACAAGGAATGTCAAGTATCCATGTGATCTCTCCTTCTTGGTGGGGATGAGCCAGGGCTTCTGGGTGCTTTGCCTCTGCGGTTTGGAGTATGCATCGAGGAAGCTGAGTTTTTGCGGCTTCAGTCACAATGTCTTTGCGCTCTTGGAGTGCAGTTTTTGAAAACTTTGATCCAAGTTTCTGAAATGGAGAAGGAACTATACCAGCCCAGGACTTCTATTAGGGGCAGGTTCATGGATTTGCAGAATGCTTGTAGGTCATCAGGGGTACGGAGTTGCGCTGTGTGTCCCCTCCACATGGCAGGCAGGCAGAATGGAAATATACACCTATATGGGATTCCTCTAGTGTGCAGCTGGTCCAGCAGAGTGCTCGTCTGTGCTGGAGAGTAAGGGTGGATAGGTCCTGGAAGAGCTTAATTTCATTCCCATTAAGGAGTACTCAGTTCCTTTCTCTTGCTTTTCTGAGAATTGCTTCATTTAGTGGAAAATTAACCAGACAGCATATAATGTCTCTTGGAGGGTCATTCTCTCATCCCCTGGGTCTCAATGCCCTATGAATGCTCTCCATCTCTATAGGGGAGTCTGCTGGTCTGTCTAGTAGATAATTAAATATCCCAGACACTGTTTGCTCTATAAGCTGTTGCTTTACATTTTCTGTGAACCCCACTGACACGTATGTTGTGGCGGTGGCCACAATTATCCAGATCTTCCAGGTGACTATGGATCTCAAGGATATGGGATAGGTTCATGTCAGAAGATTTTTATACCTGTCTGATGGCTTCTGCATGGCGGGGGGTAGTCTGCTCCACTGTCCCCATCTGAGCCATGATTTTGTGTATGTGTGAGGCACAAGGACTGTGTGACTAAGGCAGGAGGGCCTCTGTTAGCTTGCTGTTGCAGAGAGGAGCTGTGTGCAGAACATGGCTGCTTCATTCCTGATGCCGCATGGCTATCTCCTGAAGCCATACATAACATTGCTGGTATGTTGCCAGATAATTGAGAGCGAGTCTTTGTGGCTGGGGGGAGTAAGAATATTGCGGTTGTTCTTCCCCATTTGGAGCTCGTATTGTCCTGTAAGTAGTAGTTTATAGCCCCATTTGCAGGACAGATCTATTCAGGTGGCCATCTCCGTCCAGCACTAGACCACGCCCGACTAGTTATTCCAAAGGGAGGTTTTCAGCACATTTAAAGTCTTAACATTTTTTGCTCTTTGTGCATACTTCTACTCTGGGATTTGGTGCTGATTTTCAACTGAATACATTTCCATTTAGAGAATAAAATAAAAAAACATATAAATAAAAATAAAATAATATAATAATGAAAATAATCAGAAAATTAACAAAAAAATACAGAGAAAAGAATAGAGAAATATGAGCATATACATACAGTATCTCACAAAAGTGAGTAGACCCCTCACATTTTTGTAAATATTTTATTCTATCTTTTCATGTGACAACACGAAAGAACACGTGAAGAAATAACACTTTGCTACAATGTAAAGTAGTGAGTGTACAGCTTGTATAAGAGTGTAAATTTGCTGTTCCCTCAAAATAACTCAACACACAGCCATTAATGTCTCAACCGCTGGCAACAAAAGTGAGTACATCTCTAAGTGAAAATGTCCAAATTGGGCCCAAAGTGTCAATATTTTGTGTGGCCACCATTATTTTCCAGCACTGCCTTAACCCTCTTGGGCATGGAGTTCACCAGAGCTTCACAGGTTGCCACTGGAGTCCTCTTCCACACCTCCATAATGACATCACAGAGTTGGTGGATGTTGGAGACCTTGTGCTCCTCCACCTTCCATTTGAGCATTCCCCACAGATGCTCAATGGGGTTTAGGTCTGGAGACATGCTTAGCCAGTCCATCACCTTTACCACCAGCTTCTTTAGCAAGGCAATGGTCATCTTGGAGATGTTTTTGGGGTCGTTATCACGTTGGAATACTGCCCTGCGGCCCAGTATCCACAGGGAGGGCATCATGCCCTGCTTCAGTATGTCACAGTACATGTTGGTATTTATGGTTCCCTCAATGAACTGTAGCTGGCAGCACTCATGCAGCCCCAGACCATGACATTGCCACCACCATGCTTGACGGTAGGCAAGACACACTTGTCTTTGTACTCCTCCTCACCTGGTTGCTGTCACACACGCTTGACACCATCTGAACCAAATACGTTTATCTTGGTCTCATCAGACCACAGGACATGGTTCCAGGAATCCATGTCCTTAGTCTGCTTGTCTTCAGCAAACTATTTGTGGGCTTTCTTGTGCAAAATCTTTAGAAGAAGCTTCCTTCTGGGATGACAGCCATGCAAACCAATTTGATGCAGTGTGTGGCGTATGGTCTGAGCACTGGCAGGCTGACCCCCCACCCCTTCAACCTCTGCAGCAATGCTGGCAGCACTCATACATCTATTTACCAAAGACAACCTCTGGATATGATGCTGAGCAAGTGCACTCAACTTCTCTGGTCGACCATGGCGAGGCCTGTTCTGAGTGGAACCTGTCCTGTTAAACTGCTGTATGGTCTTGCAGCTCAATTTCAGGGTCTTGGCAATATTCTTATAGCCTAAGCCTTCTTTATGTAGAGCAACAATTATTTTTTTCAGATCCTCAGATAGTTCTTTGCCATGAGGTTCCATGTTGAACTTCCAGTGACCGGTATGAGGGAGTGAGAGCGATAACACAAAATTTAACACACCTGCTCCGCATTCACACCTGAGACCTTAAAACACTAAGGAGTCACATGACACCGGGGGAGGGAAAATGGTTAATTGGGCCCAATTTGGACATTTCCATTATTGGTGTACTCACTTTTGTTGCCAGCGGTTTAATGGCTGTGTTTAGTTATTTTCAGGGGACAGAAAATTTACACTGTTATACAAGCTGTACACTCATTACTTTACATTGTAGCAAAGTGTAATTTCTTCAGTGTTGTCACATGAAAAGATAGAATAAAATATTTACCGAAATGTGAGGGGTGTACCCACTTTTGTGAGATACTGTATTTAAACAACTTCCAATACAATACTGTCTCCTAAAACTGAAAAAACTCTCGTATTGAATAAAAGATAAGTCATCTATCACTAGTAATGCTAATGATTGCTTTATTAGTGATAGATGACTTTTTTTTTTTTTCATTTTTTTCGTTTTAGGAGACAATATTGTATTGGAAGTTGTTTAAATATGTATATGCTCATATTTCTCTATTCTTTTCTCTGTATTTTTTGCTAACTTTCTGATTATTTTCATTATTATTATATTCTTTAATTTTTATTTATATATATTTTTTTATTTTATATCTTATTTTAATTTATTTTATATTTTAATTTTAATTAAAATTTTATTTTTATTTATTATTATTTTTATTTTCATTTTTATTTGCAATTATTTGCATTCTTATTGGTTTTATTAATATTAAATTGTGTATTAATTCTTGTGGTATCCTAGTGTAAAGGTGGCTGTGATATGACTTATTATTGGTAGGTAGGGATGAGCCGAACTCCCCTCGGTTCGGTTCGCACCAGAACCTGCAAACGGACCGAAAGTTCGCGCGAACGTTAGAACCCCATTGACGTCTATGGGACTCGAACGTTCAAAATCAAAAGTGCTCATTTTAAAGGCTAATTTGCATGGTATTGTCCTAAAAAGGGTTTGGGGACCTGGGTCCTACCCCAGGGGACATGTATCAATGCAAAAAAAACTTTTAAAAACAGCCGTTTTTTCGGGAGCAGTGATTTTAATGATGCTTAAAGTAAAAAAAAAAAAAGAGAAATATTCCTTTAAATATCGTACCTGGGGGGTGTCTATAGTATGCCTGTAAAGTGGCACGTGTTTCCCGTGTTTAGAACAGTCCCTGCACCAAATGTCATTTTTTAAGGAAAAAATCTCATTTAAAACTGCTTGCGGGTTTAATGTAATGTCCGGTCCTGGCAATATGGATGAAAATCAGTGAGACAAACACCATGGGTACCCCCCAGTCCAGGCCTTTTGGGTCTTGTATGGATATTAAGGGGAACCCCGCACCCAAATTAAAATAAGGAAAGGTGTGGGGCCACCAGGCCCTATATACTGTACTCTGAACAGCAGTATACAGGCGGTGCAAACAAGACAGGGACTGTAGGTTTGTTGTTAAGTAGAATCTGTCATTTTGAATGGGTACATTTTTAACCTGTTTAGCTCCAGCCAAAAAATCTTTTTTAAGCTTTTTGGAAAACATAGGGAAGGGTTATCACCCCTATGACATTTGTTTTGCTGTCTTTCCTCCTCTTTAGAAGATTTCACCTCACTTTTTGTCCCAATGACAAATGCTTTTTGAGAATTTGGGTTTTTTTTGTGGAACAAGGATTGCAAAGCATCAGTGGAAAGGAGAAATGTTTTTCCCATATTAACTCTTACAGGAGAGAATTTCCCTTCCTAGGGGTAGATTACATCTCACTTCCTGTTGTCTCCTTCCGTATGCAAGTAGGAGTCGTTTGTAAGTTAGATGTTTGAAAGTAGGGGCCTGCCCTATATACTCAGCAGAAATTTGGGCCTTAGGTGTTGTTGTGGCCACAACACTGTAAGCCCTCACAGGGCCCTGCTGTGAAATATTAGATTAAGAATTGTAATTACATGCCCCTGTTGAACAGGGGCAGAAAAACTGGGCCTTTGGTGGTGGTGGTGGTGGTGCCACAACACTGTAAGTGCTCACTCGCTCTTTGTGGGTGCAGAATTGGGCCCTGATGTGAAATATTAGATCAAGAATTGTAATTACATGCCCCTGTTGAGCAGGGGCAGAAAAATTGGGCCTTTGGTGGTGGTGGTGGTGGTGCTGGTGCCACAACACTGCAACCCCTCACAGACACTCTAGTTGGAATGCAGGAACGAGCCCTGCTGCAAAGTATTGCATCAAAAATTGTAATTACACGCCCCTGTTAAACAGGGGCAGAAAAATCGGGCCTTAGGCACTGGTGCTGGTGCCACAACACTGCAACCCCTCACAGATACTCTAGTTGGAACGCAGGAGCGAGCCCTGCTGCAAAGTATTGCATCAAAAATTGTAATTACACGCCCCTGTTAAACAGGGGCTGAAAAATTGTGCCTTAGGCACTGGTGGTGGCGCCCAGAACCAAAAATGTTCTTACAAGCTATCAGCATGATGATTGAGGAGGAAGAGGATAATTACTCAGGGATAGTCACTCAGCATCAGCATAGGCAGTCTTTGAAGGGATCTGAGATTTCAAAAAAAATTATTCGGTTACATCAGCATCAGGTGCTTGGTAGCTGGTGGTGATCCAAGACAGATTCATTTTTATGAAGGTCAGTTGATCGACCGAGTCGGTGGACAGACGCACCCTGTGATCGGTTATTACGCCTCCAGCAGCACTGAATGTGCGTTCCGAAAGAACGCTGGATGCAGGACAGGCCAGTAGCTCAATTGCATACTGTGCAAGCTCTGGCCAGTGATCCATCCTCAAGACCCAGTAACCTAGAGGATTTTCGGTGGGAAAGGTGTCCAAGTCTGAAATTGCCCCTAGGTATTCCTGCACCATGTAAAACAGAGGCTGGCGATTGTTGCTGGAAGCAATCATACCTTGGGGCTGAGGACCAAAAAATTGTCTGAACACATCGGTCAGACGGCCACCTTCTCCACCACTCCTTCTTTGACTGACCGAAGCCTCAGCAACACGTTGTCCAGAAACAGGAGTTTGTAACCTCCCAGTCTCTGGGAACACGTTGCACAGACCTTTCTGCAAGGCCTCCCGAAGATGTTTCATCCTCTGCTCCCTCTGCGATGGCAAGATAAGGTCCGCAACCTTACCCTTGTAACGTGGATCAAGGAGGGTTGCCAGCCAGTATTGGTCCTTCTCCTTGATACCACGAATACGAGGATCCTTACGCAGGCTTTGCAGGATCAGGGAGGCTTTTGTAGGTAGGTAGGTTTGCTGAGGCATTCGGTCCGGAGACCTCTGGGTCACTAAGGACGACATGGTCCGCAGCCACCTCCTCCCAGCCATGTACAAGTCCATGTGTTTCTTGGGACTGATTCCTTAAAGACTGCTGCTGATGCTGAGTGACAGGCTCCACCTCCATACTGACAATCTTCCTCCTCCTCCTCCTCGTCCTCTTCCTGTGTGATCGGCAGGCACGCAGGAACACTGTCTGGATAAAGGGGGCCTTGAGAGCTAAGGAAGTCCTCCTCTTCCTGCCTCTGTTCTGCCTCAAGTGCCCTGTCCATTATTCCATGCAGCGTGTGCTCCAACAGGTGGACAAGGGGGACAGTGTCACTGATGCATGCACTGTTACTGCTCACCATCCTCATGGCCTCCTCAAATAGTGACAGGACAGGGCATGCATCCCTGATCATGGCCCACTGGCGTGGGGAAAAAAAAACAAGCTCCCCTGACCCTGTCCTGGTGCCATAGTCGCACAGTTACTCAATGATGGCCCTCTGCTGCGTGTGCAGCCGCTGCAGCATGGCCAACGTTGAGTTCCACCTGGTGGGCATGTCACAGATTAGGCGGTTCTTGGGCAGGTTAAACTCCTTTTGGAGGTCGTTCAGCCGAGCACTGGCATTATATGACCGGCGGAAATGCACACAGACTTTCCTGGCCTGCCTCAGGACATCCTGTAAGCCCGGGTACCTGCCCAAGAACCGCTGCACCACCAAGTTAAGGACGTGAGCCAAACAGGGCACATGGGTCATTTGTCCCTGTCGGAGGGCAGAGAGGAGGTTGGTGCCATTGTCGCAAACCACCATTCCTGCCTTAAGTTGGCGTGGCGTCAACCACCTCTGAACCTACCCCTGCAGAGCTGACAGAACCTCTGCCCCAGTGTGGCTCCTGTGCCCCAAGCACACCAGCTCAAGCACCGCATGGCATCTTTTGGCCTGCGTACTTGCGTAGCCCCTTGAACGGCTACAGGGCACCGCTGGTTCTGAGGACAAAGCACAGGAAGAAGAAGAGGAGGGGTGGAGGAGAGAGGTGTGTCACAATCATTAGTATTTTGGAGGCGTGGTGGAGGAACAACCTCCAACACTACTGCACCTTGTCCTGCATCCTTCCCAGCTGCCAGCAGAGTCACCCAATGCGCCGTGAAACTTAGGTAACGTCCCTGTCCATGCCTGCTGGACCATGAGTCAGCGGTAATATGCACCTTACCGCTGACCGCCCTGTCCAGCGAGGCATGGACATTGCCTTCCACATGCTGGTAGAGAGCCGGAATCGCCTTCCATGAGAAAAAGTGGCGTTTGGGTACCTGCCACTAAGGAACCGCACATTCCACAAACTCAAGGAAGGGGGCAGAGTCTACCAACTGAAAAGGCAGCAGTTGAAGTGCTAGCAATTTTGCCAAGCTAGCATTCAACCGCTGGGCATGTGGATGGCTGGGAGCAAACTTCTTTCGGCGGTGCAGCAGCTGGGGCAGGGAAATTTGCCTGGTACAATCTGACGTCGGTGTACCAAAAGCAGATTGCCCACAAGTACTTGGCTGTGACACACCTAATTCTACACCTTCATTCCTCTCAGTGCAGGTCTCAGAGAGGACTGAAGGTCTAGTGGGGTTGGAAATCTCAGCTGATGAGGAGCAAGGAGAGGTCCTCTTTGTTCTTTGGTGTGGGTCTTTTAGATACGCTTGCCAACGAACTGCATGGCAGGTCAACATATGTCTGGTCAAGCATGTGGTACCCAAGTGGGAGATGTTTTGGCCACGCGAGATACGCTTGAGACATATGTTGCAAATAGCAGCAGTGCGATCTGATGCACTCGTCTCAAAAAAGGCCCACACCAAAGAACTTCTTGAATAACGCACAGAGACTGCAGCGCCCTGCACATGTGGAGCTTTGGGGTGTGATGCAGTCAATGTGCTGCCCTTAGGCTGGCCCCTGGAGGGCATCCTGCCTCGTTGGTGATGTGCCGCTGCCTCCTCCTCCTCCTCCCTCCTATCAGGCACCCACATTGAGTCAGTGACCTCATCATCCCCTCCCTCCTCATCACTGGAGCAAACCTGGCAGTATGCTGCAGCAGGGGGAGCATGACTGCCAGATTGCTGTCCTTCTTGGGCACCCCCTCTGTCCGTGCTCATGTTACTGCCTTCATCGAGCTCAGTATCATCATCAGAGCCTTCCAAACGCTGGGCATCCTCCTGGAGCATGTACCCAACACTGTGGTCAAACAGTTCGAGGGACTCCTCAGGAGGACATGGTGGGGCTAGGGAAGGAGTCACTGATGACATTGAGCCAAGGGAAGAGGCCGCTGCTTTGCCAGACAAAGTACCCTGGGTATGGGTGAGAGAGGATGAGGACGGCTTGGTCATCCACTCGACCAAGTCTTCCGCATGTTGCGGCTCAACACGGCCAGCTGCCGAAAAAAAGGCCAAGCGTGTCCCACGGCCACGTGCTGATGAGGATGCACCGTCTCCACGACCAGCACTAGACACAGAGCCCGCTTGCCCTCTCTTATTGGCTTGTGACTGTCTGCCTCTCCTTCTTGGCCTTCCAGACATACTAATGGCCTGTAGCTGCACTAAGCTGGGATATATATATATATATATATATATATATATATATATGTACTGATACTGCAGCTAGCAAAATCAACTGCCTGCCTATAGTATGAGAACACCACCAACCTTCTACAGGTAGCTTTTGCTGAACACTGTGAGGTGGACGCACCCCACTAACTTGTAGGTTTAGCTGAACACTGTGAGCAGGACGCACTGCACTAACTGTAAATAGTCTAGCTGCCTGACTGTGGTACTAATAGGATCAAAAGAACACCAGCAATTTTCTTCAGGTAGCTGTATTTACTGTAACAAGACAAGCCTGCCTGTCAGTAAGAAGATAACAGGAACGGATCTAGCTGAACACTGTGAGCAGGATGCACCCCACTAGCTTGTAGGTTTAGCTGAACACCGTGAAGTGGACGCACCCCACTAACTTGTAGTTTTAGCTGAACACTGTGAGCAGGACGCACTGCACTAACTGTAAATAATCTAGCTGCCTGACTGTGGTACTAATAGGATCAAAAGAATACCAGCAATTTTCTTCAGGTAGCTGTCTTTACTGTAACAAGACAAGCCTGCCTGTCAGTAAGAAGATAACAGGAACAGATCTAGCTGAACACTGTGAGCAGGACACACCCCACTAGCTTGTAGGTTTAGCTGAACACTGTGAGGTGGACGCACCCCACTAACTTGTAGGTTTAGCTGAACACTGTGAGCAGGACACACCCCACTAACTTGTAGTTTTAGCTGAACACTGTGAGCAGGACGCACTGCACTAACTGTAAATAGTCTAGCTGCCTGACTGTGGTACTAATAGGATCAAAAGAACACCAGCAATTTTCTTCAGGTAGCTTTATATACTGTAACAAGACAAGCCTGCCTGTCAGTACGAAGATAACAGGAACGGATCTAGCTGAACACTGTGAGCAGGACGCACTGCACTAACTGTAAATAGTCTAGCTGCCTGACTGTGGTACTAATAGGATCAAAAGAACACCAGCAATTTTCTTCAGGTAGCTTTATATACTGTAACAAGACAAGCCTGCCTGTCAGTAAGAAGATAACAGGAATGGATCTAGCTGAACACTGTGAGCAGGACGCACTGCACTAACTGTAAATAGTCTAGCTGCCTGACTGTGGTACTAATAGGATCAAAAGAACACCAGCAATTTTCTTAAGGTAGCTGTAAATACTGTAACAAGACAAGCCTGCCTGTCAGTAGGAAGATAACAGGAACGGATCTAGCTAAACTGAATACAGTGTATATATATATATATATGCAACACCTGGGATGCATATATATACACAATACACTGTAAGTGCAGCTAACTGACTGACTGTCCTGCCTAATCTAGCTAACTCAAATGAAATGACACTGTCTCTCTCTCTCTCTATCTCACAGCACACCGGAACACACTGCACAGGGCCGCCATGCAGGCGGCCTTATATAGAGTGGGGCGTGTACTAAATCCCCTGAGCCATAATTGGCCAAAGCCTCCTTGGCTTTGGCCAATTACGGCTCTCTGTTCAGGCGGCGCTGTGATTGGCCAAGCATGCGAACGACCGAACAGCCGATGTTCGAGTCGAACATGGGTTCGACTCGAACACGAAGCTCATCCCTATTGGTAGGTAAGCTTTGTTTTTTTATTTTAACATTGCAAATTTTTTTGAGATTAGTAGTGAACAAAGCACATTTTAGTGGTGACTCCTTCCCCTGTGCATGCTACTTCTTGGTTGGCAGGATATGAGTGGCTGAATAACCGCCAGTGTGTGACAGGGATGAAAACGAGTATTTAAGCAGTGCAGTGATGTTTTAGCCCCATCCCTACTGAAGAAGTCTTTGCCTTGACATAACATGTATAGGTGGCAGAGCCTACGTACTGATGTCACATCGCAGCCATCTCGTGGAATCTTTGATTTTATGCTTGTTCAGCTAGCATGGCTTGAAGTGCCACACTTGTGTTTTACCAATTCCTGATCTGGAAAATACATGTTTTAAAACTGAGAACACTAGATTCTGCCATTCTCTTTCCTTATATATCTTCCATTGGGAGAGAGGTATCGAGGCTTTCCTGAGCTTATTGAAGGGAGTGTGAGAGAAGTGAGAATTAAAGCGCCAGCACCGGAGGTGCATGCGCGGCGCTCTGTGACATGGTTGCTTAGCCACAGAGCTCCATATCTAGCATTCGGCGCCCTCTGTAGCGGGTACAATCTCCCCCAATCACCTCAATCGGGACCGGAAGACCCAGGCCACTGGCAGACACAATTTCAGGCGGATTGGGCAACTGAAACGGACCCATGCAGCCTCTATCATGGCATTGCTGGAAGCCACTGTGACACCTAAGATGGCGGCGGAACGGCTGCCTCATGATGCTCCTTACACAGGCACAGCTGCTTCTTCTCCCTGGCGGGCGGCTCTTCATGAGGAGGTATGTGGAGGGACCCTGCTGCCTTCTCCTATAATGGGCCCAGCATCCCCAGCTTCCACATTATTAACCACTTCAGCCCCGGAAGGATTTACCCCCTTCCTGACCAGAGCACTTTTTACAATTTGGCACTGCAAAGCTTGAACTGCTAATTGCACGGTCGTGCAATGCTGTACCCAAAAGAAATTTACGTCCTTTTCTTCCCACAAATAGAGCTTTCTTTTGATGATATTTGATCACCTCTGCGGTTTTTATTTTTTGCGCTATAAATGGAAAAAGACCAAAAATTTTGAAAAAAATTATATTTTCTACTTTTTGTTATAAAAAAAATCCAATAAACTCAATTTTAGTCATACATTTAGGCCAAAATGTATTCAGCCACATGTCTTTGGTAAAAAAAATGTCAATAAGACAGATATATTTATTGGTTTGCGCAAAAGTTATAGCGTCTACAAACTAGGGTACATTTTCTGGAATTTGCACAGCTTTTAGTTTATGACTGCCTCTCATTTCTTGAGGTGCTATATTGGCAGGGCAGTACAAACCCCCCCAAATGACCCCATTTTGGAAAGTAGACACATCAAGGAAATTGCTGAGAGGCATGTTGAGCCCATTGAATATTAATTTTTTTGTCCCAAGTGATTGAATCATGACAAAAAAAAAAAAAAATTACAAAAAGTTGTCACTAAATGATATATTGCTCACACAGGCCATGGGCATATGTGGAATTGCACCCCAAAACACATTTAGCTGCTTCTCCTGAGTATGGGGATACCACATGTGTGGGACTTTTTGGGAGCCTAGCCACGTACGGGGCCCCAAAAACCAATCACCACCTTCAGGATTTCTAAGGGTGTAAATTTTTGATTTCACTCTTCACTGCCTATCACAGTTTCGGAGGCCATGGAATGCCCAGGTGGCACAACCCCCCACCCAAATGACCCTAGTTTGGAAAGTAGACACCCCAAGCTATTTGCTGAGAGGCATGGTGAGTATTTTTCAGCTCTCATTTGTTTTTGAAAGTGAAGAAAGACAAGAAATTTTTTTTTTCTTTTTTCAATTTTCAAAACTGTGACAAAAAGTGAGGTCTGCAAAATATTCACTATACCTCTCAGCAAATAGCTTGGGGTGTCTACTTTCCAAAATAGGGTCATTCGGGGGGAGGGGGGTTTGTGCCACCTGGGCATTCCATGGCCTCCAAAACTGTGATAGGCAGTGAAGAGTGAAATCAAAATTTACGCCCTTAGAAAGCCTGAAGGCGGTGCTTGGTTTTTGGGGTCCCGTACGAGGCTAGGCTTCCAAAAAGTCTCACTGTCAGGGAAGACCAGCCAGTACTCAAGATGGCCGAAGGAGAAGTCGACCTGTGACCTCAGCCTGTCAGGGAAGACTAGCCAGTACTCAAGATGGCTGACGGAGAAGTCGACCTGTGACCTCAGCCTCTGTCAGAACACCTTCGGTTCACCTGTGTGCACATTACCAAGGGGCTATTTAATACCTGGTCTGTGCTTGCATCCAGTGCTGTCCATTCTGCAGCATTCCTGTGTGTTCCTGCCTGCTTTACCCGTGATACCTGCACCTGTTTACCGACCCGGCTTGCCTCTGACTCTGCTACCTGCTGCCTGCATCTGACCCGGCTTGTTCTGACTCCGCATCTGCCTGCTCCTTCTACTACCATGCTGCCAGCCAGTTGCCGACCCTGCCTGCATCCAGACTATGCACCTGCCTCCGCTTCTGTTCCTGACCTTCCTGCCAGTGTTTGACCCGGCTTGCCCGACCTGCATTTTCCGCTCATTGGAGAACCCTGCTCCAGCACCGTGCCACCTGCCGCTGTTCCACATTACAGTGAAGACGAACTGTTTGGCACTTGTGCGACTCTGCACTCCTTCTCCTCCTGTCTACTCTATCAGGGTCAAAGGAGGAGAATCAGAGGAGCAAGAGAGGCCATTCCCTGCACATTAGGCTCTACCGTCAGGTACGTGACAGTAACAGACAGCCATGTCTGAGCCTGCGCAGGGACCCTCTCCTATGGATGAGCTTTGCCAGCACCTGGCTGGCTTGGCACAAGCCGTCAAAGACCTACAGCAGGGCTACACTCAGCTAGAGGGACACCTACAGACCCTGACAGGTGCTGAAACTCCGCAGGGTCCACCTTCAGCATCAGCCTCCTCTCAGGGATCTTCTCCTGCCGTGGTCATGCTCCCACCTGAGCCCAGGGTACCTACCCCAGACCAGTTCCTGGGTGAACGCAGCAAGTTTAGAGCGTTTCAGGACGCATGTGAACTGTATTTTGCCCTTCAACCCCATACATTCTCCTTAGAAGCTACCAAGGTGGGCTTTGTAATCTCCCTGCTACAAGGGGAGCCACAGTCCTGGGCCCATCGCCTTCTGGAACAGAAGGTCGAATGCTTATCCGACTTAACCTCTTTCTTCAGTGCCATGGCCCAGCTGTACGAAGATCCTCAGCAGACAGCTTCAGCCGAAGCGGCCCTTCATGCACTTCAACAGGGTCGTAGGGCGGTGGAAGACTACGTCTCTGAATTTCGACGATGGGCATTTTACACAAACTGGAACGATGCCGCCCTACGATACCAATTTCGTATGGGCCTCTCCAAACCACTCAAAGATGAGTTAGCACGGGTAGGGGTACCCCCTACCTTAGAAACTCTGATTGATCTATCCATCCAGATCGATCGCCGGCTGAGAGAACGAAGACTAGAGAGAGCGTCCACTCCATCCCGTCCAGTGCGGATGTTACCTCGGGTACCCAGCTCGTCCTATCCCGCTCCACCTGCTCCAGCCACTCCGGCTCCTGATGCCCCGGAACCTATGCAACTCGGCCTGCTGCGGCCCTCTCTTACTATTGAAGAACGACAACGCTGCCGCCAACAGAACTTATGCTTATACTGCGGGGGATCCGGACATTACGTGAGGTCCTGCCCAGTGAAACCTCGTAAGTCTCTCTTCACTACTTCTGCCTCGCTAACCCCAAGCTCGCTTAGCAACTCCGCTCACTTTACTATTCCAATTTCTCTACAGCTTCCAGGAAGGACTCTTCAGACTACCGCCATAATTGATTCCGGAGCCTGCAGCTGCTTTGTGGACTTGTCCTTTGCTGCCGAACATCATATCCCCCTGCAGCCTAAAGCACAGAAGCTCTCGGTTCACTTGGCCAATGGTTCCACCATTAAGTCCGGAGCAGTCACTCACGAAACCATTCCTCTGCTGACCATCATGTCCCAGGACAACTGAGAACTGCTACGACTAGGCGCCATCGCTTCCCCTCTGTTCCCAGTTATCCTCGGTATACCTTGGTTGAAGGCCCACGATCCCCATATCGACTGGTCTAAAGGAAGCATTAACTTTGTCTCCTCTTACTGCACCCAGTACTGTGATGTTCCCGCTCTGCTGTGTCTAGATACGGACTCTGAAACCAGTCAGCTTGTGCCTCCAGCCTACCACAGCTTCCTAGACGTGTTTAGTAAGAAGGGGGCAGAGATCCTCCCACCTCATCGGCCATATGACTGCCCTATAGAGCTACTCCCCGGAGCCGAAGTTCCCTTTGGGAGGATTTTCCCTCTGTCTGAAAGCGAGCTGGTGGCACTGAAGGACTATATCAATGACAATCTCAGGAAAGGCTTCATCCGCCCTTCCACGTCTCCAGCTGGGGCGGGGATTTTCTTCGTCCAGAAGAAGGATCAGTCGTTAAGGCCCTGTGTGGACTACCGTGAACTTAACAAGGTGATGGTGAAGAACCGTTACCCACTTCCATTAGTTCCTGAACTTTTTCAAAGACTTGGTTCCGCTACCATATTTACAAAATTGGATCTTCGGGGCGCCTATAATTTAGTGCGCATTCGGGAGGGAGACGAGTGGAAGACTGCTTTCCGCACACGATTTGGGCATTATGAGTATCTTGTGATGCCCTTCGGGCTCTGCAACTCTCCGGCTACCTTCCAGCATTTCATTAATGATGTTCTCAGAGACTTCCTGGACTTATTTGTCATTGTATACCTTGATGATATGCTAATTTTTTTTTCCTCCCTAAAACACCACCGCAGACACATGAGAAGTGTATTAACCCGCCTTCAACAACACAGATTATATGCCAAACCCGAGAAGTGCAAGTTTGAACGCCAGAGTATCCAATTTCTGGGGCTGATCATTTCCACCGAAGGTATCCGGATGGATCCCCAGAAGGTAACAGCTATCCTGGACTGGCCTACTCCATGTGACAAGAAAGGTATTCAACGTTTCATAGGCTTTGCAAACTTTTATTGAAAATTTATTCGGGGGTTCTCAGCAATCATTGCCCCCATTACACAGCTTACCAAACAGGGGTCCTGATTCCGCTGGTCTCCAGAGGCTCAGTCGGCCTTTGAAATGCTGAAGAGGTTTTTCACATCCGCACCCGTCTTGAAGCACCCAGACTCGGCCTTACCGTATGTCTTAGAAGTGGACGCCTTGGAAACTGCGGTGGGAGCTATCTTGTCCCAAAGACAGGGCCCCAAGGCCCTGTTGCACCCAGTTGCGTTCTTCTCGCGTAAACTGTCTAGCGAGGAGAAGAATTACGACGTTGGGGATCGCAAACTTTTAGCAATTAAGGCAGCATTAGAAGAATGGAGATACCTTCTCGAGGGAGCAGCACATCTAATCTTAATCTACACAGATCACAAGAATCTCGAATATCTAAGAACAGCAAAGAGATTGAGACCTCGCCAGGCCAGGTGGGCACTTTTCTTTTCGAGATTTACCTTCCATCTGACATACAGACCTGGATCCAAGAACATAAAGCCAGATGCGCTATCACGCATGTTCAGCAAATCCCAAGACATCTCTCCCCTGGATACGATCCTGTCCTCGGGAAATTTCCTTCTCCTACAAGGGGACTTAATGACGCAGATTAAACAAGCCTCTGTGAGGAGTTCTACACCATCTGGGATCACTTTACGGACACAGGAAGGGCTACTCTGGTATAATGATAAGGTCTTCGTGCCAGAGGATCTCCGAACTACCACGTTGAGCATGTGCCACGACCACGTGCTGGCAGGACACTTTGGGGTCAGCAAGACTGCTGAATTGGTGCAGCGAACCTTCTGGTGGCCGGGGGTGGCAAGAGACTGTAGGAGATATGTGGAATCGTGCACCACCTGCATCCGTAATAAGAACAGCAAATCCAGTGCCTGGGGTTTGTTAAAGCCATTACCTGTCCCGAACAGACCATGGAGAATGATTTCAATTGACTTCATTGTGGAACTGCCCCCATCCAAGGGATACAGTACTATCTTTGTAATCGTTGATCGATTGTCCAAGATGGCCCACTTCATTCCTATGAAGGGGATCCCTTCTGCACAAGAGACGGCACGGATCTTCATCAGAGAGGTTATAAGACTCCATGGGGTTCCGGCTAACATCGTCTCAGACAGAGGGGTCCAGTTCACCTCCAGATTCTGGAGATCCTTGTGTGAATCCTTGGGTATTTAACTTTCATTCTCTTCAGCCTATCATCCGCAGACTAATGGTCAGACAGAAAGGACCAACCAGACACTGGAACAATATCTGCGTTGCTTCTCCTCCTTTTCACAAGACGATTGGGTGTCCTTACTTCCCTTAGCCGAGTTTGCCTACAATAATTCTTCTCATTCAGCCACGAAACAATCTCCCTTCTTCGCAAACTACGGTTTTCACCCGTCCTTTCTGTTTAATAACATTCCTGAATACCCGGTACCCGCTGTTCTTGAAACATTGGATTTCTTTAGATCCAACAACAAGCTGCTACAAGAGACAATGGCCAAGACTCAAGCTTATAACAAACAGATCTTCGATAAGAAGAGAAGAGGGGACCTGATCCTGAACCCGGGGGACCAAGTCTGGTTAGCCACAACAAATCTGAGACTAACCTGTCCTTCAAGGAAATTAGGCCCCAGATTTGTGGGACCGTTTCCTGTAAAGAGACGAATTAACGATGTTGCCTATGAGCTGGAGTTACCGGAGACCTTCAGGATCCACCCGGTGTTTCATATAACCTTACTGAAGCCCGCCATCCCCAACTCTTTTCCGGATCGTAATACAGAGCCACCCGAACCTGTGCTGGTAGATTGCGAAGAGGAATTTGAAATAGAGGCGATTTTAGATTGCAGGAGAAGGAGAGGTCAAGTTCAATATCTTATTAAGTGGAGGGGTTACGGTCCTGAAGACAATTCGTGGGAACCTGAAACCAACATTCATGCCCAAGAACTGATCCGAACCTTTAAGAGGACCTATCCTGACAAAGTAGCCAGATTGGGCATCCGTAGGCTGCCCGTTAGGAGGGGCAATGTCAGGGAAGACCAGCCAGTACTCAAGATGGCCGAAGGAGAAGTCGACCTGTGACTTCAGCCTGTCAGGGAAGACTAGCCAGTACTCAAGATGGCCGACGGAGAAGTCGACCTGTGACCTCAGCCTCTGTCAGAACACCTTCGGTTCACCTGTGTGCACATTACCAAGGGGCTATTTAAACCTGGTCTGTGCTTGCATCCAGTGCTGTCCGTTCTGCAGCGTTCCCGTGTGTTCCTGCCTGCTTTACCCGTGATACCTGCACCTGTTTACCAACCCGACTTGCCTCTTACTCTGCTACCTGCTGCCTGCATCTGACCCGGCTTGTTCTGACTCCGCATCTGCCTGCTCCTTCTACTACCACGCTGCCAGCCTGTTGCCGACCCTGCCTGCATCCAGACTACGCACCTGCCTCCGCTTCTGTTCCTGACGTTCCTGCCAGTGTTTGACCCGGCTTGCCCGACCTGCATCTTCCGCTCATTGGAGAACCCTGCTCCAGCACCGTGCCACCTGCCGCTGTTCCACATTACAGTGAAGACGAACTGTTTGGCACTTGTGCGACTCTGCACCTCTGCTCCTCCTGTCTACTCTATCAGGGGGCCAGAATCAGAGGAGCAAGAGAGGCCGTTCCCTGCACATCAGGCTCTACCGTCAGGTACGTGACACTCACACATGGGGTATCCCCGTACTCAGGAGAAGCAACAGAATGTATTTTGGGGTGTAATTTCACATATTCCCATGGCATGTTTGAGCAATATATCATTTAGTGACAACTTTGTGCAAAAAAAAAAAAAAAAAAAAAAAATGTGTCTCTTTCCCGCAACTTGTGTCTCAATATAAAATATACCATGGACTCGACATGCCTCTCAGCAAATAGCTTGGGGTGTCTACTTTCCAAAATGGGGTCATTTGGGGGGGGGTTGAACTGTCCTGGCATTTTATGCACAACATTTAGAAGCTTATGTCACACATCACCCACTCTTCTAACCACTTGAAGACAAAGCCCTTTCTGACACTTTTTGTTTACATGAAAAAATTATTTTTTTTGCAAGAAAATTACTTTGAACCCCCAAACATTATATATTTTTTTAAAGCAAATGCCCTACAGATTAAAATGGTGGGTGTTTCATTTTTTTTTCACACAGTATTTGCGCAGCGATTTTTCAAACGCATTTTTTGGGGAAAAAACACACTTTTTTAAATTTTAATGCACTAAAACACACTATATTGCCCAAATGTTTGATGAAATAAAATGCTTTAAAATTGCGCACAAACGTGCAGTGGCAACAACATAAACACATTTTTAAAAGCCTTTAAAAGTCTTTACAGGTTACCACTTTAGATTTACAGAGGAGGTCTACTGCTAAAATTACTGCCCTCGATCTGACCTTCGTGGTGATACCTCACATGCATGGTACAATTGCTGTTTACATTTGACGCCAGACCGACGCTTGCGTTCGCCTAGCGCGAGAGCTGGGGGGGACAGGGGTGCTTTTTTTTTTCTTTATTATTTTTTTGCTTTATCTTATTTTTAATCTGTTCCTTTCATTTTTTTTTAATCATTTTTATTGTTATCTCAGGGAATGTAAATATCCCTTTTGATAGCAAAAGGTAGTGACAGGTACTCTTTTTTGAAAAAATTGGGGTCTATTAGACCCTAGATCTCTCCTCTGCCCTCAAAGCATCTGACCACACCAAGATCGGTGTGATAAAATGCTTTCCCAATTTCCCAATGGCACTGTTTACATCCGGCGAAATCTAAGTCATGAAATGCTCGTAGCTTCCGGTTTCGTAGGCCATAGAGATGTTTGGAGCCACTCTGGTCTCTGATCAACTCTATGGTCAGCTGGCTGAATCACTGGCTGCATTCTCAGGTTCCCTGTTGAGACAGGAGAGCCAGAGAAAAACACGGAAGACGGTGGGGGGGCATTTCCTCCCACTGCTTGTAAAAGCAGTCTAGAGGCTAATTAGCTGCAAGGATTGCTTTTACATGAAAGCCGACCGCTGGCTGAAAAGAATGATACCAAGATGATACCTAAACCTACAGGCATCATTCTGGTATAACCACTCAAAGTTGTGAATGGCGTACCTGAAGACAAAAAAATGGTTAACAATAAAACACAGTAAACGTAAAGTATAAAAAGTTGCATACCTGAAAAGCAAACATGTTAAAACATAATAACAATAACAATAAAACATTGCAGAATAGAATACAGTAAAAAAGAGCAGAACAATAGAGAGAGAATAGAGAGAGAGAGAACAATAAAACGACAACTATTTTTTAACTGTAACCGGTTCCAGGTTCGGGTCTCTGAAAATGCGATGGCATCTTGGGAGACCCTGTGAAAGTGTGCCTAGTCTGTGCAATGCTGTACCCTACGCTAATACTCAACTAGTGAATGGTAGCGTTTAAAACATTCACCAATGCAAAGACCAGGATTGTCAGGACAGGAGGGAAAATAATAGCGAGTGTCACGCCTGTATCCGCGCTTGCTGCAGACACGACATCTTTTTTGGGGGGGTTCGTTGGGTAGGGGTACTCGGGAGGATATGGAGAAAATGCCTCTCATGCAGCTGACTGCATTTGGTTGGGGATGTGAATGGGGGAAGTACGGGTGCTGCAGAAGCGGTGGGTTCCCAATTAGGATTGGTGAATGCAGCAGGAAGGGCACTATGGGCACGACGGGTCTGTGTTTGTCTTCTTCTTGGTAGCAGCGGGAAACTACTTGTGCTTGCCACCTCACCAGCTTGAACTGCACTTATGGGACTCGCCACGTCACCAAGTGTTGCTGCAGTGCTGGTTTGACTACGACCGGGGTGTACTAGGCCACTGGTGCTTGCCAGCTCACCAAAACGCTACCAAAAAAACTGTGACACTGGCGATGGGGGGTGATCAAGGGGTTAAAACTTTATTAGGGGGGGTTAGGGGGGTATCCTAGACCTAATGGGGGCTAACACTAACTGCCCTACCACACTAACTGTCACAAACTGACACCAATGCAGTAATCAGAAAAAAAACTGCTTGGTGTCAGTGTGACAGGGGGGAGGGGTGATTGGGGGGTGATCGGGGGGTAAAGGGGCGTGTATTGTGTGCCTGGCATGTTCTACTGTGTGTGTGTTGTGCGCTTACATTGATGTCTTCTCTCCTTGGCGCCGGAACGGAAAATACCGAGCCGAGGAGAGATGACATCATTTCGCGATCGCTCCCAGCCAATGGGATCATTCCTCAGCAGCAGAGGAATGATCCCATTGGCTGGGAGCGATCGCGAGGGGGGGCCACGAATGGATGGCCTCCCCCTCACCTCTGATCACCGGGGGACAAACGCCGACCGCCTCGGGCACCGGGGGGGCGGTCGGACCCCCCGCCCGCGGGAGGCAGATCACGTACAGGTACGTGATTCTGCCTGCCCGTGCCATTCTGCCGACGTATATCGTCATGAGGCGTTTGGCAAGTGGTTAATCAGTCCCTGGATGACATGAATATGTTACCCTCAGTATCAACCTCAGAGAGGCCTGGACTGCAGCCATAGGATTTGAGCCAGATCACCTCTCACCCCCAAGATATCACTATGCTCTTTTCAAGATTTGCTTAAATGCTTGACAAAGGACTTGCTCAAACTGAACTGCTGCTAAAATCACCTCAGATATTACCTCAGACATTAAATCTGACCTTCACCTCCTGGGCTCTCGCATTGAGCATATTGAAAATAAAATGGATGCCACCATTGATCGAGTCAATCAAAATACTGATCGATTCCAAGAGCTGCATGAACAATTTAAGGGGGCCATAGCCAAAATTGATGACCATGAAAACAGGTCCAGAAGGCTGAACTTTAGGATCAGAGATTTTCCAGAGACTTTCACTGACATCCCGGAAGCAGTACACTCTTTAATCAAAAACCTGATACCTGACATCAGAGCCCACAAATTGGAACTTGATCGGGCACACAGAGCCTATGGCCCCCCTCGCTTGGATGGTCTGCCTCGTGACATTGTAGTGAAGCCTCACTACTACAATGTCAAGGAAGAAGTCATGAGGAGAGCCCGCACCATCCCACAAATTCAACTTCTGGGCCATACAGTACAGGTTTATGCTGATATTTCTCCCTTCACTATCTAGAGACGGCGAGCACTCAAACCCCTTCTGTCTATTCTGCAACAGAAAAATATTAAATACTGGTGGCTTTTTCCCCTGAGCCTGAAATTTGAATTTAATGGCAAGCCCTTCAGATTCTCTACACTCGTGGAAGGAGAAATTTTGCTGAAAAAGCTCAGCCTCCTGCCCACAGATCTAACCTCTCTGATGCAGTCATCTCCATCCAGCCTGCCCAAAAGTCCTCCTCCATCTAGTCCTCTCACCTCTACGTGGCAAAAACCCAAGTACAAGAAGACCAAGGATGGCATTGCTACCTGAACGACAGACCCACTTCATTATTTTTTTTTCCCTTTTTCATCCCTTTTTGGAATATGGGCATGCCTACACACTCAGGCACGCATGCCTGCCTGCTTTCCTCAATTGACTGCTCAATTAAAAACTCCCATTTGCCCGGTGGTTTGTACCTATCCACCTGGATTCAGGACACTAATACAATCCCCCTCCATGGTGGAACTTTATCTTCCATGACCTGATTGGGGACACTTCTGGACTTGCACAAATCTCAACACCCAAAGCGCAGGACCTCTACACGGGATGAGACGTACCCCTCCTGTCATCATAGGACTCCGGGATCATGGGGAATAATTGTCCCTTTCTGCTTTAAATTTCCCTATAGGTGGATCTCTTTTCTGAACGGAAGTCATCATATTTTGTCTCCCACCATCGGTTATTGAGCACTTCCTCTGCCACTGCTACACAATAACATTTAACTTTAGCATCCCCTGAGTTACTACCTCACCCACACCACAGGTTATTTGATCCTCACCTCCTCCTTGGGAGGTCTCATCAATGGCCTTAGAGGACATTAACCCTTTATGATCTTGCCCCTTATGACCCCTAACAGCACCCCCTGTGGGTGACTGATGGCAGCCACCCCCCCCATGGGAGACTTACAGTGGCCATCAACCCCCACCCCCCTTCTCCCCTCCACGGGAGATGGACAACGGCGATCAACCAAGGGAGACAGACGTCCTAAAACTTTCTGGTCAATAGGGGCTTCCGGATTAGCTGAGAGTAGAATGAGGGAGACAATAGCGAATATTCATTAGCTATTGTCACACAAGTGGGTGTGCTCTGTTCCCCAAGCCCACCCTTTTTTGAAGTCTATTAGAACCTCTGGCTCTAATCACGTGCTTCAAAAAAAAACAAAATAACACTGGAATCCATGCATCCGGGCCCCCACATGTGGATTAGGGGGCCGGATGCATGGATGGGGGACGTTACCCCTGCGCCACTAAGGTTAGCCTTAGTTGAGTTACTAGCCTGTCCTGCTGCATGTGTGAGATCAGAGAGGAACTTTACAGTAGTGGGGGGGATTTGTGATGGAGAGGCTATTGCCGTGTACACACAAGCGGAATGTCTGACAGAAAAAGTCAGACGGAAGCTTTTCATCGTATATTCCGATCGTGTGTATGCCTCATCAGACTTATTTTTTCGAAAATTCTGATGGACCTAGAAATAGAACATGTTCTAAATATTTCCGACAGAACCAATTCCTATTGGGAAAACCGCTCGTCTGTATGCTGTTCCGACGGACCAAAAACGCTGCATGCTCTGAAGCAAATACGAGACGGAAGCGCTCGGTATGGTAAAATTAGCGTTCGTATTGGAGCTAGCACATTCCTCATGCTGCTAATTCTGTGATCTTTTAATGCAGCGCATTCTTTTCTTCTTTATAATGCTAGAAGAATGAAGTTGCTTTGCTGCTCATATTCACACAGAGTTCTCACAAACTTATTTCTTCATTATTTCTCATGATCTCATGAATAATATTCTATTTTTTTTAAAAGCCAGATCTCTATAATAATGTTTACAATTATTTTTTATAGTCATATTTTTTATTTCATTTTTTTTAGGATGAATTAAAAATATTTTTTTAGTGATCTCCATATAATTTTATTTTTTTGTGTGTCAAGTTACCACAATAACATTATTATCTTGTATTTTTTATTAACCTCAACGAGGTTGATGTCCCTTGGTAATGTAACATTGTCTTTTTGAAATGTACCTGCATACTCACAAACAAACTGTCCTATTTGAAGAAAAACACATAGGCAAGTATTTTCTGAAAATAAAATATCCATTTATTCTGGGTAACAAAATAAAGAGGAAGGCAACGCTGGAGAAACTTTTTTGAATATGCGAAGCTTTTTGGCCCCAGGGCACACATAAAGTCTGTAGAAAAGAAAATTGGAAGCTTGAGGAGTCCATATAATTTGGAGCCCAATCTGGTCCAGGAATCCCAGAGATCAGAACCAACAGCAGATGACATATTTGTCCCCAGGCTGTGGTACTACAACAGCCTGCGTCTTTTGTCAGACCAGACTGAACCCAGGTCTTCGCTGCAGCCTTCCCTCCATGCTTCCCTGCATCCTTCCCTGCAGCCTTCCTTGGAGGCTGTGGCCCTCATGGTGGACTTGTGGCAGGAGGAGGAGGATGGGCTTGCTTATATATGTGGCTGGTCTCAGTCAGCTGGCCCCTCAACCCCTTCTGAAGGGCATCAAAAATAATTCCCTCACAGAGGAGGCGTTGGCCCTTCTCCAATTCTAGCAACCTGGTGGCTAGATAGCAGCCATATGCCTCTTCAGTGTCGGGGGGCTCCTGAGGACATTGCTGGCTTCCCTAATGTGGCCCAGTGCTGCCTCCTCCATCATCGTCCCTTTCCTGGGCCTTTTGGTGGTAAGGCAGAGGGGAGGCACCTGCGATTGGGTGAGGCTCCTACTGGGCCCGCTCACCTCCTGGTTGCCACTGGGCCCGCTCACCTCCTGGATGCCACTGGGCCTGCCCTCCTCCTGGCTGCAACTGGGCACGGCCTCCTCCTGGCTGCCACTTTCCAGACCCTCCTCCTGTGTATAAAAAAGGAACATAGTTTTAGTTTTTGCTTCATCAATCACACACAATTTTCAGCTCATGACTTGCAAATTGAATGTTAATAAATAGAAAAGACTATCATTCTGAGCCCAGCATTTTTCAAGCTGGTCACAAACATTTTTGGCCACTACTGTCTATTGATATGTAAATCTCTTTGTTTTAAATCATTAATTTGTTATCAATTATAACATCTAGTTAACATCATTAATATTAGGACAATAAATATGTCTAAAAATAATATACCTGGCTCCAGCTGGGCGCATCCACTTCTTCCAGGATGGAAGGCCCAGGTTGTTCCTCGTCAGCCTCTGCTGGGGTTGAGGGAAGGGTGGAGGGAAGGCTGCAGGGAAGGGTAGAAAGTGATTCCCTGGCTTCAGTCTGGTCATCCAGAAACTACAGTTTGTGGAAGTACCACAGCCTGGGTACATACACTTGCTCTGCTGATGCTCCTGATCGGAGTGATTTCTGGATCTTATTATGCTCCTTCTTATACATGTTCAAGATCCCAATTTTCTTTTCCAAGAACTGGATGGTTGCATCAGGGACCCGAGTCTTCACAAATTCCAGAAGTTTCTCCAGCGTTGACTTCCTAACTTGTTTATTATAATATAAGCTGTGTTTTACCTCCCACAAATTCCTCATCTCCCTGTACCTGTCTATGAAACTGGCCATAAATTCTGGATCCTTAAAGTGATTCATATTTTCTGTAAAGACAATACACAAGACAAGAACGCTAATGTCAGCCTAAACTCTCATAATCTTATCCCAATATAGGCCTCAATCTTTAAGCAGTATAGGCCACTGATGTTCCAAAGTTAAAACATTTTACCTTTGTTATAGAATGTTCCTCCTCCTTCCTCAGCACACCAAACATACGTGCAACACACGCGTGTTACTTTGTATACAAAGTAGCATGCGTCGCCTGCCCCTGATGTTCTTTCTAGTGTATTCCCCGCACCCTTCTCTTTGGTGCGCAGTAGGAGCGACATGGCGGAGACACAGCAGGTGTGTGTTATTAATTGGAGTAACAAGGAGGAGGAAAGCCCGGAGGTAGAAACGTCCTGATCGCGGAGGCGAAGATTTAAGGCCTCAAATATGTCCTTTGGTGAGATGGTGGAGATGGTGGACATCTTGAGGAGGAACGACTATGATGGGAAGAATGGACCGTACCTAAACCCGAATGTGAGAAAGGCCAAAATTATGACAAAAGTTGGGAAGAGTCTGCACACAAATTTTGGGGTATGACAATCAAAGGAGCAAATAAGGAAATGCTGGTCAGACCTGAAACTGAGGGAGCTGGATCAGTACTGAAGGATCAAGAAAGTGCTTCGAAAAAGTAAGTACTTGTTGTGTGTTCCGATTAATTTTATTATTACTTGCATGCTGCGCCATGTGATTTTCTTTACTGTAGGACATTTTAAAATGGCACATTTCAGGTTAGTGGACACAGTAATCGTTCGTAGTACACATCGTTCGCTCATTAAATACGATGTTTTGGGCAGATACAGGTTAAATACATTTGGTCATGCCTAAATATCTGTGTGCTAAGTATACCTTTTGTTTTCTTCTCATATGGGACCAAAGACTCGGACAAGACTCAACAGAGGACACCAGGAACACCAGGAACCCCCCACCTGAGAAAGAAGGGGAACTCCAAACACCACACCCCGAGGATCTGGAGAAAAGAGAGGTGGAGGAAATTGGCGAACTTGTCACCACAACAGGTCAGTGTCTGACACCCCAGCTTCAGGTAATATACAGTATATATGCTTGCATATTTATAAGACATGTTTTTCACAAATTTTTTTAGGTGATTTGTTGGTTGTGGAAGAGCAAGCTCAACATTTCACAAGTGCAAGTGCACAACTCCTAATCCAGGACATCAAAACATGGAATCGTGAAATCGACATCATAAGAAACAAACTAAATTTTATGGAGCAACAAATGAAGAACATGATTGATGTGTTGGGGAGGATTTAAAAGATCTTCAAAATACAACAATTTTCTCAATTGTTGTTGTCTTAAAAACACTTTTGTTGAATTAGTTGGAATTATTTTGGAATTATGTTGGAATTAGTAAAAGGCAAATTTTGAAGATGCACACAGTGTGTCCACATGTGCTATCTGCCATTTCAATGTAAGCGTTTGGTGGGTGCAACCCCTTCCTCCCAAATGAAATAGGTGAGAGGAAGGGGTTGCCCCCCCAAAACACGTCTATTGATCCCCCATGATGGGAGATAGCACATGTTGACATTAGGCAAGGGATCAGGAGGGAAATCCCCAATTTGTGTGCATCTTCAAAAATTGGCTTTTACAGGGGTGACATCACCCCATCTGGTGAAGGCAATATCAAGACACTTTGGACACTAGAATGTCTGATACTGCCTTCTGTTTTTCTATGTTGAACTTTGTAAGTTCCAGGGTTTTGTATGTTTTATGTTCTTAAACACGCCTATTTACACAAAAAAACGTACATGTGTGAATGTGCACACAGTACAAATTTTGACTATCAGCAATGTGTGGCTTCTTCTTTTAATGCTCAATACCAGTTTTTAAGGAATTTTGTGTTTACAGTGACAATGGGCCTTATTTACTAAAGGAAAATCCATTTGGCACTACAAGTGCACTAGGAGAACCTAGGATACATCCAAAAACAAACACAAGCAATAAAGAAAATCAAGACGCAATAAAGAAAAATCAAGATTTTATCAGATAATATTTTTTTTTATTAAAAATTTTTTTAGACATTGTCTGGCATAGCAATGGCCCCCTACCCATAAAATAATTTACATATTTCTCCCGAACTTCACGGGCACTTTGGGAGGCCAAACCAGGATGGCCAGTATCCAGGTCCGTCAGGGGATCCTCTGTAATAACTCCGGCCTCAGGCCCAACTGAGGCTATATAATTTTGTGAATTTTTTCTTAAATAATTGAGCAGTATGCAGCAGCATAGAATGATATGGTTGATTTTGTAGTCCGCCATATGGATTGCTGTGAGAAACAGGCAGAACTGGCTGGCCATTATCCCGAAGGTATTCTCAACGACTCTTCTCGCTCTGGCCAGCAGGTAGTTAAAAACCCTCCTCTCCAGAGTGAGGGTCCTTTGCGGGAATGGCCTCATCAGGTGCTCGCCCAGACTGAATGCTTCATCTGCAATAAAGACGAAGGGGAGTCCTTCCATGTTATCTGCATCAGGTGGCAATACCAGGCCACCAGTCTGGAGATGCTGGTAAAACTCTGGGCGAAGTCTCCTCCATCCGACCATTCTTCCCCACGTCCACATAGAGGAACTCATATTGTGCTGACACCAGCACCATTAACACTACACTATTAAACCCTTTAAAGTTATAATAGTAAGACCCCAAATAGGGTGGTGGCACAAAGTGGACATGCTTCCCATCTATAGCCCCTTCACAGTTGGGAAAGTCCCAACGGTCGGCTAAATGGGAGGCCACAGGGCATTAAAGGAAACTGTGGAGTCAAACAAGAAAAAAAATATAAGTACTTTTGCATATAACATTGCAAGCAGATTACACAAAAAACATTCTTGCAGAACATCAGTATAACATTTATTTTAAGGAGTATTTAAAGACTAAAATATAAGGCCCACTTATCAGATTCCTCACCCCCTCTGATGGCCCATTGATAAAATTGTAGGGGGGAAGGGTTTTAGGTGACTTTGGGAGCCAAAAAAACAAAGCTTCATCAAAAGCTTCCAGCATGCATGAGGATAAAAGGGACATTTACAGCATATTACAATCGTGGTAATTAGGGAATGATGAAAGAAATACAATACATTAGCAAACATTAAATACATATAATGTGATGTTAAAGGAGAAAACTCACCTTAATATAGTCCTTCTGCAGGACCTGGATGATGGCAGAACAGGTCTCTGGGATAATGATCCCCAGAGCCTGGGGGGGAGATGCCTGTTGAGAACTTGAGGTCTTGCAGGCTTCTCCCAGTCGTCAAGTACTACAATGTGGCAACTAGCCTCTGCTCCAGAGTGATGGCTTGCCTCATGCAGGTATCCTGCCTGCTGATATAAGGGGTCAGCAAAGCCAACAGATGGTGAAAAATGGGGTCCGTCATCCTGAGAAAGTTCCTGAAATCATCAGGATTATTCTCCTGGATCTCACGAAGCAAAGGCATGAGCGAGAATTGGTCACGCTGGAGTAACCAATTCTTGGTCCATGAACTCCTCCTCACCCTGTTCATGGACTGGACTTGGGTCAAACTATAGACTCCAACAACAAGCCTCCACACAGCATGAACTCTACGATGAGTACGTACCCGCAATATGGTTTCAAAACGGTCGGCTGGTCAGAACGAACTTAACAGAACGCACTGAAGAACAGCAAGGCCTTTGAAGAGCGAGCTGAAAATCAGCAACGGACAAGAACGCACTGAAAAACAGATAGCAGAAAGAAAAGCAGCACCGCTCAAAGGGTAGTAGTTAGTTAAAACAAAAACTTTAATATTTTAAAATTGTGCACTCACATTTGTGTGATTAAAACAGGCATTGGTAAGTTCTCCTGGGCAACACAAAGACACTTCCGGAACCAGCTGGGCTGTGGTGGGGCAGGCCTCGGCCACTTGCGGTGGAGTCCATAGCTCCGAGGCATAGGGGTTCTCTCTGGCAGTGCATCAGCAAGTACGTGGGAAGATGAAGTCAGGTGGAGGAGAGCGGGGGGCATGGCCATAGGGCTGGCGTTTGGAGCATTCGTGCTCCTTCATCAGGCATCGTGATCCATGCCTGATGAAGGATCAATTAATGCCTGATGAAGGAGCACGCACGCTCTGAATGCGAGCGCTACTACCACGCCCCCCGCTCTCCTCCACCTGACGTCATCTTCCCATGTACTTGCTGACGCGCTGCCAGAGGGAACCCCACGCCTCGGAGCTACAGACTCCACCGCAAGCAGCCGAGGCCGGCCCCACCACAGCCCAGCTGGTTCCGGATGTGACTCTGTGTTACCCAGGAGAACTTACCAATGCCTGTTTTAATCACACAAATGTGAGTGCACAATTTTAAAATATTAAAGTTTTTGCGTGAAATATTAAATAAATCATAAAGTCTCAAAGTGAGGGATTGTGAAATATTGTAGTGTCCAATAGTATCAGAACCCAGAAGGGGTCAATTCTGGGTGATGAGTGGCAAGCGTGGGCTGGCAAGGTGGTATAAATCTGTGGAGGAAACCAACATCAGTAGTACTCAATAACAGTGGATAAGAAAAGATGGGTACTCTTACCGGATAAGGTGGACTCCCCTGTCAGCGACATGGAGTCAATCAGGCGGTAAGCCCAGCTGGGCAAAAGAAAGGATTTCAGGAGGGTAGAGCTCGTAGAATGAACTTCAAACGAATCTCCAGGGGTCATTAACCAAACCTCAAGGAATCTTCCAGGTAGGTCATCTGAGTGAGGATTCTGAACTCCAGGTTCCGGAGACAGGATATGCCACAAATGGCCCAAATAGGATAATCGCTCTCATCCAGGTAGGTATGTAAGAAAAAATGTAAAACTTCCACATGGTGCAGGTAAAAAAGGGAGGTTTTTTATTTTTTAAAAACTCTACAAATAAAATTGTGATCACATAGAGAACAAAGAGCAGCCCGACACGTTTCGACCAACTGGTCTTCAACTGGGGCGTTGAACATGAGATTAGCAGAAGGAGCCCAAAGGGTGGCACAGTGGCTTTTGAACTTCCTTTCTCTAGCCATGTCGTACGTGCTGTACGTCACCGCATTCTTGACGGTCAGACTTTGGTGTGATTGTGTATACGAAGACAGTATCAGCGGAATTCCGGCGGAACTCCGTCGGAAAAACCTTCAGAGTTTATTCCGATGGGAAATACGGTCATGTGTACAAGGCATTAATGTTAATAAACTGGAGCAAGGTTTCACTGTGTTTTGTGTGCACCATGTTTTTACAAAAAACAGTATATTACAGGGATTTTAACATTGTTGCAGATTCTTACCTTTTGTTTCTGTGAAGAAATAGCTATATGTTTCACCAGACTGATTGTATACTGATTCTCAATGGAAGTGACTTGTTCAATATACTTAGCTGGTGCGCGTTTTGTGTTCTAATAAGGAAAACCTGCAGTGTCTGCATCCCTGTAGAGGTTTTTAATCCTTGGGGAGTAAAACCTAAATTCCTATTACAAGGGGGGCCTAAAATTAGACTTGTATTTTAGTGCAAACGTCTGAGAAAATCAGCAAGCCAATTGTACAAGGAAATTATATTTCTGTAGGTGTTCTGTACACCAACAGTGTACAGAACAGCTCCAAGTTGCCATATTGCATTGAATTTTACAGAAAATTACAACAGCTGTAGATTGAAAAGGAAAGGTATTTTTTTAAATAACAAATGCACTACAATATGGCTTGTGTTTCAATTGTATATGCTATATTATTATTTTTTTGCTACATTTTATCTTGAAGAATTTCAAGGTTTCTGACTGAGGCTTCATAAAATAGTCACATGAAGTATTGATTTTTTTTCTTTTTGTATGAAAGAAACCCTGCCTGAGTTTTCTTACCAGATTAATGGATATAATCCTTCCATTTGCTTTGTGTACAGCATTGTCAAAAGCGTCATTGGGTTTGTCCCTTTCTCTCTTTCTTTCTTTTTTTCTTTCATGTATTTATATGTTTATTTACAAAATCTGTAGTTCTCTTACACAGTTATGCGGATCAGAACATGTTTACATAACTCAACAAATTATTTAATTTAAAGATGGCTTGTTGTTCTAGAAGCCTTAATTTTGATGATTTTTGTTGGAAGTGGCAAAGGTCATGTGTCTGAGTGGTCACCTATTATAGTGGAATTCATGGATAATAATGATCTTTTGTACTTATATTTTAGGCAATTTTTGTGTCTTTTAGGTCATAATATTATAAAATATTAATGTCATACACTTTCACACTTGTATTGTAGATGGTTCTTTACATGTACAGCTGTGTTCATAAGTTTACATACCCGTGGCAAAATTTGTACAATGTAGAATTTTTTGTGTGATGAGACCAAAAACATTTCTTTATTTTTATTGTGATTCTTATTTAACTATTAACCCCTTTCCCACCGTCAGACCTGGCTTTTTATGCCAGGAGGTGGAGGTGGGCATTCGAATCATGTGACCACTGTGAGAACCAATCACATTGGTCACGATTGGAATGCCCACCTCCACCTCCTGGTATTTGGATTGAAAACTCCTGATTGCAATCATACATCTGGGGTTTTCAGTGACATTTCAGCTACTGTGCTGGGGGTGCGCATGGAGTGTGCTCTCAGCACAGAAAGCCATTCTATATGGATGCATATATGCAGCTGCTCTGCCTTAAAATCAGCCTATCCAGAGGCCGCATATATGCGTACAGGTTAAGCATCACAGAAAAGCACAATCATTCATTTTTAATATTCTGTTAGTTGAAAATGATGCCCTTTATTTTCTCATATGGTAAAACCGGCTCATTGTTCATGGCAAAAATCTCCAGATCATGTACATTTTTAGGTTGTCTGGCATGATCTGCATGATTAAGGTCTCCCCAAAGTGGCACAATGATGTTGAGGTAAGGAGATTGTGATAGCCACTCCAGAACCTTTAATTTTTCTGCTGCAGCCACTAAAGGGTCTACTTAACCTTATGGTTCAGATCTTTGTCATGTTGAAAAGTTCAAGTGCACCCCATTCACAGTTGCTTGGCTGATCAATGATACATTTTCATACAGCATTTTCTGACATTCATCTTGCCATCAATTTTGACTAAATTTCCTATTCCCCTGTATTTCTCACACTATCAAAACAGCTTAGATCCAGTGCTTCTTTTTATAGTCCTTGTTGACTCCTCTCCAAACATATCATTTATGGTTGTGACTAGGAATGGACTGGGTTTAGTCTGCACTGAACTCAATCCAGCAGAACTAGTGGAAAGCTGTCACATTGAATACTCACCTCCCCAATCAGCTGCAGCTGAGACATAGTCCCTGCTCCACATCTACATGTGAACAAAAAAGGGCAGGGATGCTTATGATGTAATTGACCTAATATGGCCAGGATAAGTAAACCTACTGGTATAACTGTATATGTTCCATATATCTGTGCTACTAGTCAACAGGGATAAATGTACTGGGCAAAGTTTGGTTCGCAGGCGATTTGGAAAAACCAACAAAACGTCTGCTAAACCCAAACATAGTGCCATGCCCCATTAAAGTCTATTTAAGCAGCATCTTATTGTGTTTTTCAGGCTTTTTTTTTTCAAGGTAAGTTTGCAAGGTTTTGTTAAAAGTAGCTAATCACTACCATTGGGGTATTACCTACTGCCATTACTGCTGTTTGTAAACCAGCTGGCAAGGATCCTGAATGATGTCACTAACCAAATTTTGTCATAAACATATTTGGTCAATGATGTCACCTGAAATCTCACTCCTGTTTTATTATTCAGCAGTACCAAGGATCTGTTAATCATGCATTTTTGTATTTATTTATTTTTAATTTTACATTGTTGTTTTGTATACAAAATAGATTTGGTCCAATTAGTGGTGAGACACCCACTAAAAATGGCACCACATCCCCAAAAAGGAAATAAGTCAAGATGGAAAAAGGCAAGGGATTTTAATGGTGCAAAGGATTCCAAAGCAAAAAATATATATTGTTATTATATTTTTAATAAATTCAAAGTTAAAAAATACACATAGACAAATAATTGCAGTGTTTTACAAGTAAGGTGGTCACAATAAGCAGGTAAACTTGAGAGGGTATAGTCGCACATTAACCCGACATTAACCCTTATTCAACCATTGCTATTTTTATTATTATCATTATTCATTTATTTTATTTATTTTTTAGTTTGATCCTTCTGTCCTCTGTGACTGCACATTATGGCCTCCCCTAGGGGATTGTGTTAGTTGCGGGACTGGGCAGCATTTGACGCGGGTTGGTTGTTGCCGTGGAGTAAGCACCATATCTGCAGTGTTCGATCTGTACTGTGCTCTCCTTATAATATATTTACCTACAGTAGCCAATTTTTTGGTTATTCATTTACAATTTTTTCTTTGATGTTTTAGTCTGCACATCCCTGAAGAAGCATCTCAGCGAAACATGTCGGGTTAATGTGCGACTATACCCTCTCAAGTTTACCTTCTTATTGTGACCACCTTACTTGTAAAACACTGCAATTATTTGTCTATGTGTATTTTTTAACTTTGAATTTATTAAAAACATAAAAACCTTTTTATACAATATATATTTTTTGTTTTGGACTCCTTTGCACCGTTAAAATCCCTTGCCTTTTTCCATCTTGACTGTGTGGTTTTGTATACTTACATCCTTTTTCCTTGGAGTTTCTTCCACTCATGGCTGGATTTTTTTTTTTTTTAAACACAGTGACTTTGATAGCTCATATAGTTCAGCATGGGTATTTAACATATTGTTTACTTCTTTTTTTTTCATAATACATTTTTATTGAAAAGTTTTCCCACAATATGTTACAAAACATCAACAAACTGAAAATGTTGCACAATAAATGCATCATGATGTACAAAAACCAAAAGTCCATCATAGAGAGTCCATTAGGCCTGGACCATGTGGAACCAGAAAATGTAACATCAGAGGAAAAAGTTGTCCACCTATTGAAAAAGCAAACAAACAGAAGGAGAATCAAAATAATAAAATAAAAAATACTCCCAAAAGCACAAATAAGGTTCTGAATGCCTGGAACGGGGCTTAATCCTCACCTGGTCAAATTGCATTAAAAGACCATATAAGGTACGCTTGTTAAGGATCAGTTTCGAATAGCAGGTCTATATCTACAGCAAAATATGCCAGGAAGCCCATCTCCATTGCTTACTTCCTTTTACTAATGGTATACTAACCTTAGCACTTGGTTTATGAACACTGAATTTCATACTGCCTTTACATTATATTGCAAACATTTCTAAGACTCAGGTCTTATTCAGCCAAGGAAAGAGTATTCTTTCTCTATATGAGCACACTACATTTTTTATAAAACCACGGGATTGTGTATTGTTTGTGATTTTATGTGATTTTAAATGTTGGTACAGATATATTGTTGTTTCAATAGCTTTTCTATAGACTTTTAAACAATAAGTGTGTATACCTTTACACAATAAATAGGAATGTGTTTATGGGATATTTCTATACAAGGATTTTTGAATAGTTCTTGCTTTAAGGTTTAAGGTATTCACCTCTTTGTCTCCATGCTCTGTTGGGTAATATTGCATTATCTTTGCCTCTGGTTTTGTAAAATCGTTATCACTAGGGATGGGCTGAACACGAACACCCCCCAGTTCAGTTCGCACCAGAACAGCTCGAACAGGCAAAATGTTCTAACGAACATGTGAACCCTATTAAAGTCTATGGGACACGAACATGAAAAATGATGTTTCATTTTAAAGACTTATTCTCATGTTATTGCCACAAAAAGTGTATTGGGACTCGGGTACTGCCCTAGGGGACATGTATCAATGCAAAAAAAAGTTTTTAAAAAGAATCGTTTTTTCAGGAACAGTGATTTTAATAATGCTTAAAATGAAACAATAAACAAGAAATATTCCTTTAATGGGTTCCCGACCAGCTCACGCCGATATATGGCAGCAGAATGGCACCACTGCGCGAATCGCCATACCCGTATAGTACTCACGCCCATGGGCAGGGGGCGCGCCTGCGACAATCGGTTTTGTTACAGAACCGATCAGTCTTCAGGTCCAGGCCAATGATTTCTGGCCTGGACCTGCTAATCGGTTCTGATTATTATTATTATTTTTATTATACCTGATTTATATAGCGCCAACTGTTTATGCAGTGCTTTACAATGTAGAGGGGGGACAGCATAATTCCAGTACAGTTCAATACAGAAGGGACAGGAGGGCCCTGCTCATAGAGCTTACATTCTAAAGGAAGGGGGTGGTGGTAAAAAAGGTAATAGATGCGGGGAATGATTTGATGGGGGTGGCTCAGGGACAGTTGTTAGGTGGGTGTGGGATAGGCTTCCCTGAATAAGTGAGTTTTCAGGGATCTCCTAAAGGTGGACAGGTTAGGGGCTGATCAGATATACCGGGGCAGAGAGTTCCAGAGGATGGGAGAGGCTATGGAAAAGTCCTGAAGGTGAGCATGAGAGGAGGTAACAAGGGAGCTAGAGAGTAGGAGGTCCTGGGAGGAGTGGAGGGGACGATTTGGGCAATATATGCAGGGGGAGTGTAGTTTGCTGAGCAGGTGGTCAACTGTGTTGAAAGGCTGCAGAGAGGACTAATGCCCTGTACACACGTTCAGATTTTCCGATGGAAAAAAGGCGATCAGATTGTGTTGTCGGAAATTCCAATCGTGTGTGGGCTCCATCAGACTTTTTCCATTGGAATTTCCGACACACAAAGTTTGAAAGCAGGATATAAAATTTTCCGACAACAAAATCCGATCGTTTAATTTCCGATTGTGTGTACACAAATCCGATGCACAAAGTGCCATGCATGCTCAGAAAAAATAGTAGATGAAAGTTATTGGCTACTGCCCCGTTTATAGTCCCTACATACGTGTTTTACGTCATCACGATCAGATTTGTGCAACCGTGTGTATGCAAGACAAGTTGGGCCCAAAAACCATCAGAAAAAATCCGGTGGATTTTGTTGTTGGAATGTCCGATCAATATCCAATCGTGTGTACAGGGCATAAGAGTATGAGTATGGAGTAATGGCCATTGGTTTTAGCAGTAAGTAGGTCATTGGTGAGTTTTAGTAGGGCAGTTTCAGTGGAAAGTTGTGGACTGTAGGGGGTCGAGAAGGTTGTTGTCCATGCAAATTGTGTTGATTTTGCTTTTGAAATGGTTGGCAATGTGTTGAGTAGTAAGTGGTGTCTGGGGGCTGTGGGGGGTGAGGTAAGGAATTAAGGGTAGAAAAGAGTTGACAAAGTTTGGATGAGAGGATTTTGATGAGAGTGTTGTAGTAGGTTTGTTTAGCAGTGTGGAGGCAGGAGTTGTATTTGAGAAGGGCATATTTGTAGAGGGTAAAGTCTTGAAGGGACTTAGATTTATGCCATGCTCGATCAAGAGCATGACTGCATCTCTTGAGACTTCTGGTGTTGTCTGTTTGCCAGGGTTGTGGCAGATGGGGCCTGATTCTGCGTGTAGAAAGAAGAGCAAGTACGTCTAGGGAGGATGACAGCATGTTGTTGTAGATGGAAGTGGTTAGGTTTGGGCAGGACAGGGGTGCGATTTTGTCATAAAGGCCATCAGTAGAAGAATGAAAAAGGGAAGGGTTGAGGTTGCAAAGGTTTCTGCAGGCAGTGGTTTGTGGGTTGGCAGCATGGAAGGTAGGAGACAAGGAGAGTGTGAAACAGATAAGGTTGTGATCAGAGAGAGGGGGTGTTAGAGAGGTTGCAGGGAGTGCAGCAATGGGAGAATACGAGGTTGAGAGTAGGGATGAGCTTCGCGTTCGAGTCGAACCCATGTTCGACTCGAACATCGGCTGTTGAATCGTTCGCAGAATTGCGAACGTTATGGGCCGTTCGCGACAAATTCGTGTGGCGCGTCACGGCCCATAATTCACTGCAGCATCGCAGTGCATTGTTGGCTGATGATTGGCCAAGCATGCACTATGACCCGCATGCTTGGCCAATCACAGCGCCGTCGGTAGAGAGAGCTGTAATTGGCCAAAGCCAGGGTGGCTTTGGCCAATTATGGCTCAGGGGGTTTAGAACACGCCCCACGCTATATAAGGCCGTCTGCACGTCGGCCCTGTGTAGTGTGTTCCGGCATGCTGAGAGATAGAGAGAGAGACAGTGTCATTTCATTTGAGGTAGCTAGATTAGGCAGGACAGTCAGTGAGTTAGCTGCACTTACAGTGTATTGTGTATATATATGCATCCCAGGTGTTGCATATATATATATACACACTGTATTCATTTTAGCTAGATCCGTTCCTGTTATCTTCCTACTGACAGGCAGGCTTGTCTTGTTACAGTATTTACAGCTACCTGAAGAAAATTGCTGGTGTTCTTTTGATCCTATTAGTACCATAGTCAGGCAGCTAGACTACTTACAGTTAGTGTAGTGTGTCCTCCTCACAGTGTTCAGTTAAAGCTACAAGTTAGTTTAGTGTGACCTCTGCACAGTGTTCAGCTAAAACTACAAGTTAGTGTAGTGCACAGTGTTCAGCTAAAGCTACAAGTTAGGGTAGTGCGTCCTCCTCACAGTGTTCAGCTAAAGCTACAAGTTAGTTTAGTGTGACCTCTGCACCGTGTTCAGCTAAAGCTACAAGTTAGTGTAGTGCGTCCTGCTCACAGTGTTCAGCTAAAACTACAAGTTAGTGTAGTGCAACCTCTGCACAGTGTTCAGCTAAAACTACAAGTTAGTGCAGTGAGACCTCTGCACAGTGTTCAGCTAAAGCTACAAGTTAGTGTAGTGCGTCCTGCTCACAGTGTTCAGCTAAAACTACAAGTTAGTGTAGTGCAACCTCTGCACAGTGTTCAGCTAAAGCTACAAGTTAGTGTAGTGCGTCCTCCTCACAGTGTTCAGCTAAAGCTACAAGTTGGTTTAGTGTGACCTCTGCACAGTGTTCAGCTAAAGCTACAAGTTAGGGTAGTGCGTCCTGCTCACAGTGTTCAGCTAAAACTACAAGTTAGTGTAGTGCGACCTCTGCACAGTGTTCAGCTAAAGCTACAAGTTAGTGTAGTGCGTCCTCCTCACAGTGTTCAGCTAAAGCTACAAGTTGGTTTAGTGTGACCTCTGCACAGTGTTCAGCTAAAGCTACAAGTTAGTGTAGTGCGTCCTGCTCACAGTGTTCAGCTAAAACTACAAGTTAGTGTAGTGCAACCTCTGCACAGTGTTCAGCTAAAGCTACAAGTTAGTGTAGTGCGTACTCCTCACAATGTTCAGCTAAAACTACAAGTTAGTGTAGTGCGACCTCTGCACAGTGTTCAGCTAAAGCTACACGTTAGTGTAGTGAGACTCACTAGTGTAGTGAGAACTCACTATGGCTGTTCCTTTCTACCAAGTATAAGTTCTTTTTTCCTAATGTGATGCTTTAATGCATCCTTTTTCTGGTCTCAGTATTACCTACACTGCAATTAATCACGCCCTTATGTGACCCGTGCAACTGTAAAATACTGTCTTACATTTTCTATTAGAATCAAGATGCAAGTTTTTAATATTATTTTTCCTACTTATCTTACCTCAACTAATACTTCTATTGACGCTTTAATGCGCAAGCTACTTTTATGAGTATTCCTACAATACAATTAATCATGTTATTACGTGACCTGTGTATCTGTAAAATACTGTTTTATAATTTGATATGATAATGTATCTATACGTGATGATTTATCTTGAAACAATGACATACTATATGCAATGTATTTTCAATCTATGTTCGAAAAATTTGACTCAATTAACAAACCACCTTTTAATTCATTTCTTTACTGCATCCGTGTGCTTCACTCAAAGTCCCGCCCAATCAAAAACCTTTCTATAACATTAAACGGGATGGAGGATGGGATATATTCGGCCCCCCATCCTCACACAAAGTCCCACTTTTTCCATTCCCTTGTTCAACCTATAGGGATGGAAGCACATGGCTGCACCAATAATATTATTTCAGCATTTGCTATGGCTGCTCCACAGCCGTTTATGGTAATTCCCCATCCACTTCCAATTTCCCCGTGCAATGGGTGCGTCCCACTGCACATACCATTTGCACCACCAATTCCATAGTTATACTTCTCATTTTTTCCTTTTTTATTTACATTTCAACTAATGCTGTTTTTTGTGCAGAGTGACTGCGCACAGGGGTCACCGGCCGCTGCTCTCCTCTTCCTGTGCCACCCTTGTCATGTCCTGGAGCTGTAACGTGCACTGGAGGCTTCCCCTTCGCCTCCTTTCACAGGGGTGGGCGGGGTTTCCCCCACTGCTCGTCAGCGTCATGCCTGACTGTCAGCTGGTTGGCACCTTCGAGACGCCTATAAATCAGCCGGCATGTTTTACCATTCGAGCAGCGGGGATTTCTGGTTGGCGCCCATGGCTGGTTACGCTGGGTTTGGTGGCCAGTCATTTGGTGTGTCCCCCGTTCCCCACCCTGCTAAATAGCATGACGTTGGAGGCTGGTCTAAGACGGCTCTCCCTGCTGGGGCTTCCCTCCTAACTGTGACCTGCACTAGCATCTCTGGCTTTCTTCCCTCCACCACATCACTTTCCTTTTGGCTCTATGGTCCAACCTAACCCGCACTAGGTAACACTGTCTTCACTTTTTAATTTCTATTTTCTATTTCCAGTCTCCCCTTCTCTCACCCTCCCCCTTCCTATCTTTCCCCCCTTGCTTTCTTTTCTTTCCCCTATCTTCATTTTTCTTCACTCCTCTCCAGCACTTCACCCCTCCACTTCACTCTGTTCCCTACTTTTTTCATTCTCTGCTTCACTTCACTTTTCACTCATACCCTCCTTCATTCCCTGTGCACCACATCCACAAGCCCTCTTTCTCCCAGCAGGTCCTTATTTTGGGGTCTCTCAGTTCATTTCTTTTTCTCCCTTTCACCCACACTCCGTCCTCACTTTTTTTTTTTAACTTTAAAAAGGTTTTTATTAAGTTTGTCAATATGATACAGAGACAGGGTTAACATACATAAAGAAAAATTTAAACTAATATAAGTAACAAGTTTAGTGAGGAAGCACATATCCAGAGTGATCCTATGTAGATTTTCAGTAATATATATTTACAGATACTTATGTATACTGATATTTGCTAGTCCATAACACCCAACATTTGTCGAATTTATCGCAAGAAAGTGAAGTAATTGCTAAGAGACGTTCAAATGTATAATTTTGTTGTACTTTTCTGATCACCTCATTTATATTGAGTGTTAGGGTGTTTTTCCAGTTTTGGAGTACCAGGGACCTAGCTACTAGTAGTATATGGGTGACTATGTGTCTCATGTTTTGCGGAAATTTTTCTAGCCCTATTAGTAGGATAGCCAAAGTGGGGTTTGGAGACATGATTATACCTGTTATGGACGATATGAGTTTAAAAGTTTGATTCCAGAAGCTAATTACATTGGGGCACTCCCAGAACATGTGGAGAAGGTGACCTTTATGTTCACAGTTCCTCCAGCATAGGGGTGACGAGTTGGGAAACATGTGAGCAATTCTGCTCGGGGTGTATTGCCATCGGTTCATCACCTTTATTGAAGATTCCCAATGATTGATACAGTGTGAGGCATGGTGTATAGTTTGGAACATGAATTTCCATTGGTCTTCAGTAAGCGTTTTGCCTATGTCCCTGTCCCATTTCATATGTACTGCTTTTTTTTTAACACTCTTTTGTTTTGTAGTGTGTTGTAATGAAGTGATATACCTTTATTGTTTTTAGCCCCTTGAGTGAGGTGTCTCCAAATGGAGAGCGGGAGTTTGAAGGTACCTATTGGATTTTTTTGCATAAAGTGAGATATTCGCAAAGAGGTGAAGAGCATATGTTGAGGTAAATTATGTGCTTTCATAATTTGTTCTGCTGAATGTGTGGTGTTATGTGTGATGAGGTCCTGTACTTTTGTTATCCCATAATTGGGGAGCGTTTTCAAGGAAATCATTGGAATATTAGCTTCAATCATGCTTAAAGGTAGAGTAAAATCTATTGACTTGCTGTTATAAAGTGTGCGTGTGAGGAGGAATCTCCAAGCTTGTAATGTTATGGCGATAATTGGGGGTAGGTTTTTGAGGTTCCAAGGTATCCAAGTATCTCCCAAGAGGACCGTTTGTAGATCAGGTAAAGGAGCTAAATATCTTTCTATTTCAACCCATAATGGATTTCCTTGGTCGAAAACCAATGTTTGAGTTGGTCAAGCCTGGTTGCCCACATGTAATCATGCATGTCTGTCAGACCCGCACCCCCTGCAGATTTATGGGGTGTTAGGTTAAGTTGGGAGCATCTTGCTTTTTTGGATCCCCATAAGAGTTTCCATTGAAGGTTGGAGAGGGATTTAAGATAATGTTCGGGAATAGCAAGTGGAAGCACTCGGAACATGTATAAAATTTGAGGGAGAATCATAATATTAAATGCTGCTATCTTACCTATCCAGGATAGTTCTCTTTTCGCTAGATTGCAAGTTTGAGTTTCTAGGTTGTAGATGAGTGTTTTCATATTGATGTTTATTAGTGAAGTAGTGTCAGAGGTTAGGGTGATGCCCAGGTATTTTATGCCTTTAGTGCTCCATTCGTATGGGAGGGAGTGTTGTAGCTCTAGACAGTCTGCTTTCGGTACACCCAAGTTAAGTATGAGGGATTTTGAAAAGTTTACTTTGTAATATGAGACCTCTCCAAAAGATTTCAATATTTCGTGTGCTGCTGGGAGAGATTTTAATGGGTTTGATAGCATAAGGATCACATCATCTGCGAATAAATTGATGACATGGTGGGAAGTATTAAAATGGAATCCATGTGTCACGTACCTTCAGCAGAGTCTGAATGTAGAGGGAGGCCTCTCGCACGGTCCTGGTCCTGACACCCCTGATAGTAGGGACAGGGAGTGCCGGGGCACAGAAGGGTGCAGGTGCCTGCGGCTGGAGAACTGGAACTTGGAGATTCGGAATCCTCCGGAGACTAGATGAAAGATAGGTCACCAGAACTGTTAGTAGAAGCCGGGCAGGCGTGGGTTCAGGGACAGCTGCAACGTCAGGTCAGGCAAAGGTTGGCAACGGGCTGGCAGCGAGGTATCCAAAACAGAAGACAGTTCGTGGTCAAGGTCAGGCAGAGGTCGGCAACGGGCAGGCAGCGAGGTACAAAGTCAGGAGGCAGAGCCGTAGTAGATAGTCCAAGCCAGGGTCAGTATAATCCGTAAGGTAGGTAGCAGACAAGGGAGATCCGAGAGAGTGGTCAGGAAGCCAGGTAATCAGGAGCAAGTAACAGGTCACACGAACGTCAGGAAATCAGGAACTAGCTGAAGACGATCCAGCACTAGTGTCAGGCACGAACCTTGTTTATATATGGCGCCGAGCGCCGGGATTGGTGGACGTGAACGTGCGTGCGTGAGAACGTACACCCGCTCGTATGGCTGTGCGGGTGCGTGCATACGTTCGTACGGATGCACGGTTGTGCACGTCTGATCCGGAACTCGCTCGTATCCGTCGGGGACACCGCGCATGGCCGTTAGACGCTGCTGCATGGAGACGGGAGCTAGTGCTGTGAGTTCTCTGACATTGCCCCCTCCTTAAGGGCAGCCTCTGGATGCCTCTAGATACCGAACCCTCCGAGCGGGAGCGGTGAAAGGCCCGTATGAGTCTTTAAGCATGGAGATTTGTTTCAGGTTCCCAGGAATTCTCTTCTGGGCCAAAGCCTCTCCATTTGATTAAATACTGGTTTTGTCCTTGCCGTTTCCTATGGTCCAAAATGGCTTCAACTTCGAATTCTTCTTCCCCATTCACAATTATAGCTTCAGGGGGTCCTACCTCCCGATCTGGAAAGGAATTTGGTACATCGACCTTGAGTAGTGAAACATGGAAAACAGGGTGGATCCTGAATGAATTGGGAAGTTCGAGTTCATAGGCGACTGAATTAATCTTCTTCTTGACTGGGAAGGGCCCTAAGTATCTAGGTCCCAGTTTTTTAGAAGGGCATGCCAACTTCAGATTCTTAGTAGCCAGCCACACACGATCACCAACCTTTAGCTCCAACTCTCCCCTCTTTTTCTTGTCGAAGAATCTTTTACTATCTTCCTGTGCCTTAGAGATAGTTTCTTTAAGCAACTTATTGTTTTCAGCAAAGAAATTGAGTCTGTCCTGGACAGCAGGTACAGGAGAGTCTGGTATGAGTGCTGGCAAAAAGGAAGGGTGAAACCCGTAGTTGGAGAAGAAGGGTGACTGGTTTGTGGTAGAGTGCGTAGCATTGTTGAATGCAAATTCCGCCAAGGGTAGCAATGAGGCCCAATCTTCCTGAGAAAAAGAAGAAAAACAACGTAGGTACTGTTCCAATGTTTGGTTGGTGCGTTCAGTTTGCCCGTTGGTCTGGGGGTGATATGCTGAAGAAAAGTTCAGTTTGATGCCTAGTGTCTCACACAATGACTTCCAAAATTTAGATGTGAATTGTACTCCACGGTCAGAAACAATGTCACTGGGAATTCCGTGGAGTCTAACAATCTCTTTAATAAACACTCTGGCAGTCTCGGTTGCCGACGGAGTCCCTTTCATAGGGATAAAATGTGCCATCCTGGAAAAACGGTCAACGACCACAAAGACAGATGAGAATCCATCAGAAGGAGGAAGCTCGACAATGAAGTCCATTGCGATTTTATCCCAAGGTCTTTCGGGGATGGGCAGTGGTCTCAGTAGTCCCCATGCTTTGTTCTTGTTACTTTTATTCCTAAGGCAGGTCAAGCAAGAGTTTACATAAATTCTACAGTCCTTTGCAAGGTTGGGCCACCAAAAATGCCTTTGAATTAAGTCCATGGTCTTGTGACCCCCAAAATGGCCCGCTAAGGGATAATCATGACAGACCTGTAGAACGGTGGTACGTAGACCTTGGGGAACAAAAATCTTACTCCCTTGCCAGAAGAGCCCATCTTTTTCTTGGAGGTTAGTTCCTGGGGGTATCGTTGTCCCTAAAGATGCCTGACGGATCTGTGATATCACACGGGATTGGGTCAGTAAGAAATTTCCAGCTTGCAGGATCGTATCTGGTGGGGAAGGATCCACAGTTTCCGTGAACATGCGGGATAGCGCGTCGGGTTTGATGTTTTTAGATCCTGGCCGATAGGTAAGGTGGAAATTGAAACGGGAAAAGAAGAGGGCCCATCTTGCTTGTCTGGGTCTGAGGCGTTTGGCAGTCCTGAGATACTCGAGATTTTTATGATCTGTGAAGATCAAGATGGGATGTGCTGCCCCCTCTAGGAGATACCGCCATTCTTCCAAGGCTGCTTTTATCGCCAAGAGCTCTCGGTCCCCAACGTCATAATTTCTCTCGGAGGCACCTAATTTCTTGGAAAAGAAAGCCACAGGGTGCATTAAAGATTTTGGCCCTTGGCGCTGGGACAGGATGGCCCCCACAGCATTCTCTGATGCATCCACTTCCAGGGTATAAGGTAGGGCAGGATCAGGGTGTTTCAACACCGGAGCAGAGGTAAATAGCTCCTTTAATTTGTCGAACGCAGCTTGGGCTGCTGTGGTCCACTGAAAACGGCTTTGCTTCCTTGTAAGATGTGTGATGGGTGCTATAATACTGGAGAAATTTTTAATAAATTTTCTATAAAAGTTAGAGAATCCAATAAAACGTTGCACCCCTTTCTTATCGGTTGGGGGTGGCCAGGACATGATGGCTGAGACTTTCTGAGGATCCATTGCTACACCCCGAGTTGATATTACCAGGCCGAGAAAGTGAATGGTCTGGCGTTCAAACTCACATTTCTCGGCTTTGGCAAAGAGTCCGTTTTGTCTCAATCTCAGAAGAACTTGCCTCACATGGTCACGGTGTGTTTCTAAGGAGTTTGAGAATATCAGGATATCGTCCAGGTAGACAATTACGAATGAGTCCAGAAAATCTCTAAAAATGTTATTCACAAAATGTTGGAAGGTGGCTGGTGCATTGCAGAGTCCGAATGGCATAACTAGGTACTCGAAGTGGCCGAAGCGTGTCCGGAAAGCTGTCTTCCACTCATCACCCTCACGGATTCGAATCAAATTATAGGCACCTCGCAAATCCAATTTTGTGAATATCCGGGCCGAGCGAAGTCTCTGAAACAGTTCTGGGATCAAGGGAAGAGGATAGCGATTCTTAACTGTTATTTTATTTAGGTCTCTGTAGTCCACACACAGGCGGAGGGAATGATCTTTCTTCTCTACGAAAAATATTCCAGCACCAGCTGGAGAAGAGGAATGTCTGATGAAACCTTTTTTGAGGTTTTCGTTAATGTACTCCTTAAGGACCAGGAGTTCGGGTTCCGACAGGGGAAAGATTCTTCCAAACGGGATTTCTGCCCCTGGTAACAGTTCAATTGGGCAGTCATAAACCCGGTGGGGAGGAAGAGTATCTGCTTTATGCTTATCAAACACATCCAGGAAACTATGGTAGACAGATGGAACCAGTTCTTGGGACTCTGACGTAGATTTTAAACAGCCGAGGACTGGGGTTACATGGTGAAGGACCTTGAGGCAGTTCTGAAGACAATAGCTGGACTGGAACACTACTTCGCCCGTAACCCAGTTGATTTGGGGATTATGGGCTTGTAGCCACGGCATTCCCAGAATAATTGGAAACAATGGGGATGAGATGACGTCCAGGCACAATAGTTCCTGATGGTTGGGTAATATGCTGGCGGGCAGTGGTTGGGTTTCATGCGTAATAGGCCCGGATTTAATGTTTGACCCATCTGCAAGTCGTATGGAAAGTTGCTGTTGTTTGGGTGTTAATGGGATGTCATGTTGTAGGGCAAAGGCACGGTCTATGAAGCAGCTGCAGGCGCCAGAGTCAATTATGGCCCGGACCCGGAGTGTTCCTTCTGGAAGCTGCAAGGAAACAGGGACAGCAATGTGAGCAGATCTTGTTACAGTTAGTGTTCTAGGTTCATGAGGTAGATAGTTAAACTTACGAGCTTTATTTGGGCACATATTTGCGTAGTGGCCGGCCTCCCCACAATAGAGGCAGAGGTTGTTCTGACGTCGACGCTGTTTCTCTTCGGGTGACAGTGGTGAGCGGAGCAACCCTATCTGCATTGGTTCCGGAGCTTCGGAGGTGGCAGCAGGTACATGGGAGGTGGACATAGTAGGGTTGCTAGGAACTTTGGGCAGCATCCAGGTGGGTCGCATCTGACTGGTTCTTTCAGATCTCCGTTCCCTTAGACGACGGTCTATCTGGATGGACAATTGGATCAGGTCTTCCAAAGAGTCTGGAAGTCCAACTCGGGCCAACTCATCTTTCAGTGCCTCAGAGAGTCCCATGCGGAACTGATAGCGGAGGGCGGCGGCGTTCCACTGAGTATCGGAACTCCATCGCCGAAAGTCAGTTACGTAATCTTCTACTGGCCTACGTCCCTGCTGGAGAGCATGAAGACTGGCCTCTGCAGTGGTGGCTCGTTGAGGGTCGTCATACATTTTGGCCATTTCATTCATGAAAGAGTCCATAGTATCTAGTAGTGGACTGGCTTGCTCCAATAAGCGGACTCGAGGCTCTAGGGGTGGCACCATTATTGCAGGTGCTGCTGCTGCGGCCACTGGACCGGGAGACCGAGCGGCTGTAGCTGCCTGGTGAGTTGAGGGGTTTGGAGACAATGACTCCACTCTTTGCTCAAGTTGCCGGTAGCCATCTTGTAGGCCCTGGACTGCCTGGGTAAGGGCCGAAATCTGTTGGCACAGAGTGTCTAGAAGTGAGGTCCCCCTTTCAGACTCCATCTTGGCTGGATCGTACTGTCACGTACCTTCAGCAGAGTCTGAATGTAGAGGGAGGCCTCTCGCACGGTCCTGGTCCTGACACCCCTGATAGTAGGGACAGGGAGTGCCGGGGCACAGAAGGGTGCAGGTGCCTGCGGCTGGAGAACTGGAACTTGGAGATTCGGAATCCTCCGGAGACTAGATGAAAGATAGGTCACCAGAACTGTTAGTAGAAGCCGGGCAGGCGTGGGTTCAGGGACAGCTGCAACGTCAGGTCAGGCAAAGGTTGGCAACGGGCTGGCAGCGAGGTATCCAAAACAGAAGACAGTTCGTGGTCAAGGTCAGGCAGAGGTCGGCAACGGGCAGGCAGCGAGGTACAAAGTCAGGAGGCAGAGCCGTAGTAGATAGTCCAAGCCAGGGTCAGTATAATCCGTAAGGTAGGTAGCAGACAAGGGAGATCCGAGAGAGTGGTCAGGAAGCCAGGTAATCAGGAGCAAGTAACAGGTCACACGAACGTCAGGAAATCAGGAACTAGCTGAAGACGATCCAGCACTAGTGTCAGGCACGAACCTTGTTTATATATGGCGCCGAGTGCCGGGATTGGTGGACGTGAACGTGCGTGCGTGAGAACGTACACCCGCTCGTATGGCTGTGCGGGTGCGTGCATACGTTCGTACGGATGCGCGGTTGTGCACGTCTGATCCGGAACTCGCTTGTATCCGTCGGGGACACCGCGCACGGCCGTTAGACGCTGCTGCATGGAGACGGGAGCTAGTGCTGTGAGTTCTCTGACACCATGAATATCAGTGTGAGTTCTAATGGTCTCGGCCAGGGGTTCAATCAAGAGGTTGAAGATTGTTGGGGATAGAGGGCAGCCCTGGCGAGTACCATTAGATATTTGAAATGGTATGGAAAGCATGCTGGATGTGTACACCTGCGCAGAAGGGCAGGAGTACAGGGCCAGCACTGCGTTTAGTATATGACCACAAAAACCAAACTTTGACAAAGTCATCGACATATATTTCCAGTGGACCCTGTCAAACGCCTTCTCTGTGTCAATTGATAGCAGCAGAGAAGGCGTTTGTTTTTTAACAGCATAGTGGATTATATTGACCATTCTCCGTGTAGCGTCTGAGGTTTGTCTCCCCTTCATGAAGCCCATCTGATCGCGTTGTATAAGGGATGGTGCACATTCTGCTAGTCTTTGTGATAAGAGTTTTGCATATATCTTTATGTCTGTATTTAGTAGGGAGATTGGGCGAAAATTAGGTGGTGTAGTAGGGTCTTTGCCTGGTTTAGGCAGAGTAACTATGTATGCCTTTAGCATTTCTGGAGGGAAGAATGATGTGTTTGCTGCTTTTGTAAAGACTTGAAGAAGATAAGGTGTAAGGTGTGATTTGTATATTTTAAAATATTCATTGGAGAACCCATCAGGTCCTGGCGATTTGCCATTAGGTAGGGAGGCTAATGCATTTTCAATTTCAGTTATATTAAATGGGGAGTTAAATAAGCTTATTTGGGATTCTGATAGGGAAGGTAATTTAAGTTTGTGAAGAAAGTTTTGGATATCTGGTAGAGTTGGTTGGTGTGTGGTAGAGTCATCTTTAATATTGTACAGACTACTGTAGTAATTAGCAAATTGGTTGGCAATGTCCTGTGGGTTAGTAATTTTGTGTTTGAGGGTGGGGTGAATCAGATGTGCGATTCTTGACTTGGATTGTATTGCTTTTATTCGGTTGGCCAAGTATTTGCCTGCTCTATTAGCATTAGCGTAGGAGTTCAGTTTCAGTCGGCGTAGGTGGTGGTCGTATTGTTGGGTCAATATGTCTCTTAGTTTGTTTCTCAGTGAGGAAAGTTGTTGTGCGAGGTTCAGATCAGGCTTTTGTTTATTACGTGATTCTAAGGATCGTATGTCCGACAGAATGGAATCAATATGGGCTTTGTATCGCTTTTTTTCTCTAGCACTTATCTGAATTAGTATTCCCCTCATTTACGCCTTATGGGCGTTCCATAGAGTAAAAGGGTTTTCTGCCGAGTTTGCATTTTCCTGAAAAAAATTGCTAAGGTGTTGAGATATGATTTTGGACGTGTGGGGTTCTTGTAATATTCTAATGTTATTACGCCAGATGGGTGTAGAAGAGGAGACAACCTGGTCATTAATAGTAATAGTAACAGCTGCATGGTCGGACCACGTGATATCGTGGATCCGTGCAGAGGAGATTTTCTGTAATAGCCATTTATCAGTAAAGAATAAGTCAATTCGTGAATAAGAACAATGCCTATGAGAGAAAAAAGTTAAATCTTTAGCATTTGCATTTAAGCAGCGCCAGGTATCAAAGAGTTCTGCACTATGAATGGTTTTGTTCAAGAATGTATGTCCATTCATTTTGGTGTTTGTCGTATCTAACTTCGGATCTATAATGAGATTAAAGTCACCGCAGAGTATGAGGTTGCCATACAAGTGGGACTTCATCTTCTTAAGAAGCCTGTTGAGAAAGCGGGTTTGGTGTGTATTAGGAGCGTACAGAGACACTACCGTATATGGATTTGAGTTAATGTCACCTTTGAGGATGATATATCTTCCATTAGCATCTAGGATGGTTTCCTTGTGTTGAAAGGATAGCGTATTTCTCAGGGCAATTAGAACTCCTCTCTTTTTATGTCCTGGTGTGCATGCCAGAAACACATGGGGGTACTCTTTGTTGGTGCATGTCGGTGCGTTGGATTCCTGGAAGTGAGTCTCCTGTACACATAGTATGTCTGCCTTGTGTTTAAGGGCCTCGGCCCACATGGAGCGTCGTTTGACAGGGTGATTTAAGCCCCTGGCGTTTATGGATAGGCAGTTAATTGGCATGTAGATATTTTCGGGGATTGTGAGGCGTCAATGTGCAGGTTATGTACTCACTGTGGTCTTCTGTGTCTTCCGGCATGGCAAAGTTGATTCTGTGTAATTCCGGTTCGTAATTGGCATCCACTACTGGTTGGCGTGCTTCCATCATAAAGGAGGTAAAAGAAAACAAACGATATAGAAAAAATAAAGTTAATGTTGCAAACTTAACAAACATATTAAGAAAGGGATCATTGAATAGATCCATTTGCAGACATAACTGCTGTTTAGGTAGAGGCAGGAAGAAAACAGGGATTGAACTTGGACTCCCTGTGTCCGGAGAGAAGGAATGCCGAAAGTCGTGGTATGCTTATGTATTTTCACCGGCAGGTTTCTTAGAGGAACGTTTGTGTGAAACCACTTGCCAGTCATCCTGTATTGGGGAAGGTGTAGAGGCTTGGGCAAGTGGCGGAGTATGGGCAGGTAGTATGTTCCATTGTCGCAGTACTGCAATGCCTTCATCCAATGTGGAGATCAGGACTGACACACCGTTGTGAGTAACGGACAGCTTGGCGGGGTATTTCCACTTATGGATAATGTTGTGGTTTCTTAGAGCCTTGGTGATTGTCGCAAGGTTGCGACGTTGTTGGAGGGTGTGTCTAGATAAGTCCGGTAACAACTGCAGCTCAGAATATTGTGGATGTCTGCTGTCAGGTTTGCGAGACACTATCAGGAGTTGTTCCTTGATATGATAGTAATGCACCGTGAGTAATACATCTCTGGGAGTATTTTCCGGAAGGAAGGATGGTTTGGGGATACGGTGGATGCGATCTACAATGAGGTCTTGTGGAGACAGAGATGGGATTAGGGTGGAGAAGAGCGCTTGGGTGTACGCCAGTAGTTGTGTAGCAGGAATCGGTTCAGGTATCCCCCTAATCTTTAGGTTGTTCCTCCGGGAACGGTCTTCCAAATCTGCTACTTTTGATTTCAGCCATGCGATTTCTTCCGTGTGGTTGCTGTGTGCATCCACCATTGTGTTGAAGGATGAGGTAAAACCACTCATGCTGTGTTCAACATGGTCTACTCTGCTACCCAGGGCCTGCACTTCCCTCTGGCAGTGATTGATTCCTGCTGTCATATCAGCATGCAGTGAGGCTTTTAATGACAGTAACATGTCCTTAAGGACTGTGTCAGACACCGGTCTGTCAGAAGTGGGGAAAGCTGCTATAGGGTCTGGTGTATGGGATGTAGCTGGCACTGCAGTGGTGTGAGGCCTGCTTACCTCCATGTCAGGGTCCATCAGCGGTCTCTCAGGGGAAACAGTTCTTTGTTTCTGCTTTGCTGGACTCCTGGTGGACGGACTAGAGGTCCCAGAGGAAGACCCGCTATCCGTTCGGGTGTTTTGCTGATCAGTTTGAGAGCTGCCGTTTAGCGTGGATGCAGCCCGCTGTGCTATCTGGCTCAGCCTCGCGCCGGCGCCATTTTGTTGGTGATCGCGCGCCTGGAAGAAATCTTGCATTTTCTGCAGATTTTGTGGATTTTTGCGGTGCCTGGGCATAGCTGCAGGCTCCATGGGTTCCAGGGATCCTGTGGATGTAGTGTGAGGTCTGGATGTTGCCGGTGAACGTGGATGGGTTCGGATTCTCTCCGGCGGCCGTGAGGAGCTCTTACATTAAGCGTCCATGTTGGAGCTCGGTCGCCACGCCCCTCTCTCACTTCTTCACTTGTACCATTTAGGGATGTTGTCGCTGCTGGTTTATGCTGCCTGGACAGGTCCCCTCAGCTCCAGGACTGACAATATTGGCCGGGTTGACTTGCGCGGCTGTGCTCTCCTCTCTGCGCAACCGCACGCATGTAAGTAGTAAGGACAAATGTATGGATGTGTGAGGGGGTGTTTCACATTCCCTGCATTTGCCCACTCATTTTCCAGATTATCACAATGTCCCTATCATTATTTTTATTTTCTTAGATGATTATTACGGTCTTGCTCCTGACGAGTGACTTAAAGGTCCCGAAATGCGTAGAGCTAACAACTACCGTTACAACTACCCATTCATGAACTCACTATGGCCGTTCCTTTCTACCAAGTATAAGTTCTTCTTTTTTCCTAATGTGATGCTTTAATGCATCCTTTTTCTGGTCTCAGTATTACCTACACTGCAATTAATCACGCCCTTATGTGACCCGTGCAACTGTAAAATACTGTCTTACATTTTTCTATTAGAGTCAAGATGCAAGTTTTTAATATTATTTTTCCTACTTATCTTACCTCAACTAATACTTCTATTGACGCTTTAATGCGCAAGCTACTTTTATGAGTATTCCTACAATACAATTAATCATGTTATTACGTGACCTGTGTATCTGTAAAATACTGTTTTATAATCTGATATGATAATGTATCTATACGTGATGATTTATCTTGAAACAATGACATACTATATGCAATGTATTTTCAATCTATGTTCTAAAAAATTGACTCAATTAACAAACCACCTTTTAATTCATTTCTTTACTGCATCCGTGTGCTTCAAACAAAGTCCCGTCCAATCAAAAACCTTTTTATAACATTAAACGGGATGGAGGATGGGATATATTCGGCCCCCCATCCTCACACAAAGTCCCACTTTTTCCATTCCCTTATTTACAGTTAGTATAGTGCGTCCTCCTCACAGTGTTCATCTAAAGCTACAAGTAGGGATGAGCTTCGTGTTCGAGTTGGACCCATGTTAGACTCGAACATCGTCTGTTCGCCGAATTGCAAATGATATGGGCCATTCGCGCCAAATTCGTGTGGCGCGTCACGGCCCATAATTCACTTCGGCATCACAGTGCATTGCTGGCTGATGATTGGCCAAGCATGCACTATGACCCGCATGCTTGGCCAATCACAGCGCCGTCAGTAGAGAGAGCTGTAATTGGCCAAAGCCAGGGTGGCTTTGGCCAATTATGGCTCAGGGGGTTTAGAACACGCCCCACACTATATAAGGCTGCCTGCACGGCGGCCCTGTGTAGTGTGTTCTGGCATGCTTAGAGAGAGAGAGAGACAGTGTCATTTAATTTAATTTGAGTTAGCTAAATTAGGCAGGACAGTCAGTGAGTTAGCTGCACTTACAGTGTATTGTGTACCGTATATACTCGAGTATAAGTCGAATTTTTCAGCCCTTTTTTTGGGCTGAAAGTGTCCCCTTCGACTTATACTCGAGTCACCGCCGTCTGTCTGCATGATCAGCGTGTCATGCAGGCAGATGGCGGCCGGCGTGTGATAATAGTGTTCGGCGGCTATTCCAGCTTTCAAAAGCCACGCCCCTCCTGCTCGTCTGTGATAAGCTGAACAGCTGTCAGTGTACAGCCATTTTACGGACATTCTCTCATTCTCATCCATGGTATGAGAATGAGAGAATGTCCGTGATAGGCAGTCAGCGGTCAGCCTATCACAGACGAGGAGGAGGCACGGCTTTTGAACTGTGGAATGGCCGCCGAACACAATCATCACACGCCGGCCGCCGTCTGAGGATGGAGATCGCCAAAGGGAGGATGGAGATCATCACAGGGAGGCTGCACAGGACACAGGTAGGCTGCACATGAACACAGGACACATGCACACAGGACATGTACAGGACACATACACACGGGAACACAGGACACACATGTAAAGGACACACATGTACAGGACACATGCACATGTACAGGACACAGGACACATGCACAGGGTACAGGTAGGCTGCACAGGACACAGGGAGGCATGCAGCTGCAGATGGACATTGTTGACCCTCTACATTTCTCACCCTTGTCTTATACTCGGGTCAATAAGTTTTTCCCAGTTTTTTGTGGTAAATTAGGGGCCTCGACTTATACTCGGAATGACTTATACTCGAGTATATACGGTATATATATGCATCCCAGGTGTTGTATATATATATATATATATATATATATATATATACACTGTATTCAGTTTAGCTAGATCCGTTCCTGTTATCTTCCTACTGACAGGCAGGCTTGTCTTGTTACAGTATTTACAGCTACCTGAAGAAAATTGCTGGTGTTCTTTTAATCCTATTAGTACCACAGTCAGGCAGCTAGACTATTTACAGTTAGTGTAGTGTGTCCTCCTCACAGTGTTCAGTTAAAGCTACAAGTTAGTTTAGTGTGACCTCTGCACAGTGTTCAGCTAAAGCTACAAGTTAGTGTAGTGCGACCTCTGCACAGTGTTCAGCTAAAGCTACAAGTTAGTGTAGTGAGTCCTCTAAACAGTGTTCAGCTAAAGCTATAAGTTAGTGTAGTGCGCAGTGTTCAGCCAAAGCTACAAGTTAGTGTAGTGCGTCCTCCTCACAGTGTTCAGCTAAAGCTACAAGTTAGTTTAGTGTGACTTCTGCACAGTGTTCAGCTAAAGCTACAAGTTAGTCTAGTGCGTCCTCCTCACAGTGTTCAGCTAAAACTACAAGTTAGTGTAGTGCAACCTCTGCACAGTGTTCAGCTAAAGCTACAAGTTAGTGTAGTGCGACCTCTGCACAGTGTTCAGCTAAAGCTACAAGTTAGTGTAGTGAGTCCTCTAAACAGTGTTCAGCTAAAGCTACAAGTTAGTGTAGTGCACAGTGTTCAGCTAAAGCTACAAGTTAGTGTAGTGTGTCCTCCTCACAGTGTTCAGCTAAAGCTACAAGTTAGTTTAGTGTGACCTCTGCACAGTGTTCAGCTAAAGCTACAAGTTAGTCTAGTGCGTCCTCCTCACAGTGTTCAGCTAAAACTACAAGTTAGTGTAGTGCAACCTCTGCACTGTGTTCAGCTAAAGCTACAAGTTAGTGTAGTGCGTACTCCTCACAGTGTTCAGCTAAAACTACAAGTTAGTGTAGTGCGACCTCTGCACAGTGTTCAGCTAAAGCTACAAGTTAGTGTAGTGCGTCCTCCTCACAGTGTTCAGCTAAAACTACCTGTAGAAGGTTGGTGGTGTTTTCCTGATCCTATCACTACCGCAGGCAGCTAAATAAGCTACAAGTTATTTTTTTGCGAGCTCTGCACAGTGTTCACCTAAAGCTACCTGTAGAAGGTTGGTGCAGTATCAGTGTATATATATATATATATATATATATATATATATATATATATATATATATATATATATATATCCCAGCTTAGTGCAGCTACAGGCTATTAGTATGTCTGGAAGGCCAACAAGGAGAGGCAGACAGTCACAAGCCAATAAAAGAGGGCAAGCAGGCTCTGTGTCTAGAGGCAACAGTGCTGGTCGTGGAGGCGATGCATCCTTATCAGCACGTGGCCGTGGGACACACTTGGCCTTTTTTCGGCAGCTGGCCGTGTTGAGCCGCAACATGAGGAAGACTTGGTCGAGTGGATGACCAAGCCGTCCTCATCCTCCTCATCCTCTCTCACCCATGCTCAGGGTACTTTGTCTGGCAAAGCAGCTGCCAACGCGGCCTCTTTCCTTGGCTCAATGGCATCAGTGACTCCTTCCCTAGCCCCACCATGTTCTCCTGAGGAGTCCCTCAAACTGTTTGACCACAGTGTTGGGTACATGCTCCAGGAGGATGCCCAGCGTTTAGAAGGCTCTGATGATGATACTGAGCTTGATGAAGGCAGTAACGTGAGCACGGACAGAGGGGGTGCCCAAGAAGGACAGCAATCTGGCAGTCATGCTTCCCCTGCTGCAGCATACTGTCAGGTTTGCTCCAGTGATGAGGAGGGAGGGGATTATGAGGTCACTGTCTCAATGTGGGTGCCTGATAGGAGAGAGGAGGAGGAGGAGGCACATCACCAATGAGGCAGGATGCCCTCCAGGGGCCAGCCTAAGGGCAGCACACTGACTGAATCACACCCCAATGCTCCGCATGTGCAGGGCGCTGCTGTCTCTGCGCGTTATTCCAAAAGTTCTTTGGTGTGGGCCTTTTTTAAGACGAGTGCATCAGATCGCACAGCTGCTATTTGCAACATATGTCTCAAGCGTATCTCACGTGCCCAAAACTTCTCCCACTTGGGCACCACATGCTTGACCAGACATATATTGACCTGCCATGCATAAGAAGAAAAAGGAGCACCCGGTTCTAGAAAGCCGGGTAAGGGGTTACCTTAGCAACATGTTTTAATTATGTCAAAATGCTGACAGTGTTATCAAAAAATTGTAAGTTTTATTTAATATTTAATTATAGTACAAACATTAAAATTGATGAGACAACCTATTAATTAAAACATGGTATTAAAAAATTGTTGATTAGGTCCGGTAGAACCTAAAGACTAGGTTCATGATCATTGGACAAACTGGACAAGACAAAAGACATTACAAAACAAAAACAGACAACGTATATGAAAACGTCCGGACACTTTGGATCTAGCTAATAGAGTAGATGTTGTAAGTATCCAGAAAATTACAGTCAATCCAATAGAGTAGTATATTGTGACTTGAGATTCTTTTCCTGACTGGATTATACTTGGACTATCAACCAAAATAGTTTGTATGGAAAGGTTTACTGTCAGTAAGAATTAAGGTCATATAAGGAACATCTTATAATGAATATGTAGACTTTACCGTTTGTTGTTTTCGATTAGTTGAAAGTGGTCTGATGGGCTGGATCAGATGTGTTGCAGCATCGCAATATACGCTTCATATGTGAAGGGGGAGCCGTAATGTACATGCAGGTTCCTCTGCTAAGTGGTGAGCCAGCTCAGTGTGTGGCATCATTGGCTGCAGGGGTGGCGGGAGATATAAAGCTTCATTGGCTTCACCTCCTTCCCGATCGGGTACTGTGGCGCGGACCAGCTGTAGGAGTGTCCCGATTAAGCGTGCGTCCCCGAGAGGGTGTAAACACACGAGAAAGAGTGGAAATCTTTGATCCTCTTGAGACTCTGGTCTCGACCTGCCATGCAGTTTGTTGGCAAGCGTATCTAAAAGACCCACACCAAAGAACAAAGAGGACCTCTCCTTGCTCCTCATCAGCTGAGATCTCCAACCCCACTATACCTTCAGTCCTCTCTGAGACCTGCACTGAGAGGAATGAAGGTGTAGAATTAGGTGTGTCACAGCCAAGTACTTGTGGGCAATCTGTTTTCGGTACACCCCGTCAGATTGTACCAGGCAAATTTCCCTGCCCCAGCTGCTGCACCGCTAAAATAAGTTCGCTCCCAGCCATCCACATGCCCAGCTGTTGAATGCTAGCTTGGCAAAATTGCTAGCACTTCAACTGCTGCCTTTTCAGTTGGTAGACTCTGCCCCCTTCCGTGAGTTTGTGGAATGTGCGGTTCCTCGGTGGCAGGTACCCAACCACCACTTTTTCTCATGGAAGGCGATTCCGGCTCTCTACCGGCATGTGGAAGGCAATGTCCATGCCTCGCTGGACAGGGCGGTCAGCGGTAAGGTGCATATTACCGCTGACTCATGGTCCAGCAGGCATGGACAGGGACGTTACCTAAGTTTCACTGCGCATTGGGTGACTCTGCTGGCAGCTGGGAAGGATGCAGCACAAGGTGCAGTAGTGTTGGAGGTTGTTCCGCCACCACGCCTCCAAAATGCCACTACTAATGACTGTGACACACCTCTCTCCTCTACCCCCTCCTCTTCTTCTTCCTCCATTGCCTCTTCCTGTGCTTTGTCCTTGGAACCAGCGGTGTTCCGTAGCCGTTCAAGGGGCTACGCAAGTATGTAGGCCAAAAGATGCCATGTGGTGCTTGAGCTGGTGTGCTTGGGGGACAGGAGCCACACTGGGGCAGAGGTTCTGTCAGCTCTGCAGGGGCAGGTTCAGAGGTGGTTGACGCCATGCCAACTTAAAGCAGGAATGGTGGTTTGCGACAATGGCACCAACCTCCTCTCTGCCCTCCGACAGGGACAAATGACCCATGTGCCCTGTTTGGCTCACGTCCTTAACTTGGTGGTGCAGCGGTTCTTGGGCAGGTACCCGGGCTTACAGGATGTCCTGAGGCAGGCCAGGAAAGTCTGTGTGCATTTCTGCCAGTCATATAATGCCAGTGCTCGGCTGGCAGACCTCCAAAAGGAATTTAACCTGCCCAAGAACTGCCTAATCTGTGACATGCCCACCAGGTGGAACTCAACGTTGGCCATGCTGCAGCACCTAAACACATGCAGCAGAGGGCCATCAATGAGTACCTGTGTGACTATGGCACCAGGACAGGGTCAGGGGAGCTTGTTTTTTTTCCCCACGCCAGTGGGCCATGATCAGGGATGCATGCACTGTCCTGTCACCATTTGAGGAGGCCATGTCGTCCTTAGTGACCCAGATGACTCCGAACCGATTGCCTCAGCAAACCTACGCTGTATGGCCTCCCTGATCCTGCAAAGCCTGCATAAGAATCCTCATATTTGTGGTATCAAGGAGAAGGACCAATACTGGCTGGCAATCCTCCTTATCCACGTTACAAGGGTAAGGTTGCTGACCTTATCTTGCTGTCGCAGAGGGAGCAGAGGATGAAACATCTTCGGGAGGCCTTGGAGAAAGGTCTGTGCAACGCGTTCCCAGAGACTGGGAGGTTACAAACTCCTGTTTCTGGACAACGTGTTGCTGAGGCTTCGGTCAAAGAAGGAGTGGTGGAGAAGGTGGCCGTCTGACCGATGCGTTCAGACAATTTTTTAGTCCGCAGCCCCAAGGTATGATCGGTTCCAGCAACCATAGCCAGCGTCTGTTTTACATGGTGCAGGAATACCTAGGGGCAAGATCAGACTTGGACACCTTTCCCACCGAAAATCCTCTGGGTTACTGGGTCTTGAGGATGGATCACTGGCCAGAGCTTGCACAGTATGCAATTGAGCTACTGGCCTGTCCTGCATCCAGCGTTCTTTCGGAACGCACATTCAGTGCTGCTGGAGGCTTTGTAACCGATCACAGGATGCGTCTGTCCACCGACTCGGTCGATCGACTGACCTTCATAAAAATGAATCAGTCTTGGATCACCACCAGCTACCAAGCACCTGATGCTGATGTAACCAAATATTTTTTTTTTTAAATCTCAGATCCCTTCAAAGACTGCCTATGCTGATGCTGAGTGACTATCCCGAGTAATTATCCTCTCCCTGTCATGAACAGGTGTGACCAGAACCGTGTGATCTGCGACAGAGGACACCAAAATGTATATAAGTGAAAATATATTAATTTATTAAAGAAAGTGAGTAATATAATAAAACCAACTCTAATATGATGCAGTGCAATAACCAACCACAGACAGAGACCCACAAATAACAATAGACAGATAAGTGCAATAAATAGGAAATACCAGGTTCATAAACAATAGCCAGGCCAGGGTCATACACAGCAGATCAGCAGGGGATGTTCCAGAGACATAAACGTAAGCCAGGCCAAGGTCATACACAGGGAAGTCAGTAGATGGGTTATGAAACACAGGACAGGGAGAGGATGGATGGGCCAGACTGCAGGCAGGGATGCAAGGTAACAGGTGGGACAGGATAGGGTCCGAGACAGGGAGACAGGATCAGGTTCAGGGCACAGGATCAGATCGCTAGCAGGTCAGGAGGCAATGAAGAAGTCAAGGCAAACATGTGAATGTTTGCCGGGTATTTATAGGCTTGTGATTGGCCTCAAGTGACACCTGATTGCAGGAGGTACTGTCTGCTCCACATTGCCAGGATCCATCCGCTGGTGGACGCCAGTACTGCGGCCCAAAGATGATATACTATTAACAGGGAAAAGCTCTCCTGACAGTTCCAAACTGCCAGGAGACACCTGCTGGTGGACCTCAGTACTGCATGCCAAATAACAGGTATTACCAGCGGATGGAACATTTCCTGACACTCCCTCCTCAATGATCACGCTGATAGCTTGTAAGAACATTTTTGGTTCTGGGCGCCGCCACCAGTGCCTAAGGCCCAATTTTTTTAAGCCCCTGTTTAACAGGGGCGTGTAATTACAATTTTTGATGCAATACTTTGCAGCAGGGCTCGTTCCTGCGTTCCAACTAGAGTATCTGTGAGGGGTTGTAGTGTTGTGGCACCAGCACCAGTGCCTAAGGCCCAATTATTCAGCCCCTGTTCAACGGGGCACGTAATTACAATTCTTGATCTAATATTTCACAGCAGGTCCGATTTCTGCGTCCACCAAGAGTGAGTGAGGACTTACAGTGTTGTGGCACCACCACCAAAGGCCCAATTTTTCTGCCCTTTTCAACAGGGGCATGTAATTACAATTCTTGATCTAATATTTCACAGCAGGGTCCTGTGAAGGCTTACAGTGTTTTGGCCACAACAACACCTAAGGCCTAAATTTCTGCTGAGTATATAGGGCAGGCCCCTACTTTCAAACATCCAACTTACAAACGACTCCTACTTGCAAACAGAAGGAGACAACAGGAAGTGAGATGAAATCTACCCCTAGGAAGGGAAATTCTCTCCTGTAAGAGTTAATATGGGAAAAACATTTCTCCTTTCCACTGATGCTTTATCACCAATCCTTGTTTCACAAAATTTTCAAAAAACATTTGTCATTGGGACAAAAAGTGAGGTGAAATCTTCTGAAAAGGAGCACAGACAGCAAAACAAATGTCACAGGGGTGATAATCCTTCCCTATGTTTTCCAAAAAGCTTAAAATAGATTTTTTGGCTGGAGCTAAACACGTTAAAAATGTACCAGTTCAAAATTACAACCAGATTCTACTTAACAACATACCTACAGTCCCTGTCTTGTTTGCACTGCCTGTATACTGCTGTTCAGAGTACAGAGCCTGTATACTGCTGTTTCCTTTTTTAATTTAGATGCGAGGTTCCCCTTAATATCCATACAAGACCCAAAGGGCCTGGTAATGGACTAGGGGGTACCCATGCCGTTTGTCTCACTGATTTGAATCCATATTGCCATATTGACATTACATTAGAGCCGCAAGCAGTTTTAAATGACTTTTTTTTCCTTTAAAAATGACATTTTGTGCAGGGACTGTTCTAAGCACGGGAAACACGCGCCACTTTACAGGCATACTATAGACACCCCCAGGTACAATATTTAAAGGAATATTTCACTTTTTTTAACTTTAAGCATCATTAAAATCACTGCTCCCGAAAAAACCTCATTTTTTAAAAGTTTTTTTTGCATTGATACATGTCCCCTGGGGCAGGACCCGGGTCCCCAAACCCTTTTTAGGACAATACTATGCAAATTAGCCTTTAAAATGAGCACTTTTGATTTTGAACGTTCGAGTCCCATAGACGTCAATGGGGTTCTAACGTTCTAACGTTCGTGCAAATTTTCGGTCCGTTCGCAGGTTCTGGTGCAAACCGAACCGGGGGGGTGTTCGGCTCATCCCTAGCTACAAGTTAGTTTAGTGTAACCTCTGCACAGTGTTCAGCTTAAGCTACAAGTTAGTGTAGTGCAACCTCTGCACAGTGTTCAGCTAAAGATACAAATTAATGTAGTGCGTCCTCTGAACAGTGTTCAGCTAAAGCTACAAGTTAGTGTAATGCACAGTGTTCATCTAAAGCTACAAGTTAGTGTAGTGAGTCCTCCTCACAGTGTTCAGCTAAAGCTACAAGTTAGTATAGTGCATCCTCTGAACAGTGTTCAGCTAAAGCTTCAAGTTAGTGTAGTGAGAAAGAAAAAATCTTGCGAGCCACAATAATCCAATACCTTAATGGAGAACCAACTAAAATTAAATATAAATGCCCAGCTGCAAACGCAGATCACGTATTCATGGCCGTGCAGTAAACATAAATAGAAAAATTGCGCTGCGCTTAGGTGTGTATCATTATGTCCGTTCACCCTAGTGGTACCATATACACTAAATCAAAAGTGCAATGTGCAAATGATGCAGATCTGAAATCAACTCTGCATATATAAATCAATATATCAAAGAAGTGCAACAAGGTGCCATATACAATAAATCCAAAGTGCAATGTGCAAATGATAAGGAACTGAAATCAACTTTGCATATATAAATAAATAGATAAATACAACAAACACTTATTAATCGATGATATTCAATAAATAAATAAAAACGTGCACTATAAATAATATATCATATACATATCACATGCAAAACTCCAATATGATCATATAAGTGACAGGTGATATTGAAAAAAAAATATATACATATAACCATATGAGTGATAAGTGATGTTTGAGACCACGGTTGTCCTTTTTTGTGAAGAATCCTCCAACACAACATCACACAACAATGTGCAGTGAAAATTTCCAAAAAAAAACTTTGGTGCATAAAGTGTTTCACAGGAAAAATCCAATTACTGAATCAAAGTGCCCAGATTATACCGTGATGTGCCTCGGTGACCCCCAAAGTGGTTGCGCTCACCTTAGAGCGTGTGACACAGTGTTCAGCTGCGTCAATACACGCTATGGAGCCACCCCTGGGCTCAGTGATTGATAACAGATGATCTCCAAGCAGGCTCTCTATGGCTCCACAGACATCGTACCAAGAAAATAAAAGGACTATATAGTGTAAAATCGCCAAATACTTTATTAAAAAAACACCCAATCCCCACACTGGGGTACTCACATTTTACAGGTGCTATTATGCACCATACAGTACAGGTCCAAATAACGCTAATCGGCGTGCTGTGGGGTATAAGAAATCCACAACCCAGCTCTGTGCTGATCGCTCCATCCTGGCCCCTCCCCTACACGTCTTTGACACAGGGAATCACGTGTCTTCATCAGGGGGATATGATTGGATGGGCGCTCTGCAGTTTAAATACACTAACAGCGGCCATTTTCCCTGAGATCGCAGACCCATATGTATTGGGCTCCGCTCCTCTATTCACAGCACAGCAACTAACATAGAACATTTTATCACTGCAACCTTTCTAATTATGTTAATCCTAGGGAGAAAAAAATATATTATATATAAGCACATACCCAGGACGGAGCTCGGAGGGGAAGCCAAACACCGCACAGCACTCCTATAGCCAACATTAAAAAACATAAAAACGATCTCATATGCATTGATCATCACTCACATCAGTCTGTTTTAAAAAACTACATAAAAATATGTTAAAAAATCGACAGATTATTAATGTATAATGGGAGCAGTAAACAAACTGGCTTTACTATGAGTGATACCTATGTACAGCCCTCCATCAAACCTTGTATCTCTCCTAATGGTGAAGTGAGTGGCATATACAGGTACAGTATGTGTGGTAAACATACCCCTATACCTATAAATACACATCTTATGTAGGGAAAAAACATTTTAAAAATTATATATAACTTTATATAAAAAATATAAAAAAAAATTATATAAAAAAAATATATATAAATGGAGACCTTTAAAAAAATAGCTATATATACCTATTGTGTATCCTCAAAAGAGGGAGTACTCCCATCTTGAGTGGAGCCTATATACTTCAAAGGGGGGGGGGTTGAGAAGAAAAACCCCAATATGTGGGACTCATAGAGTATATCCAAATAGTAACATATTGAATCTATATGATAAAAACATCAGATCAACCTCAATTGGATAAAGCATCAAAATAAAAAATATAAAAAATAAAAAAAAAATTATAAAAAATGTACATAATATTTACGGGATAGATCTAGGGTATAAAGCGGCATAAGTCAATCTCCCAGCTGACTCAAGCCAAGCTGGTATGTAAAGGAATTAGTCACATATCATACAGTATAAAAGGTCAAAAATTACTCAAAAAACATGTGAGATCGAACTCTTTATTCAAACCACCAGGTGACAAAGAGCCGAGCTGGTATATCCACCAGGATTCACGCTTGCTGATATCTCTGACATAGTTAGAGCCTCTCCAGTTTCGTTTTGGAGCCTCTAATCCCCAAAACCTCATGCCCTGCGTGCTCTGGTTGTGCACATCTTTAAAATGCACATAAAGGTAACGGCTGTCAGATCCTTTGCGTATGTTCCTTACGTGTTCCTCCATATGGTCTTTCAAGGCCCTGATGGTGCGACCAATATAAAATAAGTTACAAGGACATTGAATCGCATACACCACTCCAATGGTATCGCAAGATACAAAATCCCCTATAGTATGTGTCTGTTCTTTATGGGGGTTATAGAACTCTTTGACTCTCTTGATATTAGACGGTACTCTTACACAACTATGACATCTCCCACAGCCGAAGAAGCCCTTTAAGTCCCAGAACATCTTAGGCTTTGGTGGGGGTGGTTCCACTACATTGTGCACTAATCTATCTCTCTTATAGATGATCTTAGGTTTCTTATAGATGATCTTAGGTTTATCAGGTAATAGATCTCTCAAATGACAATCTTGTTTTAATACGTTCCAATATTTTTTTTAAATTCTCTCTACCTCTTTACTTTGTAAACAATAATCCAAGACTATACATGTACCATCATATTCATTATTACCCACAGTTGCACTTTTATCCTTCAGCAAATGATCCCTCTTAAAATTCTTCACCAAACTTTTTTCTCTTTCTAAAAACTCTTCCTGGTAACCTTTATCTAAAAACATTTTCTTTAATTTCTCTGACTGGGATTCAAAATCATCTTCCCGTGTACAGTTTCTCCTCATTCTCGTAAACTGGCCTCTGGGGATATTACTAAGCCATGGTTTGTGATGGCAGCTGGTGGTGGGAATGTAGGAGTTACGATCAGTGGCTTTAAAAAAGGACCTGGTAATAATACCATTATCTGTAGCCAGAATCTCTAGATCGAGAAAATGTATACAGTCCCTATTGACCTCCCAAGTTAGGGAGATATTCCGATCGTTGATATTCATGGACTCCAATAATTCCATTAACAATTTCAAATTTCCCTTCCACATGATCAAAAGATCGTCTATGAACCTCTTGTATAATAATATATCTCCATATTGTTCAATCCACACCGACTCTTCTTCCCATTTGGCCATATAAAGGTTCGCCACACTGGGGGCGAACTTAGCGCCCATAGCGAAACCCCTTATCTGCAGGAAGAACCTATTGTTGTACCAGAAAAAGTTATGGTGTAAACAAAAATCCAAACATTTCAAAATAAATCCACATAAGCCCCTATCAATTCCTTCCTCTTTATTTAAGGCCCATTCCACGGTTTCCAAAGCACCCTCATGGTTAATATTAGTATATAATGATGACACATCACCCGTAGCCATGATTATATTATTATCCGTGATGTGTTCATCCAACAATTGAAGGGTATGTTTAGTGTCTTTGAGAAAGGCTTGTGTTTTTCTTACCAGAGGTTGTAGATGGAGGTCAATGTATTCCCCCAATCTGGAAGTCAGGGACTCAATCCCACTCACAATGGGCCGTCCAGGTGGATTTAAACTGTCTTTATGAATTTTTGGTAGATAATATATCACTGGAATCCTGCTAACTGTGGGAATTAAATATTTGGCTTCTTGTTTATTCAGGAATTCATTATCTACACCGTATTTTATAATTAAATCCAATTCATTCCTAAAATTCCTGGAAGGATCAGCATTTAGTACCTGATATGTGCTGCTGTCATTTAATATCCTATCCATTTCATCCTTGTATTGCTGTAACAAAAGCACCACAATGCCCCTTCCTTTGTCCGCCGGCCTTATAACTATATCTGTTCTTTTCTCCAATGAATCTAATCCCTTCTTAAAATCCCTGTGCTCATATACTCTTTTTATGGGTAATTGTTCGAGCTCTGTGTTGAACAATTTTTTGAAAAGGTCCACATATTTGTTGTTAGCCACATACGGGTTGAAAACTGAGTTATTTCTTAAACTCGTGAACTTCTCATTGATAATCATTTTTTCAACCGAGTTCAGGGCATAATATTTTTTGATGTTCAGTTTCCTTATAAACTTTTGTACCCCAACATAACATCCTCCTCTCTTCCTGGGTTTCTTACTTTGCGGGCATATCCATCCCAGTCCTTCCCTAAAAAAGACTCATTTGCGTATCCATCTCCATTATCTGCAAGTGGTTGGTAGCTATTGTACACAGGCACCCCATATTGGTCCTGTATGTGTCTATCCTATCTTACTCTCTGGGGTTTGGGTGAGTAATACACCCCGCCTCTCTGGAAATCATCCCTATGCTGAGGAAACTGTCCATAACCCTGGGGTTGGGGTGGTAGGGGTGCTGGAGGGTCCCCATACGGTTGACGTCGGTCACCCCTCCTTGGTGTCCCTTGCTGGTATCCATAATTCCTGTTTTGTTGTGGTCCATAGGGACGTTGCTCCCTCAGTTGTCCTCCCCTCCTATTCGGTGTATGGTTAGAATAGTATCCTCTTCCATACTGATTTCCACCTTGATAGGCCCTATGACCGTTATCTCTATTGTACAGTGCCCCATAGCCCCAGTTTCCTTGGTTGGCCGGGGGGTCCTGATATGGGTTATTATACCTATTTTCATTCGGTCCATGACTCAGTTGTCCTCCCCTCCTATTCGGTGTATGGTTAGAATAGTATCCTCTTCCATACTGATTTCCACCTTGATAGGCCCTATGACCGTTACCCCTATTGTACGGTGCACCATAGCCCCAGTTTCCTTGGTTGGCCGGGGGGCCCCGATATGGGTTATTATACCTATTTTCATTCGGTCCATGACTATTTACAGTTAGTGTAGTGCGTCCTCCTCACAGTGTTCAGTTAAAGCTACAAGTTAGTTTAGTGTGACCTCTGCACAGTGTTCAGCTAAAACTACAAGTTAGTGTAGTGCACAGTGCTCAGCTAAAGCTACAAGTTAGTGTAGTGCGTCCTCCTCACAGTGTTCAGCTAAAGCTACAAGTTAGTGTAGTGTGACCTCTGCACAGTGTTCAGCTAAAGCTACAAGTTAGTGTAGTTCGTCCTCTGAACATTGTTCAGCTAAAGCTACAAGTTAGTGTAGTGCACAGTGTTCAGCTAAAGCTACAAGTTAGTGTAGTGCTTCCTCTTCACAGTGTTCAGCTAAAGCTAGAAGTTAGTGTAGTGCGACCTCTGCACAGTGTTCAGCTAAAGCTAAAAATTAGTGTAGTGCGTCCTCTGAACAGTGTTTAGCTAAAGCTACAAGTTAGTGTAGTGCACAGTGTTCAGCTAAAGCTACAAGTTAGTGTAGTGCGTCCTCTTCACAGTGTTCAGCTAAAGCTAGAAGTTAGTGTAGTGCGACCTCTGCACAGTGTCCAGCTAAAGCTACAAGTTAGTGTAGTGCATCCTCTGAACAGTGTTCAGCTAAAGCTACAAGTTAGTGTAGTGCACAGTGTTCAGCTAAAGCTACAAGTTAGTGTAGTGCGTCCTCCTCACAGTGTTCAGCTAAAGCTACAAGTTAGTGTAGTGCGACCTCTGCACAGTGTTCAGCTAAATCTACAAGTTAGTGTAGTGCGTCCTCTGAACAGTGTTCAGCTAAAGCTACAAGTTAGTGTAGTGCGTCCTCTGAACAGTGTTCAGCTAAAGCTACAAGTTAGTGTAGTGCACAGTGTTCAGCTAAAGCTACAAGTTAGTGTAGTGCGACCTCTGCATAGTGTACAGCTAAGTCTACAAGTTAGTGTAGTGCGACCTCTGCACAGTGTTCAACTAAAGCTACAAATTAGTGTAGTGCGTCCTCCTCACAGTGTTCAGCTAAAGCTACAAGTTAGTGTAGTGCGATCTCTGCATAGTGTTCAGCTAAGGCTACAAGTTAGTGTAGTGCGACCTCTGCACAGTTTTCAACTAAAGCTACAAGTTAGTGTAGTGCATCCTCCTCACAGTGTTCAGCTAAAGCTACAAGTTAGTGTAGTGCGACCTCTGCACAGTGTTCAGCTAAAGCTACAAGTTGGTGTAGTGGGTCCTCTGAACAGTGTTCAGCTAAAGCTACAAGTTAGTGTAGTGCACAGTGTTCAGCTAAAGCTACAAGTTAGTGTAGTGCATCCTCCTCACAGTGTTCAGCTAAAGCTACAAGTTAGTGTAGTGCGACCTCTGCACAGTGTTCAGCTAAAGCTACAAGTTAGTGTAGTGTGTCCTCTGAACAGTGTTCAGCTAAAGCTACAAGTTAGTGTAGTGCATCCTCTGAACAGTGTTCAGCTAAAGCTACAAGTTAGTGTAGTGCATCCTCTGAACAGTGTTCAGCTAAAGCTACAAGTTAGTGTAGTGCACAGTGTTCAGCTAAAGCTACAAGTTAGTGTAGTGCGACCTCTGCATAGTGTTCAGCTAAGGCTACAAGTTAGTGTAGTGCGACCTCTGCACAGTGTTCAACTAAAGCTACAAGTTAGTGTAGTGCGTCCTCCTCACAGTGTTCAGCTAAAGCTACAAGTTAGTGTAGTGCACAGTGTTCAGCTAAAGTTACAAGTTAGTGTGGTGCGTCTTCTGAACAGTGTTCAACTAAAGCTACAAGTTAGTGTAGTGCACAGTGTTCAGCTAAAGTTACAAGTTAGTGTAGTGCGTCCTCCTCACAGTGTTCAGCTAAAGCTACAAGTTAGTGTAGTGCATCCTCTGAACAGTGTTCAGCTAAAGCTTAGAGTTTGTGTAGTGCATCCTCTGAACAGTGTTCAGCTAAAGCTACAAGTTAGTGTAGTGCGACCTCTGCACAGTGTTCAGCTAAAGCTACCTGTAGAAGGTTGGTGGTGTTTTCTTGACTACACTAACTTGTAGCTTTAGCTGAACACTGTGCAGAGGTCACACTAAACTAACTTTTAGCTAGGGATGAGCCGAACACCGCCCGGAACCAGAACCTGCGAACGGACCAAAAATTTGCACGCACGTTAGAACCCCATTGACGTCTATGGGACTCGAACATTCAAAATCAAAAGTGCTCATTTTAAAAGCTAATTTGCATGGTATTGTCCTAAAAAGGGTTTGGGGACCTGGGTCCTGCCCCAGGGGACATGTATCAATGCAAAAAAAATAATAACAGGTTCGGGTGGCCCCGATCCTCTGTCCGGGAAAGGGTCAGGTACTGTGGGTTTAAGCAGAGACATGTGAAACACTGGGTGCACTTTGAGCGACTCAGGCAAGGTAAGCTCATAGGAGACTTCATTCAATTTCCTTTTAACTAAAAAAGGGCCAATGAATTTGGGTGCCAGCTTCTTTGAAGGGCAAGCCATCTTGAGGTTGGGGGTAGATAACCACGCCTGATCACCTGGTTGGAGACATAATTCACCTCTTCTCTTCCTGTCATAAAGCCTCTTGTTGGTTGCCTGCGCTTTGGCCATTGCTTCTTGCAACAACTTGTTGTTGCGACCCAGGAATTCGACAGTGCTTTGTACTGCTGGAACTGGAGATTCCAGGATAATGTTAGGCAGGAAGACAGGATGGAACCCATAGTTTGCAAAGAATGGTGACTGACCTGTGGCTGAATGGCTGGCGTTGTTGAAAGCGAATTCCACTAGAGGCAAAAGTGCTACCCAATCATCCTGGACAAACGAGGTAAAGCAACGGATGTACTGTTCCAGAGTTTGATTTGTCCTCTCAGTTTGTCCGTTAGTCTGGGGGTGGAAAGCAGATGACATGGAAAGCTCAATTTTCAGGGTTTGGCATAGTGACCTCCAGAAGCGGGAGGTGAACTGGACTCCCCTGTCAGATACAATGTTGGTTGGTACCCCGTGCAGCCTTACGATCTCCCTGACAAACACCCGGGTGGTTTCCAAAGCAGACGGAGTACTCTTTAGGGGTATGAAGTTGGCCATCTTAGACAAATGGTCGACCACAACAAAGATAGCTGTATGTCCTTCAAAAGGGGGTAGTTCCACTACAAAGTCCATGGCAATCATGCTCCAGGGTCTGTCAGTAATTTGTAGTGGTCTGAGGAGACCCCAGGACTTGGTCCTGGCAGACTTGCTTTGGGTACAGGTGACACATGATTTGACATAGTCCTTGCAATCTTCCTCAAGCTTCGGCCATCAAAACGTGCGCTGGATTAGTTCACGAGTCTTGTGAACCCCAAAATGTCCGGCCAGTGGATGGTCGTGACACAGGCTCAGAACTTCTGTCTGGCAACTTTCTGGCACAAAAATTTTGCTGTCCTTCCAAAGCATCCCATCCCTGGGTATCAAGGTTGATCCTGGAGGACCGGACACCCCCTCTGAGGCTTGTTTTAGACCAAACATCAGGTCTGTCTGGAAAAGCAGAAAGTTGCCCTCAGAAGAAATGGTGTTAGGGACCGAAGTTTCCTTGGGGTTATCGTATACCTGAGAGAGAGCGTCAGGCTTGATGTTCTTTGATCCTGGCCGGTAGGTGATGTGAAATGAAAATCTGGAAAAGAATAACGCCCATCGTGCTTGGCGCGGCTTCAAACGTTTGGCAGTTCGTAAATATTCCAGATTTTTATGATCCGTGTAGATAAGTATGGGATGTGCAGCTCCCTCTAGCAGATATCGCCATTCTTCGAGCCATTCTTCTTTCATTAACATATTCCTTTAACACTTCCAACTCCCGCTCAGACAGGGGGAAAATCTGCCCAAAGGGGATTTCAGCTTCGGGCAGTAACTCAATCGGGCAATCGCAGGAACAATGAGGAGGAAGTGTCTCTGCCCCTCGTTTACTAAAAACGTCCAAGAACTCGTGGTACTGTTCGGGTACCGCTGAGCGTAATTCTGAGTCAGCTTCCAGACCCAGCAAAGGGCCAGATAACTTGGGAGGTAAGGGCAGACAGTGTCCTTGGCAGTAAAGAGACTGAAACTTGATTTCTCCAGAGCCCCAATCAATCTGCGTGTTGTGGGCCTGAAGCCACGGTAGGCCCAAGATGACCGGGAACAAAGGGGAAGCAATTGCATCAAACTTAAGCAGCTCCATGTGGTTTGAGACAGTAACTACAGGCAGTGGAGGAGTCTCTTGAGTCACCTGGCCAGATTTAATTTGGGAACCATCTACCAAGAAAACAGAAATTCCTTGAGCCCTGTGTTTGAGTGGAATGCGTTGTTGATTGGCAAAGTTCAAATCAATAAAACAACTGCATGCACCAAAGCCTATTATTGCAGTAACAGACACAGTCTTTCCGGACAACTGAAGGGTGATGGGAATCGCAAGGTGAGTAGAGGAAGCTGGGTGACTGTGTGATGGGATGGGTGAAGATCTACGATGCTTGGCAGGACATGAATGTACATTGTGGCCAGTTCTCCCGCAGTACAAACAAAGGTTGAGGTGTTGCCGATGTAGACGCTCTTCAGCGGATAATGAGGTTGTCATTAGTCTGACCTGCCCAGATTTATGAAATTCCGATGTTAGTTTGGTTGGTGCAGGATTAACTGGGACTGGTCTGAGAGGAACAGGACGAGAGGTTGTCGGCACTTGGGGTAACAACCAAGTTAGTTGGGTCTGCTGGGTCACCCTCTCCATCTTGCGTTCCCGAAGACGACGGTCTATCTGAATAGTTAGGGTAATCAAGAATTCCAGAGAATTTGGTACACCGACCCGAGCCAGTTCATCCTTTAATTCTTCTGACAAGCGTAGGCGAAACTGGTGCCGTAAAGCTGCATGATTCAAGTGGGTATCTGCGCTCCAGCGCCTAAATTCTGTTATATAGTCCTCTACCACTCTGCGGCCTTGCAGGAGTGTACTAAGAGCAGCCTCGGCAGTGGAAGTTCGTTGGGGGTCATTATAAAGAAGTGACATTGCGTTGAAGAAGGATGACAAAGAATCCAGAGAAACATGGTGTTCTTCCAGCAGGTGATGAGCCCAGACTTGTGGATCTCCAAGCAAAAGTAAAACAACAAACCCCACCTTGGTGCTTTCCCGTGAAAAAGTTAAGGGTAGTAAGGAAAAGTACAGCTCGCATGCATTGCGGAAAGTCCGAAACTTGCTTCGATCCCCAGAAAATTTCTCTGGAATTGGGACCCTAGGTTCTGGAGATGACATCATTACAGGGAGTGTGGGGGAAGCCTCTGATGACAACCCGCTAAAAAGGAAGGTTTGTAATACTCGTCCGGGACTGCACTTGTCTCTCAAGGTGTTCATAGCTCTCCTGGAGGGATTTCACCTCCTAAGTGAGGACAGAGAGCAATTGGCAGATTTCATCAGTAGCGGAGGTCCCTCTTGCAGGCTCAGGCATGGCTGTTTGATACTGACACGTACCTCGTATGTGAGCCTGACGTGCAGAGGGAGACCTCTCGTACAGCCCCGGTTCCCAGATCACTGGATTTGAGGACAGTGACCGTAGGAGCACAGTGGGGGATGAGTGCCTGGTGGATTCTCTGGAACCGATGATGACGTCCACTGGGAGGCACTGGAACTGGCTGGAGGGCCGGGTGCAGGTAATCTGGATGCAGGTCAGCAGGGTGCAGGTAAGCCGGATGCAGGTCAGCTGGATGCAGGTGAGCTGGATGCAGGTCAGCAGGCTGCAGGTAAGCTGGATGCAGGTCAGCAGGGTGCAGGTAAGCCGGATGCAAGTCAGCTGGATGCAGTTGAGCTGGATGCAGGTCAGCAGGCTGCAGGAAAGCTGGATGCAGGTCAGCAGGGTGCAGGTAAGCCAGATGCAGGTCAGCTGAATGCAGGTGAGCTGCATGCAGGTGTGCCAAAAAGCAGCAAACGCACATGAGTGTGCACAGCAGGCAGAAGCAAGGTGAGACAAGCTGGGTCATACACAGTGGATCAGATCAACAAAATCAGCAGGCAAGGAATGGTCAAGTTTAGGCTGGTTCTGGTAGCAGGAGATCAGGCAGGCAAGCAAACAGGATCAGGGTCAATGGAGAGCCAAGGTTTAGGATTGGAGACAGCAGCGTAGTCAGAGCCAGGTCAGAAGGTGATCAGATGCAGATTACAGGAACAGGAAACAGGTGAAGTTGCAGATCAAACAGCAAGAGCTGAATGGTGGAAGCCCCTCTTAAAGGCCACTGGGCGCCAAAGCCACGTTACTGTGCGCGCGCACACGATCTCCGCAAATGGCGCACGCGCATTGGCGCACGCCTGTTCGTTACTGGGGACCTGTTGGTGGGGATGCACCTGAGCTCTGTTGCAGTTTTGGAAGTAGTGTGTCCATGACACTATCACTACCGCAGGCAGGTACATTATTTTAACGTTAGTGTAGTGCGTCATCTGCACAGTGTTCAGCTAAAGCTATCTGTAGAAGGTTGGTGGTGTTTTCCTGATCCTATTACTACCGCAGGCAGCTACATTATTTACACGTTACTGTAGTGCGACCTCTGCACAGTGTTCAGCTAAAGCTACCTGTAGAAGGTTGGTGGTGTTATCCTGATCCTATCACTACCGCAGACAGCTACATTATTTTAACGTTAGTGTAGTGCGTCCTCTGCACAGTGTTCAGCTAAAGCTATCTGTAGAAGGTTGGTGGTGTTTTCCTGATCCTATCACTACCACAGCCAGCTACATTATTTACACGTTAGTGTAGTGCGACCTCTTCACAGTGTTCAGCTAAAGCTACCAGTAGAAGGTTGGTGGTGTTTTCCTGATCTTATCACTACCGCAGGCAGCTACATTATTTTAATGTTAGTGTAGTGCGTCCTCCTCAAAGTGTTCAGCTAAAGCTATCTGTAGAAGGTTGGTGGTGTTTTCCTGATCCTATCACTACCGCAGGCAGCTACATTATTTACACGTTAGTGTAGTGCGACCTCTGCACAGTGTTCAGCTAAAGCTACAAGTTAGTGTAGTGCACAGTGTTCAGCTAAAGTTACAAGTTAGTGTAGTGCGTACTCCTCAGTGTTCAGCTAAAGCTACAAGTTAGTGTAGTGCATCCTCTGAACAGTGTTCAGCTAAAGCTACAAGTTAGTGTAGTGCAACCTCTGCACAGTGTTCAGCTAAAGCTACAAGTTAGTGTAGTGCGTCCTCTGAACAGTGTTCAGCTAAAGCTACAAGTTAGTGTAGTGCGACCTCTGCACAGTGTTCAGCTATAGCTACCTGTAGAAGGTTGGTGGTGTTTTCCTGATCCTATCACTACCGCAGGCAGCTACATTATTTTAACGTGAGTGTAGTGCGTCCTCTAGACAGTGTTTAGCTAAAGCTATCTGTAGAAGGTTGGTGGTGTTTTCCTGATTCTATCACTACCACAGCCAGCTACATTATTTACTTGTTAGTGTAGTGCGACCTCTGCACAGTGTTCAACTAAAGCTACCAGTAGAAGGTTGGTGGTGTTTTCCTGATCTTATCACTACCACAGGCAGTTACATTATTTTAACGTTAGTGTAGTGCGTCCTCTGCACAGTGTTCAGCTAAAGCTATCTGTAGAAGGTTGGTGGTGTTTTCCTGATCCTATTACTACCACAGGCAGCTACATTATTTACACGTTAGTGTAGTGCGACCTCTGCACAGTGTTCAGCTAAAGCTACCTGTAGAAGGTTGGTGGTGTTTTCCTGATCCTATCACTACCGCAGGCAGCTAAACTATTTACACGTTAGTGTAGTGCGACCTCTGCACAGTGTTCAGCTAAAGCTACCTGTAGAAGGTTAGTGGTGTTTTCCTGATCCTATCACTACCGCAGGCAGCTACATTACTTTAACGTTAGTGTAATGCATCCTCTTCACAGTGTTCAGCTAAAGCTATCTGTAGAAGGTTGGTGGTGTTTTCCTGATCCTATCACTACCGCAGGCAGCTACATTATTTACAAGTTAGTGTAGTGCGACCTCTGCACAGTGTTCAGCTAAAGCTACAAGTTAGTGTAGTGCACAGTGTTCAGCTAAAGTTACAAGTTAGTGTAGTGCGTCCTCCTCACAGTGTTCAGCTAAAGCTACAAGTTAGTGTAGTGCATCCTCTGAACAGTATTCAGCTAAAGCTACAAGTTAGTGTAGTGCACAGTGTTCAGCTAAAGTTACAAGTTATTGTACTGCTTCCTCCTCACAGTGTTCAGATAAAGCTATAAGTTAGTGTAGTACATCCTCTGAACAGTGTTCAGCTAAAGCTACAAGTTAGTGTAGTGCAACCTCTGCACAGTATTCAGCTAAAGCTACAAGTTAGTGTAGTGCATCCTCTGAACAGTGTTCAGCTAAAGCTACAAGTTAGTGTAGTGCGAACTCTGCACAGCGTTCAGCTAAAGCTATCTGTAGAAGGTTGGTGGTGTTTTCCTGATCCTATCACTACCACAGGCAGCTACATTATTTACTTGTTATTGTAGTGCAACCTCTGCACAGTGTTCAGCTAAAGCTACCAGTAGAAGGTTGGTGGTGATTTCCTGATCTTATCACTACCGCAGGCAGTTACATTATTTTAACATTAGTGTAGTGCGTCCTCTGCACAGTGTTCAGCTAAAGCTACCTGTAGAAGGTTGGTGGTGTTTTCCTGATCCTATCACTACCACAGGCAGCTACACTATTTACACGTTAGTGTAGTGTGACCTCTGCACAGTGTTCAGCTAAAGCTACCTGTAGAAGGTTAGTGGTGTTTTCCTGATCCTATCACTACCGCAGGCAGCTACATTACTTTAATGTTAGTGTAGTGCATCCCCTTCACAGTGTTCAGCTAAAGCTATCTGTAGAAGGTTGGTGGTGTTTTCCTGATCCTATCACTACCGCAGGCAGCTACATTATTTACAAGTTAGTGTAGTGCGACCTCTGCACAGTGTTCAGCTAAAGCTACAAGTTAGTGTAGTGCACAGTGTTCAGCTAAAGTTACAAGTTAGTGTAGTGCGTCCTCCTCACAGTGTTCAGCTAAACCTACAAGTTAGTGTAGTGCATCCTCTGAACAGTATTCAGCTAAAGCTACAAGTTAGTGTAGTGCACAGTGTTCAGCTAAAGTTACAAGTTATTGTACTGCTTCCTCCTCACAGTGTTCAGATAAAGCTATAAGTTAGTGTAGTACATCCTCTGAACAGTGTTCAGCTAAAGCTACAAGTTAGTGTAGTGCAACCTCTGCACAGTATTCAGCTAAAGCTACAAGTTAGTGTAGTGCATCCTCTGAACAGTGTTCAGCTAAAGCTACAAGTTAGTGTAGTGCGAACTCTGCACAGCGTTCAGCTAAAGCTATCTGTAGAAGGTTGGTGGTGTTTTCCTGATCCTATCACTACCACAGGCAGCTACATTATTTACTTGTTATTGTAGTGCAACCTCTGCACAGTGTTCAGCTAAAGCTACCAGTAGAAGGTTGGTGGTGATTTCCTGATCTTATCACTACCGCAGGCAGTTACATTATTTTAACATTAGTGTAGTGCGTCCTCTGCACAGTGTTCAGCTAAAGCTACCTGTAGAAGGTTGGTGGTGTTTTCCTGATCCTATCACTACCACAGGCAGCTACACTATTTACACGTTAGTGTAGTGTGACCTCTGCACAGTGTTCAGCTAAAGCTACCTGTAGAAGGTTAGTGGTGTTTTCCTGATCCTATCACTACCGCAGGCAGCTACATTACTTTAATGTTAGTGTAGTGCATCCCCTTCACAGTGTTCAGCTAAAGCTATCTGTAGAAGGTTGGTGGTGTTTTCCTGATCCTATCACTACCGCAGGCAGCTACATTATTTACAAGTTAGTGTAGTGCGACCTCTGCACAGTGTTCAGCTAAAGCTACAAGTTAGTGTAGTGCACAGTGTTCAGCTAAAGTTACAAGTTAGTGTAGTGCGTCCTCCTCACAGTGTTCAGCTAAACCTACAAGTTAGTGTAGTGCATCCTCTGAACAGTATTCAGCTAAAGCTACAAGTTAGTGTAGTGCACAGTGTTCAGCTAAAGTTACAAGTTATTGTACTGCTTCCTCCTCACAGTGTTCAGATAAAGCTATAAGTTAGTGTAGTACATCCTCTGAACAGTGTTCAGCTAAAGCTACAAGTTAGTGTAGTGCAACCTCTGCACAGTATTCAGCTAAAGCTACAAGTTAGTGTAGTGCATCCTCTGAACAGTGTTCAGCTAAAGCTACAAGTTAGTGTAGTGCGAACTCTGCACAGCGTTCAGCTAAAGCTATCTGTAGAAGGTTGGTGGTGTTTTCCTGATCCTATCACTACCACAGGCAGCTACATTATTTACTTGTTATTGTAGTGCAACCTCTGCACAGTGTTCAGCTAAAGCTACCAGTAGAAGGTTGGTGGTGATTTCCTGATCTTATCACTACCGCAGGCAGTTACATTATTTTAACATTAGTGTAGTGCGTCCTCTGCACAGTGTTCAGCTAAAGCTACCTGTAGAAGGTTGGTGGTGTTTTCCTGATCCTATCACTACCACAGGCAGCTACACTATTTACACGTTAGTGTAGTGTGACCTCTGCACAGTGTTCAGCTAAAGCTACCTGTAGAAGGTTAGTGGTGTTTTCCTGATCCTATCACTACCGCAGGCAGCTACATTACTTTAATGTTAGTGTAGTGCATCCCCTTCACAGTGTTCAGCTAAAGCTATCTGTAGAAGGTTGGTGGTGTTTTCCTGATCCTATCACTACCACAGGCAGCTACATTATTTACACGTTAGTGTAGTGCAACCTCTGCACAGTGTTCAGCTAAAGCTACAAGTTAGTGTAGTGCACAGTGTTCAGCTAAAGTTACAAGTTAGTGTGGTGCGTCCTCCTCACAGTGTTCAGCTAAAGCTACAAGTTAGTGTAGTGCATCCTCTGAACAGTATTCAGCTAAAGCTACAAGTTAGTGTAGTGCACAGTGTTCAGCTAAAGCTACAAGTTAGTGTAGTGCAACCTCTGCACAGTGTTCAGCTAAAGCTACAAGTTAGTGTAGTGCATCCTCTGAACAATGTTCAGCTAAAGCTACAAGTTAGTGTAGTGCGACCTCTGCACAGCGTTCAGCTAAAGCTATCTGTAGAAGGTTGGTGGTGTTTTTCTGATCCTATCACTACCACAGCCAGCTACATTATTTACTTGTTAGTGTAGTGCGACCTCTGCACAGTGTTCAGCTAAAGCTACCAGTAGAAGGTTGGTGGTGTTTTCCTGATCTTATCACTACCGCAGGCAGTTATATTATTTTAACGTTAGTGTAGTGCATCCTCTGCACAGTGTTCAGCTAAAGCTACCTGTAGAAGGTTGGTGGTGTTTTCCTGATCCTATCACTACCACAGGCAGCTACACTATTTACACGTTATTGTAGTGTGACCTCTGCACAGTGTTCAGCTAAAGCTACCTGTAGAAGGTTGGTGGTGTTTTCCTGATCCTTTCACTACCGCAGGCAGCTACATTATTTACACATTAGTGTAGTGCGACCTCTGCACAGTGTTCAGCTAAAGCTACCTGTAGAAGGTTAGTGGTGTTTTTCTGATCCTATCACTACCGCAGGCAGCTACATTATTTACACGTTAGTCTAGTGCAACCTCTGCACAGTGTTCAGCTAAAGCTACCTGTAGAAGATTGGTGGTGTTTTCCTGATCCTATCACTACCACAGGCAGCTACATTATTTTAACGTTGGTGTAGTGCGTCCTCTGCACAGTGTTCAGCTAAAACTACAAGTTAGTGTAGTGCGACCTCTGCACAGTGGTTTTCTAAAGCTACCTGTAGAAGATTGGTGGTGTTCTCATACATCAGGCAGGCAGTTGATTGATTTTGCTAGCTACAGTATCAATATATATATATATATATATATCCCAGCTTAGTGCAGCTACATCTCACTGCAGGCCATTAGTATGTCTTGAAGGCCAACAAGGAGAGGCAGACAGTCACAAGCCAATAAAAGAGGGCAAGCAGGCTCTGTGTTTAGAGGCAACAGTGCTGGTCGTGGTAATGGTGCATCCTCATCAGCACGTGGCCATGGGACACGCTTGGCCTTTTTTTCGGCAGCTGGCCATGTTGAGCCGCAACATGCGGAAGACTTGGACAAGTGCATGACCAAGCCGTCCTCATCCTCCTCATCCTCTCTCACCCATGCTCAGGGTACTTTGTCTGGCAAAGGGATTCATTTTTATGAAGGTCAGTTGATCGACTGAGTCGGTGGACAGACGCACCCTGTGATTGGTTACAAAGTCTCCAGCAGCACTGAACATTCATCGACTGACCTTCATAAAAATGAATCAGTCTTGGATCACCACCAGCTACCAAGCACCTGATGCTGATGTAATTGAATACATTTTTTTGAAATGTCAGATCCCTTCAAAGACTGCCTATGCTGATGCTGAGTGACTATCCTGTTATACTGAGTAATTATCCTCTTCCTCCTTAATGATCATGATAATAGCTGGTAAGAACATTTTTGGTTCTGGGCGCCGTCAGTCCCGCCACCAGGGCTTAAGGCCCAATTTTTCAGCCCCTGTTTAACAGGGGCATGTAATTAAAATTTTCCATGCAATTCTTTGCAGCAGGGCTAGTTCCTGCGCTCCAACTAGAGTATCTGTGAGGGGTTGCAGTGTTGTGGCACCAGCACCAGTGCCTAAGGCACAATTTTTCAGCCCCTGTTTAACAGGGGCGTGTAATTACAATTTTCGATGCAATTCTTTGCAGCAGGGCTAGTTCCTGCGCTCCAACTAGACTATTTGTGAGGGGTTGCAGTTTTGTGGCACCAGCACCAGTGCCTAGGACCCAATTTTTCAGCCCCTGTTTAACAGAGCGTGTAATTACAATTTTTGATGCAATTCTTTGCAGCAGGGCTAGTTCCTGTGCTCCAACTGGAGTATCTGTGAGGGGTTGCAGTGATGTGGCACCAGTGCCTAAAGCCCAATTTTTCAGCCCCTGTTTAACAGGGGCATGTAATTAAAATTTTTGATGCAATTCTTTGCAGCAGGGCTAGTTCCTGTGCTCCAACTAGAGTATCTGTGAGGGGTTCCAGTGTTGTGGCACCAGTGCCTAAGGCCAATTTTTTAGCCCATGTTCAACATTGACATGTAATTAGAATTCTTGATCTAATATTTCACAGCAGGGTCCGTTTCTGCGCCCACTAAGAGTATCTGTGAGGACTTACGGTGTTGTGGCACCAGCACCACCACCACCACCAAATGCCCAATTTTTCTGCCCCTGTTCAACATTGGCATGTAATTACAATTCTTGATCTAATATTTCACAGCAGGGCCCTGTGAGGGCTTACAGTGTTGTGGCCACAACAACATCTAAGGTCCTCCTAAATGATAAATATGTCTTCAATATATCTTTGGTATGCTTTTAACTCTGGCCTACTCTTTCTGTTAAACTCCTCTGCTTCTAATTTACTTTTACTTGTTGGCTACCATTGGGGCATATTTTGCCCCCATCGCAAAGCCTCTTTTTTATATAATATATTGTTTATTATACCAGAAGAAATTACCACCCATGGCCAGTTCCAATGTGTTTAGCATGAATTCTATCTGTTTCTGTTTCAATTTGATTTTGTCATTTAGAGCCCACTTCATAGACTGCAATGCATTATTTTGTTTGATTGTAGTTTAGAGGGAGTTAACATCTATACTAACCAGTATACAGTTTTCATTAATTGGTATATTCTTTAAAATATTAATTAGATCCCTACTGTCTCTAATCTAAGACGGATAGCTCTGTGCGATGGGTTGGAGGAAGTGGCCCAAATATTCATCCCCCAACTTTAGAGAATAATAAATTGATTCCACTAATAATGGGTTTTCCCGGCAGGTTCTTTTCATTCTTGTGGATTTTTGGGACTTGATATATTATGGGTATATTGAGGGCTTCCTGAATTAGATATTGGGCTTCTCTTTTATCCAATATTCCTTCTTTTGTTGCCTTTTTTTATCAACCTGGTTACTTTGGCCTTTAGTTTATTTGTAGGGTACCCTTTAACTTTCCATGTGTGTCTTTGTCCGATAATAAATGATTTAGTTCCTTAATATAGTCCTCGTTGTTGAGGACTACAATCCCCCTTTATGCCAGTCTGATAATTATAGTTTTATTTTTTCCTAATTCCTCTATGCCCTTTCTAATTTTCTTGTCCAATCTAATTGGATTGAACTCCATGGCCTTTATTTCCCATTCCATCATCATCTTGAAAACATATAAATATTGGTTGTTATTTGTGACAAACTCACCCGGGACAGAGGCTTTTGGAGGGGACTGAATGTCAGCCTCTTGCTTACAGATTATGGGCCCTGGCATTTGGGGTACCCTTGAGGTGTTGTTACTTTGGCTTCAGGTCCTTGTCCCCCAGGACACACAGACTCTGGGGACTGTGTATTTGCCATATTAGCAATAGTGACTGAGTCATACTGTTGGGACTCATACTGTGAGGAGATGCTAATATCATCAACTACACTCACCTGACTGATGTCTGCTATAATGTGTTTAATGTAAAGGAGTCTAGTCTGGCTTACCACAGCTTCTAAGGGTATTCCACACATTGTTGTTTGTTCTAATTAACCCTGTGTTGATGTTTATGGTAATGTGTATTGAATAGTCAACGAGCTAGGAGACGTAAAGTCTTAAACCCAAAGGTCATGTCTCTGAGTCACCTAGTCTGGGTAAATGATTTAGTAAACTCGCTCATGTTAATTAGGTTACAGTTGTATTGTGAGAGTAATATGAGCAGGAGGGGGGAACCTCCTCTATCGGTATATAAAGACTTGTAATTTTGGTTCTAATAAAACAGTCCATGTTAGCAGTGAAACAAGTCTCGTCTTGTTTTGTGCTTATGAGTGGTTGGAATATCTGACATCTATATCCAGACTGGGAGGAAGTGGTATACTGATGGAAGCACTCAAGCGGAGTGTGTGACGTTCCGTGACATTTCTCATTTTGGGTTTGAAGGTTGACTGATTTCTAAGGTCACGATGTGTGTATTGATTTTCATCATTACTTGGCATTGTGGTCTTATTATCAAAATGTTTCTTTCCTGACAAACTTATGAAGATATATTTGGTAGGGCATTGTGAAGTCACCTGAGGCCAGTTGACAGATGCACCCAGTTGGAGTCAGGAGTGTACCGCTAAGGTAGTGGACCCTACGGCTGACTGCTGCGGGAGGAGCTATAGGTGTTTCAGGAAAGCAGGTAGTCTGGAGCAGCAACACGGGAGCTAGGGCATGAGATTTCCCAGGGTGCAGAATCTAAGAGCCAGCAAGTGTTTACCAGGAGCCCCTGAAGGTGGGGGTGGATTTTGCTGCAGTTTGGCTCAAGGTCGCGGCTCCCAGGGTCTCTCAACTCACGCTCACAGTAAGCTACTGGAGGATAGAGAGGAAGCAGCAGCTTGGGACAGCAAGGGACAGTCGGGAGATAGCCAAAGTCAGGGCAACAAGCAGATAAGGATAGTCAAGAACACGCCAAAGGTCAGGATATGAAGTAGACAAGGACAATCAAGAACAAGCCAAGATCAGTAACCAGAATCAGATATAGAGCACACGGCAAGACACACACTCAGGAATAGTGATGAGCCGAACACCCCCTGTTCGGTTCGCACCAGAACATGCGAACAGGCGAAAAATTTGTTCGAACACGCGAACACCGTTAAAGTTTATGGGACACGAACATGAATAATCAAAAGTGATCATTTTAAAGGCTTATATGCAAGTTATTGTCATAAAAAGTGTTTGGGGACCTGGGTCCTGCCCCAGGGGACATGGATCAATGCAAAAAAAGTTTTAAAAACGGCCATTTTTTCGGGAGCAGTGATTTTAATAATGCTTACAGTGAAACAATAAATGTGTAATATTCCTTTAAATTTCGTACCTGGGGGTGTCTATAGTATGCCTGTAAAGGGGCGCATGTTTCCCGTGTTTAGAACAGTCTGACAGCAAAATGACATTTCAAAGAAAAAAAGTCATTTTAAACTACTCTCAGCTATTAATGAATTGCCGGTCCGACAATACACATAAAAGTTCATTGATAAAAACTACATGGGAATTCCTCACAGCGGAACCCTGAACCAAAATTTTAAAAAAAATGATCTGGGGGGGTCCCCCTAAATTCCATACCAGGCCCTTCAGGTCTGGTATGGATATTAAGGGGAACCCCGCGCCAAAATTAAAAAAAAAATGGCGTGGGGCCCCTCCAAAAATCCATACCAGACTCTTATCCGAGCACGCAACCTGGCAGGCCGCAGGAAAAGAGGGGGGACGAGAGAGCGCCCCCCCTCCTGAACCGTACCAGGCCACATGCCCTCAACATTGGGAGGGTGCTTTGGGGTAGCCCCCCAAAACACCTTGTCCCCATGTTGATGGGGACAAGGGCCTCATCCCCACAACCCTTGCCCGGTGGTTGTGGGGGTCTGTGGGCGGGGGGCTTATCGGAATCTGGAAGCCCCTTTAACAAGGGGACCCCCAGATCCTGGCCCTCCCCCCTGTGTGAAATGGTAAGGGGGTACAAAAGTACCCCTACCATTTCACAAAAAAACTGTCAAAAATGTTAAAAATGACAAGAGACAGTTTTTGACAATTCCTTTATTTAAATGCTTCTTCTATCTTCTATCTTCTTTCTTCTATCTTCTATCTTCCTTTGGTTTCTTCCTTCATCTTCTTCTTCTTCTGATTCTTCTGGTTCTTCTGGTTCTTCCTCCGGTGTTCTCATCCGGCATCTTCCTCCGCGGCGTCTTCTTTCCTTCGTCTTCTCGGGCCGCTCCGCATCCACCATGATGGGAGGCTCCCACTGTGTGACGCTTCTCCTCTTCTGACGGTTCTTAAATAACGGAGGGTGGGGCACCTGGTGACCCCGCCCCCTCTGACATCACAGAGAATGCCACAGGGAAGTCCCTGTCAAGTCCCCGTGCGCCAGAGGGGGGCGGGGTCACCGGGTGGCCCCGCCCTGCGTTATTTAAGAACCGTCAGAAGAGGAGAAGCTTCACACAGCGGGAGCCTCTCATCATGGTGGATGCAGAGCGGCCCGAGAAGACGAAGGGAAGAAGACGCCGCGGAGGAAGATGCCGGATGAGAACACCGGAGGAAGAACCAGAAGAACCAGAAGAACCAGATCAAGAAGAAGATGGAGGAAGAAACCGAAGGAAGATAGAAGATAGAAGAAAGAAGAAGCATTTAAAAAAAGGAATTGTCAAAAACTGTCTCTTGTCATTTTTAACATTTTTGACAGTTTTTTTTTTTTAAATGGTAGGGGTACCCCCTTACCATTTCTCACAGGGGGGAGGGCCGGGATCTGGAGGACCCCTTGTTAAAGAGGGCTTCCAAATTCCAATAACCCCCCCGCCCGCAGACCCCACAACCACCGGGCAAGGGTTGTGGGGATGAGGCCCTTGTCCCCATCAACATGGGGACAAGGTATTTTGGGGGGCTACCCCAAAGCACCCTCCCAATGTTGAGGGCATGTGGCCTGGTACGGTTCAGGAGGGGGGGTGCTCTCTCGTCCCTTCCTCTTTTTCTGCGGCCTGCCAGGTTGCGTGCTTGGATAAGGGTCTGGTATGGATTTTTGGGGGACCCCACGCCATTTTTTTTACATTTTGGCATGGGGGTTCCCCTTAAAATCCATACCAGACCTGAAGGGTCTGGTATAGATTTTGAGGGGGACCCCACGCCATTTAAAAAAAAAAAAATTGGCTGGGGTTCCTCTTAATATCCATACCAGACCTGAAGGGCCTGGTATGGAATTTAGGGGGACCCCCCACATAATTTTTTTTAAATTTTGGTTCTGGGTTCCCCTGAGGGGAATTCCCATGCTGTTTTTATCAATGAACTTTTATGTGTATTGTCGAACCGGCAATTCGTTAATAGCCGCAAGTAGTTTTAAATGACTCTTTTTCCTTTGAAATGTCATTTTGCTGTCAGACTGTCCTAAACACGGGAAACACGCGCCCCTTTACAGGCATACTACAGACACCCCCCAGGTATGAAGTTTAAAGGAATATTACACTTTTATCGTTTCACTTTAAGCATTATTAAAATCACTGCTCCTGAAAAAACTTCAGTTTTTAAAACTTTTTTTTTGCATTGATCCATGTCCCCTGGGGCAGGACCCAGATCCCCAAACACTTTTTATTACAATACCATGCATATAAGCCTTTAAAATTAGCACTTTTGATTTCTCCCATAGACTTTTAAAGGGTGTTCTGCAGCTTTCGAATTTTCCGCGAACACCCCAAATTGTTCGCTGTTCGGAGAACTGGTGAACAGCCGATGTTCGAGTCGAACATGAGTTTAACCCGAACTCGAAGCTCATCCTTACTTAGGAAGCCAAACACACAATATTAATCAGCAAGGCTGGCTTGCAGTGCACAGTTTAATATAGTGTTCCCAGTCAGAGGCTGGGGTGGAGCCATGCTTGAGGGGAGATTACTTAAGCAGCCAGGTGAAAGGTGGCTGCTCTCTTAAGCTGGACACACGTAGAGGTAAGCAGACATGAACATTACTGCAGATCCATGACAGGCATATTTTAATCCTAATTGGAGTACTTTTTTTTTTCCTCTGTGAATATGATGTTGCTAAGTTAAAATATGCTTGCTCCTAAGTTTCCCTTTTCTTTTTCCTCTGCCCCCCCCCCCCCCCCTGCAGACTCTGTGTTTGTTCTGTTTTCCTCCCTTTGGTTATTTTGATTATGGTTGGGGCCCTGCAGTTTCCAAAAGATGATTGTTTCCCTGGGTGGTCCCCAGTATGCTCCCCTCCCCCTTGGTATTATCACTGATCCCTGAATTAGGGTCACTGGTGACTGTCAGTTAGGGGTTGGTTTACTAAAGCACCTTGTCGGCTAGGGGGCTCACTCCCGTGCATTACTGACTACTGTTAGTTGGAGAAAATATTTACTAAAGCACTCAGTTAGCAATTAGTCACAAATGCAAATGTACTAATGGTCACAAAACTAAACAACCGTCTAAAGGAGTTCACCTCCTAGAACCAGGCACAGCAGAGGAACATTGTGTTTACAACATGTTCTCAAGCAATTTATACTTCCTATACATATATATTGAGCATTTTAAAGAATAACTGCTTTAAAAGAATTCTAAATTTGTCTTTATAAAGGGATATATTTCAAAAAATCCAAACAGACATTGACTTCTCCTAGTTTAAAAGAGAAGTCCAGCCTGAGCTCATTTGGCTGGGCTTCCCCTATGGGTCACAGGAGTGCAATTCATTTTCAGCAGAGAGCAGTCTGAAGTCCGCTCTCTACTAACGTCACAGGAATCAGTCCAGGCACCGCTTCATCGCGACAATAAATTCTGGATCCACCAGGTGCCTGGACTGATGCCCATCTCAGCCTCTCACTGAGCCTGAGACAGCTGCTCCCCACCCCTCCACAGCTCAGCACGCCAGTGAGCGTGGGGGCAGAGTGGAGAGCTGCTGAATGACAGGCAGCAACTCTCTGCTCAGGGAGCTGAGAGAACCCAACCATTGGTGGTGATCGACCACTTGGTTCTCAGTGCAGAGGAGCCAGGGGATACATGCAGTATCGAGCCAATGCTGCATCCACCTAGGTAAGTATGATGGGGGAAAAAACAAAAAAAAACTTCTCTTTTAAATATCTCAGTAGTGACATGACTGAGCATGCCCAGACTAGGAAACCTACAAAGTGCCTTCCCTATGTTGTTTTTTTGGGACATGCTATAGTAAATGCCTTTGTTTGCAAGCCTGGAAATGTTGTTCAAAAAGCAGGAACCTGTTTTTGCGAAACCCGATTAATAAAGAGGCTAACATTTATATACTTTATACATTTAACAGTCTCTTCTCACCTAACGACCAGGCTCCGTTCCAATGGCCAGGTTGTTAAACAAATTGGTTGTTATTAGGGATGAGCTTCGAGTTCGAGTCGAACTCATGTTCTACTCGAACATTGGCTGTTCGCAAGTTCGCCGAACAGCGAACAATTTGGGGTGTTCGCGGCAAATTCGAATGCCGCCGAACACCCTTTAAAAGTCTATGGGAGAAATCAAAAGTGCTAATTTTAAAGGCTTATATGCAAGTTATTGTCATAAAAAGTGTTTGGGGACCCGGGTCCTGCCCCAGGGGACATGGATCAATGCAAAAAAAAAGTTTTAAAAACGGACGTTTTTTCAGGAGCAGTGATTTTATTAATGCTTAAAGTCAAACAATAAAAGTGTAATATCCCTTTAAATTTCGTACCTGGGGGGTGTCTATAGTATGCCTGTAAAGGGGCGCATGTTTCCTGTGTTTAGAACAGTCTGACAGCAAAATGACATTTGGAAGGAAAAAACTCATTTAAAACTACCGCGGCTATTGCATTGCCGACAATACACATAGAAGTTCATTGATAAAAACGGCATGGGAATTCCCCACAGGGCAACCCCGAACCAAAATAAAAAAAAAAAATGATGTGGGGGTCCCCCTAAATTCCATACAAGGCCCTTCAGGTCTGGTATGGATATTAAGGGGAACCCCAGCCAAAATTTAAAAAAAAAATTGACGTGGGGTTCCCCCTAAATTCCATACCAGACCCTTCAGGTCTGGTATGGATTTTAAGGGGAACCCCGCGCCAAAAAAAAAAAAAAAAACCGGCATGGGGTCCCCCTAAAAATCCATACCAGACCCTTATCCGAGCACGCAACCTGGCAGGCCGCAGGAAAAGAGGGGGGGGACGAGAGTGCGCCCCCCCCCTCCTGAACCGTACCAGGCCACATGCCCTCAACATTGGGAGGGTGCTTTGGGGTAGCCCCCCAAAACACCTTGTCCCCATGTTGATGAGGACAAGGGCCTCATCCTCACAACCGTGGCCGGTGGTTGTGGGGGTCTGCGGGCGGGGGGCTTATCGGAATCTGGAAGCCTCCTTTAACAAGGGGACCCCCAGATCCCGGCCCCCCCCCTGTGTGAAATGGTAAGGGGGTACTTACCCCTACCATTTCACTAAAAAACTGTCAAAAATGTTAAAAATGACAAGAGACAGTTTTTGACAATTCCTTTATTTAAATGCTTCTTCTTTCTTCTTTCTTCCTTCATCTTCTTCTTCTTCTGGTTCTTCTGGCTCTTCTGGTTCTTCCTCCGGCGTTCTCGTCCAGCATCTTCTCCGCGGCGTCTTCTATCTTCTTCTCCTCGGGCCGCTCCGCACCCATGGCATGAGGGGGGAGGCTCCCGCTCTTCTCTTCATCTTCTTCTCTTCTTCATCTTCTTCTTCATCTTCTTCTTCTTCATCTTCTTCTTCTTCTTCTTCCTTCTTCTCTTCTTCCTGTCTTCTCCGGGCCGCTCCGCAGCCATGCTGTGGCATGGAGGGAGGCTCCCGCTGTGTGACGGCGTCTCTTCGTCTGACGGTTCTTAAATAAGGGGGGGCGGGGCCATCCGGTGACCCCGCCCCCCTCTGAAGCACAGTGACTTGAGGGACTTCCCTGTGACGTCACGGGGAATGCCACAGGGAAGTCCCGTCATGTCACCGTGCGTCAGAGGGGGGCGGGGTCACCGGGTGGCCCCGCCCCCGTTATTTAAGAACCGTCAGACGAAGAGACGCCGTCACACAGCGGGAGCCTCCCTCCATGCCACAGCATGGCTGCGGAGCGGCCCGGAGAAGACAGGAAGAAGAGAAGAAGGAAGAAGAAGAAGAAGAAGAAGAAGATGAAGAAGAGAAGAAGATGAAGAGAAGAGCGGGAGCCTCCCCCCTCATGCCATGGGTGCGGAGCGGCCCGAGGAGAAGAAGATAGAAGACGCCGCGGAGAAGATGCTGGACGAGAACGCCGGAGGAAGAACCAGAAGAGCCAGAAGAACCAGAAGAAGAAGAAGATGAAGGAAGAAAGAAGAAAGAAGAAGCATTTAAATAAAGGAATTGTCAAAAACTGTCTCTTGTCATTTTTAACATTTTTGACAGTTTTTTAGTGAAATGGTAGGGGTAAGTACCCCCTTACCATTTCACACAGGGGGGGGGCCGGGATCTGGGGGTCCCCTTGTTAAAGGGGGCTTCCAGATTCCGATAAGCCCCCCGCCCGCAGACCCCCACAACCACCGGCCAGGGTTGTGGGGATGAGGCCCTTGTCTTCATCAACATGGGGACAAGGTGTTTTGGGGGGCTACCCCAAAGCACCCTCCCAATGTTGAGGGCATGTGGCCTGGTACGGTTCAGGAGGGGGGGGGCGCACTCTCGTCCCCCCCTCTTTTCCTGCGGCCTGCCAGGTTGCGTGCTCGGATAAGGGTCTGGTATGGATTTTTAGGGGGACCCCATGCCGTTTTTTTTTTTTTTTTTTTGGCGAGGGGTTCCCCTTAAAATCCATACCAGACCTGAAGGGTCTGGTATGGAATTTAGGGGGAACCCCACGTCAATTTTTTTTTAAAATTTTGGCTGGGGTTCCCCTTAATATCCATACCAGACCTGAAGGGCCTTGTATGGAATTTAGGGGGACTCCCACATCATTTTTTTTTTTTAATTTTGGTTCGGGGTTGCCCTGTGGGGAATTCCCATGCCGTTTTTATCAATGAACTTCTATGTGTATTGTCGGCAATGCAATAGCCGCGGTAGTTTTAAATGTGTTTTTTCCTTCAAAATGTCACTTTGCTGTCAGACTGTTCTAAACACGGGAAACATGCGCCCCTTTACAGGCATACTATAGACACCCCCCAGGTATGAAATTTAAAGGGATATTACACTTTTATTGTTTGACTTTAAGCATTATTAAAATCACTGCTCCTGAAAAAACGGCCGTTTTTAAAACTTTTTTTTGCATTGATTCATGTCCCCTGGGGGAGGACCCGGGTCCCCAAACACTTTTTATGACAATAACTTGCATATTAGCCTTTAAAATTAGCACTTTTGATTATTCATGTTCGTGTCCCATAGACTTTAACGGCGTTCGCGTGTTCGAACGAATTTTTTTCCTGTTCGCATGTTCTGGTGCGAACCGAACAGGGGGGTGTTCGGCTCATCCCTAGTTGTTATACGAGGAGCCACAAGTAATCAATATTTTAAGCATTCTTAACTACAATACTGTACTGTATTGTGAAAAAAAGGTCTAAACACAAAACTCCAGCTCAATAATGTTGTTTTCTTTTGCATAAGTACAGAACGCAAATGAAAATTCTGTACTGTACTGTACAATACAATGATGTGAAGCTGGTCGTAAGTCCGAATGGTCATTAAACAGGTAAGTTGTTAAACGAGGAGTATCTGTATACATTGATACTTGTAACTATAGAACTGTTACTATGCACAGAGATACCAACACAGATATTCTAATAACTTACCGTATTTATCGGCGTATAACACATGCCGGTGTATAACACGCACCCCAAGTTTAAGAGGGAATTATAAGGAAAAAAATGTTTTAAGGAAAAAAACTTACATTTAAATGCCCATCAATGCAGCCTTGCACAGTGTCCATCTGCATGCTTGTCCAGTGTCATTTGCAGCCTTGGTGTCATTTGCAGCCTTGCAGTCATTTGCAGCCTTGCAGTCAGCAGCCTTGGTGTCATTTGCAGCCTTATCAGTGTCCATTTGCAGCCTTGCAGCTTTGTCAGTGCCGATCTGCAGCTTTTCTGTGTCCATTTGCAGCCTTGTCCAGGCTGCAGTTAAACTGCAGTGACTTGTCAGTGTCACTACAGTTTGAAAATGGCACCGCTGGTGTTCTGCCGAGAAAGTTCCCCTCGGCAGATAAGGACCCCCTCTACTGCGCAGGCGCTGCGCCTGCGCAGTAGGAGCCAGCGGAAATAGCCGAAGCCAAATAGTTGGAAATCAGCTGTACACTGCGCCTGTAAGATAAATACGGTAATTTCCTTTGTAATTGTATTTAGCTGTGTTTTTTTGCTTCATATGCAATATTTGTCTTTTCTCATTTTTTAAATAATGCTAAGTACCTTGTTTTAATTTTTTTTGGAGCATATATTTTCTGCAGTATATATACAGTACTTATGTATGTACTGCCATGTGCATTGAGCATGCCCAGGAACTTGGACTTTTGAGATATATTAACTATATGGTAAAAAAAACTGCACTTGGTGCTGAGCACCTAACAAAAATCTAAATCAAAACTCCCACAGCTGTCTTCATGAACCTCACATAATATCAGTGCTGACGCAAAATTAAAAGGAATACAAATGTTGTGCTGTGTTATTAAATTAGATGTGTGTTGGACATATGCATTCCAATACAAAGGACCATAATATTGTGTGATATGTGTCCAAACATCATAAATACAGATAAAAGTTAAAAGAAAAATTAGAGGGTGACACTACTATTCCACTGTGATACTCTCAGAAACCATGAATCAGACCGAGACAGAAGTACAGTACCTGACCGCGAGAATGTGTTCTCAGCGCGATCCCATCGCGCTGGTTCTCGGCGACAGGGTACTGTGCATCTTGCGCTGGCTCACTCATCGAGAAAGGAAAACTGTTTTTTCCTTTCACAATGAGCGACAGGCATTGCTGACAGCTGTCTGGTATGAATCATGAGTTGGAACGCCACGCCAAATTTTAAATAAAAAAACAGCATGGGTTCCCCCCAGGGGCATACCAGGCCCTTAGGTCTGGTATGGATTTTAAGGGGAACCCCCTACACCAAAAAAATTACCCTTATCTGAGCACGCAGCCCGGCTGGTCAGGAAAGGGGGTGGAGATGAGCGAGCGCCCCCCCCTCCTTAACCGTACCAGGCCGCATGCCCTCAACATGGGGGGTGGGCACCCTGCCACTTTGGGGCAGGGGGGTACCCTGCAGCCCCCCCACACCAAAGCACCTTGTCCCCACCAATAGTAAAAGAGCGGCAAAAGAGCAGAAGATAGCGGAGGAGCCCGGCAGAAGAACCAGAGAGTGGGAGAAGAACAGGACACCGGGAGAAGAGGCCAGAGAGAGCGGAGAAGTCGGAAGAAGACCCCTGGGGTGGGGGGGCTACAGGGTGCCCCCCAGCCAAGCACAAGGTACTTGCAGTAATTTCCCCATCTCAAGAGAAACCCAGGAATCCTAGGAGTCCAACATCCACCGCCACCCAGCTAAGGAGCCACTCATATCTTCCAAAAGTGAGTTTTACCACACACTACATTGTTTTCAGCATTTCCATGATGACTGTCAATCTCCTGACTATCAATGCGAAAGGCCTGAACCACCCGGCCAAAAGAGCCTCCCTATGGAAAACAGCTATATCACATGGCTGCGATGTTTTATGCATGCAAGAAACGCATTTTGCTCAGGATGCTACTCCTCATTGCCAACATAAATCCTTTCCACACATCTACAAAGCATGCTACTCACGGAAGCAAAGGGGGGTTCTAATTGCTATTAGAGACACTGTATCTTTACAGCCACAAACCTGCACTCTGGACCCAGAAGGAAGATTTATCATCCTAGTATGTTACATAGTTACATAGTTACATAGTAGGTGAGGTTGAAAAAAGACACAAGTCCACAAGTCCAACTTATGTGTGTGATTATGTGTCAGTATTACATTACATATCCCTGTATATTGCGGTCATTCAGGTGATTATCTAATAGTTTCTTGAAGCTATCAATGCTCCCCGCTGAGACCACCGCCTGTGGAAGGGAATTCCACATCCTTGCCGCTCTTACAGTAAAGAACCCTCTACGTAGTTTAAGGTTAAACCTTTTTTCTTCTAATTGTAATGAGTGGCCACGAGTCTTATTAAACTCTCTTCTGCGAAAAAGTTTTATCCCTATTGTGGGGTCACCAGTACAGTATTTGTAAATTGAAATCATATCCCCTCTCAAGCGTCTCTTCTCCAGAGAGAATAAGTTCAGTGCTCGCAACCTTTCCTCATAACTAAGATCCTCCAGACCCTTTATTAGCTTTGTTGCCCTTCTTTGTACTCGCTCCATTTCCAGTACGTCCCTCCTGAGGACTGGTGCCCAGAACTGGACAGCATACTCCAGGTGCGGGCGGACCAGAGTCTTGTAGAGCGGGAGAATTATTGTTTTATCTCTGCAGTTGATCCCCCTTTTAATGCATGCCAATATTCTGTTTGCTTTATTAGCAGCAGCTTGGCATTGCATGCCATTGCTGAGCCTATCATCCACTAGGACCCCCAGGTCCTTTTCCATCCTAGATTCCCCCAGAGGTTCTCCCCCCAGTGTATAGATTGCATTCATATTTTTGCCACCCAAATGCATTATTTTACATTTTTCTACATTGAACCTCATTTGCCATGTAGTCGCCCACCCCATTAATTTGTTCAGGTCTTTTTGCAAGATTTCCACATCCTGCGGAGAAGTTACTGCCCTGCTTAGCTTAGTATCGTCTGCAAATACAGAGATTGAACTGTTTATCCCATCCTCCAGTTCGTTTATGAACAAATTAAATAGGATTGGTCCCAGCACAGAACCCTGGGGAACCCCACTACCCACCCCTGACCATTCTGAGTACTCCCCATTTATCACCACCCTCTGAACACGCCCTTGTAGCCAGTTTTCAATCCATGTACTCACCCTATGGTCCATGCCAACGCACCTTATTTTGTACAGTAAACGTTTATGGGGAACTGTGTCAAATGCTTTTGCAAAATCCAGATACACCACGTCTACGGGCCTTCCTTTATCTAGATGGCAACTCACCTCCTCATAGAAGGTTAATAGATTGGTTTGGCAAGAACGATTCTTCATGAATCCATGCTGATTACTGCTAATGATATCATTCTTATTACTAAAATCTTGTATATAATCCCTTATCATCCCCTCCAAGAGTTTACATACTATTGATGTTAGGCTAACTGGTCTGTAATTCCCAGGGATGTTTTTTGGGCCCTTTTTAAATATTGGTGCTACATTGGCTTTTCTCCAATCAGCTGGTACCATTCCAGTCAATAGACTGTCTGTAAAAATTAGGAACAACGGTCTGGCAATCACCTGACTGAGTTCCCTAAGTACCCTCAGATGCAAGCCATCTGGTCCCGGTGATTTATTAATGTTAAGTTTCTCAAGTCTAATTTTAATTCCGTCCTCTGTTAACCATGTAGGTGCTTCCTGTGTTGTGTCATGAGGATAAACACTGCAGTTTTGGTTACTGAAGCCCCCCGATTCACTCGTGAAGACTGAGGAGAAGAATAAATTCAATACCTTTGCCATCTCCCCATCCTTTGTAACCAGATGTCCTTTCTCATTCTTTATGGGGCCAATATGGTCTGTCCTCCCTTTTTTACTGTTTACATACTTAAAGAATTTCTTGGGATTTTTTTGCTCTCCTCCGCTATGTGTCTTTCATGTTCTATCTTAGCCATCCTAATTGCACCCTTACATTTCTTATTGCATTCTTTATAAATTCTGAATGCTGTGGATGATCCCTCAACCTTGTATTTTTTGAAGGCCTTCTCCTTTGCTTTTATATGCATTTTTACATTGGAGTTAAGCCATCCAGGATGTTTGTTCGCTCTTTTAAATTTATTACTCAATGGGATACATTGGCTAATGTCCTTATTTAATATGCTCTTAAAGCAAACCCATCTCTCCTCCGTATTCTTTGTTCCTAATATTTTATCCCAATTTATGCCTTTTAGCAAGGTTTGTAGTTTAGGGAAGTTGGCTCTTTTGAAATTCAGTGTCTTTGTGTTCCCTTCATGTCTCCTATTTGTGTGATTTATACTGAAACTAATTGACCTGTGATCGCTGTTACCTAAATTGCCCGTATTTCCACATCTGTTATCAGGTCTGTATTGTTGGTAATCAGTAGATCTAGTAATGTTTTATTTCTAGTTGGTGTGTCTACCATCTGACCCATAAAATTGTCCTGCAAGACACTAAGGAACTGGCGAGCCTTAAATGAATGTGCGGTTCCCTCCGCCCAGTCTATGTCTGGATAATTAAAATCCCCCATTATGATAACACTTACCATCCTTGCTGCTAATCCAATTTGTGATAAGAGATCCGTCTCCACTTCCTCCCTCAGGTTAGGGGGCCTATAGCATACTCCCAGTATTATTTTCCCCTTAGCTTCATCCCTTTGGAGCTCTACCCATAAAGATTCCACCTCCTCCCTAGCCCCCTCAGTGATGTCATCTCTCACATTCACTTGTACATTATTCTTGATATATAGGCATACCCCTCTCCCTTTTTTACCCTCTCTATCCTTGCGGTATAGGGTATACCCTTGAATGTTTGCCAGCCAATCATGAGAGCTGTTGAACCAGGTCTCTGAAATTCCCACAAAATCCAAATCCTCCTTGTACAACAGTATCTCTAGTTCACCCATCTTGTCCGCCAGGCTCCTGGCATTGGTGAACATGCCACATAGTTTAGACCGGTCGCATATTGTCCTCGTATTGGGTGTTTCAAGATTGCAACTCACATATACTATAGTAAATGTGTATGCCCCGAATCATGGACAAATAAATACAGTTCCTTAAAGACACTCTAAAGAAAATCAGGGAAGTACAGCAGGGAAACCTGCTAATATGTGGAGACTTTAACCTAGTGCCCAACCACGACATCGACTCGACCTCCGGACCGAAAAGATTTATCTCTCCACTATCCTCCTTCCTTACAGATGATAACTTATATGATGTATGGCAGTATTGTCACGCGACCGAGAAGGACTGTACATACCTCTCCCCAAGTTACAACACCTAGTCTCACATTGATTTGTTTATATCTGATAAGTAGTTGTTGCAAAATATATCTGATGCCCGCATCCACACCATAACCCGGTCAGACCATGCCCTTGTTAGCATCACACTGGTAAACAACAATTCCAAGCTTAACTCTTTCATGTGAAGAGTTAACAACTCTATCCTGCAAAATCCAGACAGACAATCTCCAGTATCTCTCCCAAAAATTAGAGGAATTCTTCCTCAACAATACAGGTTCAGCGGCTGACCCGGCGATCTTGTGGAATGCTCACAAATCTTATATAAGAGGTTTTTTTCATACAACTTGGCTCCAAAATGAATAAAAGGAGGATGCAAATGTTGGAAGAACTGACTGCTAAAATTGCAGCCTCAGATCTTCACAACAAAACTAAACCATCACCTTTATTGCAATCTCAAATATTCAAACTGCGTCATGAGCTTCGCTCTTTGCTACTTGAAAGCTATGAACTAAATCTAAGGAAATTAAAGGCTAGATCTTATGTCACCAATAACAAAGCAGGCAAAGCCATGGCCCATCGTCTCAAAGGGCAACAAATGAAAACTAGAATAGCACATCTATACCACCCTACTACCCGAGACAAACACATAAACAAGCCATAGCGGATGCCTTTAGCTCCTACTATAGTGACCTGTACAACCTCAGAAACGACAGTCTTACACACCAACCCTCTCATGAAGAGATCCAATCTTTCCTTAATCATATTAGACTCCCATTGCTAACCCCTGACCAATTGTCGCATCTAAACACACCCTTCACGAATACCGAAATACAAATGACTATTGACAAACTGCCCAACTCTAAATGCCCTGGTCCTGACGGATTCACGGGAGAATACTTCAAAGTGTTCAATACAACATTAACCCCAAACCTAGGCAGTTTGTTCAACCACGCTGCATCCTCCTCCTCTTTTCCCAGTGAAATGTTATCTGCTCTGGTGATCACGTTACCTAAGCCTGGCAAGGAACCCACTTACCCCCAAAATTTCCACCCCATCTCACTGCTGAATCATAAAATATACGCAAAACTACTAGCAAACGGACTCATTGATATCCTCCCTTCCCTAATACATAATGACCAAACGGGATTTACTAAAGGACGCCAAACCTCGGATGCCACTAGGAGATTGATAGACATTATCCACCACACAAACTCGACTGGAATGCCATCTCTACTTCTATCCTTGGACGCAGAGAAGGCGTTTGATTTGGACCAACACTACAAGCACGGGCGTCACCATAGAAAACCACGTTTTCAAAATTAGTCTATTTGTGGACGATGTCATACTAATGCAAACCAACCCCGTTCCTTCCATCTCTGAAGTCCAAAAAATATTAACCTGGTTCGGTAAAGTCTCCTATTACAAGGCAAACGCAACCAAATCTCATATCCTCGATCTAGGTATTGATGCGGTAACGCGAAATCTCTTACAACAACAACTTCCATATACATGGGCAGAATCCAGTATACCATATCTAAGTATCCACCTCATGAGGTCTACAAGATCCCTTTTTTCACACAACTACATACCCCTAATGCCGCGTACACATGAGCGGACTTTACGGCAGACTTTGTCCTGCAGACTTTTTGACGGACTTTACGACAGACTTTCCGAATGAACGGACTTGCCTACACACGATCAACCAAAGTCCGACGGATTCGTACGTGATGACGTATGACCGGACTAAAACAAGGAAGTTCATAGCCAGTAGCCAATAGCTGCCCTAGGGTAGGTTTTTGTCCATTGGACTAGCATACAGACGAGCGGATTTTTCGACCAGACTCGAGTCCGTCGGACAGATTTGAAACATGTTTCATTTCTAGGTCCATCAAACTTTTGAGAAAAAAAAGACCACTGGAGCCCACACACGATCAAATTGTCCGACGGACCAAGTATGCCGTAAAGTCCGGTCGTGTGTACGCGGCATTAGAACCAAAATTCAAAATGACCTTCACAAAACAGGTAAAAATGAATTCTCCTGGTGGGGCAGACTAGCTGCGTTCAAAATGATCCAACTTCCACAAATAATATATCTTTTTAGGAATCTCCCCATCCGTATTCCCACTAACTTCTTTAAATCCCTCCAAGCCTTTCTATCGAAATATGTTTGGAATGAGAAAAAACCCAGATGTTCACTATCCAAACAAATTAAACACAGAATGTATGGTGGGGCGGGCTACGTAGATTTCCAAGATTAGTTTTCGGCCTCCATACTGACCCAGTTAAAAGAATGGTTTCACCCCAACCGAAAACAACGTGGGGGAAGATAGAATCCACTTACAGCACCTACGGCCCAACCAACTTATGGTTATTCGGCGAAAATGGGAGTGCGGATTTAATCCTACCTTCCACCTACAATGATAGTATCAATCAAGACATGGCTCAGGCTACTGACTTCCAAAAATACACACGATCCCAGGGTTATCTATGAATATTCCTATCACAGTACTGAACTTTATAATAGACCAAGTGTCACTTAAACTGTGGAATAATAGTGGCATAAAATATCATCAAAACCTTTATACTAATGGCTCTTTTAAAACCTTTACCGCCATCCAGAAGGAATTTAATATACCTCAAACAGGTTTCTACCTTGAGGAGTAAAATCACCATTTTACACCCTTAGAAGGCCTGAAGGCGGTGATTGGTTTTCGGGGTCCTGTACACGGTTAGACTCCCAAAAAGTCTCACACATGTGGTATCCCCGTACTCAGAAGCAACAGAATGTATTTTGGGGTGCAATTTCACATATGCCCATGGCATGTTTGAGCAATATATCATTTAGTGACAACTTTCTGTAAAAAAAAAAAAAATACGAAACTTGTGGCAAAATATTCCATGGACTCAACATGCCTCTCAGCAAATAGCTTGAAGTGTCTTCTTTCCAAAATGGGGGTCATTTGTGGGGGGTTTGGGCTATCTTGACATTTCATGGCCTCCGAAGCTGTGATAGGTAGTGAGGAAGTGAAATCACCATTTTACGCCCTTAAAAAGCCTAAAGGCGGTGCTTGGTTTTCACGGTCCTGTACACGGCTAGGCTCCCAAAAAGTCTCACACATGTGGTATCCCTGTACTCAGGAGAAGCAGCAGAATGTATTTTGGGGTTTCCAATTTTGCCAATTTCCTTGCTGAACGACGATATTAAGCTGTTTGCTAAGGTAATGGCGGGAAGGTTGAAACCTTTAATGAGTGAACTAGTGCATCCCGATCAGGCAGGGTTCATACCCATTAGAGAATGTCGAGACAATGGAATCAGGACTTTTTTGGTGGTGCATGAAATAAAGGAATCTGGGACCCCCGGTTTACTCCTGTCGATCGATGCTGACAAAGCTTTTGACAGATAGACTGGGGGTTCATGCAGGACGCCCTAGCGGGGATGGGCATAGGTACTAGATATATGCAGTGGATAGGGGGGCTTTACAACTGTCCCACAGCAAGGGTGAAGGTGAACAGATCCACTTCAGAACCCTTTGAAATGCATAATGGCACTAGACAAGGGTGCCCCCTGTCCCCCCTACTGTTTGTCCTGTAACTTGAACCATTATCGGCAAAAATACGACAGGATGTGGACATTAGGGGGATCAGGGTGGTCGAAGCGGAACATAAGATGGCCGCATATGCCGATGATATATTGTTTTTCGTTTCATGTCCCAGGATAACTCTGCCAAACTTGATGAAAGAACTGAAACAGAATGGTGATTGTTCAAATTTTAAAATAAACCCAGTTAAGTCGGAGATCCTAAATATAGGTGTCCCTTCTCAAGAGGCACTTGTATATCAGGAGAAGTTTCCAATTATCTGGAGAGAGAAAGAGCTAAAATATTTAGGGGCCAAGATTACAAAGTCCATGGACATGATTTACCAATCAAACTTCCTGCCCTTACTGAATGAAATTTAAAAGGACTAATCCCTAATCAAGTCCAAACCGAATAAATAAGCACAGCTGGACTCAAATGAAGGTGTAGAACAGGGATATTCAATTAGTGGACCTCCAGCTGTTGCAGAACTACGAGTCCCATGATGCATAGCAAGACTCTGACAGCCACAAGCATGACATCCAGAGGCATGATGGGACTTGTAGTTTTGCAACAGCTGGAGGTCCGCTAATTGCATATCCCTGGTGTAGATCCATCTCAAGGATGATCAGAAGAAATGGACAGCACCTGAGTTAAATATATGAGTGTCACAGCAAAGGGTCTGAATACTTAGGACAATGTGATATTTCAGTTTTTCTTTTTTAATACATCTGCAAAAATGTCAAAAATTCTGTGTTTTTCTGTCAATATGGGGTGCTGTGTGTACAAATAATGAGGAAAAAAAATGAACTTAAATGATTTTAGCAAATGGCTGCAATATAACAAAGAGTGAAAAATTTAAGGGGCTCTGAATACTTTTCGTCCCCACTGTAACTCTCCATGTATTGCACTGAAGGACACAGAGTATTTTCCACTGAGAAAAAGTAATTTGTTTGGAAATTGGATTAAAAAACCAAGCGCATAATTAAAAGATGTGATGGTAAGGGGAAGGTTATGCACATTTCAAGAGTTAAAACAAAAAAATAATATAATGGTGATAGATGAATGGCATTTTCCCATCTAAAACATTTTTTTGATTCCCTCCCTCAACCAGTGAGGTCAGCAGATAATCTGCTACAGATGGAGAAACTATGTACGGAGGTAGAAAAAAGGAGGAGGATATTGGTATTATATAAAATCCTGATAGAGGGAACTGAGATGGGAAAGCCGCCATACAACAGCAAGTGGGAGGAGGAATTAGGGTCACTAATGAATGAGTCAGAGATGAGAAAAATTATAAGTTTGGTTTTTGTAACGACACAGGATAGCAATATGATAGAAATTAGTTTTAAATGTTTAGCACGGTGGTATATAACTCCAGATAAAGCCCACAAGCTTCAAATGCAGACTTCGCAGTGCTGTTGGAGGGGGTGCAGAGAACGGGGAACTATGTCTCATATTTGGTGGACGTGTCCTAAAATTAGACAATTTTGGAGAGAGATAATTCAGAAAATAAAAGAGATAACAAAAGAGGAAGTCCAAGAAGATCCGTGGGAGTGTTTATTCTACTGGACGAAAACACCAGTTAACCAATATCTGAAAACCCTGGTCCCCTCACTCCTGAATGCAGCCAAAAGTTTAATTACCAGACATTGGCAAGATCCAGATAGCCCCATGCTGAGGAACTGGAGTAATAGAGTAGATGGTATTTATAATTTGGAATACCTGAGATTTAGTGGAGAGGAGGGTTGGGTGGGATTTGAGAGAAAATGGAAGGATTGGCACTTACTTAAGCTTACTTTGAATTTCACAGAGATGGTAGGAGCCTGATTGGTTTAGGAGCTGGTACAGAGATAGATGTAAGCAACATTAAATGTTGGCTCCAGAGCAGGAGAGGGGAGGGGAGAGGATAGTACGGGGATAGGGGGAGGGGTTTTAAAAGCTTTGAGGTAAATTGTACCTAGCTGTAGAGAAGAAAGTTTTTAGGGGGATGCAATGTATGTTATTAAACTGTATTGGAACTCTTTTGTACTTAAATTTAATAATAATAAAAGATATTGAAAAAAAAAAAAATAATGCACTAAAACACACTATATTGCCCAAATGTTTGATGAAATAAAAAAGATAATCTTATGCCGAGTACATGGATACCAAACACGACATGCTGTAAAATTGCGCACTAACGTGCAGCGGCGACAAACTATATACATTTTTAACCACTTGCTTACAGGACACTTAAACCCCCCTCCTATCCAGACCAATTTTCAACTTTCAGCGCTGACGCACTTTGAATGACAATTGCGCGGTCATACAACACTGCACTCAAATGAAATTTTTATCATTTTTTCCCCACAAATAGAGCTTTCTTTTGGTGGTATTTGATCACCTCTGCGGGTTTTATTTTTTGTTAAAAAAAAATGAAAACGACGGAATTAAATTTTTTTTTTTTTTTTATATTTTGTTATAAAATTTTAAAAAGGGTAATTTTTCTCCTTCATTGATGTACGCTGATGAGGCGGCACTGATGGGCACTGATAGGTGGCAGTGATGGGCACTGATGGGTGGCAGTGATGGGCACTGATTGGTGGCAGTAATGGGCACTGATCTGGTACATTCATAGGCAACACTGCTAGGTGGCACTGATTGGCACCACTGGTGGGCATTGATAGGTGGCACATGTGAGCATTGATAGGTGGCACTTGTAGGCATTGATAGGTGGCACTCATGGGCATTGATACGTGGCACTGGTGGGCACTGTGGTCACTGTCATGTGCCAATGTCAGGTGGCACTGGCAGGGGGTACTGGTGGCACATATGAGGCATTATTGCCTCCTCCTCTTCCGGACTGATGTCCCTTGCTGGTGAGCCGGTGATCGGCTTTTTTTTCTCCTCGCACTGTCAGCATGAGGAGAAAAAAACGATCACAGAGCTTTTGTTTTGATCATGTGATCAGCTATCATTGGCTGACAGCTAATCACATGGTAAGGGGCCGGGACCGGCCCCTTTCTTGGATCGGTGATCACGCGAGTCTCAGTGGCTCGGTGATCGCAGTGCGCTCCACGTGGGCCCTGCAGGGGGCGCGTGGGGTGCGTGCACAGGGGAGGCCGTCATATGACGGCCTCCTGGGAATTCAGGTCCGCTCTGTAGCTGTCATTCGGCTATAGCGCAGATATCAAGTGGTTAAAAGCCTTTAAAAGCCTTTACAGGTTACCACTTTAGATTTACAGAGGAGGTCTACTGCTAAAATTACTTCCCTCAATCTGACCTTTGCAGTGATACCTCATATGCATGGTGCAATTGCTGTTTACATATGACACCAGACCGACGCTTGCGTACGGATTTGCGCATAAGCACGGGGGGACAGGGGTACTTTTTTTTTTAATTATTTAATTTGCTTTTTTATTTTATTTTTAAACTGTTCCATTCATTTTTTTTTTTAAATCATGTTTAGTGTTATCTCAGGGAATGTAAATATCCCCTAAGATAGCAACAGTTAGTGACAGGTACTCTTTTTTGAAAAAAATTGGGGTCTATTAGACCCTAGATCTCTCCTCTGCCCTTAAAGCATTCGACCACATCAAGATCGGTGTGATAAAATGCCTTGCCAATTTCCCAATGGCACTGTTTATATCTGGTGAAACCTAAGTCATGAAATGCTTGAAGCTTCCAGTCTCTTAGGCCATAGAGATAATTGGAGCCATTCTGGTCTCTGATCAGCTCTATGGTCAGCTGGCGAAACCACTGGCTGCATTTTTGGGTTCCCTGTTGGGACAGGAGAGCCAGAGAAAACCATGGAAGACGGTGGGAGGGGGGTGTTCCCTCCCACTGCTTGTAAACGCAGTCTAGAGGCTAATTAGCTGCTAAGATTGCTTTTACATAAAAGCTGAGCGCTGGCTGAAAAGAATGATACCAAGATGATACCTAAACCTGCAGACATCCTTCTGGTATAATGGTTTGTAGCAAGAGATATACAAATAAACCGCCCCTGAATCTCTCTTACTCCACTGCACTAAAGAAAAGTACAAAGCTATATAAAAGATGTGTAAATGAATACAAAATGTGTGTACATACACAGTGTACAGTGAAAAAAGCTGCCACTTAAATAAATGTGTAAACTGATCAGAATCCCAAAACTATACCTCTCACTAGGGATGAGCCGAACACCCCCCTGTTGGGTTCGCACCAGAACATGCGAACAGGAAAAAAGTTCGCTCGAACAAGCGAACACCGTTAAAGTCTATGGGACACGAACATGAATAATCAAAAGTGCTAATTTTAAAGGCTTATATGCAAGTTATTGTCATAAAAAGTGTTTGGGGAGGATGAAGAAGAAGATGAAGAGAAGAGCGGGAGCCTCCCCTCATGCCATGGGTGCGGAGCGGCCTGGGGAGAAGAAGATAGAAGACGCCGCAGAGGAGATGCTGGACGAGAACACCGGAGGAAGAACCAGAAGAGCCAGAAGAACCAGAAGAAGATGAAGGAAGATAGAAGAAAGAAGAAGCATTTAAATAAAGGAATTCTCAAAAACTGTCTCTTGTCATTTTTAACATTTTTGACAGTTTTTTAGTGAAATGGTAGGGGTAAGTACCCCCTTACCATTTCACACAGGGGGGGGCCGGGATCTGGGGGTCCCCTTGTTAAAGGGGGCTTCCAGATTCCGATAAGCCCCCCGCCCACAGACCCCCACAACCACCGGCCAGGGTTGTGGGGATGAGGCCCTTGTCCTCATCAACATGGGGACAAGGTGTTTTGGGGGGCTACCCCAAAGCACCCTCCCAATGTTGAGGGCATGTGGCCTGGTACGGTTCAGGAGGGGGGGCGCACTCTCATCTCCCCCTCTTTTCCTGCGGCCTGCCAGGTTGCGTGCTCAGATAAGGGTCTGGTATGGATTTTTGGGGGGACCCCACGCCGTTTTTTTTTTTTTTTGGCGCGGGGTTCCCCTTAAAATCCATACCAGACCTGAAGGGCCTGGTATGGAATTTAGGGGGACTCCCACGTCATTTTTTTTTAAATTTTGGTTCGGGGTTTCCCTGTGAGGAATTTCCATGCCGTTTTTATCAATGAACTTCTATGTGTATTGTCGGCAATGCAATAGCCGCGGGTAGTTTTAAATGGGTTTTTTCCTTTCAAATGTCATTTTGCTGTCAGACTGTTCTAAACACGGGAAACATGCGCCCCTTTACAGGCATACTATAGACACCCCCCAGGTACGACATTTAAAGGGATATTACACTTTTATTGTTTGACTTTAAGCATTATTAAAATCACTGCTCCTGAAAAAACAGCCATTTTTAAAACTTTTTTTTGCCTTGATCCATGTCCCCTGGGGCAGGACCCGGGTCCCCAAACACTTTTTATGACAATAACTTGCATATAAGCCTTTAAAATTAGCACATTTGTTTTCTCCCATAGACTTTTAAAGGGTTTCCACTGCATTCGAATTTGCCGCGAACACCCCAAATTGTTCGCTGTTCGGCGAACTTGCGAACAGCCAATGTTCGAGTCAAACATGAGTTCGACTTGAACTCGAAGCTCATCCCTACCTCTCACATGTGTACAGATAGAGATAGCGGCGCTAATATAAATTGTGAAAAATAATGGGTCAGAGCAGCATAATGCCTATGACCCTCTACTTAAAAATATTAATAATAATAGTGTCATGAAAAATATAAATTTTATCATGCAAAGAAATTTCTTTAACACCCAGTGAAAAGTGTCACTATAAATAATAAATTACAAGAAATGAATGATCAAGTTCAACAGTTGTTTTTCAATCTTCTTGTGTGAAAAATCTTTTACTCTTCCACCACACCACCGTGATAGTGACACCACTCCCTCTGAAGAGCACACTCACCAGATTGTATAGCCTCCCACTCTCGTGTTCGGCAAACCAGCAATTGAACCACACCTGGGTTGCATGTGATGAACCGTGACTCCAATCAAGCCAGCTCCATATGTGAAAAAATGAATAAAGTGCTCCACATAGCGTGATACCATTTTGACAGATTTATTAAAATCACTTTAAACACACTTCAATGGTTACACTCACTTTTAAACTGAAACATGAAATCATTTGAAGAAGTCTTTTCGACGAAACATGTCTTGGGCATGGTTACACGGCATTCCATCGCACTGACATTAGATGCCTCTGTCTGAGGAGGACTACACCGATAAGATGGCTGGGCCTTAGAAGGTTGGGTGAGAGATACACCAGTTTACACTTCAGGTCCGCTGTGACCGCGGTGCACCGTTGGATCACTGATCCTGTTGCTTGCTGTGCTTGCTGTGGATTTTTTTTAAAGGCTTTCATGTTTCAGTTTAAAAGTGAGTGTAACCATTGAAGTGTGTTCATCACATGCAACCCAGGTGTGGTTCAATTGCTGTTTTGCCGAACACGAGAGTGGGAGGGTGACACTTTTCACTGGGTGTTAAAGAAATTTCTTTTCATGATAAAATTAATATTTTTCATGACACTATTATTATTAATATTTTTATGCATAAGTAGAGGGTCATAGGCAATATGCTGCTCTGAACCATTATTTTACACAATTTATATTAGCGCCGCTATCTCTATCTGTACACGTGTGAGAGGTAAAGTTTTGGGATCCTTGTGGTATAACCACTCAAAGTCCAGCAACATACCGGTACATCGCCGGACCTTGTTGTGCATACATTGTAATGTTCTTTTTTTTTCATGCAGCCTATAGGCTGAACGAAAAAAAGAGATTGATCGGTGGGTGTGCCCACCATTAGACCCACCATCCACCCACTTCTAATGATGGGCATACATGCACCATTTTTTTTAACTGTGGTGATGAAATCACCTTCTACAGCACTGGAGACACTAATTTATGTATCGTGGGAGCAAACGCTGTTGCTGTCAAGATAAATAAACCTGTGCTGCAGCTGAATGGCGTACCTGCTAAGCAAATGATGGTTAACAATAAAACAAAGTAACATTACAGTATAACAGCAAGAAAAAAGATTTAAAAACGTGAATTTTGGGACTTTAAATGAGGTTGAACGGGGCCGTTCATGTCCCCACCTCCATCCCGGGTAATTGTATATAAAAAAGAGGGAAAGATAAGCAGGACTTTGACGAGGCACACGGGAGCAACAAAAATAATTAAATATAAATATTTTTAATTGGTTCAAATTATCATAAATTTTTCATATCAAAACATTTAATGCATTTTGCTATTTATAAATATCTGTATATTTTATTACAATTTATCAGAACCAAGTATTGTACATAAATGAACATTCCAACAGTGAGTTGGTACGGATTATAGAATATGTGGGATAAGACATAATTATATGGACAAACATAGCTATATCAATTATAACAATGGAGATATCACCCAAATGGGACTGGCATAGAAGACAAATTAAGAATGAAATTAAAATTAAGTATAAAAAAGGAACGGCCATACAAAGTATTACAAAAATGTATACACATCGGTTGGTGTTAGCTCTACGTGTTTCAAGGCCTTATAGCCTATCATCAGGAGCGAAACCTTGGTAATTGTCTATGGATAGAAAAAACAAAAATAAAGTTGTAAAAAATGAAATATAAGGTTATTCTGAACTAAATCAGAGGGTGGGAAAGTAAACCCAGGACATAAAAGAACCCCCCATGACCTGAATTATCCCACGCACTTACATGTGTATCCTTGCAGAGGCGGTGCGGGCATGGAACCTCCAAGACCAGCCATACATGGCCCCAAATGGGAGCTGAGGGGACGCAATGCCGCCGGTACAGCCAAACATGAACAATGCCCCACGTGGGTGTAGGTGTGTGTGGTGATGATGTTGTGGGGGGTAACCACCTTTGTGGAAGATCTCTGTGTTAAAAGTGACAAAAAGAAAATTATTAATGAAACAGTGAGGTAAGAAAAGAAACAATTGAAAACAAAGTGTAAAGTGGATGCGATAAGTGAATGGATTTACCTGATTGTCAGTGTCTGTGAGAGGAATGAAAAAAATATCTATGTGCCTCATCTATCCCGGGTGGGATAGGGGTGATCTGTCCTGAATGTGAAACCCAAATGAGAAAGGAGCCCATATAGGCAACGCAGCAGCAAAGACCGCCCCCAACGTCATGCGCTGGTCCAATAGGGGGAGAAAGAAAGGGAGGCGCCACCAAACAAGGAGCCGGACCACCACAGCCCCCTCAGTCTGAAGCGCCAACCAAGCCACTCCCCCAGCGGGTCAGCAGATGGAAAACACATAGCCAGCGGCACTGCATGCAAGATGTCAGCGTGCCCGGCAAAGGATGCGTAACGTTGACGCGCAGTGGGGAAACCCCCGCCCGCCCCACGTCACAACTGGGCAGCGGGGGAGTCCACAGTGCACGTCGCAGCTCCCGATCGGGGCAAAGGAGGCATGGTCCAACAGATAACCACAGCCCCCACCACCACTGCAGTGCACACCACTGCCCACATGCAAGCGAAAAAGAAAAAATCATTGTTGAATAGCCTCCTTGTTGAATAGCCTCCTTTCCCAGTCGATGCCGTTTAGGAGAAACGTATGTTGGGTGGAGCCAGAGGACCTGATGTCACCATGCTCTCAGCTGATCGGCTTCGGCGTTGGCTACGTCGGCGTAGCAATTAAAAACACAGCCGACTCCGAAGCCGATCAACTGAGAGCGTGGAGATGTCAGGTCCTCTGGCTCCACCCAACGTACGTTTCTCCTAATCAGGCATCGACTGAGAGCCGTCGGCTAATTAGGCGTCGGCTATGTTTTTTAGTTGCTACGGTGTTTTACCCTGCCAATGCTTTGATGTCAGTTGTCCATTCATGTATTAAAGCATTTTAAACTACTGCACAATGAAGCGCCTCTTTTTCTTTTAAAATATACTATTTCCTGCTATGAGGTCTTGCTGGAGCAGCTAAATGAAGGAGAGCGTTCCTGATTGCCGCCTCTGAAATTTCAACTACCAGGCGTGGAGGGAGGTCTGTCTCTATTCAAAGACCAGCTGTTCCAGACCCCGAGAGGAGTTTGTTCAGGCTCGTATGATCTCTGTGGTGGGGATCCATCAAATCTGGTAAGCAGCCCCCTTTTCCTATTTCTGCACTGTCTTAGAAGATCCATAGAAGATTTACTGAAGATTTAAAGAGGAATCACACCTCCAGTTTATGATACCATCATTTTCCATTTGAACTATAATTTTTTTCATTTCTTTATATTCACATTATTATTTGAGTAGCGCACTGAACTTTTTTCTTTATACTGTATACAACCTCATGTTCAAGGTTTTTTAGTTGCAGCACTCAGGATTATTTATGTTTCATATATTTGCGATTTTGTGTGTTTTTTATGCACTTTTAAAATAGATTTTCACTAATTTAAATTTCACATTGGTTTATCACAGTTGGGGGTAGCGCGGAACGTTTACCATATAGTAAACAATCTCATTTTGTAACATCTATGCCCTGAATGCGGATCAGATGCCCTTTGTTACCAGGGTGTACCACCATTTGTTTCACTCTAATCACACCTTCCTGGTCATGGGAGGGGACTTCAATCTCCCTTTCTCCCCGATCTGGGACAGGACCTCACTCCTCACGAAAATCACCCTTTCCCGTCTCTCCAGACAATCCAAACAGTTCAGTCAGGTGATCCGCAAGTTTGCCCTGTTTGACGCATGGTGCGCAACCCACCCGTCCGAGCTTCAATACTCCCAATAATCTCATCCATTCCGCACGCATGCGCGATTAGACTATTTCTTTCTAAACGCCCCTTGACTGAGGGCACTAGCTAGCATAGACTTCCTGCCTATGTCATGGTCGGACCATGCCCCGATACTCCTACAGCTCAAACTAGACTCCCATAGGGTCCAGAGATGCCACTGGCGGCTCAATGACTACCTTCTGAAGGATGATGCAGCTAGGATGGACCTAGAAACTGCTCAAAAACATTATTTTAGCGAAAACAATGCCCCAGAGACTTCCACTGGAACACTCTGGGAGGCACATAAGGCGGTAATATGCGGACACTGTATAGCTGTCTTGATGGCCTGGAAAAAAAACACTAAACTAATGAGACAGCAAACAGTTCAAAGACTCTGAAATCCAGAGTCCAGACTCGCATCCTCATCCTCCATCAGACTACTCAGAGAAATTATCCGCCTACGAGCGGTCCTTAAGAGCATAGATATAGGTAAGGTAGAAAAAGCCCTTCAAAAATTACGCCAGCTCTACTACGATAAGGGCAATAAAGCCCATACCCTACTGGCTCGTAAACTCTGAGAGCAAACTCACATGTCAGCCCCTCAGGCCCTGGAGGGGGACCCTCCATTATCACCCTGACCGCATAGCTCAACTACTCCATAACTATTTCTCAGACCTATACAATAATCCCTCCATCCCACATATCCCAACTCCAGACGACTTTACAGATCGCGTCCGAACATACCTGATGAAAAGTGGAATGGCCACTCTCCCCGCAGAAGAGTTATGCCCCGTACACACGGTTGGATTTTCCGATGGAAAATGTCCGATCGGAGCGTGTTGTCGGAAATTCTGACCATGTGTGGGCTCCATCGGACATTTTCCATCGGATTTTCCGACACACAAAGTTTGAGAGCAGGCTATAAAATTTTCCGACAACAAAATCCGATCGCGTCAATTCCGACTGTGTGTGTGGCCTGTTCCGACGCACAAAGTGCCACGCATGCACAGAAGAAATTCCGACACGGAATAGCTCGGTCTGGTAAACTTAGCGTTTGCAATGGATACAGCACTTTCGTCATGTTGCAATGTCAAAAATGGTTTAATACTCTCTTCTTCTTTATAATTTGAGAAGAATGAAGTAGTTTTGCTGCTCATATTCACACAGACTTCTCACAAACTTATTTCTTTACTATTTATCGGGATTCCCTCAATATATTTTGATTTGTCACATCTGACAACATTATTTTGGTGTTGTTTTTTTTTTTTTTTTGGTTTTAAGGCAGATTAGTTATTTTTGGTTTGTATTATTTTCAAGGCTGATTTTTGTTTTTTTGGATTTTTATTTTTACTCCAGAATATTTTTGTGTGTGTTTTTTGTGTCAAGTTACCACAACACCATTGATATGTTGTTATATTTAATCTGTAGGAGATTGTTTGGTGTTATTGTCTCTTGTTAATTTCACATTGTATTTTAGAAATGTACCTGAATCATCACCAACAAACTGTCCTTTTTGGATGAAAACACACATAGGAGAGTATAATTTCCCCCCAAAAAAAACATTTATTAAGGGCTCACAACTAAACAAAGAGGGGGGCAATGCTGGAGAAACTGCAGAAATGGGTGAAGCCTTGGACCCCCAGGGCACACATCAACTATTTTCAAGCAAAATTGGGGGCCTGAGGAGTCCTTATCTAAGGGAGTGCAGTCTGGTCCAGAAGTCCCAGAGATCATGAAAGCAGCAGATGACATCAGTGTCCCCAGGCTGTGGTCATACAAGAGACTGCATCTTTTGTCAGACCAGACTGAACCCAGGGTCATCACTCTCTTGTCTTCCTTCCACGCTTCCTTCCACGCGGTGGCTCTGGTGGTGGAGTTGTGGCAGGAGGATGGTCCAACACAATCACGTTGGTCTTGGGTGTTAGTTCCCCACTCATCCCCTTACTTAGGACTTTATAAAAAAGTCCTTACATAGCTTGCGTTGACCCTCCTGCATGCCCTGCAGTTTTGTGGCAGCCATGCAGGCAAAGGCCTCTTCAGGAGTGGGTAAGGCTCTGAGGGATGCAGAAGCCTCCTGAATGAGCCTGAGTGCTGAATCCTGCATGGGAGTCGTCTTCCTCGCTCTTTTGTATGGAAGGCGGAGGGGAGGAACCTGCGATTCGGTCAGGCTGCGACTGGTCCCAGGCTTCTCTTGGCTGACATTTAGCCCCGCCTCCTCCTGGCTTCCACTAATCCCTGCCTCCTCCTGACTGCCACATTCCACAACCTCCTCCTGGCTGAGGTCTTCCTGTGTATGAAAAAGGGACATTGTTTTAGTTTTTTATTCAACAATCACACACAATTTTCACCTCCTGACTGTTGCAAATTGAATGTTATCTAATATAACAGACTATCCTTCTGAGCCCAGGATTTTTCATTCTTGTCCCAATTTTGGGTGCCCTCTACTGTCTATTGATATGTAAAACACTTTTTTCAATCAGCAATTAGTGATCATTAATAACATCTAATAAACATCATTTCTTTATCGACCAGAAATCAGTAGAAGAATGCTATACCTGACTCCAGCTGGGCTCCTCCACTTCTTCCTGGCTGGAAAGCCCAGGTTGGACATCGGACGCCTCAGCTGGGGTGGAAGGAAGAGTGGAAGGAAGAGTGGAGAGGGATTCCCTGACTTCAGTGTGGTCTGTTACGCTTTATACACATGCGTGTAACTCCGCCCACCCCTGACGCTCTTTCTAGTCTATTCCCCACCCCTTTTCATTCGGCACAGTGGGGGAAGAGCACATGGCAGATACACAGCAGGTGCGTGCTAATTATAGCAACGAGGAGGAGGGGGAGGAAAGCCCAGAGCTGGAAACATCCTGATCCAGAAGGAGACGATTTAAGGCCTAAAATATGTCCTTTGGGGAGATGTTGGAGATGGTCGACATCCTGAAAAAGGCCGACTATGATGAGAAGTATGGACCTTACCCCAACCCCAATGTCAGAAAGGCCAAGATAATTGCAAAAGTGGTCAGGTGTCTGCACCGGAATTTCGGGGTATGACGATCGAAATGTCAGCTCAGGAAGCAGTATCCGGACCTGAAATTACAAGAACATGAGCAGTACAGAAAGATCCGGAGAGTGCTGCAAAAAAGTAAGTAGTTGTCCTGTGTTCCTATTCTTTATGTTTCTTACGTTCGTGCTGCTCCATGTGCTTTTCTTACAAGTTTACATTTTTAAATGGCAACTTTCATGTTCATGGGCACATTATTCGTTCGTATTAAACATTTTTCTTTCGGCCTATAAAACACCATTGTTTAGGCCATATGCATTTGGCCACAATTTTTTCGCCCTACTTGTCTGAAACTAATTTGGTTGTGTAGATGGCTTTGTTACTAGAATGAAATGCAAACTAGATTTTGTGTAAGGAGAGGACACTCAGCAGCTGTTTTCACATCTGGACACTGGAGCACTAGTGCGGGACACAAGAACACCATTTTTATTAGGAGGGCCACACAGGTGCTCCAGTGTATACTATATGGGTGACTCCATCTGGGAAGCTTGTACCAAACAGGTAAAGTATTGCAGCTTGACAAAGGACACTGAAAATGTTACATTTTGGAACTCTGCCAAAATAGACAATTGTACCCCACTTCCAAGCAATCTTTCATATTTATAGTTCTACCATCAAATATCTGTGTGCTAAGTATACCATTTTTGTTTTACATAGGGGAGAAAAGACTCGGAGGACACCCCTCATCCGAGGAGACCACAGACCCCCCACCTCTGGAAGAAGGGGAAATCCCCCCAACCCAAGAAGAGCAGGAGGAGGAAGAAGACGTGGTGGAAATTGTCACCACAACAGGTGAGTGTCTGCGACCACAGGCTCAGGTAAGAGATGTACGCCGGCATATTTTTGATACCTTCTTTTTTTGGGTTTCTCTCTTTTTAGGTGATTGTGATGTTGTGGATCCAGATCCTTTCACATCAGAAAGTGCCCAGATCCTGATCGGGGAGATCATGGGGTGTAATTTACAATTGGAAAACCTCAAGAAAAACATCAAGATGTTATTAAAAAAATAAAAACATAATTGATGTTTTGGGGTGAGTTTAAAACCCCTCCAAATCACTTTCTTCTTTTGTGTGCTACAATGTTAAAAATTGTTTGAGCGATTTTTAGAAAAGCCTAATTTGGAGGATGCACACAGTGTGCCAACATGTGCTATCTGCCATCACGGAGATCAATGGACGTGTTTTGGGGGTGCAACCCCTTCCTCAATAATAAAGTAGCTGAGAGGAAGGGGTTTCTCCCCCAAAACACGTCCCTTGATCCTCCGTGATGGCAGCTAGCACATGTTGACATTGGGAAATTTGTGTGCATCTTCCAAATTTGGCTTTTCCTGGGGTGACTTCACCCCATCTGAACGCAATATCAAACACAGTTCCTAAATACTCATGTCTGATATTGCCTTCAAATTCTACCAAATGTGAACTTTGTAAGTTCAAGATTTGTGTCTTTCTTGTTGGTTTTACACATGCCTGTTTTAGCTTAAATGGACATTTCTATTTTTGATAATGCTACCCCAAAAATTGTTATACAACAAACATGTTGGTTTGTTTTAAAAACCTTTTCTAAATGCACATGTGATTGTGATAAAAAGATTGTTCATCAAGAATGTGTGGATTATTGTCTCAACGCTACAACACTTTTGTGGGGCTCTAATTGCTGCTTTCTGTGAAAATGGGGGTTATTTCCTAAGGGCAAATCCTCTTTGCACTACAAGTGCAGTTTCAGTGCAGTTTCAAGTGCACTTGTAGTGCAAAGTGTCTTTGCCTTTAGTAAATAACACCTAACAGTGCTTTGTATAAATGAAAAAATATAAGTGTTTCACCAGACCTGCAGAAACACTACTCAGCGCCAGGCCACTATACTGGTCCAAAATGTAGATATATACAAAAATATAAAAATATTATTGAACATTCAGAAGTGCATAAATGTGGATAAACATCGATATGCAACTATAAAATCATTCATAAACACATAAATGAAATAAGACTCCACTTTGCCTGTTAAGCAGAGAGAAGACCTGAAAAAAAGTGCAAAGCAGCTGTCTCAAACCAAATACAAAAATGTAAAAACTGTGTTATAAAATAATCCAAAATTAGACTAAATCATCGCACTAGACAGCGCTAATGTTGAGCAATTGAAACATGTGGCCAACAGCACATGCAAAGGAAAATCCTATAACAGAAAAGTCCCTTAGGAGAAAGTCCCTTATATAGGGTAGTGATGTAAAGTTCAGGGTGTAGTTCAAAAAAGTAATAATCAGGTGATCATGAAAACAATCCTCCGCATGCACCTTCCACCGATCACTACGAAATCCACCCGGTGCCAAAACACTCTCCCCCTAGGGGGTTAAACTCACCAGAAATGGGGAGCAATAAAGCATTCAGAATAATCACTCTTTGCCAGTAGTTTGTTGTCAACATCACATCATGCAGGGTCACAGATTTTCAGGGCTCATATTAAATCAAAAAACGGAGAGAAAAGTGCACATAGCGTAATCCCGTTTATTGACTGAAACCCCTTTCACACAAAAAGACAGCAACCCCCCTTCAATAAAATACGTACATCAAGTAAGCATAAAAGAGAGCAATCAATCAAACAGGCAGGTAGTGAAAGTGTGTAAACTTCATCAGGAGATGTCAGCGCCGCTACACAGGAGATGATGGATACTTCCTGGTTGTGCAGTTGACTCAGGTGGAGCACACACGTCACTTCCTACGACGCGTTTCATCATATCCTGACTTCAACAGACGGCGTGACTACACGACGAGTTGGTCAGCTTAAATATCGCTTTACAGCCCGCCCAGCCAATCACAGCGAAACTCGGGTGCCGGCGGGTGCACGTCGTCAGCCCTGGCTTCACTGACAGCTTATAGTAGACGGTGCAATGGGGCATAAGGACACTGCACATATTAAACACATTAGACAAGCACATAAATTAAAGCTGATAACCAAATGGACATAGAAGAACTTATAATAGAAACATTTACATCTCTATCAGTGACATCAGCTAATCCTATGCAGCATAACATTATAAGCTGTCACTAAACAGCAATACATGTTACTCCAAAGCCGCACCGTGAATAAGATACTGATCTGGTGCATTTTACAGTCATGTTAGTGAATCTAAAAAAACACAATTACTTAAAATAAATGTGCATAATATAAGTGTGAATAACAACCCCAAACAGGTTGTATTCAAAAAATCACTGTACTATTGCGCACATATACACAATAAAAAGGCATATGTATTACTGTATAAAAAAGAGAGAACATCAATGCACCAATAATGCTATATAGAGTTCTCTCCCGGTAACAATTAAACTATAGAGCTAGATGCTAGTTTAATGGTTAAACTAAAACAAAAAATAATTAAAGAAAAAAATAATAAAAATAAAGGAGGCTGAGAAATCGCTTAATAAAGGAGGCTAAGAAATCGCATAATAATATAAGAGCGAAATTAATCCATATCTTTTTAAAAAATCAGTAGTCACACAAGAGGCACTACTGTAAGGAGAGCAGGAATATACTAGAGGCATAGAGATTATACTCGAACAACAATCAAAGGGACAGCATCAGACTGCCCGCAAAACCACTGATAATGGACATTGCATAATGGACACTGGATAATGGACAGTGCATATTTTTAGAACTAATCACTGTAATAATGTCACTGGTTCCCAAAAAAGTGTCAAAAGTGCCAGGTGTCAGATTTGTCCGCAGCAATGTCGCAGTCCCGCTAAAAATCGCTGACCGCCACCATTACTGGTAAAAAAAATGCCATAAAAATATCCCATAGTTTTTTAGACGCGATAACATTTGCACACACGAATCAATATGCGCTTTTTGGGATTCTGTTTACCAAAAATATATAGCAGAATACATATTAGCCTAAATTGATGAATAAATTCGATTTTTTACATTTTTTTATTGGATATGTTTTATAGCAGAGCGCAAAAAATAAAAAAACGCAGAGGTGATCAAATACAACCAAAAGAAAGCTCTATTTGTGGGAAAAAAAGACATACATTTTATTTGGATACAGATTGCATGACCGTGCAATTGTTAGTTAAAATAACGCAGTGCTATTTTGCAAAAAATGGCCTGGTCATGAAGGGAGTAAAACCTTCTGGGGCTGAAGTGGTTAAAGAGTCCCTAAAAATTAGAAACAATGGCTTAGAAAGGACAGAGCTCAATTCTGTTAGGATCCATGGGTGTATGCCATCTGGTCCAGGTGCTTTATTCACCTTTATTCTGTCTAAATATTTTCTAGACCATATCAATTTTCAGCAATTGTGAATCATTTGGGGCTGTGTCAATATAATCCCCATTATGGTCATGAGCTCCCCCATGATCCTTTGTTTACACAGAGCTGAAGAAGGTATTTAATAAATGTGCCTTCTTTGTCCCCAATAACCCACTCAAGATTGTTTTGTAAAAGGCCTACATGCTCAGACCTGACCTTTTACTATTAATATATTTGAAGAATGTTTGGGGGTTTTTCCTACTCTCTTTTGCAATATGTTGTTTGTTTTGAATTGTTGCTTCCTTGATTTCCTTTTTATATATTCTGTTTTATTCTTTGTAACATTTAAACAATGATAGTGTTCCTTTGTAGAACGTGTACCGTGGTGGGCTCCCCAGGATACAGCAAAGTCACGAACAAAGAAAACAACTCCAACAGCTCTTGTCAAAACTGATATTTACTTAAACGTGGTAAAGAACCCAACCGCCAATTCTGGGAACATACAATAAATTTACAGACACGCAGCCAGAAGGCTGAGACCCTTGTGCTGCACAGCGCAGCGCCCTCCGTAGGATGCAGGACAAAGACAAGTAATTTGCCTACTGGCGGGCATGACTAAACTGCCACACCTTACCTGTTAATACCCTAAGAACAACACAAGAATAACTGTATGGGTGTGCGATGCGGGCTAGCCTGCGGTGCAGCGCAACAGTTTACAAACTTATAAAGCTCTACCGTATTTCCCTCCTCCCTTAACTGGTGTCATATCATGCGTCTGTGTATTCCTCCTGAACACAACGCCAGTCTGCCTTGAGTTTGAAGAAAGTTCATCAGCTCTCCAATTGTGACATGACACTTTAGGTTATGGAGTCCCGGTAATGTAGCAACAATTTTGGCCTGACACAAACAGAGACCCTACTAACTACCTACAGGCCTGGTCTCAGTCCCTAGGTGCCAACAAAGTAATGGGGTGCGTGCACGATCTTACCGACCCGGGTCTGTTCTGCATCCGCTGGTGACTCTGACCGGAACAAAATGTCTCTCCAACAAGTATGCGGTCCCGCAGTGTATGTTGTTTTATTCCTCAGCTCTCATAAGTGTTCCTGCAAGCAATTCCTCATTCCTCTGGACAGGATCAGGATCTTGGACACAAGTAGCTTCACTCAGCTGCAGTTCTGGTCACTGAAGTCTGCTCCCACACCTGGATGCTGTAGGATTCTCTGCACACAGTCCTCAGAACCAGCTCCTTCCCAAAATGGCTGCCTGCTGGCTCCTCTCTCTCTCTCTCTCTCTCTCTCTCTATCTTGAATTTCTGTCCAAACCGCCTGTTAGCTGTGTCAGAAAAACAGTGGTATCTTGTGGTCAAACAGCAGAATGACAGTTAAATATTTAATTTTAAACAAACAGTGTACAAACAGTGTTCAGACAATGAGAGCTGCTTCCCATCTTACACCTTCATTTTTAGATTTTTTAAAAGCTCTTTTTATATTATTTATAGCTTTTTTAACATTGGCTATGAGCCACATAGGTTTTATTTTTTGACCTTTAAACGTATTGCCCTTGGGAATATATTTGCAGTGAGTTTGCATACAGTCTTTTTGAAGAATTCCCATTTCTGTTCTGTGTTCATTGATGCCAATATTCCCTCTTATGCCCCGTACACACGGTCGGACATTGATCGGACATTCCGACAACAAAATCCTTGGATTTTTTCCTACGGATGTTGGCTCAAACTTGTTTTGCCTACACACGGTCGCACAAAGTTGTCGGAATTTCCGATCGCCAAGAACGCGGTGACGTCAAGCACGTACGACGAGACTAGAAAAGGCCGGTTCAGAACCAAGCGCAGCACCCTTTGGGCTCCTTTTGCTAATCTCGTGTTAGTAAAAGTTTGGTGAGAGACGATTCGCGCTTTTTCAGACTCGTGGCTTTCAGTTTGTGCTTGTGGGTTTGTATCTGCTCTTCAGTGTGTGCAAGCAAGTTCCGCGTGACTTTAGTCACTGTATTCTTGTTCGTTCGTTACTGGTTTTCAGGTCGCTCTTCACAGGCCTTGCTGTTCTTCAGTGCGTTCTGTTACTTCATTCTGAGCAGCCGACCGTTTTATAGCCATGTTTCGTATGCGTACTCCTGGTAGAGTTCGTGCTGTGCGGGGGCTTGGTGTTGGGGTCCTGACCTTGACACAAGTCCAGTCCATGAACAGGGTGGGGAGGAGTTCATGGACCAAGAATTGGTTGCTTCAGCGTGACCAGTTCTGTCATATGCCTTTGCTCCGTGAGATCCGTGAGAATAATCCTGATGATTTCAGGAACTTTCTCAGGATGACGGACCCCGTATTTCACCGTTTGTTGGCTTCGCTGACCCCCTATATCAGCAGGCAGGATACCTGCATGAGGCAAGCCATCACTCCGGAGCAGAGGTTGGTCGCTACCTTGCGGTATTTGGCGACAGGGAGAAGCCTGCAGGACTTGACGTTCTCGACAGGCATCTCCCCCCAGGCTCTGGGGATCATTATCCCAGAGACCTGTTCTGCCATCATACAGGTCCTGCAGAAGGAGTATATGAAGGTAAGATTTTTATCCTTTAATATCACACTTTATTGTATTGAATGTTTGCTAATATATTGTATTTCTTTCCTCATTCCCTAATTACCATGATTGTATTATGCTGTGAATGTCCCCTTTGTTCTCATGCATGCTGGATTTTTACGTCATTATTATTTTATGTCCTTCATACATATTTGCCCTTCAATAACCTCTCCAGCATGGTGTCTCCTGCCCTATATTCACCTCATGTAGTCACTTAACAATGTATTTTATCAGCTCCATAGTAGTGCTTTACCCCAAACACCCCCTAAAATGTTTGGAAATGTTATTTTGGATTTAAATTCAGGCAGAGGGCCAGAGGCTTTTTTTTGTGGTGTCCCCAAATTTTTGGTAACTCTCCCTCCCCCAACTGCTAAGTCAGCTGATCCCAATTCTCTATCCTCAATCATCTATCTGCTGACTTTGCCAAACCCATACACACTATACCCATCTCTTTAGTGCTCAGATTTATGGATGAATTCCCCAAAGCATGTAGTGCAAGGGCCTGCCTGAATACTTTCCAATGGTACTGTTTAAAGTTCTTGTATCCTATTATGATCTTGATAGGTAATAGCAGAATGTCCAAATGTGCTCAAATGTGTACAGTGTGTATTTATATCTTTGTATTATGACACTTCTTGCCTGTCCAGTGGGCTGCCAATAGTGTAACTAAAGAGGGGCTGTTCCAAGTAATACCCTCTATTTAGGCATTCATCTCTCAATGAAGTGAAGAGGGTTACCTGTCCAAGAGTCCCCCCCCTATAATGTTAGAAATGGCCCATGAGAGGGGGGGGAGGGGGAATATGATAGGTGTACCTTATACTTTGTTGTTGTTAAATTCCCCTTAATAAATGCTATCTGGAGGTTGACCCATAATGTTTGTGTCTAATCTGCTTGCCAGGTTTCTGTGAAAAAATAGTAATGTTTATTGTTTTTTCCTCAACAGTTTCCTTCCACGCCACAGGAATGGCAGACTGTGGCCTCCCACTTTGCCCAGCGGTGGGACTTTCCTAACTGTGGAGGGGCAATTGATGGGAAACACGTCCACATCGTCCCACCACCCAACTCGGGGTCGTACTATTATAACTACAAGGGGTTTAATAGTATAGTGATGTTGGTGGTGGTGTCGGCTAATTACGAGTTCTTGTATGTGGACGTGGGGAAGAATGGCCGGATGTCCGATGGTGGAGTCATCGCCCAGACGGAGTTCTACAGGCATCTCCAGAATGGCAGTTTGGACTTGCCACCTCCAGAGGACAATGTTGAAGGTCTCCCATTTGTGTTCGTTGCTGATGAAGCATTTGCGCTGGGGGACCACCTGATGCGGCCATTCCCGATGAGGACCCTCACCCCGGAACAGAGGGTTTTTAATTACCGGCTGGCCAGAGCCCGAAGAGTGGTGGAGAACACATTTGGAATCCTGGCCAGCCGGTTCCGACTATTTCTGACACCCATCCATATGGCGGAGTATAAACTGAACCATATTATACTGGCGTGCTGTGTTCTCCATAATTTTTTAAGAAAACATTCAGCCAACTATGCTGGCTCAGTTGGGCCTGAGGCCGGAATCCCAAATACTTCCACAATGACGGCACTTGAAAGCGGCCGTCCTGGCTTGCCCTCCCTGAATGCCCATGATGTCCGGTTACGATACCTGGAGTTCTTTGTGGGTAGGGGGGCTATCAATATGCCAGACAATATGTGACACCTTTTTCAAATAAAAAACAACCAAAAGCAATTCTTGGTGGACATTTACTGCTTGTGTTTGTTTTAGCTGACCCTGACAGAAATGTGTTGAGTGCAGAAAATGTCGTGATTGGGTAACCTTATAAAAAACAGTGTTGGCTGGTACTTCCTAAATGCAAAAACACATTTCACTACAAGTGCACTTGCAACTGCACTGAACCTGCACTTGTAGTGCAAAGTGTATTTGCCCTTAGGAAATAACCCCCATTTGTGCATAAAACAACAATTACATCACCCCAAAAGTGTTGTAGTGTTGAGACAATAATCCACACATTCTTGAGTAAGGCACTTTTTTATACCTGCACAATCACATGTGCATTTACCAAAGGTTTTTAAAACAAACCAACATGTTTGTTGTATAAAATGTTTGCAGTAGCATTATGAAAAATCAAAATATCCATTTCAGATAAAACAGGCCTGTGTAAAACCAACAAGAAAGCCAAAAAACTAGAACTTACAAAGTTCACATTAGGTAAAACCTGAAGGCTATATCAGACATCAGTATTTAGGAACTGGGTTTGATATAGCGTTCAGATGGGGGGAACTCACCCCTGGAAAAGCCAAATTTGGAAGATGCACACCAATTTACGAATGTCAACATGTGCTATCTGCCATCAGGGGGGGTCAAGGGACGTGTTTTGGGGGAGCAAGCCCTTCCTCAACGCTACTTTATAATTGAGGAAGGGGTTGCACCCCCAAAACGCGTCCATTGATCTCCCGTGATGGCAGATAGCACATGTTGGCACACTGTGTGCATCCTCCAAATTTGGCTTTTCAAAACATTGTAAAAATTTAAATTACATAAAACCGGTCATTTTGTGGGGTTTAAATTCGCCCCAAAACATCAATGATGTTATTATTTTTTGTAATAACATCACGTATTTGTTGCTGGATGTTTTGCAATTGGAGATTACATCCCATGATCTCCCCTATTAGTATCTGGGCACTTTCTGATGTAAAGCGTTCTCTCTCCCTCACATCACGATCACCTAAAAAGAGATAAAGAACAAAAAAAAAGGTCTCAAAAATCTGCCACCAGCCATCTCTTTTACCTGAGTCTGTGGTCGCAGACACTTACCTCTTGTGGTGCCAATCTCCACCACGTCTTCTTCTTCCTCCTGCTCAGCATCTTGTGTTTGGGGTAGTTCCCCTTCTTCCAGAGGGGGGGTCTGTGTTCTCCTGGGATGAGGAGTGTCCGAGTCTTTTCTCCCCTATGTAAAACAAAAATGGTATACTTAGCACACAGATATTTGATGGCAGAACTATAGAAATAGGAAACATTGCTTGGAAGTGGGGTACAATTGTCTATTTTAGCCGAGTTCCAAGATGTCTTTTTTTTATTGCCCTTTGTCAAGCTGCAATACTTTACCTGTTTGGTACAAGCTTCACACATGTAACCCCCCCTATAGTATACACTGGAGCACCTGTGTGCCCCCCCTAATAAAAATGGTGTTCTGGGGTCCCACACTAGTGCTCCAGTGTCCAGATGTGAAAACAGCTGCTCAGTGTCCTCTCCTTACACACAATTTAGTTTGCATTTCATTCTAGTAACAAACCCATCTACCTAAACAAATATTTGGCATCCAAGTAGGCCCCAAAAAAATGTGGGAAAATGCATACGGCCTAAACAATGGTGTTCTAGAGGCCGAACGAAAAATGTTTGATACGAACGAATAATGGGCCCATGAACATTAAAGTTGCCCTTTTTAAACGTTACAATTAATAAAAGCATATGGAGCAGAACGAACGGAATAAAGCCAGAAAGAATAGAAACACAGCACAACTACTTACTTTTTTGCAGCACTCTCCGGATCTTTCGGTACTGCTCCGGCTCTCTCAACTTCAGGTCTGACCACCGCTTCCTGAGCTGATCTTTTGATCTTCGTACCCCGAAATTCCGCTCGAGACTTCTGACCACTTTCACCATGATCTTGGCCTTTCGGATGTTCGGGTTGGGGTAAGGCCCATATTTTCCATCATAGTCGGACTTCCTCATGATGTCGACCATCTCCAACATCTCCCCAAACGACATATTTGTGGCCTTAAAACGTCTCCTTCTGGATCGGGACGTGCCTGGATCCGGGCTTTCCTCCTCCTCCTCGTTGCTACAATTAGCACGCACCTGGTGTGACTCCGCCATCATGCTCTTCCCCCACTGCGTCGAACGAAAAGGGGTGGGGAATAGAATAGAAAGAACGTCAGGGGCGGGCGGAGTTACACACATGCGCAGTGTGTATAAAGCGTAACACGCGTGCGTATTACGTACGATCTGTGAGCGGAGGAAGGAGCATTGGACGCGCCGATCGTAAGAACGAAGGTAAGAGACAAACTTGGGCCTATACTGCTTCTAGATTGAGGCCTATATTATAACAAGATTAGGAGAGTTTGGTCTGACATTAGGCTTTGTGTTGTGTCTTGCAGTGAACATGGATATTTTAATGAGAGATACTGACTTCATGTCACTATTCATTGATATGCTAAGTGAGCTGCCCTGTCTGTGGGAGATTACCCACCCCCATTTCAAAAACCAAGCAAAGAGGAAGGCAGCACTGGAGCAATTGTGTGAAATTGTGAAGCAGGTGATCCCCACGGCAGACATCACTTATTTAAAGATCTTAATTGGTTGCCTGAGGAGCACATATCTGAGGGAGCGCAAGAAAGTCCTGGATTCACAGAGATCCGGAGCAGCAGATGACATCTATGTCCCCAGGATGTTGTACTATGACAGGCTGCACTTTCTGGCAGGCCAGACTGAACCCAGGCCATCCCTCTCCAGTCTTCCTTCCACGCTTCCTTCCCCCCCGGCTGAGGCTTCTGATGCCCAACCTGGGCCTTCCAGGCCACATGTGGAGGAGCCCAGATTGAGCCAGGTATAGCATTCCTCTAAATATTTCTGCTTGTCCAATCAATGATGTTAACTAGATGTTAGTTGGGAGTACTAATTTAGGATTGTGATTGATGATGCAAAAACTAAAACCATGTCCCTTTTTCATACACAGGGAAGTCTCAGCCAGGAGGTGGCTGATCTGCAGGTCCCTCCACCCACCCTGAAAACAGAAAGTGGCAGCAGGAGGAGTAGCCTAGAGGAGGCGGCTATCAGATTTTTTTGGAGGGCTACAGAGGTCATGGGAGCACCCCACACCAGGCAGGAGAACCTTGCGGCATTCATTGCCTATAAAATGCAGAGGATGGAGGAGGGCCAACAAGCCATGTGTCAGGCCCTCATATCAGAGGCTCTGGAGAAAGGTGTGAGGGGCCAACTTACACCTCACACACAGCTTTGGGATGGTCCTCCTCCTCCTCCTGTTTCTCCTCCAGGTCCTCCCAGTCCTCCTCCAGGTCCTCCCAGTCCTCCTCCTCCTCCAGGTCCTACTCCTCCTCCTCCTCCAGGTCCTACTCCTCCTCCTGCCACATCTCCTACTGCACAGCCACAGCCGGGAAGGAAGTGTGAAAGGAAGACCAGAGAGTGAGGACCCTGGATCCAGTCTGGTCGGCCAAAAGATGCAGCCTCTTGTGGTACCACAGCCTGGGGACACTGATGTCATCTGCTGCTATCCAAGTCTCTGTGAATCCCAGACCAGACTGCCCTCCGTTAGATATGGACTCCTCAGGCCACCAATTTTGAGGTTTAAGAATTGATGTCTGCCGTGGGGGTCCCAGGCTTCACTGATTTCTCCTGTTGATCCAGTGTTGCCTTCCTCTTTGTTTGGTTCTGAGCCCTTAATAAAGGATTTTTGTTTTGAATTATACTCTCCTATGTGTTTTACTTCAAAAATGATGGTTTGTTTGTGAGGATTCAGGGACATTTCTAATATACAATGTGAAACGAACAAGGGACACCAACAACAAAAATCTCATGGAGATTAAATAATAAAAGATATCAATGGTGTTGGGGTAACTTGACACACAAAACACACACAAAAATATTCTGGAGTAAAAATAAAAATAACATTGAACAAAGATCAGCCTTGGAAAAAATCCAAACATTAAAGAAAAAAAAAGGCTTAAAAACCAAAAAAAAATCCAAAAAAAATATAAAACTGTCAGATGTGACAACTAATAACAATATATTGAGGGAATCCCACTAAAAAAACACAAATCAAACTTTGTGAGAAGTGTGTGTGAATATGAGCAGCAAAACTACTTAATTCTTGTCACATTATAAAGAAGAAGAGAGTGCGCTGTATTAAACCATTTTTAACATTGCAGCGTGACGAAAGTGCTGTATCCATTGCGAACGCTAAGTTTACCAGAACGAGCTGTCCCGTGTCGGAATTTCTTCTGAGCATACGTGGCACTTTGTGCGTCGGAACAGGCCACACACGGTCGGAATTGACGCGATCGGATTTTGTTGTCGGAAAATTTTATCTCCTGCTGTCCAACTTTGTGTGTCGGAAAATCCGATGGAAAATGTCCGATGGCGCCCACACACGGTCAGAATTTCCGACAACACGCTCCGATCGGACATTGTCCATCAGAAAATCCGACCGTGTGTACGGGGCATTAGTCTAATGCCGTGTACACACGATCGGAAATGCCACCAGCAAAACTCTGATGAGAGCTTTTTGTCAGAACTGTATCATAAAATAGTCTTGCAATAAGTCTATACATTTTACCCCTTTAACTGTTCCTGCAGTGCCATTACTCCAGTCAATTTCCCGGTGGTTAAAATCCTCCATTATTTTCACTGTCTAAGCCCTTGCAGCCCATTCTATCTGTGCAAGGAGCTGAGTCTCCACCCCCTTATTAACACACAAAAGCTCCAATGATTACCTTTGTAGTACACACATCCATGTGCAGTTCCACCCATAATGCTGCTCTTGTCCAATTTATACACAGTTTGAAGGCTTAATTTCTAACTTCTTGCAAACCCTGTATGCAAGGAACATTTCACATCCAAGATTAGGTCCTTGTTTCATTTGAACTCTGGCACTGTGCAAAACAATGCTATTTTATGGAATGCACATAAGGCGTTTGTAATAGGCTTACTTATAAAGTTGGGAGCTCGTGAGAAAAAACAATGTCTAGAGCATACTAATCACCTGCCTAACAAAATCCATGATTTAGAACAAGATAAATCCATGCTTTCTGTGGAAATAGATACCTAACTGTGGAAACTTAGGTGCGAGCGGAAAGAACATCTCCAGAAATTACATGACTACTATATTAAGTGACTTAAATGAACTTCCTACACTCAGGGCAACAAAATAGGACCTCTTTTAGCTAAAAAACATAAAAGCCAACATAATAAAATTAAAATTGAGTTCCTTTGAGGCAATAACAATAAAAAAAGTAACAGACCGTCCCCAAAATTGCCAATCTTTTTAGGGATTTTTCCTCCCAGTTGTACAACCTCAACACCTCTCCGGGCCACACTATCCCAACTTCTGATAACATTACACAATTTCTCTATTCTCTAACACTCCTTACAGTGAGACCGCAACAATTGGATATGTTGTCTTCACCTTTTACGGATATTGAATTTAAGTACTCAATTTCCTCTTTATCCTTACACAAATCTCAGAGTTCGGCAATCATTTCACATCTACTGGCTTTCCCCCTCCAGAAAACCTTGAGGCGCTTAAAGTGACCATTCACAAATAAGGAAAATTGCCGGACAAGCCAACTAGTTATTGTCCCTTCCCCCTGTTAAATACAGATGTAGCGCCCGCATTTTTGCCTACTAATATAATGCAATGTTAGTCTATAACCAGTATTATAATTTAGTATGTTGCCAAATTGGTGGATGGACTTTATTTTATTTTACTCTTTCAAGAATGTGAGAAAATACGACAGAAAGTGACTGTTTATTTACTTTTCACATTAACCTACCTACCCAGAATGCCGAGTGATTTACCCAGCAACACTCAGTACTGAAATCCATGCTGAAACGGGGATTGTTAGTCGGCTTTTTGACTGCAAATTGTGCCACATCCAATAATTAGATAATCAAACAGAAGAAAATTCCCCTAATGGTGGACTTTAAAGGCACGTATGGGTAAATATAGGAGAAAATGTATAATATATAAAAAAAGTCATTTATTCATTTCAGAAACATCTTAAAAACATCAATAGCAATGTAGATATAGCAAGCAATGAAAGGAATGTGATTTATGCATTTATACATATGTTGGATATTGGTACCAATGTATTTGCACCCGACGCGTTTCGGAGATGTTTAGCCTCCTTCTTCAGGGTTGAATGTAAGTTATAGCAAGGGTTTCTAATTTGGAAATAATGTGTTTAACAAAGAAATCGTGAGTATACATATTGAGCTTTACAAACAAAGGTACATATCATATTTATATTCCATTACACTCACATTGGTAATATGTAGACTAACTTCGCATTCCAAGCAAAGAGTTAAAAGCAGAGGCGCTGACACTGTCTGCCCATCCAGCGTGTTTCCCAATTGTGATCAATACGGGTTGATTGTCATACCCAAAATCTTAGTATTTCATGCTTAGCAAGTACAAATGAATAGGTATAGGTGTGTATGGATAGGTATGATTCCTCATAAACCAGAGGAAAAAACCCACATATGTGGGACATAGAGAAGTTTTGGATCTGAGGTTCCACTGAGGCCAGATGCGAGTCCTGTAAAATGTAAAAATGTAGAAGTATGTAGTCATCGATCAGTGATTTAAGATGTTGCTTGTTTGTAGGAAAAGAGGGTCTTATGGTAGTGGGGGTACAACATACCTGATCCGGCTGTTTGTAAGGGATTCAGGAAAAAATGATAAAAGTAGCTGGTGTAAGTTGTATATCCTGAGTGGCTGAAAGAGATTGGTACAGAGGGGGAAAGGGAAGCTATGAGGATATCATTAGATAAATATATAGTTTATCCAATTAGGAGTTGTTAACACTTAGGGGTATATATTTTTTCTAAGGGTTAATGTAATCCAGATATGTCTGGATTATCCTTGGTAGGATAGTAGTGGTTGGTTAGATGTTATTCAGATTAGTGAGGGAAAAAGGGGGGGGGAGGGGAGAGAAAAAGGGGGAGACAAAAGGGGCTGGGGGGAGAAGAGAAAGGGGGAAAGAGAAGAAGGGGAGGGGAAAGAAAGGAAAAGGAGGGGAAGAAAGAAGAGAAGGAACAGAGGATCTTAGCTGCAGCTATAGAGTATCTCTCATAGTAGCAGCGGTACATTTGTATAGATAAGACGGCATGAGAGTGAAGTGAAGGCATAGATTGTGTGTTTATTAAGAATCACAGAGGTAGCATGTGGGTACAATGAAAACAGTAGATTATGTATTGAAGATACTCACTTTTTTGTATAAACTTTTTGGGCATCAGCTCAGACTGACAGCGTCCTGCACACAAGAGCGGACGCTCGGTCTGGGCTGTGTAAGAGTATATAAGGCCCTCCCCACCAATCAGCTGCTGATGTAATCACCAACAGCTGATTGTGGTAGAGGAGGGATGGACACGCTCAGGATGGCCCCCCGGGTGGAGCGAACGCCGCCAGGTCCCTACCATGCATGCGCAGGCATCCGAGATGAGCCGTGGCCATGCCTACTACACCCGCCGGCACGTCTGGCTTCCCCGGCGGACTGCGCAAGCTGGAGGACAGTGTCAGCAATACTGTGTCCTCACACAACGCCGCCATGAGCCAGGAACACTCAGGCGGCTTTGTATGCCGGGTAAACCACAGATCGCTGGTAAAGATACTAAAGGCATAAGTAGCCATACATGCATAGGAATCATGTAGATCACAATTATTTGGGAAAAACACCGCTGACTGACAGTTTTTACAGGCCGGGATTTTTCATGTAATAAGAGGCAAATTACAGGAAATAAATTATATACATACATACATAGATTGCACTATTCAATAAAAACTGCTTTATAGGTTGAAATTTATCATGTAGTGAAAAACAAGTTGTGGAAAATAATCGATACAAATACATATATAGATTACACTGGTCGATAGAAACTGTATAGATTGGGATGACCGAACCATACAAAAGTCATCGTGCATTTTAACCATGTATATTTCAGTAAAGATCCTGTGAATATGTCACAGTCTTGAAGATATATCATTTCGATTTAAACATATAGAAAACAACTTGCAGACTGAGATTGTGTACACACTGGAAACTCCAATTTTGTTGGACAGTGATCAACATAGATAGAGGTTGCACTACTTAGAGAGATATTATATATATTTTTTTAGTTTTTAGTGGCGGTTGTATTTTCCTAGGGCCTGGGAGGAGGCGTGGATTCTGGAAAGATTTTTAGAAAAAAAAAAAGGTCGTCATTTTATTCATTGCTCCCTACCACCTGACGAAAAGCCTTCAAGGAAAGGCTTGAACCAGATAGTTTTGTTCAAGCCTGGGGGTTGGGTGGCTTTTAGATTGTATATCCAGCGGGATTCTAACTGTAACAATGTTTTGTTCCAGTCACCTCCCCTGGGCCCCGGATTTATCCGGTCTAGAATAAGGAATTTGATCCTTGGAAATTTTCCCCCATGCACTATTGTAGTATGTCTCCCAAGTGGGAGGTCAGGGTCACATGTTTGCATACTCAAGATGTGTCTATACGCTCTCTTCCAAAATTCTGTTTTGGTATTTCCTATATAGAAGCATGTACATTCACACAAGAGCATATAGATCACACCATATGTTTTACAATTAGCAAAGTGTTTAGGATGGAAAAGCTGACCATTCGGGAGGGTCAGGTTTCTGTCCGTGAGCATGTATTTACAGTAGTTACAGTTTCCGCATCTAAAGGTTCCCTTGTATTTGCAGTGTATTTTATCTACTTCCCCCTTAAATTCACTTGTAGTGACTTTATCTCTTAAAGAGGAGGTTCGTTTAAAGGTAAAGAGGGTTTTTTTTTGGAACAAAGGGCCCCAAAGTCGAGTCATATTGTAGCATATGCCAGTATCTTTGCACAATATTCCGGACTTGTCTATGTTGGTTATTGTATTTTGTGATGATCCTAATAGTGTATGTGTCATTTTTACCAGTTTTGTTTACTTTTTCAGAGTGCAGTAGCTCATTTCTTGGTTGCATAAGGGCTTTTTTAAAAACGAGCGTTTAAGTAACGCATGAGAATAGCCCCGTATTAATAGTCTATCACGTAACTTGTTTGCTTCCATTCTGAAGGTGTCATCATTGGAGCAGTTGCGTCTCACTGTAAGGTACTGGCTATATGGAATTGAATTGAGCAAAGGTTTTGGGTGAAAGCTAGTAGCGTGCAAAATTGCGTTACTTGCAGTGGGTTTCCTGTACAATTTACTTAAAATGTTACCTCCCTCTCTTCTAGAAATCTTCACATCCAAAAACGTGACACATTGCTTGTCAAATGACATTGCAAAATTAAGGTTAAATTCATTCTGATTCATTCCCAGCAGGCATTGTTGGAGGAGATCAATCGATCCATCCCATATAATAAACAGGTCATCGATGTATCGGTACCATCCACGTATGTGGTCCGTATATATCGATAAACTTTCGTCACTCAGAAACATGGCCTCCCACTCCCCCAGGTACAGGTTGGCATACGATAGGGCACAACATGTCCCCATAGCAACCCCCTGCACCTGGAGGTAGTGGGAGCCGTTAAAAGTAAAAACATTGTGACTAAGAATAAATTCTAGTAGTGAGGTGACGAACTCTCCATATGTGGGATCTATGTCTCTAGCTGTGCGAAGGACATGTTTAATAGCTGCTACACCCTTCTCATGGGGGATAGAGCTATATAGAGACTCGACGTCGATTGTCACAAAAATTGCATATTCAGGAATTTCCAATTGATCAATAATTTGCAGAAAGTGTACCGTATCTTTGACAAAAGAAGGTAAGGAGTAAACAAATGGTTTCCGAACTTCATCTATCAGTCTGCTAGCATTCTCGCTAATCGCCCCTATCCCGGAAATGATAGGTCTACCAGGGGTTTTTTTTATGTCTTTATGGACCTTTGGTAATGAATAGAAAACCGGTGTACGGGGAAAGTTGTTCCTAATAAATTCCCATAGAGACTTTGTAATTGTCGAATTGGAATAGGCCATGTCAATCAGTGTGTAGAAGTCCTGATTGTATTTTTTGACCAAACTTGCTGGTATTTGGCGATACCACTCTGAGTTGTTTAATATTTTGTTGCACATCTTGATATAATCCTCCTTATTTAGCACCACAATATTTCCGCCCTTATCCACATTTTTTATTATAATTTGGTCGTTGTTTGACAGTGTTTTAAGTGCTGCTGTTTCACTTTTAGTTAAGTTCCTAGGAAGTTTAGTATGGGTTTTTATCTTGTCTAGTTCTTTGTTGACTAATTTTAGGAAAGCTACTGTGTTCGGATGTGGCACCATCTAGTAGCCAAATTGGTGAATGGACTTTATTTTTTATTTTTTTTAAAACACTTTATTGGATTTTCAGCAGGTGTAAAAGGCAGTACAGTGGTGAATTTTCACAGAAGAAGTAATCCACGATCTACATAGAGTTACATAACAAGGGTAAACTATACGATACCAGGCGAATGAAAGTTTTTCATACAGGAATACAGAGGTCTATAGTAATAGTGTGTTAACAAGTACATTGCATAGTACAAAGGTACAAATAAGAGAGAGCAAAAACATTTCCATTGTTGTGCACTTGATTCTCTGGTTCCGTGAAGAGAACATACCTGGTGTGAGCTATATACTATAGTAATCTCAGGGGTATGTAAGGTAGATTTTCAGACATTCGCGTGGTATCAAATATTGGTAGTGTTGTAGATGCGGGCCGACGATAATATTGTTATCCACATTCCTGGGCACCCCTATAGGGTACTAGCTGTGCCCAGTGTAGATACAGATATTTGCTTAAAATTGGGGCATGTCGGTAATGTGCCTCATGGTAGTACGAGTCACCAAAATGTCAATGTGGGTGGTGTATAGAGGGGAATAGGCTATTCCACATGCCTAAGCTGATGGGAGGCAGAGGTGGGGGGGATTGGGGGGTGGTAGGACGGAGGATCCGGACAATCTAATGATTGGTTAGTGTTTTAGCAGGCAATCCGGCCAGTGTCGTCTCCTGAAGTAATAGTATGTGAGTTGGTTTGTGTGCCTGTGGGATGTGAATTCCTGAAATGGGTCCAACATGCCCATGTGTTGGCGTATTTGGATGGTGAGTCAGATGCTTGATGTATGAGATTCTCTATGTTAGCTATCCTGTCGACTCTCCAGATCCATTCTGGGATCGAGGGGGGTGATGTGTTTCTCCAATGTACAGAGATACATAGGTTTGCCGCATTAATAAGATGGAGAGTTAGCGACTTCTTGTATACGTGTTGGGGAAGCGAGGTATGATGGAGTAGGTATTGCGCTGGGGTGTAGTCAGGGGTGTATGTTGTAATCTGGGTGATTAGGCTGTGAATCGCGGCCCAATAGGATTGAATGATTGGGCATTCCCACCATATGTGGAGAAGGGAACCCCGGGCTGCGTTACATCTCCAGCAATTGGGGGATATTGTAGGTAGAAATTTGTTAATTTTATCGGGAGTTCTGTACCATTTTGAGAATATTTTGAACCTGCATTCTTGTGTTGCTACGTTATCGGAACCTTTGTGAATATGGTAGAGTACATTTCTCCAATCATCTGTGGTTAAGGTTGTGTTCAGGTCAGTTTCCCATTGACTCAGTAGTGCAGTATTTGTGGTGTTTGGAAGAGTGGAGAAAAGTGTGTGGATGGTCGAGATGAGGTGTCTTTGGGGTTCGTTTCTGGAGCATAGCTGTTCAAAAGGTGTAGGTTCCCTATGAATGTTATCTTTGTGTTGGAGGCTTTGCAAGAAGTGACGGATTTGTAGATAGTTGTAGAAGGGGATGTGATATTCTGGGAATTTAGTGGTCAGCTCTGAGTGTGGTAATATAGTCCCTTGGTGGTATAGCTGTTGTGCTAAAAGTCGGGGTCTATGTGGTTCCTTGGTTGGGTGGAATTTGTGTACGCCCGGTGAAAATTCCGGGTTATCTTCTATGGGAGTCATCGGACCCGGTGTGGGTTGGAACTTGAGAATTTTACATGATTTCGTGAAGTTGATTAGGGGATTTGCAGCGGCGGTTCGCGGGATAAATTTTGGGTTGATCCAAGGGAGGAGTTTTAAAGGGGTTTTGGTAAAAGCATTTTCCAACTGCACCCAGTCTTTTTCTTTGTCGTGTACGTGCCAATACACAATTCTAACTAGATGGCAAACCTGATAATAGGTTTGTAGGTCAGGAACTTGTAATCCTCCTTGTAATTTGGAGGTTGTCAGTTTGTGCCAATTCAATCTAGGCTGTTTGGATAGCCAGATGAATTTTCTACAGATTTGTTTGTACGAGGCAAAGAAGGAGTGCGGGAGTAGGTATGGTTTGAAGAAGGTAGAGCAATCTAGGTAGAACATTCATTTTTAAGATGGCAATCCTTCCAAACCATGATGAGAACGGTCCAGTCTGCCACTTCTGAAGATCACCCTCGATGGTTTGTAGGATTGGTATAAAGTTAAGCCTAAACAAATCTGATAAAGCTGTGGGTATGTTAATGCGAAGGTATTTTAAGGCTTGCGTTTCCCACCCAAAAGGAAAATTATGTTTGCATTGTGTTACCGTCTCTTGTGTTAATGAGATGTTGAAAGCCTTGGATTTGGAGAAGTTTATTTGCAGGTTCGACAAGAATTTGAAGAGGGCAAAATCTTTGAGTAGATTCGGGATGGTAGTGATCGGATCTGTAAGGAAGAGGAGAACATCATCCGCATAGGCGGCTACTTTGTAGTGTGTTTGGTTAATTTGGATGCCTTTGATGTCAGGATTTTCTCTAATTTTGCGTAGCATGGGTTCCATTGTTAGTATGAAGATCAAGGGGGATAATGGGCATCCCTGGAATGGACTTTATTTTATTTTACCCTTTCAAGAATGTAAGAAAATACGACAGGAAGTGACTGTTTATTTACTTTTCACATTAACCTACCTACCCAGAATGCCGAGTGATTTACCCAGCAACACTCAGTACTGAAATCCATGCTGGGTAAGCTATAAAAAGGACCCTGCACGGCCATCTTAGGTCTCTCTTCTGGATGCATGGCCTGCTTGTGAGGACCTGTACAGAGGTGTTCCAGAGAGCATGGCCTACACCTACTGTGGAGGGGCACAATCAGCGCCTCTGCTGTGCAACAGTGAGCTGTAGAGACACTGGGACAGAACTAAAAATCCAGATATGACTGTCGGAGCCATCAAAGGGTCCCGGTTCATCTTGCGGAGCAGAGCGGTGTAACAGCGCCGGCCGGTGGGAAGCAAGACCAAGTGCACCGGAGCGGAGCTGTCTTACTACACAGACCTGGTTGGGTGAGAGGGCTGCTGCCCAAAGTTTTCCTAACACATTTTTACACACCTGAATCCGTGACACAGTGTGTTGGGACCTGTAGTACCACACAGGAGGATTGAAGGAACTAGAGATTGAATTCAAATAGGCCTCAAGTCTACCCTTCACTGCACTAATAGCACTGTGTTACACAAAGTTAATTGCATCGGAGACATTTACAGCTTACTACACTACAAGAATAATCTTCAGCATCTACTTTATCTAACCCTGGTTTATTTAACCATTGGATTACAATTCATAAATAGCTAGCAGAAGACAAAGAAAAGACTGCTTCTTTCATTACAAGGCCTTGCATCCTATTTCTGGTTAATAGAGGGTTTAGACTCTAAAGCAGGGGGAGCTCCCTAGGAATTGCATTTGTGCTTTATCTATTAACATTGTCTTATTGTGTTAAAAGGGCACACTGGAAGTGGGAAGGTGCCCAGAATTAAGGTATTTCCCATTCTGGCATTAGTCCCACTTGGAGACGCACTTCCAAAGACCACTTAATAACTTTGTGTGTACCAATTATTGTGTGTACTTATTGGGCTTTTGCACTATGTTTGAGTGACAGACCAAATATTGTAATACCACTTTTATCCTGATTCCAGTAAAATTTCGTTCCTGGTTAAGTACAACTTGTGTGGAGTGTTATTCCGTTTTCTAGCAGGTGGAACATCGGATACCAAGGTAATAACAAAGGTATACTGTTATTATTTTGTACATTGTGGGGTTATCCTTCATTATTAGCTTCACACTAACACTGCACCACAGCTGTGTCAGGGGATTTAGTCAAGTCATTGGGGGTGTTAAAGCAAAGTACAGGCCCAATCAAATATCAGCAGCTCCTTCGGGGGTCAGTGCTACACATGGGGGCTCGTCCAGGATATCTGTTACTCTGCAAGCAAACCCACCCCCTTGGCGCCAGTATGGACCCCATCACAGTGGTCCAGTGATGCGAAGCAGAAGGCACATGCTCGGAAGTGAGCTTGGCAATTGAACTCCCAGGGGAAGACTGGGAAGAAAAACATGTAAAAGAAGTTGTACAGGCATTGTCCCCAGATAGGAAGGCCTGGGTGATTGCTGGGAGACCAGACTATGGAACTTCTCGCACTTATGCACTACTAGAGTGGAGGAGGTGTGTCCCTGAAAATTTCCAAGGTACCAGTGTGAAACTGTCTGACAGAACCAAATTCTGCCTGACACACCCGGAGAGGCCAGGTGAGAGCCCTACCAGCTTTACACAAGTGAAATCAGTCAAGGCAAATGTTCCCTCCCGGTCATGTCTGACCACAGTTGAACCAGAGCTCTTTACAGCCTTAGGGAACTTTGTGGCAAAATGTCAGAAGGGCAACCCCACATACCCTGGAAATGCATACCAGAAACTCAGCATTTTCTATGGAAGACAGCCTGTACCCCCAGAGGAAGGCAACTTTGAATAGTGGTTGGAGCAAACCACTCAAGCCTTAGATGAATAGGACATCTCAGAGGTGCACAAGAAACAGAGGATTGCAGAGAGCTTAAGAGGGCCTGCTTCATAAGCTATCCGGAACTTGAAGCTCAGCAAGCGGAACTGCGTAAGTTAAGGACTGGGGATGAGCCGGAGACCTCCCTGTTCGGTTCGCACCAGACCATGCGAACAGGAAAAAAGTTTGTTCGAACACGCGAACACCGTTAAAGTCTATGGGACACGAACATATATAATCAAAAGTACTAATTTTAAAGGCTTATATGCAAGTTATTGTCATAAAAAGTGTTTGGGGACCTGGGTCCTGCCCCAGGGGACATGGATCAATGCAAAAAAAAGTTTTAAAAATGGCTGTTTTTTCAGGAGCAGTGATTTTAATAATGCTTAAAGTCAAACAATAAAAGTGTAATATCCCTTTAAATTTCATACCTGGGGGGTGTCTATAGTATGCCTGTAAAGGGGCGCATGTTTCCTGTGTTTAGAACAGTCTGACAGCAAAATGACATTTCAAAGGATAAAACCCATTTAAAACTACTCGCGGCTATTGCATTGCCGGTCCGACAATACACATAGAAGTTCATTGATAAAAACGGCATGGGAATTCCCCACAGGGGAACCCCGAACCAAAATTTAAAAAAAAATTACGTGGGGGTCCCCCTAAATTCCATACCAGGCCCTTCAGGGGGTTCCCCTTAATATCCATACCAGACCTGAAGGGCCTGGTATGGAATTTAGGGGGATCCCCACGTAATTTTTTTTTTTAATTTTGGTTCGGGGTTCCCGTGTGGGGAATTCCCATGCCATTTTTATCAATGAACTTCTATGTGTATTGTCGGCAATGCAATAGCCGCGAGTAGTTTTAAATGGGTTTTTTCCTTCAAAATGTCATTTTGCTGTCAGACTGTTCTAAACACAGGAAACATGCGCCCCTTTACAGGCATACTATAGACACCCCCCAGCTATGACATTTAAAGGGATATTACACTTTTATTGTTTGACTTTAAGCATTATTAAAATCACTGCTCCTGAAAAAACGGCCGTTTTTAAAACTTTTTTTGCATTGATCCATGTCCCCTGGGGCAGGACCCAGGTCCCCAAACACTTTTTATGACAATAACTTGCATATAAGCCTTTAAAATTAGCACTTTTGATTTCTCCCATAGACTTTTAAAGGGTGTCCCGCGGCATTCGAATTTGCCGCGAACACCCCATATTGTTCACTGTTCGGCAAACTTGCGAACAGCCAATGTTCGAGTCGAACATGAGTTCAACTCGAACTCGAAGCTCATCCCTACTCAGGACTACTTAGACATCCTACAGGACGTGTTTGGGTGAACAGAGAAGGTTTCTGACCTGATCTACCAGTTGGAACACACTTATCAAAGTGAGGGAGAGAAGCTGTCAGAGTACATGAGGCGTTTGGACAAGATCATACACCAAATTTTGTTGAAAAAGGGACTAGACCCTCGAAAGGTGGACGAAGTCCGAGCCAAGCAAGTCCTGTGGGGTTCCCAGCCATTGGACCCCATCATGCTCCAGTTAAGAACCCGTCAAGATGGTGGCATCCTGAAGTACCCGGACCCGAACCGAATTGTGCGGGAAGAGGAAGCCATCCTTGAGAAAAAGAAAGAAAAGATCCAAAGGCCAAAATCAGTCGTTGGAGTTAGGACGGCTAGTGCAATTAATGGCGACCCTCAGATTGAGCTTCTTCAGACACAGGTGGTACAGTTGATGGAGATGATGGCTCTGTTGACCGCCAGGCACACCATCCCACCTGATGGAGGAGCTCAAGCACCCAAAGAACTGTTAAGCCCCACAGTTGCGGAAAAGTACAAGTCCTGTTTCAATTGTGGAGGGGTTGGACATTACAAGCGGGTATGCCCAAGCCCAAAAGCAGAAGCAAAACACCAAAGGCCAGTGGAAAACTTCAGAGGGCCCCAGTGAAGGAGTCAACTGGGTGCCCTACTACAATAGCCAACTCCAAACCCACCGGTACACACCAGGCCCCCACAGCCACAGCTAAGCTGAAACCGAGAAAGGAAACTCCACATGAGCAAAGCGTGAAGATACAAGCCACCAAATGAGGCAAACGTGCCAAAACCCATGGATTCCCTCCCAAGCTAGTGGTACCTTCTCCGATTGTCCCCATCCAAGTAGAGGGAATTTATACTAAAGCCCTGTTGGATACTGGAGCTCAAGTGACTCTGTTATACAGAGACTTTTACGAGAAATATCTCAAACATCTCCCATTGCAGAAGCTTGAGGAATTGGAGATATGGGGCCTAGGGACCCAGAACTTCCTCTATGATGGCTACCTACCCATCAAACTTACGTTCGACCCGAGTGTGGCAGCAAAGGCAGAAACCGTTGATACCCTGGCAGTTGTGTGTCCTCGCCCTCCAGGGGCTGATAGCAGCTCCCTCATTATTGGGACCAACACTGATTTGGTAAGAAGACTGCTCACACCACTTGTGCAGGAGAAGAAAACCCCAGCCAAGAGTGTACACCCCATGCTAACACAGGTGTACCAGGATCTTGTTCAGGAACAAAAGGCCCCACCAGAAGGAGTGGGAAAAGTCTGGTGTCTGGACAAGAGTGAAAAGCTGGTGCAACCGGGTGAGGTAGTCTGCCTAAAAGCCTCTATCAAGCTGAGTTGGTGACAGCCTGGTCCCTTCATTGTCCTTGAGACGGACAGGCAGAAAGAAGATAAGGGTCTGGAAGTTATTCCTGAAGTGTTGTCAACCAAGGTGCTGAAGAGAAGTGAAGGAAGAGTCTCAATCAGTGGTCGCAACACAACAGCCTTGCCTGTGAAGGTGCCTGCCAGAGTGCTGCTGGGACAGGTCAGCCAAGCAACCCCAGTCTCACCGTGTAGTATCATGGGAGAACAAGAGGGAGAGATTTCCCTGGAAGAGTTCTACCCAAAGAACACACCTCTTACACCCGCTTGGATGGAGAGAGCGAAGAACCAGCTTCTGAGATGGAAAACTGCTTTCTCAAAAAATGAGTTCGACGTGGGGCTTGCAAAGAGTGCCGAACACAAAATTTGGTTGGAAGAAGACAAGCCCTTCTGAGAGAGAGTCAGATGGATTCTACTGGGAGATCTGGAAGACCTGAGAGAACAGCTGGCTGAGCTGAAGAGGACAAGGATTATCAGAGAGTCCTGGAGTCACCAATAGTGGTAGTGAGGAAGAAAAATGGGTCATTACGGTTGGGTATTGACTACAGGACACTGAACCGAAGGACCATTCCTGACCAATACACCACACCTCAGATAGAAGACGCCTTACAGAGCCTGTCAGGGGCAAAGTGGTTCAGCGTACTGGATCTAAAAAGTGGATATTACCAGATCCCCATGTGCCCTGAAGATAGGGAGAAGACCACTTTCATTACCCTTGTGGGATTCTTCCAGTTCAATCACATGCCACAAGGCCTGTCTGGAGCTCCGGCAACTTTCCAGAGATTGATGGAGAAGACTGTGGGCGACATGAACTTGATTGAGGTGCTGGTGTACTTGGATGATATCATAGTGTTTGGCCACTAGAAGAGCACGAAGAGCGCCTGGAGAAAGTCCTAAAGAGACTCCATGATGAAGGCCTGAAGCTCTTAATGGAAAAGTGCCAGTTCTACCAACCCTCAGTAAACTACTTAAGACACATCATGTCCGCAGAAGGAGTGGCAACAGACCCCACAAAGCTAGAAGCCGTCACCTCTTGGCCCAGACCCACAAATGTGACTGAGCTTAGATCCTTCTTGGGCTTTTGTTCGTACTATTGGAGGTTTGTAGAAGGTTTGCCAAGATAGCTCACCCACTTACTGAGCTTTTGAAGAATCAAGAGGAAGCTGGCCTAGACTCAGATAAACCTGGTAAACCGAAGGAGGGACCCAGGAAGAAGAAAGAGTCCATTCAAGACCAGTGGACCCAGCAATGTGAAGAGACATTCAGACAGCTGAAGTGGAGTCTTACCACTGCTCCGGTCTTAGCTAATGCAGACCCTATTAAACCCTACGAACTGCACATGGATGCCAGCCGAGACGGGCTAGGTGGAGTGCTTTACCAAGAACTTAATGGGCATCTAAGGCCCATTGCCTATGTGAGCCAGAGTTTAATTCCTGCTGAAAGGAACTACCCCACTCACAAGCTTGAATTTTTGGCCTTGAAGTGGGCTGTGGTGGACAAGCTGAAAGACTATCTGTATGGTGCAGAGTTCGTGGTCAAGACGGACAACAACTCTCTCACATATTTGCTCACCACCGAAAAGCTGGATGCCACCAGCCACAGGTGGTTGGCTGCCCTCTCAGCATTTACCTTCAGCTTGAAGTACAGACCAGGAGCTGGTAACCGAGATGAGGATGCATTGTCAAGAAGACCTCACTGTTCCCAGGGCCACTCGGAAGACTGGAACCCAACTCACCCCTGAAGGAGTAAGAGCTCTCTGTGAAGGGGCAGAACAGCAAGGGAAAGGAGGAGCCAGGGCTGAAGATGTCAGAGTGTCAGTCGCAGGAGTGCCTAAATGCTACTGTAATGTTGCTCAACTCACAGAGGAGTGTTTACCCAAGCTAACTAGAAAAGACCTCCAAAGAGACCAACAGGAGGATCTACTCTACAGCCTGGTATTGAAAGCTTTAGAGAGTCAATGCCCTGATTTACTCCTAAAAAGCACTCAGAAAGAAGCTCGCCTACTACACAAAGAGTGGGATCAGTTGCTGCTGCAACAAGGGGCGGTCTACCAAAGGGGCCCCTCTGAAGATCCTGAAGAGAAGTGGCAATTGTTTCTGCCGAAGAAACACAGGGAAAAGGTACCGATTGCCTTGCATGATCATCATGGCCATCTGGGATCAGGAAGAACTCTCCAGCTGGTAAGGGACAGGTTTTACTGGCCTTATATACATGTGACCTCCGTGGAGTGGATGTGTCATTGCCATCATCCCATATCAATTTATAGAAAAAAGTATATGAAACTCTGAAGGGATTTTTAAGGCAATGGAAATTTTTCAATTTGAGTGAAAATCAATGTTATTATTATCGATCAGAGTTAATAAATACAACAGTACAAAAATTACAAAAAATAGAAATAATAAATTGAACTACAAAATTCAAGAAAAACTATATATACACAAAAAGTAAGGATATCACATTGCAAGTGATTGAAAAAGTGCATTGGCTAGTGAAAGGAGAATTTTAGAAGAAAGTGATACATCACACTACCCGATACAGTCACCACAGATCAACAGCCATGGCGTCGAGTAGTGGAATTCCAAGGCGTTTCAACATGTTTATTTCAAAGAAAAGTCTTCTTCAGGGAAATGAAAAGGAAAAATAAAAAACTAAATGACCAAGGCACACCAAATAGAGTAAACTACAAAAAAGTTTATTAAGCTATGCAAAGCTAAACACAGAAAAAATGTACACAACCACCCCTAAAAGACAGGTATGGTGGGAATACCGGTAGGGGATCCCACCAATCTATCTGTACCCTCCCTGTAAACAGTATATAATCCCTCCTAGAAAAGCAAGGAAGCATGCAAGTGGGGGAGGTTCCTCCTTACCCCAATAGATAGCACACCCCTATAGCACCTATGAAACCCCTACTACCTGAAATGGCAGGCTGAACCATACAGTTCCTGAAGGGACAGCGTGATAATGCAAATGCACCAAATATTCACCCTGTTCCCAGACACAAACAGCTCAATGGCTAGCCATGGTATCTGCAGTCAGTCAGTCAAAAGAAAAAATGGATGGTAAAAAATGGGTGGTAAAAAATGGGTGGTAAAAAATTGGAACAAATTGGACAGAAACAAAAAACAATGGAAGGACAAGAAATATATATGATAAAGTACTGTAATATAGGATGACACAAAGGGGCCTGATTCCGCCTGGTAGAAATTTATATCCTGAGATGTAAGTCCATCCAAAAGTATCTTCCTGTGTTATTAAAAACAGGGATATAACAAGTGTCCAATGTAGTAATTGCTGCTGGATATAAAGGTGGTGTGTAACCACATGAATGGGGACACGTGAGTAAATGGATATGCACTATACCCATACGCTGAGGAGTCTAATAAGACAAAATATCTTCACGGCTGAATAGCTGAATGAATGCTAAATGGGGACACAATTCCAATACACAGTTGGTAGCTGTATGTCCTCCTTATATTGTAGCAAGCTTAAATGCACAAAAGGGTATATGCAAAAAGGCCAGGGTTACTCACAGATGGTGGATAAATATGGATGTCCCTCAAAGATAGATGACCTGGATGCAGATCTATATGGTATGTATATCCAGACGATGTTCCAATATGTCCATATTTAAACCCAAAGCATTGGTGCCTCTTCACCTGGGCTGCTTGGTTGATCAGCAGGGCTGTGTTCCATTCCTTAGCACCTGCTGCTGGTCTTATCCATGGCAATTAGTATGAAAAAAAGGGGATAGATTGGTATCCAAGTAAATGAGTCAGGTAGTGGTTCAGTACCCCAATTCCATAAGTTAGTGTAGGCTGCGGGGGGGTGCATGGCGGGGGTGCTCACCCAGCATAAAACAGCTTACATGTTTCGTTCCCTTACTTCCTGGAACTTCTTTTTTTTTTTTTTTTTCACTGACTGACTGCAGATACCATGGCTAGCCATTGAGCTGTTTGTGTCTGGGAACAGCGTGAATATTTAGTGCATTTGCATTATCACGCTGTCCCTTCAGGAACTGTATGGTTCAGCCTGCCATTTCAGGTAGTAGGGGTTTCATAGGTGCTATAGGGGTGTGCTATCTATTGGGGTAGGGAGGAACCTCCCCCACTTGCAGGCTTCCTTGCTTTTCTAGGAGGGATTATATACTGTTTACAGGGAGGGTACAGATAGATTGGTGGAATCCCCTACCGGTATTCCCACCATACCTGTCTTTTAGGGGTGGTTGTGTACATTTTTTCTGTGTTTAGCTTTGCATAGCTTAATAAACTTTTTTGTAGTTTACTCTGTTTGGTGTGCCTTGGTCATTTAGTTTTTTATTTTTAGTTTTCCTTTTCATATATAGTTTTTTGATCACACCCCCTTTAATATATGTGGTGAGTACTACTATATTCCTATCCTGACGGGATTCCCATTCTTTCATATTTTTGGGTTCTTCAGGGAAATGCATCAGTCTAAAAAAAACAAAGTAATAATGTTATAGATTGTATATGTATGTGTACATTTCCTGCACTGTGAAACTGTCACATTACTTCCATCCTCCTAAAGCACCTCGTGGGTTAATGTTCAACGTCAGGGTATGGATTCCTAGTCAAATAACAACAAAACCTGGGGAATGCCCAGGAAAAAATTCCAAGCCTACTTACCACCAGCTCGCAGACAACCAATTGACCTGTCTAACAGTATGCGTTAAAAACAGGGGTTCAGTCCGCACACATTTGCAAACGCATGCGTAAGCCACAGAGCCACGTCACGGCACCCTGTAATCTGTGGTCCTAACACTAAAATTTGGGTGTCCCCACAGTGGAGGCACATGCATTCTAATGGATAAGTGAGGGCAGGTGGACTGAAGGGAGCCCACCCCTTCTTAAAGGTACAGGACACACCAAACACCCAGGATTCCTAGTCCTCCATGGGTTTAAAAATGTCCTATATCTCCTACAAGACGGCTGGATAAGTAGATTTAATCCAAGTGTTGGTGTTTCAGCATAAAAATTCTGATGGCTGTCTAGAATAGGGCAGAGATAGGGAAGAATGAATAAAGGATACTAGTGGGAGGGTGGGGGGGCTATAGCAAGCCCCCCCTTTTTTATTATTATTATTATTTTCCTTTCCCCCTCCCCAACAGAGAGGGTCCTGTTTTAATGTGGATGTATAGGCCAAAAAGCACTTACTTTCCCAAAGGGTGTAGGTCAAAGTAGCCTGAAGCAGTCAAGCAGTCCGTGTGCGTCCAGCAAACCATGTGCCCTGATAGCCCTCGGTGATTCCCGAGGGAGGAGTGACGCCATTTGCCATCTCTGGCATCCCTTTATGTTGTGTGGCCGGGAATAGGCTGCCGCGCCAGCCAATGGCGCGGCTCGCCTGCCCGGGCCGCCGTCAGGTACATTCCACGTAAGGACGCCAAGCGTCACTATGGCAACTAACACTGCTGCGGATATGACGCATGCGAGCTGAAATGGCGTATGTCTCACCATGCATGCGCGCCACGACGGCGTGCGTCTACCATGACGTGGAGCAGCATGTATGGGTCGGCCGCCATGTTGAAAAGGGGCCATGCCCATACTTGGAAAAAATAAATAAATAAATAAGGCAAACCACATAAGACAATGAAAATCTATGCCGTAGATGCGCTAGTCTCATATGTGAAACCCCCCCAAAAGAAAACACACAAAGACCCCCAGGTTGAAAAAGGCTGAAATGACCGCCTGTCAGGATGGTTGATATTCTGTACAACCATCAGAAATTTGATGCTGAAATGCCAACACTTGGATTAAATCTACTTATCCAGCTGTCTTGTAGGGAATATAGGACATTTTTAAACCCATGGAGGACTAGGACTCCATACCCTGACATTGGACATTAACCCACGAGGTGCTTTAGGAGGATGTAAGTAATGTGACAGTTTCACAGTGCGGGAAATGTACACATACATATATACAATCTATAACATTATTACTTTGGTTTTTTTAGACTGTGATACATTTCCCTGAAGAAGACTTTTCTTTGAAATAAACATGTTGAAACGCGTTGGAATTCCACTACTCGACGCCGCGGCTGTTGATCTGTGGTGACTGTATCGGGTAGTGTGATGTATCACTTTGTTCTAAAATTCTCCTTTCACTAGCCAATGCACTTTTTCAATCACTTGCAATGTGATATCCTTACTTTTTGTGTATATATAGTTTTTCTTGAATTTTGTAGTTCAGTTTATTATTTCTATTTTTTGTAATTTTTGTACTGTTGTATTTATTAACTCTGATCGATAATAATAAAATTGATTTTCACTCAAATTGAAAAATTTCCATTGCCTTAAAAATCCCTTCAGAAATTCATATACTTTTTTTTAGGTTTTACTGGCCTTACTTGAGGACTGAAGTGGAGAGTAGGGATGAGCCGAACACCCCCCGGTTCAGTTCGCACCAGAACCTGCGAACGGACTGAAAATTCGCATGAACGTTAGAACCCCATTGATGTCTATGGGACTCGAACGTTGAAATCAAAAGTGCTCATTTTAAAGGCTAATTTGCATGGTATTGTCCTAAAAAAGGTTTGGGGACCCGGGTCCTGCCCCAGGGGACATGTATCAATGTAAAAAAAACTTTTAAAAATGGCCGTTTTTTTCGGGAGCAGTGATTTTAATGATGCTTAAAGTAAAAAAAAAAAGTGAAATATTCCTTTAAATATTGTACCTGGGGTGTGTCTATAGTATGCCTGTAAAGTAGCGCATGTTTCCCGTGCTTAGAACAGTCCCTGCACAAAATGTAATTTTTAAAGGAAAAAAAGTCATTTAAAACTGCTTGTCGCTTTAATGTAATGTCGGGTCCTGGCAATGGATGAAAATCAGTGAGACAAATGGCATGGGTACCCTCCAGTCCATTACCAGGCCCTTTGCGTCCTGTATGATATTAAGGGGAACCCCACACCCAAATTAAAAAAAGGAAAGGCCCTTTATACTCTGAACAGCAGTATACAGGCGGTGCAAACAAGATAGGGACTGTAGGTTTGTTGTTAAGTAGAATCTATTTGTAATTTTGAAATGGTACATTTTGAACATGTTTAGCTCCAGCCAAAAAATCTATTTTAAGTTTTTTGGAAAACATAGGGAAGGGTTATCACCACTGTGACATTTGTTTTGCTGCCTGTGCTCCTCTTCAGAAGATTTCACCTCACTTTTTGTCCCAATGACAAATGTTTTTTGAAAATTTGTTTTTTTTTGTGAAACAAGGATTGGTGATCAAGCATCAGTGGAAAGGAGAAATGTTTTTCCCATATTAACTCTTACAGGAGAGAATTTCCCTTCCTAGGGGTAAATTTAATCTTACTGTGCAGAGCTCGCAAAAAACTAACTTGTAGTTTTAGCTGAACACTGTGAGGAGGATGCACTACACTAACTTGTAGCTTTAGCTGAACACTGTGAGGAGGACGCACTACCCTAACTTGTAGCTTTAGCTGAAAAAAAGCAACTCCTGCACACAGGTGGATCACCATATATAATACGTAGACACAGGCCTTGCTGCCCTCAAGGATGGGGATCCTAGTAGAAACCGAAATAAAAGGAAGACAGGGGCGCACCAGCCTTGTGCATTAACTTTTAAAACATTTATTAAATAAAAATAGTAAAAGAAATAACTCACAAGCAATTGGTGGAGGAGGCACAACATAAAATTGCACCAGTAGACAGCCTGCGATTTGGGATCACCGAAACCTTCCAAGGGTCGTGGAGGAACGCACAGACGTCACAATCCGCTAACGCGTTTCAAAGGGGAGAGTTCCCTCTTCATCAGAGCTATGCAGTGCAACCTCACTCAGCGGACCTCACTTATAAGTGCTTGCATGCCTGTAAGACAGGGATGGGGTACGGGGCTCCTCCCCCTTTGAAAATCCCTCCCTCCTGTGTCCTCTAATCATGCATGCAAAATACAAGCCATATACACATATATGCATATACAAACACATGTACACACCATATATACATGTGTATGTATACACACATACACATAGAAACAAGTAATTGATCAATTGATTGATTGATTGATAAGGAGTGAACCGTGGCGTGCTGTACATACAGAGACTGCAAAGGCAACAAACAACATGTAGTGCCTAAACAGTCCCAGATATATATCGCAGTGGACATTACCAATCATAATGAGTGGGAGTCACCCACTCAGAACATCACTCATCTAATCACTGGATGCATAAGGTGGATGGAAGTGTACATGTACTTACAATAATGTTGCGGGGGTCAATGCCTGTAGGACGCCTCCGCATCAGCTGCCCAGCAGGCCGATAGCTTCAGCGTGTCAGTGTCAAGGAGGAACGCACGCCGATGTATTTGCGTTCCAAGCTACAGGGGGGAGGCGGGGTTTGCGTTCCATGCTGGAGGAGGGAGGCGGGGTCGACATCTCCCCCTCTGCATGACGCACAGTCCACCGGCCGTGCGAGCGGCGTGAGACAGCTCAGTGACGTGCAACTGGGGGCGGGATCGACATGTCAAGAACCCTCCGCCCACCAGAGCCATCCTGGTGTCTAACGAAGCAAACGGCTGCCGCACAGACAATGGACCAGGCAGATCTAGACACCACATTGCCACAATATACTACCAGTGTGTATAGCAATGATAGAATGATGATGGTGATGGCAATAATGATACAGATACCATTAAATGGCAAAATATCATTGAATGTATATTAAACCTAAAATAAATAAATAATGATGAAATCACTACTAATGGTAATGTGTGTGTTCTGGTAGTACGATTAGTGATGCTATTACAAAGATAATGCTACTAAAAATATTTTTTAAAATGATCATAATGCTAATAATAATAATGATAATAATAAATAATGTAGTAAATGATCAATCATCCAACCTCCAGCGCGACCAGCACGCTGTACATATAGCTCCGCACGCGCATATGGGTGCCCACAGACTAGCACGCCACTATTCAACCACAGATCAGCACTTATAATAATAATAATAATATAATAGAATGAATTAAAGTAAGGATCACGCCGAGAGAGGTGTGCTCATGCAACAACATATTGCGACTACTATACTATACATATTATATAATAATACAAACGGTGAGTGTTTCATCTCCAGTCGCTATGTGCAATAGATAGTAATGAAAATGGCTGTACTTCACCACTAAACAAATGTCATGAATGGTGTCTCACATTCAATATTATATTGGTATAAAATCATTAATAATCCACTAATAATCAGAACAGGATAGTGGCTACATCAGATGAATTGAAAAGTGCACTGACCCTATCCTATATGTCAAGGATAGTGTATATGCGTACCAGGAAAGTGGGAGGGGTAGGTGAGTGACCATCAAACTCATGGTCATACAATTTTGTGAACCTCAGGATCCTCATTCAACCCCCCAGGGGTCATACTGCCTAAGGTGAAGATCCAATAGGCCTCGCGTTTGCAGAGCCTTTGGTGTCTTCTACCTCTATCAATATCACCCCTGACGGACTCGATCCCAAACACTTTCATACCAGTGGGATCCCCATGGTGGACATCTTAAAAGTGCCGAGGGACAGGGTATTTGACTCCTGTGTTGATAATATCGCATTTGTGCTCGCCAATGCACACTCTCATGGGGCGAGAGGTGTGGCCTACATAAAGGCGCCCACACGGACAAATAATGCCATAAACTATGTGGTCAGTACCGCAGTTAATGAATTGCTTCAGGTGGTGAATTCTGCCATCTATACCAGTGACAGACTTTTTCCTGTGCCACATGTATTGACAAGTGCCGCAGTTCCTAACACTACACTTGTAACTGCCTTTCTGATCAAAAATAGTCGACCAGACATTGATGGACTTGTTTAAAGGTTTCTTCACCATGCTGGGGGCTATCAGGCTTCTTAGTCTTAGGTCACGTGGTTTTCTATAGACTACATTAGGTCTATCAGGAAGGTGTTTACTTAGAATAGGATCGTGTTTGAGGATACTCCAGTTCTTCCGTAAAATACTTTGTATTTCAAAGGCTCTGTTGGTATACTGAGTGGAGAACCGAGTCTGTATAGTGTCCTCAACACTGGCAGAGGTGGACTGTGAATCATGTACCGGGGGCTCCTCATATAGATGGACATATTTATTGCAGGCCATACCAATTAGGGTGGAATCATATCCTTTATCAATGAATTTGTTTTGGAGGATGTTACTCTGTTCTAGATAGTCACTTTTCATTGTATAGGTATGCTTAAGGCGACAAAACTGACCATATCGGATGTTCTTGATCCATCTAGGATGATGGTTGCTCTCAGCATGTAAAAAAGAATTACCACTGCTGGGTTTAAAGTGTGTTTTGGAAACGATTTTCCCATCTAGGCCATTCCTGAGCTCCAGATCTAAGAAAATGAGACTGTCACTACTGATGACATGCGTGAACTCGATCCCAAACTGATTGCCTCTACAGTGCTCAAGGAAGTGTCCTAGCTCCCAGTCGGATCCATCCCAAATGATAAGGATATCGTCTATATATCTAGCGAAGAGGACCAGGTTCGCCCCGAAGGGGTTATTGTTCCAAATGAACAACTCCTCCCAATACCCCATAAAGATGTTAGCATAACTGGGGGTGAACCTGGCCCCCATCGCAGTGCCCCTAATCTGCAAATAGTGTTCTCCGAGGAAGGAGAAGTGATTGTGTTTAATGCCGCGTACACACGAGCGGACTTTACGGCGGACTTTGCCCGGCGGACTGGATTTCGTTGGACAATTCGATGTGTGTGGGCTCCAGCGGACTTTGTTTTCTCAAAAGTTGGACGGAATTAGATTTGAAACTTGTTTAAAATTTATCCGACGGACTCTTCTTTCTAGCGGACAAACCGATCGTCTGTGTGCTAGTCCGACGAACTCAAACTGACGCATGCTCTGAAGCAATTACAAGACGGAAGCGCTCGGTCTGGTAAAACTAGCCTTCGTCTTGAAGCTAGCACATTCCTCTTCTGTCGTCTTTTAATACAGCCTTTTTTTAGAATTGATAATGCGAGAGGAATGAAGTTGTTTTTCTGCTTTATATTCACACAGAGTTCTCATAAACTTCTTTCTTCATGATTTATCCTCCTGCCATGACTAATATAATATTTTGTAACAGCCAGATCTCCATAACTTTAAAATTTTAAAATAGATTTTTTTTTTTTTCTTTTACTTGCACAGGATTGGGTACTCTTTGCAAAGTCAAGCTTTTAAATAATTTCTGATGCTCTGGAGCACATGCACTTGCAGAGGGCAACTGCCCTCTGCAAAGTGCACAGACTATTTGCTTTTCTCAAATCAACCCCATAGTCTTTTAGACCTGTACCTGCCTACTCCCAAACAAAATGGCGTTTTTTAATCAAAAGACATAGGCAAGAATGTAAGGTAAACCAAAATGTATTTATTTTATTCCCACAAAAATTAGCAAGGCAACACTGGACACACTTTTAGAATCTGGGAAGCCTTTCGTCCCCCAGGACACACATCAAGTTTGAGGACAAGAAAATAGGTATCTTGCGACTATAGGGAGCACAGGGAGCACAGTCAGACCAGACAGAAACCAGGCAATCACTTTCGACTCTTCCATGGAGCCTTCCCTCCACGCTTCTCTGCAGCCTTCCCTCCACGCTTCTCTGCAGCCTTCCTCGGAGGTTGTGCCTCTGGTGGTGTACTTGGGGCAGGAGGAGGAGGAGGAGGAGGAGGAGGAGGAGGAGGAGGATTGGCTTCATCTGCTAGATAGGTTGTAGTAGTAAGCTCCCCTCTCAAGCCCTTCTGGTAAGCCTGGAAAATTAGACCCTCACAGAGGAGGCGTTGGCCCTTTTCCAACTCCAGTAATCTGCTGGCTATATAGGTGCCATACGCCTCCTCTGCATTGGGAGGTTTGCTCAGGATCCGGCTTGCTTCCCGTATGAGGTCTAGGGATTCCTGCTCTGTTGGTGGCATTCTCCTGGGCCTTTTGTGGAGAATGTGGAGGGGAGGCACCTGACACTCTGTGCGGCTTCTACTTGGCCCAGCCACAGCCTCCTCCTCTCTCCCACTGGGCAAGGCCTCCTCCTCTCTCCCACTGGGCAAGGCCTCCTCCTGGCTGAGGTCATCCTGTGTAAAAAAAGGGACATAGTTGTAATTTTCTGTTATGCAATCACACACAATTTTTAGCTCCTAACTTTCAAATATGATTACACAAAATAGTAAAGGCTATCTATTTGACCACACCATTATTTCAGATGATCAGCAAGATCTGAAGTTACGTATATATTTGGCCACTACTGTCTAGTGATATATCTACATATTACTCTTTGTGCAGAAGTGATTTTTTATGAAGCACTTTCAAAATTAACACCTTAACATCATTAATAACATTTACACAATCCCCAAATCTAAAAAAAAAGTATACCTGGCTGAAGCTGGGCGCATCCACTTCATCAATGGTGAAAAGGCCCAGTTCATCCTGGGACTCCTCAGCTGGGGTGGAGGTGGATGGAAGGCTGGAGGGAAGAGTGGATGGAAGGCTGGAGGGAAGAGTGGAGGGAAGGCTGGAGGGAAGGGTGGGGGGAAGGGTGGAAAGTGATTGCCTGGCTTCGGTCTGCTCATCCAGGAATCGCAGTTTGTGGTAATACCACAACTTGGGTACATATACTTGGTCAGCTGCTGCCCCAGATCTGAGCGACTCCTGGATTTTTCTGTGTTCCCGCTTATACATGTTACGCAAGATACCTATTTTCCTGTCCACAAACTTGAGGTCTGCCTGGGGGAGTCGAGTCTTCACAAACTCTAAAAGTGTGCCCAGTGTTGCCTTCCTAACATCCCGATTATAATATAGGGGGTGTTTGACCTCCCACAGGTTTTTCTTGTCCTCATAGAGCTCAATAAAATGGCACAACAATTCTTCCTCTTTAAAGGGATTCATTTTTTCTGGAAGACAAGACACAAGATCAAAACTTAAATGTCAGGCCCAAATCTCAGGATTAGTTTGTGTTGTAATCTAGGACACACACACACACACACACACACACACACTCTTTAATCTTACCTTCGTTTGTGACGGTCGCTACTTCCGCACGGACATACGTAGGCCATCGTAATAGCTTTATATACACTGCGCATGTGTCATGCTCCGCCTGCGTCGCCCGCCCCTGACGTTCGTAAGTACGATTTGGCCCCGCCCCTTCACTCTTCGTTGTGCAGTGGGAGTAGATAGCAAAAGATGGCAGAGCGATTAAGTGAAAGTAGCGCGGAGGAAAGCCCGGAGCCCCAAACATCCACATACCGGAGGAGATATAAGGCCACCAACATGTCTTTTGAAGAGATGGTGGAGATGGTGTCCATATTGAGAAGGGAGGACTACGATGGCAAAAAAGGACCGTACACACGACCCAATCTGAGAAAGGACAAAATAATGTCCTCAATTGTCACCGCTCTTGAAGAGAAATTTGGGACAAAACGTTCGAATGAACAATTGCGGAAGCGGTGGTCTGACATAAAAAGTCGTGAGCCAGACCAATATTGGCGAATAAAGAAGCTGCTTAAAAAAAGTAAGTACTTGTGTTTTACTATTGAGATACAGAACTTGCATGCTGATCCTTATTTTTGGCGGTTTTTCTGCATCGTTCGTAAATACCGTTCTTTGGAATAGATATGATACTTTATAAAGTGACGTTATTTTTTCGCCAAATACGATGGGACAGTGTTGGACATACATTTATGGCTTGATAATTTGTCGAATTCCCACAATGAGTTGATGTGGTGTAGATGTGTTTGAAAATATAATGCTTCCTCAAAAATGATTCAGTGTAATGTAGGGACAGGACACAGCAGCTGTTTCCACATCTGGACTCACGAGCACTATAGTTAGTGGGAATGATTTAGCAGTCCCACTATTGTTCTTCGATTTTATTTATTTTTAAATTTACTTTTAATTTTATTCCGTACGTTTTTTGGCTCTACGTAACTTCTGCATACTTTCAGCTATTAAAACCATTCAACTATTAAAATGTTCGTCTCTTTTAGCTGATGTGTGGTCTTTTTCAACTTGTTTACTACCATTTATACGTTTTTAAATATTAAGGTTTTTTTCACTTGTTTAAACATTGAATTCAATGGGAGCATGCTTGAAATCCTTAAATTCTTCTTCCGCTCCCAAAAGTTTCAGCTCCTTCATACTTTCACCTAGAGACACCAAACAAACTTTACAATGTTCAATAAATATTCAGCTATCTGGCTATATCCTTTCAGTTTGATATTTTTGTAATTTTTGGAGAAAAAGCTTTTTGTTTAGAGGTCATTTCGTGAAATTTTAGACATTAATCAGAGTGTACTGTGTTTGTTTTGTTGCCATGGTTACCAAAGCTTCTGTTATACACAGGGGGGGAGGTGGCTGGAGCATCTCAGCTCTGATTACAGAGCCCGGGGGGAGGGGACAGACACACCATGTACTGATTTATAATAGAGGAATATGATGGGGCAGTTTTGATGGCGGTCATTTTAGCAATTTAGCTATTCAGCATTCCCACTCATTTTGCGCAGGAAATGCATTTTCTAGTGTACTATGTGACCATCACTAAATTTTTGAGGGGTAATACACATAGGAGATCATTGAGGTGTCAGCATCTGTGAAACTTGCCCGAAAATAAGCATTCTTTATAATTGTTGTTCATAGGTAATGTTCATCCTGTCAACAACATTTATTATGATGCAAAATTGGCAAAAAATCTTAACCAACGTTTTACTTTATTTATTAAAACCTAAAAGATCAGTGTGTTTTAACTATACCTTTTTTTCAAATCTCATAGGGGAGAAAAGACTCAGACAACAGTCCAAGGATCTCAGGACCCCCCCAAGTCACCAGCCTGAGGCCGAAGCTACCCCAAGCCCCAGCCCAAGACCACGCCCACCCGACGACCTTGAGGAAGGAGAGGTGGAGGAAGTGTGCGAGGTTTCAAGCCCACCAAGTGAGTGACTGACACCCCAGCTTGAGTTACTGTATTTTGGCGTGCATATTGTAAACCTTGTTTTTATTCACTCGTTTTAGGTGAGTTTCTGGTTGTGGAAGGCCAAGCGGCAGAGCACTTCACCACAGACAGTGCACAAAGATTAATTGGCCAGATTATGCTGTGGAATGGCCACATAGATCAAATGCGTGAACAAATTCACAGCATGAAACTTCGCCTGGACTCCATGCAACAGGAAATGAAGAACATGATTGATGTTTTGGGCCGAATATAATCACGTTTGGCCTAAAAACATCAATCATGTTCTTCATTTCCTTGGGAAGTTATTTTGTTATAAAAATTTTTTTTACAATTTTGGGGGTATACCCAAATTTACAATGTGTGATGCACACGGTGTGTCATCATGTGCTATCTTCCATCATGGGTTAGCAATGTACTTGTTTTGTGTTTGCAAACCCTTCATCCTGAAAAATCTTTGGTGGTGAGAGGAACCAAAAATGGGATTGCACACACAAAACACGTACATTGCTCTCCCATGATAGGAGATAGCACATGTTGACTTGACCCTTTAGTAAAGCTCAATTTTGAGCATCTTATAAATGACAAATTTCTGCAAGGGTGACATTACATGCACCGTTCTAGAAATATTGAACTTTGTAAGTTCATTTATTGTAAGTTTTGTTTCTAAAAACACTGTTGTGTATGTAAATCTTGTTAGATAAAGGTCTATATATTTGTTAAAAAATGGCTTGAATAATTTAGTAAAAGATATTTTTTACCCTATACAATGTGTGTGGCTGTTTCTTGAAGTCAAAATTTGGGGTTTGTTTTTGTGGGCCTGATTAACTAAAGCTAAATGCACTTGACACTACTACAAGTGCACTAGGAGACAGACATAACTTAAAGGTAAACAACAATAAAAACAAGATATTTAGATAAACCAATTTTCTTTTTTCTTTTTTAAACAAACTTACAGCTGTTGCTGAATAGCAATGGCCCCCCGACCATTAAAATAATTCACATAACGGTCATGCACTTGACGTGCGGTTCGGGGGGCCAAGCCAATACGGCCAATTTCTAGGCCTGTCAAAGTGCTAGCCTCTTCCAGTCTGGCCTCAGGCCCAACAGAGGATAGATATGTAGCTGAATGTCTCCTTAAAAAGTTATGTAAAATGCAGCAAGCAAGGATGACGTGGTTGATTTTATAGTCCGCCAAATTAATAGCCGTAAGGAAGATACGGAACCGGCTGGCCAGAATACCAAAGGCATTCTCCACAACCCTTCTTGCTCTGGCCAGCCGATAATTAAATACCCTCCTCTCAGGGGTGAGTGTCCTTTGGGGGAACGGCCTCATCAAGTTCTCACAGAGAGCAAATGCTTCATCAGCAATAAAAACTGAGGGGAGTCCATCCACATTCTCGTCATCAGGTGGCAATTCCAGGCCACCGGTCTGGAGACGATGGCACAGCTCGGTCTGTGCAAAGACTCCTCCGTCAGACATCCGGCCGTTCTTACCCACATCCACAAACATAAACTCCAAATGTGCCGAGACCACCGCCATCAAAACTACACTATGGAACCCCTTGTAGTTAAAGAAATAAGACCCCGAATGCGGTGGTGGCACAATCCGGACGTGCTTCCCGTCAATCGCCCCTACACAGTTGGGAAAGTCCCAACGGTCAGCGAACTGGGAGGCCACAGTCTGCCATTCCTGTGGACTTGAAGGAAACTGTGGAGTGCAAAAAAAAATAAGATAAGGACTTTAATAAAAAAATTGTATATCAGATTACACCAAAACATTAGTAAACAACAGCAGTCAAATATTATGAATATGTGTGTTTGTAATTGAAATGTGGAAAAACATAAGGCACACTTATAAGATTACTCACCCCCTATGATGGCCCATTGATACATTTGAATGTGGGGGGAGGGGTTCTAATTAGGTTAACAAACACACCTGACTGGCTGAAACATTTGTGGGGTGGGGGAGGGGTTCTAATTAGGTTAACAAACACACCTGACTGGCTCAAACATTTGTGGGGTGGGGGAGGGGTTCTAATTAGGTTAACAAACACACCTGACTGGCTGAAACATTTGTGGGGTGGGGGAGGGGTTCTAATTAGGTTAACAAACACACCTGACTGGCTCAAACATTTGTGGGGTGGGGGAGGGGTTCTAATTAGGTTAACAAACACACCTGACTGGCTGAAACATTTGTGGGGTGGGGGAGGGGTTCTAATTAGGTTAACAAACACACCTGACTGGCTCAAACATTTGTGGGGTGGGGGAGGGGTTCTAATTAGGTTAACAAACACACCTGACTGGCTGAAACATTTGTGGGGTGGGGGAGGGGTTCTAATTAGGTTAACAAACACACCTGACTGGCTCAAACATTTGTGGGGTGGGGGAGGGGTTCTAATTAGGTTAACAAACACACCTGACTGGCTGAAACATTTGTGGGGTGGGGGAGGGACAAACAAGACAATGGAGCAGACAATATACATTGTTCAATGGACTATAGGCTAGAGAAAAAAATGGACCCAGCATTGCATGGTGGGGAGGTTAATGAAAGAAATTATGCATGTAGGGCAATAAATGATTAAAATAGGCATGCACGAAGATAAAGGGGACATTCACAGCAGATTGAAAGCATGGCAATTAGGTAAAGAGGACAGTTCTACAATACATCTTAAAACAGTTAATACATATTATGTAATGTTAAAGGATAAAACTTACCTTCATATATTCCTTCTGCAGGACCTGAATAATAGCAGAACAGGTCTCTGGGATTATGATCCCCAGAGCCTGGGGGGAGATGCCTGTCGAGAACTTTAAGTCCTGAAGACTTCTCCCTGTCGCCAAGTAACGTAACGTGGCAACTAGCCTCTGCTCCGCACTGATGGCTTGCCTCATGCAGGTATCCTGCCTGCTGATATAGGGGGTCAGCATAGCCAGCAGACGCTCAAAGACAGGGTCCATCATCCTGAGAAAATTCCTGAAATCCTCAGGATTATTCTCACGGAGCTCACGGAGCAAAGGCATATGACAGAACTGGTCACGCTGGCGCAACCAATTCTTGGTCCATGAACTCCTCCTCACCCTGTTCATGGACTGGACTCGGGTCAAAGTATTAACCCCAACACCAAGTCCCCACACAGCACGAACTCGAGAACGAGAACGTCCACTCGACATGGCTTCAAAACGGTCGGCTGCTCAAACAAACAAACTTATAACAAACGCACTGAAGAACAGCAAGGCCTATGAAGAACGACCTGAAAATCAGGAACTAGCGGACCAGAACGGCCTGCAAGGCAGGTTACGAACTGACCAACACACACTGAAAAGCAGATACAAACCTCACAAGCACAAACTGAACCGCAGAAAACGAACGAAATAAGCTGAAGTGTGAAAAGCGCGAATCGTCTCTAACCAAACTTCTACTAACACGAGATAAACACGAGATTAGCAGAAGGAGCCCAAAGGGTGCCGGAGTGGGGCTTGGACTTCCTTTTTCTAGTCCCGTCGTACGTGCTCTACGTCACCGCGTTCAAAACCAGCGGACTTTTGCAATGAGCGTGTGTGGCCAAGTCCGTCCGTTTTTAAGTCCGGCTCAAGGAGCCAACAAAGTCCGACGAAAAGTCCGCCGGGCAAAGTCCGCCGTAAAGTCCGATCGTGTGTACGCGGCATAAGGGAGAATTCAACACAATTAAGTATAAACTTCCCCTGTACAGAGTTAAGACCACCTTCTTTAGACAAATAGTGATTCACTGCTCTAAGGCCATAGGCATGATCAATCAACGTGTAGAGCGAGGCTACATCTAAGGAAAGCCATCTGTATCTAGGCTGCCATACGTAGTGTGATAAAATATCCAACATGTGGCTCGAATCCCTAACGAAAGATGGAAGATTCGTAACTATTCCCTGTAGAAAATGATCAATGTAGCACCCTACATTGCTAGTAATGCTGTCAATACCTGCAATGATGGGTCTACCAGGGGGGTTCACCTCGCTTTTATGCCCCTTCGGGATGTGGTAAAAGTGTGGGGTTAAGGCCTGTCTGTTGTAGAGAAATTGAAACTCGTTTTTGATTAGGACCATATTCAGTAATGCTTGATCCAAAAGTGATTTTAGATCTTTCGTATACTGTACAACAGGGTCACCTTTCAATTTAGTGTAAGTGTCTGTATCCCCCAGTAGCCTCATGGCTTCGGCTACATAGTCTTCCCTGTTTTGAATCACTAGACTCCCACCTTTATCAGCTTTCCTGATGATGACATTTTGATTCTGCCTAAGGCTAGTGATAGATAGCCCCAGCGGGTCAAGGTGCTTATTGAACTTGTTCCCTTTTTTGTTAGCATGGTGAAATCTCATTCTAAAGGATTCAAAAACCACATCATAGAATGTTGAGATGTATTTCCCCTTAGCCCAATGTGGGTAAAAGGAGTATTTGGGGGCGAAAGAAGTGTGGACTATCGCTGTATCACTAGGGGGTTCAGAAGAGGAGGATGGTGCATCACTATGCTCTGCCTCTATGTAAAGCTCCTCTAAAATATTCAGGGCAGAGTCGTCGTCAAAGCTCTTGTCCAAGAGCGGAGTAGACGGCGGTTCCGCATTGCTGATAATTGCCGAGGATTTACCAGTGTCTTTTAGTATGTAATACTGCTGCAAGGTAAGTTTACGTACATATTTGTTGAGATCAACAAATAGTTCAAAAAGATTAGGGACACTGGGAGGGGCATAGTTAGGACCTTTTCTAAGTAGATCCAGGTCCGTGTCTGTGAACATGGAACTGGATAAGTTAAAGATCTTAATGGTTTCAAGAGTGTGATTTATACTCTGCCTCTTTTTGTGTCTCTTACCACCTCCTCTGCCTCTTCTAGTTCCTCCTCCCTTTTCCTTGACTTCTTTGTTGATAGAGTGCATGGCTGAGGGTTCAACGTCTTGTGCTCCGTTGCAATCCCCTCTATCCTTGCAACTTCCGTCTCTAAAAAAGTCAATGGAGGTGTTATGTTGGCAATGCTGCCATTGTTAAGATCAGATTCTAAGTTCTCCAAGATGGTGAAGGGATTATGGGTGACTATGGAGGGGTCAAATGTAATCTCAGGATCAGAGGTTGAAGGGAAGACCATAGACCTGACAGTGGGGGGCTGTGGTGAGGCTGCATAGGTGGTGGAACCTCGCCTCACATGAAGGGGCTGGCCAAACCTCTACCCCCAGCATCCGCCACTGCAGTATCAACAGCGTTGGATGGTGGAGTAGGATTGGAAACACTTTTCCCATACATACGATCCTCGATGGGGGTCATTGTCTGTAAAATGTGTTCTTACTGTACATTTTGGAAAATGATTTACCAATCTTATTGTGTGATCGACCATTCCTTATATGACTCGGATCTACAGTGTACTTAGTACATTGTGGCTGAGATGGATATACAGCCTGAGATGAATCGGTGGAGTGTTTGTGCTCATTAGTGGTATTATTAATCCTGTTTACTTTATTACGTTTATTGGTATTATTGTAATTGTTTTTTGACCTATTGTTGGAGACTTTCACCCCTTTCGCCAAATCAGTAGGAGATCTGGGCTTTTTCCAGTTGAATTCCCTATTATTATGGTAGTCCAACCGGTCACGCTCAAATTTCCTTGATTTTTTACTGATAAGGTTAGTCTCATACGTCATCATTTGTTCATTGATCTTACGGTCCCAACTTTCAAATGTTGTAACATCTAGATATGTGGACAAACTCTCATGTAGAGTGTTAATGTCCATACGAATTCTATCAAGGTTACGTTCTCTCTGAACAATGATGTATTGCAGCCATAATTGGTTGCAGTCATGTAAACAGGAGATCCACTTGTCATTAAGATAATCATCAAGAAATGAGCATAGTTTGGTGATTCTTAGGCCCCTAGGGACTCGTTTGAATTCAACATACTTTTGTAGGAGCAAAATGTCCCACCATTGTAACATCTCCTTCTCCAATAAGTCTCTTAGTTTGTGAAACAAAGATATCATTCTGTCCTCTCTCGATGGGGTCGGTTCATCAACTGCATGTGCTGTAATTTCTTCATTGGTGGGATTCTGCATCTCAAAAGAGTTATCGCTGGTGGTGAATCCCTTCGCCAATGAGGATCTTCTTAACTGACTTTCCTCAATAGATAAAACCATTGTCAGTGAGTCAATTTATAAAAGATGATGATGAAAACCACCTTGCAGCAGGAGACCAGACACGTGCAACACAGTAGCAAAAGAGAAAAAAGCAACTCCTGCGCACAGGTGGATCACCATATATAATACGTAGACACAGGCCTTGCTGCCCTCAAGGATGGGTATCCTAGTAGAAACCGAAATAAAAAGAAGACAGGGGCGCACCAGCCTTGTGCATTAACTTTTAAAACATTTATTAAATAAAATTAGTAAAAGAAATAACTCACAAGCAATTGGTGGAGGAGGCACAACATAAAATTGCACCAGTAGACAGCCTGCGATTTGGGATGACGAAACCTTCCAAGGGTCGTGGAGGAACGCACAGACGGCACAATCCGCTAACGCGTTTCGAGGGGAGAGTTCCCTCTTCATCAGAGCTATGCAGTGCAACCTCACTCAGCGGACCTCACTTATAAGTGCTTGCATGCCAGTAAGACAGGGATGGGGTACGGGGCTCCTCCCCCTTTGAAAATCCCTCCCTCCTGTGTCCTCTAATCATGCATGCAAAATACAAGCCATATACACATATATGCATATACAAACACATGTACACACCATATATACATGTGTATGTATACACACATACACATAGAAAAAAGTAATTGATCAATTGATTGATTGATTAATTACTCGTTTCTATGTGTATGTGTATGTGTGTATACATACACATGTATATATGGTGTGTACATGTGTTTGTATATGCATATATGTGTATATGGCTTGTATTTTGCATGCATGATTAGAGGACACAGGAGGGAGGGATTTTCAAAGGGGGAGGAGCCCCGTACCCCATCCCTGTCTTACTGGCATGCAAGCACTTATAAGTGAGGTCCGCTGAGTGAGGTTGCACTGCATAGCTCTGATGAAGAGGGAACTCTCCCCTCAAAACGCGTTAGCGGATTGTGCCATCTGTGCGTTCCTCCACGACCCTTGGAAGGTTTCGGTCATCCCAAATCGCAGGCTGTCTACTGGTGCAATTTTATGTTGTGCCTCCTCCACCAATTGCTTGTGAGTTATTTCTTTTACTATTTTTATTTAATAAATGTTTTAAAAGTTAATGCACAAGGCTGGTGCGCCCCTGTCTTTTTTTTATTTTGGTATCTTTAGCTGAACACTGTGAGGAGGACGCACTACACTAACTTGTAGTTTTAGCTGAACACTGTGCAGAGGTCACACTAAACTAACTTGTTGCTTTAGCTGAACACTGTGAGGAGGACGCACTACACTAACTTGTAGCTTTAGCTGAACACTGTGCAGAGGTCGCACTACACTAACTTGTAGTTTTAGCTGAACGCTGTGAGGAGGACCCACTACACTAACTTGTAGCTTTAGCTGAACACTGTGCAGAGCTTGTAAAAAACTAACTTATAGCTTATTTAGCTGCTTGCGGTAGTGATAGGATCAGGAAAACACCACCAACCTTCTACAGGTAGCTTTAGATGAACACTGTGCAGAGCTCGCAAAAAAATAACTTGTACTTTTAGCTGAACACTGTGAGGAGGACGCACTACACTAACTTGTAGCTTTAGCTGAACACTGTGAGGAGGAGAAGTCCCATAGATCTGGAAAGCAGCAGATGACATCTGTGTCCCCAGGCTGTGGTACCACAAGAGGCTGCATCTTTTGCCAGACCAGACTGGATCCAGGGTCATCACTTTCTGGTCTTCCTTCCACGCTTCCTTCCTGGCTGCGGCTCTGCTGTTGGAGATGTGGCAGGAGGAGGAGTAGGACCTGGAGGAGGAGGAGTAACTAGTAGGACCTGGAGGAGGAGGAGTATTAGGACCTGGAGGAGGAGGAGGAGGACCATGTGTGAAGTCACAAATGTGGGTCTCAGATGTTATTTGGGCCTAAACCCCTTATTGAGAGCTTCCAACATTAATGACTCACACATGAGTTGTTGGCCCTCCTCCATCCGCTGCATTTTACAGGCAGTTATGGCAGCAAAGTCCTCCTCCACAGTGTGTGGTGCTCCCAGGGCCTCTGTAGCCTTCCAAAAGAGGCCTATGGCAGCCTCCTCCAGGGTACTCCTCTTCCTGCCACTTTCTCTTTGCAGGTGTAGGGGAGGGACCTGCATATCAGGCAGCCTGCTCGGCCCGGCCACCTCCTGGCTGAGACTTCCCTGTGTATGAAAAAGGGACATGGTTGTAATGTTTTGCATCATCAATCACAATCATAAATTAGTACTCCAAACTAACATCTAGTTAACATCATTGATTGGACAACCTGAAATATTTAGAGGAATGCTATACCTGGCTCAAGCTGGGCTCCTCCACATATTGCTGCCTGGAAGGCCCAGGTTGGGCGTCAGAAGCCTCAGCTGGGGGGGAAGGAAGCGTGGAAGGAAGACTGGAGAGTGATGACCTGGGTTCAGTCTGACCTGCCAGAAAATGCAGCCTGTCATAGTACCACATCCTGGAGACATAGATGTCATCTGCTGCTCCTGATCTCTGCGAATCCTGGACTTTCCTGCGCTCCCTTACATATGTGCTCCTCAGGCTACCAATTAGGATCTTCAAATATGTGATGTCTGCCGTGGGGATCACCTGCTTCACAATTTCCAACAATTGATCCAGCGCTGCCTTCCTCTTTGTTTGGTTCTTATAATGTGGGTGGTTGATCTCCCACAGACAAGGCAGCTCCCTGAACATGTCAATGAATATTGCCATAAAGTCGGTATCGTTCAAGATATCCATTTTCACTGCAAGATACAACACAAGACAAACCCTAATGTCAGCTAAAACTCTCCTAATCTTGTTACAATATAGGCCTCAATCTAGAAGCAGTATAGGCCCAAGTTTGTCTCTTACCTTCGTTCTTACGATCGGCGCCTCCGATGCTCCTTCCTCCGCTCACAGATCGTACGTAATACGCATGTGTGTTATGCTTTATACACACTGCGCATGCGTGTAACTCCGCCCACCCCTGACGTTCTTTCTAGTCTATTCCCTGCCCCTTTTTGTTCTGCGCAGTGGGGGAAGAGCACATGGCGGATACACAGCAGGTGCATGCTAATTACAGGAACGAGGAGCCCAGATCCGGACACGTCCCGATCCAGAAGGAGATTTAAGGCATAAAATATGTCCTTTGGGGAGATGTTGGAGATGGTGGACATCCTGAAGAAGGCCGACTATGATGGGAAGTATGGACCTTACCCCAACCCCAATGTCAGAAAGGCCAAGATCATGGCGAAAGTGGTCAGGAGTCTGCACCGGAATTTCGGGGTACGACGATCGAAAGGTCAGCTCAGGAAACGGTGGTCGGACCTCAAATTACGAGAACATGAGCAGTACAGAAAGATCCGGAGAGTGCTGCAATAAAGTAAATAGTTGTGCTGTGTTCCTATTCTTTATGTTTATTACGTTCGTGCTGCTCCATGTGCTTTTCTTAAAAGTGTACATTTTAAAACGGCAACTTTCATGTTCATGGGCACATTATTCGTTCGTATCAAACATTTTTCTTTAGGCCTATAAAACACCATTGTTTTGGCCATATGCATTTGGCCACATTTTTTACGCCCTACTTGTATAAAACTAATTTGGTTGTGTAGATGGCTTTGTTACTAGAATGAAATGCAAACTAGATTCTGTGTAAGGAGAGGACACTGAGCAGCTGTTTTCACATCTGGACACTGGAGCACTAGTGTGGGACCCCAGAACACCCTTTTTATTAGGGGGGCCACATAGGTGCTCCAGTGTATACTATAGGGGGGTCTCCATCTGTGAAGCTAGTACCAAACAGGTAAAGTATTGCAGCTTGACAAAGGACACTGAAAATGCTACATTTTGGAACTCTGCCAAAATAGACAATTGTACCCCACTTCCAAGCAATGTTTCCTATTTATAGTTCTGCCATCAAATATCTGTGTGCTAAGTATACCATTTTTGTTTTACATAGGGGAGAAAAGACTCGGAGGACACCCCTCATCCGAGGAGACCACAGACCCCCCACCTCTGGAGGAAGGGGAAATACCCCCAACCCCAGAAGAGCAGGAGGAGGAAGAAGATGTGGTGGAAATTGTCACCACAACAGGTGAGTGTCTGCGACCAAAGGCTCAGGTAAGAGATGGATGCCAGCATATTTTTGATACCTGTTTTTGTTTGGTTTCTCTCTTTTTAGGTGATCATGATGTTGTGGATCCAGATCCTTTCACATCATAAAGTGCCCAGATCCTGATCAGGGAGATCATGGGGTGTAATTTACAATTGGAAAACCTCAAGAAAAACATCAATGATGTTATTCAAAAAAATAAAAACATCATCGATGTTTTGGGGCGAGTTTAAAACCCCTCCAAATCCCTTTGTTTTTTTGTGTGCTACAATGTTAAAAATGTTTTAGCGATTTTTCGAAAAGCAAAATTTGGAGGATGCACATAGTATGCCAACATGTGCTATCTGCCATCACGGGAGATCAATGGACGTGTTTTGGAAGGGGTTGCTCCCAAAAAACACGTCCCTTGATCCCCCGTGATGGCAGCTTGCACATGTTGACATTCGTAAATTGGTGTGCATCTTCCAAACTTGGCTTTTCAAGGGGTGACTTCACCCCATCTGAACGCAATATCAAACACAGTTCCTAAATACTCATGTCTGATATTGCCTTCAAGTCCTACCAAATGTGAACTTTGTAAGTTCAAGATTTGTGTCTTTCTTGTTGGTTTTACACATGCCCGTTTTATCTGAAATGGACATTTATATTTTTTATAATGCCACCCCAAAAATTGTTATACAACAAACAGGTTGGTTTGTTTTAAAAACATTTTCTAAATGCACATGTGATTGTGCAGATATTAAAAAGATTGTGTGGATTATTGTCTCAACGCTACAACACTTTTGTGGTGATGTAATTGCTGCTTTCTGTGAAAATGGGGGTTATTTCCTGAGGGCAAATCCTCTTTGCACTACAAGTGCAGTTTCAGTGCAGTTTCAAGTGCACTTGTAGTGCAAAGTGTCTTTGCCTTTAGTAAATAACACCCAACAGTGCTTTGTATAAGGTTACACAATCACGCCATTTTCATGACTCCCCCTATTTCTGTCAGGGTCAGCTAAAACAAACACAAGCAGTAAAAGTCAACAAAGATTTGCTTTTTTTTGTTTTTATTTGATAAAGGCTTCACAAATTTGCTGGCATATTGATGGCTCCCCTACTCGCAAAGAACTCAAGGTATCTTAACCGGACATCACGGGCACTCAGGGAGGGCAAGCCAGGACGGCCACTTTCAAGCGCCGTCAGGATTGTTTCATTTAGAATTCCAGCCTCAGGCCCAACTGAGCCAGCATAGTTGGCAGAATGTTGGCGTAAAAAGTTATGTAGAACACAGCACGCCAGGATTATATGATTAAGTTTATACTCCGCCATATGGATGGGTGTCAGAAATAGGCGGAACCGGCTGGCCAGGATAACAAATGTGTTCTCCACCACTCTTCTGGCTCTGGCCAGCCAGTAATTAAAAACCCTCTGTTCCGGGGTGAGGGTCCTCATCGGGAATGGCCACATCAGATGGTCCCCCAGCGCAAATGCTTCATCCGCAACAAAGACGAATGGGAGTGCTTCCACATTGTCTTCTGGAGGTGGCAAGTCCAAGCTGCCATTCTGGAGACGCCTGTAAAACTCTGTCTGGGCGATGACTCCACCATCGGACATCCGGCCATTCTTCCCCACGTCCACATACAGGAACTCGTAATTAGCCGACACCACCGCCAACATCACAATACTATTGAACCCCTTGTAATTATAATAGTACGACCCCGAGTTGGGTGGTGGGACAATGTGGATGTGTTTCCCATCAATTGCCCCTCCGCAGTTAGGAAAGTCCCACCGCTGGGCAAAGTGGGAGGCCACAGTCTGCCATTCCTGTGGCGTGAAAGGAAACTGTTGAGGAAAACAAAAAAAATTAGTATTTTTGCACATAAACATGGAAAGCAGATTAGACACAAACATTCTTGGCCAACATCCAGATAACATTTCTTAAGGGGAATTTTACAACACCAAAGTATAAGGTACACCTATCATATCCCCCCCTCTCATGGGCCATTTCTAACATTATAGGGGGGGAATCTTGGACAGGTAACCCTCTCCACTTCATTGAGAGATGAATGCCTAAATACAGGGTATTAATTGGAACAGTCCCTCCTTACACTATTGGCAGCCCACTGGACAGGTAAGAAGTGTCATAATACAAAGATATAAATACACACTGTACACATTTGAGCACATTTGGACATTCTGCTATTACCCATCAAGATAATAATAGGATACAAAAACTTTAAACAGTACCATTTGAAAACATACAGGCAGGCCCTTGCACTACATGCTTTGGGGAATTCATTCATACATCTGACCACAAAAGAGGTGGGTATAGTGTGTATGGGTTTGGCAAAGTCAGCAGATAGATGATTGAGGATAGATAGAGAATTGGGATCAGCTAACTTAGCAGTTGGGGGGAGGGAGGGTTAATAAAAATGATTTGGAGACACTACCAAAAAAAACCTCTAGCACTCTCCCTGAATTTAAAGCACAAATTAGATTTCTAAACATTTTAGGGGGTGTTTGGGGTAAAGCACTACTATGGAGCTGATAAAAAACATTGTTAAGTGACTACATGAGGTGAATATAGGGCCAGGAGAACATGCTGGGGAGGTTAGTGAAGGCAAATATGTATGAAGGACTAAAAAAAAATTACATAAAAATCCAGCATGCATGAGAACAAAGGGGACATTCGCAGCATAATACAATCATGGTAATTAGGGAATGAGGAAAGAAATACAATATATTATCAAACATTAAATACAATAAAATGTGAGATTAAAGGATAAAAATCTTACCTTCATATACTCCTGCAGGGCCTGGATGATGGCAGAGCCTGGGGGGAGATGCCTGTCGAGAACTTCAAGTCCTGCAGGCTTCTCCCTGTCCCTTGGTTCTGAACTGGCCTTTTCTAGTCTCGTCGTACGTGGTGTACGTGACCGCGTGGTTGGCGATCGGAAATTCAGACAACTTTGTGCGACCGTGTGTACACAAAACAAGTTTGAGCCAACATCCGTCAGAAAAAATCCATGAATTTTGTTGTCGGAATGTCCGATCAATGTCCGATCAATGTCTGACCCTGTGTACGGGGCATAAGTGCAGCTAACTCACTGACTGTCCTGCCTAATCCATCTAACTCAAATGAAATGACACTGTCTCTCTCTCTCTATCTAAGCACGCCGGAACACACTACACAGGGCCGCTGTGCAGGCGGCCTTATATAGTGTGGGGCGTGTTCTAAACCCCCTGAGCCATAATTGGCCAAAGCCACCCTGGCTTTGGCCAATTACAGCTCTCTCCACTGACGGCGCTGTGATTGGCCAAGCATGCGGGTCATAGTGCATGCTTGGCCAATCATCAGCCAGCAATGCACACACGAATTTCTCACGAACGGCCCATATCGTTTGCAATTCGACGAACGATCGAACAGACAATGTTCGAGTCGAACATGGGTACGACTCGAACGCGAAGCTCATTCCTAGTGGAGAGCCACTGTCATTCCTGCCTCAGGTGCATACAGAGGAAGACCTTACCCCAGCGAGCTGCCTCAATGGACCACCTAGAAAGCCAAGGGCCGATGGATCTAGTCTGCATAGACTTCTTGTGTTTAGAGTGTGACCTGAGTGGACAAGGAAACATTTTAGTAGTCACCGATCATCTCACACGTTATGCTCAGGCATTTCCCACCAAAGATCAACAAGCAGCCATGGTGGCAAAGATTCTGGTGGAAAAGTTCTTTGTCCATTATAGTTTATCTCAACGGATTCATTCAGACCAAGGGAGGGATTTTGAAAGTACTTTGATTAAAAGACCGTTGGATCTACTAGGTGTCCAGAAGTCCATAATTACTCCCTATCACCCACAAGGAGACCCTCAACCCGAGAGGTTTAACAGAACGCTTCTCAACATGCTGGGGAACCTTGACCTCTGAACAAAAACCTCATTGGAGCAAGCATATCACTGCCTTGGTGCATGCCTAGAATAGTACCAAGAGTGATACTACAGGATATTCACCTTACCGATTAATGTTTGGGCGAGAGGCCAGGCTAACGATAGACTTAGCCTTTGGAACTTCCTTGGACCACACCTCAGAGACCTCTCATCGAGGCTATGTGGACAGGTTGAGGATGAGTTTGAAGATAGCCTATGAGAAGGCCCAAGCCACATCGGACACCAGAGGAAGTAAAAGAAACTTTGACTTAAAAGTACGGGTTCAGGACCTACAGCCCGGTGACCGAGTCCTACTAAGAAATCTGGGCATCCCAGGCAAGCACAAACTGGCTGATCGCTGGAGGTCACAGCCATATGTGGTATGCAGACAACTTCCAGGACTTCCAGTTTATGAGATCAGGCCAAGAGGGAATACTGGACCAGTAAAAACCTAGCATAGGAACCACCTCTTACCTCTCACAGAAACAATCAGGGTAAATTTAGAGGAAGATCTACCTTCTACATCTACTGCTGTGCATTGACCAGCTGTGCATTGACCAGTAACTAGATCTCAGCCTGAAGTCACAGAAGATGAAGCGGGAGAAGAGATGGAAATAAATTGGCTATGGCCATCTGAAACACCAGAAGCTGAAGCGAGTGTTTCACCTCAGACAAAAAATGGGGATAGTGGAACTCTTAGACCTGAAGCCCCAGAATTCGTACCACTGTCTGGACACTCTGAGGAATACTTGTTCCCCACTGGCATTGAGATGCAAGAGACTGAAATGGAGGAAAGGAATGCTTGCCCAGAAGTGGTGGCCACTCCAAAAACACAGAGAACAAAGAGAGACATTCGCCCCCCCAAAAAGACTAACATATGATACACTGGGCGAATGCTCTGAAGTGACTCAAGTTACCAGTAAGAGAAATACTGACATGCCTGACCCTTCTACTGTCAGTTCAGAAAAAGATAACCCCATCTCACCCCTTGACACATCTGTACCAGACACTATGGTGTCAACTGTAAGTGCACTGAACAGCTCCCCATCACACGAAAATTGGTGGGAGGCTCCTCTGTCAGTCTTATGCAATCGCCTAGAGGCAAAAATGTGCAATAGAACTAAGATTTTGAACATCTTTGGGGACCAAAGACTCAAAGCAAGGGGAGTATGTAGCACCCGCATTTTTGCCTACTAATATAATGCAATGTTAGTCTATGAACAGTATTATAATTTAGTATGTGGCACCATCTAGTGGCCAAATTGGTGAATGGACTTTATTTTATTTTACTCTTTCAAGAATGTGAGAAAATACGACAGGAAGTGACTGTTTATTTACTTTTCACATTAACCTACCTACCCAGAATGCCGAGTGATTTACCCAGCAACACTCAGTACTGAAATGCATGCTGGGTAGGCTATAAAAGGACCCTGCACGGCCATCTTAGGTCTCTCTTCTGGACGCATGGCCTGCCTGTGAGGACCTGTGCAGAGGTGTTCCAGAGAGCATGGCCTACACCTACTGCAGAGCGGCACAATCAGCGCCTCTGCTGTGCAACAGTGAGCTGTAGAGACGCTGGCACAGAACTGAGAAGGATCCAGATATGACTGTCGGAGCCATGAGAGGGTCCCGGTTCATCTTGCGGAGCGGAGCAGTGTAACGGCGTCGGGCGGTGGGAAGCAAGACCAAGTGCACCGGAGTGGAGCTGTCTTACTACACAGACCTGATTGGGTGAGAGGGCTGCAGCCCAAAGTTTTTCTAATGCACTTTTACACACCTGAATCGGTGACACAGTGTGCTGGGACCTGTAGTCCCACACAGGAGGATTGAAGGAACTAGAGACAAATAGGCCTCAAGCCTACCCTTCACTGCACTAATAGCACTGTGTTACACAAAGTTAATTGCATCGGAGACAGTTACAGGTTACTACACTGCAAGAATAATCTTCAGCATCTACTTTATCTAACCCTGGTTTATTTAACCATTGGATTACAATTCATAAATAGCTAGCAGAAGACAGAAGACAAAGAAAAGACTGCCTCTTCCATTACAAGGCCTTGCATCCTATTTCTGGTTAATAGAGAGTTTACACTCTAAAGTAGGGAGAGCTCCCTAGGGATTGCATTTGTGCTTTATCTATTAACATTGTCTTATTGTGTTACAAGGGCGCACTGGAAGTGGGAAGGTGCCCAGAATTAAGGTATTTCCCATTCTGGCATTAGTCCCACTTGGAGACGCACTTCCAAAGACCACTTAATATAACTTTATGTGTACCAATTATTGTGTGTACTTATTGGGCTGTTGCACTATGTTTATGTGACAGACCAAATAATGTAATACCACTTTTATCCTGATTCCAGTAAAATTTACGTTCCTGGTTAAGTACAACTTGTGTGGAGTGTTGTTCTTTTTTCTAGCAGATGGAACATCGGATACCAAGGTAATAACAAAGGTATACTGTTATTATATTGTACATTGTGGGGTTATCCTTCATTATTAGCTTCACACTAACATTGCACCACAGCTGTGTCAAGGGGATTGAGTCAAGTCATTGGGGTGTTAAAGCAGAGTACAGGCCCAATCAAATATCAGCCGCTCCTTCGGGGGTCAGTGCTACACAGACTATGCCAAAATCTTAGTGACCTGAATAGCCCCCATAATCCCTCAGATGGTCCTCTTTGGCACCAGGTCTCAGATCGCACCAGGAGGTTTATTGACCTATTACAGTGGGCTGAACATCAGATGCCTTCTCTGCTTCTATCCCTTGATGCAGAGAAGGCGTTTGATAGGGACCATTGGGATGACCAGTGCTTGAAAAATGTGACAGTCCCCTCTGATAAAGTATGGACTTCTGTCAGATTCTTTTAGTATAACTAACGGGACCCAATAAGGTTGTCTCCTATCACCCCTTATTTTTGCCCTAGGTATAAAACCCCTGGACCAACACATTCACTCTGATTCCCAATTTCCTGGTATAGTAGTCAGTGATACCAAGCACAAAATTGGGTTATATGCAGACTACATGCTTTTATTAATCTGTGACCCTATTCGCTCTCTTCAAGAAGTCCATTCAAGAAGTCCTTTAGGCATTTAGTGACATATTATTATACAAAGTTAACCATTCCGAGTCACATATGATTGGCATATCTTTGGACCATTTGACTAAATGAAACATATTCCAAAACGTCTGATTTCTTGTGGGCCCCAGCCTCATTTCTAACTTACTTTCGTATTCAACTCATGACCCCAAGTGCCCATTTACTCCAACATAATTTTAATAAACTGATAGCTAAACTTAACTTGACTATTGCCTCCTTATACTCTACTCAGGCCTCATGGGCAGGCCACATTGGACTTTATAAGATGTTTATTTTACCTCATATATTATATATTTTCTAGACCCTTCCACTACATATACTACCATGCAAATAAGACAGCTTTAAGCATGTCTTAATTTGTTTATATGGAACAAGAAAAAGCCTTGTGTTCCAAAACTCCGCCCTCATTTCGTCGAGTAGAATATCTGGCATGGCAGCCCCTGACATTTTTAAATATTACAAGGCCAACACCGTGGCTCAAGCTAAACAATGGTGGCTTAGCATACTGTATCTTCCAACCCCTGGCTTAAAATTGAGGCCCAAGCTTTGAAAGTGAGTCCCAAGCTGCATCGCCTCCTTCTTAGATACAGTTACGGCAACTCTACTGGTTTGGAACTCACTTATATTTCTTGATCAAGGCTTTTCCCAAAAAACAATGCGTCATCTCACTCTCCTCACCCTTGATCTACTATCTACAGATCTATATCTATACCATTGGTCTGCAAAAGGCATCACCTCCTTACAAGACCTCTATCTGGACTATCAGATCAGGACTTTCCAAGACCTCTGCAATTGCTACAGCCTAAGTATCTAGGGATCAAACACATTCCCTCTAAGGTTGGATGGTGTAACAACACACTGGCAGCAGATATCATAGCACTTTATAATTCTCATATGTGGTCCAGCAACTGTATCTCAACATTTTATGAATTACTTCATAAAAAAGCTTGAACTACTAAAATCTAATCAATGGAATACTGGCAATCACAGCTTAACTTTTCAATACATGTGGAACACTGGCATGCCGCCCTCAGAAAATTTCTACAATACTAAAAGTGTACATTGTATTTGGAATCCTTACAAAAACTAGTATACCAATGGTACTATACACCTCAAAGACTCTCAGCTATTTTCCCAAACTCCTCACCACTTTGCTGGCATAATTGTGGTTATCAAGGTTCTCATGTACATATCTGACAATACCCTCATCTTATGCAGTTTTGGCAGCGTGTTTTCTTTTTTATTTCCTCTTGACCAGACCCTTAACTGGCCTTATTTAGCATTGGTATTGGCCAATGACTTCCCTAATTCCACGCATTTGTCACATACTTTTATTGCAGCCCATCTAGCTATAGCAAAGAGCTGGACAAATTTGATCCCTCCCTACCTGAAGACAACATGATCCTGAATGATCACCCCTATAATAATTCTTATTTGCAAAAGCTCATTCGACCACAGCCAAATGTATCCAAAAGTTGCACCTGTGGATCCAAGACTCTAGATGCATATCCTTATTCCAAACATTTCTTCATTTACCTCCTCCTAATTACCCCTTCATTTAACATATTACTCACCCTTACAAGCGTCTTTGTAAGATCTCCAATTTTCTTTGGCACCCTTACTATATGTATATGTTACTTATAGTAACATATACATCAGGATATATGGGGACAGGTTCATGTTCTTTTATATCTGTATACCAATTTTTCATTGACCTTCATTGGTCTGATTGGTAGGACCATGGTGGGACCCTTGATGGATCTGTCCTCACCTTGGCACATCATCAAATATACAATAATAATAGGCTATCCTGCATTGTTGTACCTTACAATACCTCACTATTGGATTGTACTGGATTATTCCTGTTTGTTGATTTTCTTTTGAAATCAATAAAGAAATATAGTTAAAAAAAAATGAAAACTTTCATTTACACAGTCACTTGTTGCACTGTAAATAGGGTGCATTGTACTGCAGCATATGAATCCTATGTGTACAGTGTGTAGACTTAATAATTCATCTTTGAGCCATGCTTACTGTTTCAATTTGCCAAAGGGCGCCCCACAATCCTAGGAATACCTTGAGTAGAAAACTAATTTTCCCACTTATGGTTAGTTTATACTGTGAACATTGTATAGAGTAAAACATTTTGGTACTATGAGATTCTGAGAAAATAAGCACAAACATAACCTAACACTGCACTTTATAAATATTTACAGTTTTAGTAACTATTTTATAATCCCTTTAAAGTACATTTTAAAACATCAGAGAAGTCATCATCCTTAATAACTCAATTAAACATATGCATTGGATTTATTTTGCAACACTTGCATAAAAAGTAATTTAATTTTCTTTACAATGCTGCTGACAAGCACACAAAATGTCAATCAAATGAGGTAGATATGTCGGCAAGGGAGCATGTCCTTATCACTGATCTGGAAGGTTAAAATGCAGAATGATGACCAAAGCATCTTAAAGAGGCTTGTGAGAAACAACAACATGCAGTTGTCAAAAAAAGTTTGTTATCATTCAGGAATGCATCGTACTTTTGCACTAATGGCTCCTAAAATCTGATCAAATCTATGATATATCTACATTATAATAAGAAAAAAATGATTTAATAAGCAAGGTACAGTACATATTTTTTTAAGCTCTGTTTATTGCAAAAATAAAGGTACAAAGACAGAGCATCGGTATTACAATCTAGCATACAGTATTCATATAAATGCCCTTTTCAATTAAAAGAACTAAAAAGTGCAATAAACTTCAGAAAAAAATAAACAATTTATTTAAAAAAAAAGTGTTTCCCTGTGTCATTTTGAATTCCTTCAAATATAGCAGCAAGTTTAGTAAGTTTATGAGCGAAGAACAGGGTTGCCCTCAGTAGTAGCAATGTACATATTTTACTTTATTTCCTTATTTATACATGTGGTTTAACCGCTTGCCAACCAGTAAAACTGTGGCAAAATGGCACGGCTGGGCGAAACAACATTATCTTACGTCGCTTCGCCTTTTGGCCACTAGGAGTGCGTGTGGGCGCAATGACCAGAGAGAGAACCGGGATCTGTGTGTGTAAACACACAGATCCCGGTTCTTTCAGGAGAGAGGAGACAGATCGTGTGTTCATATGTGTATGTACACTGATCTTTCTCTCCTCCTAGACAGTCCCACCCCCCACAGTTAGAAACACACAGAGGGAACACAGTTAACCCCTTGATCGGCCCCTAGTGTTAACCCAATCCCTGCCAGTGACATTTACACAGTAATCAGTGCATTTTTATAGCACTGATCGCTGTATAATTGTCAATGGTTTCAAAAATGTGTCAAAGTGTCCTATGTGTCCGTCATAATGTTGCAGTCCCCGATAAAAATTGCAGACCGCTGCCATCACTAGTAAAAAAAAATAAAAATAATAAAAATGTCATAAATCTATCCCCTATTTTGTAGATGCTATAACTTTTACGCACACCAATCAATATGCACTTATTGTGTTTTTTTTTTACCAAAAATATGTAAAAGAATACATATCGGCCTAAACTGAGGAAAATATTAGTTTTTTTAATAAAAAATGTGGGATATTTATTATAGCAAAAATTTAAAGATATTGGTGGGTATTTACTAGAGGCAAATCCACTTTGCACTCCAAGTGCAAAGTGCACTTGAAATTGCACTGAAAGTGCACTTGGAAGTGCAGTCACTGTAGATCCGAGGGGCACATGCAAGGAGAATAAAAAAACAGCATTTTAGTTTGCACATGATTGGATAATAAAATTAGCAGAGCTTCCCTTCAGTTCAGATCTACCCCTCAGATTTACAGCGACGGCACTTCCAACTGCACTTTCAGTGCAATTTCAATTGCACTTTGCACTTGTAGTGCAAAGTGGATTTGCCTTTCGTAAATAACCCCCGTTGTGTTTTTTTTTAAATTGACGCTCTTCTTTTGTTTATGGCACAAAAAATGAAAAACACAGAGGCAATCAAATACCACCAAAAGAAAGCTCTATTTGTGGGAAACAAAGGTCAATTTTGTTTGGTACAGCATTGCACGACTGCGCAATTGTCAGTTAAAGCGATGTGCCCAATCGCGAAAAATGGCCTGGTCATTGAGCAGCCAAATCTCCCGGGGCTGAAGCGGTAAAGATAACGTATTGAGGAATTGTACATATTTTAATTTATCAAATATGGCCAGTATTAAAAATGCATTTTTATTTTTTAGCCAGGTGAATGTTAAATATTGAATACAAATATTTTATATTCTTATTACCAGACAGAAGATGGAGCATTATGGTCCCTAACATGTTTTCCTGTATTTCCTTACTTCATTTGTTCCTTTGTTGTTAAAAGCCTTATGTTTACGGATCTTAACAGCTCAATCTAAATTTTAACCACTTGCTTACTGGGCACTTAAACCCCCTTCCTGCCCAAGCCAATTTTCAGCTTTCAGCGCTGTCACACTTTGAAAGACAATTGCGGGGTTATGCTACAGTGTACCCAAATGAAATTTTTATCATTTTTTTCATCCAGATAGAGCTTTCTTCTTCTTTCTGGGTTTTTTATTTTTTGCTAAATAAAAGAATAAAGACTGAAAATTTGGAAAAAAAAACAAAACTGTTTCATAGTTTGTTATAAAATTTTGAAATTTTGAAAACAGGTAATTTTTCTCCTTCATTGATGTGCGCTGTTGAGGCTGCACTGATGGGCACTGATAGGCGGCGCTGATGGGCACTGATAGGTGGCACTGATAAGGCGGCACTGATGAGGCGGCACTGATGGGTGGCACTGATAAGCACTGATAGGTGGCACTGAGAAGTGGCACTGATGGGTGGCACTGATGGTTGGCACTGAAGGGCATTGATAGGTGGCACTGAAGGGAACTGATAGGTGGCACTGATAAGCGGCACTGATGATCACTGATGGGTGGAACTGATGACACTGGTAGGCACTGGTAGGTGACACTGATAGGCAGCACTGATCTGTGGCACTGATTATGAGACACTGATGGGCGTTGATTGGCAGCACTGGTGGGTATTGATGGGTGGCACTGTGAGCACTGGTAGGTGGCACATGTGGGTACTGATAGGTGGCACTGGTAGGTGGCACAGTGGGCACTGGCAGCTGACACTGATGTGCACAGAAAATGCAGCCGCGGCTTTCTGTGTGAGGGTCCAATGTCCCTCTGACAGAAACCGGTGATCAGCTTTTTTTTTCCCTCACACCAACAGCGAGAGAAAAAAATATTGATTACTGAGCTTCTGTTTACATCTCATAAACTCGGTGATCACAGAGTGCGCTGCACGTGACCTGCAGGGATGCGCAGACAGTGCTTGCTCGGGAGGACGTCCATGGATGCCCTCCAGGCAATTAGGGCCCACACTGTAGGCATCTTTCGGCTACAGTGCGGGCAGCAAGTAGGTACAACAAACAACTGAGTCATAACAGTGACTCATCCTTCTTCGAATCCACAATCTGTACCGCTCCATCATTGTACTCTGCAAATTCTTTCTGCATTTTTGTGTCTATACACAAATAATGCCAGCTTGACAGTCCCTACCTTTAGCCTTCATTCACACCAATGAGATTTGTCATGCAATTTGACAGTTCATAATCTCATGACAAGACTCACCCTATTTTTGGCACTGGAACCGTTCAAAACGTTGCAACTCAAGTTGCAGCAACTTTGAAAAAGGTTCCTGTGGGGGGAAGTGGGCAGAGCTGAGCGGAGCAGACATGCCTGCCTGAAGCTCCTCTCTCAGAGGAAGGTAAAAGCCTTATATTAGTGGCTTTTAGCAAGACACTCGCACACAAATAGAACCTACCTGTGCCCTTTGAGTTCAGGTAGCCGCAGTTTAGCTACAAGTGATCCTCTGTGGGATATGAGGAAGAGAAACAGCAAAAACACACTAGCCCATTCTATAGCTAAAATGGCGCCGCCGACATTCTCCTCAGGTACCTCACGCAGCCCTGTGAGAGCCTTAGAGGCAAACACACAGGTATTGAACAATTCAGAAGAAGAAGAATGGGATTCTGTGCGTGGGGAAGATTCCTCTCAGAGTGAACATACAGTGGGGATGGAAAGTATTTAGACCTCCTTAAATTTTTAACTCTTTGTTATATTGCAGACATTTGCTAAAATCATTTTTTTTCTCATTAATGTACACACAGCACCCCATATTGACAGAAAAACACAGAATTGTTGACATTTTTGCAGATTTATTAAAAAAGAAAAACTGAAATATCACATGGTCCTAAGTATTCAGACCCTTTGCTCAGTATTGCTCACCCTTTTGATCTAATACAGCCATGAGTCTTTTTTCACACCTGGATTTGGGGATCCATTGCCATTCCTCCTTGCAGAGCCTCTCCAGTTCTGTCAGGTTGGATGGTAAACTTTGGTGGACAGCCATTTTTAGGTCTTTCCAGAGATGCTTAATTGTTAAGTCAGGGCTCTGGCTGGGCCATTCAAGAACAGTCATGGAGTTGTTGTGAAGCCACTCCTTTGTTATTTTAGCTGTGTGCTTAGGGTCATTGTCTTGTTGGAAGGTACACCTTCGGCCCAGTCTGAGGTCCTGAGCACTCTGGAGAAGGTTTTCGTCTGAATACTTTCCGTCCCCACTGTATATCCTCAGCAATGTTAAAAGAAATTGAAAAAATGCTTCAAAAGGCCTTAATGTATCACTAAAGAAATTAGGGATCTGGGCCATGGCTTGCCAGAGCTTGAAACACGTGTTGATGACATGGAAGACTATGCTGTGAACTATACAGCAAAGGTTGAAAATCTCAAAGATGAAAATTTAATGCTGCAGACCCGTTTGGAGGATTATGAAAACTGAGCAAGACGCTCAAATGTACGCATAGGAGGTATTCCTGAATCTGTGATAGATTTACAGGCCACAATGTTAGCACTATTGCTGGAATTACAACCAGCCATTCCAGTTGAATGCCTTGAAATGGGCAGAGTTCATAGAGCTTTGACCCAAAAAAAACCTGAGGGCCCCCCTCGGGATATCATTGCTAAATTTCATTTTTATTGCACAAAGTAACAGCTTCTGTCTGCAGCAAGAGGAAAAGAGTCTCTAATCTTCCAAGGTCACAATTATCAACTCTTTGCTGACCTGTCGATGTTAACAATCAATAAAAGATGGGCCTTGAAACCTCTGTTTCCAGTACTACAACAAAATCAAATAACCTACCAATGGGGCTTTCCCTTTTCAGTCCAGTTCTCATATCCTGGTTCCAAATATACTTGTCGTTCTGCAATTGAGTTACAAAACACCCTTCAAGACATACATCTGATGACTCCATTACAGAATCCAGAAACTTTACGTAGTAGACCTAGTTTCATCATCTGCACACAAGTCGCACACAAGTCTCCTAGGGAAGAATCAACAACAAATAAAAGAGGTTGTCTCAGATCCCCAGATCCAGATCCTGTTGTTATCCAGATCCTTCTGGTTATCCATCTTATGGCATTATGATTTCCCCAATTTTTCCTATAATTATTTCTTATTTAAATCATAATTCTCAATTTTTTTCTATATATTTTAATATTGGGTTTTTGATTTGATTTACATATTTTTTTTTTACTTTCATTTTACATATACACGAGGTAGTTTTGAAGATTTTTCAGCTCATTTTGCCTAAATATTTTTTCTTGATTTTCCAAATAATTTAAATACAGTTTCCATAATGTTACTGTTTCTCAGAAATGTTTATCTATTAGATTTCATTTCAGAATCTTCCTTAATAATCCCATCCAGGATTATTAGGATTTACAGTTTTTGTTTGGGCTAATATATCCTGGTTTTATCTCATACCCTTGTAATGATTTGGTTACTGGCTTTTATTATCTTCTGAGATAGTTCCCTGCATTGCCCACTTGTTACCCTCAGTTAGTTCATAATAATAGTGGACAACTGAAAGTGGCCAATGTATCCTTGGAGGGTGACTTTTTCTCCTCCCAATGACCAGGTTATATGGACATATATGTTTAACATAATATATTTGATATCTATGATCCTTACTTCCCTCATGATCTTACCATTCTCTTTCTTTCTATCTTTTTCTATCTCCCCTTCCCCAAAGGTAGGGTCATTCAAATATTGCTCAGGACTATCAGGTATTATATTTCACAAATTCATAATCCCATGGCCACCTTAAATATATTATCCCTGAATGTACAGGGACTCAAAATTCCACAAAAATGCACCAAAGCTTTCCACTCCTTTTCTACTGCCTTCAAGAAACACATTTTACAACTCAATCCACTCCTAAATTCTTTTGTGCACTACAGGGCTGGACTGGAACAAAAATTTGGCCCTGGACTTTATCCAGACCGGCCCACTTTAATTTTGCATACACGCACAAAAACAGTATACAAACTATACGCAATTGCGCAATATAGATACAGACATGGATACGGATTGCATTTGGAATGGATCTGATGGAAGTGGTGTGGCCTTTGTATGGGGCATCAGAGCGGGCCGGGGGAAAACCGCCACCCTACCCCCCGGTAGGGAGACCACATCTCCAAACTGCCATTCAGGGACAATTTTGCCAAGGACCGGGGGGTGAATGTAGTCTCAAAGATGATGGCAAATTCAGCGGTGGGGGTGATTTGTCGGGTGAATGGCTGGTGCTAGCACTGAAATCATCCCGGCACCATACATAATATGGTGTCAGGATGATCAAATCACATTATTTCTATTACTACATTGTAATATATAATGAAATAGTTCAACTCACCATAATGGAGAGGGAACCCTGAGCTTGTAATTTGCCACTTGATGCAGCGTGTCACGTGCCACCATCGCCTGTCACCAGATGCAGTGTGTCACTTGCCACCGTCGACTGCCACCAGATGCAGCATGTCACTTGCCTCTGTCTCCTGCCACCAGATGCAGCGTGTCACTTGTCACTGTCTCCTGCCACCAGATGCAGCATGTCACTTGCTACTGTCTCCTGCCACCAGATGCAGCTTGTCACTTACCACCAAATGCAGCCTGTCACCATTGCCTGCGACCTGATGCAGCATGTCATTTGCCACTGTCGCCTGCCACCAGATGCAGCATGTCACTTTCCACCATCGGCTGCCACCAGATGCAGCCTGTCACCTCTGCCTGTGACCTGATGCAGCATGTCATTTGCCACTATAGCCTGCCACCAGATGCAGCATGTCACTTTCCACCATCGCCTGCCACCAGATGCAGCGTGTCACTTGCCACGTCTCCTGCCACCAGATGCAGCTGTCAGGGGCATGTCAGTAGCCGTCGGGCGAATCTGCGTGTACGGAGGTGCACGAGGAGTCTTTCTAGGACAATTCAGCTCAATTCCCCACCAGGGGGCACCGGAGCGCTCCTGCGTGTGCCCGTAAGCGCGTCCGCGCATACGTGCGCGCGCCCATTCGCGCTAGCGCTGTTTTGGCGCCAAGGTCCCTTTAAAAGAATGACAGGTGCTCATGTCAGGTGCTGTTCGTCTGCAGCTCTGCATCTGAAGTTCCTGTATCTGCCTATCTGTTATTTTGCTAGTGACCCGGCTACGTCTGACCATTCTCCAGTCTCCTATCCGACCCGGCTTGCCTGACCTTGCTTATTCTGTTACCTGTTGCCGAACTCCTGCCTGCCTGACTATCCTTGGATCATCCCTCCTGTTTATACCTGCCTGATCTCCTGCCAAAACGGACTGTCTGACCTTGCTTGCCTGTGTCCTGTGACGCTGCTCTCAGCCTGCTTGTTTTGCATCCAGCTGCTGTCTTCGCATCTGTCTGCCTACCTCTCGGCCTGCACCAGCTTACCTGCATCCGCAGCTCAGCCATCCCTGAGGGACATCCTTCCAGTTCCGGTATCTGCTTCTGCTGGAACCTGCATCAGGCCCTCCTACCCACTGCGCTCAGGAGACCACTGCTCCCACTTCCAGCGGCTCCTGAACCAGCGTTTAAGAGAGGTCTCCTTGTACCAGTCAGGCTCAACTACCAGGTACCTAACAGTAGGAACAGCCATGACTGAGCCTGCAGGAGAGACCTCTCCCATCAAGGAGATCTGTACGCACTTAGCAGCTCTCACCTAAGCAGTAAAGACTTTACAGGACAGTTACAACAGACTGGAGGGTCAACTGTTAAACCTCAGTGGTCCCGGTGGTGTGGCTCCTGCTTCCGCAGCCGCTCCAGTACAGGCTGCTGCACCACCCTCTGTGGTCATGCTTCCACCGGAACCAAGAGTCCCTGTTCCTGAAAAGTTTTCTGGTGACCGAACCAAGTTTTTGGCTTTCCGCAGCGCTTGTCAACTTTATTTCGGCTTACAGCCACGGACTTTTTCCTTGGAAGCCACCAAAGTTGGATTTGTCATATCCCTCCTGCAGGGGGAACCCCAGACCTGGGCCCACCGCCTGCTTGAAACCAACGCTATACAGATTCAGTCTTTACCCGCCTTTTTTGAAGCCATGGCCCAGCTATATGAGGACCCTCAGCTGGCTGCCACCGCTGAGGCAGCTTTGTTCGCGCTCCAGCAAGGCCGTAGGCCAGCCGAGGACTATGTTATGGACTTTCGACGCTGGAGCGCGGACACTCAATGGAACAACGCAGCCCTACGCCACCAGTTCCGCATGGGGCTATCTGAGGGTCTTAAGGTTGAACTTGCCCAGGTAGGAATGCCTGACACCTTGGAGGAGCTCATTGCTATTACTATCCAAATTGACCGACGCCTTCGTGAGCACGGGTCTGAACAATCTTCTCAACAAACGCGGCCTATGTGGATGACAGCAAGAGCCCCGCTGCCTGCCTCCCGGTATCTACCTTCTGCCGGCCCAAGTCCAGTCAACCAAACAATTGATGCTCCTGAACCTATGCAACTGGGACTTATGCATACTACTCTGACCCCTGAAGAACGGGCACGCAGGCGCCAACTGAATCTTTGTCTCTATTGTGGCGGGACGGGCCACTATGTGAACAACTGCCCAGTAAAGATCCGTAAGTGTTTTTCTTCAACTCCAACCAGTTTATCCGCTTTAACAGCCAATGTCACTCAACTTGTTCTCCCTCTCTCATTACAGCTCCAGGGAAGAACAATTCAAGTCAACGCCATTGTTGATTCCGGGGCATGTAGCTGCTTTGTTGACTCTGTTTTTGCTGCCCAACAAGATCTTCCTTTAAAGAATAAAACACACAGACTTTCAATTTTTCTGGCAGATGGGTCCCATATAAGATCTGGACAGGTCTCTCAAGAAACCCTTCCTCTGTCTGCTACCTGCTCATCTCAGCACCGAGAAATCCTAGTCCTGGATGTTATTTCATCACCGCTTTTCCCAATCATTTTGGGTATGCCCTGGCTTCAAGCCCACAATCCTCTTGTTAACTGGGCCACGGGCGAGATCAAGTTTCAGTCACCCTATTGCCAAAGACATTGTCTGCCTGAACCTGTTAATTCTGCTGCTACCTTACTTTGTATGGACATTGACCCAGATCTGCTTCAAGACGTACCAGAGGTCTATCAGGAATTTGCAGATGTGTTCAGCAAGAAGGGAGCAGACTCTCTGCCACCCCATCGTCCCTATGACTGCAATTGAGTTGCTTCCTGGAGCTGAGATTCCTTTTGGGCGCATCTTTCCGCTATCTGAAAAAGAACAAGAGGCACTTAAGGTTTACATAAACGAAAATCTTGAAAAAGGCTTCATCCGACAGTCCACTTCACCAGCTGGTGCGGGAATATTTTTTGTCTCCAAAAAAGATCAAACGCTTCGCCCTTGTGTGGACTATCGGGAGCTAAACAAAGTTACGGTCAAAAACCGTTATCCGTTGCCCCTAATACCTGAACTGTTCCAAAAATTAAGGTCTGCCATCATCTTTACCAAATTAGATCTGAGAGGGGCCTACAATCTGGTCCGCATTCGGGCCGGGGATGAATGGAAGATGGCCTTCCGGACCCGTTTTGGACACTATGAATACCTAGTCATGCCCTTCGGCCTTTGCAATGCTCCTGCCACGTTTCAGCATCTGGTCAATGATGTGTTTAAAGATTTCCTGGACATCTTTCTAATCGTCTACTTGGACGATATTCTAATTTTCTACAGTTCACTCGAGCAACATAGGGAACATGTCCCTAAAGTCCTGGCCCGACTCCGCCTGCACAGATTGTATGCTAAGGCGGAGAAGTGCAAATTTGAACAAAAGGAGATTTAGTTCCTGGGGTTAGTGATCTCCCCAACCGGCATCAAAATGGATCCTCAGAAGGTGTCTGCTGTGTTAGAATGGCCAGCACCCATGGACAAGAAGGGCGTACAATGCTTCATTGGGTTTGTAAACTTTTATAGGAAGTTTATCAGGGGGTTCTCTGCCATCATCTCCCCCATCACACAGCTAACTAAGCAGAATCTTCGTTTCCACTGGAGGCTCAGGGGGCCTTTGAAGAGTTAAAGAGACGTTTCACGTCAGCTCCGATTCTTAGCCATCCTGACCCATCTTTGCCCTTTATCCTGGAGGTTGATGCTTCTGAGGTAGCTGTGGGTGCTATTATTTCCCAACGGCAAGGCAACAAGGACCTGATGCATCCCGTAGGGTTCTTTTCTAGGAAACTTTCACTGGCTGAGCGGAACTACGATGTGGGGGACCGGGAGCTACTTTTCTGGACATCTTTCTAATCTTTCTAATCGTCTACTTGGACGATATTCTAATTTTCTACAGTTCACTCGAGCAACATAGGGAACATGTCCCTAAAGTCCTGGCCCGACTCCGCCTGCACAGATTGTATGCTAAGGCGGAGAAGTGCGAATTTGAACAAAAGGAGATTTAGTTCCTGGGGTTAGTGATCTCCCCAACCGGCATCAAAATGGATCCTCAGAAGGTGTCTGCTGTGTTAGAATGGCCAGCACCCATGGACAAGAAGGGCGTACAATGCTTCATTGGGTTTGTAAACTTTTATAGGAAGTTTATAAGGGGGTTCTCTGCCATCATCTCCCCCATCACACAGCTAACTAAGCAGAATCTTCGTTTCCACTGGAGGCTCAGGGGGCCTTTGAAGAGTTAAAGAGACGTTTCACGTCAGCTCCGATTCTTAGCCATCCTGACCCATCTTTGCCCTTTATCCTGGAGGTTGATGCTTCTGAGGTAGCTGTGGGTGCTATTATTTCCCAACGGCAAGGCAACAAGGACCTGATGCATCCCGTAGGGTTCTTTTCTAGGAAACTTTCACTGGCTGAGCGGAACTACGATGTGGGGGACCGGGAGCTACTTGCTATCAAGACAGCTTTGGAGGAATGGAGGTATTTGCTTGAAGGCGCAGTCCACCCAGTACTGATTTATACGGATCACAAGAATCTGGAATATTTAAGATCTGCTAAAAGACTAAAACCCAGACAGGCCCGTTGGGCTCTATTCTTTACATGGTTTTGTTTCCATATCACCTACTGGCCGGGATCCAAGAATGTAAAGCCAGACGCGCTGTCGCGCATGTTTGATAATCCTAAAGACTTTTCTGTACCTGACACTATTCTGCCGGCAAATAGTTTCCTTCTCCTTCAAACAGATCTTCTGTCCATGATCAGAGAAGAATCCCCAGAACCTTCAAGTCTCCAGGGGTCCTCTTTAACATCTCGAGATGGACTATTATGGAGGGGAAGTCAAATTTTTGTACCAGAGAACGTCCGAGTCAAGGTGCTGACACTTTTGCATGATCATCCACTTGCAGGACATTTTGGGGTCCGTAAGACCCTTGAGCTGGTGCAGCGCACCTTTTGCTGGCCTAACCTGAAGGAATTTTGCAGAAAATATGTCAACTCCTGTTCTGTCTGCATCCAGAATAAAACTCCCAGGAACAGAGCTTGGGGACTACTAAGACCATTGCCTATACCAGATAGGCCCTGAAGGATGATAGCAATGGACTTTATAGTTGAATTGCCATGTTCTGAGGGATGTTCGGCGATCCTTGTGGTCGTTGACCGGCTATCCAAAATTTCCCACTTTGTGCCCCTAAAAGGAACACCTTCTGCTGTGGAGACGGCCCATGTGTTCATTAGGGAAATTGTCAGGTTACACGGAATCCCTGCAAATATAGTGTCCGATAGGGGGGTACAGTTTACTTCACGCTTTTGGAGAGCCCTTTGTGAAAATCTGAAAATGGGCAAACTGAAAGGACAAATCAGACTCTGGAGCAATACATTAGGTGTTTTACATCTTTTGTGCAAGATGATTGGGTGTCCTTGCTGCCCCTAGCGGAATTCGCTTACAATAATGCCAGTCACTCTGCCACCGGTCAATCCCCTTTCTTTGCCAATTATGGGTTTCATGCATCTTTTTTACCAGATTTTCTTTCAGAATCCTCAGTTCCAGCGGTCCAGGACACAGTGCAGTTCCTCAGTCATAATAACCGGATCTTGCAGGAAGCGGTATCCAAGGCGCAAGCGGACAATAAGAGGTTCTTTGATCAGAAAAGAAGAGGAGATCTAAACCTTCAGCTTGGCGACAAGGTATGGCTGTCTACCAATAATATTAGATTGACATGTCCTTCCAAGAAGCTTGCCCCTAAATTTATTGGGCCTTTCCCTGTGAAAAGGAAAATTAACGAGGTGTCTTATGAATTATGCTTACCTGACTCACTTAAGATACACCCTGTGTTTCACGTGTCACTCTTGAAGCCTGCTGTAGATGATCCCTTTCCTGATAGGGGCACCAGGGTCCCTGAACCAGTTCTGGTGGATGGCAATGAGGAGTATGAAGTGGAAGCCATCCTTGACTGCAGAAAGAGGTCTGGGCAAGTACAGTTTTTAATTAAGTGGAAGGGGTATGGTCCGGAAAACAACTCATGGGAACCTGACTGTAATATTCATGCCAAACGTTTGATTCATGCCTATTTCTCTGCCCATCCTGAAAAGAAGAGTTATCTGGGCATCCAGAGGCTGCCCGTTGGGAGGGGGAAATGTCAGGGGCATGTCAGTAACCGTCGGGCGAATCTGCGTGCACGCAGGTGCACGAGGAGTCTTTCTAGGACAATTCAGCTCAATTCCCCACCAGGGGGCACCGAAGCGCTCCCGCGTGTGCCCGTACGCGCGTTCGCGGGTACGCACGCGCCCGTTCGCGCTAGCGCTGTTTTGGCACCAAGGTCCCTTTAAAAGAATGACAGGTGCTCATGTCAGGTGCTGTTCGTCTGCAGCTCTGCATCTGAAGTTCCTGTATCTGCCTGTCTGTTATTTTGCTAGTGACCCGGCTACATCTGACCATTCTCCAGTCTTCTATCCGACCCGGTTTGCCTGACCTTGCTTATTCTGTTACCTGTTGCCGAACTCCTGCCTGCCTGACTATCCTTGGATCATCCCTCCTGTTTATACCTGCCCGATCTCCTGCCAAAACGGACTGTCTGACCTTGCTTGCCTGTCTCCTGTGACGCTGCTCTCAGCCTGCTTGTTTTGCATCCAGCTGCTGTCTTCGCATCTGTCTGCCTGCCTCCCGGCCTGCACCAGCTTACCTGCATCCGCAGCTCAGCCATCCCTGAGGGACATCCTTCCAGTTCCGGTATCTGCTTCTGCTGGAACCTGCATCAGGCCCTCCTACCCACAGCGCTCAGGAGACCACTGTTCCCACTTCCAGCGGCTCCTGAACCAGCGTTTAAGAGAGGTCTCCTTCTACCAGTCAGGCTCAACTACCAGGTACCTAACAGCAGCGTGTCACTTGCTACTGTCTCCTGCCATCAGATACAGCTTGTCACTTACCACCAAATGCAGCCTGTCACCATTGCCTGTGACCTGATGCAGCATGTCATTTGCCACTGTCGCCTGCCACCAGATGCAGCATGTCACTTTCCACCATCGCCTGCCACCAGATGCAGCCTGTCACCATTGCCTGTGACCTGATGCAGCATGTCATTTGCCACTGTCGCCTGCCACCAGATGCAGCATGTCACTTTCCACCATCGCCTGCCACCAGATACAGCATGTCAATTGCCACCATCACTGCTACCAGATGCAGCGTGTCACTTGCTACTCTCTCCTGCCACCAGATGCAGCGTGTCACTTGCTACTATCTCCAGCCACCAGATGCAGCATTCACTTGCCACTGTCTCCTGCCACCAGATGCAGCTTGTCACTTGCCACCATCACCTGCAACCCAGATGAAGTGTATCACTTGTCACCTACTGCTAGAGAGAGGGCAGGGAGAGAGAGAGAGGGGGGAAGGGGATGGGGGAGAGAGAATTGTCAGGATCTGGTCAGTGAAAGTGCTCAGCTCACTCACTTGAATGGTCCAGGGGGGCTCACAGTCAGCTTTAATGTGGCTGTCAGCTGCTTGTTTAATCTTCCCATCCCCTCTTCCTCTTCATAGATGCAGCACACGGGCAAGGAGAAAGGGGTGGGAGAAGCAGTGTGTGTCACAAGCTCATCCAGGCATGCTGGATGGAGCAGTGTGAGGATCCCCTCTACTAGAGCAGCTGCACCGAGCTGGCTGTCACCAGCTGGCTATCATGAAACGGCAGCGGCCGTCGGAGGAATTCTGTCCCCACCTGCGTGACCTATCATTCACCTATCACAACGGCAAAGCCAAAGTAAGTGCTCCAAAAGCCTGTCGGCTCTGTGCTGTAGTAGTAGGCGGGCCGGCAACAATAAGAAGCCTACAGCTATGATAGCAGCAGAGAAGCCGCCCTGAACGATGAAGCTCCCAGTATGCTCCCACCATCCTGGCCCAGTCCACCCCTGAATTGCCGCCCCTCTCAGACTGCCACCTGGGCTGGCCCTGGGCAGTACAGCAGTGCTCAAATAATGGCTGTGCTAGTTGCGCAGCCATTTCTTTGACAAGCTGTCTGTCAAAAACCAGCCCACTGAGCCATCAGCCCACCGGGAAACTCCCAGGTGGTACAAATGGCCAGTACATGCCTGGTGCACTATAGCCACAGGTATTTACAGCCTCCGCTGCAACCAAACAGTGTGGTGTACTTATTACCTTCCATCAGAATGCGCCTTTCACAACTTTAAAAGAGAATAAAGACCCAGAGTGTAGATACTTGATCCTTACAGGTAATTTAGCTGATTCTGCTGTTCAAATAGTATCCTTATTCCATATTCCCACTTACCCTATGGGAAGCACATCAACCATTTCTTCGGGGGATTTGTTTAAGACAAGCTACACTGTTTAATAGAGAGCACAAAACACTGCAGCAAATTGGAAGCAGATTTTAACACTAGTTATATGGCATTTCAAAATAACCCCTCTCCAAAATGAAAGTTAAATTGGACAAGGCCAAACTGGAGTTTGATTTATTTCTTACAGAAACAGCTGACAAAACACTTAAAAGATCAAGCCATAACTATTACATTAAGGCTAATAAACCTGACACCCTTTTGGCACATACACTTAAATCTTACCAAAAACCCTCTCAACCAATACGCCTGAAAATTTCCAGAGATACAGTATATATTCTAATGAACCTGTGAAAATACTACAAAAGTTTAGATTAAACTTAGCGACATTATATTCACCTGAAAAGGAGCTGGATACCTCTAAGGCAGATGATTTTTTTCCTATATCTCTCTCTCCCCTCATAATCACAAATACAAACAGACTTGCTAGAAGATCAGATCTCGGCTAATGAAGTGCTCAATGCTATAAAAACATTAAAACTTAACAATAGACCTGGACCCGATGGGTTCTCTGCTCTATATTTTCTTTCTTTTGCAGAAACTTTATCTCCTGTTTTAGCCAATGCCTTCAATTCCCTCCTCAAAGGTCAGTCTTTTAGACAGGAAAGACTGACAGCAATTATATGCATGCTTCTAAAAGGCCACACGATGATACAATTTGGTCGAATTATCGTCCTATTTCCCTGTTGAACCTAGACATCAAGATTCTAGCTAGGGTTCTTGCCACTAGATTGAGGAAATCTTATACTCCATGACCAAGTAGGTTTTATACCTGCTCGGCAAGCCAGTGATAATATTCGTTGGGCGGTCCTTTTATCTCACTCTGCTCACACTGCATTCCATCCTGTTTTCCCTCCTTAGACATTAAAAAGGCATTTGATTCTATATCATGGTCTTATATGCATTTTACTTTGCAGAAATGGGGCTTTGGCCCTCATTTCCTACAATGGATCACTGCATAATACAATCGACCTAAGGCATATATTAAATATGCGGGCTAAAAATCAGATGCATTTATTATAGGAAGGGGCACAAGACAAGGGTGCCCTCTTTCTCCTCTTCTATTCACCCTGCTTATCGAACCATTGACCCAGAGTATTAGAACTGATCCTTCCATTACAGGCATAGAACTAGGTGGATATCATCATAAGTTGTATTTATTTGCGGATGATATTCTCCTATTCTTATCTTCCCCACAAATATCTATCCCTAATCTTACGAACATTCTAAACAGGTTGTCAGTTATTTCAGGTCTTAAAGTTAATATGCAGAAATCAACAGCATTCAACATTTCATTATCTGATAAGGAGGCGTTTCCTACACAGAGTCTGCCTTACTTAGGTATCCAGCTCACCGCAGATCACAAAGATCTATCTTCTGCCAATTATCCAGCCTTATTGAAACAAACCACAAGTTTATTGTCAAAATGGTCATCTATTCCACTTACCTGGTTCGGGAAAATCAATTTAATCAAAATGACCATTCTTCCGAAATTGTTATATTTTTTTAGAGTTCTCCCTATACCCATGCCGGCTTATTTTTAAGAATTATACAGCAGAGAGTGATGGGGACAAATTAAACCAAGATTGCCTAAACAAACCTTATATCTTACCAAATTGTGAGGTGGCTTGGGTTTTCCTAATTTCATAACCTATTATAAGGCTGCTCAAGTGGCACAACTGTCAAAATATCAAGCTACTACAGAAACCCCCCTCTGGGTTGCAATAAAAGCAGTGGGCTGTGACCCTTTTCTCAATATAATATTAATTATATTATGGTTACATCCAAGGGATCGTAAGAACCTTCTGAACTCGATCGCTAAACATTCTTTATCATTATGGAATAGACACAGAACTATTTACAGTCCACAATCTTTACATAACCCACTCCTTTCATTCCACAAAAATCCGGCCTTTTATCCAGCAAATATATACAAAAAGTTGCCCTGGGACTTTAAATGAGGTGAGCACAGTTTAGCCACAAAGTAACAAGAATAAATGCAGTAAAAATATTTATTCAAAGATAGTATACATGCATGAGTGATGTAAACAATTACTGAGCCAACAAGACTGCACATGATAAAATTAACATTGATGTCATACAGTATGCACAGTTTCTGTGAGACTGTAGCTCGTTTCAGAGGTAGATGCATGTTTAAATGAGCTACAGTCTCGCAGAAACGCGTCAGGTCTTTTGATGCCTGTGCATACTCTATGACATTCATGCATTAATGTTTTTTTTACTCTTTATTTATCAAAATTTTCATATACAAAAAAACAGGTGAAAGAAAAAAAAATCCTTTCTACTCCTGTTTTCTCTACAGAGGTAATAATACACAATTGATTACAATAGAATACTCTTTCTTCTTTCCTCTTTCCTCCCCTATAATTAACCAACCTTATCCCCTCTCCCACCCATCCCCCCCCCTTACTCCTTACTCCTAGACCCTTTTTACTTCAATATAGTCTTTTGTCAGTTTGAACAATTTCCATTTTTCCTTCTAATGTTATTGACCTCCTCTTTCCAGCCTTCCAGAAATCAAAAGTGATAATTTTAAAGGCTTATATGCAAGTTATTGTCATAAAAAGTGTTTGGAGACCTGGGTCCTGCCCCAGGGGACATGGATCAATGCAAAAATAATTTTTAAAAACTGACTTTTTTTGGGAGCTGTGATTTTAATAATGCTTAAAGTGAAACAATAAAAGTGTAATATTCCTTTAAATTTCATACCTGTCTATAGTATTTACCAAGGGGACCCCCAGATCCCGGCCCCCCCTGTGTGAAATGGTAAGGGGGTACAAAAGTACCCCTACCATTTCACAAAAAAACTGTCAAAAATGTTAAAAATGACAAGAGACAGTTTTTGACAATTCCTTTATTTAAAATCTTCTTTTTTCCATCTTCTTTCTTCTATCTTCTTTCTTCTATCTTCCTTCGGTTTCTTCCTCCATCTTCTTCTTCTTCTGGTTCTTCTGGTTCTTCCTCCGGTGTTCTCGTCCGGCATCTTCCTCCGCAGCGTCTTCTTCCCTTCTTCTTCTTGGCCGCTCCGCATCCATGACGGGAGGCTTCCGCTGTGTGGCGCTTCTCCTCTTCTGACGGTTCTTAAATAACGGAGGGCGGGGCCACCCGGTGACGTAATGGGTGACCCCGCCCCTCTCTGACATCACGGGGAATGCCACAGGGAAGTCCCCATCAATTCCCTGTGCATCAGAGGGGGACAGGGTCACCGGGTTGCCCCGCCCTCCGTTATTTAAGAACCATCAGAAGACGAGAAGCGCCACACAGCGGGAGCCTCCCATCATGGATGCGGAGTGGCCTGAGAAGAAGGAAAGAAGACGCCACTGAGGAAGATGCCGGACGAGAACACCGGAGGAAGAACCAGAAGAACCAGAAGAAGAAGAAGATGGAGGAAGAAACTGAAGGAGGATAGAAGAAAGAAGATAGAAGAAAGAAGATGGAAAAAAGAAGACTTTAAATAAAGGAATTGTCAAAAACTGTCTCTTGTCATTTTTACCATTTTTGACAGTTTTTTTGTGAAATGGTAGGGGGTACGTTTGTACCCCCTTACCATTTCACACAGGGGGGTGGCCAGGATCTGGGGGCCCCCTTGTTAAAGGGGCTTCCATATTCCGATAAGCCCCCCACCCGCAGACCCCCACAACCACAGGGCAAGGGTTGTGGTGATGAGGTCCTTGTCCCCATCAACATGGGGACAAGGTGTTTTGGGGGGCTACCCCAAAGCACCCTCCCAATGTTGAGGGCATGTGGCCTGGTACGGTTTAGGAGGAGGGCCCTCTCATCCCCCGTCTTTTTCTGCAGCCTGCCAGGTTGCATGCTCCGATAAGGGTCTGGTATGGATTTTTGGGGGGACCCCACGCCATTTTTTAAAAAAATTTTGGCGCGGGTTCCCCTTAAAATCCATACCAGACCTGAAGGGCCTGGTATGAAAATTAGGGGAACCCCCCACGCCATTTTTTTTTTAATTTTGGTTCGGGGTTCCCCTGTGGGGAATTCCCATGCCGTTTTTATCAATGAACTTTTATGTGTATTGTTGGACCGACAATTCATTAATAGCCGCGAGTAGTTTTAAATTACTTTTTTTCCTTTGAAATGTCATTTTGCTGTCAGACTGTTCTAAACACTGGAAACATGCGCACCTTTACAGGCATACTATAGACACCCCCCCAGGTACGAAATTTAAAGGAATATTACACTTTTATTGTTTCACTTTAAGCATTATTAAAATCACTGCTCCCGAAAAAACGGACGTTTTTAAAACTTTTTTTTGCATTGATCCATGTCCCCTGGGGCAGGACCCAGGTCCCCAAACACTTTTTATGACAATAACTTGCATATAAGCCTTTAAAATTAGCACTTTTGATTATTCATGTTCGAGTCCCATAGACTTTAACTGTGTTTGCGTGTTTATACAAATTTTTTGCCTGTTTGCATGTTCTGGTGCGAACCGAACAGGGGGGTGTTCGGCTCATCCCTATTCATCTCTATTATTCTATTATTAACTGAGGATCTCAAAATTTTTCCTATCTCTTGACTTTCCCCCCGTTGTCCAATTTCCCTTTCCCATTTTTTTATATATGTCGGAACTTCAACCTCCCTTCCCTCTACAAGGATTTTATATACCCGTGGAATGCCCCCCCGTGCTGTTTCCCTATCGCATAATCGCTCTATTGCTGTCAGGTCTTCCCCTCCTCTCAACGGGCATGGCAGTGCCATTACAAAGTATTTGAGCTGAAGGTACCACCATTCAGTCATTATATCTTTTTTCATTTTTATATCGTGCAGTGAGCAAATTTTCCCTCTTTGTGTTATATGCCGTAGTTGTAAATTATCTTTTTTAATCCAGTTTCCCCCTATCGTACTTTTCCCTGGTGCAAAATAATTATTCTCTTTTAGTGCCATGAGTGGTGAATTAAATTCCTATTTATTCTGTTTGTGCAACAAATCCCATACCCTCAAAACGTATCATACCCATCTTTTATCAATCCTTAATTTAGTCCATTCTACCAAACGTGTTAAAACCACCGCTTCGTAGTACTTTTTGAGATCTGGTACACTCAATCAACCCTGGTCTTTCCCTCTCTGTAAAATTGAGAGGGAAATCCTGGGTTTTTTATTCCGCCAAATTAGTTGTAATATTAGACTTTTAATCACTCTAAAATAGGCTGGGGGTAAATAAATGGGGAGCATCTGAAATTTATGCAAAATTTTGGGTAAAATAATCATTTTTAGTGCATTGATCCGACCAATCCAGAACAAGGGTTACCTCTACTTTTAGTTCCTCCAATAAAGGTATATAGTTTGCCTGGTAGATCTTCCCCAGGGATGCTGTTAATTTTATTCCCATGTAATTTATTCCCGTCTTCCTCCAAGGAAACTGGAATTCCTGTTGGAGGCTAGATTGTTCTTTTAAGTTTATATTTATATTTAAAATCTCTGATTTGCTTGGGTTAATCCTAAAGTTAGAAACCTCACCATATTCCTTTAATACCTTCAGCAGATTAGGGAAAGATACACAGGGATTAGAGATAAAGAACAAAACATCATCAGCAAATACAGGCAACTTATGTGTCTCTTCTCCTATCTCCATGCCCCCTATATCCACATTTCCCCTCACTGTCGTCAAGAGTGGCTCCAGCACCAGCACGAACAACAGCGGAGACAGGGAGCAACCCTGTCTTGTACCGTTGTACATCCTAAAGGGGGCTGACAATATTCCATTAACCTTAATGGCCACCCTAGGGCTCTTTTAGAGCACCTGTATGCACTCCCTCATCCTTGTGCCAATCCCAATGCCCTCCAACACTCCCATCATGAACCCCCAGTCTACTTGATCAAAAGCTTTTTCAGCATCAATCGATAAGAATAGACTGGGGGTTCTCCCCTCTCTTATTTTCTGGATCAGCAATAAAGTTTTTACCCCATTATCCTTACCCTCCCTTCCCGGCACAAAGCCCACCTGGTCAGGATGGACCAGTTCTGACATTACCTCTCTCATCCTTATTGCCAGCACTTTTGCAAATACTTTATTATCGGTGTTCAACAACGATATCGGCCTGTAGCTTGAGCATAGTGTTCTCTCTTTACCCTCTTTCAAAATAGTTGTTATTGTGGCCATCGAGGCTTCTTTGCTCAGTCTGTACCTCCTTCCCAACCCGTTAAAATATGTGCAAAGCCTTGGAGATAATATTTCCCTGAATTTTTTTAGGTACTCCATTGTAAAGCCATCTGGCCCTGGACTTTTCCCGGTTGATGACTCTCTTAATACATTATTTATCTCATCTGTTGTAATTGGGCTCTCAAGTGTTAGTGTGAATTCCTTTGATAAACAGGGCAAATTGGCTTTTTGAACATATTCTTTATTTTTATTTTTTTTACGGGCCTCCTGTTGTCCTTGTCCCCCCTCCTGCCTGTCAAAAGACACTCCCAATGTCTTTTGTATTATGTACCATTTCTCCGCTTTTATTTTGTATTTTCTCTATAAAATTTATTGATCTTTTTTTCCTCAACATCCTTGCTAGGGTCTTGCTATTTTTATTCCCCCATAGGTATCTATCTTTCGCTACGCTACTGAAGGTTCTCCTCCTTTCCCACTCCATGAGGTCCTTTAACTCATCCCTTTTTAATACTAATTCATGCTACAGCTCCCTGTCATCCCTTTTATTGTATTCATTCTTTTTTTGGCCTTGTTCTAATTAAAATGTTTCCTCTATTAGTTCCTCCTTCTTCTTATTCCTCTCCTTCCTTTTCCTTGCTCCCAATGATATCAAGATCCCCCTAATGTAAACTTTATGGGCCTCCCAGAAGGTATTCTCTGTGATCTCATCTGTCTCATTAAAGAGGAAGAATTGTTCCAACTTCCTTTTCAATAGGGATGAGCTTCGAGTTCGAGTCAAACTCATGTTCGACTCGAACATTGGCTGTTCGCAAGTTCGGCGAACAGCGAACAATTTGGGGTGTTCGCGGCAAATTTGAATGCCGCGGAACACCCTTTAAAGTCAATGGGAGAAATCAAAAGTGCTAATTTTAAAGGCTTATATGCAAGTTATTGTCATAAAAAGTGTTTGGGGACCTGGGTCCTGCCCCAGGGGACATGGATCAATGCAAAAAAAACTTTTAAAAACGGCCGTTTTTTCAGGAGCAGTGATTTTAATAATGCTTAAAGTGAAACAATAAAAGTGTAATATCCCTTTATTTTTCATACCTGGGGGGTGTCTATAGTATGCCTGTAAAGGGGCGCATGTTTCCTGTGTTTAGAACAGTCTGACAGCAAAATGACATTTCAAAGGCAAAAAGCCATTTTAAACTACTCGCGGCTATTGCATTGCCGGTCCAACAATACTCATAGAAGTTCATTGATAAAAACGGCTTGGGAATTCCCCACGGGGAACCCTGAACCATAATTAAAAAAAATAATGACGTGGGGGTCCCCCTAAATTCCATACCAGGCCCTTCAGGTCTGGTATGGATATTAAGAGGAACCCCGGCTAAAATTTTTTTTAAAAAATGACGTGGGGGTCCCCCTAAATTCCATACCAGACCCTTCAGGTCTGGTATAGACTTTTAAAGGGAACCCCACGCCAAAAAAAACAACCACGTGGGGTCCCCCAAAAATCCATACCAGACCCTTATCCAAGCACGTAACCTAGCAGGCTGCAGGAAAAGAGGGGGGGCGAGAGAGTGCCCCCCCTCCTGAACTGTACCAGGCCACATGCCCTCAACATTGGGAGGGTGCTTTGGGGTAGCCCCCAAAACACCTTGTCCCCATGTTGATGAGGACAAGGGCCTCATCCCCACAACCCTGGCCGGTGGTTGTGGGGGTCTGCGGGTGGGGGGCTTATTGGAATCTGGAAGCCCCCTTTAACAAGGGGACCCCCAGATCTTGCCCCCCTGTGAAATGGTAATGGGATACAAAAGTACCCCTACCATTTTACTAAAAAACTGTCAAAAATGTTAAAAATGACAAGAGACAATTTTTGACAATTCCTTTATTTGTGCCGCTGATGTGCCGCTACCCGCAGATGATCCGTTGCAGGGCTTAGCTCGCAGACTTGAGACCCAGGAATCGCATCAGACCCAGGTGATGCGATTCCTTCAGGATTTGGCATCCCATTTTGAACAGGTTCAGGCCTCATTAGGACCCCCGGTTCAACAACCTCAACCGCTATCTGCTGCTGCACCTATCGCACCAGTCGCAGCCACACATTCATTACATCTGCCAGCTCCGGCCCATTTCTCTGGGGACTCGAAGGCCTGCAGGGGGTTCCTTAGCCAGTGCACAATTCATTTTGAGCTTCTTCCCCAAAACTTCCTGTCCGATCGGGCAAAGGTAGCCTATATTATATCCCTCCTGTCCGGCGAGGCGTTAGCCTGGGCTGCCCCTCTGTGGGAACTAAATGATCCAGTGGTTTCTAGCCTGTCTGATTTCTTTTCGGAATATCTTCGAGGAACCGGGTCGTGTCTCCTCAGTGGTCAGCGCCCTTTTATGTCTCCATCAAGAGTCTGCTTCTGTGGTACAGTACGCTCTTCATTTTCGTACCTTGACTGCTGAGCTGAGTTGGAATAATGAGGCCCTAGTTGCAACCTTTTTACATGACCTCTCTGATAGAGTGAAGGATGAATTAGCAGGAAGATCTCTCCCTGCTTATCTGGATGGTGTCATCACCTTGTGTAACCAGATCGATATTCGCTTTTAGGAGGGGGCCCTGGAAAAAAGACGCCAGCACTCCCCGTTCTTTAGGCAGCCTGAGCTCGATGTCCCTTCTCTTCATTCCGAGGAGCACCTCCTGCCTGCTGAGGAACCTATGCAGCTGGGCCGAACCAAGTTATCTCCCGAAGAACGCACTAGGCGCAGAACTCTGGGCCTGTGCCTCTACTGTGGCGTCAAAGGTCATTTTTGTGATACTTGTTCTCTTCGTCCGGGAAAACGCTCAGGGCTAATACATCTGGAAGGTGGAGTATTGGACCCAGAAATATCCCCTTCGCCTTCTCGTCTTCTCCTTTCTGTGTTCCTTCATGTTGGCGCTTACCTCGTTCGGTCTCGCCATATCTGGATTCCGGAGCCGCTGGCAATTTCATGGACTGGGGAACTGCGTCTTCCATGAGACTTACACTTTTGCCCCTTACAACGCCATTGGTGGTCTTGGCGATTAATGGCACTGTTCTCCCAGGGGGCCCTATCCGCTTCCAGACCCTCGCTGTTAAGATGTAGGTAGAGACACTCCACCAGGAGTGAATATCCTTCCTTGTCTTGCCTAAGGCTTCATCTCCTATCATATTAGGTCTTCCTTGGTTACGGCTCCATTCTCCACATGTTGACTGGACTGCTGGACAGATCTTGACTTGGGGTTCCTCCTTTTCCTCCTCCTGCCTACTCAAGGTTACCCCAAAAGAGAAACTTCCTGTTGCCACCATCCCAGTATCTTCTGCTCTTCCTGCTGTATATAGCGATTTCTGGAATGTCTCCTGCAATAGTCGGGCTGAGGCACTCTCTGGGTTGTGTGGCACTCTGGATGAGGAGCCCACCTCTGAACCTGAGCCAATCGGTCACTCCAGTTTGCATGGCCATTTCCCTTTGCCTGTCCCTGGACCCCCTTGGACACACACCCAGGCTGACTCATCCACCAGTTCCACAGTCGCTACACCCTGCAATGCAATTCTGGTGGTCGCTGCACCTGGCGATGCTGTTCAGTCGGCCTCTGCACCAGTCCAGCCTATGCCCAGTGAGCTTCAATCTTTTGTTCAGGGCTCTCTGCATTCTGTTTGTGTTTCAGCTATCCAGCTTAACTCTTGTAACACGTCACCTTATAACCAACCTGACCTCAGGGATCCATTGACCTCTACCCAGTCTGATGATCCTGTGTTGGATGTCCAGCTCATCCTTAAGGGTCTGGGGGACCCTGCTCAGACTTCTGATGGTCTTCTCGTGCCCTTACCCATTTCTAAAAAGCCTTTAGTCCTCAATAAGTCCTTTCGTCCTCTCCCCACCTCGGTTCCAGTTTCTGAGGATAATCTAAAGTACGAGGTTAGTCAAGTTTTGGATTCCCGGCTCCGTAAAGGCATTCTTCAGTACCTCGTACATTGGAAAGGGTTTGGTCCTGAGGAGAGGTCTTGGATCACTGCATCTGAGGTCTTTGCTCCTTGTCTATTGAGGAGGTTCCATCTGGAGTTTCCCTTTAAGCCTGGGCACAGGCGGGGGAGTGGGAGGCCTCATAAGAGGGGGGGTACTGTCATGGTTATGCAATAGAGTTTGTTTGTCAGCTTACCTGTCTCCATGTGTTCATTTCTAAAGACCAGCTGACTCTCACCTGACTGGTTTTGTAACCTCTCCTCTAAGCATGGCCCCACCCCAGGCCCTATCAGGGAACCCTATTTTAACCTGTGCACTGCAAGCCAGCAGTGCTGATCAACCATTGTGTGTTAGCTTTCGTGTGTACTTGCTGTGTTTCCTGCGTCTGATTCCAGTTACCGACTTTGGCCTGTTCTCGACTATTCCTGTCTGCTCATGACCCTGACCTTTGGCGTGTCCCTGACCATCCCTGTTTGCTTATGACCCTGAACCTTGGTGTGAACTCTGTTGTCCTTGTCTGCTTGTGGCCCCAACCTTGGCTTGTCCCTTACTTTCCTTGTTGTTCCAGCCTGCTGCCTCCTTCCTCTTCTCCTGTAGCCTACCGTGAGCTGTGAGACCCTGGGGGCCGCGACCTGGAGCCAGACTGCAGCGCAGTCCATCCTCACCACTAGAGGCTCTGGTAAACATCTGCTGGCTCTTAGACTCCGCGCCCTGGGGAATCTATGCTCTAGCTCCCAGTGGGATCTTTGTCAGTGATCCAGTAGACCTGCTTCCTGAACCTCCCAGGGTTCAATCCGCAGCAGTCAGTCCTAGGGTCCACTACCTAGCAGTGCACTTCTGACTCCTACAGAGTGCATCTATCACCTAGCCTCAAGGTGACCTGACCCCCTTTTTCCCCCTCCCCCCATCCCCCGGTCTCTTTCAGTTTATCATTTTATCTTTAGATTTATTTCACAAGGATCCTTTAAGATCTCTGCCACAGTCCTTCTTCCTCTGTCGTTCTTCCCTTTTCTTGTCCTCTAGTGCTGTTTGGAACTGGAATGTTTAATTTTTTTACAAAAGTCCTGCAGCTCTTCCATGAACTTTAATCCCACTGTTCTTCCTTCCTTCTGGACAATTAGTGATGCTGGAAACCCCCAGCTGTATTTAATATTAGCCCCTCTCAATTGGTCCAATAGAGGTTTTAATTGTCGTCTTCGAGCCAAGGTTCCTGCCGATAAATCTGTGAACACTTGGAGATCTACTCTCTCATATTGTAATGGGGGCATTCCTCTAAGTTTACTCCATATTTTGGCTTTATCCTCATACTGATGGAATTTAATGATTACATTCTATGAACTCGATCGATCTTTAAATCATCTCTTTCTCTTCTACCTAGGACTGGGTTAATTATTTTTTTCATTTTTTTCTCTAGGTCTTTACCGTTCTGTTCTGGTAGTGCTCTGATCCTTAGGTTTTGGCTTCTATTTTGATTTTCTTGGTCTTCCAGCTTATATAGGATATCCCTATGGTCAGTTTGCAGTTTTCTTACTTGCGTTTTTAGTTCCAAATTTTTTTTTTCCTCTGCTTCTTCTACTCTCCTGAACAGAAGGCTCATATCCATCCTTACGTTAGAAATCTCACTTTTAATTGAGTTTTCCAGTTTAGCAAACATTTCCATCATTTCCATTTTAGTTGGCATTTGAGATACCCTCATTTGTTCTTCCATACTACTTAAGTCTAGTTCCCTTTCCATTCCAATATCTTCCCTGATTTTATCTCCTTGGTCCCCTTTCTGTTTCGCCGACTCTTTCTTTTTCTCTTTTGCACCTTGCTGTTTTTTTCCAGTCCTGGGCTTTTGGAGTTCACCTCCTTTGTTGTTAAGTATTTCTGAATCGTGCTTGAGTTTAAACTCTCTTTTGGGGTCTTGGGTTCCGTCACTCTCTGAGTGCTCATATTCACTTTTATTGCTTTCTTTCTCCCCAGCTTAATCTCCTCTCAAGTGGTGATACCAGGGTATAGATAACTTTACCCAACTCACACCCGGGATTATGTGACTTTTACCCGGCGCTTATTAAGGGGGAATACTCTTTGGGCACAGTCCTTTTTCTCCTTTCTACCTTCAAAAGGAGTTTGCATCTCTTATGCGGTCACCTATAATTAACCAGTTAATATGGCTTTAAGACATGCTAGAGAGGGGGTTCTTTATAGATGAATTCAACCAGTAAAGTGTTCCGAAAGACTGAGTCCCTAAGCTGCGATGCAGGCACCATAGAACATCAGGTAGCTAGAGCTTAGGACCCACACTTATGGCAATATGGAAAATTAGGGGATAGGTCCAGAGTTACAGAGAAAAAATGTCCAGTCACATACAATGACCTAGTAGCAATAAGGTACAGCAAAAATTAGATCCAGGGTCTCGGGTAGCAATCTGGCACAATCAAGGAGCAGGCATCAACCCTATGGCAGCAATTCAACACAGCTGACAGTGAGCAACTTGGACGTAAGACAAATGAAATCAAGCAGAAAGTCCAGAGTCATCGGGCAGCAATAAGGCACCAGCTATTAAAAGTTCAAAATCTGTTTTACCTGGGGCCAGATAATTCGCTCATTTACCTTACAGGGGCTGCCTTTAATCCTCTGGGGGGGATTTCCCTCCTCCTCCGGGTGCCTCTGGCTGCCGTGTGTAGCTCCCAGAGCGTCCCTGTCTGCTTTTTATTCAGTCCCAACATTCCTCAGACACTTACTGCTGTCCTTCCGTCTCCAACCAATCCTATGGCTTACCGGGGGTTGTCTGGGAGAGTGGAAGAGGGGGGAGGCGTCGGGCCCCAGCCGGTCCAGGCGGGCTCCCGGCATACTCCTCCACTCGCCACACATGAGCCATTCCCCCTCCAGACCGCACCGATCCTCTGCTCATGGTCTGTGGATCTCAGAGGCTTTCATCCACCAGGCCTTGCAGTCTCTCACTCCGCTCGCCTTTCATACATTGATGTTAATTTTATCATGTGCAGTTTTGTTGGCTCAGCAATTGTTTACATCACTCATGCATGTATGCTATCTTTGAATGAATATTTTTACTGCATTTTCTCTTGTTACTTAGTGTCTAAACTGTGCTCACCTCATTTAAAGTCCCAGGGTGACTTCTTGTATATATTTGCTATTAATAGGGATGGAGGTGTGTCACTGGTGACACCAGACCTTTTCTTTTTGTTCTATCCAGCATAGACTTCTCCCATGACCTTCCGAGCCTGGTCGAAAGGCTGGTATCTCATGCTTACACAATTTGTTTTCAGATTCATCAATATTACCTTTTCAAGATTTTTGTAAATCCTATGGTCCTCCCCAATCTGAATTTCATCACTCTATTCTGAATTGCTTACTAAACCTGATGCATCTCTACCCTCTTATGTGGCCAAATGGGAAAATGATCAATGTTGTACAATTGATACAGCAGAATGGTCTGAGATATGGTCCATAACAAAATCTTCTTCACCGAATGTAACAGCAGTTTAGACTGCATATAAAGTACTCTCACAATGGTACAGCTAGAATCTCTAAATTTGTTCTGGATCATTCGGCTTGCTGTTTTTGCGACTGTTCAGAGCTGGATTCACATTTACACATATGGTAGAAATGTCCAGTGGTATAAGAATTTTGGAAATCTATTTTCATGCTTGCCTCAGCAATGTTCGAAAACACTATTACACCTGACCCGGCATTGGCCCTTCTAAACTTAAGACAGGAATTTCTACAACAAAAACAGTTTAAATTATTAATACAGCTCTTAACAGCTGCTAAAAATACTACAGCTAAAGCTTGGGAAACACCTACTCTGAATTTAGCCAATGCCAAGCATAGAATGAACCAAACTCTGTTACATGCAAAGATGGAAGCTTTAGATAAAAACAGTAAAAAAAATGAATAATTTATGGAAACCATGGATTAAACATTGCTTGCCACCAGACTTTGAAGACCAAGTACTTTTACCATTGTAGTTGAGGATTTCATTTGTAGATATATCTTACCCTCTGGGCGAGACCTACCTTCGGGTACCTTCTATCCCTCCCCTCTTCCTACTTGCTTTCTCTCCTCTCCTTGTTGTAAACCCCTTCCCCTCTTTATTTTTCATATTACCTTTTTAATTCAGGTAAACTCCACTATAGTTGATTGCCATACCATAATATTATGCTGATATTAGGCTTCAAATTAGCGGTAGATTACCCATAATGTTCCACTATTAAAAAGAGCACCAAATATATTAGCGACTCTACATATATTTATATATAAGGTAGATTCTTGTTTAGATAGATAACTATTTATTTACTGCATTGATCTTAATTTAATTCTTAGCTAAACAACTATATCATGTCATATGCGACTAGAGATATACTTTCCTGTATTAAGATTATCATAATGTTACAATGTAAATTTTTTCTATTTACTCATTACATTCAGAGTTTTCTGATTATCTTTAATAAAATACTTGAACAAGAAAAAAGGCTCCTGCACTACTTTTCTGCAATTTTGTTGCAACTTGCATTGTCTTCTGTTAAATGAAGTTGAAAGCCGCAATGAAATCAGCAATCCAAATCACACTGATCTACGGCTTTGAAATCACGCTAAACTGGTGAATTGTTGAATTTTTACTTTATTCTTCATATGATTGGGCTGTTAATCCTGACTATGCTTTCTTTTTTAGAGAGAGGGTAAAATGAAAAGGTGGCGGTTTCTATCTTTACTTTGTTATTAGAGGATACCCTGAAATGGACTGATGTACTGGCACTGCTGAAGCAATAAAATGATAGAAAAGTATATGCTTTTTACAAGACAATTTTATGGTACAGTTTATAGAAGCCCCACTGAGGTATGGTACTCTGCCTGACCTTTTAGTCCCAAACAATGCAGAGTTTATTACAAATTTTTCTATAAAGAACATCCAGGTAGCAGTGATCATAACATGATTTCATTTAATTTAGGTTGTATATAATAAGCACAAGAAAAATATATAAAATAAAATAAGAGAGCACATTTTCCACTACTTATTGGCTGCACTCCAACATTAGTACAGGGAGGGAACAGAAATGGCAATGTTTGAAATCCACTTATCCTAACACTATGCAAAATATATTCCCATGGGCAATATGTTTAAAGGGCTAAAAGTTAAACCTATGTGGTTCATGTCCACTGTTAAAAAAGAAACAGAAAAAAAATATATAAAAAAAAAAATATATATATATATATATATATATATATATATATATATATATATATATATATTGTAACGTTTGGGGAACCAACTGGATCAAAGGACAAAGGCTTTTCAATCAAAGTAATGTTTATTAAACTTAAACAGCTTCATGGCAGCAAAATAACAGAAGGAAATATAAGTCTCACCTACTTGCAGAGGTCAGAACTGCCATCAAAATTAAACAGTCCCCAGATTTTTGCAGAGGGTAACTTCCACTGCTAGCAGGTTTCCAGGCAGGACACTGCCATGCACCCCACAGCTGCACACCAATCCACCGACCACCATCCACAGTCTCCTCTGTGCTCCTCCACACCCACCTACAACTTCCTGTCTTTTTTTTTAAACCACTTCCTCTGACCAGTGAGTTAACCCTTTTGTTCCCTTAAGGGACCACAGTCCAAACAGAGGGGAAATATAACATCCTACCAGGACACAGCCACGGCGTCCTGTACAATATATATATATATATATATATATATATATATATATATATATATATATATATATATATATACAGTATCTCACAAAAGTGAGTATACCCCTCACTCACATGAGTGCTGCCAACACTGGGGAGCTACAGTTCATTGAGGGAACCATGAATACCAACATGTACTGTGACATACTGAAGCAGAGCATGATCCCCTCCCTTCGGAGACTGGGCCACAGGGCAGTATTCCAACATGATAACGACCCCAAACACACCTCCAGGACGACCGCTGCCTTGCTAAAGAAGCTGAGGGTAAAGGTGATGGACTGGCCAAGCATGTCTCCAGACCTAAACCCTATTAAGCACCTGTGGGGCATCCTCAAACAGAAGGTGGAGGAGCGCAAGGTCTAAACATCCACCAGCACTGTGATGCCATCATGGAGGAGTAAAAGAGGACTCCAGTGGCAACCTGTAAAGCTCTGGTGAACGCAATGCCCAGGAGGGTTAAGGCAGTGCTGGAAAATAATGGTGGGCACACAAAATATTGACACTTTGGGACCATTTTAGATATTTTCACTTAGGGATGTACTCACTTTTGTTGCCATTAATGGCTGTTTGAGTTATTTTTATGGAACCGCAAATTTACACTGTTAGACAAGCTGTACACTCACTACTTTACATTGTAGCTAAGCGTAATTTTTTCAGTGTTGTCACATGAAAAGATATAATAACATATTTACAAAAATGTGAGGGGTGTACTCACTTTTGTGAGATACTATATATATATATATATATATATATATATATATATATATAACGACACACACACATACACACACACACACACAGAGTGCAGTCTGTTTAAAGTATATAATACAGTGTATTGAAGTGGTTAAGGGGAACCCTATGACAGAGAAAAAACTGCATGGGGTCCCCCCCAAAATCCATACCAGGCTCTTTGGGCCTGGCACAGGTTTTAAGAGGCACTCAACACCAAAATGTAAAAAAAAAAAATTGGAGTGGGGTCCCCTCCAAAATCCATACCAGACCCTTATCCGGGCAAGCAACCTGGCAGGCCAGGAAAGGGGGGGGTCTGAGCGAGTGCCCCCTCCTAAACCATACCAGGCCGCTTGCCCTTAACATGGAGAGGGTGCTTTGGGGTGCACCTCAAAGCACCTTGTCCCCATGTTGATGGGGACAAGAGCCTCTTCCCGACAACCATGGCCAATTGGTTCTTTCGGTGTGTGGGCGGTGGCTTATCGGAATACGGATTATGGGGGCCCCCAGATCCCAAACCCCCATGTGAATGATATCAGGTACATTGTACCCCTACCCATTCACCAAAAAAAGAGTCAAAAAGTAAAAACCACAACAGACATTTTTAGAATCCCTTTATTAAAAAAGAAAAAATTTCCATCCATCTTTAATTAAGCCACCCAACGGACCCGAAAAATAGAAAGAAAAAAAAAAGCTCTGCCTCGATGGGAGGCCTCCCGGCGACTGCTGTCTTTTGGCTGTGATAGCTGCTATATAGGCAAGGGCGAGGCTACCTGGTGACGTAACCGAGCCACCCCACCCCCTTCTGACATGTGATGGCAGACGAGGGCGGGGTAAACCGATTACATCAGCGGGTGGCCCCGCCCTTGTATATATAACAGCTGTGAATGGGAAAAGACAGCAGTCGGTGGGAGGCAGAGTTTTTTCGTGTTTTTTTTCAATTTTTTTTTTTAATTTGGCGTGGAGTTCCACTTATAATTCATACCAGAACCAAAGGGCTTGGTATGGTCTGGGGGGATGCACACTTTTTTTTCCTTGGTTTTTTATCTATATTGCCGTGAGCCTGCAATACATTGCAAGTGCTAGCAAGTTTAAATTACATGTTTTCCTTTAGAAATGTCATTTCACTGTGGCACTGTTCTACACATCACACACATGCGCCACTTTACAAGCAGACCAAGGGGACCCCCAGGCACAATATTTAAAGGAATATTACACTTTTATAGTTTCACTGTAAGCGTTATTAAAATTATTGCTAGTACCGGGATCCCCATACACTTTTTATGGCAACAACAAGCATATAATCCCTTAAAATGAGCACTCTTGATTTTTCATGTTTATGTCCCATAGACTTTAATAGGGTTTGCATGTTCGGTAGAACTTTTGCCTTTCGCCATGTCCTGGTGCGAACCAAACCAGGGGATGTTCGGCCCATCCCTAATCTTGATACCAAGAGATATGTTATTTCCTTCTCAGCCCAGGTATACGGCAAGCTGTCTTTAAGGATTAATGTTGCTATTTTGGGCATACCAAGGTTCAGAATTAAGGACTTAGATAGAATGCTTTTATAGCTTTTATAATATGAAAGCTGACTAAATTCTGTCAGAATAGTATGAGCCCTGGGAAGTGAAGTTTGAGGGTTTATTAACATCAAAATAAAATTGTCTGCAAATAAATTGATGATGTGGAGCTTGTCTCAAAAGAGGAACAGTGTAATCAGTAGGTCTGAGCGGATTTCTTCTGCTAGCGGTTCGATCATTAGATTGAAGATTGTTGGTGAGAGTGGACATCCTTTCCTTGTGCTATTTGAAATAGAGAACAATTTAGACAGCATGTTCTCCGTGTACACCTGGGCTGAAGGAGAAGAGTACAGTGTTAAGGTTGCAGATAAAATTGACCCCTGAAAACTAAACATGCATAGGACAAGTACCAATATAGGTCCAATGCACTCCGTCGATCGCATTCTCTGCATCAATAGAAAGCAACAGAAAAGGCGTTTGACTTTGTTCAGCAGCGAAAATAATGTCAATCACCCGTCTTGTGGAGTCAGATGTCTGTCTACCAAGTACAAACCCTGTCTTGTCTGGTTGTATCAGTTTGGGCAATACCCCTTTCATTCTTTACTCCAGGAGTTTGGCATATAATTTGATGCCTACACTGAGCAGAGATATAGGTCTGAAGTTGGCAGGACAGTCGGGATCTTTCCCTGGTTTGGGCAGCACAGTGGTGTAGTGGGTAGCACTCTCGCCTCACAGCAATAGAGTCACTGGTTCGTATCCCAACCACGACACTACCTGCCTGGAGTTTGCATGTTCTCCCTGTGCCTGGTTTCCTCCGAGTACTCCGGTTTCCTCCCAGACTCCAAAGACATGCTGGTAGGTTTATTGGCTTCTGTCCAAAAATTGGCCCTGGTGTATGGGTGTGAGTTAGGGACCTTGGATTGCAGACCCCTTGGGGGTGGGGACTGGAGTGGGTGTGTGTGGAGCGCTACGTAGATTGATGGCGCACCACATGGATACCTTAAATATATAAAAAAAATAATAATAATAATAATATAGTGGATGGGCATCTTGATGGGACGCAATGTGTGGGGATGGGGACAATTGTGGGTGCTCACTCAGGTTGAACTGGATGTACTGGTGTCTTTATTCAACCTTACTAACTATGTAACTATGTAACTATGTTTGGGAAGGTTAATGATATGCACTTTTAACATCTTAGGGTGAAAGGCTGTTTTATTAGCTGCAGTAGTGAACACAGAGGTTAGGTAAGGGGCTAACTTAGGGCTAAATGCCTGCTAATATTCACTGGGGAGTCCATCTGGGTCAGGTGATTTTCCTCTTGGTAAGGAGTGAATTACCTTAAGTATTTCAGAATTAGAAAAGGGTCCGTTTAAGTCCTCTAAGTATAGAAAAAGGAATGTAGCTTCTAGAACAATAATAGTGGTAAGAGAATAAGCAGTAGTACCATCATCCTAAAATTTAGCGATATAAAAATCGGAAGTTTGGTCCCCAACCAAAACTCCCTAGAGAACAGGGGTTATTGGACTATCTTGGTACAAGTTAAACTCAACTCAACTCAACTCAACTAACTCAAGGTAAATTCAAATGTATAAACGCGTATATAGAAAAATATATAACGTTTTTTTAATACAAAATCAATAAAAGATAACACATAATCAGATACAGATTAAAAGAATGGTGACAATCCATATATATCACCAGTATAGTATACAGTTGGTCACGGAAAGTATCATAACTAGTTTTTCGGTCTAATGCCGCTTCGTCGGGAGAAAATCTGTAATTTGATTGACAAATGATCAATAACACTATAATTGACCAAAATAGTGATACAGTCTCATACAGAGATAAACTCACCAAAAAGTCCCCCGCGGCAACTAGGGGGGACGTGTAAATCAATGAACTAAAAAAACAAATTATGTGGCGCTACTTAAGCCTGAGTGAAAAGGCGTATAGTAGCGCCACATGATTTGTTTTTTTTATTTGGCTTAGTTATGTGAGTACACTGTTTTATGTTAGCGGCTCTTATTTTGCCTATTGGTCATTGTGGGTTTGCACATTAGTTTATTTATTTCTGTTTTATTTTCCAAATCAATGGACTGATATCTGGATAGATAGGGTAAAGTGATTAATATAAGTAGGCTATGCAGTTGAAAGGGATGTGGGTGAAGGGATGTGAATGCGAGGTGGAGGTGTGAAGGAAGGAAAAGGGGAGGTTGGGAAATTGTGTGGAAGTGCGGAAGTGAAAGGACAAATAGAGAAAGAGGAAGGGGGGAAATTGCAATGTGTGGGGGGAGGGGAGTTGAGGAAAATGGAAGGGAGGGGGGAGGGGGAACAAGGGGGGAGGGGAGGAAGGGGAGGGAGGGGTAAGATGAAAAATGGGAAAAGGGGTGGAAATGGAGGGGGGAAGGGGAGAAAGAGGGAGGGAATGAAAAAGTGTAGGGGGGAAGTTAAGGGAAGAAAGGCAAGAGGGAAGAGGGGAATGAGAGATGGGAGGGGGAAGAAAGGGGGAGAGAAAAGAGAAAAGTAGAGATAGAAGGGAGGTATTTGGAAAAAGAAAGGAGGGAGGGTAGAAAGAATGGAAAAGGGAAAAGAAAGAAAAGGAGAGGGAGGAGAAAAAAAGGGGGAAGCAAGTGGGGGAAGAAGGAGAAGGGGGGGGGAAGGGGGGCATAGTATGTACCTTGTATGCAGATGCACAAAATGTAGGGGTCCCGGGATGTAGGGGCCAGGGATGCAGCTCCATCGCTAGACACAGTGATCAGGGCTGTGACAGTGAGGAATACTTACTGTGGGTTGTTTAGAGTACAGGATTCACTGGACCTGGCATCCAAGGCACTTACAAGCAGGCAGAGCCTGCTTATATAATCCCCAACCCAGCGGCATTAGCAGACGCCGGCCATCGCCAGCGTGTCACATCACTGGGTCAGAACTCCTGCAAAGGGTTGCGCATGAGCATGCACGCTCGTCCTACGGCCAAAGGGCCCGAGACCCACTCCAGAACATGCACAAGTAGGAGGGGCGGTCCCATGGAGATGGGACTTGTCCATCCACCAGGGAGGTCACCCAACCGCCGCATGAGAACACAAGGGGGGCGCCAAAGATGTCCAGACAGGTCACAGGAAAGGTAAGTAGCTGAGCTCAAATAACACAAGAATAAAAACAAAATATACTAAGCATAACATATGATACAGGTTCATGTGTGAAGCAATGAAAAATAATAATACAAGCATATAGACACTTTTGTATAGATATTTAAAATACAGAAAATTCCATTAATGCCAAAGCAACCTTTTAATGAACCCAAAAAAAGAGAAATAGAACGTAGGGCGGCACTTTAAGTGAGGCACACGGAAGCAATAGATATGGGGCAAAAGACAAATTTAATTATAAAAATGTAATACATTCTCACATGGCATTACACAAGGTCAATATAAATACTTAGTATTGTATCACAATAAGCGGTCCAACATGGACTCGTTTGCAAGTATGTAATAAATGAGAAGCACAATAGCATATAACATATAATATACAAAGATACCAATGTTTACAGAGTATAGAGGAGAAGAACAAGAGAGCACAAATACTGTATTTATTGGCATATAACACTCACTTTTTCACCCTGAAAATCGGGTGCAAATAACGTGTGCGTGTTATACGCCTATACTTCAATTTTATGTGCCTCGGAGGGGACAGGGAGAGGGGGCAGGATGAGCGCCGTCAGATTACATACAGTGCGAATCTCCTGTTTACTTGGCGGCCTCTGTAATAGGAAGTCCTGTCTCTTGGGCCGCCGTTGGACCACTGTTCTGTCTATCATAGGAGATTCTCACTGTATGTAATCTGTTGGCGCTTCTCCCTTTTAGGCTGCAGATGGGCATCGATCAAGCTGAACTGATGGCAATGTTGAGGCTGCTGCATTGAAGGCAGTGGTGGCTGCTGCATTGATCGCAATGGTGAGGCTGCTGCATTGATGGCACTTGTGAGGCTGCATTCATGTGGACTGATGAGGCTGCATTAATGGCACTTGTGAGGCTGCAGATGGGCATTGATCAGGCTGCATTGATGGCAATGGTGAGGCCGCAGATGGGCACTGACTCTTATTTTGCTTTAAAGTTCCTTATTTCAAATTTAAGTTTTTTTTCCTGAAATTCCCCTCTTTAAAATGAATGTGCGTGTTATACGCCTGTGCGTGTTATACGCCAATAAATACGGTATTTGCTCAAAGTCACTTTGATTATTCCACTTAATCTAACCGATCTAATAATTCATATATATATAAGCATATTCCTCTTTGACAATATATATATTTTATATATATATATATATATATATATATATATATATATATATATATATATATATATATATATACACCAAAAAGATTTTCCGTAATAACAATTAATATTTTTTTCTGCAATTGTTTTTGTCCCAAAATATAATAGTTATTTTTATTTTTATATTTATTATTTTTATATTTATTTTCATAGTTATTTTTACTTTTATATTTATTTTTATTTTCATTTATATTATCTACATTCTACATTTTTTTTTCATAATATTAATTTTTATATGATTATTCTTTAAATCACCATTACCTCTATATTCAAGCTCATTTTATTCCTTCTATACTGTCTATCAGTCAGCCCTTGTTCCCCCTTAAGCGCTATATAGTTAATTTACGACCAGTTAATGTTTACTTCAGTCCTAATTACCTTTCCCCACTGTATTTCAACTTATATTATGCACATACAGATATTAGTTTATAAGGTTTATCCTTGCCTCACATAAGCACTCTCCTGCAGTTTCACAATCAGCACTTCTCCGCTGGAACCTGCAGGCCGCTCAGCACCGCCCCCTGCCCCCTCCCCTCTTTCTCTTGCCATATAAACTGTACTGGGGACGGCCGGATTCTATGCTTGATGAAGGAGCAGGCATTCTCTGAACACGAGCGCTATAGCCACGCTCATCTACTCTCAGCATCTGATGTCCTCTGTGGAAGTTACCTGCAGATGAGCTTGCCATGATATCCTCCAGCTTCAGAGCTACGGATGCCACTGGAGCTACCGAGGACTGCCCAGCTTGTAAGGACTGAAGGATTACTCTGCACAGCTGAAGAAACTCTTGAACCACACCACAATCCAACGCCTGATTATCAATGACATAATGTGAGTAAGTAAGTAAATTTAAAGCTGTTATTTACGAAGTTAATATGCTAGAGCGGCGCTGCGCTCTTTCTCTCCTTTTCTCATTGGCTCAGAGTTGTTTCTGCTCTCCTGAGCTTCCTACTTCTGCCAGAACTTAAAAAAAAATGCCTGAACTGTAAAAGAAAAAACGGATCAAAAACCCTCCTAACTAGAACTCGGAAATTACTAGCAATCACCACTAACATTTCTTATCCACTTACTTATTTAGAATGAAAAAAGAAAACGGAAAAGCGGGACTTTAAATGAAACATGCACTCCAGGAGATAACAGCTTAAAAACCATGAATGTGGCAAGTGTCCAAAAAACGACGGAACCAAAACATGTTGCATGGAAGTATCACATAACATCAATTGGCGCTCCATAGTTTATTAATATATGAATTGTAACAAAAAATAATAATAACATGGTTCATAATATTATTAAAAAATCCTTATTCATAACGAGACAGGTTTTAAATTGTACATAAGGTATAACATATATACAGTTAATGACATGGTTAGTTCATATTGTACATACTGTAAAAAGCAAATAGATAAAAACCCGTCTCTATGATAATTCATTGTAAGCAGGGTGGACAAGTAAAATCCAATTAATCTGTAGGATAAATTAATATTGCAATTGTAAACATATGGGGGCGACCAATGGCTCACACCTCCATAATAGAACAACATGATTGGCTCATATTGGTACATACTGTAAATAGCCAGATTCACTGAAGTGTGTCTCCATAGTAGATAATTGTAGCTAAAATTAGTTGGTACAGTCCAATTGGTATAAATACAGTAGTAAAGTAATAGTAATGTAGTGTGGACACGGGGGCATCTATTGGCTCAACGCGTTTCGTGGCTACCGCCACTCTTCAGGAGCAGGTATGCAGTAGGTGTCTATAGATATTAAAAAAGCATATATATTAAAAAAAGCCTATAAAGTAAATCTGTGTAGGTGAGGAGAAAGGAAGCCAGATGGGATCAACAGCGGCGGCTCGCCGGCGTCATGGTATGTGACGCAGAGCGCGCCGACGCTGGAAGCGTGACGTCGATGCGCAATTGGATGTGCGCCCGATCCTCTAACGTCACTCTGAAGAGGAGGGGGAAGGGGAGGGCCCCAGGAGCGCATCGCAGCTCCCGGGCGCTGAGCAAAACGGTCAGTATGGCCAGGCCAGCTCTCCTCCCAGCCCAATATAGTATACATAGGAGGTGTGGCAGAGAACACACATTGTAAATACCGGTATTATGGTAAAATAATGTAATGGACCTCCTCAAAAATTGGCAATATAAAAAGTAAAGACAATGCTGTAATATAAATAGACACCTAGATTATTGGTGGCAGTGGGGAGTACCAACATTAAAATAATATAGAAGGTAGGGGTGCATGTTTCCATCCCTTATATGAATACCTATTTGAAAACAGAGCAACAGGGTGGGACTTTGCATGAGACACTAGGTGGGTAGAGCCAGGCGTCTCCATCCCCGATAATTGGAATGAAAAAAGAAAACGGAAAAGCGGGACTTTAAATGAAACATGCACTCCAGGAGATAACAACTTAAAAACCATGAATGTGGCAAGTGTCCAAAAAACGACGGAACCAAAACATGTTGCATGGAAGTATCACATAACATCAATTGGCGCTCCATAGTTTATTAATATATGAATTGTAACAAAAAATAAAAATAATAATAACATGGTTCATAATATTATTAAAAAATCCTTATTCATAACGAGACAGGTTTTAAATTGTACATAAGGTATAGCATATATACAGTTAATGACATGGTTAGTTCATATTGTACATACTGTAAAAAGCAAATAGATAAAAACCCGTCTCTATGATAATTCATTGTAAGCAGGGTGGACAAGTAAAATCCAATTAATCTGTAGGATAAATTAATATTGCAATTGTAAACATATGGGGGCGACCAATGGCTCACACCTCCATAATAGAACAACATGATTGGCTCATATTGGTACATACTGTAAATAGCCAGATTCACTGAAGTGTGTCTCCATAGTAGATAATTGTAGCTAAAATTAGTTGGTACAGTCCAATTGGTATAAATACGGTAGTAAAGTAATAGTAATGTAGTGTGGACACGGGGGCATCTATTGGCTCAACGCGTTTCGTGGCTACCGCCACTCTTCAGGAGCAGGTATGCAGTAGGTGTCTATAGATATTAAAAAAGCATATATATTAAAAAAAGCCTATAAAGTAAATCTGTGAAGGTGAGGAGAAAGGACGAGAAAAGGGGGGGTATAGCCCGATTCTCAAAACTACTTACAGGTAGTCCTATGAGTTTGGGCATGGACATGGGGAGCTGGGGGCCGACCGAAGAAACATCAGCTCCAGGGAGCTGAGGTGGACTAACCCAGACCACAGCGCTGAAAATTCAGTAACAAGTAACAGTCTCCAAGGATGCATCCTCATGAGTGTCAAAATTGTGTATGGTCCACGTGGTAATTATCTATAAGAAAAGGGGGGGTGTATGGTAAATATCTGTATGTGGAGACCAAGGTGATATGAATAGGGGGAGTAGTGGTGCAGATGTGTGCAGGTGTCAATAGGAGAGCAGAAAAAACAGCGGTGTGGATTAGTACAAAAGTGATAGAAAGGAACCATCACGCAGAGGAGAAAAGAAAAAGATTGGGAAAAAACATAAAAATTATTACCTGTAAACAAAGTAAGTGGGCAATTATAGATCTGAGGTGCCTGGATAACATGGGGTGACCACCGTGCGGGGACTGGAATTGAACTGAAAGGAGTATAAATACTCCAGTGTGATAGTGGGTGTCCACCAACGCCACGTAGGCAGCCAATGGGAGGCGACGGCGCCAAGATAGGTGAGCGGCTTCAGCTGCCCGCCATCAGGCGGTAGTCACCTCGTGTAGGAAGCCAGATGGGATCAACAGCGGCGGCTCGCCGGCGTCATGGTATGTGACGCAGAGCGCGCCGACGCTGGAAGCGTGACGTCGATGCGCAATTGGATGTGGGCCCGATCCTCTAACGTCACTCTGAAGAGGAGGAGGAAGGGGAGGGCCCCAGGAGCGCATCGCAGCTCCCGGGCGCTGAGCAAAACGGTCAGTATGGCCAGACCAGCTCTCCTCCCAGCCCAATATAGTATACATAGGAGGTGTGGCAGAGAACACACATTGTAAATACCGGTATTATGGTAAAATAATGTAATGGACCTCCTCAAAAATTGGCAATATAAAAAGTAAAGACAATGCTGTAATATAAATAGACACCTAGATTATTGGTGGCAGTGGGGAGTACCAACACTTACTTATTTACTTATTTAATTATTTTAAAAGTGGTTCCTGATAGCGCTCCATTCCATCCTTTTTACGGCTTGAAGGAGTTAACCACCTTCAAGCCAGGTGGAATAGTAGCATTGAGCCTTTAGATCTAAAGGGTCTCACATTGCAAAAGCACCTTGTCACGGTCACCTCCCCTGGGGTCAAGGGGCACCACCTCCAGGGCCAGGAATTTGACAGCTAAGGGATTGAACCTGTGGAAAAGGCCGCTATGTCGGCCAATGGTGGTAAGTTTTCCATTCGTTGAATAATAAAGATGATATACAATTCTCTGTCTTAATTCCCTGATAGTCTTTCCTATGTAGAAGGCCTTGCAATCGCAGACCTTTAATTAAATAGCCCTAGTTGTACCACAATGGACTGGGGTATGGGGAGTGAAGAGTTCCCCATTGGGAAGTCTATAAGTGGTGCCAGTGAGGATCCAAGGTCAATGAGGGCATTGCCCACATTGAGAGGTGCCTCTTGAACCCAAGTGGCGACTGATGTTTGGTTGATAATGACTGCTGGTTAGGCGGTCTTTTAAAGAATTAGCTCTGCGGAACACTAGTTCCGGGGTATTGAGAAGATGTTTATTTAGGTTGTGATGATCTCTTAAGAGGTGCCAGTGTTTAGAGAGGATATTGCGAAGCTGGCTATCATGTGCAGAGAATTTGGTGATAATCTTAATGGTATTAGTACAACTAGTACCTGGAGAGGCATATAGCAAAGATGTTCTAGTACGTGCAAGAGCTTTATTAAAGGCCCTTCTCAGATTGGTCTGAGAGTAGCCTCTAAGAAGCAAACGTTCATGTAAAGATGCAGCCTAAATGTAAAAATCCTTGTCTCATGTGCAGTTCCTGCACAGTCGCAAGTACTGTGCATATGGGATACTGAGCACAAGAGGCCTGGGATGGCCACTGGAAGCATGCAGCAGGGTAATCCCAGCTGTGGGCATTCGATAGAGGTCAGTACCTAAGGTTCCATCAGAGTTCTTGATGATCAACAGATCCAGAAACGGGATCTGTGTATCATCAAGATTATAGGTAAAGTGTAGATTCATAGAGTTGATGTTCAGTACCCGGATAAATTCCTTGAGCTGGGCTGGAGAACCAGTCCATACAACAAATAAATAATCTATTAATCTATACCAGCAAAATACAGACTGCAAGAAGGTAGTATAGTATATTGTCATTGGAGAAAACACTTCTTTACCAGGCTCCCAGATAGAAATTGGCATAGTATGGGGCAAGGACATGCCCATGGCCATGCCTTGGGCCTGTAGAAAGTGTTGGTCCTCAAAGATAAAGTAGTTCAGAGTAAGAATAAAGAATAATAGATGTAAGATAAATTAATTCAAAGGCCAAGAAATACGGTCCTGTTCCATCAGGAAAGATTTGGCCATCAGGACTCCCTGCTCGTGGGGGATGCTTGAGTAAAGAGCCTCAACATCTATAGCCATGAGGAGGGACCTGAATCCCCTCAATGTGTCTCAATAGGTCTGTTATGTTGCGAATGTAAGATAGTAAACTCAACACATGTGACATCAGAAAATTGTCCACAAATTGCTGGCATTGTCTGTGAGAGAACCAATGCCCAACACAATAGGCCTTCCTGGAGGTCAAAGAATGTTCTTATGTGTCTTTGGCAGCGTATAAAAGGTAGGGGTGTGAGGATGCTTGGGGATCAAATAATTAAGAGTATCCTTATCTATGAGACCCTGCCAAAAGGCACCAGTACACAGTTCTCGATAATCGTTGATGAATGCTTTAATTTGAGTAAGTGGAATAGGTGTGTACCATGTGTAGTTATTAAAGACTTTGCGACACATAGTCTGATATTGAACATGAGAATTTACAACAATATTCTCACCCTTATCGGATGGTTTAATAATGATGTAATTTAGTTTTTGTAAATGTCTAAGTGCTGATTGTTGGTTTGGTGTAAGATTACGTGGAAAATCCTGCCATTTATTTTGCTTAAGGTCCTCGATAGATTGATGAAGGAGGGCATCCTTCTTGATTTTGTATTAGTATAACTTTATATATTTTTCTATATACGTGTTTATACATTTGAATCTGCCTTAGTTCAACTTGTACCGAGATAGTCCAATTGCCTCTGTTCTCTAGGGAGTTTTGGTTGGGGACCAAAGTTCTGATTTCTATATCTCTGAGTCCTCTAAGTCTAGGGAGGTCAAAGAGGGTAAGTTTAGTTTCTCCAAGAAGGAGGAAATCACATTGGTTGTGGGTTGTGGAGTGGACAGGTCATCATTTAAGTTGTATAATGACCCATAAGAGTCTGCAAACACATCTGCTATTTGTTTGGGATTAGTTAGTTTCTATCTTGTGGAGGATTCCATGTGCAGTTTGGGTAGTTTAGGAGTGTTTGAGGAATCTGGATTGGCTTTGTTTAGTCATTCTAGATCTCTTAGTTCTGATGTTACTCGCTGGAAGTTGGCAGCTCTAAGCTTTTTTGCCTTATGCCGCGTACACACGATCGGAATTTCGGCCCGCAAAAGACCGATGAGAGTTTTTCGTCAGAAAATTTGACCGTGTGTATGCTCCATCGGACTTTTACTGGCCGAATTCCAGCCAGCAAAAGATTGAGAGAATGTTCTCAATTTTTCGGTCGGGAAAAGTTCCTATCCAAAAATGCGATCGTCTGTGGCAATTCCGATGCGCAAAATTTCTACACATGCTCAGAAACAATTTGACGCATGCTCGGAAGCATTGAACTTCATTTTCTCGGCTCATCGTAGTGTTGTACTTCACCGTGTTCTTGACAGTTCGTAAGTTCAAACTTTTGCATGACCATGTGTATACAAGGCAAACTTGAGCGGAATCCCGTCGGAAAAGCCGCCATATCTTTTTCTGACGAGAAGTCCGATCGTGTGTACGCGACATTAGTCTAACTGGATCATTACCCCTCTTATGCCTTATGGGTGTTCAACAGGTTAAATATGTAGTGGATATGACACATACTTATAACAATGAGACAATATAGCTATGATTCAGTGAATTAATTATCTCCTATTTATTATTCACCCACAGGACCCTGTCAATTTTATCTTAATAAAGGATTAGCAGTAGTGAGTATAATAATAGTGAAGATGTTATATATATATATATATATATATATATATATATATATATATATATATATATATATATATATATACTCTTATGTGACATGTATTTTATGCACTGTTTATATTGCATTCTAGTATCTTTAGTTTATTGTTTTTGGCAATATTATTATTTTCTAAGTGTGATTACTATTCTTGCAGAGTTTATTATATGATTTGCAATTTCCATTTTATGGCCGCCACCCACTGTGCTGTTTCTTCTTTGGACGATGGGCGGAGCCGGCATGCTGAGGCTTGCTATCTTCTGACACCAGTGCCCCTACATAACCACAAAAAAGATGGCCTGAGGAAGGAGCATGCATGCTCCGAACGTGCGCTGCTACAACCAGACCCACTGCTGTCTCCCCATCCTCCTGGTGACGCCTGGCTTGTCCACCCGCCCGCTGCCCCGGATCTCTGGACACCACCGGGGCGGCCAGCAATGTGGGATACCTCTGACTCCAGCTCTCGACCCGGATGGATCCAGCATAGTGTGGTTGCCTGTTTACTCCTTATATCTTGTGAGTGCATTACTTCATTAAAACATGACTTTTTTATACTGCACTTAGATTGGCGCTGCTTTCTTCACCTCTTCTTTACTCACAGGTTAAATATGTCAACATCAGGTACATTATTAGAAGTAAATATTCATCTAGATGATTGATTATGTCCTTGGTGGCGGGGTCACTAATCAGTTTATTATTATCAGAGTAGGGCAACAGGAGACCTGATCTGAGATCATGACAGAGACAGCTGCATAGTGAGACGATGTGATATCAGCTATGTCGGAGCGGGAGACCTGCTGCAGTAACCATTTGTCCACCTAGAACAATTCAATTCTAGAGTAAGAGTTGAATCTGGGTGAGTAATATGTATAATTCCTGGTAGTGATGAGCCCGATGGAGTGTTTCCCCATTCGCCGAACAGCGAACAATATGGGCGTTTGTGGCAAATTTGAGCACCGTGGAATGCCCCATAATACACTGCGAGATCGCAGTGCATTAGTGTCTGATGATTCGCCAAAGCATGCACCTGCATGCTTTGGCCAATCACAGCGCGCTCTGCTGCGAGAGCCATAAATAGCCAAAGGCAGGGTGCCTTTGGACAATCATGGCTCAGGGGGACTAAGTCCATGCCCTACACTATATAAGTCTGCATACATAGCGGCCACATGTAGTATTGTTGGCATGGAGTGGAGGGAGAGATAGCTTGAGCTAGATTAGATAGGCAGGTTAGTTAGCTAGTGGCAGTGTATTTGAGATATATATATATATATATATATATATATATATATATATATATATATATATATATATGACAGAAAGTATTCAGACCCCCTTAAATTTTTCACTCTTTGTTATATTGCAGCCATTTGCTGAAATCATTTAAGTTCATTTTTTTCCTCATTAATGTACACACAGCATCCCATATTGACAGAAAAACACAGAATTGTTGACATTTTTGCCGAATTATTAAAAAAGAAAAGCTGAAATATTACATGGTCCTAAGTATTTGGACCCTTTGCTGTGACACTCATATATTTAACTCAGGTGCTGTCCATTTCTTCTGATCATCCTTGAGATGGTTCTACACCTTCATTTGAGTCCAGCTGTGTTTGATTTTTTTTTTTGCCACATCAGCGAGGTATTTCTCCGGGAGTCATGTTTCATTTATTAAAATTCAAACTTGTCCCTTTACTTCTTCACATCATAGTGGCAGTTTTTATCCACGTTTTTACAAAACAATTTTATCACAAGAATACCCTTAGTACACTGAAATACCCTCTTTTTGCTCAACCGAGAGCACACCCCCCTCTCACCCCCTCCTGACCCCCCAACCATCCCTCATTTATTTCACCTCCCTTTCCCACTCCTATTACTATTCTCCTCCTATTTTCCCCAATGTCCCCTCATTACCCCCTAAACAATTTTTCACCATCTGGCCAAATCCTCACCCCTGAGCTAAATACTCCATATCTCGGCTGCTCTCAAAAATCTCCATTTTCGTCCCTTCACTATACCTAAGATATTCTAGGCTGTGTATTTAATTGATTATGTTAAACCAATCTCTCATCGTGGGTCTTCCTTTCTTTTGCCAATAACTAGGTATAAGGCTTTTAGCCCATCAGTAAGCTGTGGTAATAGCGTATTCAGATATGTCTTTTTGGGCATTTCGCTCTTATGGAATAAGCATTCCCAGGGGTTATCCGGGATCGCAATATTAGTAATCTCTTTGATAATTCCTCTTACCTCCCCCCCAAAATTTTCTAATTTCCAGGCAATGCCACCAGATATGCGGCATTGACCCTGTTTCTTTGCATCCCCTCCAACAATATTTCGAAGTTTCCTTCTGGCATTTATGTACTTGATCGGGTGTCATGTACATTCTCACCAGGCACTTGTAATTCAGCTCCAGTATTTTACAATTAACCAAGGTGGCGCTCACTCTCCTCAACATCTGCCACACATCTGCCACACTTCTGGGTCTGAAAGCTTGCTTTCCAACTCCTTCTCCCACTTCCTAATATATGATGGGACATCTATGTTCCCCAACTCTACTAATACTTTATAGACCTTAGAACCCCCCTTCCTTTTTTTTTCCATACATATTTTCTCCAATGGGAGTAGATTGTCTGCCAATCTAATTGGCTGCGGGAGTGAGTCTATAAAGTGGCTCCATTGGTTATACCGCCATGGGTCAATGATTAACAAATTTTCCCTGTCTTTTAGTTCCTGGAATGAGCATATTTTATCCTGACACATTACATCCTTTAATTGGGCATTTTCCTCCAAAATCCACTTTCTAAACCACTCCTCCATCCCCGGTGCAAAGTATTCTGAATCGTTAAGTGGAATTAGGGGTGGATTAAACCCCCAACCCTCCCTTTTTTGCAATGAATCCCAAATTTTAAGTGCGTGTCTGGTAATTTGCTGTGTTTCAGTACTAAGTTTTCTTAAGTGAGGTGGAATCCATACTATCTGTCAGGAAAGGGTCCATTCGCTGGTAAGATATGTCATTTGGCATGCAGTACTGGGGTCCATCAGCAGGTGTCTCCTGGCAGTGTTGAACTGTCAGGAGAATATTTCCCTGCTGGTGTCTTGTCATCTTTTGGCTGCAGTACTGATGTCCACCAGCGGATGGATCCTGGCAGTATGGAACAGACAACACTCCCTGCGCTCAGGTGTGACTTGAAGCCAATTAGTCAGCCCTATAAATACCCGGCGAGCCCTCACATGCTCGCCTTGGTATCTCTCTCCCTGCACTCTAACCTTGCTGCCCGTTACCTTGACCTTGAGCCTGCATCTGCCTTGTCCTGACCTGACCTGATCTGATCCCATCCCTATCCTGAGTCTATCCCCTCTGTTCCTGGTTACCTTGGATCCCTGCCCTGTATCCCATCCATCCACCCTCTTCCTGTCCTGCTGGTTTGATCTCCCTGTGTATGACCTTGGCCTGGCTTGTTTACGATTACGGTATCTCCATTTCCTTGTATATATTGTTGTTTGTAGTGGGTTTGTTGTGTTGGTTTTGCACTGTTTATATTTCTTTTACTTGTCACTTATTTATTAAACACCATTATTTCACTTATATGTGTTTTGGGTTTCCTCTGTGCAGTCCACACAGTCTGGTCAATTAGATTCTCTGACAGTATACCAAGGCCATCCCTGACCAGACGTGGCTGCATTGAGGAAACCATCCTGGTTTATCGGGTCTGCTAATATGGATTTCGATGAAATCCTTTATTATTCTCTGCTAGCAGAAGAGGATGGTGAATATTGTCGCCAGATTTTAAAAGGGTGGACTAGTGACAGGCTGATGGAAACTATCCGATCAGCTCATTCCCTAGTGGATCAGGGGTATATGTCCTTTGAAGAGGTTCAGCCCCTGATCCAGTTATGTGCAAAACCAGCCCTGTCATGCATTCCTGAGGGAAGTGATGATTTTTCACCCCCCTTCAATTATGGCCAAGTTGAATCCCTGGTTTGGTTGTTAGAGGATGATCCAGCCTATTTTATGGAACATTATTCCAACTGTTCACAGCAAGTGTTGTCTAATTGCATCCAGTCAGTGCAATCCTTGATTAGTCAGGCTGTGTGTGAATCAGCGTTTGTTCAACCTGTGCTGCAGGTATGGTCAGATCTCCTGTCTTTTGCTAAGCCACAATACTCCAGCCCTGCCATTAATCCTCTGTCTCCCCAAAAATGTATCTCCCCGTCGCCTATGGCAACCTCAGCTACAGCCCAGTTTATCAAACCCCCTACCAAATACTACTACCCAGTCTCCAAGTGTAGCACCTATCCCGCCTTCAATCCACCTGTCTTTTCTCCTCCACCTGTAACAGTCCCACAAAACCCCTCTCTAGCTACAGTTCCTTGGTCTTCCTTCGATCCAGCTACTTTCTTTTCTTTCAGCCCTGCACCTACATACAAGACTGTACGGGCTAAACCAAAAAAGAAACAAAAATTCTTTCCTACCCACACGATCCTGCCAGTAACCCAACTTGCTTCCACACCAACTAACCCACCTGATTCTGTCAAACCAGTGCCTGCTACCGAGCCTGATGCGCCAGTGTCTTCTACGCAACCTGTTGTGCCAATGCCTGTGCCCGCTGTCCAGTTTGATGTCCCTGCCTTCCAGTCTGGTGTGCCCACCTTCCAGTCTGATGCACCCGCTCTCCAGTCTAATGCACCTGCAATCCAGTCCGATATGCCTGCCTTCCAGCCGGATGTCTTGAAGCTTGCCTTCCAGCCTGAAGTCCCGGTGCCCGCTTTTCAGTCTGTGTCCGCTCCCCAGTCTGATGTCTTCATGCCTGCCTCCCAGCCTGATGCCCCGAAGCTTGCTTTTCAGCCTGATGTCTTGGTCCCTGCCTTCCAGCTTGATGTCCCTGCCTTTCAACTTGATGTCCCTGCCTTCCAGTCTGGTGTGCCCACCTTCCAGTCTGGTGTGCCCACCTTCCAGTCTGGTGTGCCCACCTTCCAGTCTGATGTGCCCACCTTCCAGTCTGACGCACCCGCTCTCCAGTCTAATGCACCTGCTATCCAGTCTGATATGCCTGCCTTCCAGTCGGAAGTCTTGAAGCTTGCCTTCCAGCCCGAAATCCCAGTGTCCATGTTCCAGTCTGACGCCCCAGCGACTATTGACCAGTCTGATGTACCTGCTGTTCTGCCCGATGTGCCAGTGCCTGTGTCTGCTGCCCAGTCTAAAGTTCCAGCACCCGCTGCCTGGTCTGATGTCTCGGTGCCGGCTTTCCAGTCCGCTTTCCAGCCTGATGTGCCAGTGTTTACGACTCAGCCAGTTGTGCCAATGCCTGTGTCCGCTGCCCAGTTTGAGGTCCCAGTGCCTGCTGCTCAGCCCGAAATCCCAGTGTCCATGTTCCAGTCTGACGCTCCAGCGACTACTGACCAGTCCGATGTACCTGTTCCGCCTGTTGTGCCAGTACCTGTTGTTCTGCCTGATGTGCCCACTGTTCAGCCTGATGAGCCTGCTTTCCGGTTTGATGTGTCCATCCTCCAGCCTGATATCCTGGTACCTGTCTTCCAGCCTGATGTTGTGATGTTGGTATCCCAGCCTGAGGTTTCGGTGCCCGTGTCTCCGCCTGAAGTTTCGGTGCCCGTGTTTCAGCCTGGAGTTTCGGTGCCCGTGTCTCAGCTTGCTGAATCGGTGCCCGTTACCCAGTCTGTTGAATCGGTGCCCGTTACCCGGTCCGCTGAACTGGTGCCCGTTACCCAGTCTGCTAAACCGAAGTCCGTCACTTGGCCTGTCAAGCCAGTATCCGTTATCCGGCTTGCCGAACCAGTGCCCGGTGTCCAGCTCGCTGGGTCGGGGCCTGTTACCCAGCCCACTGGGCCGGGGTCCGTTACCCAGCTTGCTGAGCCGGTGCCTGTAATCCGGCCTGCCCTTATGGTGCTCGCTGTTCGGCCCAATGTTCCAGAGCCTGCTGTCCATCTCGATGACCCAGAGCCTGTTGCCCAGCTCGATGACCCAGAGCCTGTTGCCCAGCTCGATGACCCGGAGCCTGCTGCCCAGCTCGATGACCCGGAGCCTGCTGCCCAGCTCGATGACCTGGAGCCTGCTGCCCAGCTCGATGACCCGGAGCCTGCTGCCCAGCTCGATGACCCGGAGCCTGCTGCCCAGCTCGATGACCCGGAGCCTGCTGCCCAGCTCGATGACCCGGAGCCTGCTGCCCAGCTCAAAGACCCGGAGCTTGCTGCCCAGCTCGATGACCCGGAGCTTGCTGCCCAGCTCGATGACCCGGAGCTTGCTGCCCAGCTCGATGACCCGGAGCTTGCTGCCCAGCTCGATGACCCGGAGCTTGCTGCCCAGCTCGATGACCCGGAGCCTGCTGCCCAACTCGATGACCCGGAGCCTGCTGCCCATCTCGGCGTGTTCCTGTCTGCTGCCCAGCTCGGCTTGTTCCTGTCTGCTGCCCAGCTCGGCTTGTTCCTGTCTGCTGCCCAGCTCGGCTTGTTCCTGTCTGCTGCCCAGCTCGGCTTGTTCCTGTCTGCTGCCCAGCTCAAGTTGTTCCTGTCTGCTGCCCAGCTCAAGTTGTTCCTGTCTGCTGCCCAGCTCAAGTTGTTTCTGTCTGCTGCCCAGCTCAAGTTGTTCCTGTCTGCTGCCCAGCTCAAGTTGTTCCTGTCTGCTGCCCAGCTCAAGTTGTTCCTGTCTGCTGCCCAGCTCAAGTTGTTCCTGTCTGCTGCCCAGCTCAAGTTGTTCCTGTCTGCTGCCCAGCTCAAGTTGTTCCTGTCTGCTGCCCAGCTCAAGTTGTTCCTGTCTGCTGCCCAGCTCAAGTTGTTCCTGTCTGCTGCCCAGCTCAAGTTGTTCCTGTCTGCTGCCCAGCTCAAGTTGTTCCTGTCTGCTGCCCAGCTCAAGTTGTTCCTGTCTGCTGCCCAGCTCAAGTTGTTCCTGTCTGCTGCCCAGCTCAAGTTGTTCCTGTCTGCTGCCCAGCTCAAGTTGTTCCTGTCTGCTGCCCAGCTCAAGTTGTTCCTGTCTGCTGCCCAGCTCAAGTTGTTCCTGTCTGCTGCCCAGCTCAAGTTGTTCCTGTCTGCTGCCCAGCTCAAGTTGTTCCTGTCCGCTGCCCAGCTCAATGACTCTGACATGCCAGCCGTCTGCCCGGATGTGCCTGATGACCAGCCTGAAATACCTTCTTCCACCATTCTGCCTGATGCCATAGACCATGGACAATTAAGACCAGTTGGAGCGTCCGGAGGCCGCTCCTTTAGGGAGGGGTACTGTCAGGAAAGGGTCCATTCGCTGGTAAGATATGTCATTTGGCATGCAGTACTGGGGTCCATCAGCAGGTGTCTCCTGGCAGTGTTGAACTGTCAGGAGAATATTTCCCTGCTGGTGTCTTGCCATCTTTTGGCTGCAGTACTGATGTCCACCAGCGGATGGATCCTGGCAGTATGGAACAGACAACACTCCCTGCGCTCAGGTGTGACTTGAAGCCAATTAGTCAGCCCTATAAATACCCGGCGAGCCCTCACATGCTCGCCTTGGTATCTCTCTCCCTGCACTCTAACCTTGCTGCCCGTTACCTTGACCTTGAGCCTGCATCTGCCTTGTCCTGACCTGACCTGATCTGATCCCATCCCTATCCTGAGTCTATCCCCTCTGTTCCTGGTTACCTTGGATCCCTGCCCTGTATCCCATCCATCCACCCTCTTCCTGTCCTGCTGGTTTGATCTCCCTGTGTATGACCTTGGCCTGGCTTGTTTACGATTACGGTATCTCCATTTCCTTGTATATATTGTTGTTTGTAGTGGGTTTGTTGTGTTGGTTTTGCACTGTTTATATTTCTTTTACTTGTCACTTATTTATTAAACACCATTATTTCACTTATATGTGTTTTGGGTTTCCTCTGTGCAGTCCACACAGTCTGGTCAATTAGATTCTCTGACACTATCTTATTCAACGTGTTTTCACATATTTTATTTTCCATTTTAACCCAATGTTTATCTTTATTATTTTTCACCCAATCTATTACCTGTGCCAAGGCAATTGCCTCGTAATACTTACGAATATCTGGTGCTCCCCACTCTCCATTACCCTTATCTTTCGTTAACTGTGCGAAATTTAAACAAGGTTTTTTCCCTCTCCAAATAAATCTTAGAAACATTGTGTGTAAAGAAATTTGCCTGGAATAGAGCCTCTTTTGTTGTGGTTATTTTAACTCCTAAATAATTAAGTTCTTTTTTCCCCCAAATAAATGGGAAGTATTTTTGGTATGAATTATCTCTAAGTTTACCACTATTGATATCTAGCGTTTCCGATTTAGTCGGGTTAACCATAAAGTTAGAAAGCATCCCATATTCTGTTAATGTAAAAATAATATTCGGAAGGGAAATCTTCGGGCGCGTGACATAAAACAAGATATCATCCGCAAAGGCAGCCAATTTATACTCGTCTTTGCTGATCTTTAACCCGCTGATGTCTGGGTTTAGCCTAATCCTGGAGAGGAGGGGTTCAAGAGCCAACACGAACAGCAGCGGGGAGAGTGGACATCCCTGTCTCGTGCCATTAAGCATTTCAAAGGGCTCAGAGAGAAGGCCATTTACCCTCACTCTTGCTGTAGGTCGAGAGTATACTGCCTTTATCCATCTGAGGGTTCTATCCTTAATTCCGATCTCCTCCAGAGTACACGTCATGAAGCCCCAGTCTACTCTGTCAAATGCTTTTTCAGCGTCTATTGACAGAAGTAGACCTGGGGCTCCACTCTCTTTGATTTTCTGTATTACTAAGAGTGTTTTGATACTGTTATCACGTCCCTCTCTTCCCGGAATAAACCCGACCTGGTCTGGATGTATGATCTTATTGATTATTTGTTTCAATCTTTCCGCAAGCACTTTAGCAAATAGTTTTTTTGTACATTTAAAAGCGAGATGGGTCTGTAACTAGAACGCTGTGTGCTATCTTTGTCCTCTTTGAGAATGATGGCTATATTGGCTTCTAATGCTTCTCTCCTCATTTCCCCTTTATCCCCAATTTCATTCATGAAAGAACACATTTTGGGGATTAAATAATTCTGGTATTTTTTATAATAAAGGACTGTCAACCCATCAGGGCCAGGACTCTTGCCCACAGGCGTTTCCTTAAGGGCCCTACTTACTTCTTCCTCTGTTATGGGGGCCTCTAAAAAGTGTTGGTCGATTTCCGTGATTTTAACCATACCACTGTCTTTTAAATAACTTTTAATTTTCTCATATTTTTGTTCCCCCCCCCTCCTGGGTGTCGTTTTTATTAATAGCGTACAACCCCCCATAATAATCTCGAAAAATTTCTGTGATATCTTTATCTTTATATCTGATGTCTCCTGTCCTTGTTTTTATTTTCTCGATATAATTGGAATTTTTCTTCTTTCTCAGTGTCTTAGCCAGAAATCTCCCAGGTCTATTGCCACCTATGTATCTTTCTTTTTTCACAAGGTTATATAGTTTTCGGGTTTCTTGTTCAATTAAAGCCCACATGGCCTCTCTCCTCCTTAGTAGGCCCATCAAGACCTCCTTATTCCCCGTTTTCTTATGTAGTTGTTCAAGGTCATGGATTTCTTTTTTCAGGACTAGTTTATCTTTCTCCTTCCTTCTCTTTACTTCAGAGCCGACCATCATTAAGATGCCTCTGATATATGCTTTGTGGACCTCCCAGACTATGGCTTCTGATATCTGGCCCGGTACATTCGTTTTGAAATAGAATTTCAGCTCCTCTTTGATTCGCTTGTCAATTTTCCTATCATGGAGGAGGTCCTCGTCTAGTCTCTAACTATTTCCCCAGTTTTTATGCTTACCTATTTTTAGCTGTAGGCTAACAGGCGCATGGTCAGAAAAGGTCATTGTACCAATATCTGTGCCCTCGATCTCCTCAAGGAGACAATGCTCCACGAGGAAGAAGTCCAATCTAGAGTACGTCGCAAGGATGGGGGAGTAGAAAGTGTAATCTATTAAGTCGTGGTGTTGTGCCCTCCAAACATCCACAAGTTGACATTGGCGCAACTTCTTTTTTATTTTGTTCAACCACTTCCCACCTGTCCCCCGTGCATGCGACGTACTATCTTTACCTGGTTCTAAGCACAAGTTAAAATCTCCTGCTATTATGGCCCCCCTTTCTTAAATTCCTCAAACTTTGCAAGGATTCCCAGTAAGTATCTACTGGAATTTTTATTCGGGCCGTATACATTTGCTAATGAGCAATCTGACCCATTTCATTTACCTCTTAAGAACAAAAAGCACCCCTCTGGGTCAACCATTCTCTCTTCTAACTTGAACGATACCTGCTTAGCGAATCCAATCGCCACTCCTTTTGCACCCCTAGTCAGGGAATCTCCATAGAACCAAGTCGGGTATTCTCTGGAAAAAATGCTCTGGCTCTTACCCAGGAAGAGGTGCGTCTCCTGTAGAAGAGCGACATCTGCTTTCAAGAGTTTCAACTCACCCATGTTCACGCATTTTATGGGGGAGTTAAGACCTCTTACATTATATGAGATTATTTTCACCCTAGACATATCTTTTTATTTGGAGTAAAGTGGGGTTTACCTTTCGATACTAACCTAAGGAGTGGTAGACAGTGGGGTGAAAGCTTACCTCCAATCCCCCTCCCTTCCCTTTCCCACTCCATCCGCCCTCCTCCCTCAACCTGCCTCAGCTTTCCCCCCTCCCAAACCCCCCCACTCGATTGGGGGTAATGGGCCTCCCATAGACCCAAATAACCGTGGCCCCACTAACACCTCCCGGCCTCCCGGTTGTCCCGCTTGAGGTTGAGCTCGAAGTGGTCATATTTGGGACTGATACTTCCCCTGGGATTGAGAAGATTCCCATGCCCGTCTGCCCCCCATCCACCCCCCCACTGCCCCCTCCCCCCGCCACCCCCATCCCCCCACCCCCAACTAATATATATATGGACCAATGCTAAATTCCTTTAAGTATTAGTTTTTCTACGTGCTGAGTCATTTTGTTTTAAAGACTGTTTTCCAGGCTGTTAGTTCCTCTGTGGACTCTTGATTTGTTATTTTTTCCCACCAGCCCAGAACTTCCACTAGTGGTACATCTAAGCGTTGGCAACATTTTTGCGTTTCTTCTGGGAATCTCAATGCTGCCGAGCGGCCATCTTTGCGTCCAATTAGGCAGGCTGAGAAGCCCCAAGAGTATTGGACGTCATGGGTTTTTAGTAGGGCTGGTAATGGTTTCAGGGTTCTTCTCCTAGATAACGTCTCCGCTGCCAGGTCCGGGAAGATCTGCAGGTTTGTATCTCCAAACTTCACTGGTTGATTTTTTCTTATACTGGCTTTAATCTGTTCCTTATCCTGATAGTCATGGAATCTTATGATTACGTCCCATGGGACGTCCTCACTTATTTTGGCCGGCTTTCTGATCCTGTGGACTCTTTCAAGTTTTATTTTGCGACTGGTATCTAGTGAATTTATCAGGCCTCCAAATATGACGTCCATTTTCTCTTGTAAGTTCTCTTTTTCACCTTGTGGCTCAGGGAGACCTCTAATCCAGAGATTTTTCTTTCTATTTCGGTTCTCTTGGTCTTACAGTCTATACATTATATATCTGTGTTCTTTCTGTATCTCTTCCATCTGGTGTTTGAGTTCTTTTATCTTGGCCCCTTGCCTGTCCATCGTGATTTCTAGATCCTCGACTCTTTTTAGAATATGGTTCATATTCTCATGCAATATTCCTATCTCTCCTTTTATCGATGTTTCAAGCTTCGCAAACATTTCGGCGATTTCTCCCTTCGTAGGGAGCTGTTTTTTTGTTGGGGTTCCGTTGTTACTTTTTCCATTGTCTCGCACCCAGTGGAGTGGATATCAGTCTCAGCCAACTGTCTTCTTGTCCCAATTTTAGATGGGCACTCAGGAGTTTTGCTTTTTGCCCCTGTTCATTTTCCCGGGCTTTCTTTGCTGCTGTCGTGCACCATATATTTTCTAATGGTCCCCGGGCTTGCACTAGTTCGTGGCGGGTTGGCGGTGGCCCCATTCGTTGGTTTACCTCTCTTTTTTTTACCTTTCCATTCTAGTATGATTAGAACAAATTGGAGCAGATACCCGGTCTCCCACCGTTCGTCTCCCCCCTCTTCTCGCAATTCAATCCACTATCCTTCAGCGACCGTCACCAACAAGCCCACTCTAACGCACAGGTGCGTTCTCCAGTGTTCCCTAGGCCAGTGTGGGTTCCTTCCTGGATGGGAAGAAGGTATAGTAGGTGTAGTATGTAGATATTTTACCAGGGGGACCCAAGTTTGCTACCATAAAAGTTCAAACTGTGCATAGAGCCAAAACAGCCATCAAACGGTCCACACAACTGAGCAATTAAAACAAAATGACCTGCTCCTAAGTCCGCTTTCTGGTAAAGTGTTGTGAATATTATAATATCGGACTTTGTATCGTCTACATGGATATACCTCTCATGTCATCTCATAGTTTAATTTGAAATAACCCGAATCACCTTATTTCCTTGTGCACTGTGAGTTTGCAGTGAGTATATGTTTTATATTTCTTTTTTTTTTATATTGGGTTACTGAGCTGGCGTTTCATTAGTTCCTGACAGGAGCATTGTGTAGAGGGTCTCTGTCTCTGTCTTTTACCCCGGAAACTGCGGTAACTACCGCGGCCCGGAGACTGTATAGAATGGGGTGAAAACGTCATACATTGTACCCTGTGGATTGAGCATCAAAGAACTAGTCACCGGTAGATGTAGGTACAAAAAGTTGTTGTAGTCAGATTAAAGACTAATAAGGCAGTGCTAACTGTAGTGCTGGCTGTCACTCTTCATAAATTCGTTGTACAGGATGACTGTGACTATGACATGTAACTTCTTGTAGATCTTATAAGTCTAAAAGTCAGTTACCCCATCTGGTGGTTTTAGACAATTTGCTGACTTACCAGTCTCTCATCCTCTGGGGCTTGACATGCACCTTAACACCGACCCACAGCCTCCACGATCCCAGAACAATCACTTACAATCACTTACAGCTACAAACTTGGGGTAACTTGTGGATGGCTTGTGGGTCGGCCTCCCAGACACCGGAACCCACAAGCTCTGTGTTTCTGTCACAAGGTTCAGTGGGGTTACATCAGCCAGCCAGCTCCCTCAGAAGTGTGTCGATTGCACTCGCTGCTTCTGCTGAGATCCTACTTGAGTCTGACACTCTTACACCACCACATGGGATGCTCCGCTTCGCTCCCCCTGCTCGCACCAGCCTTGGCAGTGCTTAGAACGGAGGCATCCGAGGGGACGACCCAGGAAGGGGGGGGGCGAAGGCACCGGATCGAAGAGCCTGTGGGGGGCTTGGAGACAGCCCATGTCTGTACCAGAGCAGCATCACAGGAGGAGAGACGACGGGCATCCCAGGCTCAGCGTCGGCACCAACACAAAGCCCACATCCGGCTCCTCCCTCCTTTTAAGGATCAGCTGTGTATGAATATACTGATTGGACTTGATTAGGAAAGCCACACACCTGTCTATATAAGACCATACAGATCACAGTGCATATCAGAGTAAATGAGAACCATGAGGTCAAAGGAACCGCCTGAAGAGCTCAGAGACAGAATTGTGGCAAGGCACAGATCTGACCAAGGTTACAAAAAAATTTGTGCTGCACTTAAGGTTCCTAGGAGCACAGTGGCCTCCATAATCCATAAATGGAAGATGTTTGGGACGACCAGAACCTTTCCTAGAGCTGGCCGTCCGGCCAAACTGAGCTGAGAAGAGCCTTGGTGAGAGAGGTAAAGAAGAACCCAAAAATCACTGTGGCTGAGCTCCAGAGATGCAGCCTGGAGATGGGAGAAAGTTGTAGAAAGTCAACCATCACTGCAGCTCTCCACCAGTCGTAGCTTTATGGCAGAGTGGCCCGACGGAAGCCTCTTCTCAGTGCAAGACACATGAAAGCCTGCATGGAGTTTGCTAAAAAACACCTGAAGGACTCCAAGATGGTGAGAAATAAGATTTTCTGGTCTGATGAAACCAAGATAGAACTTTTTGGCCTTAATTCTAAGTGGTATGTGTGGAGAAAACCAGGCACTGCTCATCAGCTGTCCAATGCAGTCCCAACAGTGAAGCATGGTGGTGGCAGCATCATGCTGTGGGGGTGTTTTTCAGCTGCAGGGACAGGACGACTGGTTGCAATCGAGGAAAAGATGAATGCGGCCAAGTACAGGGATATCCTGGACGAAAACCTTCTCCAGAGTGCTCAGGACCTCAGACTGGGCCGAAGGTTTACCTTCCAACAAGACAATGACCCTAAGCACACAGCTACAATAACGAAGGAGTGGCTTCACAACAACTCCGTGACTGTTCTTGAATGGCCCAGCTAGAGCCCTGACTTTAACCCAATTGAGCATCTCTGGAGAGACCTAAAAATGGCTGTCCACCAACATTTACCATCCAACCTGACAGAACTGGAGAGGATCTGCAAGGAGGAATGGCAGAGGATCCCCAAATCCAGGTGTGAAAAACTTGTTGCATCTCTCCCAAAAAGACGCATGGCTGTATTAGATCAAAAGGGTGCTTCTACTAAATACTGAGCAAAGGGTCTGAATACTTAGGACCATGTGATATTTCAGTTTTTCTTTTTTAATAAATCTGCAAAAATGTCAACAATTCTGTGTTTTTCTGTCAATATGGGGTGCTGTGTGTACATTAATGAGGAAAAAATGAACTTAAATGATTTTAGCAAATGGCTACAATATAACAAAGAGTGAAAAATTTAAGGGGGTCTGAATACTTTCCGTCCCCACTCTATGTAATTATTGACCTTGGAACTAGCAGTAATCATTGCATTCTGCTGGCCAAGAAGGATCCCCACCCCCCAGTAGAACACAATAGCACCGTGGGAGGCATTCCCCCATCAACACTGGCAGTCTTGATGAGGGAAATTAGTGATTTTCTTTAAACTAGGGTTTAGAACATAATTCATACAAGTCAAAGTTAAAGGCAAGTGGCTACTTCACTTGAGCCATTGGACAGCAGTGTGTCCTCATCACAAACATTGGTATCATTTTCATGCTACCTGTATATTTTTAAAGGGCCCTATCTGGGAGAAAACATGTCAGCCAAAAGTATCCTGTAAAGGGAACCTGTCCAAGTGCCCATATATGAAATGTGCTTCATACTGCAGAGCTACACCACCCCAAACAATCTTTACATTTCACACACTCAGTAATGTGTAACCCAATTGAGCATCTCTGGAGAGACCTAAAAATGGCTGTCCACCAACGTTTACCATCCAACCTGACAGAACTGGAGAGGATCTGCAAGGAGGAATGGCAGAGGATCCCCAAATCCAGGTGTGAAAAACTTGTTGCATCTCTCCCAAAAAGACGCATGGCTGTATTAGATCAAAAGGGTGCTTCTACTAAATACTGAGCAAAGGGTCTGAATACTTAGGATCATGTGATATTTCAGTTTTTCTTTTTTAATAAATCTGCAAAAATGTCAACAATTCTGTGTTTTTCTGTCAATATGGGGTGCTGTGTGTACATTAATGAGGAAAAAAAATGAACTTAAATGATTTTAGCAAATGGCTACAATATAACAAAGAGTGAAAAATGTAAGGGGGTCTGAATACTTTCCGTCCCCACTCTATGTAATTATTGACCTTGGAACTAGCAGTAATTATTGCATTCTGCTGGCCAAGAAGGATCCCCACCCCCCCAGTAGAACACAATAGCACTGTGGGAGGCATTCCCCCATCAACACTGGCAGTCTTGATGAGGGAAATTAGTGATTTTCTTTAAACTAGGGTTTAGAACATAATTCATACAAGTCAAAGTTAAAGGCAAGTGGCTACTTCACTTGAGCCATTGGACAACAGTATGTCCTCATCACAAACATTGGTATCATTTTCATGCTACCTGTATATTTTTAAGGGGCCCTATCTTTGAGAAAACATGTCAGCCAAAAGTATCCTGTAAAGGGAACCTGCCCAAGTGCCCATATATGAAATGTTCTTCATACTGCAGAGCTACACCACCCCAAACAATCTTTACATTTCACACACTCAGTAATGTGTAGGATGCCCACATCCTCTACTGACCTTCATGGTTCCATCCATCAACCCCTACATCACTGCAAGGCACAGGTCAGCTGTAGGAAAAGGTGAGTGCTTTAGGGAACTAAGGAGATCAAAGTTCCTGGTTCTGTCAATTTCTAAGAATACTTCAGAGGTGGATTTACCTTGAATCGAGCACTGTTCTAGTTGTGCAGGCAGTTGGAAAGACAACTATTAAATCTCTTCATTGGTTAGAGTTGGTTTAAAAAAACTGTAGTTATGCCATGCAGTTATAGACATATTAAAGATAACCTATTTCCAAGTTCTATAACCCTGCTTTTGGTAGGTTTATATAATGATCTGCCAAGCAAAATAGGAGAGTAGGAAGCTCTGGTGCATGAAGATAACAATGATTTAATTGGAATTGCTGAATCTTGGCTTTAGTCTTCACATGACTCGGCTTTTATGATTCCCAGCTATGATTTCTTTCAGAGAAATAGGGTAAAACAAAATGGTGGCAGGGTCTGTCACTATGCAAGAAGTGATCCCAAAGCGTCTGTGATCCAGTGTCTGATTTGGTCCAGTATTAGTGCTGCAAAGTAGTCTTTTGTGTTGGGAAAGCCCATGCCCCCAACTCTTTTGTGTTGTATGATCATGGCATATGGGCAACGTGGTTTTCTATTTAAACATACAAAGGTCTTTAGAGTTTTAAGGGTATTAAAAAAGGTTGGTGGGATCGTTATTGGTAAGGCCCTGAATAGATCCAGAAGTTTCAGGAGCGTGATTATTTTGAAGGCCACCAGTCTGTCAGCCCAAGAGAGATAATGGTTACAAAGCGTATGGAAATCTTGTTTATACGTGTTTAGATAAGGGATATAATTGTGGGTGAATAGGTTAGAGAATGGGGAGGTTAAGGAGATTCCCAAGTATGGCACTGAAGAGGATACCCACCGAAAGGGAAATTTGGATTGTAGGGAAAGTTTGGTGGAATTTTGCATGTTCACGCTAAGGATGCTTGATTTGGACTCATTGATCTCATAGTATGAGCAAGAATTAAACATATTTAGTACTTTATATACTTCGAGTAGGGAAGAAGACGGTTCAGTCAGAGTTAAGATAATGTCATCTGCAAATAGGTTCATTTTGTGTTATTGATCTGCTATATGGATACCTTCAATTGAGTCAAAGTTACGTATTTTTTGTGCTAAGGGCACCATCATCAGAGTAAAAATCAAGGGGATAAGGGGCACCCCTGTCTTGTTCCATTGGTGATGGCGAATGGATCAGAAAGTTCGCCATCTGAGAAGACTCGGGCCGTAGGCGTGGTGTATAAAGCTGTGATGGCAGATAAAATATTACCCTGGAAGCCACATTTTTAGCGTGTTCATTGTAAAGATACCCAATGGATTCTATTGAATGCTTTTTCAGCGTCGAGCGTCAGGCACATGGTGGGGGTTTATTTTTATTCAGTGAAGTATAACAAGTTGGTAATTTTGCGTGTTGCGTTAGGTGCCTAGGGTAAAACCCACCTGGTTGGGATGTATTAACTGGAGCATGATGGGAGCCAATCTCTGAGCCACAATCTTTGCATATAATTTAACCGCTTGCTGCCCGCCGGCCGGCATATGATGGCCAGGCGGCGCGGCTCTCGTTCTGGGAGGGCGACATATGATGGCCCTCCATTTAGACAGGGAATACACTTGATCGCGCGTGTGCATCCCTGTTCCTTTGGTGGCGGCGTGTCACGGAGACAACGCTCGCCCCCAAGGGGGGTGAACAGCCAATGGTCATGGCTGTTTACCACACGATCAGCCATGACAAAGTCACGTCTGATCACAGATGTTCCGATCACGTGCGACCGTCAGTGGTGCACCCATCAATGACCATCACCTGTCACCGTCACCCATCAGTGACCATCACCTGTCACTGTCACCCATCAGTGACCGTCACATTGTCACCGTCACCCATTAGTGACCGTCAACTGTCACCGTCACCCATCAGTGACCGTCACATGTCACTGTCACCCATCAGGGACCGTCAACTGTCACCATCACCCATCAGTGACCATCACCTGTCACCATCACCCATCAGTGGCCATCACCTATCACCGTCACCCTTCAGTGACTGTCACCTGTCACCCATCATTGACCGTCACCTGTCATCCATCATTGACCGTCACCTGTCACCCATCAGTGACCGTCAACTGTCACCCATCACCCGTAACCCATCAGTGACCGTCACCCATAACCCATCAGTGACCGTCAGCGGTGCACCCATCACCCATCAGTGACTGTGACCTGTCACCCATCAGTGACCGTCAGCCATCACCCATCAGTGACTGTCAGCCATCACCCATCAGTGACTGTCAGTCATCACCCGTTACCCATCAGTGACTGTCAGCAGTGCACCCATTACTCATCAGTGACCGTGGCCTGTCACCCATCAGTGACCATCGCCTGTCACACCATTATCACCTATCAGTGAACGTCACCTGCCACCCACCGCACAGCCCATCAGTGACCGTCACCTGCCACCTGTCACACAGCCATCAGCATCATATCCAAAAGATTTTATTCTAGTGAGGAGGCATTCCAGATCATCTCCATGACTGATGACAGCAGCAGGGAGTTCTCATTAGATTCCAATTCTGAATCTAATTTGGCATTTGAACCTATCGGGAATAGTGAATCGGCAAATGATTCAGAGGAAGAATGGGTCCCTCCTAAAAGGGCACGGCACCCTGGAAACCAGGCAGCTGCCAACAACCAGGATTATATTCTCAGGCCCAGTACCAGCGCTGCCACCAGCAATAGGCCCCAAGAACAAGTTCCCAGGCCCAGTACCAGCGCTACCGCCAGCAATAGGCCCCAAGAACAAGTTCCCAGGCCCAGTAACAGCGCTGCCACTAACGATAGGCCCCAGGAACAAATGCCCAGTACCAGCGCTGCTGCCGGAGATAGGCCCCAGCAACAAATGCCCAGGCCCAGTACCAGTGCTGCCACATCACGCCTGAGTACCAGCACAGGAGATTCAAATCCCCCAACTACTGGAGTGTCACATCCCCCAAGAGCCAGGGCCTCTACATACATGCCAGATGGTCTTGCCAACCCAGCATGGCTGCCTTCCGACTCGGGATCATCAATTATTCCCCCTTTCACAGCACAGCCAGGTGTGCAGGCCAACACCAAAAATTTCACAACGATTGATTTTTTAAATCTGTTTTTGCCTGGCACTTTGCTGCAATTCATTGTGGACCAGGCAAATTTATATTCCCAGCAGTATTTTGCCAACAACCCTCAAACATCATATACCCGTCCGTTTGAGTGGAGAGATCTGAATTTGGAGAAGTTCAAATTATTTATGGGCCTTACCATAAACATGGGGCTTACAAAAAAATTAAGGACATGCCTATTGGTCCACCAACCACATCCACCACATGCCCATTTATTCTGCCGTAATGTCCAGGTCCCGATACGAGATGATAATGCCCTTTCCTCATTTTAGTTACAATACCCAGTGCCCTCCCCGTGATCATCCAAATTACGACAAGTTATATAAAATTCGCCCATTGATAAATTTCTTTTCCCAGCAATTCACAGAACTTCCCGATCAGCACATATGTGTTGATGAGTCCCTGATATCCTTTTCAGGCCAGCTAGGAATAAAGCAATATATTCCTAGGAAAATGGCCAGATACGGAGTAAAATTTTACAAGCTCTGTGAGAGAGCCACAGGATATCTGTATGTGTTCCGCATATATGAAGGAAGAGATTCCCAGCTCCAGCCGCCTGAATACCCAGCCTACATGGGCACAAATGGAAAGATTGTATGGGACCTGGCATACCCACTTCTGAACAAAGGATATCTGCCCCTTTTCAAACACTTATACATCGCAAAAACCCTGGCCTGCAGAACCTCCAGGAAGAATAGTAAGGGCTTCCCACAATCTCTAGCGAACAAAAAGCTGTGAAAAGGGGGAAAGAGCAACATTGAAATGCAACAAAGTGCTGGCCTTGGGGTGAATGGATAAAAGGGATGTGCACATGTTGTCCACCATCCATGACGACACTACAATTTAGGTTCAAAGAAGACAAGGTCCCATTGAAAAGCCAACATGTGTCCAAGATTATAATCTCTACATGGGGGGTGGATTTAAATGATCAAATGATTGGGCCCTATTTGTCAATAAGGAGGTCTCGATTCTGGTACAAGAAGGTAGCAATTTATCCCATCCATTTATAAGTCCTACATAATCTACACTAAATCCACGGAAAGCCCCTCCCCCTTCCTAAAATTCATAGAAGAAGTTGTCATGTCCCTCATCTATCAAGAAAGACCCCCCCACAAGACCTTTGCTCTGATGCTGTTAGTCAACTTCATGAGTGCCACTTCCCCTTCCACATTCCACCATCTGAAGCAGGCTGAAGACGGCAAAAAAAATGTTGCGTGTGCAGTAAAAGAGGATTTCGAAAAGATACCAGCTACCATTGTCCCCAGTGTCCCTCCCAACCTGGCCTTTGCATTGGTGAATGCTTCCAACTTTATCATTCATCCCTAAATTATTAGCCCATATTTTTAACCATTTCCATCATCTGTGCTGACCATTTTCCATGCTTCCCCAAATAACCATGCCACTGCCTTCCACATGAACTGACCCTGGCCTGTTTTTTGACCATGCCTCTGCCTACCGTTTGAACTGCTTAAACATAAACTGACCCTGGCCTGTTTTGTGACTATGCCTCTGCCTACCGTTTGGACTGCTTCCACGTGAACTGACCCTGGCCTGTTTTTTCAACTACTCTACTGCCTACCGCTTGGACTGCTTGCACGTGAACTGACCCTGGCCTGTTTTATGGCTATGCTTTTGCCTACCACTTGGACTGATCTGTTGCCCTGCTACTGTAGTACACAGGGGTCTCACATATGTGAGACCCCTGTGTACTACAGGGGTCTCACATATGTGAGGGGCTCCAGAATTGTTTTTCTGGACAGAGAAAACACTTTTTTTGTTTTCTCCGGGTTTCAGAATTTCCAGATTAGGGTCTGGAGTCCAGAGGCTTCATAGGGATTTGGGTGGGTCGAAGCCTCTATCCCTGTGCCCCTGTGCACAGGTCTTATCTGATTGCAGCCCTCAGCCTGCTGCTGACTTACTGCCATCATGCCTCTGCCTGCCGCATGAATGGACCACACCGCTACCTGGACTATGCAAGTAATTATCTGTAGCAAGAGGCAGTATGTTTATGAAGGGCTGGAGAGTGATATAATAATGAGTGTCTGCAGGTAACAGTGTACTAGGACTAATATTATGGCTGTGCTGGCTGTCTCTGCCTGGACAATTTCTATGGATTGTGCTGACAATATCCTTGTGCTGACTATAGACAATATTCCTGCCTGCTGCCTGGATAATTACTATTGCTGTCACTAAGCACATCCCTGCCTACTGCCTGGACCAGTGCTCTCCTCTGTGGATACTACTAAAAGCACAGGTAATGCTTTTTTTTTTTTTTTTTACCCTTTCCGCAATAAAATTTATTTTGGATTGTAATTCTTGGTATGTACATGCTATGTGTTAGAAATATGAAGGGCCTTCAAAAATGATAGGTTGCCAGGAAATTATATATGCCATTTATTCTCCTAGAACACCTGATGGTGCTACTTAGATTTTAGGCCTCTTTATGTGGCCAGACTGTGTAAAAGGCTCACACATGTGGTATCGCCATACTCAGGAGGAGTAGCAGAATGTATTTTGGGGTTTCATCTTTGCTATGTACATGCTATGTGTTGGAAATATCTGATAAATGGACAACTTTGTGTAAAAAAATGCGTTTTATTTTTTTCCCCACATTTTCAGAAAACTTCTGGAAAAAAAGAACCGTTCAAAAGACTCATTATGCCTCATAGATTATACATCGAAGGGGAAAGAGCAAAAGGTGTGGGACTTTATATGAAGCACCTGGTTGCAAAAAGGTAAGTTGGTGAACATAATAGGTTTTATTGATTGCCATCTGATATAACCAAACATAGCAGTTAAATACAACGATAATGGTATATAATAATACAGTACATAAAGTTATAAGATCAGTATCACATAATATAGCAAGCAACAGCCTTACAGGGTTCACCAGAATGATCATTGAATAAAACAATAATACATCATAGTACTTGCAGAGCCTATGAACTTCTTGGTCCTAAATGGGAGTATTAAATCTAGACTTGATGTTCGAGTAGTGTTAAATGGAGACATGGCGTATGGCAGCTCTACGCATTTTGTGGCTGGGAGGCTACTCATCAGGAGCGAGCACAAGATATATCTATGAGTAAAAAATTAATTGGTTTGGGATGAAATAATATAGGTGAACATGTATAGTGGTGGGGTATAAAACCCTCAAACCAAATACCTGGTGGCGTAAAAACGGGGTACCATGACCGTCCGGATAAATGCTCCCAACCGGGAGCCGCGGTGGGCATCACGTCCAAAACACCCTAACAGGCATCAACCAGAGCAGGCACGGAAACGCAAGGCCACCTGGAGGTAAGTTGAAAATGGGAGTGAACCAAAGTCAACTGGACAGGAAAGGACAACAGGGAAGTGAGTGAATGGAAACAAGCTGGAGGAAAGGTGAGAGGTGAAAAACGAGCAGCTGGGGGTTGAGATGTGAAGTGTACTGAAGAGTGAAGAAGTTCGGAACAGGTGCGTGACCATCAGTAAGAGATGAGACGTGAAGACCTGAAAGAGAGTGGTGTGAGTGAACCTGTGTGGAACGTGGCTGGTGACAGCAAGGAGAGAAATCCTGAACTGGCATGCAGGTCTGAGTGGAGAGGGAGCCTTGAATGTCAGTACCCACCCGGGGGATGCCTATATGGGCACCGGAACAATACCTTACCCATAGATTATACGTTGTGGTGTTTGCTTTCCAAAATGGGGGACATTTTGGGAACAATTCCATTGTCCTTATAGTCCAGGGCCTTCAAAATTGTAATAGGTGGTTGAGAAATGAGATGTGTCATTTATGCTTGTAGAACGCCTGAAGATGCTACTTCAATGTTGGGCCCTTGTATGTGGCCAGGCTTTGTAAAAGTCTCACACATGTGGTATCGCCATACTTGGGAAGAGTAGCAGAATGTATTTTGGGGTGTAATTTGTTGTATGCATATGCTCTGTGAGAGAAATAACCTGTTAATATGACAGTTTTGTAAAAAAAAAAATCTTCCTTTTGCAAAGAATTGTGGGAAAAAATGACAGCTTAAAAAAACTCACCATGCTACTCACTTAGTAACTTGGAATGTCTACTTTCTAAAAAGTGGTCATTTGGGGGGTATTTGTACTTTCCTGACTTGTTAGTGTCTCTAGAAATGAGATAGGCCTTCAGTACATCAGGTATGATCACATGTGATCAATTTTCAGTGATTGGCACCATAGTTTGTAGACGCTATAACTTTCAGAAAGACCAATTTACACTAATTTGGGTTATTTTTACCAAAGATATGTGGCAGTATAAATTTTGGCCCAAATTTATGAAGAAAAATTAATAATTTGCAAAATTTTATGACAGAAACAAAGAAAAAGGCATTTTTTCACAAAATTTGCGGTCTTTTTTATTTATAGCACAAAAAATAAAAAACCCACTAGTGATAAAATACCACCAAAAGAAAGCTCTATTTGTGTGAAAAAAAGGACGCAAATTTTATATGGGTACAGTGTTGCATGACTGAGTAATTGTCATTCAAAGTGTGAGAGCGCTAGAAGCTGAAAATTGGTCTGGGCAGGAATGGGGTGTAATTGCACTGTATTGAGGTGGTTAAGATCAGTATTTAGTAGTGAGATTGGGCAAAAGTTTTGGGGAGTGACCGGCTCTTTCCCTGGTTTAGGGAGTGTTACTATGATAGCAGTAAGCATTTCATTTAGGAACTTTCCAGAGGAAACAGCAGCGTTAAATGCTTGACATATATGTGGAGCTAAGGATTTGGAAAAAAAATTGTAGTACTCAGCCAAGAAGCCATCTGGGCCAGGGGCTTTGCCGTTGGGAAGTGAAGAGATGGCTTGCATTAGCTCTTTCATGGTAAAGTGAGTGTTGAGGCTATCTATGTGATCTTTGTTTAGTTGAGGTAAGTGTAAGGTTTCTAAAAGACCTGAGATGCTCTCCTCTGTGGGTTGAGGCACTGAGGTGTCATCTTTTAGGTTGTATAAGGCACTGTAATATACTTTAGTAGGGTGGTAAATTTTTCCTACCTGGGAAGGATGGAGTATATAGGAAATTTTTTGTTTGGTTATGCACTGATTAATTTGTGCTGCAAGAAGTTTGCCTGCTTTATTGCCCGAGGCATAGAAGGTAGCACATGTTTTATGTAATGATCTAGTATGTTTTGCGGTAAGGAGTATCCTGGCTTGGAAAATGTTATTGCTAGTGGCTGGTGTGGGGTTAGATTTATTTACTAGCTCAAGTTTGTTAATAGTGTCTAACAACTCTGTCAGCTGCTGTGTCCTTTTGGCATTTTTCCCGTGAGCTAATTTTAATTAAAATGCCTCTAATGTAAGCCTTATGTGTACTCCATATAAGTAATGGATCAGTATCCAAGGATACATTAAGATAAAAAAAAGTCTCTTAGATGTTTGTTGATTTCAGAGGCATTGGAAGAGTAAGGCATCAGCTGAGGGTCATTGCTCAAGGTGAACAGAGATGGTTTGTCCTTTTTTTCATCCAGTAGAATTGAGATGGGAGAACCTCTTGAAGGAGTTGTTTGTCCCCAGTAAACAAGTCTATCCTGGAGTACGTGTGGTTACGTGGAATACGAGTGTTTTTAAAAAAAAAAGTGTAATCTCTTTCCAGGGAATGTTGGCACCTCCATATATATTGAAAAAGATTGTTTAAATGTAAGAATGATGATAATGTAGACATGCAATGTTTTTTAAGAGAAGGGCCTTTTATGTCGATAGAAGTGTCAGGAACTAGTTTAAATTCTCCACAAAGGATAGTGCGGCCTTGTTTAATCTTTCTTATTTTTTTTTCTATACCTTGTGAAGAAAAGAGATTTGGCCACTGTTGGGAGCGTAGATGTTCACTATGGTATATATTGCATTATTGATTTCACAGACTAGAAAGATATATCATCCTTGTGTATCAGTTGAGATGTTTATCTGTTTAAATGTCACAGTGTCTCTGATTGCTATGAGCACTCCCTTTATTTCCGTAGGCACATTTGCGACAAAGGTATGGGGATAATTTTTATGGGTCATTGTTGGTGCTTTGTCTTGGCATAAATGTGTCTCCTGGAGACACAAAATGACACTGTGAAGTTTCCACGCTTCGGACCAAAGAGAGTATCTCTTGCCTGGATGGTTCAACTCTTTAACATTGAAGGAGGTAATTTTAAAGGATATGATGATGTCTTAATGGTCACTGGTTTTGTTGTGATAGTACTGAAGTGCTGGCTATGGGAGTGTGTAGGAATAAGCTAGTGGTTACCACTTCGTAGAGATGAGCGTATGTGAGTGCAGCTGGAGTAGTTGAAGAGAAAAATAAAAAGGACTTACAGTTGGGAGGTCTTGTGTACAGTATCCTTTCAGAGAAGTAGAGGTTGATGGCGTTTGGGGCTGAGTCTTGACAGCTGGTTGGATTGAGAGTGTAGGAAGGTGAACTGCAATGTATAGATGTTGACAGTTAGAGATAGCAAATTACAACAGCAATAAATGTTTCAGCGAGGCGCTGGGGCAATGTAACTGAAATCCTAATATAAAACACACAAAAACAAAAAAAACAAAAAAAAATTTTAAAAAAGCATCAGAACTCTGCGTGAGTGGTGTATACCGCGACTTTTAACTAGGGGTGATGTAACATTCGGGCTGTACTCTAGTGACTTTGCCAGGGCCAAATAAGTGGTTTGGTGTAAGGTAGATAATTCAGGTCATCATTTTATCAGGGGGATCAGTGTTATCCCAGTTGTCTTTCCTGTGGGCGCGGTAGCGTTGTTGTTGATACTCTCGAGGTGTCAGGATGCCCCATTGATGCAGTAGCGAAAGGCCTTCCTCTACAGATTTGTTGTCTCTTGTGATCACTAATTTCACCGGATGACCCCACTTATATGTAATTTGGTGGTTGCGCAGGGGTTTTGTAATTGTGGAGAGATTTTTATGTTTCAGCATTGTATACTGAGATAGGTCAGCATAGAAGGACAAGTTAGAGTAAGGATGAGGGTATTCAGCGGAGTTCCTTGTGACCCACATTAGCCTTTCCTTTATATGGAAAAAGTATATATAGATAATGGTATCTCTTGGTGTGGCCTCTGGAAGATGTGGAGGTTTAGGTAAATGATGGATATGATCGATGACCAGCCCCGCTGGCGGTACATCAAGAAGAAAGGCTGTCATTCATTTTGTAAAGTAATCTTTTAAGGCCGGCTGCTGTACAGATTCTGGAATACCTCTGATTTTCATGTTATTCCTCCTGGAATGATCCTCTAAATCTGCCAGCTTAGCTTTCATCAATTCAAACTCATCCTCTTTTTCACTATGAGCATCCACCAGGTCATTGAAGGATGTGGTGAATTCACCCATCTTAGACTCTACGTTTGTTACTCTGTCTCCCAAGTAGGAGATTTCAGCTTTAAAAAATCTGTACTAGACTGACAATATCCGAGTGAATGGAGCTCTGGAGGGTTAATAGCATATCCCTCAGTGTGGTATATAGCACTGGTTGGTTTGTAGTTGGGAATGCTGCAATGGAATTCTGCAGTGCTGTATCCTCAGGGTTATGTAAAAGAGCAGGGCTCACCTCTGTGTCCTGGCCGTCTGCCTGTGTCAGTCTCGGTTTGCAGGGCTGGTGGAGGGAGAGGAGGCTGTAGAGCTGCACTCTGGCTGTGGAGACGCCTGGATTTGTCCCTTTGCACTATATGTCCCTTCATCTGTGTTAGTCAACCCGTCGTGTGTCGAGGCTGTGTGTCTGGCGGTGCCATCTTGAAAGGTTGGTCTAGGCAGTGGAGGGAAGAATTCCGTCAATTTCCGTGGAGCAGAACGCTGGTTTCCTATTTTGGACATTCTCCTGTATGTCCTGGGATACTGGAGGGAGAGATTGCTTCTTTTGCCTCAGTACCACACTCACTGGAGGCCCTTGATTATTGCAGTGGTACGGAGCGATGTTAGTGTGCGGCCATCCCGTTCAGCTTCCGGCCACGCCCCCCCTCCAATCTCCCTTTCACTGGTGTTTCACCATAATATGCAGCCCACCAAATTGTGTAGGTTGAACACCAGCGTTTTATATAACCCTAACTACAAGCAGCATGTCAAGTCCGAACTAGAAGAATTCTTCACACAGAATGTAAACTTAGTAGCTGATGCGCACTCCCTATGGGCAGCTCACAAGGTCTTTATGCGTGGAGTGTTCATCAAATTCGGCACCCAGGAGAGGCATAGGAAAATGCAAATGATGTCTGACCTCGTGCCATAGCTGACCTCAAGACCCAAATTAAACACTGCTTCTCCCTCAACAGAGATAAACAATAGCAAGAATTACAGCACAAACTTTCCCAGTGCTTTGTGTCACAATATGACATTCTCTTTAACCACTTACCGACCTCTGCACGCTGATTTACGTCAGCAGAATGGCATGTGTGCACAAAAGGGCGTATCCTGCCCCAATTTTACCAAAAATCCTATCAACTCCTTCACACGTTAACTTTAAGACCGTAAAACCTACCTTCTACAACTTCTACTCACACACACCTTACATAGGGTATCCCAATTCCTCTAACCAAGGCTGCCAAATGTTTTTAAACTCTCTCAAGTTCCTTCTCCTTACGTACACTACCTTTTCCTTCTACACTGTTTCAGTTACTGTTCTAATCCAGTCATCCTTCGAGGGTGGTTTCTCCACCTGCCATCTCTGCGCTATTAGTTTTCCTTGCTTGGAAGAGACATCTCAATACTACTTTGTTTTTAGCTTTTCCTCTATCGAAACTCTCCCCTACTCCCAAAATGCACATTTTCGGGTTCCATTTTAAGTTCTAAAGAGAAGATCTTATTTAAGGTATCTAATATCTCAGACCAATAACGGAATAATTTTGGGCATTTCCAGATCATATGTATCAGGTCCCCGGTGTTCTGACATCTAGGGCATTTAGCATCTGCTCTTCGCCCAAATTCAAACAGTCTTTTAGGGGTGTAATATGTCCTGTGTAGCAACATTAAATGTGAAACTTTCTGAGCAGGTGAAACCTAGACCTGATGTCCTCCCACCAGTATCTTTTTCCATTGCTCGTCCGATACTATACCCAGGTCCCCTTCCCATTTATTTCTACACTTAAGCTTTTCTGGGGTCTCAATACTACTTCTACATATATGTGGATAAATTTCCGCTATGAATCCACTAGATTAACCCAAACTACCTAATCTTTTGAATACAGGAGAATGGTTCCAATTTGGTCCCTGTCCCCCAAACTGGGCATTTAGGGCATGTTTAATTTGTAAATAATTGTAGGAAGAGTAGTTCGGAATATCATATTCCTCCTTTAATGAGGAGAATGTTTTTAAGATGTTCTTGTTGTATAATTGAGCCAGTCTGTCTATTCCTTTTATTTCCCATGCCTTTATTTTCCCTATTGGTTTTAGTTCTTGTAAGTTCTTATTATTCCAAAGGGGGGCACACTTAATCATACCTCCCATTCCCATTTTTATTGTTAATTTTACCGTTGGGGTTCTATGGACAAAAGAGTTTTTCTCTAGTACCTCCACTACCGTCTTATGGGTTGCACCTATAATCAATATTCCACCATTGTTGTTTCCCTCTAGGTCGGTACCCATCCCTGTGTGCTGTAGTTGGGCAGCTAGGTAATAGCTCAGTGGATGGGGAACTGCCAATCCCCCCTCTCGTGTTGAAAGTTGTAGAGTTTGTAAACTTATCCTGGGCTGCCCACCTTTCCATATATCTCTTAGTATTGTATCTATTTTTTTAAACCATTTCCTATGTATCCATATTGGTGAATTATGCAGCAAGTACAGTAGCTGTGGGAGCCATAGCATTTTAATCAAATTGCTTCTCCCAGCCACTGATAATGGGAGACCCTTTCATATTTCAGTCTTACTTTTAAATTTTGTTAACAAGGGGACTAAGTTGTTGTTTATATAGTTATTTGGGTCCTTTGTTATGTATATACCTAAATATTTTGTTATCTCTACTATTTCCATTTGGAAATTACCTAAAGAGGTATGCTTCCCAATGGGGTCTATTGGTAATAATACTGATTTCTCCCAATTTATGGACAGACCTGAGAGTGTTCCAAATCTCGGGAAGATATCTATCACCTGTCTAAAGGACCGCTCCGTATCACCCAAAAATATGAGGACATCGTCCGCATATAGTGCGATCCGTTCTTCTCCAGTTCTCCTCCGGAACCCTTCCATAATTCTATTTTGTCTTACAGTAATAGCTAATGGCTCCATTGCTATAGCAAAAATCAGGGGTGACAAAGGGCACCCCTGCCTTGATCCTATTTTGTTGACTCTAACTTTTGCATTGGGGTCATTATATAGTGTTTTAACCCTAACTAACAAAAGAGGGACCGAAGCCAAACTCCTTCAATACACGCCAGATGTACTCCCACTCTAAGCTGTCAAACGCTTTTACCACATCTAACAGCATCACCGCCGTTGAACCCAGGTTCTCTGTAGGAATCTGTAAGTTCAAAAAAACCCTCCTAATATTCATACTGGTTGATCTATGGGGGATGAAGCCTGTTTGGTCTGGATGAACTAATTTATAAATTATTTTCTTTAGTCTGGTAGCTAGGACCTTTGCTAAGATCTTAGCGTCTGAGCAGAGTAAGGAAATAGGTCTATAGGACCCAGGTTCCAGGGGGTCTTTCACCTCTTTATGCAGAACTATAATCGTGGCTTCAGTCATTGATATGGGTAACTTCCCCTCTTCCTTCGCCCAGTTAAACACTTTGAGGAGCTCCGGGAGTAGTACTTCCCCATAATACTTATAGGTCTCGGCTGGGAGGCCATCAGGACCAGGGGATTTCTGGTTGGCCATTTCTTTTGCTGCTATTTTAATGTCCTCCAATGTTATCGGGGCTTCCAATTCCTCATTATCAGTCTCTGCAAGAGAGGGCATCTCAATGTTACTGAAAAATCGGTCCATTTCCGCTCCTCCCATGACCCCCCAGGATTTATACACTCCCTCATAGTATTCCTTAAATGTTTCGATGATTACGTCTACCTGAGAGGAGATCTTATCTCTCGCAGTCCTAATAGCTGGGATCATGGAGGGTGAGGAACTAGTCCTGACAATATGAGCCAGCATCTTCCCGACTTTTTCCCCTTCCCCATATACTATTTGTTTCTGAAACAGTCTCTTGTTTTCTGACTTCCTAGATATTATATCTTTATATCTTTGTTGCTTATTCTCCCATATACTTTGTTTATCAGGGGATGGCTCTTTCACATACTCCCTTTTTGCTTCTATTAACTCCTTCCTGATCTTATCCTCCCAATCCAAAGATGATTTTTTAATTTTTGCCACTTTCTGAATGAGTAGTCCTCTCAGGTATGCCTTCAGTGCGTCCCACATCACCCCCCTCGTTGTGGTATCTGTATTGAACACTATGAACTCATTCAATTTAGCTGCTACCTCATTCTGATCGCCTATTATTTCAAACCACATTGGGTTCATCTTCCATACCCTGTACGGTTTCTTATTTCTTAAATTTACCGAGATTGACAATAAAGAATGGTCTGAAACCCCCCCTGGGTTGGTAGACTATATCTTTTATTATTTGGGACGCCAACTCATTGCCCAATACAAGGTCTATCCGTGAGAGTGTAGAATAGGAACCCGAGTAGCATGAATATTGCAGTGCCTCTGGGTTCCGTATTCTCCAGAGATCAAACAGCCCAGCTTCTTGAAGAAATTGGCCCATCCAGTTTTCTTGTATCCCTTGCCCCTGTCTTCCTGGAGGGAACCTATCTACTTTTTTATCTATAACAACATTAAAATCCCAGACTACTATAATTGGTAACTCTTTCTTATCCACTATAAATTCCAGTAAACAGTACATAACGTCCAATTTAAAGGGGGGGGGGGTATAAATATTTGCCAAAACAAATTCCTGATTCTCTATTATACAATGCAAGAAAATATATTGGCCCTCTTTGTCTATATTACACTGTCTGCAAGAGAACCCCACCTCTCTACCGATTAACACCGACACACCCCTAGAATAAGAGGTGTGTACAGCATGAAATTGGTGCTGGAATCTCCTATTCCTTGCATAAATTTTAGTGTCCTTAGTCAGATGTGTCTCCTGCAGACAGATAATTCCAACTTTGAAAATATCCAATACATCAAATACAGTTGCTCTTTTGGCAGGGTTACCCAGCCCTCGAACATTCCATGACCCAATATTCAATACCATTAATTATTCTGGTTAATAACAATCAGGAAGGCATGAAGGAAAAAGGAAACAAAAAAAAACCCTGATGGTATCAAAGAGAGAGATACTATAAACAAAATGGAGCTTGAAATATTAAACCCGTTAATCTAAGTGTCACCATTTCCCTTTGTGCCTTGGTGTCCCAGTGTTCTAGATTACTCATCCCTATCAATGGGAGAAATTCCCTAAAAACCAAATATTTTAAGTTAGTATCTTCAACCATTTCAACTTTACCCAAATTTTCCACACTATAAACGTGAATATTATAACTGTATTTTGATTTTCCTGTGTCCAGTGAATTACCCTACATACTAATGTGCAATACATCTCCTTATGATCCGGTGTTCCGTATATTCCCCTACTATATATTGCCATTCTTCTGTAACCCTTACCCACCCCCACCCTCCCTATCCCTGCCCTGCTCAAAAAACTAGTATTTATATCCCTCCCTCCCCACACCACTTTAGGTTACCCCTAAAGGCATTTTTAATGACCGTCACATACCACCATACACTTACGAAACCCATTCCACCTACTTCCTTTCCTCCATTCGCCCCTCGCACACCCACCCCACCCTCCCAATGTTCGAGTGTAAACCCATTCCTAATTCCATCTAAACCATGTAGGTTACATAGTTACATAGTTACATAGTAGGTGAGGTTGAAAAAAGACACAAGTCCATCAAGTCCAACCTATGTGTGTGATTATGTGTCAGTATTACATTACATATCCCTGTATGTTGCGGTCATTCAGGTGATTATCTAATAGTTTCTTGAAGCTATCAATGCTCCCCGCTGAGACCACCGCCTGTGGAAGGGAATTCCACATCCTTGCCGCTCTTACAGTAAAGAACCCTCTACGTAGTTTAAGGTTAAACCTCTTTTCTTCTAATTGTAATGAGTGGCCACTAGTCTTAATAAACTCTCTTCTGCGAAAAAGTTTTATCCCTATTGTGGGGTCACCAGTACAGTATTTGTAAATTGAAATCATATCCCCTCTCAAGCGTCTCTTCTCCAGAGAGAATAAGTTCAGTGCTCGCAACCTTTCCTCATAACTAAGATCCTCCAGACCCTTTATTAGCTTTGTTGCCCTTCTTTGTACTCGCTCCATTTCCAGTACGTCCCTCCTGTGGACTGGTGCCCAGAACTGGACAGCATACTCCAGGTGCGGCCGGACCAGAGTCTTGTAGAGCGGGAGAATTATCGTTTTATCTCTGGAGTTGATCCCCATTTCAATGCATGCCAATATTCTGTTTGCTTTATTAGCAGCAGCTTGGCATTGCATGCCATTGCTGAGCCTATCATCTACTAGGACCCCCAGGTCCTTTTCCATCCTAGATTCCCCCAGAGGTCCCCCCCCCCAGTGTATAGATTGCATTCATATTTTTGCCACCCAAATGCATTATTTTACATTTTTCTACATTGAACCTCATTTGCCATGTAGTCGCCCACCCCATTAATTTGTTCAGGTCTTTTTGCAAGATTTCCACATCCTGCGGAGAAGTTATTGCCCTGCTTAGCTTAGTATCATCTGCAAACACAGAGATTGAACTGTTTATCCCATCCTCCAGGTCGTTTATGAACAAATTAAATGGGATTGGTCCCAGCACTGAACCCTGGGGAACCCCACTACCCACCCCATACCATTCTGAGTACTCCCCATTTATCACCATCCTCTGAACACGCCCTTGTAGCCAGGTTTCAATCCATGTACTCACCCTATGGTCCATGCCAACGCACCTTATTTTGTACAGTAAACGTTTATGGGGAACTGTGTCAAATGCTTTTGCAAAATCCAGATACACCACGTCTACAGGCCTTCCTTTATCTAGATGGCAACTCACCTCCTCATAGAAGGTTAATAGATTGGTTTGGAAAGAACGATTCTTCATGAATCCATGCTGATTACTGCTAATGATATCATTCTTGTTACTAAAATCTTGTATATAGTCCCTTATCATCCCCTCCAAGAGTTTACATACTATTGATGTTAGGCTAACTGGTCTTTAATTCCCAGGGATGTTTTTTGGGCCCTTTTTAAATATTGGTGCTACATTGGCTTTTCTCCAATCAGCTGGTACCATTCCAGTCAATAGACTGTCTGTAAAAATTAGGAACAACGGTCTGGCAATCACCTGACTGAGTTCTCTAAGTACCCTCGGATGCAAGCCATCTGGTCCCGGTGATTTATTAATGTTAAGTTTCTCAAGTCTAATTTTAATTCCGTCCTCTGTTAACCATGTAGGTGCTTCCTGTGTTGTGTCATGAGGATAAACACTGCAGTTTTGGTTACTGAAGCCCCCCGATTCACTCGCGAAGACTGAGGAGAAGAATAAATTCAATACCTTTGCCATCTTCCCATCCTTTGTAACCAGATGTCCTTCCTCATTCTTTATGGGGCCAATGTGGTCTGTCCTCTCTTTTTTACTGTTTACATACTTAAAGAATTTCTTGGGATTTTTTTTGCTCTCCTCCGCTATGTGTCTTTCATGTTCTATCTTAGCCGTCCTAATTGCACCCTTACATTTCTTATTGCATTCTTTATAAATTCTGAATGCTGAGGATGATCCCTCAACCTTGTATTGTTTGAAGGCCTTCTCCTTTGCTTTTATATGCATTTTTACATTGGAGTTAAGCCATCCAGGATGTTTGTTCGCTCTTTTAAATTTATTACCCAATGGGATATATTGGCTAATGCCCTTATTTAATATGCTCTTAAAGCAAACCCATCTCTCCTCCGTATTCTTTGTTCCTAATATTTTATCCCAATTTATGCCCTTTAGCAAGGTTTGTAGTTTAGGGAAGTTGGCTCTTTTGAAGTTCAGTGTGTTTGTGTTCCCTTCATGTTTCCTAATTGTGTGATTTATACTGAAACGAATTGACCTGTGATCGCTGTTACCTAAATTGCCCCGTATTTCCACATCTGTGATCAGGTCTGTATTGTTGGTAATCAGTAGATCTAGTAATGTTTTATTTCTAGTTGGTGCATCTACCATCTGACCCATAAAATTGTCCTGCAAGACATTAAGGAACTGGTGAGCCTTAAATGAATGCGCGGTTCCCTCCGCCCAGTCTATGTCTGGATAATTAAAATCCCCCATTATGATAACACTTCCCATCCTTGCTGCTAATCCAATTTGTGATAGGAGATCTGTCTCCACTTCCTCCCTCAGGTTAGGAGGCCTATAGCATACTCCCAGTATTATTTTCCCCTTAGCTTCATCCCTTTGGAGCTCTACCTATAAAGATTCCACCTCCTCCCTAGCCCCCTCAGTGATGTCATCTCTCACATTCACTTGTACATTATTCTTGATATATAGGCATACCCCTCCCCCTTTTTTACCCTCTCTATCCTTGCGGTATAGGGTATACCCTTGAATGTTTGCCAGACAATCATGAGAGCTGTTGAACCAGGTCTCTGAAATTCCCACAAAATCCAAATCCTCCTTGTACAACAGTATCTCTAGTTCACCCATCTTGTCCGCCATGCTCCTGGCATTAGTGAACATGCCACATAGTTTAGACGTCGCATATTGTCCTCGTATTGGGTGTTTCAAGATTGCAACTAGGACTTGCTACTATACTCACCTTGTGTTTTTGTGCTTTGATTAACCTACCACTAATGCCCCCAATACTACTCTCTGGAATATCTTCTGCGCTGGCTTTCACTGTCTCTGGACCCTCCCCCCCATTGCCTAGTTTAAAAACCCCTCTAACTTTTTGGCCATCTTCATTCCCAGCAGATCTGCACCCTCCTCATTTAGGTGCAGTCCGTCCCATCTATAGTACCGGTTACCGACTGAGAAGTCGGGCCAGTCCTCCAGGAACCCAAACCCCTCCTTACTAAACCAGCTCTTCAGCCACTTGTTTACTTCCCTAATCTCCCTCTGCCTTTCTGGTGTGGCTCGATGTAGCGGTAGTATTTCTGAGAACACTACCTTGGAGGTCCTTTTCCTCAATTTAGCTCCTAAGTCCCTAAAATCGTTCTTTAGGACACTCCATCTGCCTCTGACTTTGTCATTGGTGCCAACGTGCACCATGACAGCCAGGTCTTCCCCAGCCCCTCCCAGTAATCTGTCCACAAGATCCGTGATCTGCCGAACCCAAGTGCCCGGTAGCCAACATACTGTTCGGTGCTTCAGGTCTTGGTTACAGATTGCCCTCTCTGTCCTTCTAAGAATTGAGTCCCCTACCACCAGAATCTGTCTTTCCTTTCCCTTTGCTGCCCCCCCACTCTCACTGGAGGAGTTCTTTCCCTGGCAGCTAGGAGAGTCCCTCATCTCCAGCAGTGCTGGTCCCTGACTGGTTTCACCAATGTCACTCAATGGAGCGTACTTATTGGGATGCTCCAGTCCTGGATCGGCCTCTCTGGCACTTCCCCCTCTACCCCTCCTGACTGTCACCCATCTACTCTTTGCTAGTGCCTGCACCTCTTTGTCTCCACCCGCCTCTGTGCTGGCCCCTGCCGGCACCTGCCGTGTACGTTCCTGGCTCACCTTTAGTATGGAGGGACTTCTCAGTGCTGACAGTTGCTTCCCCAGATTCAGAACCTGGGCTTCCAGGGAAACAATGTGCTTACATTTTGCACAGCAGTATTCGCCCTCGATCGGATGATCAAGGAACGCATACATGCGGCAAGATGTACAAAGAGTCACCTCTCCACACCCGCCGGGCATCGTACCTATTAAATTTAGTGAGGATTTGGGGATTTTACCCTGTCCAAATTACCTAACAGCTAGCTTCCTGGCACTAATACTCAAGACAATACACAGGTACATGACAATACAATACACAGGTACACAACAAGACAATACACAGGTACACAACAAGACAATACACAGGTACTCACAGACCTACGTGCACTCGCAATACACAAGTACTAACGATCCACACACACTACTCAGACAACACTCAGATACTCACACTACACAGGTACTATGACCCCTGTTATAACCTCCTGTTTTAAACTCTGGTTTTTAACTCCCACTTATTCCAGCTCCACAGCTTCAGACTGAGCACGCTCAGACTGAGTCCTACAACCAGTTAAATAGGCACCTGTGAGCAATTAACCACACCCCTTAATTGATAGACTGATGAAACCAGAGGAAAAAAAAAAGCTATTTAAAAAGTGACAGCAAAAGGCAAATTACAAACTAAAAGAAAAAGCCCCAAAAATGCAACCCAGCAAACAAACAGCAAACAAACAGCAAACAGCAAACAGCAAACAAACAGCAAACAGCAAACAAACAGCAAACAGCAAACAGCAAACAAACAGCAAACAGCAAGACTTTTAGACTCTAACTCTGGTTTTTAACTCCCACTTATTCCAGCTCCACTTACACCAAGCTCCACAGCTTCAGACTGAGCACGCTTAGACTGAGTCCTACAACCAGTTAAATAGGCACCTGTGAGCAATTAACCACACCCCTTAATTGATAGACTGATGAAACCAGAGGAAAAAAAAAAGCTATTTAAAAAGTGACAGCAAAAGGCAAATTACAAACTAAAAGAAAAAGCCCCAAAAATGCAACCCAGCAAACAAACAGCAAACAAACAGCAAACAAACAGTAAACAGCAAACAAACAGCAAACAAACAGCAAACAGCAAACAAACAGCAAACAGCAAACAAACAGCAAACAGCAAACAGACAGCAAACAGCAAGACTTGTACACTCTAACTCTGGTTTTTAACCCCCACTTATTACAGCTCCACTTACACCAAGCTCCACAGCTTCAGACTGAGCACGCTCAGACTGAGTCCTACAACCAGTTAAATAGGCACCTGTGAGCAATTAACCACACCCCTTAATTGATAGACTGATGAAACCAGAGGAAAAAAAAAAAAAGCTATTTAAAAAGTGACAGCAAAAGGCAAATTACAAACTAAAAGAAAAAGCCCCAAAAATGCAACCCAGCAAACAAACAGCAAACAGCAAACAGCAAACAAACAGCAAACAGCAAACAAACAGCAAACAGCAAACAAATAGCAAACAGCAAACAAACAGCAAACAGCAAGACTTGTACACTCTAACTCTGGTTTTTAACTCCCACTTATTCCAGCTCCACTTACACCAAGCTCCACAGGTTCCCCACTCCACTCCACCCAGAGTATATAATTATTATTTTACATTTGTGCCCCACCTATGTGCATCATCCACAATTCGCCCAAAGATTGTTTGCAAGTGTTAATCGCCAAAAATATATCTTTAAGGGATGGTTCTCCTTCTGTTGGGAGTGTCTGAGTGACAACCGCTTCCATTACTTTCCCAATCATTCCTGTCCCTTTACTGGTAGTATTCTTTATTCCAGCAGCGTTTACAGGCATACTTGAGTGTCCCTGGCTCTTTCTATCTGCTGTTGACTTAGTTTGTGCTTGCTGCCCCCCTTTCATTGGAGTATGGTCGGCCGCATGGACCATTCTCTCTAATTTGGCTGTTGCTGCGACTGCTGCTGCTGTTACACCTGCCACTGTAGATGGCGTCCCCTTTTCCTTATCCTTCTCCTTATCTTTAGCAGAGCGCAATGATTGAGTCCCCATATTCTCCTGGCTAGCATGCTCGTCTCCTTTCCTCCTTGCTGACATGATGTCTTACTGTTTTGAAAGTTATTTATCAAAAAAAATGATAAGCAAGTACACTGGAAAGTCAGGAGAGGGGGGGGGGGGGGGACGACCTCAGAATTTAGATTTCTTACAGCCACAGTCAATTACAGACTGTTGTTTCAACAAAAAGTCAGAAAGACAGGACTATTGTTAGCAGGCATAGATAGAGCATCCACATTAACACCGTTTCTCTTGAGCCATTAGCTATTGGGTGTTAAAATCCCCTCTGGTTTGACCGCTATTATCACTGTTATCGCTGCTACTTATAGTAAGTAAATGGGGGTAGAGATGAACTTTATAATGGATAGAGGACCGCACTCTGGTTCACTCACAAACACAGTCTCTGGGAGTACTAATCATATTGTGTGCCTCCCTTTAAGGTATAAGGTATAGTAAGGGCAGAAAACAGTACCTTCGTTCCGCCGGCCTGATCAGTTTTGCTCTTTTCCACTTTACCCGCTCTCACCAAACCGGGGTATACCCCAGACTCCACTTCAGGGCGTCTCCAGTTCCTTTGGGTCCTCAGCTCGGCTTTCTCATCATAGAGGGTTCACACACAGGAAGCCTCCTCTGCTGACACCTTGAAGTCAGCTCCTGCAAAAGCCATCCTTCCTCTCTTCTGTGTTCACGCGAGAGTGTCCTTTCTGGAGATTATCGAGTCCGGGCACCACCGAGAACCCCCGAGGGTATCCGAGAAGAGGAGAAGGATGCACCGCGCGCTGACTCCGCTAAATACTCTGGTAGATACTCACAGGGGGGGCAGACAGCACAAGGGAGAACATCGGCTACTTCTGAACCTCATTGCACATAGGGGAACGTATTCATGGAGCGGGTTGAGTACACGCTCTCACTCCTCACTGACTCCCTCTCCCAACCACTTCTGGTCACGCCTCCTAACCAATGCGTGCCGATCCTGCGGACTTGATGTCCTTGCAATTGTGGCCCGCAATTGCAAGGAGGAGAGGCGGAACGGGGAGATGCCTATGTAAACAAGGCATTTTTCTGTTCTGTCTAGCAACATGACAGGGATCTATTGCTCCCAGTGATCAGGAACAGCAATCTCTGTCATGTTCTAGTAAGCCCATCCCCGCTACAGTTGGAAAACGCTGAGGGAACACATTTAACCCCTTGATCGCCCCCTAGTCACATTTATACAGTAATCAGTGGCTATTTTTAGCTCTGATCTCTGTATAAATGTCAATGGTCCCGAAATAGTGGCAAAAGTGTCTGATCTGTCCGCCGCAGTGTCACAGTCTTTGTCGCAGTAAGTGGGCTTAGCACTATATGACCATATAGTGTGACCAAACCCCCATATTTTTTCAATATGTTCAGGTGTTCAGGTGTTTTTAACTAGCCCTGCAGGAAATGTCATTCTTGTATGTGTGCGTTGTAAAATATTTTGTACTGTTTGTAGGTCTTATAGCAGCACCATCTTGAATTTAAATTCATTGTATGGTGTGCCCCCCAAATATGTTCTTGTATGTTGTAATAGGCCCTGAACAGGTTTTTGGGCTGGAGCACCCCTCCCCCTCCTCATTACCTCCTATTTAGTGGCCACCAGTGTTTAGGATGTATCCCTTTCAGTTCTCCCACACAGAGGAGTTCAGCTCCCATGGTTGAGACAAAGGATCTTCCATTCTATTACTAGTGTAGGACCCACTAATTCGGGGTACTTTGTCGCAGTAAGTGGGCTTAGCACTATATGACCATATAGTGTGACCAAACCCCCGTATTTTTTTAATATGTTCAGGTGTTCATGTGTTTTTAACTAGCCCTGCAGGAAATGTCATGTATGTGTGCGCTGTAAAATATTTTGTACTGTTTGTAGGTCTTATAGCAGCACCATGTTGAATTTAAATGCATTGTATGGTATGCCCCCCAAATATGTTCTTGACAGTCATGATAAAAATTGCAGATCACCACCATTACTAGTAAAAAAAATAAAATAATAATAATAATAATAAAAATGCCATAAATCTATCCCCTATTTTGTAGATGCTATAACTTTTGTGCAAACCAACCAATACACACTTATTGAGAAAAATATGTAGAAGAATACATATTGGCCTAAACTGTGGAAGAAATGTGTTTTTTGGGGGGGATATTTATTATAGCAAAAGGTAAAAAAAATAGCTTTTTTTAAAATTGTCGCTCTTTTTTTGTTTATAGTGCAAAAAATAAAAACCGCAGAGGTGATCAAATACCACCAAAAGAAACTCTATTTGTGGGAAAAAAAGGACATCGATTTTGTTTGGGTACAACGTTGCACAACTGCGCAATTGTCAACTAAAGCAACGCATTGCCGAATTGCAAAAAATGCTCTGGTCAGGAAAGGGGTAAATCCTTCCAGGGCTGAAGTGGTTAAAAAACTTAGACTAAATTACTATATAGCTAGTAACAATATTGGCCCTCTTTCAGCAAGACAGGTAAAACAAATCAAACAAAAGCAGAATTGACCACTTATGGATGCCCATGACCAGAGACTTATGCCCCGTACACACGGTCGGACTTTGTTCGGACATTCCGACAACAAAATCCTCAGATTTTTTCCGACGGATGTTGGCTCAAACTTGTTTTGCCTACACACGGTCGCACAAAGTTGTCGGAATTTCCGATCGCCAAGAACGCGGTGACGTCAAGCACGTACGACGAGACTAGAAAAGGCCAGTTCAGAAACAAGCGAGGCACCCTTTGGGCTCCTTTTGCTAATCTCGTGTTAGTAAAAGTTTGGTGAGAGACGATTCGCGCTTTTTCAGACTCGTGGCTTTCAGATCGTTTTCTGCCGTTCAGTTTGTGCTTGTGGGTTTGTATCTGCTCTTCAGTGCGTGCAGTCAGTTCGTATTGGAGTTTCCTGTGCGATCTTGTCCGCTCGTTGCTGTTTTTCAGGTCGCTCTTCACAGGCCTTGCTGTTCTTCAGTGCGTTCTGTTACTTCGTTCTGAGCAGCCGACCGTTTTCTAGCCATGTTTCGTATGCTTACTACTCGTAGAGTTCGTGCTGTGTGGGGGCTTGGTGTCGGGGTCCTGACCTTGACACAAGTCCAGTCCATGAACAGGGTGGGGAGGAGTTCATGGACCAAGAATTGGTTGCTTCAGCGTGACCAGTTCTGTCATATGCCTTTGCTCCGTGAGATCCGTGAGAATAATCCTGATGATTTCAGGAACTTTCTCAGGATGACGGACCCCGTATTTCACCGTTTGTTGGCTTCGCTGACCCCCTATATCAGCAGGCAGGATACCTGCAAGCCCTCACCCCGGAACAGAGGGTTTTTAATTACCGGCTGGCCAGAGCCCGAAGAGTGGTGGAGAACACATTTGGAATCCTGGCCAGCCGGTTCCGATTATTTATGACACCCATCCATATGGCGGAGTATAAACTGAACCATATAATACTTGCCTGCTGTGTTCTCCATAATTTTCTACGAAAACATTCAGCCAACTATGCTGGCTCAGTTGGGCCTGAGGCCGGAATCCCAAATGCTTCAACAATGACGGCACTTGAAAGCGGCCGTCCTGGCTTGCCCTCCTTGAATGCCCGTGATGTCAGGTTACGATACCTGGAGTTCTTTGCGGGTAGGGGGGCTATCAATATGCCAGACAATATGTGACACCTTTTTCAAATAAAAAACAACCAAAAGAAATTCTTGGTGGACATTTCCTGCTTGTGTTTGTTTTAGCTGACCCTGACAGAAATGTGTTGAGTGCAGAAAATGTCGTGATTGGGTAACCTTATAAAAAACAGTGTTGGCTGGTACTTCCTAAATGCAAAAACACATTTCACTACAAGTGCACTTGCAACTGCACTGAACCTGCACTTGTAGTGCAAAGAGGATTTGCCCTTAGGAAATAACCCCCATTTGTGCATAAAACAACAATTACATCACCCCAAAAGTGTTGTAGTGTTGAGACAATAATCCACACATTCTTGAGTAAGGCACTTTTTTATACCTGCACAATCACATGCGCATTTACCAAAGGTTTTTAAAACAAACCAACATGTTTGTTGTATAACAATGTTTGCAGTAGCATTATGAAAAATCAAAATATCCATTTCAGATAAAACAGGCCTGTGTAAAACCAACAAGAAAGCCAAAAAACTTGAACTTACAAAGTTCACATTAGGTAAAACCTGAAGGCTATATCAGACATCAGTATTTAGGAACTGGGTTTGATATAGCGTTCAGATGGGGGGAAATCACCCCTGGAAAAGCCAAATTTGGAAGATGCACACCAATTTACAAATGTCCACATGTGCTATCTGCCATCAGGGGGGATCAAGGGACGTGTTTTGGGGGAGCAAGCCCTTCCTCAACGCTACTTTATAATTGAGGAAGGGGTTGCCCCCCCAAAACGCGTCCATTGATCTCCCGTGATGGCAGATAGCACATGTTGGCACACTGTGTGCATCCTCCAAATTTGGCTTTTCTAAACATTGAAAAAAGTTTGGTACCATAAAACAGGTGATTTTGTGGGGTTTAAATTCGCCCCAAAACATCAATGATGTTATTATTTTTTTTAATAACATCACTGATTTGTTGCTGGATGTTTTGCAATTGGAGATTACACCCCATGATCTCCCCTATCAGTATCTGGGCACTTTCAGATGTAAATCGTTCTGGATCCCTCACATCACGATCACCTAAAAAGAGATAAAGAACAAAAAAAAAGGTCTCAAAAATCTGCCACCAGCCATCTCTTTTACCTGAGCCTGTGGTCGCAGACACTCACCTGTTGTGGTGTCAATCTCCACCACGTCTTCTTCTTCCTCCTGCTCTTCTTCTTGTGTTGGTATTTCCCCTTCTTCCAGAGGGGGGGGTCTCTGGTCTCCTGGGATGAGGGGTGTCCGAGTCTTTTCTCCCCTATGTAAAACAAAAATGGTATACTTAGCACACAGATATTTGATGGCAGAACGAGAAATAGGAAACATTGCTTGGAAGTGGGGTACAATTGTCTATTTTAGGCGAGTTCCAAGATGTATATTTTTTATTGCCCTTTGTCAAGCTGCAATACTTTACCTGTTTGGTACAAGCTTCACAGATGGAGACCCCCCCATAGTATACACTGGAGCACCTGTGTGGCCCCCTAATAAAAATGGTGTTCTTGTGTCCCACACTAGTGCTCCAGTGTCCAGATGTGAAAACAGCTGCTCAGTGTCCTCTCCTTACACACAATCTAGTTTGCATTTCATTCTAGTAACAAACCCATCTACACAAACAAATATTTGGCATCCAAGTAGGCCCCCAAAAATGTGTGAAAATGCATATGGCCTAAACAATGGTGTTCTAGAGGCCGAAAGAAAAATGTTTGATACGAACGAATAATGTGCCCATGAACATTAAAGTTGACCTTTGGAAACGTTACAACTAATCAAAGCATATGGAGCAGAACGAACGTAATAAAGACAGAAAGAATAGGAACACAGCACAACTACTTACTTTTTTGCAGCACTCTCCGGAACTGCTCTGGCTTTCTCAACTTCAGGTCCGACCACCGCTTCCTGAGCTGATCTTTAGACCTTCGTACCCCGAAATTCCGCTCTAGACTCCGGACCACTTTACCAATGATTTTGGCCTTTCGGATGTTGGGGTGGGGGTAAGGCCCATATTTTCCGTCATAGTCGGACTTCCTCATGATGTCTACCATCTCCAACATCTCCCCAAACGACATATTTGTGGCCTTAAAACGTCTCCTTCTGGATCAGGACGTGCCTGGATCCGCCCTTTCCTCCTCCTCCTCCTCCTCGTTGCTACAATTATCCCGCACCTGCTGTATGTCCGTCATCATGCTCTTCCCCCACTGCGCCGAACGAAAAGGGGCGGGGAATACACTAGAAAGAACGTCAGGGGCGGGCGGAGTTACACGCATGCGCAGTGTATATAAAGCGTAACACGCGTGCGTATTACGTTTGATCTGTGAGCGGAGGAAGGAGCATTGAACGCGGCGATCGTAAGAACGAAGGTAAGAGACAAACTTGGGCCTATACTGCTTCTATAGATTGAGGCCTATATTGTAACAAGATTAGGAGAGTTTGGTGTGACATTAGGCTTTGTCTTGTGTTGTGTCTTGCAGTGAACATGGATATGGTACTGAAAGATCAGGACTTCATTTCAGTCTTCATAGAGATGCTAAGGGAGCTGCCCTGTCTGTGGGAGATTAAACACCCCCATTACAAGAACCAAGCAAAGAGGAAGGCAGCACTGGAGCAATTGTGTGAAATTGTGAAGCAGGTGATCCCCACGGCAGACATCACTTTTTTAAAGATTTTCATTGGTGGCCAGAGGAGCACATATCTGAGGGAGCGCAATAAAGTCCTTGATTCACAGAGATCCGGAGCAGCAGATGACATCTATGTCCCCAGGATGTTGTACTACGACAGGCTGCACTTTCTGGCAGGCCAGACTGAACCCAGGCCATCCCTCTCCAGTCTTCCTTCCACGCTTCCTTCCCCCCTGGCTGAGGCTTCTGACGCCCAACCTGGGCCTTCCAGGCCACATGTGGAGGAGCCCAGATTGAGCCAGATATAGCATTCCTCTAAATATTTCTGCTTGTACAATCAATGATATTAACTAGATGTTAGTTGGGAGTACTAATTTATGATTGTAATTGATGATGCAAAAACTAAAACCATGTCCCTTTTTCATACACAGGGAAGTCTCAGCCAGGAGGTGGCTGATCTGCAGGTCCCTCCACCCCCCCTGGAAACAGAAAGTGGCAGGAGGAGGAGTACCCTAGAGGAGGCGGCTATCAGATTTTTTTGTAGGGCTACAGAGGTCCTGGGAGCACCACACACCAGGCAGGAGAACCTTGCGGCATTCATAGCCTATAAAATGCAGAGGATGGAGGAGGGCCAAAAAGCCATGTGTGAGGCCCTCATATCAGAGGCTCTGGCGAAAGGTGTGAGGGGCCAACTTACACCTCACACACAGCTTTGGGATGGTCCTCCTCCTCCTCCTGCAGGTCCTACTCCTCCTCCAGGTCCTACTCCTCCTCCTGCCACATCTCCAACTGCACAGCCACAGCCCAGAAGGAAGTGTGAAAGGAAGACCAGACAGTGAGGACCCTGGATCCAGTCTGGTCGGCCAAAAGATGCAGCCTCTTGTGGTACCACAGCCTGGGGACACTGATGTCATCTGCTGCTATCCAAGTCTCTGTGAATCCCGGACCAGACTGCCCTCCCTTATATATGGACTCCTCAGGCCACCAATTTTGAGGTTTAAGAATTGATGTCTGCCGTGGGGGTCCCAGGCTTCACTAATTTCTCCTGTTGATCCAGTGTTGCCTTCCTCTTTGCTTGGTTCTGAGCCCTTAATAAAGGATTTTTGTTTTGAATTATACTCTCCTATGTGTTTTACTTCTTCAAAAATGATGGTTTGTTTGTGAGGATTCAGGTACATTTCTAATATACAATGTGAAATGAACAAGGGACACCAACAACAAAAAATCTCATGGAGATTAAATAATAAAAGATATCAATGGTGTTGGGGTAACTTGCCACACAAAACACACACAAAAATATTCTGGAGTAAAAATAAAAAAAACATTGAACAAAGATCAGCCTTGGAAAAAATCCAAACATTAAAGAAAAAAAAAGGCTTAAAAAGAAAAAAAAAAAAACATAAAACATATAAAACTGTCAGATGTGACAACTAATAACAATATATTGAGGGAATCCCACTAAAAAAACACAAATAAAACTTTGTGAGAAGTGTGTGTGAATATGAGCAGCAAAACTACTTAATTCTTGTCACATTATAAAGAAGAAGAGAGTGCGCTGTATTAAACCATTTTTTACATTGCAGCGTGACGAAAGTGCTGTATCCATTGCGAACGCTAAGTTTACCAGAACGAGCTGTCCCGTGTCGGAATTTCTTCTGAGCATGCGTGGCACTTTGTGCGTCGGAACAGGCCACACACGGTCGGAATTGACGCGATCGGATTTTGTTGTCGGAAAATTTTATCTCCTGCTGTCCAACTTTGTGTGTCGGAAAATCCGATGGAAAATGTCCGATGGAGCCCACACACGGTCGGAATTTCCGACAACGCGCTCCGATCGGACATTTTCCATCGGAAAATCCGACCGTGTGTACGGGGCATTACTGATCCACTCCATATTGCTTAACCGCTTTGCAGAATACTATGCAGAACTCTACAACTAAGAATCCGCTCAAATGATTCCCCCCGGCTCAAGTCCAGTCCTTCCTACGGTCCTCTCGCTACCACAGGTGTCCCCTATGGACCTTTCCAATCTGTCCCCACAGTTCTCCGCCCAAGAAATTCAGAAGGCTATTTCCACACTCCCTATGCAGAAAGCACCGGGACCCAACAGCTTTGGTAATGAGTATTACATTTTTTTTTTTCACCACAAATAGAGCTTTCTTTTGGAGGTAATTGATCACCTCTGCAATTTTATTTTTTGCTCTATAAACAAAAAAAGAGCGACGATTTTGAAAACAAAAAAAAAACCAATATTTTTTACTTTTTGCTATAATAAATATCCCCAAAATTAAAAAAAAACACATTTCTTCCTCAGTTTATGCCAATATGTATACTTCTACATATTTTTGGTAAAAAAAAATCACAATAAGGGTATATTGATTGGTTTGCGCAAAAATTATAGCGTCTACAAATTAGAGGCAATATTTATTTATAATATTTTATTATTCATTTTTGTACTAGTAATGACGGTGATCTGCGATTTTTATTGGGGCTGCGACATTGTGGGGGACAGATCAGACACTTTTGACACTTTTTTGGGACCATTAACATTTATACAGTGATCAGTGCTATAAAAATGCACTGATTACTGTATAAATGACACTGGCAGGAAAGGGGTTAACAGTAGGGGGCGATCAAGGGGTTAACTGTGTGTCCTAGGGAGTAATTCTAACTGTGGGGGGATGGGGCTGCCTGGGTGAGGAGACCAATCATTGTACATACTTAGTATGAACAACAGATCAGTCTCCTCTCCCCTGACAGCACAGAGATCTGTCTTTTTACATTGACAGATCTCCGTTCTGTCTCTGTGTGGAGCCATCGCAGGTGCCCGGTGGTCATCACGCCTGTCGAGCACATGCATTGGCTCCGGCAGCGCGCTGTGGCCCCTTGTGGTCTGAAAGCGAGCCGACGTATAGCTACAATGGCTCACCCAGGGGAGCCAACCTGCCACAGTATAACTGCGGCGGCTGGTCAGGAAGTGGTTAATCTGATTCAGTGGGCGGAGCTCCATCGCACGCCTTCTCTGCTCCTTTTTTTGGAGGCATGAAAGGGATTTGATCAGGTTCATTGGTTGTAGTTGAAGCAAGTGCTACATATCTTTGTTCTCATGGGATTTTATTGATTCGGCTATTGGACCTCTTTGTTCCAACCCTTGCGAAAAATTTTACTCTCTCGGTACCCTTTCACATCCCTTTAATATTACTAATGGTACAAGGCAAGGTTGCCCCTTGTCCCCCATAATCTTTTCCCTAGTTATGGAACCCCTTGCACAATCCATCAGGAATAGGGATGAGCTGAACACCCCCCGGTTTGGTTCGCGGCAGAACATGCGAACAGACCGAAAGTTCGCGCGAACATTCGAACACCGTTAAAGTCTATGGGACCCGAACGTGAAACATCAAAAGTGCAAATTTTAAAGGTTAATATGCAAGTTATTGTCCTAAAAAGTTTTTGGGTACCTGGGTCCTGCCCCAGGGGACATGTATCAATGCAAAAAAGTTTTAAAAATGGCCATTTTTTTGGGAGCAGTGATTTTAAAAATGCTTAAAGTGAAAAAATAAAAGTGAAATATTACTTTAAATATCATACCTGGGGGGTGACTATAGTATGCCTGTAAAGTGGCGTGTTTTTCCCGTGTTTAGAACAGTCCCTGCACAAAATGACATTCTAAGGGATCAAAGTCATTTAAAAATGTAATGTCGGGTCCCAGCAATATGGATGAAAATTATTGAGAAAAACGGCATGGGTACCCCCCTTCCCCAACCCATTACAGGCCCTTTGGGTCTTGTATGGATATTAAGGGGAACCCCACACCCAAATTAAAAAAAGAAAAGGCGTGGGGCACCTAGACCCTATATACTCTGAACAGCAGTATACAGGCGGTCCAAACCAGACAGGGACTTTAGGTTTGTTCTTAAGTATAATCTGTTTTGTAATTTGGAACAGGTACATTTTGTGAGTGTAGCTCCAGCCAAAAAAATCAATTTTTAAGCTTTTTGGATAACATAGGGAAGGGTTATCACCCCTGTAACATTTGTTTTGCTGTCTGTGCCCCTGTTCAGAAGATTTTACCTCACTTTCTGTCCCAATGACAATTGGATTTTGAAAATTTGGGGTTATTAGAGAAACAAGGATTGGTGATAAAGCATCAGTGGAGACACCTTTTTCCCATATTAACTCTTACAGGAGAGCATTTCCCTTCCTAGGGGTATATTTCCTCCCACTTCCTGCTGTCTCCCTCCATTTGTAAGTAGGAGTCATTTGTAAGTCGGATGTTTGAAAGTAGGGGACCGCCTGTATATACTATATGGCCTGCCCTATATACTCTGCAGAAAATTGGGCCTTAGGTGTTGGTGGTACCAGAACACTGTAAGCCCTCACAGTTACACTTGGCAGGTGCTGGAACGAGCCCTGCTGTGAAATATTATATCAAGAATTGTAATTACATTCCCCTGTTAAACAGGGGCAGAAAAATTGGGCCTTTGGTGGTGGTACCACAACACTGGAAGCCCTCACAGTTACTCTTGGTGGGCACAGGAACAGGCCCTGCTTTGAAATATTATATCAAGAATTGTAATTACATGTCACTGTCAAACAGGGGCAGAAAAAATTGGGCCTTTGGTGGTGGTGGTGCCACAACACTGTAAGCCCTCACAGTTACTCTTGGTGGGTGCAGGAACGGGCCCTGCTGTGAAATATTAGATCAAAAATTGTAATTACACGCCCCTGTTAGACAGGGGCAGAAAAATTGGGTCTTAGGCAGTGGTGGAAGTGGTGGTGGTGCCACAACACTCTAACCCCTCACAGATTCTGTTGTTGAGCTCAGGAACGAGCCCTGCTGTGAAATTTTACAGCAAAAATTGTAATTACACGCCCCTGTTAAACAGGGGCAGAAAAATTGGGCCTTAGGCACTGGTGGTTATGTCACAACACTGCAACCCCTCACAGATACTCTAGTTGAGCACAAGAACAAGCCCTGCTGTGAAATATTACAGCAAAAATTATAATTCTATGCCCCTGATAAACAGGGGCAGAAAAATTGGGCCTTAGGCACTGGTGGTGGTGCCCTGAAACAAAAATGTTCTTAGAAGATATCAACATGAACATTGAGGAGGAATGGGATAGTCACTCAGCATAACAGGATAGTCACTCAGCATAGGCAGTCTTCAAGGGATCTCACATTCATAGAAAAATTAATCGGTTACATCAGCATCAGGTGCTTGGTAGCTGGTAATCCAAGACTGATTCATTTTTATAAAGTGAGCCAATTAACTGAGTCTGTGGACAGGCGCACTCTATGATCAGTTACAAAGCCTTCAGCAGCACTGAATGTGTGTTCAGAAAGAACGCTGGATGCAGGACAGGCCAGTAGCTCAATTGCATATTGTGCAAGCTCTGGCCAGTGATCCATCCTCAAGACCCAGTAACCCAGTGGATTTTCGGTTGGAAAGGTCTCCAAGTCTGATCTTGCCCCTAGGTATTTCTGCACCATGTAAATCAGATGCTGACGATGGTTGCAGTAACCGATCAGACCTTGGGGCTGCGGACTAAAGAATTGTCTGAACGCATCGGTCAGATGGCCACGTTCTCCACCGCTCCTTCTGTGACTGACCGAAGCCTCAGCAACACATTGTCCAGGAGGACCAGGAAATTGTAACCTCCCAGGCTATGGAAAAGCATTGCACAAACCTTTCTGCAAGGCCTCCCGAAGATGTTTCAACCTACGCTTCCTCTGTGGAGGCTGGATAAGTTCCACAATTTTACCCTTGTAACGTGGATCAAGAAGGGTTGACAGCCAGTACTGATCCCTCTCCTTGATACCATGAATCTGAGGGTCCTTTCGCAGGCTTTGCAGGATCAGGGAGGCCATGCAGGGAAGGTTTGCTGAGGCATTCGATCCGGAGTCCTCTGGGTCACTAAGGATGACATGATCCCTAATCACCTCCTCCCAGCCACGTACAAGTCCATGGGTTTCTGGGGACTGAGAATGATCCCTTGAAGACTGCTGCTGATGCTGAGTGCTAGGCTCCACCTCCATGCTGACACAATCCTCATCCTCCTCCTTCTCATCCTGTGTGATCGTCAGGCCCGCACGAATACTGTCTGGATAAAGGGGGCCTTGAGAGGTAAGGAAGTCCTCCTCTTCCTCCCTCTGTTCTGCCTCGCTCACCATCCTCGTGGCCTCCTCAAATGGTGACAGGACAGTGCATGCATCCTTGACCAGTAGCCACTGGCATAGCGAAAAAAAGTCAAGCTCCCCTGACCCTGTCCTGGTGCCATACTCACACAGGTACTTGATGATGACCCTCTGCTGCATGTGAAGCTGCTGCAGCATTGCCAGCGTTGAGTTCCACCTGGTGGACATGTCACAAATGTGGCGGTTCTTGGGCAGGTTGCATTCCTTTTTTACGGTCAGCCAGCTGAGAACTGGCATTATATGATGGGCAGAAATGCCCACAGACTTTCCTGGCCCTCCTCAGGAGATCCTGTAAGCCCTGGTACCTGCACAAGAACCGCTGCACCACCAAATTAAGGACGTGAGCCAAACAGTGAACATGGGTCAAGTGTCCCTGTCGGAGGGCGGAGAGGAGGTTGGTGCCATTGTCACAAACCACCATTCCTGGCTGAAGTTGGCGTGGTGTCAACCACCTCTGAGTCTGCTCCTGCAGAGCTAACAGAATCTCTGATACAGTGTAACTCCTGTCCCCCTAAGCAGACCAATTCAAGCACCGCATGGCATCTTTTTGCCTGAGTGCTTGTGTAGCCCCTTGAATGCCTACGGAGCACCACTGGTTCCGAGGATAAATCTGCAGAGGAAGAGGCCATAGAGGAAGAAGAAGAGGAGGGGGTGGAGGAGAGAGGTGTAGCAGAATCACCACTACTAGCATTTTGGAGGCGTGGTGGTGGAACAAGGTCCAACAATACTGCACCCTGTCCTGCATTCTTCCCAGCTGCCAGCAGAGTTACCCACTGCACCGTGAAAGAAAGGTAACGTCCCTGTCCATGCCTGCTGGACCATGAGTGAGCGGTAATATGCACCTTACCGCTGACCGTCCTGTCCAACGAGGCCAAGACATTGCCTTCCACATGCCGGTAGAGAGCCAGAATGGCCTTCCGTGAAAAGGAATGGCATTTGGGAACCTGCCACTGAGGTACCGCACATTCCACAAATTCATGAAAGGGGGCAGAGTCTACCAGCTGAAAAGGCAGCAGTTGGAGTGCTAGCAATTTAGCCAAGCTAGCATTCAGCCGCTGAGCATGTGGATGGCTGGGACCAAACTTCTTTTGACGGTTTAGCAACGGGGGTAGGGAAATTTGCCTGCTACAATCGGATGTTGGTGTAGCGATAGCAGATTGCCCGCAAGTACTTGGCAAACCTAATTCTACACCTTCACTCCTCTCAGTGCAGGTTTCTGAGAGGACTGAAGGTACAGTAGGTGCCATCGATATTGTGTAAATCCCGCCGCTGTTAGCGGCGAGATTGACACCTGCGAGCCCTGTCGCGGGAGCCAGCACTGAGCTCTGTTGCTCATTCATTGTTTTATTTCCTCTGGATTCCTGCCTAAATCACTGATAGGTGTCGGGCGCGCTTTGTTTTCTATTTGTCCTTGCGCCCTTTGTCTCATGATGATGCATCTCGTGGGTAGTTACACTACTACTGTGACCAAAGAAGGGCGTTTGAAGGTGGTCCACCGGCTGCGTGTCAGCCTTTAATGTCCAGTGTCCAGAGTTCGATTCCCCAGTTAATTTTTTTTTATTGTCTTTTTTTAATAGAGTATATTCAAGTACAGTACTGTATGTACAGCATTTGATTGTGTTACTGTATGTTTTAAATATCTAATAATATATGCATATTAAATAGAGTATTGTAAATGCAATTGTATGCGAATCATGTCTGCACAGTTTAGCGCCTGTACTGTACACTTCCATTTTTTTTAACAGATGTTTTTACTGTACAGTATCTTATCAAATACCTCAATGCTGCTTCAGGGTCCTTTCATACAGTACATGCACCAAGCATTTCAGCACGGGCTGTCTTACAGCACAGATTCACCATGATCCCGGCCTACAGACGGTGGGGAAATGACGTACTGTACTGTACCTGTACTCCTGCAGCCCTCCTTCGCCAGCTGAAGTCAGTGGGCACGGTACAGCACACATTGCACCCTTGCCAGGGGGGGGGGACTCTGCACGGACCAATTAAAGTGTGTCTGCTCTGTGCTTACACAACTGCTGCCAAGCCCGTTCACTGTACAGTACTGTACAGTACATGTGTGCCGCTCCGCACTCATGCACCCTTCAGCCGGCATGGGACGCCATTCGGCAACACTATGAATTATGGTCTTTGTAGTTCTGCCATGCAGTGACGTGTTTATGGTCTTTGCGGTGGGGGTGCTGTTACCCTGTACAGTACTGTACTTGCTACAGTATACTGTACTAAACACTGTTTCTGTGCTCTCCTGTAGCAGAATCGGGAGTGATTTTCCATTGTTTGAAAATGAAATGAAAATGAAATAAATATACTGTATATATAGTATACTGTATGCAAAAAAAAGATCCCAAAAAGATCTTTAGCGCTGTTCACCAAGTTGGTGCCTAGTACTGTACTGTACTATAACTCTCCTGGTCCAGAAAGTACTGTAACTTCCATATGGCCTGATGAAGTTGGGGGTCTTCGGGTGTCTCAAACGAATGTCTTTAATGCAAGCCAATAAATCAATTCGGACTCTTATCATTGACATTGTCTGACACTCCTATTGGTACTGTACTGTACATATTATTTTTCTGGTAACCTTATGGGCACCCACTGGAAGTTATCGCTGTCTTTTAAAAGCAGCCTAACCTAAGCCAGTGAGCAAACTTAAATTTTTTATTCTTCTCAAAACCTTATACTGTATAAACTAAGAGTACAGTAAGTCCCAGTGCCTCTTGGATGCTTTTTTTTTTCTTCGTCACAGGCATAGAACAAATCTGACAGGGCTTTTACTGGACTCGGTATTGAAGGCCTGAGATAAGGCTGTTTCTGGGGTACAGTACTGTATGTGTGGAAAGGTTTATCTGTAGAGTACAGTAAGTGCAGTTACAGGTAACAGGCTTAATGTTAACTATTAAAGTACAATGCGTAAAACCCTTCTCCATTTACCTAGGGTGTACAGATTGCTTTACAGTATTTACTGACCAAGGTCTACTGTACTGAGAAGGTCTACTGTAACAGAACGGATGATGGAAATCGTTGCGACCTTTGTCCATGTCCTCCGCTGCCTGTAGTGTTGCCAAACAGCCCTTTCCATGCTATTTGCATTAAGGGTAAAAAGGTTTTAGATTATCATGCATATTCTTCGCTCTATGACTACTGTACTTGGAGGCAAAGCAGCGAAGCAGCTACAGTACTGTACTCTTGCAGGTGCCTATTAAAATACTGTACTGTATTCGCTTTTACAGCAATTTATTTGTTCGCACACTTTTTGGGGAGGGGAGAGGGTGGTCTATGGCCAAGGATGCGGCAAGACAGACTGCGATAGACTAGAAGATGTGTACTGTACTGTACTCTAGATACAGTACAGTAGATTTATGTTATTGATCGATGCCATACGGTACTGTTCAGGGTTTTGTTAAACTTTACCCATTCACTGGATTCTTACTTTTTTTTTTCTTTCAGAAACCATTCAGCCTGTTGTCCAGCACACCCCGAAGTCAAGCGTGTTTCTTTTTAATTTTTTTTGGGGTGGTGGTGTCACTTTGGTGTTCTAATTTTATTCATTTTTTTTTAGACAGATTTCATTATAGACTGAGTTTTTCTATAGTAATTTTATTATTTTGTTTTCAGATTTTATAGACAGGTTTTATTTAGGTATTTAGGTATTCTTTTTCTAAAAAAAAGCAAGTAAAAGCTACATTTTAAAGATACCTGTACTTTAGAGTATTTGTGTTTTTTTTTTATTTATGTTTAATGTGTACAGTATTTGGTGTAAGGTTTTTCACCTGACAACGGGTTCAGTACAGTACTCTGCCACTCGAAAGGTTTGCCTGTGCCCCAAGGTCTGGCTCATGACATACAGTACTGTACAGTACTGTAAGCTGAAGGTTAGCCAATTTCAACTAGTAAGGTTGGCAAAGTGAATAAATATTACATGTTTTATATAAATAAACATGGTCTCTCATACTGTTCATAAACTATTTTTATTTAACGGAGTCCAGCAAAAATAAACTGTACATATTGGGATGTTTAATAACAGTAGTACAACACTTGTACAGTATACTGTAGGTACAGTACAGTCATGTACTGTAGCTTACAGTAGTACTGTACCACACCATCTCAATGGGGATCATATCCAGCAATCTATAAATTCAGTGATCATGTACAGTACTGTACAGTACAGTAATCACATATTGGTTGCTGCACCATTCCTCTCAATCACCACCTTCTTTATGTAATCAATTGTGTCACAGCAGATTTTAATGGTCAGAATGTAGAAAAATAAAATAGGTAGTACTACGTATTACCAGGGGGGCGGACTTTTTAGGCTGAGAAACACTGGAGAGGAAGTAACAGTATAAAGATATAAATTTATTGAAGGTTACAAATACATAAAAGTAATAATGAAGATTATAACATAAATGCATCTATGAATATTGTGCAATGAGCCCTTGTATGTCTACGCATTTCGCCGCTAGGCTTCCTCAGGACACGTCAAAGGTTCACAGATGAGACAGATAAGAGAAAATGTTTCTCTATCTGAAATGAGATATAATGTCATTAGACACTCATAACTAACACATAAACAAACTGTTCAAGATAAAAATCATGTGCTAAGCAATTGCGAGTGCAGGGACGAACATCAAGCCATTACCTTGTTTGGAATACACAATCATGTACAGTCACAATACGGTGGGTAATTCACTCAAAGTTTAAAGAAACTGAAAATTGAGTACATACAACCAATGTCAGCACAGAGAGTCTATATTAGGGTAAAAAATTATAGGCTTTTTTATACTGTTACTTTCTCTCCAGTGTTTCTCAGCCTAAAAAGTCCGCCCCCTGGTAATATGTAGTACTACCTATTTTTTTTGTTTTCATATATATTAATGGACATGGCCTATTTTTGCACTTTCTTCTTTGTCTATAGATGGGTGGCAAACACCATTTAATTTTATTAGTGCACTAATTAGTTGCATTGAATCTGTACCTGTTCCTTGCAAGTGTTTAGCAGGATGGCGGAATTGGCAGGAGGCAATTGGGAGGGTTTTATGTTGGACATTAAGCAAACATGTTCCTCTCTGACTAATAATAATGTTGAAATGGAGATTGTTTATTTGTGCTGTTATGGTTTTTAAGTTATAACAGTTTATTTTTTTTTTTCAAACCCCTCTCACTTTGCCCACCCTACAATCAGCACAAATAAAAACTCAAGTGTGTTTCTTTAGTGCTACATTTGTGCTGTTTTGTGCTGCTAAAATTTCCATTCTACCTTTTATCGTTTCTGCGTTATTAATGATTTATTAAAGGTCACCAAAGGTCACTCAGCCCCCCTACAACACCCAAACGACACAAAACTGGTCTCGTTGGTTATTGCTACGTTTGTGCTCTTTTGTGCTGCTAAAATTTCCGTTCTATCTTTTATCGTTTTCACGTTATTAATGATTTATTAAAGGTCACCAAAAGTCAGTCAGCCCCCCCTACAAAGCCCAAATGACACGAAACTGGTCTCGTTGGTTAGTGCTACGTTTGTGCTGTTTTGTGCTGCTAAAAATTCTGCTCTATCTTTTATCGTTTTTGCGTTATTAATGATTTATTAAAGGTCACCAAAGGTCACTCAGCCCCCCTATAATGCCCAAATGACACAAAACTGGTCTCATTGGTTAGTGCTACGTTTGTGCTGTTTTGTGCTGCTAAAATTTCCGTTCTATCTTTTATAATTTTCGCATTATTAATGATTTATTAAAGGTCACCAAAGGTCAGTCAGCCCCCTACAACGCCCAAATGACACGAAACTGGTCTCGTTGGTTAGTGCTACGTTTGTGCTGGTTTGTGCTGCAAAAATTTTTATTTGTGCTGTTATGGTTTTTAAGTTATAACAGTTTATTTTTTTTTTAAAACCCTACTCACTTTGCCCACCCTACAATCAGCACAAATAAAAACTCAAGTGGGTTTCTTTAGTGCTACATTTGTGCTGTTTTGTGCTGCTAAAATTTCTGTTCTACCTTTTATCGTTTTTGCGTTATTAATGATTTATTAAAGGTCACCGAAGGTCACTCAGCCCCCCTACAACACCCAAATGACACAAAACTGGTCTCGTTGGTTAGTGCTACGTTTGTGCTCTTTTGTGCTGCTAAAATTTCTGTTCTATCTTGTATCGTTTTCGCTTTATTAATGATTTATTAAAGGTCACCAAAAGTCGGTCAGCCCCCCTACAACACCCAAATGACACAAAACTGGTCTCGTTGGTTAGTGCCTCATTTGTGCTGGTTTGTGCTGCTAAATTTTTTATTTGTGCTGTTATGGTTTTTTAGTTATAACAGCTTGTTTTTATATTTGTGCTTTTTTGTGTCATAATAATAAAAATTCCTGCTGCTTTTATTTTTAAGATAATAGCAATTTGTTTTTCCAAATGATGACATCACCCCGCTCTCCTGTCACGTACCTGGTTAGTGAGCTCCTGGTTAGAAAGCAGCCATGGGAGCACAGTGAGGTATGAGTGCCTGTGATTAGTCCAGTAGACTGCGTGGTGGCAGCAGTCAGCAGGTGGATGTGGCGGCAGAACCAGCTGGTGGCAGATGAGCTGGCACTGAGCTTGGCTGGTGGCAAACTGTGTGTAAGCAGCTGGAAGCAGGAGACAGATGAGACCTTACTGGGCTGAAGAGCTGTAGCAGGCTGGATGAGCAGGATGCAGGGTCAGATGAGCCGGATCCATAATGGTCAGGCAGATCAGGCATAGACAGGACACAACAACAGGATAGTCGGGTCACAAGCCAAGTCAGCAACAGGAGGTAGATCAGGCAAGAAGAGAAGGCAGAAGCAGAATCCAGAGACAAGCCAAGGTCAGGGCAGGTAACAGTCAAACGGAGGTCAGGAGCAAGCTGGGTTAGGATCAGAGGTCAAACACAGGAATCAGGAATGAACACACACAAGCAGCACACCAAATTGCAGCCTGTTTAAATAGTCTGTCTGGTGCCAGCATTGGTGACAGGCTCACGCTCATCTGCCCAGGATCTGTGATATGGGGAGTCTGTGATGGGGGATCTGTGATATGGGGGGATATGTTATATGGGGGGATCTGTGATATGGGGAGTCTGTGATGGGGGATCTGTGATATGGGGAGTCTGTGATGGGGGATCTGTGATATGGGGGATCTGTGATATGGGGGGGATATGTGATATGGGGGGATCTGTGATATGGGGGGATCTGTGATATGGGGGGGATATGTGATGGGGGATCTGTGATATGGGGGGATCTGTGATGGGGAGATCTGTGATATGGGGGGATCTGTGATGGGGAGATCTGTGATATGGGGGGATCTGTGATATGGGGAGTCTGTTATGGGGGAGTCTGTGATATGGGGGGATCTGTGATGGGGAGTCTGTTATGGGGGAGTCTGTGATATGGGGGATCTGTGATGGGGAGTCTGTTATGGGGGAGTCTGTGATATGGGGGGATCTGTGATGGGGAGTCTGTTATGGGGGAGTCTGTGATATGGGGGATCTGTGATATGGGGAGTCTGTGATATGGGGGGATCTGTGATGGGGAGTCTGTTATGGGGGGATCTGTGATATGGGGGAGTCTGTGATAGGGGGAGTCTGTGATAGGGGGAGTATGTGATATGGGGAGATCTGTGATATGGGGGAGTCTGTGATGGGGGAGTCTGTGATATGGGGAGTCTGTTATGGGGGAGATCTGTGATATAGGGAGATCTGTGATATGGGGGGATCTGTGATGGGGAGTATGTTATGGGGGATCTGTGATGGGGAGATCTGTGATATGGGGGATCTGTGATGGGGAGTCTGTTATGGGGTGATCTGTGATGGCGGAGTCTGTTATGGGGGATCTGTGATGGGGGAGTCTGTGATATGGGGAGTCTGTTATGGGGGAGTCTGTGATAGCGGGAGTCTGTGATATGGGGGATCTGTGATGGGGAGATCTGTGATATGGGGGATCTGTGATGGGGAGTCTGTTATGGGAGATCTGTGATGGCGGAGTCTGTTATGGGGAATCTGTGATGGGGGAGTCTGTTATGGGGGGATCTGTGATGGCAGAGTCTGTTATGGGGAATCTGTGATATGGGGGGATCTGTGATGGGGGAGTCTGTGCTATGGGGGGGACTGATATAGGGAGATCTGTGATGGCGGAGTCTGTAATGGGGGATCTGTGATATGGGGAGATCTGTGATATGGGGGGATCTGTGATGGGGAGTATGTTATGGGGGATCTGTGATATGGGGGAGTCTGTGATAGAGGGAGTCTGTTATGGGGGATCTGTGATGGGGAGATCTGTGATATGGGGGATCTGTGATGGGGAGTCTGTTATAGGGTGATCTGTGATGGCGGAGTCTGTTATGGGGGATCTGTGATGGGGGAGTCTGTTATGGGGGAGTCTGTGATATGGGGAGTCTGTTATGGGGGAGTCTGTGATAGGGGGAGTCTGTGATATGGGGGATCTGTGATGGGAGATCTGTGATATGGGGGGATCTGTGATGGGGAGTCTGTTATGGGGGAGTCTGTGATAGCGGAGTCTGTTATGGGGGTTCTGGGATGGGGGAGTCTGTTATGGGGGGATCTGTGATGGCGGAGTCTGTTATGGGGGATCTGTGATATGGGGGGATCTGTGATGGGGGAGTCTGTGCTATGGGGGGTGACTGATATGGGGGGATCTGTGATGGCGGAGTCTGTTATGGGGGATCTGTGATATGGGGGGATCTGTGATGGGGGAGTCTGTTATGGGGGGATCTGTGATGGTAGAGTCTGTTATGGGGGATCTGTGATATGGGGGGATCTGTGATGGGGAGTCTGTTATGGGGTGATCTGTGATGGCGGAGTCTGTTATGGGGGATCTGTGATGGGGGAGTCTGTTATGGGGGAGTCTGTGATATGGGGAGTCTGTTATGGGGGAGTCTGTGATAGGGGGAGTCTGTGATATGGGGGATCTGTGATGGGGAGATCTGTGATATGGGGGGATCTGTGATGGGGAGTCTGTTATGGGGGGATCTGTGAAGGCGGAGTCTGTTATGGGGGATCTGTGATGGGGGAGTCTGTTATGGGGGGATCTGTGATGGCGGAGTCTGTTATGGGGGATCTGTGATATGGGGGGATCTGTGATGGGGGAGTCTGTGCTATGGGGTGGACTGATATGGGGGGATCTGTGATGGTGGAGTCTGTTATGGGGGATCTGTGATATGGGGGGATCTGTGATGAGGAAGTCTGTTATGGGGGGATCTGTGATGGCGGAGTCTGTTATGGGGGATCTGTGATATGGGGGAATCTGTGATGGGGGAGTCTGTGCTATGGGGGGACTGATATGGGGGGATCTGTGATGGAGGAGTCTGTTATGGGGGGATCTGTGATGGCGGAGTCTGTTATGGGGAAAGTCTGTGATGGGGGAAGTATGTGATATGGGGGAGTCTGTTATGGGGGGAATCTGTTATGTGGGGCTTTGTGATGGAGAGGAGTTTGTGTTGGGGGGCTTTGTGATGGGGGGATTTGTCATGGGGGGCTTTGTTATGGGATGAGTCTGTGATGGGGAGGGGGGTCTGTGATTGGGAGTGGTTCTGTAATGAGGGGAGTCTGTGAAATACTGATAAGTTCATATTGATTACAATTGTTCTTTATTTTAAATATTGTACTGTTTTTTTCCTGTTTTTTTTTTTTTTTACACTACAAATAAGATGTGTGCATAGGAATTAGTTCATATTTTTTTAAACTATAGTGCGGCCCCCCAACAGTCTGAGGGACTGTGAACTGGCCCCCTGTCTAAAAAGTTTGAGGACCCCTGTGATAAAAGATAGAACATAAATTTAAACAGCACAAAACAGTACAAATGTAGCACTAAAGAAACACACTTGAGTTTTTATTTGTGCTGATTGTAGGGGGGATAAAGTGAGTGGGGTTTGAAAAAAAATCTGTACAATGTCCCATGCTAAGATGGTAGCCATCGAACAAAATCAAATTCCAAAATTTGAAAAACTTTGGCACCCTTGGATAAAACAACAGTTCCTGTCAAACTTCAATGACTCTGTCCTGTTGCCATGGTAACAGATTAAATGACTTACAGAGACACCCATTCTAAGGCTTCAAAGAGAACTAAAAAGAATAATAAACTGACAAGCGGGACAACCTTGTGGACCATACCTCTACCTTTCAACCCTTTTTCTTCTTTCTCTTTCCTTTTCTCCACCTTACGATTAAAGCTCATTATCAGAATTTATTTGACCTATATACACTCTACTTGTAAACAATATGAATAGTAGGTATAAATCATTTAAATACCTACAAAAGTAACTAAGGAAATGATATATATAATTTAGGTTTACGTGAACCCAATGTTTAATATTTGAAATTTCATGATATTTACCTATATAAACCCTACTGTAAAACAATGAGCTTACTTTATAGATCCTTGTAAACTTACTTTATGTATCTTTATAATATTGTATACTCAATAAACTTCTTTTGACAAGGAAAAAAAAATCTGTTATAACTTAAAAACCATAACAGCACAAATAAAAATTTTAGCAGCACAAAACAGCACAAATGTAGCACTAACCAACGAGACCAGTTTCGTGTCATTTGGGTGTTGTAGGGGGGCTGACTGACTTTTGGTGACCTTTAATAAATCATTAATAATGTGAAAACGATAAAAGATAGAACCGAAATTTTAGCAGCACAAAAGAGCACAAATGTAGCACTAACCAATGAGACCAGTTTCGTGTCATTTGGGTGTTGTAGGGGGGCTAAGTGACCTTCGGTGACCTTTAATAAATCACTAATAATGCAAAAACGATAAAAGGTAGAACGGAAATTTTAGCAGCACAAAACAGCACAAATGTAGCACTAAAGAAACACACTTGAGTTTTTGTTTGTGCTGATTGTAGGGTGGGCAAAGTGAGTGGGGTTTGAAAAAAAAAAAACTGTTATAACTTAAAAACCATAACAGCACAAATAAAAATTTTAGCAGCACAAACCAGCACAAACGTAGCACTAACCAACGAGACCAGTTTCGTGTCATTTGGGCGTTGTAGGGGGGCTGACTGACCTTTGGTGACCTTTAATAAATCATTAATAACGCAAAAACGATAAAAGATAGAATGGATTTTTTAGCAGCACAAAACGGCACAAACATAGCACTAACCAACGAGACCAGTTTTGTGTCATTTGGGCGTTGTAGGGGGGCTGAGTGACCTTTGGTGACCTTTAATAAATCATTAATAACGCAAAAACGATAAAAGATAGAACGGAATTTTTATCAGCACAAAACAGCACAAACGTAGCACTAACCAACGAGACCAGTTTTGTGTCATTTGGGCGTTGTAGGGGGGCTAGGTGATGTCATAGTCTGGAAAAAACAATTGCTAATATCTTAAAAATAAAAGCAGCACAAATGTAAATTTTTATGGCACAAAACAGCACAAACATAGCACTAAAGAAACACACTTGAGTTTTTATTTGTGCTGATTGTAGGGTGGGCAAAGTGAGTGGGGTTTGAAAAAAAAAAAAACTGTTATAACTTAAAAACCATAACAGCACAAATAAAAATTTTAGCAGCACAAACCAGCACAAACGTAGCACTAACCAATGAGACCAGTTTTGTGTCATCTGTGCGTTGTAGGGGGGCTGACTGACCTTTGGTGACCTTTAATAAATCATTAATAACGAGAAAATGATAAAAGATAAAACGGAATTTTTAGCAGCACAAAACAGCACAAACGTAGCACTAACCAACGAGACCAGTTTTGTGTCATTTGGGCTTTGTAGGGGGGCTGACTGACCTTTGGTGACCTTTAATAAATCATTAATAACGCAAAAACGATAAGAGATAGAACGGAAATGCTAGCAGCACAAAACAGCACAAACGTAACACTAACCAACGAGACCAGTTTTGTGTCATTTGGGCGTTGTAGGGGGGCTGAGTGACCTTTGGTGACCTTTAATAAATCATTAATAACGCAAAAACAATAAAAGATAGAACGGAATTTTTAGCAGCACAAAACAGCACAAACGTAGCACTAACCAACGAGACCAGTTTTGTGTCATTTGGGCGTTGTAGGGGGGCTAGGTGATGTCATGGTCTGGAAAAAACAATTGCTAATATCTTAAAAATAAAAGCAGCACAAATGTAAATTTTTACAGCACAAAACAGCACAAACGTAGCACTAAAGAAACACACTTGAGTTTTTATTTGTGCTGATTGTAGGGGGGCCAGCTTCGCTGAGCTGAATATTTTAAATTGTGACACAATTTTTTTTTTTTTTTTGCACAAAGTTGTCACTAAATGATATATTGCTCACACAGGCCATAGATATATGTGAAATTACACCCCAAAATACATTCTGTTGCTTCTCCTGAGTACGGGGATACCACATGTGTGAGACTTTTGGGAGCCTAGCCGCGTACGGGACCCCGAAAACCAAGCACCGCCTTCAGGCTTTCTAAGGGCGTAAATTTTTTATTTCACTCTTCACTGCAAAATACTCACTATACCTCTCAGCAAATAGCTTGGGGTATCTACTTTCCAAAATGGGGTCATTTGGGGGGGTTTTGTGCCACCTGGGCATTCCATGGCCTCCGAAACTGTGATAGGCAGTGAAGAGTGAAATCAAAAATTTACACCCTTAGAAATCCTGAAGGCGGTGATTGGTTTTCGGGGCCCCGTACGCGGCTAGGCTCCCAAAAAGTGCCACACATGTGGTATCCCCATACTCAGGAGAAGCAACTAAATGTATTTTGGAGTGCAATTTCACATATGCCCATGGCCTGTGTGAGCAATATATCATTTAGTGACAACTTTGTGCAAAAAAAATAAAAAAAATTGTCACTTTCCCGCAACTTGTGTCAAAATATAAAATATTCCATGGACTCAACATGCCTCTCAGCAAATAGCTTGGGGTGTCTATTTTCCAAAATGGGGTCATTTGGGGGGGGGTTTGTGCAATCTGGGCATTTTATGGCCTTCAAAACTGTGATAGGTAGTGAGGAGTGAAATAAAAAATTTACGCCCTTAGAAATCCTGAAGGCGGTGATTGGTTTTCGGGGCCCTGTACGCGGCTAGGCTCCCAAAAAGTCCCACACATGTGGTACCCCCATACTCAGGAAAAGCAGCTGAATGTATTTTGGGGTGCAATTCCACATAGGTTCATGGCCTGGGTGAGCAATATATCATTTAGTGACAACTTTTTGTAAATATTTTTTTTTGGTCATTATTCAATCACTTGGGACAAAAAAAATAAATAGTCAATGGGTTCAACATGCCTCTCAGCAATTTCCTTCGGGTGTCTACTTTCCAAAATGGGGTCATTTGGGGGCTTTTTTGTACTGCCCTGCCATTTTAGCACCTCAAGAAATGACATAGGCAGTCATAAACTAAAAGCTGTGTAAATTCCAGAAAATGTACCCTAGTTTGTAGACGCTATAACTTTTGCGCAAACCAATAAATATACGCTTATTGACTTTTTTTTTACCAAAGACGTGTGGCCGAATACATTTTGGCCTAAATGTATGACTAAAATTGAGTTTATTGGATTTTTTTATAACAAACAGTAGAAAATATCATTTTGTTTCAAAATTTTCGGTCTTTTTCCGTTTATAGCGCAAAAAATAAAAACGGCAGAGGTGATCAAATACCATCAAAAGAAAGCTCTATTTGTGGGAAGAAAAGGACGCAAATTTTGTTTGGGTACAACATTGCATGACCGCGCAATTAGCAGTTAAAGCAACACAGTGCCAAATTGGTAAAAGTCCTCTGGTCCTTAGGCAGCATATTGGTCCGGGGCTAAAGTGGTTAAAAGAACACATTCAAACGTTCACGAAAGATCTGTTAGTCAAGAAAGAGTACAAAATCGCACGTGACATATTAGCCTTTGCAGGCAAATAAGCCTACAATTGGCCACAAACTAACGGCCAACGAGGGAACCGTAAGTTTACCAATGTAAAAAGAAATAGACGGAAACTCAATGATAAAGCAAGTGATTCTGATTCCTCCGCTAACTCTTATTTATCACAAGGCTCTAGGACTTCAGACCTTGGATGACAGAGAGGTTGAGGCTCAAGGAAGAGAACACAAACAGGTGGTGGGCACCAATCAGGTACAGACAAGAAAAGAGCACTGGGTGAACCAAATCTTCCCACTACTGACAAAAATATGGAAAGGATTGATCTCTTTGTGGTAAATACCGGGCTAACTATGTTTCCTAATCAAGCACTGGGTGTCTCCTCTGACAGTTCTTCTATTACTACACCTTTGACTTCTAAGACTGAACAGAGTACTCGACTACAAATCATAGACTGCGCCAAGCAGGCATCCAGGCCTGTCAGTACTGCGACAGCCGGAGCAATCCAGAAAGACAAAAAATTACGTATAGATCAATTCTTTCCTACCATCAATACAAAACGGGTAAGCGCCAATTCTGACAGCAGATCTTCCTATGACCCCATAATGAATACACCAATAGCAACTGAACAGAATCTCCCCAGAAATGAATATAGATTAGAAGTGATCAATCTATCATCATATCCCCTTGATACAGTTGAACGGGAGCTATTGCAGCTCGACCTCAGTCTCTGTCCCAATTCTTCACCAAACAGGTTCGAGATCATTAACCGGTTCAATACAGGGTATTTTCACCCCCTTCCTTCCCAGGCTAATTTTTAGTTTTCAGCGCTGTCGCACTTTAAACGACAATTGCGCGGTCGTGCAACATTGTACCCAAAAAAAATTGATGTCTTTTTTTCCCTACAAATAGAGCTTTCTTTTGGTAGTATTTGATCACCTCGGCGGTTTTTATTTTTTGCGCTATAAACAAAAGAAGAGCGACAATTTTGAAAAAAACACAATATTTTTTACTTTTTGCTATAATAAATATCCCAATTTAAAAAAAACAAACAATTTTTTTCCTCAGTTTCGGCCGATATGTATTCTTCTACATATTTTTGGTAAAAAAAATCGTAATAAGCGTATATTGATTGGTTTGTGCAAAAGTTATAGCGTCTACAAAATACAGTATAGAGTTATGGCATTTTAAAAAAAAAAATATTTATTTATTTTTTTTACTAGTAATAGTGGCGATCGCGATTTTTTTCATGACTGCGACATTATGGCAGACACATCGGACACTTTTGACACATTTTTGGGACCATTCACATTTATAAAGCGATCAATGGTATAAAATTGCATTGATTACTGTGTAAATGTGACAGGCAGTGAAGTGGTTAACCACTAGGGGGACACAAGGGGTTAAATATGTTTCCTAGGGAATGATTATAACTGTAGGGGGCGGGGACATACAAGGGGAGAAGACCGATCAGTGTTCCGCTGTACTGGGAACACAGATCACTCTCCTCTCACCTGACAGGACGTGGATCTGTGTGTTTACACATACAGATCCGCGGTCCTGCCCGGTTAACGTCGCGGCCACCGGGCACACGCACCGGGTCCTGAGCAACGAGGCACGGGCGCGCGCCCCCTGGGGGGCCGGGAAGCCCAGGCCGTCATATGACGTCCACCCAGGATGGGAGATCCCATCTGTGCACGTCATATTACAATAGCCGGGTAGGGAAGTGGTTAAAGATCTGTACTTGTTTGCGAGAAAGCTTACTTTAAAGTTTATGTATGGCAGTGACAGATGGGGGAAACAGGCGCAGATCTCTCACCAAGAGATCTGGAAAGACTTTTCAGTGGCTGAATTCAAAGCCTTAAAAAATCTGGTCTTACTCCTAGAAGAGAGCGAACCTTCTACAACCACTCAAGATACCCCTGAATCGGAGTTAATCAACGTATACAAACAACTCAACGTATACAACGTATACAAACAAACAACGTATACAAACAACTTTTTAAAAGATATCAGGTCACTAGGAGATTCAATCAAGAAAAAGTCTACTCACTTCCCCTCCCTACATATCAACTCTAATGTATGGACGTTTTTGGCCCAAACCATTAAGACATCGAAACTATCTCAATGAGAAAAACGACCAACCCTAATCTAAGTGAGGCTCACCTTACAGCCCTATTTAATTTAAGCGACAATCCTGACTTGATAATCAAGCCGTCAGACAAGGGCCGGAACGTGGTATCGATGGATACTTTAGCATATAGAAATATGTGTTGGGACATCTTAAAGAATAGACTCTGGTATAAACCAATTGCTGCTAGTGTCCTAACAAATTTCATCAACAGTATGATGATCTTTTACAATATGCCCTTGCTAGCGGCATGATCATGAAAGAGATCTTTAAAGGTATTCAAGTTGCTCACCCAAAAGTACCCACCTTTTATTCCCTCCCCAAAATTCACAAACACCCTCCGAAACCACCCGGACGTCCCATTGTTTCAAGTATAGGTTCCAAAACAGAAAGAGCAAGCATCTTTGTAGATCAGTACCTACGACCTCATGTCACCACTTTACCCTCCTATGTTAAAGATACCCCAGATCTGTTAAAAAAACTGGAGGGTCTAACTGTTCTGTATGTTTGCCTCTTGGTAACCATTGGTGTGGAAACTCTATACTCATCTATCCCACACGAACTAGGTCTAAACATAGTTGCCAGATTTCTAAACGAAAGAGCACCCACATTTTCGGACCTTAATGGCTTTGTGCTACGACTCCTGTCACATATTCTTTCCAAAAATGTATTTTCTTTTGATGGTTCCCACTTCCTCCAGGTACAGGGGGTCACTATGGGCACACGTTGTGCACCTTCCTATGCAAACCTGTACCTGGGGGGGTGGGAACGGGATCTGTTTGCCAGCGATAGACACTCAAATCTTTTTTCCTCTGTGCTGCGGTGGTTCCGCTATATAGATGACATTCTGTTATTGTGGGCGGGACCACCAGCAGCACTAGAAGATTTCATGGCCATCTTAAGTCCGAATGAGTACAACTTGAAGTTCACCATGCAGTCTAGCGTCACTACAATCACCTATCTAGACACCACTATTAAAATTAGTCAGGAGGGCCAAATTAATACATCACTGTTTCATAAACCCACAGCGGGTAATACAATACTACACGCGCAGAGCGCGCACACACTCCCTCTCATTTAGCCAGTACATACGCCTAAAACAGAACTGCTTAACGGATGCCGACTTTAAGCACGAAGCAGATCTTCTTTATCAACAACTTCTAGCGCAAAGTTACACCAAAACAAGTCTTAAACATACCTTTAAAAAGGCCATAACCAGACCTAGAAACGCCTTGCTTTTCCCGGAACCAAAACAAGTCAGTCCAGACGTAGTGAGATTCATCACAACCTATTCTGACCAGCATCAAACCATACGTTCTATTATCAAAAAACACTGGCATATTCTAACTACAGATCCCACCATCAGCAAATACATAGGCTCTCGTCCTGAAATCACCTTTCGACAAGCTAAATCCTTAAAGGACTCCCTAGTTACAAAGTCATTACCAAAAAACTACGAATACAGCACAATCCCCTGCAGGCCTCTTCCAATGTAGCAATTGCGATTTCTGCGATTTGTTACTCACTGGACCTTCGGTTCTTCTCCCAGATGGTCGTAAGGACGTCCTACGGCACCACATTACATGCCAAACTCAAGGTGTTATCTATATCATTTTTTGTCAATGTGGAGACTTTTATGTGGGCAAAACTATCAGGCCCTTTTGGAGAAGAATCAAGGACCATGTATATTATGCTACAAATGGTCTTCTGAATGCCACAATGGGGTATCACATAGCTTTCAAGCATATGTATGACCCCATGGTGTTTAAATTTGCTGCTCTGGATGTTGTTTATGCCGACCATTGTGGGGGCGATTTTGATAAAAGAGTACTCCAACGTGAAACGCAATGGATACATAAATTACCACGGTCTACCTAGGCTTCAATGATATGATCAGTTTCAAATCCTTTCTCTAATAGATTCAGTCCACTAATATACCATGCGATTTGTTTGTTTCTGAGTTCATTCTTCTGCCTTCCTAAATTGTTTCCCTTACCCCCATTCCCCTTCTTGTTCTTTAAGATAGGGTAACACAGGAATAGAAATTGAATTTTTATCTGTACCATTCGCAAGGCCCACTAGATTATCTCAATGGAGATAGTTGATGTATATGCATATACAGTACTATATATATATATATATAGAATCGGTATCCGACCGTTAGTAAATATGACTTGCTGGAGAATTCATGCATGATTTCAGATTAACGGTGTTTATATATTTTTAACATACTGTTTATGTAATTTTGTCGGATGCATCTATGTTTCTGTTTTTATGATTTATCGTGGGCTATCCACTTGTGAGTGGTGGTCACGAAACATCTTAAGCCGAATGTATTAATATGTGGTCTCTCTTCACATGCACGATCAGGGTGGCATACCGATAAGAATAATAAGAATTTTCTCTTTAGCATTTGTATGCATAATTTTTATCGATCATAATTGGTGCCTGGGCAGCAATGTTAACACAGAGTCTTTCAGAAACATGTAACTCCCAGACAGTGGTGGCACTGCGTACTTTTACTGACATTTGTAGTCCATCAACTATCGGATTTAGCCTAAAACCGATAGACATAACAGTTCCTACAATGCCCAGAATGCAGTTGCTTACTCTAATATGGCCGGCGCATGCGTGAGGCTTCCTCCGCCCGGATGCTGCCCGGCTCGGATTTCTCCCCTTAGATGTAATGTCCTTCTCTCTGTATAGACCTCTCTGCACAGGCGCAGAGAGTATGAGAGCCGATATCCTACAATTCCCACAATCCTTCTAGCAGACCACATGATGCCCTGGTTAACGATCAGCTGTGGCTGATCTAGAGTATAAATACCTCTCAGCTGAAGCAAGCCCTGTGTGCAGTGGATTGCTGTCTCCCAGTGGCATGCTGTGATTTTTAAACTTTAAACGTAAGTACTTAGCTCTAGGTCATTATTAGGCCCTTGCTGCCTCAGAATATTTATGTGCCCTTACTGTTTCTATCTAAGCTAATGTTATTTAAGCTAATTATTGTATGCTTATAGATACAGCGATTGGCTGTTGGGCTATATATAGCCATCAGCAGTACTGGAATTCAAATCCAGGATTCACTGTGGGATACTCTTTAATGGCCCTCCTCTCTCTGATGGCCGTTCCCCAAAATAAGGAATACTATTCACATGCCACTGTTCATACATTCAGCGATACCTAATATAGTAAGTCCTAGCTTTTTTTTTTTTAAAAAAGCCTATACTTTTTTACCCTAATATAGACTCTCTGTGCTGACATTGGTTGTATGTGCTCCATTTTCAGTTTCTTTAACTTTTGAGTGAATTACACACCGTATCTTGACTGTACATGATTGTGCATTCCAAACAAAGTAATGGCTTGATGTTCGTCTCTGCACTCGCAATTGCTTAGGGCATGATTTTTATCTTGAACAGTTTGTTTATGTGTTAGTTATGTGTGTCTAATGACATTATATCTCATTTCAGATAGAGAAACATATTCTCTTATCTGTCTCGTCTGTGAACCTTGGCCGTGTCCTGAGGAAGCCTAGCGGCGAAACACGTAGGCATACAAGGGCTCATTGCACAATATTCATAGATGCATTTATGTTATAATCTTCATTCTTACTTTTATGTATTTGTAACCCTCAATAAATTTATATTTTTATACTGTTACTTCGTCTCCAGTGTTTCTCAGCCTAAAAAGTCTGCCCCCCTGGTAATACGTAGTACTACCTATTTTTTTGTTTTCATATATTTACGGACATGGCCTGTTTTTGCACTTTCTTCTTTGTCAATGGTCAGAATGTCTCTCCAAAACTTAAGAATCCCATCAATCAGCTCTGCTTTGTTTGTCGGTTTGTGTACCCTTTTGAGGTACCCCTTCAGATGTGCCCACACCATCTCAATGGGGTTCATATCTGGCGATCTGTAAAGACAGTGAGCATACAGTACTGTAAGTACACGAGCGAAAAGGTTCAAATTGCAATCTTTGTACAGTATCAAAAGTTGAAAATGACTGAGCATGGTTGTTAATAATTACTGTAAGTGTTGCACGTGTCTTTGGACTCTTAAAGTACAGTACTGTGTTTTGGGGATGGTTCACTACTGTATGTACTGTACAGTAAGCACATGACATGTACAGGTACTGTACAGTATGTTTAACACTGTTAATGCACTTTGCAACCTAACTGTTGGATGTCTATCCCTTGCTACACTGTACTGTACTGTACAGTATGTTTTGTATGTAATTGTCATCTAAAAATATTTGTAATAAATATTGGTTAAAAAAACAAAAGTGGCAAATGAAACACAGACCACGTGTTCAAAACATCAAAACAAATGGACAAAAATGAATTAGAAATAATTGTAAAAAAAATTACATTGAAAAAAACAGTAACCCCATTACCTGCCATAAATGGTGCAGCACAGGAATGTTTCGGATCATTGTCCATTATCACACGGCATCCATCTGGGTATACTTGCTTTAGGTCTTTGAAATATGCAGTGTCCATAATACCTGTGAGGACAGAAGATGCACCACATTAAAGCAATCAAATAAAAAGATTAAGGGAGTTGTAATCAGGTTATGGCAGCTGTACAGTACAGTACTGTACCTTCAAATAGCACCAATGGTCCAGGTCCAAACTTTGAGATGCCACCCCACACATGGATTTTAATGGGATGTTTTGGCTGCGGCTTAGTAGACAGGTGTCCTTTTTTTCTGAATGCCATTGTATTGAATCTCACAAGCGAAATTGTGGATTCATCGGTGAAAAGCATATGATGGAAATTTTTTGCCTGTTTCCAACCAGAGCTTGGCGTGCGCCACCCATTTCTGCTTGTTGATTTCTCTCGTCATTGGTGAAAACCTACGGTAACAATGTACAGTACAGTAAACACCGAGGATTGTCATATTATTTAAAAGCGCTTTTAAAAATCACACATCATACAGTAAGTGGGGTAAGTGAGGTAACGGATTATACATTAGTTATAATAAATATTAAAATATTCATACTTAGCTCCTTGCCACTGCCAACCTAAAGCCCAATGGACTTTGAGAACAAGTCCTTTACACTAATCCCATTTATGCTAATCCCATGTTCAGACAACAGCAACCTCTGTACTTGTGCAACAGTTCGTTCATCATCCTCAAGCATTAATGCGTCAATATGCACAGACAGAACCCTGCAGAAAAAAGAGAGGTGGTCAGTCTGGTTTTCTTGAATTCATGTTTTTGTTAAAAAAGAAAAAAGGAATGCTCAGCCACAGTGCCCCCACTCCCAGCATGGACAGAGGGAACAAAAACATTCAGCTAATTATACTGTATACAGTACAGTAACTACTGTACTGTATGAGACCAATGAGGTATCTAAAACCAATTTTGAATCAGCTTCTAGCTTTGCACATGTCTCATAAATCATGCAGAGGTAATTAAATCAAATATATAATATGCTGTGCTATCAAAATATAAATCTAAATAATAAAAAATATTATTGTGCTATAAATCAACAACAATAAAGTGATATTCGTGCAATCCATAAACAAACATGCAATATTGCAAAAAAAAAAGTGACAATGTGCATATACGTGAAAAATTCTGTAAGTATAACCTCCAGAAAAAATTATTATATGTTAAAGCATTCAAAGTTCTTGAAAAAAATATTTATGTGTGTGTAAATCAAAAAATAATAACAAATAAAAATGTAATATTTGCGTACTATTGCGTAATATTGCATGACTCTTAGAGATGCTTGTATATCCCACGTCAGCAGCCATGAATGGATTTGTTTCATGCTATGCCCGGCAAGACGCCTCTCCCGCATTCGTCTGCTTATGTTCTGGGAAATCATTTCGGATTCACTACTAAAAGCAGTACAGTACGTACAAATCTGGGCAGATAGACAAGATACTTTACTGTACAGCAATAGGAACCATTACAGTAGGATGCTGGGCCAGCACAGTACAGGTACTGTATTTGAATGGAAACATTGTCATGGTGCCAGACATGATGTCGCCAGGACTTGGTTTTGAACACTGATGAACAATGGCTTTTGGGACTCTGCTAGAGAAAAAAATTCACACCTTTTCTGAATTGATGATTGCAACTGTACTGTAGGTGTACCTCCCAGACACCCGTCTCCCAACACGCTATGATTCTTTTAAAAGCCAGAAGGTTTCCCATTGACAGTAGATTCAAACCCTTGCTTACTGTATCTGCCAGTTGTACTGTACATACTGTACATCACGTGTACTGTACAGTGTATTGGGATGCAAGTTGCAAATTTCTACGGGAAAATAGATACAGTTATGGGGCGGAGATGTATCGTGCCTTCAGCTGTTGATTGGCCTGTCTTGGGTAGACAATTTCCAGTCAAACGCAACAGGAAGGTGGCAGAGAAAAACAAGGAAAATGTAAATCCGGTTCCTCAGCCCAAGAAACCGAGACGAGAGAAAAAGAAGAATTCTGTTATTGCTACAGTTATGGGTGAGTTACTGAACAGTTCATACAGTAATACTGTTGCTGAGTGAAAATGCATGTACAGTACAGTACTGCAATCTACAGTACCTGTAATTGGACTTACTATAGAGATACAGTACTGTACATTTGTATTCTGCTATATTTTGTAGTCTGATACAGTAACTTGTACTTTGTTCCTCCCTTCATAATTGCTGTGATTTTTTGCATGTTTCACTGAGAAAAAAAGGATAAAAGCGAATCCACTTTGCACTACAAGTGCAAAGTGCACTTGAAATTGCACTGAAAGTGCTCTTGGAAGTGCAGTTGCTGTAGATCTGAGGGGGACATGCAAGGAAAATAAAAAACAGCACTTTAGCTTGCACATGATTGGATGATAAAAATCAGCAGAGCTTCCGCTCATTTCAGATCTACCCCTCAGATCTACAGCGACTGCACTTCCAAGTGCACTTTCAGTGGAATTTCAAGTGCACTTTGCACTTGTAGTTTGCACTTGTAGTGCAAAGTGGATTTGCCTTTCGTAAATAACCTTAAATGTGTCCTCTAAAATCTAATGTTTTTAGAATGTTGTACAGTAATTGTGGTTTGTGGGAAATAGAAACATACAGTTTTAGAAATGAAGAAAGCATTATTACTACTAAAGACATTATTACTACTAAAGAACCGACCGCAATACTGTATTTATAATCAACAATTTCAGAAGAGGGACTGGCTGTCGCAAAACGGCTGAGGAAGGGAGAGGAGCTAACATTCTGCCCAACACCTAAATTCCATGGACTCCACGCTGCACCTGAAAACCATGCACTGTTGGTTCCATCAGAAGTGCCTGCACGTAATGTAACCCCTGCACAGCCAGCAACACTTGAAGTGGACGATCTGCCTGAGCTTTCTGCAGCACCTGCATCCGAAGTGCCTGTGCGCACTGTAACCCCTGCACAGCCAGCAACACCTGAAGTTGACAAACTTCCTGCATCTGAACTAAAAAGGGTCCATGGACTTCAAAAGAGAAAGCATTTTTGAAGCAGGCAGTTGACAGACAGCATAATAGTGAACACCTTATGCATCTCAAGCGGCTGGAACGCCAGGTGCGCACTGCGTAAAACACTGGCGGGAGCAGTGGAGTGTATACTGCAGATTCACACTGGACATGAAGAACGTAAGTCTGGACAGGAAGAACTCAAGGCTGGGCAAGAGAGGCTGGAGCAGGAGTTTGCCAAAACTCGGTTGCACAGAACTAGCCAGATGGATTTGCAAGAGTATTACATGGCACCACAAGAGATGGGTGGAGATTCACAGATTCCTCTTTCTCCTATTTTGCAAATACCTGCAGATGCTGAGGATTGCAGACATCTCACTGCACCTCTGACACCACCAATGTATGACAAAGTTACTGCTGTGGCACCCTTGGATTCTATAACGACCCCAGTCAGAAACAATCCAAGTTCAGTGTCCTTCACATCTGTCACACCCTTGGATTCTATGATGACCCCAGTCAGAAACAATCCAAGCCCAGTGTCCTTCACATCTGTCACACCCTTGGATTCTATGACCACCCCAGTCAGAAGCAATCCAAGCCCAGTGTCCTTCACATCTGCCACACCCTTGGATTCTATGACCACCCCAGTCAGAAGCAATCCAAGCTCAGTGTCCTTGACATACCCAATGACAAGCGCTACAGGCAGAAGGGTATCATCTGTGTCAAGGAGTAGAAAGGCATTGTCTCCATTACCAGACTGTGCCCTCCCAGTCATAAGCGAAGAGGATACAGTCCTTATAGTCCTGCTTTCGGTCAACAAACAAAGGAATATGGCCCGGCTTGTTTTGAAACATTTAATCTCATGGGAGCAATACCAGCAGTGGACCAAGAGGGTTAATTTTGATGGTGATAATCGCAAACTGGGAATCCCCGCAAATCTGAAAGCAACCATTCTCGACTTTGTCCACAAGAGATTCCAAGGGGACAATGTGCAAGCTTGTAGGAACAAAGTTAATGAATTCCTCAGGATGTCACGAGAATGCCCTTGGTCAAAGTTGGAATAAAGACACTAGAGTTACAGTGTTAAATATATCATGTACAGTAGTTAATGTGCTGTAGACACTGCAGAAACTGTACTGTACCATTTTGCTGTGTTGTTGATTGGTGTGGGTGGGAGGAGGGACACCTTTCACTGCTAGACAACCTTGTGGCCTGCCTACAGTAACAGACTGCCTAAGGCTGAATCTTTTTATCTTTTTTCTCACAGCTCTGGCTCAGCAAGCTTAAATTACAGATCCCCCCCCCCCCGCTCTGTTTACATTGCAACCTTGAGAGCCAATAAGGGAAGAGAATGAGCGCCATGGGCGGTGTCTGTATACTGGCCCAACACCCCAACTGACTGAGTTGTTAGGGGGGGTGGGGAGGTGAAGTATGTTTCTTACTGTACTGTACGTCTATGGTACTTTTAATGTAGTCTTTCTATCATACAGTGCAGTATGTACAGTATCTATTGCTGGTGCTGCTTAGATGGCAGAACCTCCTGGCAGGAGCAAAACGTTACAGAAAATACACACTTAACAGAATAAATAAACACAAATACTGTAAAGTATTCCTAAACTGCGCCTTTTTTTTATTGGATCTCCACAAAAAAGTGCATATAGTCACCAACGAGCTGGTTCCATACTGTACAGTACCTAAAGCAAGTATACCCAGACGGATGCCGTGTGATAATGGACAATGATCTGAAACATTCCTGTGCTGCACCATTTATGGCCAGTAATGGGGTTAACTGGTTGCAGACACCCCCTGAGTAGGGATGAGCCGAACACCCCCCGGTTCGGTTCGAACCAGAACCTGGGAACTGACAAAAAATTTGCACAAACATTAGAACCCCATTGACGTGTAAGGGACTTGAATGTTCAAAATCAAAAGTGCTCATTTTAAAGGCTAATTTGCATGGTATTGTCCTAAAAAGGGTTTGGGGACCCGGGTCCTGCCCCAGGGGACATGTATCAATGCAAAAAAAACTTTTAAAAATGGCCATTTTTTCGGGAGAAGTGATTTTAATGATGCTTAAAGTTTAAAAAAAGTGAAATATTCCTTTAAATATCATACCTGGGGGATGTCTATAGTATGCCTGTAAAGTGGATCGTGTTTCCCGTGCTTAGAACAGTCCCTGCACAAAATGTCATTTTTAAAGGAAAAAATCTCATTTAAAACTGCTTGCGGGTTTAATGTAATGTTGGGTCCTGGCAATATGGATGAAAATCAGTGAGACAAACAGCATGGGTACCCCCCAGTCCATTACCAGGCCCTTTGGGTCTTGTATGGATATTAAGGGGAACCCCGCACCCAAATTAAATTAAGGAAAGGTGTGGGGCCACCAGGCCCTATATACTCTGAACAGCAGTATACAGGCGGTGCAAACAAGACAGGGACTGTAGGTTTGTTGTTAAGTAGAATCTGTTTGTAATTTTGAACAGGTACATTTTTAACGTGTTTAGCTCCAACCAAAAAATCTTTTTTAAGCTTTTTGGAAAACATAGGGAAGGGTTATCAATCCTGTGACATTTGTTTTGCTGTCTTTCCTCCTCTTCAAAAGATTTCACCTCACTTTTTTTCCCAATGACAAATGTTTTTTGAAAATTTGGGGTTTTTTATGGAACAAGGATTGAAAAGCATCAGTGGAAAGGAGAAATGTTTTTCCCATATTAACTCTTACAGGAGAGAATTTCCCTTCCTAGGGGTAGATTTCATCTCACTTCCTGTTGTCTCCTCCCGTTTGTAAGTTAGATGTTTGAAAGTAGGGGCCTGCCCTATATACTCAGCAGAAATTTGGGCCTTAGATGTTGTTGTGGCCACAACACTGTAAGCCCTCACAGGGCCCTGCTGTGAAATATTAGATCAAGAATTGTAATTACATGCCCCTGTTGAACAGGGGCAGAAAAACTGGGCCTTTGGTGGTGGTGGTGGTGGTGCTGGTGCCACAACACTGTAAGTCCTCACTCGCTCTTGGTGGGTGCAGAAATGGGCCCTGCTGTGAAATATTAGATCAAGAATTGTAATTACATGCCCCTGTTGAACAAGGGCAGAAAAATTGGGCCTTTGGTGGTGGTGGTGCTGGTGCCACAACACTGTAAGTCCTCACTCGCTCTTGGTGGGTGCAGAAATGGGCCCTGCTGTGAAATATTAGATCAAGAATTGTAATTACATGCCCCTGTTGAACAAGGGCAGAAAAATTGGGCCTTTGGTGGTGGTGGTGCTGGTGCCACAACACTGTAAGTCCTCACTCGCTCTTGGTGGGTGCAGAAATGGGCCCTGCTGTGAAATATTAGATCAAGAATTGTAATTACATGCCCCTGTTGAACAGGGGCAGAAAAATTGGGCCTTTGGTGGTGGTGGTGGTGGTGCTGGTGGTGCTGGTGCCACAACACTGTAAGTCCTCACTCGCTCTTGGTGGGTGCAGAAATGGGCCCTGCTGTGAAATATTAGATCAAAAATTGTAATTACATGCCCCTGTTGAACAGGGGCAGAAAAATTGGGCCTTTGGTGGTGGTGGTGCTGGTGGTGCTGGTGCCACAACACTGTAAGTCCTCACTCGCTCTTGGTGGGTGCAGAAATGGGCCCTGCTGTGAAATATTAGATCAAAAATTGTAATTACATGCCCCTGTTAAACAGGGGCAGAAAAATTGGGCCTTAGGCACTGGTGCTGGTGCCACAACACTGCAATCCCTCACAGACACTCTAGTTGGAATGCAGGAACGAGCCCTGCTGCAAAGTATTGCATCAAAAATTGTAATTACACGCCCCTGTTAAACAGGGGCTGAAAAATTGTGCCTTAGGCACTGGTGGTGGCGCCCAGAACCAAAAATGTTCTTACAAGCTATCAGCGTGATCATTGAGGAGGAAGAGGATAATTACTCAGGGATAGTCACTCAGCATCAGCATAGGCAGTCTTTGAAGAGATCTGAGATTTCAAAAAAAATTATTCGGTTACATCAGCATCAGGTGCTTGGTAGCTGGTGGTGATCCAAGACTGATTCATTTTTATGAAGGTCAGTCGATCGACCGAGTCGGTGGACAGACGCACCCTGTGATTGGTTACCACGCCTCCAGCAGCACTGAATGTGCGTTCCGAAAGAACGCTGGATGCAGGACAGGCCAGTAGCTCAATTGCATACTGTGCAAGCTCTGACCAGTGATCCATCCTCAAGACCCAGTAACCCAGAGGATTTTCGGTGGGAAAGGTGTCCAAGTCTGATCTTGCCCCTAGGTATTCCTGCACCATGTAAAACAGACGCTGGCGATGGTTGCTGGAACCGATCATACCTTGGGGCTGCGGACCAAAAAATTGTCTGAACGCATCGGTCAGACGGCCACCTTCTCCACCGCTCCTTCTTTGACTGACCGAAGCTTCAGCAACACGTTGTCCAGAAACAGGAGTTTGTAACCTCCCAGTCTCTGGGAACGCGTTGCACAGACCTTTCTGCAAGGCCTCCTGAAGATGTTTCATCCTCTGCTCCCTCTGCGATGGCAAGATAAGGTCCGCAACCTTACCCTTGTAACGTGGATCAAGGAGGGTTTCCAGCCAGTATTGGTCCTTCTCCTTGATACCACGAATACGAGGATCCTTACGCAGGCTTTGCAGGATCAGGGAGGCCATGCAGCGTAGGTTTGCTGAGGCATTCGGTCCGGAGTCCTCTGGGTCACTAAGGACGACATGGTCTGCAGCCACCTCCTCCCAGCCACGTACAAGTCCATGTGTTTCTTGGGACTGATCCCTTAAAGACTGCTGCTGATACTGAGTGCCAGGCTCCACCTCCATACTGACACAATTTTCCTCCTCCTCCTCCTCGTCCTCTTCCTGTGTGATCGGCGGGCACACAGGAACACTGTCTGGATAAAGGGGGCCTTGAGAGCTAAGGAAGTCCTCCTCTTCCTGCCTCTGTTCTGCCTCAAGTGCCCTGTCCATTATTCCACGCAGCGTGTGCTCCAACAGGTGGACAAGGGGGACAGTGTCACTGATGCATGCACTGTCACTGCTCACCATCCTCGTGGCCTCCTCAAATGGTGACAGGACAGTGCATGCATCCCTGATCATGGCGCACTGGCGTGGGGAAAAAAAAACAAGCTCCTCTGACCCTGTCCTGGTGCCATAGTCGCACAGGTACTCATTGATGGCCCTCTGCTGCGTGTGCAGCTGCTGCAGCATGGCCAACGTTGAGTTCCACCTGGTGGGCATGTCACAGATTAGGCAGTTCTTGGGCAGGTTAAACTTCTTTTGGAGGTCCGTCAGCCGAGCACTGGCATTATATGACCGGCGGAAATGCACACAGACTTTCCTGGCCTGCCTCAGGACATCCTGTAAGCCCGGGTACCTGCCCAAGAACCGCTGCACCACCAAGTTAAGGACGTGAGCCAAACAGGGCACATGGGTCATTTGTCCCTGTCGGAGGGAGAGGAGGTTGGTGCCATTGTCGCAAACCACCATTCCTGCCTTAAGTTGGCGTAGCGTCAGCCACCTCTGAACCTGCCCCTGCAGAGCTGACAGAACCTCTGCCCCAGTGTGGCTCCTGTCCCCCAAGCACACCAGCTCAAGCACCGCATGGCATCTTTTGGCCTGCGTACTTGCGTAGCCCCTTGAACAGCTATGGAGCACCACTGGTTCCGAGGACAAAGCACAGGAAGAGGCCATGGAGGAAGAAGAAGAGGAGGGGGTGGAGGAGAGAGGTGTGTCACAATCATTAGCATTTTGGAGGCGTGGTGGCGGAACAACCTCCAACACTACTGCACCTTGTCCTGCATCCTTCCCAGCTGCCAGGAGAGTCACCCAATGCGCCGTGAAACTTAGGTAACGTCCCTGTCCATGCCTGTTGGACCATGAGTCAGCGGTAATATGCACCTTACCGCTGACCGCCCTGTCCAGTGAGGCATGGACATTGCCTTCCACATGCCGGTAGAGAGCCGGAATCGCCTTCCGTGAGAAAAAGTGGCGTTTGGGTACCTGCCACTGAGGAACCGCACATTCCACAAACTCACGGAAGGGGGCAGAGTCTACTAACTGAAAAGGCAGCAGTTGAAGTGCTAGCAATTTTGCCAAGCTAGCATTCAACCGCTGGGCATGTGGATGGCTGGGAGCAAACTTCTTTCGGCGATGCAGCAGCTGGGGCAGGGAAATTTGCCTGGTACAATCTTACGTCGGTGTACCAAAAGCAGATTGCCCACAAGTACTTGGCTGTGACACACCTAATTCTACACCTTCATTCCTCTCAGTGCAGGTCTCAGAGAGGACTGAAGGTATAGTGGGGTTGGAAATCTCAGCTGATGAGGAGCAAGGAGAGGTCCTCTTTGTTCTTTGGTGTGAGTCTTTTAGATACGCTTGCCATCGAACTGCATGGCAGGTCAACATATGTCTGGTCAAGCATGTGGTACCCAAGCGGGAGATGTTTTGGCCACGCGAGATACGCTTGAGACATATGTTGCAAATAGCAGCGGTGCGATCTGATGCACTCGTCTCAAAAAAGGCCCACACCAAAGAACTTTTTGAATAACGCGCAGAGACTGCAGCGCCCTGCACATGTGGAGCTTTGGGGTGTGATGCAGTCAATGTGCTGCCCTTAGGCTGGCCCCTGGAGGGCATCCTGCCTCGTTGGTGATGCGCCGCCTCCTCCTCCTCCTCCTCTCTTCTATCAGGCACCCACGTTGAGTCAGTGACCTCACCATCCCCTCCCTCCTCATCACTGGAGCAAACCTGGCAGTATGCTGCAGCAGGGGGAGCATGACTGCCAGATTGCTGTCCTTCTTGGGCACCCCCTCTGTCCGTGCTCATGTTACTGCCTTCATCAAGCTCAGTATCATCATCAGAGCCTTCCAAACGCTGGGCATCCTCCTGGAGCATGTACCCAACACTGTGGTCAAACAGTTCGAGGGACTCCTCAGGAGGACATGGTGGGGCTAGGGAAGGAGTCACTGATGACATTGAGCCGAGGGAAGAGGCCGCTGCTTTGCCAGACAAAGTACCCTGGGCATGGGTGAGAGAGGATGAGGAGGATGAGGACGGCTTGGTCATCCACTCGACCAAGTCTTCCGCATGTTGCGGCTCAACATGGCCAGCTGCTGAAAAAAAGGCCAAGCGTGTCCCACGGCCACGTGCTGATGAGGATGCACCATCTCCACGACCAGCACTAGACACAGAGCCTGCTTGCCCTCTCTTATTGGCTTGTGACTGTCTGCCTCTCCTTCTTGGCCTTCCAGACATACGAATGGCCTGTAGCTGCACTAAGCTGGGATATATATATATATATATATATATATATATATATATATATATATATATATATATATATATATATGTACTGATACTGCAGCTAGCAAAATCAACTGCCTGCCTGTAGTATGAGAACACCACCAACCTTCTACAGGTAGCTTTAGCTGAACATTGTGAGCAGGACGCACCCCACTAACTTGTAGGTTTAGCTGAACACTGTGAGCAGGACGCACCCCACTAACTTGTAGGTTTAGCTGAACACTGTGAGCAGGACGCACCCCACTAACTTGTAGGTTTAGCTGAACACTGTGAGCAGGACGCACTGCACTAACTGTAAATAGTCTAGCTGCCTGACTGTGGTACTAATAGGATCAAAAGAACACCAGTAATTTTCTTCAGGTAGCTGTAAATACTGTAACAAGACAAGAGTGCCTGTCAGTAAGAAGATAACAGGAACGAAACGGATCTAGCTGAACACTGTGAGCAGGACGCACCCCACTAACTTGTAGGTTTAGCTGAACACTGTGAGGTGGATGTACCCCACTAACTTGTAGGTTTAGCTGAACACTGTGAGCAGGACGCACCCCACTAACTTGTAGGTTTAGCTGAATACTGTGAGGTGGACGCACCACACTAACTTGTAGGTTTAGCTGAACACTGTGAGCAGGACGCACCCCACTAACTTGTAGGTTTAGCTGAACACTGTGAGCAGGATGCACCCCACTAACTTGTAAGTTTAGCTGAACACTGTGAGCAGGACGCACTGCACTAACTGTAAATAGTCTAGCTGCCTGACTGTGGAACTAATAGGATCAAAAGAACACCAGTAATTTTCTTCAGGTAGCTGTAAATACTGTAACAAGACAAGCCTGCCTGTCAGTAAGAAAATAACAGGAACGGATCTAGCTGAACACTGTGAGCAGGACGCACCCCACTAACTTGTAGGTTTAGCTGAACACTGTGAGGTGGACGCACCACACTAACTTGTAGGTTTAGCTGAACACTGTGAGCAGGACGCACCCCACTAACTTGTAGGTTTAGCTGAACACTGTGAGGTGGACGCACCCCACTAACTTGTAGGTTTAGCTGAACACTGTGAGCAGGACACACCCCACTAACTTGTAGGTTTAGCTGAACACTGTGAGCAAGATGCACTGCACTAACTGTAAATAGTCTAGCTGCCTGACTGTGGTACTAATAGGATCAAAAGAACACCAGTAATTTTCTTCAGGTAGCTGTAAATACTGTAAAAAGACAAGCCTGCCTGTCAGTAAGAAGATAACAGGAACGGATCTAGCTGAACACTGTGAGCAGGACGCACCCCACTAACTTGTAGGTTTAGCTGAACACTGTGAGCAGGACGCACCCCACTAACTTGTAGTTTTAGCTGAACACTGTGAGCAGGACCCACTGCACTAACTGTAAATAGTCTAGCTGCCTGACTGTGGAACTAATAGGATCAAAAGAACACCAGTAATTTTCTTCAGGTAGCTGTAAATACTGTAACAAACAAGCCTGCCTGTCAGTAGGAAGATAACAGGAACGGATCTAGCTAAACTGAATACAGTGTGTATATATATATATATATATATATATATATATATATATATATATATATGCAACACCTGGGATGCATATATATACACAATACACTGTAAGTGCAGCTAACTGACTGACTGTTCTGCCTAATCTATCTAACTCAAATCAAATGTCACTGTCTGTCTCTCTCTCTCTCTAAATGAACGCCGGAACACACACTACACAGGGCCGCCGTGCAGGCAGCCTTATATAGTGTGGGGCGTGTACTAAATCCCCTGGGCCATAATTGGCCAAAGCCTCCTTGGCTTTGGCCAATTACGGCTCTCTGTTCAGACGGCATTGTGATTGGCCAAGCATGCTGGTCATAGTGCATGCTTGGCCAATCATTAGCCAGAAATGCACTGCGATGCCGCAGTGAATTATGGGCCATGACGCGCCACACGAATTTGGCGCGAACGGCCCATATCGTTCGCAATTCGGCGAACGGGCGAACAGACGATGTTCGAGTCGAACATGGGTTCGACTCGAACACTAAGCTCATTCCTACCCCTGAGTAAGAATTTTTTTTAATTTTTTTTTTTACAGATCGCCGGTTATGATCCCAATTGACATACAGTACTGTACAGTAGGTGGTGATTGAGAGGAATGGTGCAATGTTGCAGCAACCAATATGTAATTCCTCTACAGTACTGTACTGTACAGTACTGTACATGATCACTGAATTTACAGATCGCCGGATATGATCCCCATTGAGATGGTGTGCAGTACTGTACAGTAGGTGGTGATTGAGAGGAATGGTGCAATGTTTCAGAAACCAATATGTAATTCCTCTACTGTACTGTACAGTACTGTACATGATCACTGAATTTACAGATCGCCGGATATGATCCCCATTGAGATGGTGTGGTACAGTACTACTGTAAGCTACAGTACATGACTGTACTGTACAAGTGTTGTACTACTGTTATTAAACATCCCAATATGTACAGTTTATTTTTGCTGGACTCCGTTAAATAAAAATAGTTTATGAACAGTATGAAAGATCATGTTTATTTATATATAAAATCTAATATTTATTCACTTTGCCAACTTTACTAGTCGAAATTGGCTAACCTTCAGCTTACGGTACTGTACAGTACTGTATGTTATGAGCCAGACCTTGGGGCACAGGCAAACCTTTCGAGTGGCAGAGTACTGTACTGAACCTGTTGTCAGGTGGAAAACCTTACACCGAATACTGTACACATTAAACATAAATTAAAAAAAACACAAATACTCTAAAGTACAGGTATCTTTAAAATGTAGCTTTTACTTGCTTTTTTTTAGAAAAAGAATACCTAAATAAAACCTGTCTATAAAATCTGAATACAAAATAATAAAATTACTATACAAAAAGTCAGTCTATAATGAAATCTGTCTAATAAAAAAAATGAATTAAATTAGAACACCAAAGTGACACCACCACCCCAAAAAAATTAAAAAGAAACACGCTTGACTTCGGGGCGTGCTGGACAACAGGCTGAATGGTTTCTGAAAGAAAAAAAAATGTAAGAATACAGTGAATGGGGTAAAGTATAACAAAACCCTGAACAGTACTGTATGGCATCGAACAATAAAATCAATCTACTATACTGTATCTAGAGTACAGTACAGTACACATCTTCCAGTCTATCGCAGTCTGTCTTGCCGCATCCTTGGCCATAGACCACCTTCTCCCCTCCCCAAAAAGTGAGCAAACAAATAAATTACTGTAAAAGTGAATACAGTACAGTATTTTAATAGGCACCTGCAAGAGTACAGTACTGTAGCTGCTTTGCCTCCAAGACTTACTGTACTCTTAGTTTATACAGTATAAGGTTTTGAGAAGAAAAAAAATGTAAAAAAACATTCAGTTTGCTCACTGGCTTAGGTTAAGCTGCTTTTAAAAGACAGCGATAACTTCCAGTGGGTGCCCATAAGGTTACCAGAAAAATAATATGTACAGTACAGTACCAATAGGAGTGCCAGACCAATGATAAGAGTCCGAATTGATTTATTGGCTTTGAGAGACCTGAAGACCCCCCAACTTCATCAGGGCATAAGAAAGTTACAGTACTTGCTGGACCAGGAGAGTTACAGTACAGTACAGTACAGTACTAGCCACCAACTTGGTGAACAGCGCTAAAGATCTTTTTGGATCTTTTTTTTTTGCATACAGTATACTGTATATACAGTATTTTTATTTAATTTTCATTTCATTTTCAAACAATGGAAAATCACTCCCGATTCTGCTACAGGAGAGCACAGAAACAGTGTTTAGTACAGTATACTGTAGCAAGTACAGTACTGTACAGGGTAACAGCCCCTCCACCACAAAGACCATGAACACGTCACTGCATGGCAGAACTACAAAGACCATAATTCATAGTGTTGCCAAATGGCGTCCCACGCCAGCTGAAGGGTGCATGAGTGGGGAGCGGCACACATGTACTGTACAGTACTATACAGTGAACGTGCTTGGCAGCAGTTGTGTAAGAGCACGGAGCAGACACACTTTAATTGGTCCGTGCAGAGTCCCCCCCCCCCATGGCAAGGGTGCAATGTGTGCTGTACCATGCCCACTGACTTCAGCTGGCGAAGGAGGGCTGCAGGAGTACAGGTACAGTACAGTACAGTAGGGAAACAATCCTGCATGTCATTTCCCCACCGTCTGCAGGCTGGGATCATGGGGGTTCTGTGCTGTAAAACAGCCCGTGCTAAAATGCTTGGTGTATGTACTGTATGAAAGGACCCTGAAACAGCATTGAGATATTTGATAAGATACTGTACAGTACTGTACAGTAAAAACATCTGTTAAAAAAAATGGAAGTGTACAGTACAGGCGCTAAACTGTGCAGACATGATTTGCATACAATTGCATTTACAATACTCTATTTAATATGCATATATTATTAGACATTTAAAACATACAGTAACATGTATCAAATACTGTACATACAGTACTGTACTCGAATATACGCTATTAAAAAAAGACAATAAAAAAATAAATTAACTGGGGAATCGAACTCTGAACACCGGGTATTAAGGGCTGACATGCAGCCACTAGACCACCTTCACACGCCCTATTTCCGCCACAGTAGTAGTGTGATGACCCACGAGATGCATCATCATGAGACAAAGCGGACTATACTGTAACTAAAGCAGAATTCCACCCATGATAATTCTTTGGGCATGTCTCCTGATTCTGCTACAGGAGAGCACAGAAACAGTGTTTTAGTACAGTATACTGTACTGTAGCAAATACTGTACAGAGTAACAACCCCTCCACCACAAAGACCATGAACACGTCACTGCATGGCAGAACTACAAAGACCATAATTCATAGCATTGCTGAATGGCGTCCCGCGCCGGCTGAAGGGTCCATGAGCGCGGACCAGCACACATGTACTGTACAGTACTGTACAGTGAATGGGCTTGGCAGCAGTTGTGTAAGAGCACAGAGCAGACAGACTTTAATTGGTCTGTGCAGAGTCCCCCCCCGGCCAGAGCAATGTGTGCTGTACCGTGCCGACTGACTTCAGCTGATGAGGGAGGTCTGCAGGAGTACAGGTACAGTACAGTACAGTAGTGAAACATTCACACGCAGGACCACATACAGTACAGTACTGTACTGTAGCAGAGCCTCACCCACCTCCCACGCGCCCAAGCACCTGCTGGAGTACAGTAGCTGCGTTGCTGCTTTGCCTCCAAGTACAGTACAGTAGTCATAGAGCAAAGAATACGCATGATAATCTGTACTGTAGAGAATGCTGACATGCACACAAGGAAACACAATAGACTAATAATACTGCATGTTACACTGCAGTAAGAAAATAACAATTAACAAATAAACAAAACAGCAATTATAACAATTAGACAATAAATGGACTTTGTGAACAATTTACTGTAAGTTTTGGATTTGAAAAAAGATTGGCCATGGCTGGGATCGAACCAGGGTCTCAGAGGAGGACTGAACAAAAGTGCACAAAGGTTTTTGTCCAGCACCACCCCACGGTTACATGTAGCAACAACAGTTTGAGAATGTATAATTGACAGCACGAGACCCATCGCAGATGGTCTTGGGGGCGGTGAGCGCAAGAAGCACAGCCTTGCAGCGGTGATTTCCAGCACAATCCCATCGCACTGGAAACACAATATTGGCGGCATCTACTGTATAGTAGGGTTGGAGATCCCAGCTGATGAGGAGCAAGGAGAGGTCTGCCTTGTTCTTTGGTGTGGGTCTTTTATGTACTGTTGCCAATGGACTGCAAGGGAGGTTGACATATGTCTGGTCAAGCGTGTGGTGCCCAAGCGACTGCTGTTTTGGCCACACTTGACACGCTTCAGACATGTTGCAAACAGCAACGGTGCAATCTGCTGCACACTTATCAAAAAAGGCACACACCAAAGAACTTTTTAAAATACGTGGGGAGTCAGCAGTGCTCTGCACATGTGGAGCTCTGCGGTGTGATGCAGTCGGGTGGCTGCCCTTAAGCTGGCCCCTGGAGGGCATGCTGCCTCGTTGGAGATGTGCCTCCTCCTCCTCTCTTCTATCAGGCACCCATGTAGAGTCAGTGACCCTCCCTCCTCATCACTGGAGCAAACCTGGAAGTATGCTGCAGCTGGGGGAATGTGACTGCCAGTTTCTTGTCTTGTCCTTCTTGGGCACCCCCTCTCTCTGGGCTCGGGTTACTGCCTTCCTCAACCTGGGTACCATCATCAGAGCCTTCAAAATGCTGTGCATCCTCCTGCAGCATGTACCCGACACTGTTGTTGAATAGTTTGGGGGACTCCTCCATGCATGATGGTGGGGCTAGGGAAGGAGTGACTGATGACATTGAGCCGATGGAATAGGCCGCTTTGGCAGCTGCATTGGCAGGCAAACTACTCTGAGCCTGGGTAACAGAAGATGAGGAGTGTGACAGACTCACCCGGGATAGAGGCTTTTGGAGGGGACTGAATGCAAGCCTCTTGCCGACCGATTATGGGCCCTGGCATTTGGGGGAACGGTGCTTTTTGTGAGCTCTATGCCTGGGGACCCTTGAGGTGGTATTACTGTGGATTCGGGTCCTGGTCCCCCAGGACACACAGACTCTGGGGACCCTGTGTATGCCATATGGGAAATGGTGACTTGGAGGGTATGTCTTGGATTGCTTAAAATGGGACAGTAATATTTATCCCCAATATCTCCCAGGATATATATGTAAAGACTATTATTGGTTTGTTTGATTCTGAACTCAACATGTTAATTGAGTGAGCTGAACACATTGGCCTCCAGGACTGGCTAGGAGACGAACAGTCTACTCCTACTATAGTTTGTTGATGACTAGGCTGATGAGGGGGGATTCCTCCAGCAGCCCCCCTGCTGATAAGACTGATTCATACTGTTGGGATACATACTGTGAGGAGATGCTGGTGTCATCAACTCCAACTACCTGTCTTGTTGTCTGCTATAATGTGTTTAATGTAAATTAGTCTAGTCTGGCTTACCACAGGTTCTAAGGGTATTCCACACATTGTTGTTTGTTCTAATTAACCCTGTATTGATGTTTATTATAATGTGTATTGAATAGTCACCTAGTCTGGGTAAATGATTTAGTAAACTAGCTCATGTTAATTAGGTTACAGTTGTATTGTTAGAGGAGGTTCCAACGGCATATAAAGTCTTGTAATTTTGATTCTAAATAAAATATTCCATGTTAGCAGTGAAACAAGTGTCGCCTTGTTTTGTGCTTATGAGCGGTTGGAATATCGGATATCTGTATCCAGACTGGGAGGAAGTGGTATACTGACGGAAGCACTCAAGCTGAGTGTGGGACGTTCCATTACAAGGAGGATGAGGATGGCTTAGATATCCTCTCTACCAACTCTTCTGCATGTTGTGGATCAACATGGCCAGCTGCCGAAAAAAAGGACAAGCATGCCACACGGCCACATGCTGAGGATGCACCGTGTCCATGACCAGCATTGTTGGCTGTAGACACAGAGCCTGCTTGCCCCCTTTTAGTGGCATGTGAGCATCTGCTTCTCCTTGGTGGCCTTACAGACATGCTGTAAAAAATTTTATTAGCAAAACACCGCCTGAAGTTTACTATAAAAAGTACACCAGGAATGGCCTGCAGTCAGATATAGGCTTGGCTAGACTAGAATGCAGTGGAGATTATGTAGGAGAGTGTGTATATATTTTATGCACTGCAGATCACTGAATCACTTGCCTGCCTGAAGGTATGTGTATTTGAAAACGTACACCAGCAATGTCCTGCAGTCAGATATAGGCTTGGCTAGACTAGAATGCAGTGGATACATATGTAGGATACTGTGTATATATTTTATGCACTGCAGATCACTGACTCACCTGCCTGCCTGAAAGTATGTGTATTTGAAAACGTACACCAGCAATGTCCTGCAGTCAGATATAGGCTTGGCTAGACTAGAATGCAGTGGATATATATGTAGGATACTGTGTATATATTTTATGCACTGCAGATCACTGAATCACCTGCCTGCCTGAAAGTATGTGTATTTGAAAACATACACCAGCAATGGCCTGCAGTCAGATATAGGCTTGGCTAGACTAGAATGCAGTGGATATATATGTAGTAGACTATATATATTTTAAGCACTGCAGATCACTGAATCACCTGCCTGCCTGCCTGAAAGTATATTTGAAAACTTACACCAGATATAGGCTTGGCTAGACTAGAATGCAGTGGATATATATATGTAGGAGACTGTATATATATTTAATGCACTGCAGATCACTAAATCATCTACCTGTCTGCCTGAAAGTGTATTTGAAAACGTACACCAGCAACAGTGGCGGCTGGTGCTCAAAATTTTTGGGGGGGCGCAAACAAACTGAAAAATTCTGAAAAAAAAACATCAATCGCAGCCACTGTCATCAAAATACAGCCACTGTGTCATCAAAAACGCATCCACTGTGTCATCAAAACGCATTTACTGTGTCATCAAAAACGCAGCCACTGTGTCATAAAAAATGCAGCCACTGTGTCATCAAAAATGCATTCACTGTGTCATCAAAAACGCATCCACTGTGTCATCAAAAACGCAGCCACTGTGTCATAAAAAACTCAGCCACTGTGTCATCAAAAACGCAGCCACTGTGTCATCAAAAACGCATTCACTGTGTCATCAAAAACGCAGTAACTGTGTTATCAAAAACGCATTCACTGTGTCATCAAAAATGCAGCCACTGTGTCATCAAAAACACAGCCACTGTGTTATAAAAAATGCAGCCACTGTGTCATCAAAAACGCATTCACTGTGTCATCAAAAATGCAGCCACTGTGTCATCAAAAACGCAGCCACTGTGTCATCAAAAACGCAGCCACTGTGTCATCAAAAACGCAGCCACTGTGTCATCAAAAACGCAGCCACTGTGTCATCAAAAACGCATCCACTGTGTCATCAAAAACGCATTCACTGTGTCATAAAAAATGCAGCCACTGTGTCATCAAAAACGCAGCCACTGTGTCATCAAAAACGCATTCACTGTGTCATCAAAAACGCATCCACTGTGTCATCAAAAACGCATTCACTGTGTCATCAAAAACGCAGCCACTGTGTCATCAAAAACACATTCACTGTGTCATAAAAAATGCAGCCACTGTGCCATCAAAAACGCAGCCACTGTGTCATCAAAAACGCATCCACTGTGTCATGAAAAATGCAGCCACTGTGTCATAAAAAAGGCAGCCACTGTGTCATCAAAAACGCATTCACTGTGTCATAAAAAATGCAGCCACTGTGTCATCAAAAACGCATTCACTGTGTCATCAAAAACGCAGCCACTGTGTCATCAAAAATGCAGCCACTGTGTCATCAAAAACACATTCACTGTGTCATAAAAAATGCAGCCACTGTGTCATCAAAAACGCAGCCACTGTGTCATCACAAACACAGCCACTGTGTCATCAAAAACGCAGCCACTGTTTCATCAAAAACGCAGCCACTGTGTCATCAAAAACGCAGCCACTGTGTCATCAAAAACGCATTCGCATCCACTGTGTCATCAAAAACGCATTCACTGTGTCATCAAAAACGCATTCACTGTGTCATCAAAAACGCAGCCACTGTGTCATCAAAAACGCATCCACTGTGTCATCAAAAACGCATTCACTGTGTCATCAAAAACGCATTCACTGTGTCATAAAAAATGCAGCCACTGTGTCATCAAAAACACATTCACTGTGTCATCAAAAACGCATTCACTGTGTCATCAAAAACGCAGCCACTGTGTCATCAAAAACGCAGCCACTGTGTCATCAAAAACGCATCCACTGTGTCCACTGATCCCAGAAACCATGATTGTCTCCTTAATAGCAGCCAGTATCTCTTTGAACAAGGGGGAAGTGGGGCAAGTTATCAAAGAAAGATAATCACAGTGATTTGGGGGGCTGGGAGAGGATGCTTTATGTGCTAGGGGCCACTTTGGGAGCAGAGAGGATTTGTGCTGGGGGGATCTAATTTTATATTCAACCCCCCTTCTAGCACAAATCCTCTCTGCTCCCAAAGTGGCCCCTAGCACATGAAGCATCCTCTCCCAGCCCCCCAAATCACTGTATCTTTCTTTGATAACTTGCCCCTCACGTCCTGTGTATGTGTCCATTCTCCTCCCCCTCCCCCTCTGTCTGTGTATAGGTGTCTTCAGTCCGTGTGTAGTGAGACAGGAGGGAGGGGGGGAATGGGGAAGAGAGGGACAGATACATGCAGCTGTGCTGTGCTGGAGGTGACCCTCCTTGCCAGACAGCAACCCATCCCTCATATGGCTCTTACCTTCCTCCTGCAGCTCCGCTCAGCCGAAGAACGGAGCTGCCGACATCACTTCCGGCTCTCGTCTTCTTCACGAAAGCCGGAAGTGACCTCAAGATTTGAAAAGCAATGCTCCCGCCCATAGAATCACACTGATTCTACGAGCGGAAGCTAATTGGCGTTTTCGTTTGCGCCACAAGGCGGGTTAAAAGCCCGCAAATGAAGCGCCGCGTCTGCAATCTCGTGATTGCATTGACGTGGTGCTTCCAATAGTGCACTGGCGTCCGGCGCCACAGTGCACTTTGTTAAAGGACTTGGCTAGACTAGAATGCAGTGAATATATATGTAGGAGACTATATATATTTTAGGCACTGCAGATCACCGAATCACCTGCCTGAAAGTATATTTGAAAACATACACCAGATATAGGCTTGGCTAGACTAGAATGCAGTGGATATATATATGTAGGAGACTGTATATATATTTAATGCACTGCAGATCACTAAATCACCTGCCTGTCTGCCTGAAAGTGTATTTGAAAACGTACACCAGCAAAGGCCTGCAGTCAGATATAGGCTTGGCTAGACTAGAATGCAGTGGATATATATGTAGGAGACTGTATATATATTTTATGCACTGCAGATTACTAAATCACCTGCCTGCCTGAAAGTATATTTGAAAACGTACACCAGCAATGGCCTGCAGTCGGATATAGGCTTGGCTAGACTAGAATGCAGTGGATATATATGTAGGAGACTGTATATATTTTTTATGCACTGCAGCTCACTGAATCACCTGCCTGCCTGATAGTATATTAGTGACAGTACGCCAGGAATGGACTGCATTCAGATCTAGCTAAACTGGATACAGTGGAGATATATATATATATGACAAATTGGGTGAAATGTGCAGCGCTTATGTGATCATATAAACCATAACAAATAATATGAGTACAAAAAACTCCAAGCAGTCCTTTATTATGACATGTGATGTCTATAAACAGAGGAACTTGGACGTGTAATGTCCAAAAAAGAAAAAAAGTCAGTGACAAGCTTCAATCATGTGTGATGATAATCCTCAACAACACGTGGATATAATATAGTGACAGTCTTTAACTTCAAATATGTATGATGTAATAACAGTTAATAGTAGGTCCACCACCAAAGACACCAGAAGCTGCTTACCAGAGGGATTGAGCTCAAATAGGTGTACACCTAGTGAGTCAATAAAGCTTTGTGGTATAATATACCAAGGGGATCAGATGCTCTATCCAGATATGACCTCCAGATGGACCTCCGAACAGGTGTAAGGTATGGATGGACTCAGTAGATATAGGCAGTCAGCCCCATCATTAAAAGAAAGAGGAAGGCATATAGTGTAACTCCATATGGAAATTTTAATACATAAAAAGCAAAGGAAATACACTCACGTGTTTAGCAGTAAAATCAAGCGCTTGTATAAAAGAAGACAGTGATCTCAGCATATCCTCCTGATGCGTTTGGACTTAGAAGTCATCATCTGGGGTGCTGGACCACTGTACTGGCTGAGTATTTATAGATACTTGTTACCCCTATAACAAGTGGCAGCTCCGTCTGATTGAAAGTGAAAATTATGGAGATCACTTCCTGGTTCCTCCAAAATGGCACCCGGGCTTGCATTCCAAGCCTCGTTTTCATATGTAGAGGAGGATTACTTTCTGGTTCTGCCAAAAGGGTCACCGGTTTGAATCCCGAGATTCCATGTGGGGGTAGAAAAAATAAATAAATAAATAAAAATTATGTAACCTATATAAAAAATATATGATACTAAGGTGTGACAAATGATGGTACCCCTCAGAAAGGACACGTTATTGGTTGGATCGAGCTGATATTTGTGATAGGGACCAAACCAGTATATATTCAAATAAGAAATCCAAAATACATTCCAAAATATATGTTATAAGAATTTAATAAAAATACCCTCATAAAAACATTTAAAAATACTTATAAAAAACCTCTCATAAAAGATATTCTAATAGATACCAACTGGACCCTAAAGTACCAGAAATAGAGAAAAAGGCATCATGCTTGGTTGATAAAAGCATTGATGTCCCATTCTATGTTCAACCCAAAAGGGGAGTAGGTCTGCAATTGGTGGATCCAATAAGTCTCCAAGCAAGAGACTCCCCTTGTCTTAGCTCCTTCCCTACAAGGAGATGCATATTTATCTATGACAAGAAATTGAGAACCAGTAGGGTCTCATCTGTGATGCTCTCTATAATGTCAAGGCACGTTATGTTTGACGTCACCACTTTTTATTTTAGCGATATGCTCGCTGAATCTAACAGAGAAAGCTCGAATTGTTTCCCGCAGGGACAGGTAATCAGATAAACGACATGTGTGGTAGCACAAGTGCAGAATGTTTTAATGGGATATGTCAGTTTGTAGTGTTCGATTTAAACTCGAGGCTTTTACGTCTACCACAGGAATTGTGTTGACATACAGTGCATTTTTTGCAGGGAAAATAACCCACTAAGTTATGAAAAAAAGAAGGTCGTAGGGGGGGATTTATGATATTAGGTGCAATTTTTCCCTGCAAAGAAGGCACACCTCTAAAGATGACCTTAGGTTGTTCTGGGAGTATTTCCTTTAAAACACGGTCATTCCTAAGTATATCCCATGTCGGTAAATGATGTTTTTGATTTCTCTGTGTTGGACTGAAAAAGTGGTGAGCATAGAGCAATTAAAGGAGCTTTCTTGTTCAAGAGGAGGTTTTGGTGTCAGCAAAGAATTTCTATCAATTGCAGCTGCTCTATTTATTTCTGAGGTTAACGATTTTGGGTCGTACCCCTCTTCTATGAATCTATCCCTCAGTGTTGATGCTTGAGTGAAATAGTTGTTTACATCTGTGCATTTCCTGCGCAATCTCAGGAACTGACTACGAGGCACAGACTGTAACCAGGATTGGTGGTGACAGCTGTCAACTGGTATAAAGCTATTGCGGTCAGTATTTTTGAAGTAAGTTTTAAACTTAAATTGGCGTGAGACCATCTCGATTTTGAGATCCAAAAAGTGAATTTTAGATGATCTAAATTCATATGTCAACGAAATCCCCCGATCGTTGTCATTTAAAAACACAAAAAAATCCATGAGGGATTCGGGGGTGCCATCCCATAGGAGGAAGATGTCGTCTATATATCTGGCCCACAGTACCAATGAGGGCCTGTGCTCAGAATAGCCTCCTCCCATTTTACCATAAAAAGGTTGGCAAGGCTAGGGGCAAATTTAGCCCTCATAGCCACACCCTTATGTTGCAAGAAAAACTTTTGGTCAAACCAGAAGTAGTTGTGTTTGGTAGCAAATTGTAATAGCTCAATAATATATTCACTTTGTTTATTGGTAATGGAATGGTCCCTGTTCAGAAAATGTGTGACCGCTTCTATACCTCTGGTATGGGGGATACAGGTGTACAATGATGCTACGTCTGCAGAGGCCATCAGCGGGTCCCCCCCAATCTCCACACTTTCAAGTAGCCTAATGGTATCAGTCCTTAAGATATGATGGAGTGCCTTTGACCAATGGTTGAAGGTAGAAATCAATATATTTATCGATACGTGATGTTACAGAGTCAATTCCACTTATGATTGGTCGACCCGGAGGGTGAACAGAATCCTTGTGGATCTTGGGCAGATGGTACATGATTGGGATTCTAGGTGCAGTAGGTACTAGGTAAGCCCTTTATTTTTTATTTAGAATCTGCTCGTTAAAACCTTTTAAAACTAGTTGGTCCAGCTCTTTTTTATATTGGGCAGTAGGATTTCTGGTAAGTTCCCTATATGTGTCCTGGTCGCTTAGTATCCTATACATATGCATATGACCTCAGTGGTATAGATGTGTCATTGCCATCATCCCATATAAAATTTTGAAATTATTATGAAACCTCTAAAGGGATTTTTAAGGCAATGAAATATAGATTAAAGGTAAAAAATCAATTTATTGGTAAAAATCAAGGTTTAAAAATTACACAGTCATTACATTAATAACACATAAGTGGATATTAACAATTTCAAAATTTTATAACCAAGATAAATATTTGTACGGAGTAACAATAATTACATTAAGAAAGAGTATAGGAGAAGAGGTGATGTATCTCACTACCCATTGAGGTCACCACAGATGATAGCCGTGGCGTGGAGTAGTGGAATTACAACGCGTTTCAACATACATATTTCACAAGTCTTCTTCAGGGAAATACATCACATTCTAGGAAACCAAAAATCATAATGTTACAATCAATGATTATATAAATGTGTATATCCTCCGCTGAAGTGAGAATATCACAAACACTCACGTCCTCCCAGAGCATCTCAAAAGTTAGTGTGATCTCTCATGTCAAGATAGGGGGTCCCATGCCTCAAGGTGTTAGTGTTGTCCTATAGCTCTACAAGATGATTGGATACGAAAAAAATCCCAGTGTTAGGCATTTTGCAGCATCAAATGGCTGATAGCTGTCTGAAAGAATAGGGCAAATTAAATCATGGATATGCATGGAGCAGCCGTGAAAGAGAAGGGGATTTTGGTGGGGGGGGGGGGAAAGAGAGGGAAGGGAAAGAGGGAGGGAAGAAGGGAAGGGAGAGGGAAAGAGCGAAAAAGGAAGAGAGAAAAAGGGGGAGAGAGGAAAGGAGAGGGAAAGAGAGAGAGGGAAATAGAGAGAAAGAGAGAGAGAGAAAAGAGAGGGAGAGAGAAAGAGAGTGAGAGAGAAAGACACACACAGACAGAAAGAGAGAGAAAGAGAGAGAGAGAGAGCAAGAGAGAGAGAGAGAAAAAGAGAGAGGGAAAGAGAGAGAGAGACAGAGACAGAGACAGAGAGAGAGAGAGGAAAGAAAGGGCAGGAGGGGAGAAAGGGAAGCGACCTAAATCTCATCCGATCTCCCACCTCCCCACCCAAAACACACACAGCGCCCATGAACAAAGTGAGTCAAGCAGCAAGTACTTGCTGTTGGGAGCAACGCAAGTTTGAGCAAGAGACTCACATTTTCAGAGGTACCAGTTACACATCCTGGAGCCCAGGAAGTCCATATAAAGCCACGGCTGGGTAAGCCATAAAGAACCTCGGTGCATGCCAAGGAAAGAATGGCGCCATTGTGTCGTCCCTGGCGTCCTATATGTGGTAGAGGCTAGAGTGTGGTTGGGGATACAGTGCCGCACTAGCCAATAATGCAATGTGTTTGTAAGTACCGCCGCCAGGTGAGCTCGACATGAGCGTCCAGCATCACCTAGGCAACGGCCTCTGCTGTGGGTATCGCGCATGCACGTCGCAACGGCGTGCGTCTGATTGCGCGTGCACACTTTACGATGTGTAGTCCGTATTGACATAGGTGTAGAAGTATGGGCAGGCAGCCATGTTAGAAAAGGGCCATGCCCATACTGGAAAGATAACATGGAGTTAACCGTGTAGCTATCCACACCTGGACTAAAATCAATGCTGGGCCGATAGGTCCAACTTGGGGAAATCCCTCCGCCAATTCTCTAAATGTACCCCTAGATTCCAAGTCCCCACATGACAAATGCGGGGGAAGAGATGGAAAGAAGAGGGAAGAAGAGAGAGTGGGGGGGAATCCAATTGGACTGAATTATTGTATAACATATAATGTATAATATACCACATGGAGTCCCCTGTCCCCACTAGAAAAGAATAAAGTGGGGGAAAGGGGGACTGGGACTAATAACCACCGACACAGAGGACCCTGCCTAGCAAAAGGCCAGGGAAGGGGGGTGGCCCCCAGGCCCGGATTTACTCCCTTTGCCGCCCCAAGGCCGGGTCCTTCGATGCCGCCCCCCCCCACACACACACACACCACCATTCTCGTCCTTTATCGATGACGTCTACAATAGATCAATTAAAAACATATCTCCACACACGAGAACACTGAAAATAACTGGCTTTAATTGTACAGACTAAAAATACTTCAGGGTAAGCGCGCGAGGGGTAAGGATTTTTCGCTGGCAATTTTTCAGGGCAATGGCTGGTGTTAGTGCCTCAATCATCCCCGGCACCATGGTTGTTATGGTGTCAGGATGATTGAAACACATTATTTCTATCATTACATTGTAATATAAAATGAAATAGTTCAACTCACCATAATGCAGAATCAGTGGGAGCCCTGAGCGTGTCACGTGCCACCATCTCTTGTCACTTGACACTATGCCTGCCACCAGATGGGGATGTCACTTGCCACACTGCCTGGCTGCCACCACATGGGGATGTCACTTGCCACGCTGCCACCAGATGAGGATGTCACTTGCCACGCTGCCACCAGATGGGGATGTCACTTGCCACGCTGCCACCAGATGGGGATGTCACTTGCCACGCTGCCACCAGATGGGGATGTCACTTGCCATGCTGCCACCAGATGGGGATGTCACTTGCCACGCTGCCACCAGATGGGGATGTCACTTGCCACGCTGCCACCAGATGGGGATGTCACTTGCCACGCTGCCACCAGATGGGGATGTCACTTGCCATGCTGCCACCAGATGGAGACGTCACTTGCTATGGTGCCACCAGATGTTGATGTCACTTGCCACGCTGCCTGTCTGCCACCAGATGGAAGGGCGGAACAGCGGTGCTGGCAATGAGAGATGTCATCTCTCTCCCCTCGCCGCCGCACCGCTGTCATTACTTCTTAATGTTTTCAAAAATGGCGCCGGGCGGCGCAATCACGCTACTGCGCATGCGCCGCCCGCCCAAGCGCGTACGACCTTTCCCGAGCCCGGCCGCTTCAGAACTGCGCATGCGCAGTAGTGGGCGGCTCGCGGCCATCTTATCTAAGGGCACCGGTGCCCTTAATCAACTTTAACGGGCAGCCTGAAAGGGGGGGCGGCCGCGAAGTCGCCGCAGGGGCGGCGCCGCCCCTGCACCGCTGCCGCCCCGAGGCCTGGCCTCGGTGGCCTTATGGCAAATCCGGCCCTGGTGGCCCCACCGTATGTATTACAGTGGGGCCCCCCTGTGTCGGGTAGGTATAGAACACTGGCAGAAAACCACCTCAAGGATTCTGGGGGACTATCCCCACCTACATGGTAAATCCCACCAAGATGCGGTGGGAGGACATAAGGAGCAGAAAATAGATTAACATTCAAAAATAATAAGTACTAAAAAAGTTTGGAGATAATCCAATAAAGAATTAAACTACATTACAAAATTGAATCCTAACGGGGCCTAGAAATGCTGACCCAAACTGGAGGATCAAAAGTGCCAAAATTACATATTTTGCATGACAAAAACATAATTGTCAAAAATATATAAACAAACAATACAAATACAATTGAAACCCCCTAGGGTGAAACAATCTTCATCTTGTACCTGGGTGTCCGCTAAAGTGAGAATATCACAAACATTCACGTCCTCCCAGAGCATCTCAAAAGTTAGTGTGATCTCTCATGTCAAGATAGGGGGTCCCACGCCTCAAGGTGTTAGTGTTGTCCCATAGCTCTACAAGACGACTGGATACGAAAAAGATCCCAGTGTTAGGCATTTTGCAGCATCAAATGGCTGATAGCTGTCTGAAATAATAGGGCAAATTAAATCATGGATATCCATGGAGCAGCCGTGAAAGAGAAAGGGATTTTGGTGGTGGGGGGAGAGAGGGAAGGGAGAGAGGGAGGGAAGAAGGGAAGGGAGAGGGAAAGAGGGAAAAAGGAAGAGAGAAAAAGGGGGAGAGAGGAAGGGAGAGGGAAAGAGAGAATGAAAAGAGAGAGAAAGAGAGAGAGAGACACACAGACAAAAAGAGAAAAAGAAGAAATAGAGAGAGAGAGAAAGAAAGAAAGAAAGAAAGAAAGAAAGAAAGAAAGAAAGAAAGAAAGAAAGAAAGAAAGAAAGAAAGAAAGAGAGAGAGAGAGAGAAACAGAGAGAGAGAGAGAGGAAAGAAAGGGCAGGAGGGGAGAAAGGGAAGCGACCTAAATCTCATCCGATCTCCCACCTCCCCACCCAAAACACACACAGCGCCCATAAACAAAGTGAGTCAAGCAGCAAGTACTTGTCTCCCTGTTGGGAGCAATGCAAGTTTGAGCAAGAGACTCACATTTTCAGAAGTACCAGTTACACATCCTGGAGCCCAAGAAGTCCATATATAGCCACGGCCGGGTAAGCCCTAAAGAACCTTGGTGCATGCCGAGGAAAGAATGGCGCCATTGTGTCGTCCCTGGCATCCTATATGTGGTAGAGGCTAGAGTGTGGGCGGGGATACAGCGCCGCACTAGCCAATAATGCAATGTGTTTGTAAGTACCGCCACCAGGTGAGCTCGACATGAGTGTCCAGCGTCACCTAGGCAACGGCCTCTGCTGTGGGCATCGCGCATGCGCGTCGCAACAGCGTGCGTCTGATTGCGCGCGCACACGTTATGACGTGTAGTCCGTATCGACGTAGGTGTAGAAGTATGGGCCGGCAGCCATGTTAGAAAAAGGTCGTGCCCATACTGGAAAGATGACACGGAGTTAAATGCGTAGCTATCCACACCTGGACTAAAATCAATGCTGGGCCGATAGGTCCAACTTGGGGAAATCCCTCCGCCAATTCTCCTCTAAATGTACCCCTAGATTCCAAGTCCCCGCATGACAAATGCGGGGGAAGAGATGGAAAGAAGAGGGAAGAAGAGAGAGTGGGGGGAAATCCAATTGGACAGAATTATTGTATAATATATAATGTATAATATACCACTATCCCCACCTACATGGTAAATCCCACCAAGATGCGGCGGGAGGACATAAGGAGCAGAAAATAGATTAACATTCAAAAATAATAAGTACTGAAAAAGTTTGGAGATAATCCAATAAAGAATTAAACTACATCACAAAATTGAATCCTACCGGGGCCTAGAAATGCTGACCCAAACTGGAGGATCAAAAGTGCCAAAATTACATATTTTGCATGACAAAAACATAATTGTCAAAAATATATAAACAGAGGGGGCGTGGCTAACCGCCGAGCAGCATGGAAGCCTAATTACACAGCTCCTGCACCGATCGGAGATAACAGCCTCTAAATCACTCCACCGGACCCCAAAAAATGCATTCTTCTAACCCCCACACAGTGGGGAACCAGACCAGAATGTCCCGAAAACGGAAAGAATACAGACAGCCAAGAAAATTAACAGATTTCTACACTGTCACTCAGGAAGAACGAATCCAAGATGGTGCCCACGGCGCTTCACAGCCCTCAGAGAAACAGTATACTGCTGATTCCTACACAGATCTGCCTGATGAGGATGACCCCTCAATTTTACCTCAGGAGCACACATCAAGCTCTCATCCACCATCAGGATCATCTTCCACCTCAAACAGCCCAGCCAAATCGAGGATGCGACTGGATACAGTTACACAGGCTCAGGAGGTAAGGCCTGCACTAGATCAGCTGCTTACCACTATCCTCCCCTTTAGCGGCCTTCCCCACATCTAATCAGCCTGTAATTGACACAATGCTGAAGGAGATGCTGATGTCACTGCATAGCTCTCTCCACAATGATATATCCTCCATGTTCACTGCCTTTAAATCAGAAACGATACACACAGGCAAAAAGATGGGCCAAATTGAAAAACAGATGTCTATCATGACTGAAACAGTAAACGATCTAGTGGATGCGCATGATCATACCCGTGAAGAACACCACTGGGTCAGAGCCAAAATGGCGGATCTCGAAGACCGTTCGAGACGCAACAATGTGAAGATCACGGGCATCCCTGAAAATATCCTCCCAGCTGACCTGAACACATATGCGAGAAAACTCATTTCCACACTCCTGCCTGACCTCCCACCGGTGGAAACCATAATCGATCGAATCCATCGATTACCAAAGCCGCCACACTTACCTGCAGAAGTCCCCAGAGACACCTTGATGAGAATACACTTCTTCCACACCAAAGATATGTTGCTGGCGCAATCCAGGCGCCTGGGACAACTACCAGCCCCATACACCAAGCTACAACTCTTTCCTGATGTCTCCCAATTTACCCGCCAACAACGTCGACAGCTACAGACCATTACAAAACCTCTCCACAACCATAAAATTCAGTTTCAATGGGGATTCCCAACCAAGCTACTAGTCACCAAAAATGGGACACGGCACAGCATCCACACAGTGGAAGAAGGCATAAAGCTACTCCGGATCTGGGGCATCATCCCTGAGATAGACCAGCCAACCCAGCCGTCCCTTACAGTGAACCCCCATGCTCACAATAAAGGAACGCATGCCAACTTTAACACCTGAACACCAGGTTAGTGATGTTACTAAACCACCATTCATTCACACTCCGATCCGGTGCCTGCTCGTTGCAGATAGTTCACGAACTTGACCCTCACTTTGACCGGCAGTCCACAAGCTTACTGCCGACCCTACATCCTTCATCCGTACGAGACCGTACTAATTGTTTTTTCTATCTCCTTTTTTGTTACCCGTTCCTTCCCTGAGAGCTTCAGATCTCCAGAACCCGATCGACTTCAACCCACCATCCTGTCTGATCACCTACATCAACAAGTACCAAGGATCTCACAGCTGCCACACCGACAACACAAGGAACTGTAAGTACTAACATAGTATACACATCCTCCACATCAATATCATAATGCCCAAATTTTTGTCCCTTAATGTGAAAGGGCTGAACCACCCATCCAAGAGAGCTTCTCTGTGGCGCACCGCCCAAGATGCCCACTATGAAGTTATTTGTGTTCAAGAAACTCACTTTAAGTCTACTGCGGAACCCGTGTGTACCAACAAAAATTTCACACACATATTTAAAGCATCAGGCCCAGAAAAAAGAGAGGTGTCATGATAGCTATCAAGAATTCTTGCTCCTTCACTCTCCACAACAGTCTTATAGACACAGAGGGCAGATATTTAGCTTTGGACTGCCCTCTTGACACCACCAGATATACCATCATCTCAATCTACGCTCCCAATAAGAAACAAATCCATTTTCTCACCAAACTGATCAAAAAAAATTCACCGTAGATTTCAATATAGTACCAGATACCTCCGTGGACTCCGTGGACTCTGAGGGCAGAGGGCAGATATTTAGCTTTGGACTGCCCTCTTGACACCACCAGATATACCATCATCTCAATCTACACTCCCAATAAAAAAAAAAATCAATTTTCTCACCAAACTGATCAAAAAAAATTCACCGTAGATTTCAATATAGTACCAGATAACTCCGTGGACTCTGTGGACTCCGTGGATAACTCCATAACTCTGTGGACTCTTCCACTGCTTCGCACAGATTACCCTCCCCGATGGGATCCCTCATCAGATCCAATGACCTCTATGATGTGTGGAGATGTCATCACACCACAGAAAGAGACTAATCTTATTTCTCACCCCGGCATAATTCTTACTCGAGAATAGACTATTTTCTGGTAGACAAATGGACACTACCCAAAATCTCCTCATCAGGAATAGACACCATCACGTGGTCTGACCACGTGCCAGTCACTATAACCCTGGAAGATTCCCCAACAATCTCCCGAACTCGGCTCTGGAGAGCAAATGCCGCAATCCTTAATTCACCTACCCACTCGACCCACATCAGAACCTGCCTAGAAGACTACTTCAACACCAACTCAGGATCTGTACAGGATAACTCCATCCTCTGGAATGCCCATAAAGCATTCATAAGAGGGATTCTCATACAAATTGGAGCCAGAGAGGGGAGACTGAGAACACAGCGTCTAAATTTACTGACTTCTAACATCAAAACCCTAGAAACCCAAAACCAATCTTTACCTGACCCAACACTCAAAAAACAGTTGGACACACTTAGACAAGAATTAAGGTCCCACCTATTACAAGCATTTGAGAAAGTGCATACATACTTTAGAGCGAAACACTACTCCACTGGCAATAAAGCCAGAAAAACTATGGCTAATAGACTAAAAGGGCATTACTCAAAAACTAAAATTACACATCTATTCCATCCTGCTACCCACAATCCATTGCAGACGTATTCAGCCACTATTACAACACGTTATACAATCTAAAAGATGATGTCTCGGTCAAACAACCTTTCCTACAAGACATAGAATCATTTCTACACTAAATCAAACTTCCTAAACTGAACGCAGACCAACTATCTGCATTAAATACCCCATTTACTGACATAGAAATTCGCACCATAATTACAACCTTACCCCCGAACAAATCACCAGGACCTGACGGCCTTACAGGCGAATACTACAAAAAATTCAGTACAATTCTAGCACCATATATGTCTTTAGTATTCAATGACGCTGCCTCATCCTCCTCTCTCCCTCCTGAAATGCTCAATGCTCTAATCATCACTATACCGAAGCCAGGTAAGGAAGCCACTCATGCACAAAATTTTAGGCCCATCTCTCTTCTTAACCTAGACACAAAAATGTATGCTAAACTAATAGCCAACAGATTATTCAATTTAATGCCACTATTGTTCCATAAAGATCAATCTGGCTACACGAAGGGCAGACAGACATCCGATGCAACTCGAAGGATTGTCAACATCATCCATAGTGCCGAATTGACTCGAACGCCTTCTCTGCTCCTATCTTTGGATGCCATAACTGCCATAATGGTGCTGTACTCCGCACCATCTGCTCGGGTGTACACGTCAGAATAGCTATCCAAACCATTTTCCATTACGAACGGCACCCGTCAAGGCTGCCCACTCTCACCAATCATTTTCAACCTAGTAATGGAACCCTTAGCAGAACATATAAGACAATCTTGTAACATAACAGGTTTTCGGGTGGGTGATGCTGAGCACAAAATCAACTTGTTTGCTGATGACGTAATATTAATGATCACAAACCCTCGTTCCCCCCTGGCTTCGGTACAAATGCTGTTGAAAAAATTTAGCGATATTTCGTATTATAAGGTTAATGAACACAAATCCTTCATACTAGACCTAGGTTTAGATGCGGTATCCAGTAACATCCTTATGTCTGAATATCCTTACCCCTGGGCCGATCATGGAATACCCTATTTAGGAATCACTCTGACAAAGTCCACGAAAGGCCCCTTTGCTCATAACTATGTAGAAGCTAGGCAAATGCTCATTAAGGAAACAACAAAAATTTCTAAATTTGAACTCACATGGACAGGACGCCTAGCAGCATTCAAAATGATGGTCCTCCCTAAACTCCTATACATTTTCCGCACACTACCTATTCCGCTTTCAACATCATAACTCAACTCCCTCCAATCTATCCTGAACCAATTTATTTGGCAAGGAAAGAAAGCTAGATGTAGTCACTCTAAACTCATAAAACACAGATCTAAAGGTGGGATGGGACACATTGATATAAAAGATTATTATCTAGCCACTATATTATCTCAACTTAGAGAATGGTTTCAACCTACACCAACCACCCTGTGGAGCGCCATAGAAAACAACGAAACACCAGGCCCCAACCTCACCGACTGGCTGTTCAGTACTCCCATGAACAACCACTCCTTACTACAGTATTCCCCTCCTATCCATGCTACCATCAAAGCTTGGAGAACCCTACACCATATCAGATGGTCACTCCTTCCGACCAAGCCCCTTCTAATTCCTATCAACACCTTAAAACACCTGACCCCCGATTTATGCTTCCCACAATGGATCTCTGGTAAGATTTTGCACACACAAGACCTCTGCAACATCACGTCCACTAAATCTTACCCACAGGTTCAAAAAGAATACAATGCACCCACTAAAGACTTCTTAACATATTATAGAATAAAAAAATGCCTCACAACCTACCCATCCCTAGAAGGAGCATTACCCACGAAATTGTGGGAATATTTCTTCTCTGACAACACCAAGCCTAACGGAGTTTCCCTCATTTATTTACTAATGCAGGAAAAAAACACATTCTTCAAATCCAAACCCCTCTTCGATTGGGAGAAAGACCTAAAACTACAATTCTCTGATCACCAATGGCTAATAGCAATCAACTCAGTGTATAAAGCAACTTCCTGTACATCTCTATGGGAATTGACACAAAAAACATTAATGAGATGGTACCTAACCCCTCACAGACTTGCCAAATTTCATATCCACACTTCACATGAATGCTGGAGAGGTTGTGGTCAATCCGACACCCTCCTTCACATCCTCTGGGCATGCCCTCCTATACAACAGCTCTGGCTTGATGTACAAAACATGTTACAAGAAGTTCTGCATCTTCCCATCACTCTCACTGCACAGTTAGCGATCCTCAACCTGAACATTGATGAGCTACCTACACATCTCAGACAGGTGACTGTACACATTCTCCTGGCAACTAAACTCCTTCTAACGAAAAATTGGAAATCAAACACCATTCCCTTGATAGCGGAAGTAGTCAACTTACTTCATACCTACTACACATATGAAACTCTTCTATCACGAGGGTCACAACACCACTCTAAAACACTAGCCCTCTGGAATCCTTGGTACAAATGGCACACTGAAAAAAAAAACCACACGGTAACAGTCTTACCTTGATAAATACTATACCATCACTGCTCTCTTCCCCCCTCCCTCTCCTTCCCCCCACCCCCCCTACCCTCCCCTCCTTTCCCATTTCCCTTCCATTCCCTCCCCTCCAGGTTATCACCTTTAGAATTTGATAAGAATATCTTTGTTACATGCTGTTAGTTAACATTAGTTACCTTGAACTGAATTCTCTCACTGTCTATAGTTACCTGATTGGTTACCCAGCTCTTGATTACATCTGTACAGCATGTCAATGCACTTACAACTGACTACCTATGTACTTTATGATGCATAACATGTAACCTGTGAAAATAAGAAACTTTTCAATAAAAAACTATTGATAAAAAAATATATATATAAACAAACAATACAAATACAATTGAAACCCCCCGGGGTGAAACAATCTCTCACTCTCTCTCTCTCTCTCTCTCTCTCTTTCTCTCTCTGTTCCTCTCTCTTTTTCCCTCTCCCTTCCTCTCTCCCCTTTTTCTCTCTTCCTTTTTCCCTCTTTCCCTCTCCCATCCCTTCTTCCCTCCCTCTCTCCCTTCACTCTCTTTTTTTTTCCCCCCACCACCAAAATTCCTTTTCTCTTTCACGGCTGCTCCATGGATATCCATGATTTAATTTGCCCTATTCTTTCAGACAGCTATCAGCCATTTGATGCTGCAAAACGCCTAACACTGGGATCTTTTTCGTATCCAGTCGTCTTGTAGAGCTATAGGACAACACTAACACCTTGAGGCGTGGGACCCCCTATCTTGACATGAGAGATCACACTAACTTTTGAGATGCTCTGGGAGGACCTGAGTGTTTGTGATATTCTCACTTCAGCGGAGGATATACACATTTATATAATCATTGATTGTAACATTATGATTTTTGGTTTCTTAGACTGTGATGTATTTCCCTGAAGAAGACTTGTGAAATATGTATATTGAAACGCGTTGGAATTCCACTACTCCACATTACGGCTGTCATCTGTGGTGACCTCAATGGGTAGTGAGATACATCACCTCTTCTCCTATACTCTTTCTTAATGAAATTATTGTTACTCCGTACAAATATTTATCTTGATTATAAAATTTTGAATTGTTAATATCCACTTATGTGTTATTATTGTAATGACTGTGTAATTTTTAAACCTTGATTTATACCAATAAATTGATTTTTTACATTTAATCTATATTTCATTGCCTTAAAAATCCCTTTAGAGGTTTCATAATAATTTCAAAATTAATATCCTATACATTTCTTGAATGTAGTCCAGTCTGTCCTGCACGACTATGCCTCCGCCCTTATCGGTGGGAAGGACTACAATGTCTTTCCTCTCGCTTCCTCTGCCCCTATATGTCCCAGAGAATAGCGGTGCCATGTTTTTGGCTGTTTAAACCAGTCACTGTTCCACATGATGTCACATCCTCTTTCACATGTTAAAATGTGGCTTGGAACTCTTGTCCGGGCGCCATTTTGGCAGAACCAGGAAGTAATCCTCCTCTACATATGAAAACGAGGCTTGGAATGCAAGCCCGGGCGCCATTTTGGAGGAACCAGGAAGTAATCTCCATAATTTGCACTTTCAATCAGACGGAGCTGCCACTTGTTATGGGGTTAACCAGTATCTATAAATACTCAGCCAGTACAGTGGTCCAGCTCCCCAGATGATGACTTCTAAGTCGAAACGCGTCAGGGGGATATGCTGAGACCACTGTCTTCTTTAATACAAGCGCTTGATTTTACTGCTAAACACATGAGTGTTTTTCCTTTGCTTTTTATGTATTAAAATTTCCATATGGAGTTACACTTTATGCCTTCCTCTTTCTTTTAATGATGGGGCTGACTGCCTATATCTACTGAGTCCATCCATATCTTACACCTGTTCGGAGGTCCATCTGGAGGTCATATCTGGATAGAGCATCTGATCCCCTTGGTATATTATACCACAAAGCTTGATTGACTCACTAGGTGTACACCTATTTGAGCTCAATCCCTCTGGTAAGCAGCTTCTGGTGTCTTTGGTGGTGGACCTACTATTAACTGTTATTACATCATACATATTTGAATTTAAAGACTGTCACTATATTATATCCACATGTGGTTGAGGATTATCGTCACACATGATTGAAGCTTGTCACTGACTTTTTTCTTTTTTGGACATCACACGTCCAAGTTCCTCTGTTTATAGACATCACATGTCATAATAGAGGACTGCTTGGAGTATTTTTGTGCACATCATTAATTATTCATGTTTTTTGTACTCATATTATATGTTATGGTTTATATGATCACATAAGTGATGCACATTTCACCCAATTTGTCATTTTTGCAACTTTATCCACTGCTGTGCTGGCTGCTTTCTTTTTTTTTTTTTTTTTGAGACAGCGCGGTATATATTTGTTTATAATATATATATATGAGACTGACTGTATATATATATATATATTAAATACACTACAGCTAACTGAATCACCTGCCTACCTGAAGTATATTAGAAAGAGTACACCAGGAACGGACTGCAGTCAGATCTAGATAAACTTGATACAGTGTACAGTGTATATAAGCCTGGATGCATATATACTGTAAATAATAAAAACACTGCAGCTAACTGAATCGCCTGCCTGCTCAATCTAAATAAAATGACACTCTCTTGGTCAACGCCAGCAATACACTACACAGGGCTGACGTGCAGGCGGCCTTGTATAGTGTGGAGCGTGGACTTTACACCCTGAGCCATAACTGGCCAAAGGCACCCTGCCTTTGGCCAATTATGGCTCTCTCTGCTGACGGCGCTATGATTGGCCAAAGCATGCGGGTCATAGTGCATGCTTGACCAGTCATCAGATAGCAATGCACTGCGTTCCCGCACTGCATTATGGGCCGTTACGCGCCACTCAAATTTGGCGTGAACGGACCATAATGTTCGTTTTCAACGAATGGGCGAACAGCCAATGTTCAAGTCAAACTCATGTTCGACCCGAACAGAAAGCTCATCCCTAATCAGGAATCACCCAAAAATCTCAGGGATTAAAATCGGACATGTTGACCACAAAATCGGCTTATATGCAGATGATGTTATTATTTCCCTTTCAAATCCTGATTCCTCCCTCTCTGTGGTTTCCAATCTCTTACAAGAATCGCTTTACAAGGTCAATATTTCTACATTTAAGTCATTTACTTTAAATTCAGTATTGTTATTAGATATACAAATCCCTTTGGAGATATATCATTTCCGGGTCAGAAGTTCACACTTCCTGTTCTCTGATTTCCGCCTGTCTAATTCTCCTGCTCCTATAAATGCACGTCCGTTTGCGTCATAACCACGCCCCTGACGACGCATGTTTATGAAGAAACATTGGGCGACTAGAGACTGGTGATGCAGGATGCGGTTGGACGGTGACACGATGGCCATCTTTGTGGTTAGAAGCGCTGGACGCTTTATACTGCTCTGTACCTTCTTACGAAATGTGAGTGACTTTTACTTTTTATACAATAAATTATCCTTTTTGATGGAATTTGCGCAATGAGCGTTTTCTCTTTACTCCCCATATACCACGATTCTTGAGGCGCATATACCCACTGGACTATACCTGGCTCTTAATCCTGTCACAAGGAGGAGACCTAAAACCTTCCATTTAGTTTAGAGGGAAAGGAATATGTTTATGCTACTCCACTGGAGGATCATTGGTCTATCCCAGGAAGATTGCCTCTCGCTATCTGTTTTCTACACACGTGTATAACCCACACACTGATGTTAAGGGTCAGTTTGTTTGGGTGTTGGTGTTTACATCTCCTTTCTGAGTGTCCTTTCATTATGGATCCCACTAAACAGAGTGTCACCACTTCCTTCTGATTAGGGATGAGCCGAACACCCCCCTGTTCGGTTTGCACCAGAACATGCGAACAGGAAAAAAATTTGTTCGAACACGCGAACACCGTTAAAGTCTATGGGACACGAACATGAATAATCAAAAGTGCTAATTTTAAAGGCTAATATGCAAGTTATTGTCAATAAAAGTGTTTGGGGACCCGGGTCCTGCCCCAGGGGACATGGATCAATGCAAAAAAAAGTTTTAAAAACGGCCGTTTTTTCAGGAGCAGTGATTTTAATAATGCTTAAAGTCAAACAATAAAAGTGTAATATCCCTTTAAATTTCATACCTGGGGGGTGTCTATAGTATGCCTGTAAAGGGGCGCATGTTTCCCGTGTTTAGAACAGTCTGACAGCAAAATGACATTTTGAAGGAAAAAACTCATTTAAAACTACCGCGGCTATTGCATTGCCGACAATACACATAGAAGTTCATTGATAAAAACGGCATGGGAATTCCCCACAGGGCAACCCCGAACCAAAATTAAAAAAAAAAAATGATGTGGGAGTCCCCCTAAATTCCATACAAGGCCCTTCAGGTCTGGTATGGATATTAAGGGGAACCCCAGCCAAAATTTAAAAAAAAAATTGACGTGGGGTTCCCCCTAAATTCCATACCAGACCCTTCAGGTCTGGTATGGATTTTAAGGGGAACCCCGCGCCCAAAAAAAAAAAAAAAACGGCGTGGGGTCCCCCTAAAAATCCATACCAGACCCTTATCCGAGCACGCAACCTGGCAGGCCGCAGGAAAAGAGGGGGGGACGAGAGTGCGGCCCCCCCCCCTCCTGAACCATACCAGGCCACATGCCCTCAACATTGGGAGGGTGCTTTGGGGTAGCCCCCCAAAGCACCTTGTCCCCATGTTGATGAAGACAAGGGCCTCATCCCCACAACCGTGGCCGGTGGTTGTGGGGGTCTGCGGGCGGGGGGCTTATCGGAATCTGGAAGCCCCCTTTAACAAGGGGACCCCCAGATCCCGGCCCCCCCCTGTGTGAAATGGTAAGGGGGTACTTACCCCTACCATTTCACTAAAAAACTGTCAAAAATGTTAAAAATGACAAGAGACAGTTTTTGACAATTCCTTTATTTAAATGCTTCTTCTTTCTTCCTTCATCTTCTTCTTCTTCTGGTTCTTCTGGCTCTTCTGGTTCTTCCTCCGGCGTTCTCGTCCAGCATCTCCTCCGCGGCGTCTTCTATCTTCTTCTCCTCGGGCCGCTCCGCACCCATGGCATGAGGGGGGAGGCTCCCGCTCTTCTCTTCATCTTCTTCTTCATCTTCATCTTCTTCTTCATCTTCTTCTTCTTCTTCTCTTCTTCATCTCTTCTTCCTTCTTCATTTCTTCTGCGGGCCGCTCCGCATCCATGCATGGAGGGAGGCTCCCGCTGTGTGACGGCGTCTCTTCATCTGACGGTTCTTAAATAATGGGGGGCGGGGCCACCCGGTGACCCCGCCCCCCTCTGACGCACGGGACATGACGGGACTTCCCTGTGGCATTCCCCGTGACGTCACAGGGAAGTCCCGTCAATTCACCGTGCGTCAGAGGGGGGCGGGGTCACCGGATGGCCCCGCCCCCCGTTATTTAAGAACCGTCAGACGAAGAGACGCCGTCACACAGCGGGAGCCTCCCACCATGCCAGCATGGCTGCGGAGCGGCCCGGAGAAGAAATGAAGAAGGAAGAAGAGATGAAGAAGAGAAGAAGAAGAAGAAGAAGAAGAAGATGAAGAAGAAGATGAAGATGAAGAAGAAGATGAAGAAGAAGATGAAGAGAAGAGCGGGAGCCTCCCCCCTCATGCCATGGGTGCGGAGCGGCCCGAGGAGAAGAAGATAGAAGACGCCGCGGAGGAGATGCTGGACGAGAACGCCGGAGGAAGAACCAGAAGAGCCAGAAGAACCAGAAGAAGAAGATGAAGGAAGAAAGAAGAAGCATTTAAATAAAGGAATTGTCAAAAACTGTCTCTTGTCATTTTTAACATTTTTGACGGTTTTTTAGTGAAATGGTAGGGGTAAGTACCCCCTTACCATTTCACACAGGGGGGGGCCGGGATCTGGGGGTCCCCTTGTTAAAGGGGGCTTCCAGATTCCGATAAGCCCCCCGCCCGCAGACCCCCACAACCACCGGCCACGGTTGTGGGGATGAGGCCCTTGTCTTCATCAACATGGGGACAAGGTGCTTTGGGGGGCTACCCCAAAGCACCCTCCCAATGTTGAGGGCATGTGGCCTGGTACGGTTCAGGAGGGGGGGGGGCCGCACTCTCGTCCCCCCCTCTTTTCCTGCGGCCTGCCAGGTTGCGTGCTCGGATAAGGGTCTGGTATGGATTTTTAGGGGGACCCCACGCCGTTTTTTTTTTTTTTTTTTTGGCGCGGGGTTCCCCTTAAAATCCATACCAGACCTGAAGGGTCTGGTATGGAATTTAGGGGGAACCCCACGTCAATTTTTTTTTTAAATTTTAGCTGGGGTTCCCCTTAATATCCATACCAGACCTGAAGGGCCTTGTATGGAATTTAGGGGGACCCCCACATCATTTTTTTTTTTTATTTTGGTTCGGGGTTGCCCTGTGGGGAATTCCCATGCCGTTTTTATCAATGAACTTCTATGTGTATTGTCGGCAATGCAATAGCCGCGGGTAGTTTTAAATGAGTTTTTTCCTTCCAAATGTCATTTTGCTGTCAGACTGTTCTAAACACGGGAAACATGCGCCCCTTTACAGGCATACTATAGACACCCCCCAGGTACGAAATGTAAAGGGATATTACACTTTTATTGTTTGACTTTAAGCATTAATAAAATCACTGCTCCTGAAAAAACGTCCGTTTTTAAAACTTTTTTTGCATTGATCCATGTCCCCTGGGGCAGGACCTGGGTCCCCAAACACTTTTTATGACAATAACTTGCATATAAGCCTTTAAAATTAGCACTTTTGATTTCTCCCATAGACTTTTAAAGGGTGTTCCGCGGCATTCGAATTTGCCGCGAACACCCCAAATTGTTCGCTGTTCGGCGAACTTGCGAACAGCCAATGTTCGAGTAGAACATGAGTTCGACTCGAACTCGAAGCTCATCCCTACTTCTGATGAAGAGGACTTTGTTCAGCTATTGTTATTTTTATCTTTATTTATCATATATCATTTAGACTTATTTTCTAGCGCTGCACTCCTCCCAATATTTCTAAGTCATAGATGCTCCCCATCTCCCTATCTAAGAAGGTACAGACTCACCTCTCAGTGTGCCCCGGCTTCTTCTGAGCCCCAAAATCAGGTATTAGATACTTAGGGATACAGTTGACTTTACCTAGTTCTTCTATAGTCAGCACTAATTATGAAGCATTATTAAGGACTATACAACAACAAACTTTCCAACTCTCAAATCTCCAGGACAGGTAGAGCAGCTGTTGCAAAAATGTTCATACTCTCAACCATCCTATATAACTTCTGCACACTGCCTATCCCCTTGTCTAGCTCTTATCTATAGAACCTACAAGCTACTTTCCACAACTTTATATGGGGAACGAAAGGAGCTCGTTTCCGCAACTGCATCCTGTACAGGCCTAAATCCACTACAGGTATGGGTGTTCCAAATCTGAAGTATTACTATCACGCAGTGATACTGAATCAAGTTTCTGCATGGTGGACAACTCTGAGAGACAAGCAATGGGCCTCTATTGAGCAATCTGTCATTGGGCGACAACTGACAGGGCTCCATCTTCTATACGAGCAAAGCGGTGATGACTTTCTGGCTTTATTCCCAGTCCACCCTCCTTAAAAAAAGCTTCTGTTAACTTACAGATTCTTCCCTTAAGTGCTTTGGAGTTCTTCAGCACTGATCTTTCTCTCAGTGACTGGCCTGAGACGGGTATCCTCTCAGTCAGGCATCTTCTGGACAAGTCTAACCTCCATTCATATGAGGACCTGCAATGGCGCTATTGTCTCCCTCATAGAGACTTTCATAAAAAATATTTGCGAGTCAGACACACTCTGGGGGACCGCCCTCAAATAAAAAGTTTTCGTACTGCAAGATGTTCTCTCTTTCTTCACCTCTCCTGCATCAAACAAAAAAGGAATTACATACTTTCACCAGCTATTTTTGTCCTCCCCTCCTCATAAGAAAACCCAGTCTATGAAGAACTGGGAGTCTGCTGTTTCCTGTACCCGCAAGCCACTCACAATGGTACAACACAACTACTAACCTACTTAAAGTCTCCCACTGTAGGGGGCATGGCCTGCAGCGGAGCCGGATGGTCGCATAATCCCGCAGCTCCGTCTACCCAGGGACACAGCAGCATAAATCAACCTGATCCTAGCATCATTTCACCCCGTTTTCACGGCGGTTCAGACCGGGATACATCCAGGACGATGCCTAATAAACGGCGGAACGATAGCCGACCCCAGCGCCTGACAGACTTTTATTCTATCACAGAAACTGGAGGTAAGCAAGATGGCGCCGAGGCCTATATACCGCGGATGGCCCCAAACACTAAAAGCACATCAAAACAGGGCAATCGCCACTCCAAAGCAGCATCCCCTAACAATCAACACTCCTGTCCCTCTACCCCATCATCAAATAGCCCAGCTAAGTCCAAGCCCAGGCTGGATGGCACTAGATGGGGTTTGCCGGTGAGCCCTGCAACAGAATCAGGGGAGGACACAAGGGAGATGCCTGACTCCATTGAAACCTTCCCCACACAGAATCTGCCAGTGATGGACACAGTCCTAAAAGACATGCTAATGTCACTGAGAAGCACTATCCAGACTGATATGGCTTCATGTATGAGCAGATTCAACAAGGATATCCAAGCAATAGGAGACAGAGTAGATCATGTGGAGGTTAAAATGGGAGAGTATGCTCACACCATAAATAATCTGGTTGATGCATAAGTAGTAAAAGAAGGGGAAAATGAATGGATTAAAGCAAAATTGGCCGATTTGGAGGACAGGTCGAGAAGGAATAACTTGAAAATCAGAGGAATACCAGAGTCACTACTTCCTTCCGACCTGTGTTCCTATGCTGCGACTTTATTCAAAGTTCTTCTCCCAGGCCTTACTGAATTAGATGTCACAATAGACAGAATTCATCGTTTACCCAAACCATCCCACTTATCTGAGCATATACCGAGGGATGTGCTATTACGCTTACACTTCTTTCATGTTAAAGAAAATTTAATGCAACATATGAGAAAGCAGGAGCAATTACCACCAACCTATCAGAATCTGCAATTCTTTGCTGATCTATCACAGCACACGCTTCAGAAAAGGAAAAATCTGAACACAGTAACCAAAGTTTTGAGGAACCATAAAATTCCTTACAGATGGGGATACCCACCAAAATTACTGTGACAAGAGAAAGTCGCACTTATGTTATAACGTCCTTAGATAAGGGCCTTGCCTTATTGAGAGAATGGGGCATTCTCCTGGAAGCAGATGAAACTACCCCAACTACCAGCACACCACGCCAAATTGAAGGCGAATGGAAAGCAGTCACTGCAAAAAATGGGAAATCCCATGCTTAAACCTTTCTCAGCTCCCTATTCCCTGGGGGGGCGAAACACGGGATTTATAGGCTGAACTAAAACCCCCTAATACCAATTAGCAGCAACAGCTGCCTAAGAGTGCATTGCACCAGTTATCTACGTTGCACCATGTTAAGTGCACTACAGTTATCTTATCCATTTCACTTTCTTCTTTGTTTTCTTTTTATATTTTTCTTATTTGTTTTTTGGGATATCGATGACGTCAACCCAAAAGAAGGAACACTACAACAACCCTCAACCTCAACTGCGTTCTCTCATACGAAAACATCTCTTCAACAGCCACACGCAGGTATGGTTAATTTCTATTTCGCACATTACAACTACACCACAAAGATGACACGTGATGCCAGCAAGGAAATTAATTGATTTAAGACCCCTCTAAGATCCTGAAGTGCTTTAAAACCCGCCAAAATGACAATTAATTTTTTATCCATTAACGCAAAGGGACTCAATCACCCGGCAAAACGCAAATCCCTATGGACTGAGGCACTTCTACATGACAGTGATATAGTCTGTGTACAAGAGACCCACTTCAGCGCAACAGCTCCACCTAAATGCACACACAAGAAATATCCTTTCATCACCACTGCCAACGCGAATTTCAAAACTAAAGGAGTGATGATAGCTATCAGAGACTCAATAGCATTTAAAATACATGAAGAAATTAAAGATCCGAACTGCAGATTCTTAATTCTCACGTGCGATCTAAATTCAACTACTTATACAATAGTCACAGTGTACTCACCTAACAAGCGACAAGTCCATTTCTTCAACAAATTAATGAAAAAAATTATTACCCATCTCTGAGGCCTGCTTATAATTTGTGGTGACTTCAATACTATCTGTGTTACAGAAATAGACTCAACATCTCACCCAAAACGTAAAGTCCCAAAGCTACTCCCAGCAATCCACAACCACAATCTTTATGACGCCTGGAGATGCTTCCACGCCAGTGAAAGGGACTTCACCTATTTCTCTCCACCACATCGTACTTATACAAGGATCGTCATGTTCCTAATAGACCAACGGGTCCTATTCCAAATAGTTAATTGATTTAATAGTTGTTAAATCAACTTCCATGAAACTATGGGAGATGGACATGTCAACCATATATTCGACTGAACAGTCGAACAAGGCGTTGACATCTACCTATAAGTCCACCAAGAGTGCTAACTTATGGGAACTTTATCAAAAAATATTACTGAGATGTTACTTAACACCCTCGAGAATAGCAAGGTTCGACCCACAATCGTCACCATTATGCTGGAGACAATGTGGTCATAGAGGTTCACTGATCCACATATTCTGGAAATGCCCAATAATACAGCCCACTTGGTCATCCATTTTTAACATAAAAGATCAAATTACAGAGACCAAAACCACTAGGAAACCAGAATTAGCCATTTTATCTCTAGGAATTGAAATGATCTCCCCCCTATTGAGGAAAATAGTAACACACATTTTATTAGCTATGAGATTAGAAATCACTAGACATTGGAAACAAATAGCTGCACCAACTTATACTGAAATAATAAGAACCACTAATTTACACATTTCTTACGAAATAACGTTTGCCACATCCCAAAATGATACTAAGTCTTTGCACTCATTCTGGAAGCCATGGTTAGGCTGGTATAAACTAAATAAAGTCTAAAACACAACACCCAATACCTACTCAAATGGTAACCTATGTTCCTTTTTGTTAAATATATCCCAATGTTAACTCACACACACCTTGTTGACTACTAGTTCAAAGTTATGTGAATGAGACACTAGAATCTCTTTAGACAGTAGTTACTGAATATAAACCACAATACCCGAAATGGAGTGGCGAGGGGCACCGGCCTCGTGGGCGTGCAGGACATTTGTCTGTCCTTCTCCAACACCGCAGTTTGTCCCCAGATGGGGCGGTAAGGGAGAGGGGGAGATGGGGCGCGTGCCGCGAGGTATGGAGCACCACAATGGTATTAGTGGAAACCATGGCCGCATTTCAGGTTGCGGTTAGGGGGCCCACACTTAGTTATACAACGTTGTATTTTTCCCTTCTCTTCGTGGTAGAATGGCATACATATTACAAGTATGGTTATTTCGAAGGGTTATATTTGAATCTACATAAGATCTGTCTATTTAAGATGCATAACTGTATTCACCTTATTTCCCTATTTCTTATTTATTTTCTTTTATGCTTTGTATTGTTTCAAGAAAATATTATTAAAAAACTATTGAAATGAAAGTCTCCCACTGTACATCTCATTGGGAATCCCACTTAAAGCTGCTGCACCTTTGGTACAATACACCACTCCGCATATCTAAATTTTCTAGGGCTGTCTCGTCATCCTGCAGAGGAACTGCGGTGAAACAGATTGCCTACTACATGTCTGGTGGCTTTGTCCTAAATGTCCACCCTGTTGGGGAAAAGTGTTTCACTTAATCTCATCTGTCACTGGCACCAAATGCGTTCCTGATCCAGCCATGGCTCTCATTCTACTCAACTATGAACAGTGGCCCAAGCTCCATCTTCCTTTCGATTATTCATTGCATAACCGCTGCCAAGAAATCTGTTGCTTCATGCTGGAAACAACCAGATCCTCCACAGTTTGCTTCCTTTTTGATCCTCCTCAACACAATTGGCAATAGTCAACCTTTTTGTGCACAGTGGCGCCACTACTCGTTATGTACTGCTCATTTGTAATGGTTGATGGTTGGTTATTTGTATGTTGATGTCTAGTTGCTTTCCTTTCTGTTGATTCTTACCTTCTCTATTTAATGAGATGTACCCAGCAAATGTTCAAATGTTTGCTTTTCCGTGGTACTTTGTGTTGCTTTCTGTACAATTTTGGATACTGTAACTCTCTTGTTGCATTTTCTCTTGAAGAATAAATAATAGTACTATCGACAAATAAATAAATAAATAAATAAAATGGGATCTGGTAGAAGTCCCTCTTAAGGAAGGTTGCTTCTGCTTTGGTGATTATTTCCCTATTTAGTTCTGCTGTGACTAAACGGGTGGCTTCCTGAGTAAATCGGGGCAATGGATCAGTTTTGAGCATTCGTAGCGCCTCCTGGATATAATCAACTCTGTCCTGTATGACAATCCCTTGCCTTTGTCTAAATGCATGTTATATGGGGGGGGGATAATGTTGGGTAAGCCAAGCTAGGTCATCATCCACATTCTCTATATATAATTCTTCCACCTCTACTGTGAAATCTCTAATAAATTTGTTTACATCTTGCTTAGGTTGCACTATTGTTGCTGCCATGGGCAGCATCACTAGTGGCTTCTCTAAACATATTGACCACTACCTTCAACCACTTGCACAAGGATTACCATCACACATCAGGGAAGACACACATCTCCTAGACATCCTACAGAACTACTCCTTGAAATCAACCTATATTTGGGTGTCATTAAATGTGACATTTTTGTACACACCCATCCCACATGAGGTGGGGCTCTGGGAAGTGGAACATTTTTTGGCTAATGATCCCTGTATCAACCCACGACAAGCTAGCTTCATCCTAGAAGCTATGTCATTCTGCCTCAAACATAACTAGTTTGAATTTAATGGAAATTTCTACAGCCATGCACGCCAACTTTACCCTCAGCTATGCAAACCTGACCATGGGATTCTGGGAGCACTTATACATACGGAAAAATAACCCTTAATGCCTCCAACATCATCTGCTACAGTCATTACATAAGGTTCAGAAACAACAGTGGACCGATTTGTCCATTACTGTAATGGTAATGACCCAGGGCTATCTTTCACCTTTGTTCAAGAGCCACATACATTGGCATTCCTAGATCTAGAGTTGGGCCGTGATGGCTATACCATATATGCCCAAAACTATGTTAAACCTAGTGCAGGAAATTCATTCCTCCACTACCAAAGCTGTCACCACCGAAGATGGATTGGTAACATACCCAAAAGCCAATTCTGACTATTACGTAACAACTGCACTCGGGATACAGACTTTTTAGTTCACGGGGAACACTTAACCAAAATGTTCTTGGAGATTCTTGCCGATCGATCGTGGGCCCTGGCATTTGGGGGAACGGTGCTTTTTGTGAGCTGTATGGCTGGGGACCCTTGAGGTGGTATTACTGTGGATTAGGGTCCTGGTCCCCCAGGACACACAGACTCTGGGGACCCTGGATTTGCCATATTAGAAATAGTGGCCGATTCATAATGCTGGGACAAATACTATAAGGAGATGCTGATGTCAATTCCAGCCACCTGTCTGTCTGTTGCCTGCTAGAATGTCTATTGTAAATAAGTCTAGTATGGGATCTAAGAGTCATTAGATCCCCATTGTTGTTTGTGTTAATTAACTCTGCTATTGTGATAATGTTGATTGGGTTTTCTGAGCTACAAGACGGCCAGTCTGGCCTAAAGGTCATGTCTGAGTCATCTAGGCTGTCTAAAGAGATTAGATAATTAGTCCATGGTAATTAGGTTTCTGGTCACAGGTGTATGTTCAGAGTAATATGAGCAGGAGGTATGCACCAACTCTTTTACTGTATAAAAGAGCCTGTATTCCTTTCAATAAAAGAGATTCCTGGTTGAACTTACATACAGCCTGCCTGGTGTTTGTTCTGAGCTACACAACTGGATTAGAACGGCACATAGCTGTAGTTCTAGTCCCAGAGCATCGGATGACCAAACCATCAGATGTTGCGATCTGCAATCTGATTCAATAGCTGCAGAGGAGTGTCGGGAGAGTGGAATCGAGCGAGCAGGGGCTCGTTACATTGGTGGCAGCAGTGGGATTTGCTCTCCAGTTACTGGGACACTCCAAACCAGCCACACTGAAAGACTTACTTGAGAGCCGGGAGGGACCGGTGGGATCGTGCTTCCTTGCCGTGAACACATCTAAACCATCACCTGGATCCAAGGTCCAGATAGCAGGAGAGGAGAGGTACAGATACCAGCCACCATGGAAGAGGAATTCAGAAGGAGGTTGCGAGAGATGCGGATACAGCATAGAGAACCAGTATCAGAGCAGGTCCTGCTGGGATGGTTTGATTCTATTTGCTGCAAACTCTGGAAGGAAGAGCTAGCCCGTGAGCAGCGAAACCAGGGAAAAGTTCTCCCCTCCATCCATGTAAGGTACTGGTCGCAGTATGAAGTGTGAATGCTGTTATTGGGGGAATAGCCGAACCAGGAGTGGACAGCTGAGTTAAGCAGGCTGATCCGGGCAGAAATGCAGTTAGACGAGAGCTACAGAGCCCTCCAGTGGTATGCAGCCCAAGTGTGCCCGTGGACAGCGGATGACAGCCCCACGGAAGGCTTTGACTACGATGGCCTGGGATTGTTATACTGGGGGCTGTCCAGGGACCCTGACTTTGGGAGTGATCGGGAGTGACATTTGGAGGAAATAATGGAGCACAGAGAGCGAAGACTGAATGTCTCAGAAGTGCACTGGGCAGAGGAAGATTTGGAGTTTCTGGCCGTTCAGGAATGGGAGCTGGAGATCGCCTACAGACAGCTGTTAAACTCTGCTCAGCAGCAGGGTGGTGCTCCCTTTGCCTGGGACTATCAGGAAATACCAGTTGACAACTCTGAAATCCTGGCTGAAGAGATGACAATGTGGCAGAGTAACAGTGTGCTTTGCCAACCTGCCCCTGCAGCTATGGAGGTCGGAGGTCTTTTGGCGGATGCAGCAAGTGCTGACTGACCTTGATGAACCTGTTTCTGCATTGGATGATCTTGGATGGAGGAATGTGCCTGTCCAGGAGCATGCCAGAGAATCGGCAGTGGAAAATCTAAAGATTGCCGTTCCCAAACCTGAAGTGCTGACAACAGGGCAGAGCTCTGGTAACCTCTGCCCAGCACTGATAGCATCTTCTGGGTTCCACGGAGAGGAGATGGTGAACCTTTATGCCCAGACACCAATTGCAGAGACAAGGGATTTGATAGACTTTTCTGCTGAGGAAGAACAACCTGGTGAGCCTCCAGCAGAAGAAGAGCTGTTATTAGGGCCAAACTTCACTGTGCTCTGCCCAGCACCAACAGAAGTATCTGTGAAGTTACAAGGAACTTCCCCAGCTGAAGCACTGGCAACTGGACAGAGGGTCCAAGATCTCTGCCCTACACCTGCGGCAGTTCCAGAGGCTCAGGGTGAGAAGGAGGTGGTCGCTTCCCAGCAGCAGATCAGGATACAGGGGGAGAAGGGAGAGGAGGTGTTCGTCGTCCATCCCCAACAGTTGGCCAGGGTGGAGGAAGTGGTCTTTCCTCCCCAGCAAAGATTCGTGCACCTGGGAGACAGTACCACAGACATATCGTCCCAACATCCAGATGAGGGAATGGAAAAGGAAGCAGCCGGCTAACCTCCCCAATGGCAGCTACACAGTTTGGGAGTGGAGGAAGCCAGCCTCCTGCCCCAACGGTTAGCTGGAGCGGAGGATGCAGAGTCCCCAGCAGAAGTGCTGGCAACAGGGCTGAGTGCTACCAACCTCTTCCCAGCACCGGCAACAACTACAGAGTTCCAGGGAGGCGGGGCAGTCAGCCTCCCTCCCCAACAGTTAGCCGGAGCAGATGGTGTGGGGTTTCCAGTAGAAGGGCTGGCAACAGGGCCAAGTACTGCTGGACTCTGCCCTCAACTAACAGAGGATGGATTTCCTGTGAAGGTGGATGGGACTTCAGTCTCCACTTGTATACCTCAGGGATGCTGGGCAGTCAGCCCAGATCCCCAACAGCATGACGGAGTGAGCCTAGACACCCTGTCTTCTCTCCAGCAGCAGAAAGGACTCCAGGGAGAAGGTCCAGTCCAGGCCTCTCCCCAGCGGCAGATATATTCTCTGAGAAAGGCAGAGGTTGGCTGGGTTAGTAATGCTTTGTTTGGAACAATTTGTTTGGGGTACTGTGTGGGTACAGGCATTAGAGGACTGGAACTACTGACTAATTTCGGAGTCAACCCGTCTGGGGTCTCCTCCTGCGTTAGTCTCCTGCCGAAAGGGGAGAAATGTGACAGACCTAGCCGGGAGAGAGACTTTTGAAGGGGACTGAATGCTAGCCTCTTGCCGATCGATCGTGGGCCCTGGCATTTGGGGGAACAGTGCTCTTTGTGAGCTGTATGGCTGGGGACCCTTGAGGTGGTATTACTGTGGATTCGGTTCCTGGTCCCCCAGGACACACAGACTCTGGGGACCCTGGATTTGCCATATTATAAATAGTGGCTGATTCATAATGCTGGGACAAATACTGTTAGGAGATGCTGATGTCAATTCCAGCCACCTGTCTGTTGCCTGCTAGAATGTGTATTGTAAATGAGTCTAGTATGGGATCTAAGAGTCATTAGATCCCCATTGCTGTTTGTGTTTTTTTTTTTTTAAACAATTTTTATTCAGAATTTTGTCAGTTTACAAAGACATACATCATGTTTACAAGTTGCAGGAGATATTGTAAACTGGAATAATAAAAGAAAATAAGAAAATAAGAGAAAATAAAACCAAACAATAGAGGCTAACAGATACATATAACTTTGTTGGTTCAGTACTATAATTTAATTGTGAGGAATAGATCAAGGCAGGAGAGACTATGTACCTCTGCCAGCCACCCCATTGGGAACTAACTGTGGCACAGCGAAGGCACAGCCCCTACATGTCTACATGTCCACATCAGTATTAATCATTTTATGTCTGTTAGCATTTATATAACAAGAGCGTATAGCTCATAACTAGATAAAAAGTAACTATTATGTGAATTATACAGGATCAATTCAGAAGCCATATGGAAAGGGAAGGATAAGGTTCTAGGTGAGCAGAGAAGTTTGATATAATGCACCCTAGTGGTAGTAAGTGGTGTCATATTGGTTTGTGATGGGTGTTGTACCAATGAATCCAGTGTTGCCAGCGTGGGAGAAAAATGTCGTACTTTCCACTAATTGATGCTAACATCCTCTCATAAGTGTAATGCAAAGACAATGTAGTTACAGTTTCTTTTATATCAGGTGGATCTAACGATCTCCATTTTCTTAGAATCACTAATTTAGCAGCTAGGAATAAGTGAGTAGTAAATTGTCTATACAATGGTGGGATATGTTCTATGCCTATATTTAGGATGGCTAATAAAGAGGTGTTATTTATGTTGAGATTTGTTGTTTGACGTAGGATTTTGAAGACTTGGGACCAATATGAGGTCAGGTGTTTACATTCCCATAGGATGTGGTAGATAGTGCCCAGATACCCACAATTCCTCCAACAAGTGGAAGGTGTGGAGCAGTAAAATTTAGCTAATCTATAGAGCGTTAAATACCATTGTTGTGTGATCTTATGTGAGAGTTCCCAGAGGTTGGTGCTCTTGGTGGCTGAATGGATATGTTGCAAAGCCTTGTGCCATTGTTGTGGGAAAAAGGAGTCATTGAGATCTCTTTCCCACGCTAACATGGAGTTAGTTTTGGTAAATATACTTTTATCATGAAGATAAGTATAGAATAATGATATACCTCCCTTGCGAGGTAGCCTGGCATTTAAGTATACATGAATCTGCCAAAATATCTTGTATTGGATGTCATGTGTTTTGAGATAAGAGGCAATTCTGAAATGCTGAAATCTGTCTGAAATAGGTAGGTCATAGGATTTTTGTAGATCATCAAACGATCTAGTATTAAGGCCAGAGTACACATCTGAGACCCATTGTATTCCTTTCGCTATCCATTTAGCCAGGGGTACATCTGGGATCAATAGAGCCAGTGTTGATAGAGGGATTGACAGGGATTTGGTAGGGGATAATCTAGATTTGGTAGTTATCAATGTCTTCCATGAGTTTAGTGTCGCTAGAATCGGGAGAGAGAGGTCAGAAGGTTTGGATTTAAGATGCATAAAAGCTAACAAATAATCATATAGATTGCCACCTGGTATTGTGGATTGTTCAATAGTGCACCAAAGCGGTGGTTGGTGGTGGGAAAACCACCCTCTTAATTGTGCAAGGATTGCAGCTAAATGGTAGTCAGCAAATGTCCGTAGGCCAACACCTCCTGCTGTTTTTGTTTTGCGGAGATTGGTTAGCGTGCTTCTGGCTTTTTTACCTTCCCATAAGTATCTAGAAAGTGTGGATTGTAAAGTTTTAAAGTGCTGTCGAGGAGCTGGAATAGGAACTGTACGAAATATATAGAGTATTTGTGGCAAGATTTACATTTAAAGGCGGCCAGCCTACCTGACCAAGACAATGTGTGTTCGCCTATGGATTGTAGACTCGTATTTAAAGAACATAACAACGGAAGTTAATTAGCATGAAATAGTTGCATAGGGCGGGACGTTAGTTTAATACCTAAATAAGTTATTTCATCGGAGTCCCATATATACGGGTATCTGTTTTGCAAAATTAATCTATCGTTTGCCTCTACACCAAGATCCAATATGTAAGATTTGGTTTCGTTCACTTTGTAGTATGATATTAAACCATATTCGTGTAGTAAATGAGACACGTGTTGCAGAGAAGACACCGGATTTGTTAACATGAGGATCACATCGTCTGCAAAGAGACTTATGACATGTTTGCAATGATTAATAGGAAAGCCTTGTATATTAGTGTTTTGTCTTATGCTGGACTCTAGTGGTTCCATTAAGAGGTTGAAAATGAGTGGGGAAAGGGGACATCCCTGGTGGGTGCCATTTGTGATCTTAAAAGGTTTAGATAGCATACCTGAAGTGTATATTCTGGCTGATGGTGTATAATATAGAGATAGTATGGCAGACAGTATGTGGCCTTTAAAACCAAATTTTTCCAAAGTGCTTGCAAGATATGTCCAATGTACTCTGTCGAACGCCTTCTCTACATCTAGAGCAAGAAGCAGAGAAGGCGTCCCGAGTTTCCTAGCTATATGAATCACATCTATTAATCTTCTAGTAGCGTCAGATGTTTGTCTGCCTTTGGTGAATCCACATTGGTCAGGGTCGATTATAGTAGGGAGAATGTCAATGAGCCTTAACGCTATCATTTTAGCATAAAGCTTCAGGTCAGTATTCAGTAATGAAATTGGTCTAAAGTTTTGAGGAACATCCGGTGTCTTCCCTGGTTTAGGCAGCGTAACTATCAAAGCCTCTAACATCGCAGAAGGAAAAGAAGATGAGACAGCAGCGACCTCAAACACCCTAAGGAGGTGTGGTCCTAAATATTGTTTAAAATTCCTATAATATTCCCCTGTAAGACCATTCGGTCCTGGTGATTTATTGGTGGGTAGGGTGTCAATAACTTTCAGTAACTCAGATAGTGAGAAGGGGGAATTCAAGGCTTGGATTTGAGAAGTGGAGAGACTAGGTAGATTAATATCTTTTAGGAAATCATTTATGGCGTTTTGTGACGGTTGGTTGATAAGATTGTCTTGATTTAAGTTGTAGAGGGAACCGTAGTATTCACTAAATGCATTTGCAATGCTTTGAGGGTCAAACACTTTTTGTTTGGAGGAAGGGCTTAAGATGTAAGGTATTTTATTTTTGTAGCGTTGACCTTGTAATTTGCGAGCCAATTCTTTCCCAGCTTTGTTGCTGGTCGAATAGAATGTAATTTTGAGTCGTCGTTCCTTTTGCTCAAAGGAGTGGAGTAGTTCCAATCTGAGATCATGTTGCAGAATTGTCAGTTGTTTACTAATCTGGCGTGTAGGTTTTTTTTTATCTAGGTCCTCTAGGGATTTGATACCTGCAAGAAGGGTGTCAAGCCGCCGCTGTCTCTGTCTCTTAAGTTTTGAGGCCAATTGAATAAATATTCCTCTAATGTATGCCTTTTGAGCATTCCATAAAACAAACTGATCATTAGTGGAAGAGGAATTGATCTGGAAGTAATCAGACAAGTGGTTTTCTAAAAATTTTTTAGAGGTTGGTGTTTGTATTACTTGAGGATTAGCGCGCCAGAGGTATGCCCCATTAGTAGGGTATTTATCCCCAAGTGTCAGGAGGATAGAGGCGTGGTCCGACCACGTGATGTTATTTATTTTAATTTGAGATACCTTTTGTAGCAACCACTTGTCCATCAAGACCAGATCGATCCTCGAATAAATACAATGTCTATGAGAATAAAATGTGAAATCTCGTTCACTAGCATGCGTGCATCGCCAGCTATCGAATAAATCAAAGGATCGTAGGAAAGCATGTAGAGAAGGAGATTTTTTGGAATAGGTCGAGGTAGAGTCCATGTGTGGGTCAGGAGTAATATTGAAGTCTCCACAAATTATAAGGGAACCTTGTTATATTCTTTTAAGCTTTTTCATCAAACTATTGAGGAAGTGAATTTGTTTGGTATTAGGAACCTACACATTCACCAGAGTATAACGGGTGAAATTGATGTCGCAGACAAGTATGAGGTACCGGCCCGCTTCGTCAGATATTTCGGAGTGAAGTTGAAACGATATAGAGTCTTTGATAGCCACCATAACTCCTCTCTTTTTTGCTTTCATACTGGAGAAGAAGTAGTGTTGGAAATTTCTGTGAGAGCAGTGTGGTGAGGCTGCTTGATGGAAGTGTGTCTCTTGAGCACATAGAATATCACATTGGGAAGAGTCAACTTCTTTCCAAAGAGATGCTCTTTTGGCTGGATGGTTTAAACCATGGGCATTGATGGATAATATTTTAACTGGCATGAGGCATGTTGGAGGGTATGCTAAACGTCAAGGGTTTATAGTACTCACGTCCGATGAATGACTGCAGTGCCAGGCTGGCTTTGCCTCTAGAATATCCCTTGAAGTGGACAGTTGGAGTGCAAATGTTGTAGGTTGCTTTCCATAATATCGTAGGTGGGCATGGCTCTGTAGAAGGTTGTTGATCCATAAAAACAGTAAAAAACAAAGAACAAAACAAGTTAGAGGGAAAAAAAAGAAAGGTTACAGGGTGATAGGAGAATCCACAGGGGGATTCTTGATCCATAAGCACTGTTCAATAAGGTTGAGGGGTTTTGGAAAAATTTCCAAGTGTGCCTGCACCGGGGGAGTGTAGACATAAGGATCTAGCAAAATGAGTAGGAGCGATCAGACATTTAAGCAGGTTTTTTGTCGCTTTTTTTCCTTTTCACCACCTGCCATTCTGCCTGCATGTATTGAGGAGAGTCAACTTGTATAGGAGATGGAGATGCTTCCATCAATATTCCCCATTGTCTGAGGATATGCAGACCTTCTTCCATAGTGGAGACCGTGGTGGTCGTGCCGTTATGTGTGATTGAGAGCGCAGCCGGATACTTCCACCTTTGAAGTATGCAATGGTTACGGAGCGCCTTAGTAATGGTGGCTAAATTACGGCGTTTCTGGAGGGTATGCCTGGACAAATCAGGGAGTAGCTGAAGAGATGCATATTGAGGTGGGCGCTGATCGGGGTTGTGGAATGAAGCCAAAATGGTTTCTTTCGTTTTATAAAAGTGGAGCCTTAGCAGAACATCTCTGGATACATCATCAGGCAAAAAGGACAGTTTTGGTATCCTATGCACCCTATCCACCGTGAGCTTCAATGCAGATGTTGCAGGGAGCAGCGCCATGAATAATTCTTGGACATATTGCGGTAATTGCAGTGCAGAGACAGATTCAGGAATGCCTCTTATTTTGAGGTTATTCCTTCTGGATTTGTCTTCAAGGTCAGACAATTTATCTTTGATCCAGGAAATGTCATCTGAGTGAATGGTATGAGCATCCACCATTTTGTTGAAAGAGGATGCATGTGAGACTAGGGTATTCTCAATTTGATCCACCCTCCCTCCCAAAGCATGTACTTCAGCTTGGCATTTTTGTACTATCATCAGCATATCTTGATGTAGAGATGACCTTAGGGACATTCTCTCTTTAAGGACAGTATCTGATATAGGTTGTCCTGAGGTGGGGAATCCCTCTATTGGATCTGAGGTGGCTGAGGCCTGGGAATGTGAGGGGGTGTGTGCGCTCACCTCCATAGCTTGCTGCGGCTGATTTCCCTGTGGAGAAGACGTCCTCTGTCTGGACTTAACAGGGCTCCTTGTAGTGGGAGTGGATGCTGCTGAGGACGATCCGCTGTGCTGGGTCTGTAGATCGGTGCTGCTTAGGCCGGACGGACAGCTCGTGGATGCGGCCTGCTTCTGTTTTCGCTTTGGCTGGGCGCCATTTTGGTGAAGCCGCGCTGAGGCGGAGAAATACTCAGGCAGCTTGCTGAGCTGCGGCGGAGGGTCCTTTCGTCTCTGCGGCATCCCTGTCGGTATATGAGACTCCGATGGGTCGGATGGCGGCGGATGGCACTTGCGATCGCCCCGATGGAAGTGGATTCCCCTGGTGGTGTGGCGGAGCTCGGAAGCTAAGCAGCCATCTTCGGGCTCGGACGCCACGCCCCTCTGTTGTTTGTGTTAATTAACTCTGCTATTGTGATAATGTTGATTGGGTTTTCTGAGCTACAAGATGGCCAGTCTGGCCTAAAGGCGATGTCTGAGTCATCTAGGCTGTCTAAAGGGATTAGTTAATTAGCCCATGGTAATTAGGTTTCTGGTCACAGGTGTATGATCAGAGTAATATGAGCAGGAGGTATGCACCTCCTCTTTTACTGTATAAAAGAGCCTGTATTCCTTTCAATAAAAGAGATTCCTGGTTGAACGTACATACAGCCTGCCTGGTGTTTGTTCTGAGCTACACAACTGGATTAGAACGGCACATAGCTGTAGTTCTAGTGCCGGATCATCGGATGACCGAACCATCAGATGTTGCGATCTGCAATCTGATTCAATAGCTGCAGAGGAGTGTCGGGAGAGAGGAATCGAGCGAGCAGGGGCTCGTTACAGTATTATATAAAAAGTAAGAAAGAATAAGTCATAGTAATAAAATAAGAAGAAATTAGTTCTTGTTATTTACATAATATATCTCTCTATATATATCTATATATTTATATAGATATATATATATATATATTTATGGTTGGAGCCCTTTGTCCGATATGGAGATAGATAACACTTATAGTTAACATAAGTCTTACCATCGGAAATGGACCTGGAAGTGTGAACTTACCATATGCAATGGACCTGAAAGTGTGCCTTGGTCTAATGGCCGGTATGCCAAAATAAGGGGGCATACCCTGGTTTAAGAAACGATTATTCTGTAAAGAGAAATGAATAGTTGAGAAATGCTGTGAAATGGGGATGGGAGGGTGGGTATCGTGCACAGGAAACCAACAAGCACCACAGGTGAGTGGGCTGCTTAAATACCCCCCGGGCTCCTCCCATAAATTCAGGCCACCATACTGGCCTTCCTACTTATGGTTGGAGCCCTATGTCCGATATGAACATAGATAACACTTATAGTTAACATAAGACTTACCATCGGAAATGAACCTGGAAGTGTGGACTTACCATATGAAATGGACCTGAAAGTGTGCCTTGGTCTAATGGCTGGTATGCCAAAATAAGGGGGCAAAAACATTCAGGTAGGGGTATAATATTTTATTGGTTTTCAGTTTATTCATTGAGCCAATTTGGAAAATGCCTGTGCCATCTCTACTTAAGGATTGGGGATATACCGGGCGAAGCAGGCTGATTTCCACCTGCCTAGTCTTTTGATGACGTGGTCTATTACCCCGTGGCGGGATGCTGCGGAGGCTGCTCCGATATGAAAGGAGTGTCCAGAGTACTGACTCGGGTTAAGGTGAAGATTGCGGAGAAGTATCCTTATGTGTTTCACAAACTGACAGGCACTTAAGGGTTTAACTGGGAATGGTAGAAGAGGACTGGTGTCCGGTCGTTCAGGCAGGAGTGACAGGAGACGGTTGAGTACGGTGACTGGACACCAGCTGTTATTGGTTTTGTAGAGGTGAATGACCACTCCAGAGCCTGTTTGCTGGGGTTTAGAAACCTCGAGGTGAAGGACGAAATGGTCTTGGTAGCGAACCAAGTGCCGTCTGCATAGTACTTGGTCTGCGGGGTTGTTACAGGTGAACTCGCCAGGTCGCAAGAACCCGTAGTAAGCCAAATATATGGCTGCTTGTAGGACCGTACTGGGAAGAAGACCGAATGGAGAAGTAGCCAGGATGGTCGACATTCCCTGAAGATGGGCCCCATAGTGGGTAAGCGCTTGGTGCTAATCACTGGTTGTTGTTTCTGAATGCCCCTTAGGATGGCTCGTGTAGCATGTAAAGAGAACAGTGAAGATTTTGCGGGGTCTTCAAGAGTCAAGAAATGTTGTATGCCGGCTAGGTATAGCCGAATGGTATTGTAAGATAAGGCCAGCTGAGTGTGGCAGTATGAAATGAAGGCCAGTACCTGTTTGACATCTGTTGGTCCTTTGCAGCAGGGTGTCAGGAATTTATTGAAAGCCTTCCAAGCTGTCTGGTAGGCTTTGAGTGTGTTATGGGAGAGTGAGTGATTGATGAGCTGCGTTGCTCCTTGTAAATGTTGAACTAGTCCAGGGTCAGTTGTGACCAGACAGGGATAGGGGCCAACACTGGATCGGCTCCGGGAACCTGTTTGAAAAAGGAGGTGTAATTAAAACGTGACAGTGCATCAGCAGCTAAATTGTATCTGCCTGGAATAATAATAATAATGCCAGTAGATGTTAAACTGATGCTGTAAAGACAGTTGTACCAATCTGCGCAGAAAGGACATGACTGCTAGGGACTTGGACCTGCCTTTGTTGATAATGTCTGCCGTGGCCTGATTGTCAGTGGTGAAGACCATAGTTTGTCCTGTCAAATGATGACCCCAGAGATGTGCAGCTGCCACTATGGGATAGAGTTCGAAGAGGGAAGATGTTCGGGTAAAGCCAGGTATCAACAGTATCTGTTGAGGCCAGGGTCCTGAAAACCATTGGTGGCGAAAAATTGCCGCGAAACCTGTGGAAGCTGCAGCGTCTGTCACCACCTGGGGTGAAAGGGCCGAAACCATGGGTATAAATAGGGATATGCCATTCCAGGTGGACAGGAATTCCTCCCACATAGATAGGTCCACTATTGCTGCTGAGTCTAGATTCAGGATCTGATCGGGGGTCTTGTGTTTCTGACAGGAATCTCAGTAGACGTGACACGAAGGTGCGGCCTTGTGGAATAATTTGCATGGCGAAATTAAGCATTCCCAGGAGAGATTGCAACTGCTTTTTAGTACACCCCTTGGTGTGGGTGAATTTGTGAAGGACCGCCCTAATGTGGGTTAGTTTGTCGAGGGGGAGACTGGCCTGCATAGTGCAGGTGTCTAAGTTGACCCCGAGAAAGGTGATGTTGTGTGCTGGGCCATCGACTTTGTGCTCGGCGATGGGAACATTGAGATTTCAGAATACCACTCTGAGTTTGTCGAGGTCTCCTGGGGGCCTGCTGGGTGGTTCTATTAGTAGAAAGTTGTCCAGGTAATGGATGACTTCTTGGCACTGAGCCTTGTGTAAGAGTATCCAAGCGAGGGACTGAGCGAATGTGTCGAAGAGCCAAGGGCTACTCTTTGAACCAAACGTCAGTTTTGTGGCAAAATAGTATGCCTCCTTCCACTTGATGCCATGCCAGCACCAAAGGGATGGGTGGATAGGCAGGAGCTTGAAGGCATCCGAGATGTCGGCTTTGGAGAGCCAGGCACCTGTACCTGCTTTGATGACTGCTTGGATTGCCATGTCCACGGAGGAATATTTTAGGGAGAATTCTTTGGAGGGGATCAGAGAATTGAGACTGGGAATGTGGGAAGAATGAGGCGCAGACAGGTCGTACACCAAACGTAATTTATTTGTGAACTTGCCCTTGACAAGCCCAATAGGGCTTACTCTCCAAGTGCTGAAAGGGGGCTGAGTGAAGGGGCCTATAATGAACTCTCGGTCTACTTCTGCCTGTAAGAGCCGATCTATGGCTTGTTCGTCAATGGAACGAAGATTCCCACATTCGTAGGTACTGTGGGGTAAAGAAATGAGGCCGGTGTGAAACCCTACTGTGATCCCCTGGATAAGGTAGGTGGCCAGGGAGGGGGTGGAGTGTGAGGTGAGGTAGAGTCCTAGCCACCAGACGTTGATCCGGCTTAGTCATGCCCTCTTTTATTGTTTAACTTCGCACAAGTTTCTTGGGTGCGCTCTTTGGCATAAGGTGCAGATGTGGAGTAGGCGGCACTGACTGAAGTTGCAGGACCCATAGTTGTAATTATTGCAGATGGCTGCCCCTCCCACGGTTCGGACTGGGCGTCCCAATTTGTCCACCTGAGGCGTTTGTTCAGGGGCCGACTGACCCTGAAGTGCACCGGAGGTGGAGGGAAATTCGAAGGGACATCTGATTGTTGCATTGGTGCACCAGGTGGCAGTGTGAGTGGAGGACTGGCAAATCGCACACAGGGGTGAACGTAAGCCGGCAAAATGGCGGCAGAACAGCTCTGTGTCCATGAGACTCCAGTTTGTTGTTATTTGAAATTGTGTGAGTCTGGCTGCCGCCTTTGCGGAAAAGGAACGGTGATAGTCGTAAAAAGAAAATCCTCCATGCTTGTAGCCCAAGTCTACTACCGTATGGAGGTATAAGTCCAGCTCTTCCCTTCTGCTGGGAGCGGCTGAACACAGGACATCTCTCAGCATGCCAGAGACCAGGGTGAACTCTGAGACAAAAATTTCCGGTTCAGTCTGGGGTCTTTGGCTTTAAGGACCACCGATATGTCACCCCTGGTATAGGCCTTATTTTCTGCCAGATCGTGGACAGAAATCTGGAGAGAGGCCAGGTTGACGTCCCTGCCATTCAAGATGTCCTTCCTGATGCTGGTTGGCACCAAATGGGAGGGGTAGACAATGGGGCTCCAGCCTGTGGTACCTACAGGAAGGGGTGTTAAAGCTTGGGTTACGGTTGGGTCGGGAATAGCCACGGCCGGCCAAGCCTCCAGGAGTGCCACTCTGGTTTGTACGTCCGTGACCGAGGTAGAGAGGGACGACACCATAGTGTGAAGTTGTGAGAGGATATCGACTAGAGAGATGCCTGCTGGGTACTGGGTCCTGCTGCAGCTGGTGGGGGGAAGAGGGGGAAGAGGAGCTTGAACAGCTCGCCTTTCCTGGCTGTAGCGGGGAAGGACATGCCTCTGCGTCTTAGCTCTGCCGTCAATTTGGGGATAGTCCATCCTCTGAGAGACTGCACGCTGCCACTCTCTGAGACTGGAGAAGGTGACAGGGGGGCCGTGAGGTCTTCGCTGCCGGCCTGGGACATGGTTGATCTGGTAAGGATATCCTGTCCTTCAGATCGTGTTATTTGGTTGACTGAATTTCAAGTTTGCTTTGTTTCCCTGAGCCATACTTACCCAACTTATTTTCTCCCTTTTTTTAAAAATTTTTTTCTTTTTTTTTACCTGGGGGGATATCGTCCTACCTGGTGCAGGGTGGACCTACTGAGCTTTGACTGACCTGGAGGAAAATGAAAGGTGATAATTCGTGAAGGGTTTGCTGGCTAACTTGAAGCAGTGACTTGTATGGTGATTTGCAATCTTAGTGACAACGAAATGATTTGAAATGTTTGCCTTGATTATGAAATGAGTGAAATCTCTTGCCATGACAGAGATCCGGCTCGGTCGTGCCATGACTGCGACCGACCGCGAACCGGGCTCTGGAGCATGTACTGAAATGAGGCAATCGAAAAATCATTGGTGCACACCGGGACGAATCGGTGCATGTTTGATGCATCTGGATTCGAATCGGAGCGCAGTATGAAACAACGAAATTACAGAAATGTTTTCACCTTGACCGAGGCTCGAATTGGTTGTGCCGCATTTGCGACTGGCAACGAACCGAGCTCTGGTATAGGTATGGAAACGGCCTAAATAACTGGGGCATTCCGTAATGAATCGGTGCATCTCGGATGCGACTGGTTTCGAAAACGGTGATGCCATGTGGGAGTGAAATGAATGGTAATAGTTGCCATGACAGAGATGCGGATCGGTCGCCCGATATCTGCAACTAGCTACGATCTGGACTCTGGAGCATGTTTCAGAAATGAGGCCGAGCCCTGGGGCACGCTGTAACGAATCGGTGCATCGGGGATGCAACTGGATTCGAACCGGAGCACGGCAAGTGCAGGTGCAACAGATTGTTGCCATGACAGAGGCGCGAATCGATCATGCCACTGTTGCGACTGACTGCGAATTGGATGCTGGAGCATGTACTGAAATGTGGCAAATACCTGGGGCACACCGAGACGAATCGGTGCATTTCCATGCGACTGAAATTTGTATCGGAGCGTGATACGTGGCAGTAAAATGATACCATGACAGAGGTACGAATCGGTGAGTCGTAACGAGCGACTGATAATGAACGTGACTCTGGAGCATGTACTGAAATGAGGCCGTAACTACTGGGGCACACCGGAACGAATCGGTGCATCTTTTGGATGCGACTGGATTCGAATCGGAGCGCGGTAAGTGACTGAAATGAATGAAATGATTCGAAATGGTTGAAATGTTAGAAATGCTTAGAAATGTTCAGAAATGAGAAATGATTTGGTATCGAACTGACGTCGACAAGAAATTGCGACATTGCGAATTACAACGGTTGTCTACTTGAGTGGTAACAATTTAGCCATGCCTGAAATGAAGCGACGTCTATGTGGCTGTGGTTTTTTCAAATAACGAGAAATGGTAACATAACGATAGTGCGAGTGGCATGCATTGCGGTTACATTTGTGAAATTTGCGAGTGATTCGTAAGTTTGATATCACGGTTTAGTGACATGATATCTAACAATGCGTGAAAACAAAAGTCCGATGGGACCCTACCTGCGACAGACGCGTGGTACGAACTACGAATCGGTAACACGGACTTCGAAACTCTCGAGAACGGAATTGCGAATGCGGGAACTTGCAAGACAAGAACTTGCAGACGCTGGTATTCGAATAGTCGGCCTAGTGACGTATATCGCGCACAGGAAACCGACAAGCACCACAGGTGAGTGGGCTGCTTAAATATCCCCCGGGCTCCTCCCATAAATTCAGGCCACCATACTGGCCTTCCTACATATATAGATATATCTATATATATTTATATATAGATAGATAGATAGATATATATCTAGATAGATAGATAGATAGATAGATAGATAGATAGATAGATAGATAGATAGATAGATAGATAGATAGATAGATAGATAGATAGATAGATAGATAGATAGATAGATAGATAGATAGATAGATAGATAGATAGATAGATAGATAGATAGATAGATAGATCTATATATATATATATATATATATATATATATATATATATATATATATATATATATATATATATATATTTCTACAGGGTTTATTTTCTGTTTTACATTTGGACCCTTAAGGTCTACCAGTCAACTTTTTCTGTAAGTATATATATATACTTTATTTTTTATTTTTTATTTTTGTAATGTACTTTTTATATTGAATCTCATTTAGTCATCAAAGGTATGCCAGTATATAAACCTTTTATGTACTTGCTGCCAAGCAAACTGAGAGTATTATATTGAGGGATTTTTTTAGAACTGTGTTATAGATAGGAGTTGCTGGGATATACAGTGCACCAGAACTCCTCTCTTTTCCCCCGCTTCTTCTCTATCACTATATAATGAGATAGTAGTAATGCCCCAGTAGGCCTGTAGAGGGAGCAGTCGGCTCCAAGCCCATACCCTGCTCATAAGTGCATTCCGGAGTGCTTCAACTCAGCATGAGGTGGCCCCAGGATACCATCTGTGACATACCCAACTAGCACAGAGGCTTTTGGAGGGGACTTCAGGCAAGTCTCCTACTGATTATGGCTCATGGAGAAGACCAGAGATTTTGTCTGCTTCTTTCGTTCAGATCATGGTAAAGAGCTCAGTTCAGCCTCTGATCCCATGGAGAGAGCAGACCATTCTCTAATGATGGACAACAACATGAATGCTGAGAGCAGGGCTTGGATTAATTCTCTGAATAAGGAAAATAATGCTTCCCTTCTGGAGTGGATTGAAAGGTGTAATATTAATCTTGTACAGGTTAATGGTCAGAGGAAGTATGGTGGCCCTCCTGCAGACTGAGCTGGAGAAGCCCCTCCACTTTGGATAGAAATATTTATCAACAATATCCCTCAAGAAAGGTATTAAGATAAATTAATTCCACTTTTTCAGACTGCTTGAACATTGTATAAGTTTTTGCCTCATAGACTGTAGACTGGTGCTAGACAGTCTGAGGTGGGGTGGGATCCCTGAATAATCAAAGCATTGTCTGGGTGGGCAGTGGCCTGGGTCACCTAGGTTTGTCTAGATAACTAATTGTTAAATAGCTTACTGTTTAATTACCATACTGTTTATGTTGGCTGTTCCTTAGCTTTATTAGTTATGTTACTGTTTGCATAACATGATCAAGCTCTTATCTGATTTTGTGTCTGATTTATATTCCGTGTGAGTTTAAAATAAAGAGAGTTCCAGTTTGCACCTAAGCTAGTGTCGTCTAGATCTAGGGTGCAATATTCTGCTATAATAACTGGTTTCTGGTTCCAGACTGGAAGAAGCTGTATCTTGACAGAGGCACCCATTCTGGGTGCTGGACTGTCTGTCACACCATCCAGCATCCTCAACTTTCCTTGCCTGGTTCAACATCTCCATCATCTGACACAGCGGTTTCTGCAGGACGAATGCCCTCTATGGTGTTTGATGAGCTTTCAACCTTATATATTCTGTGAGTTTTTGTAACCATTGTTTATTAAAGAAGTACCCAATATATAACCCATTTTCGTTTACCCGGTTGCGGCCAGTTGCGACTAGTTTTACTGTGGCAGGTTGGCTCCGCTGTGCAAAATCACATTATATTACATGATCTCGTGGGGCTTGGATGGCAGGCACATGCATGCGCACAGCAAGTGTCCTCGGAGATACCCGCAATCGTCTCACAGAGAGGAAGAACGAGGAAATGCTAATGTAAACAAGCATTTCCCCGTTCTGCCCTAGTGACAGGACACTGATCACTAGGGATGGGCTTTATGTTGGGGTCGAACATGAGTTCGACTCTAACATTGCTGTTCGTCCATTCGCCGAATAGCAAACAATTTGGGGTGTTCCCGGCAAATTCGAAGGCCGCGGAACACCCTTTAAAAGCCTATAGGAGAAATCAAAAGTGCTAATTTTAAAGGCTTATATGAAAGTTATTATCATAAAAAGTGTTTTGGGACCTGGGTCCTGCCCCAGGGGACATGTATCAATCAAAAAAAAAGTTTTAAAAACGGACTTTTTTTCGGGAGCAGTGATTTTAATAAAGCTTAAAGTGAAACAATAAAAATGAAATATTCCTTTAAATTTCGTACCTGGGGGGTCTCTATAGTATGCATGTAAAGTAGTGTTTTTTTCCCGTGTTTAGAATAGTCTGACAGCAAAATTACATTTCTAAAGGGAAAAAAAAGTCATGAAGTAATAGCGGCTATAGTGAATTGTCAGCTATAGTAAATTGTCTATGGGAGAAATCAAAAGTGCTAATTTTAAGGGTTAATATGCAAGTTATTGCCATAAAAAGTGTTTGGGGACCCGGGTCATGCCCCAGAGGACATATATCAGTGCAAAAAAAGGTTTTGTAAAAGGCCGTTTTTCCGGGAGCAAAATAACACTTCTAAAGGGAAAAAAAAAGTCATGAAGTAATAGCTGTTTTGGACCGAACAGAACCGCTCGGTACCCTTGTTTCTGTCCCCCTGGCCAAATTAACCTTCGATGTGAAAATGTGCACATTTAACCACAAATCACTGACACGGACACGTTCAGTAAGTTTGGTACTTCTGACGTTTATTTCCTGGGCTCAAAAATGATATATTGAGAGCCGGATATTTCGTTATCAAATCAAATATTGAATAAAACAAGCGTGTACAAACCACAAATTATACATATTCATTATTGTGACGAAATGTAAGCTTTGCTGGGCTATATCTGTATAAGGAGATAGCAGACTATCATAGCTAATTACGGTGTCTTATTTTCAGTTCCTGTTTGTCTTGAGTGTAGCCTCATAGGCCTGAAAATAGGTGCCGGCCTCATAGGCCTGAACGCAGCTGGACCGCACGCCACACGCTGCGGGGAAGCACTTCCTGGCTATCGGCTTCACCCATAGTGTAGTGCGATGTGTTTTTTCCCTATTGGGGAGTTTTATACTATTAAAGTTTTTAATTATACTACACTATGAGGTGGCATCTCTTTTTATGAGGGCTTTTTGCTGGTGATCCCCTTCCTGGATACGGTATAAGGTGGTAGTCCGGAACCCCTGTGAGAGAGGCATTCCATCTCAGCAACCACGGGATATCGGATAAGAGGACGGCCTTGGGACCCAAGAGTGCCTGTCACCCCTGCAGGGGTAGTGGAAGCTGGTGAGTGGGGAGCCAAAAGGGGAGCACAGAAGTCACGGATTTACCTCTGTGGGCACCAAAGTCACATAGCCGTTGGAACTTTTCTGCTGCCAATCCCACTGGGATTCACCTACTGAGAAAGGAATTTTTAATTTTGATGTCATTCACAATTTTTTCTTTTGTTTGGTTTTTTGGACTTGATTGCACTATATTGCACTTTACTGGATTGCACGGCTATATATATATATATGTGAATGCTGGGTTGTACTGCCATATATATCACTGCACTGTCGTTTATATGGTTTTGCACTGTTATATGTCATTAATTTTATACATATATATTGGATTTATCACATTAGCTGCTCAGCAACAGCACCTAGTGGTACTTTTTTGATACCATTGGTGATTCAGAGGTATATGCAATACATAAGGGATTGCATATACATATATGTACACTATATATAAAGTATTTTATATTATATGTATTCACTTTTAGAGTCTCACAGTCTTCTCATCAACTCATTTGCTTTAGTCACCGTATACGCATACTAATATCACATTCCACATCTCAATAGGGAGCGCCATACCCCCACCTACAAATTCCTGAAAATAGGTGAAATCTTAACTTTGTTCTTTGTACTTTAACTCTTGCAGTTCTGTTTCACATGTAAGGAGAAGCTGGCAGACATCTAATTTGAGCATGATTAAGGCTAATAGCTGAGTATAAGAAAATAAGCACTTATACTTATGCGATTATATTAGAAATAGGCATTTCACAATAACACTCATAATCACATTCCATTACAATAGCGGTGCTATAGTGAATTGTCTATGGGAGAAATCAAAAGTGCTAATTTAAAGGGTTAATATGCAAGTTATTGTCATAAAAAGTGTTTGGGGACCCGGGTCCTGCCCCAGGGGACATGTATCAATGCAAAAAAAAGTTTTAATAACGGACGTTTTTTCAGGAGCAGTGATTTTAATAATGCTTAAAGTGGAACAATAAAAGTGTAATATTTCTTTAAATTTCGTACCGAGGGGGGCATCTATAGTATGCCTGTAAAGTGGGGTATGGGACAGCAAAATGACATTTCTAAAAGGAATAAAAAGTCATTTAAAAGTGCTAGCGCTAGTGCCGGCTATAATGAATTGTCGGTCCGGCAATACACATAAAAGTTCATTGATAAAAATGGCATGGGATTCCCCCACAGGGGAACCCCGAACCAAAATTAAAAAAAAAAATGCATGGGGGCCCCCCTAAATTCCATACCAGGCCTTTCAGGTCTGGTATGGATTTTAAGGGGAACCTCGCGCCAAAATAAAAAAAATGGTGTGGGGATCCCCCAAAAAACAAGGGGACCACCAGATCCTGCCCCCCCCCGTGTGAATTTGTAATGGGGTACAAATGTACCCCTACCATTTCACAAAAAAAGTGTCAAAAATGCAAAAAAAGACAAGAGACGGTTTTTGACAATTCCTTTATTAATTTCTTCTTCTTTCCCTGTTTCTTCTTCCATCTTATTTCTTCTGGTCTTCCTTCCATCTTCTTCTTCTTCCTCCATCTTCTTCTTCCCCCGCGTCTTCCTCTGCTTCCTTCTCTGGTCTTCTCTTCTGGCAGCTTCTCTGTCTTCGTCCTCCGCACGATCTGCCTCAGTTGGAGTGTTCCGCTGTGTGACGCTTCTGTTGAGGTCACAATTCTTATATAATGGAGGGCGGGGCCACCCGGTGACCCCGCCCCCTCTGACGTAGGGGGATATCCCTATGGCTTTCCCTGTGTTGACAGAGGGGGGTGGGGTCAACGTGCTTACGTAAACAGGTGACCCTGCCCTCCTCTGACAACACGAGGAAAGCCATAGGCATATCCCCATACGTCAGAGGGGGCGGGGTCGACGGGTGATGTAACAAACTTGTTACATCCAGAAATGTAGCAAGTTTGTCTGAATTCTCCTAAACACAGCTACAATAAGAGTTTTGGAAATAGACTTTGACCGGATTTACTGAGGGTTTAGAGAGAGCTTTAGCTTTACAAACAATCTCTCCTTACAGACACTTTTGGTCAATAACATTATAGCCTGTTCATACATTTGGGACTATTGACGTTTTGGTGTCATATAAACCTTGCATCTCAGTTATTGTCTGTGAGACAGCTTGAGTCAACATTGAAGTTGACTAAAAAGATAATTTCACCCTTTGAAACAATGGGTTTATTTATCCACTTCTTTAATTGAAAGCTTTGTAACTTGGATTTGGAAACACAATTTTTGTCTCTTGTCAGCTGGTTTTGTTTGAGATGACATTAGTGTTCATGTTTACTCATCTTCAATACAGGATTCTGTTTCTTGATTTTAGCCGTTTAATGGGTTGTATAACTTAATCAACTATTTCTATTGGGAAGGGAAGTGCTCTCTTGGAGCACTGACTCAGTTTAAAGTCTAAATAAAAAAAATGCTTTTTTGATGTGTCTCCGCCATGACACAGTTTAGAGTTACAAAGGAGGTCTAGTGCTAAAATTATTGCTCTCACTCTGACGTCTGTGGCGGTATCGCACACGTGTGGTGCAAACACTGTTTACTTGTGGGTGTGACCTACATATGTGTTTGCTTCTGCGTGTGAGCTGGGGGGAGGGGTACTTTCATTTTTTTATTACTATTATTTATTTTATTACATTTTTTTTATTTTTACACTGTCCCTTTAATTTTTTATATCACTTTTATAAACGTCCCTTGTGATAGAAGTAAGGCATGACAAGTACTCTTTTTGGAGAGATGTGGGGTCAATAAGACCCCACATCTCTCCCCTACAATAGAAAGATATATTAAAAAAAATTGATCTGATGGCCTTGTGCTTTAAAAAAAATTAGCCATGAACTGGAAGTAACGTCACGATGTAGCTCCAGGCCTCCTAGGCCATAGAGATGAGTGAAGACCATTTTTCCTCTGCTTATCTCTATGGCCAGTCACCACACCCGCCAGATCATTTGTTGGGCTTGCCTATGAGCCAGGTAAGTCTGAGAACCACCAGAAAGCGGTGGTTCTAAAAGTGATCCAGCGGCTAATCAGCCAATCAGATCATTTTTATCAGAAAGAGCGGTGGCTGCAGAAAATTTTAACACCAGTGTTATGGCATCTAGCTATAGCCATAACCCGGTATCAAACTGAAATCTAAGGACATAAATTTGCAGTGAGGTAGGGCAAGTGGAATTCATACCGGACATAAAGGGATTGGTATAATTTGTGGGGGGAATGCCGACACTGTTTTTTTTTCTATTATCTCTTCAGGCTCCCTTTCTTACATGGCCAGGTATTCCCAGCCATATAGGGGAATATAGTCCAGGTTAAAGTTATGCTTTAAATTAAAAAAAGGAAAATAAAAACAAATGCGAACAAGTGCAACAAAGTAGTCCATAAATTGATAAAGAATCCAATACATCCCACGGTGCACTTAAGACTAGCATTATTAATTTAAGATTTAAAGTTTTTTCTGAGTCTGAGAAACTCTTATTGGACAAGAGTTTGAAGTTTGCTCCACCTAGGAGGTTGAATACGTTTCAAACTTATATGGATGTAAATAACTATGTGCTTAAGCTTTATATTGAACTATATTTAATTACTAACTCCGTCAAAGAGAATAGAATGATTTTATTTGAGTTTCAACACTCAGGTCTCTCTAATGCCTTGCTCCATCTCTGAAGGTTTTTCGGGATGCGGTCCATGTACACCTAGACCAGATTCGGATTAGAAATGTAAAATGTAAAATGAAAAAAGATTTGGAGGAAGGTTTAGATTCCCTTTGTAATAATAAAGAACTGGTCATCTGCCCTGTGAATAAAGGGGGCGGGATTGTTGTATTGGATAGAGACGACACAGAAATGCATAGGATCATACTGTAGGTGACAGTGGTACCTATACCTCCTTGAATGGGGATCTGGTCATTAGATATAAAAAAGAATTGGAAACTATAGTTAAAAATGGTTTTGAATCTAGTATTCTAAAAAAAAAAGAGAAACTATTCTTGGTACCTAAAGTGCCGCATACCCCGATTCTTACTTGCCCCCGGGCGCCCTATAGTCAGTGGCATTAATTTGGTCATGTTCTGGTCAGGCAAGTACATTGACTTCTTTTTACAACCTTTGGTGCAGAAGATGCCCTCAATATGTAAAAGATACCCGACATGTTAATAATTTACTTTCTGAGTATACACCTAAAGAGGGTATGTGGTTGGTGACGGCTGACATCACATCTCTATATAGTCACACCTCACAATCTAGGCTTAACAGCGGTAAGATACTACCTAGAACGGGATTCTGGTTTACCATTTGACCAAGTTAGATTCATTATGGAGCTTTTACAATTTGCAGCAATGCATAACTATTTTTGGTTTAACAACCAGTTTTTCCACCAGGATAGAGGAGTGGCAATGGGGGCTAGATATGCCCCTAGCCTGGCAAATCTGTTTATGGCCAAGTGAGAGGAGGATTTCAACTATGCCTAACGGAATCCTCATGTGGTTCTGTGGGCCAGGTATATAGATGTCATCCTCTCCTTCTGGGATGGTACTGGTCCACAATTGGATACTTTTTTACTTTCACTTAATAACAAAGATATATACATCTTGGTCATGAGGCAAGTATGAAATTAATTAGACTCATGTGGATTTGGCATGTTATTGCCATCATCCCTTAATATACAGAACAAACTAGAACCTCAGAGATTCTGGATTTTTAAGGCAATATAAACAAATTTTGTATAAAAATATATTGTTTATTGATGCAAAATTCCTAAAAACAGTGATCATATAGATCCAATCAGAATAGCAAAAACTAATGCAACTACATAAAATTACATATGGTATACAAATGATGGTGGCTTAGAAAGGTGGCAAATTGCAGCTGCGATTCAAACACAGAGATACATCACATAGCTCTAGGAGATAAGCAGTTGCAGAGTCTGAAGCGTTTCAAAAACATACATTAAAATTCTTCATCAGGGACAAAAAGCCACTTTCTGAAAATACAAAATTCATGTCAATACAAATTATTATTGTCTGAGGTGGATTATTTTTGATCCACCTCAGACAATCTTCCTGCACACTCTTGGGGGGCCCACTATTCCTGGTTGGACTTTATCGGCGATCTGTGTGGATGCTTTGTTTTGAGCATTCCACTCCTTCGTTTCAAGGCAATTTATTCATATTTATTTCCCTTTTTTTTTCTTTTCCGATATTACCATAAGTTAATTAATTTTCCGTTATTTCTATGTTTTGTTTTTAGGCCCTCCCTAGTCTCCTTGAAATTACTGGGGTTTTTTGGATACTACAGTGGTGGAGCCTTTTGGGTTTTGACATCCTTGTTGAGTCTTATGCTCTTGGGCCCTTTAATGCGGTGGAGAGCCCATACTGACTATGGTGATGTACCTTTAATGGAGAGATTTTTCCCTGTTACAAGAATCAACATTTCTACATGAAAGTTTTTTTCACCAGGTGTCTTGGATACGCCAAATAATGTTTTCAAATTTGTATTGACATAAATGTTGTACTTTCAGAAAGTGGCTTTTTGTCCCTGATGAAGAATTTTAATGTATGTTTTCGAAACGCGTCAGACTCTGCAACTGCTTATCACCTAGAGCTATGTCATGTATCTCTGTGTTTGAATCGCAGCTGCAATTTGCCACCTTTCTAAGCCACCATCATTTGTATACCATATGTAATTTTATGTATTTGCATCAGTTTTTGCTATTCTGATTGGATCTATATGATCACTGTTTTAGGAATTTTGTATTGATAAACCATATATTTTTATACAAAATGTGTTTATATAGCCTTAAAAATCCTAAATCTCTGAGGTTCTAGTTTGTTATGAGGCAAGTATGAAAGAAGTTAATTTCCTGGATTTAAAAATTTCTAATCGGAGAGATAGTTTTATTTCATCTGACTTCTTCAAACCTACTTATAGGAATTCGTACAGTATATACCTCTGGACAGCTGTCTTCATGACTCATGGCTCAAGTCGGTGCCTAAGAGCCAGTATATGAGGTTGAGGCATAACTGCACAGAGGTAGACGAATTTAGCGCTCAGGCTAACATCTTGACTAGTAGATTTGTGAAAAAAGGGTACAATTTGGAGTCCCTCCAGTCTATTGCAAGCCAGGTGGGTGCAATGGCTAGGTTGTATCTACTAGTTGAGAAATCCCCCAACAAAAGAAATAATTTGCTGCTGAAGCCATTTATCACCACCTTTTTGATCCGACATCACAGCATAAAGCTCCTTATTCGTAATCATTGACATATATTGGGTAATGATTGAGTCATAAAAACTTCTCTGCCTGATAAACCACAATTCATTTTTAGGGGTGCCCCTTCCCTTAGGGACAAGATTGCACCCAATGTTTTTAACCCTACTACTAAACAATTATGTTTTTTTTCCAAATCTTACAGGTTATTATCAGTGTAAATTTCAGGTGTGCTCCTGAAATGGATGCCGGAGCAGGAGGATGAATGGTTTTCTCTTGGCCAGCACATCAGTTGGTTTTGGGATTAAGCCATTGAGCACATGCTCTACTATGGGAGTAGTATACTTGCTGCAGTGCCCATGTGGGTTGCAATACGTGGGCAGGACTAAGCGGGTGCTGTAGGTATGGTTAAAGGAGCATATCAGCAATATCAAAAAAGGCTTTAAATATCATTTGGTGTCTAAACACTATGCTATCCACCACAATAGAGATCCCAATACTATCTTTCTTGGTATTGATAAATTTAGTGCTTATTGGAGGAGTAGTTTTTTGGTTAGAGAAACATCTAGAATGGAAATGTCGTGGATACATAGGATCATGTCAAATGTTCCTTATGACTTGAATGTGAATGTTGATGTGAATGCCTTTATTGATAACTCTTGAGGTCTAATTCCTGTTCTGTTTTAATAGATCATTTATTCATTTTACTGTTTTTTGTGAACTTGTTCTGAGTTTTGATCATCAGTCAATATTGATGTGATAATTCTTCTAATAATTATTGTCTTTGCCAATACGACTTTGAGAGAATTACATTGGAGATTGAATAATCTCTCTTTCAGGTTTTTTTTCAGGTGTTTCTCTTTGTAAGGATTTTTGTTTTTGGAATTTCATTTTAAATAACAGAGTACTTTAGTTAATAAGTATAAAACAATTTTTACATTTTTTTTATACAACTTTTTATTAACAGGGTTTTTGACAAGGAGACTATTTTGTGGCTACCCTTAGGAGCCACACAGTATATTGGTTCATCATGATAACATTAGGAATTTAAACCAATTGGACTCATCCGCAAATGTTTTTTATTTGTATTTTTATTTTGTTGTTATGATGTTCATTTCCAGTAGAGGCCACTGGTGTTCTCTGCAGTGGGTGTCCCCTTATATAGTTTTAGTCACCTTCCAGTTTTATTACATTTGTAGTGGAGGATTTGAGTGGTCTGTTTACTGCAAGGTTACAAATTATACTGAACCGATTATGGCTGTTTTGATGAAGATTATCAAGTACGGTTATTGTTTTTTTCTGCATAATTATTTACATTCCGTAGACATGTTTTCTTTCAAAAGGATTTTTTATTTTTCTGTTCAAACTTTTTTATTGAAAAGAAGATATAATGTTTAACAGGCATTACATATGTCATACATAGTACTAGGTATTGTACATTTTTACCCCAGTGGGGGTTGTGGTATAATAATTTTCTGGAGTAAGATATAAAGACAAGTCCGGGGACAAACTTTTCGCAGAGATAGCTGTGTACATAGTATAACATTTTCCTATTACGGTTAGTTATAAAAAGAACAATAATGAAAGTTGAGTGTTAGAACTTTCACATGGAAAGTAGATCTGCGGGCATATGTAAAATTAAAGATTGGTAGACTTTGGATAATCTACAATAAAGTTACCTGTAAAAAGAACGTAAGTGGAGAAAGAGAGTGAGAAGGAGGAAATCAGAAGGATGAAAGCTATAGGAAAGATAGAGAAAGATTGGGGGATGATAGGGGGGGGGCGGGTAGGTCGGGGGGAGCGCAGGAACATCCAGTTCACCGACACGTCTGTCTGTATTTATGGTGGGCTGCTTAAGGTTTGAGGAGGGTCTTATCAAAATCTGGGAACAATAAGTGTTCAGTCCAGGGTTTCCAAATTTTGAGGTGTTGGGGGATCCTATCAAGTATTGTGGCTTCTATTTTGCTGTGAATCATAGCCTGGGTAACCCTATTTTTGACCTCAGCTAAGGAGAGTTTCGGGGTTTTCCAGGCCCTAGCTATTGTCTGTTTAGCTGCTGTTGTGAGCTGAAGGAAAAGGCGGGTCTGAGATCTGGTGAAATCTGATGGGATAAGATTCAATAGTGCTATAGCAGGGTCCGGATCAATTCGTTGTTGAAAAAGTGTGGAGGCCATTTGGAATATCACTGCCCAAAGTTCCTGAGCTATTGAGCAGGTCCACCATATATGTGCATGGGTACCTCGCTCCTTACAGCCGCGGAAACAAGTCGCTGGATAATTTGGGAGAAATTTTGATATTTAGATATCCTGGCAGGAACTAGATACCACCTCATAAGTACTTTGTAGTTTGCCTCTTGTGCGATTACATTTTGGGAGGATAATTTCGTATTGGACCAAATGTCAGACCAGTCCTCTGCATCAAGGTCTAATGCGAGGTCTGTGGACCACTGCGCAGCGTACGAGGGAAGGCTGGTTGGGGGAGAGGTCAGATGAGCATATAGAAGAGAAATTAGACCAGGGGCGTGAGGGTCGGAGTTGCAAATCCCTTCAAAAATGGATTTATCATCTAATGAAGTATGTGTACCTATTGTTGTTTGGATAAAATGGGATATCTGTAGGTATCGAAAGACTTCTGTGGAGGGAATATCAGCTAGGTTTTATAATGAGGCAAACGACTTTATATCGGATCCGGAAACAAAATCGGATATGCGATATAGTCCCGCCCTATGCCAGACTTGAAATGAGCTCGGATTAACTTGGGCTGGGTAGAATTTCGGATGGTCTAGATAAGAAAGTAATGGAGAATGTGGGGATTGTAGTTTAAAGGGGCCTCGGAGTTTGTCCCATAGCTTAAGAGAGTGTCTCGTTATGGGGTTACTAATTGAGCCACGAGTCGTGGGGGGCAACCATAGTAAGTTAGATATTTTAAGTGGGTGTAGGTCAATAGCTTCCAGACTGACCCAAAGTGGGATTTCAGTTTGTGCATGATACAGTGTAATTTGGGCCAGCTGGGCGGCGTGGTAGTATCCCATAAAATTGGGAAGACCTAACCCCCCTTTAAGTTTACTACGAAGCAGAACTGTTTTGGACACTCCAGGTCTAATTGGGCCCCAAATATATTTGGACACTTTGAATGATTTGATGATAGTACGAGGGAATTGGAATCGGAAGGACTCTATATAAATAAAGCAGCTTTGGAAGTAAGGACATCTTTACAGCCGCTATCCGGCCCAACCAAGAGGTACATATCGGACGCCACGCTTCTAATAGGGCTGTTAGGTGTTTTAACATGGGGAGATAGTTGGTTCTAAAAAGGTGAACCGGGTCGCTGGTTAGTTTAATACCAAGGTAAGGTATAGACGCTGGAGCCCAAGTAAATGGGAAGAATGCCTTTATATGGTCTAATTCAGACTGTGGCAAAGATACGTTGAGAGCCTTCGATTTAGTTTGGTTAACTTCCAGACCTGAGATTAGGGCAAATTTGTCTAGGATATGAATTAGGTTGGGGAGTGTAGTTCGAGGAGAAGTGACGAATAGTAGTGCGTCGTCTGCAAATAAGCATAACTTGTGTGAAGTAGAGGCTATATCAAGGCCTTTGATGTTTGGGTTTGCCCTTAGAAGGGCTGCTAGGGGTTCTATCGCCAGTGCGAATACAAGGGGGGAGAGGGGGCACCCCTGTCTAGTACCTCGTAGGATTTGGAAACAGTCTGAGTAGTATCCTGAGTATTTAACATAAGCTTGTGGTTGGTTATATAAGGAATTAACCCATTGTAAAAAATTGGGACCAAACCCCCATCTCTGGAGTACATAGTTAAGATAGGGGATCAGGCGTGTTCGAGCTAGGTGTTGAAGCAAAATCACGTGTTGAATGTTGTCACTAGCTTGGCGTTTAGGAATGAATCCAACTTGGTCTTTATGTATAAGGCCACCTATGATTGGGTTGAGGCGTAACGCCATAATCTTGGCTAATATCTTTATGTCCAAATTAAGTAAGGATATGGGCCTGTAGTTGGACCATAAGGAGTTGTCTGTGTTAGGCTTGGGTATCATAGAAATAATGGCTGTCAACGTATTTCGGCCAAAGGAGTGTTGTTTGAGGAGAGAATTAAAGGTGTTAGTAAGAAGGGGGGCTAGAGTGGGAGCAATTTTTTTAAAGTAAGAGCTAGATAAACCATCGGGGCCAGGTCTTTTGTGAGGTTTAAGAGATTTTATGGCAAAAAGAACTTCATCAGACGTAATGGGGCATTCCATAGACTCTCTGTTAGCCTGTGATAATTTTGGCAGGGTGATGTTTCGGAACAATGATTCAGCTTGTGTCGCCGAGAATGTGCGTGTCGGAGTATATAATTCAGCTAACTTCCTACGGAATTCTGCAAGTACTTTAACAGGATTACTCGTGAAGTTATCCTTGGCCAGTTTGAGTCTGATAGGATTATGCACCCTTTCCGGTCGACGGAGTCTTAGTGCCAGGAAGGTATCGGGCTTGTTAGCTTTTGTGTAGATTGTGTGATTAAATCTCCGAATGGTTTTATCTGCTGATTCAGCTAAAATTAGATCTAATTCAGCTTTCGTTTTTTCTAGTGAGATCCTATGGGGTTCAGTAGGAGCAGATTGGAATTGGAGGAAGAGGCGATGATACTCAGCTTCTAATTGTTGGGTTTTAAGTTTTTTTATCCCTTTTGAGTTGGGTGGATACGGATATACAGGTCCCTCTAATCATGGGTTTGTGGGCCTCCCATAATAGGACAGGCGAGATATCAGGTGTGGCATTATGTTGTAAATATTCCTTGAGGGCTAGTTGTATATCAAAGCAGTAGGATTGGTTGGTCAAATGTGCCTCATTTACACACCATTGTGGTCTTGGGGTATCAGGGAGGAGACTGTTGTGACTACTGCGCAGTGGTCTGACCAAGTGATTGGGTGTATGTTTGAATGGAGCAGGGTTGGCGAGGATGAAATTGGTATAAAGATGTGATCAATCCTTGAAAAGGATTTATGTGGGTAGGAATAGAAAGTATAGTTTTTCTTAGCAAGCAGGTTGCATTCTCTCCAAGTATCCAGTAGGGAGGCTTGTTGGAAGAGTTTGCGAAATGTCATAGAAGAGGAATAATGTTCAGGGGCATAGGGGGACTTATCTAGGTGTGGATGTAGTACTTGGTTGGAATCGCCACATAGAAAGAGGGTACCTTTGCAGTGTGCTCGTATCACTTGTAGGAGATGGGAGAAGAAGGGGTTGGGGTTAGTATTGGGAGCGTAATAGGAGACAACAGTGGTTGTCACATCTTGTATTTGCCCAACTAAGATAATGTAGCGACCTTCGGGGTCTTTAATTTCATTAGTTAAGATAAACGGAAGGGTGCAGTGGAATGCAACAAGAACACCCCGTTGCTTAGTGGCTGCAGAGGCAGTGAACACTTGGGGGTATTTGGAACTAAAGTATTTAGGTGTTGCTTGGGTAGAAAAGTGAGTTTCCTGCAGAGCTATTATGCCAGCCTTCAGGGATGCAAAAGTACGGAAGGCCTTAACCCTTTTGTTAGGAGAGTTAAGTGTCACGGCAGGCAAGTCACCTCCGTCCGCCGGGCCGCTGGGCGCATGCGCGGGGGGTTACTGCTGAGACGTGCACCCGTGCGCGGCCTGATGGTACGGCGCGCGCGGGTGCACGGCGGCCCGCGGGTGCGCGCCGTCGCCCGTGCGGGTGCCCGGTAGCGCGTCACGCTGACGCGCTCACTGGGAGGTACTTTAGACGACACCAGCACCCAGTCGGGTTGCTGGTTTGTCGTCAGCTTCCCTGCCTGTGTTTGTATACCTTGCTTGCTGTTACCTGTTGATATCGACCCTCTGCCTGGATACCTGACTACTCTGCTTGCTTAATACCCTGACCCTCTGCCTGGATACCTGACTACTCTGCTTGCTTAATACCCTGACCCTCTGCCTGGATACCTGACTACTCTGCTTGCTGGATACCCTGACCCTCTGCCTGGACACCCGACCACTCTTGCTTGTTAATACCCTGATTCTCTGCCTGGATATAGTCCACCTCTTGCTGCTGCCATCCTGACCTCTGGCCTGTTAAAGGATCACTCCAGACCAGTTGGACTTCCTGTCCTCTGCCTTGCTCTCAACTATACCTTCCACGGGGCTGACACCCCCTCGATCCCCTCAGTTCCAAGGACGTTCTTGCCATCAGCTTGTTTTCTCTTAACCTCTTCCCTTGCACCCTCAGGCACTTCCTCAGAAGACTCTCCACTCAAGTCATTCTACAGCTTACCGGAGACCCGTGCCTCTGCGTGCCTCCGATCCCCTGTCTCACTCTCGGGGGTTCGGGTGCGCGTGGTCGTAAGGGCAAGCCGCTCTCGGCATCTCGGCCTTGGTGAGTATTGGCGTGACAGTACAAACCAGCCAGATGTCCGAGGCCGACAGAGCGCGCTCTCCCTTGGAGATCTTATGCCAACAAGTCTCCGCCTTGGCTGATTCAGTACAGAGGCTACAAGAGGGATACACACAAGTGGATAGCCGCCTCCAACAACTGACGGGGGCCCTTCCCCCTGCTGCTGCAGCTCCAGCACCTAGTAATGAAGGACCGCTCCCTCAGGCCACTGCTAGTCCTACAGTAGTAATGGCACTTCCGGAACCTAGGGTTCCCACTCCGGAACGGTTCTCAGGGGACCGTAAAAAGTTCAGGGCCTTCAAAAACGCATGCACTCTTTACTTCGCGTTGCAACCTCGAACCTTCGCATCAGAAGTGGTCAAGGTGGGATTTGCAATTTCCCTGTTGTCAGAGGAACCTCAGGCCTGGGCACACAGCCTGATGGAATCAGGAAGTCTGGTGCTTAATACTATTGATACCTTTTTTGAAAGTATGGCCCAACTATATGATGATCCACAGCGTATGGCCACCGCTGAAAATATCTTACACCGTCTAGTCCAGGGAAGGAGACCAATTGAGGACTACACGGTGGAATTCCGTAAGTGGGCGGCCGACACTAACTGGAATGAGCCAGCCTTACGTCACCAGTATCGCCAAGGTCTGTCGGAACTCCTCAAGGATGAATTAGCCAGGATGGAGACTCCCGCATCATTAGAGGAATTAATTCAGGCAGCAACCAAATTAGATCGGCGTTTGAGGGAACGTCGGTCTGAGCGATTCCAAAATCCTCGCCCAGCATGGGCAACCCCAAGACCCCAACCCGTTCCAGGATCTTCACCCATTACAGCTGGGTCTACTGCACTTTCTGATCCCGAACCGATGCAGCTGGGTTTAGTACGCCCACCGCTAACCTCAGAGGAGAGACAGCGTAGACGGCAGTCCAACTTGTGTCTCTATTGCGGGGGTGCCGGCCACTTCCTGCGCAACTGCCCGATAAGGCCTAGTAAGTCCTTTCAACCTAAAACAATGACCTACCAAGATAACAATTCCTCTAAATCTTATGTGATGTTGTTTATCTCGTTACAGCTACCGGAAGGGGAATCCCGCCTCCCGGCGATCATTGATTCCGGCGCATGTAGCTGCTTTATGGACGCTGCCCTGGCCCGAACCTTGCATGTGCCTCTACAGCTTAAGACGCAACACTTACAAGTCCACTTGGCAGATGGGTCTCTTCCCAGTTCAGGCCTAATCACCCAGGAGACTCAACCTATCCTAGCCACTACCGAGTCAGGACACCAAGAACTTTTACGCTTAGACCTCATCCACTCTCCCATGTTCCCAGTCATTCTGGGATTACCTTGGTTACAAGCCCATGACCCTCTTATCCAATGGAGCTCGAAGACGGTCTCTTTTCCTTCCGCCTACTGTTCTCAACACTGCCGCCCTCAGAGATCCCAGATCTGTGCTACGATCTCAGCTCCTCCGATTGACCTCCAGCATGTTCCCCAGGAGTATCACGAGTTTCAAGAAGTCTTCAGCAAACAAATGGCCGATTGTCTTCCACCTCATCGGCCATACGACTGCCCAATCGACCTGTTGCCAGGATCAGAAATTCCTTTTGGGCGTATCTTCCCTCTTTCCGAAACAGAGCTGGAGGCTCTTAAACAATATATAGATGAGAATCTGAAAAAAGGGTTCATCCGTCCCTCATCTTCACCTGCCGGAGCAGGTATCTTTTTTGTCGGTAAGAAGGACGGTTCCCTTAGGCCCTGTGTGGATTACCGGCAGTTGAATAACATTACTGTCAAAAATCGGTACCCGTTACCGCTCATTCCAGAGTTATTCCAACGCTTTAGGTCAGCCAGAATCTTCTCCAAGTTGGATCTCCGAGGGGCGTACAACCTTATCCGAATCAGAGCTGGGGATGAGTGGAAGACAGCTTTCAGGTCAAGGTTCGGGCATTTCGAATACTTGGTGATGCCCTTTGGGCTCTGCAATGCTCCGGCTACGTTTCAACACCTAGTGAACGACATTTTCCGCAAATACCTAGATGACTTCCTCGTAGTCTACCTGGATGATATCCTAATTTTCTCCCCTACATTGGAACTGCACAGGGATCACGTCAAAACAGTTCTGACCATTTTGAGACAGCACAAGCTTTACCTAAAAAAGGAGAAATGCGAATTCGAAAAATCAGTTGTGCAATTTCTAGGGTTTATCATTTCAGCAAACGGAGTGGAGATGGATCCTCAAAAGATACAGGCTATTCAGGAGTGGCCAGCCCCCTCTGATAAAAAAGGGGTTCAACGCTTTATCGGATTCGCTAACTTCTATCGGAAGTTTATTGTCGGATTCTCTACTATAGTGGCACCCATCACTCAGCTAACACGCCGGCACGGATCATTCCAGTGGTCCCAAGCAGCACATGAAGCTTTCATGAAGCTAAAGGATCTGTTCAGTTCCGCTCCTATTCTCCGGCATCCTGATCCTTCCCATCCGTTCGTGTTGGAAGTGGATGCATCAGAAATAGCCACGGGGGCAATCCTTTCTCAGAGACAGGGACCCAAGGCCATCTTACACCCAGTTGCATTCGCTTCTCGGAAACTCAGTGCGGCAGAATTAAATTATGACGTAGGTGACAGGGAACTGTTGGCCATAAAATTTGCCCTGGAGGAATGGAGGTACTTACTTGAGGGGGCGCTCCATCCGGTGATGATTTTCACCGATCACAAGAATCTTGAGTACCTCCGAACAGCAAAACGCCTCAAACCCAGACAAGCCCGTTGGGCCCTGTTCTTTTCGCGCTTCAATTTCCACATCTCTTACAGACCTGGCAAAAAGAATGGTAAAGCGGACGCTCTCTCCCGAATGTTCTCAGCAGAACTCCAGACCTCAGAACCAAGTACAATTCTAGCACCTCACAACTTTCTTGGCTTGACACAGACAGACCTGATATCTTCGATCAAGAGATCATCCGATACATGTACCGATCCAGAGGTACAATCCCTAAGGAAAGATGAGGGTCTCTTTTGGGTCCGGGACAAAATTTTTGTGCCTCAACAAACCCGGTTAACCACTCTCAAGATGTGCCACGATCATAAATTGGCTGGCCACTTCGGGGTTAGGAAGACAGCTGACTTAATCTCTCGCTCCTTCTGGTGGCCGGGTTGGAGACGGGATTGCAGCGAATATGTGGCCTCTTGTCTCCGTTGTCAGCGCAGCAAAGGTCAGAACGCCAGATCCTGGGGCTTACTTAAACCGCTCCCTATTCCGGAACGACCATGGTCCGACGTGTCCATGGACTTCATTGTGGATCTGCCAGCCTCAGAAGGCTTCACTACCATTTTTGTTGTGGTCGACCGTTTGTCCAAAATGGCCCACTTCCTACCCATGATCGGTACTCCCTCCGCAGCTGAAACAGCCAATGTTTTTCTGAAGGAGATCATAAAGCTGCACGGGGTACCAAAGAATATAGTGTCTGACAGAGGTGCGCAATTCACATCCAAATTCTGGAGGGAACTTTGTAAGGCCCTGGATATTAGAGTATGCCTCTCATCAGCCTATCATCCGCAGAGCAACGGCCAAACGGAGAGGACAAATCAGACTTTGGAGCAGTATCTCCGTTGCTTTTGTTCAGGATCCCAGGATGATTGGTCAAAACTTCTTCCATATGCAGAATTCGCGTATAATAACTCAGTTCACGCGGCTACCAACCAGACGCCCTTCTGGGCCAACTGTGGGTTCCATCCCACGTTCTTGACTAAGGACATTCCTGAGGTAACAGTTCCTGCAGTACAGGACAGAATAATATCCTTACAAGCCAATTTTCAGGAGATTCAAAGCATGTTACGAAAAGCTCAGAGGATCTACAAGGAGCAGTATGACAGAGGCAGGAAGGAGAATCCAAAATTTAGCATAGGGGAAGAGGTTTGGTTGTCCACCTCCAACCTCAAGCTGCAGTTACCATCCCGAAAACTAGGACCTAAATTTATTGGTCCTTTCCCTATCAAGAGGATTATCAATCCTGTGGCCATGGAATTAGCCTTGCCCAAAACGTACAGGATCCACCCTGTCTTTCATGTATCTTTATTGAAGCCTGTTGCATCCAGTCCATTTCCAGAAAGAGGAGAGGTTCCTCCCCCACCAACCAGGGTGGACGGTGAGAACGAGTTCGAGGTGGAGGCTATCTTGGGTTGTAGAAGGAGAGGCAGACAGCTACAATACCTGATCCAATGGAAGGGATACCCACCTGAAGACAATTCATGGGAACCTGCGAAGAACCTACATGCTCCTCGTTTGATTCAAACCTTTCATCAAAACCATCCGGAGTTGATGTCTAGCTTGGGCGTCCGGTGTCCGCCCTTAGGAGGGGGGCACTGTCACGGCAGGCAAGTCACCTCCGTCCGCCGGGCCGCTGGGCGCATGCGCGGGGGGTTACTGCTGAGACGTGCACCCGTGCGCGGCCTGATGGTACGGCGCGCGCGGGTGCACGGCGGCCCGCGGGTGCGCGCCGTCGCCCGTGCGGGTGCCCGGTAGCGCGTCACGCTGACGCGCTCACTGGGAGGTACTTTAGACGACACCAGCACCCAGTCGGGTTGCTGGTTTGTCGTCAGCTTCCCTGCCTGTGTTTGTATACCTTGCTTGCTGTTACCTGTTGATATCGACCCTCTGCCTGGATACCTGACTACTCTGCTTGCTTAATACCCTGACCCTCTGCCTGGATACCTGACTACTCTGCTTGCTTAATACCCTGACCCTCTGCCTGGATACCTGACTACTCTGCTTGCTGGATACCCTGACCCTCTGCCTGGACACCCGACCACTCTTGCTTGTTAATACCCTGATTCTCTGCCTGGATATAGTCCACCTCTTGCTGCTGCCATCCTGACCTCTGGCCTGTTAAAGGATCACTCCAGACCAGTTGGACTTCCTGTCCTCTGCCTTGCTCTCAACTATACCTTCCACGGGGCTGACACCCCCTCGATCCCCTCAGTTCCAAGGACGTTCTTGCCATCAGCTTGTTTTCTCTTAACCTCTTCCCTTGCACCCTCAGGCACTTCCTCAGAAGACTCTCCACTCAAGTCATTCTACAGCTTACCGGAGACCCGTGCCTCTGCGTGCCTCCGATCCCCTGTCTCACTCTCGGGGGTTCGGGTGCGCGTGGTCGTAAGGGCAAGCCGCTCTCGGCATCTCGGCCTTGGTGAGTATTGGCGTGACAGTTAAGTCCCTTAACATTAAGGGAAAGTATATTCAAGGGGGCCATTTAAGCACTTTGGGAGAAAGATTATTGGGAAGATATTTGTGGTTCACGCTGTCCCCCCAACCTAGTGGGGACCAAGGAGGAAAAGAAAAGCAGAGAGAGAAGTAAAGAGAGGGAGGAAAAGAGGAAACAAGGAACAGTGGATAGGTTTTGCAGGTGAAGTGAGTAAGTGTAATAACACTTGGTGCGTTGGACTTTTTAGCCCAACAAGTAGATGCCCGCACCTCCAAACCAGCCGGCTGGGAAGGAAGCCATTGCATCTTTCAGGGGGAAGCAGTGACAGTTCCCCACCGCAGACTGAGACAAAAAATATAAACATTATAAATCTCAGACAGTCCAAACAGTTTGTGTTAAGGAATTACTAATGTACACAATTGTAACATATAAATACTAGACCCACCTAGTGGGAAAACTCAGTGCCATAAAATCAGAAAAAAGATAAAGATATAAAAAAGGGGTAAGGAAAAAAGGGGAGGGAGAGGAGGGAAAAAAAAAGGGGGGGGGGGAATGGGGTAAGAGAGGAAGGACAAGCAAGAAGGGAGGGGAGAAAAGGAAAAAGGAGGGGGGGTAAGGGTGGGGAGGCAGGGAAAGGGAGAAAAAAAAAGGGTGGAAAGTGGGGTTGGGAGGAGAGAGACAGATGGCACAGTAAAAATAAAGATTACCAGTGATTTTTCAAACGTGTAAAGGAGGTCATCATAGCAATATTCTTTACATTCCGGTAACTAACACCTTCCGAATCCCAACTAGAGGTTAAGGGAGAAAACAAGTAATGAAGGAACAATAACATAACATTAGAGAGTTAGCAACCTCAAAGCCTTAGATTGCTGTTAAGGGCTTGTGTGGACCCAAAAAAAATAGTAAAAGGAGAGAACAAGAGTGAGTGGAACCCATTAAAAGGATGTATCCAAAATATTTGCCCCAAAAAAGAAAAAAAGAAAAGAATAAAAGAATAAGGGGGACGTGTTCGGTGCATCTCATCTTGGGAGGAGTTCCTTCAGGTGTAAAAATGCCTGTACACTGTAACAGTGTGAAATCACTTCAGTTTTTGGTCCATGTGATGATAATCACATGACCAAAAGATCTCTTGTGGTGTTAAAGATGATCCGTGATTAACCAAAATTCAGTCAGCGAGATGTGTGAGATTTTGGATCAAACAGACTTGCTTGGCGAGATGGGGTTCCCTTACGGATCGAAGAGGGGCCTTGCTGATACTGCTTTGGCGTGGTGGTATAAGGGTGGTATGTTGAGCGTGCTGGCGTATGCGGCAGTGCAGTCTCAGGTTGGTGAAGAGGAGGGGACAGATGAAGCAATTCAAGAAGGCTTTGCAGCGATTCTGGAGAGGTGGAGGAATGTTGCTGCCCCTGATATGTAAATTTAAGGGAGAAAGGGAAGCGCCAGGTATATTTTATCTGATGCTGTATCAGAATTTGCAATTGCGGCTTCATGGCACGGCGTTTAGCTATGGTGAGTGGTGCCAAATCAGAAAAAAGTTGGTAATTGTGATCTTGGAACTGGAGAGCGTCTTTGTTACGGGCAGCTGTGAGAAGTTGCTCCTTTGTGCGGAAAAAATGTAGCTTGATTAATATATCGCGTGGGGGGCCGTCTTGCTGGCGACGGGTGAGCGCTCTGTGGATTCTATAAAATTCCAGGCGTTCAATAGGTATGGAGGGGCAGAGTTCTTGGAAGAGGGCTGTAGTAAAGGATTGTATGTCGTCAATCACTTCAGGGATACCTCTGAGGCGTAAATTGGACCTGCGTGAACGATTTTCCTCATCCTCCAGGCGTGATAATAACGTGGCATTTTCCTCACGAAGGGCCGCCTGTTCCTGGACATGCTCTTGAATAGTGAGCTCTATGTCATCTACCCTTGTTTCCAGGTCTGCTGTGCGCTGTCCTAGCTCCCTTATCTCACGTGATAGTCTGTTGGTGATTTGATCAGATGTAACTTTTAGGGCCTTGTTAAGCATCTTTTCCATATGTTTCAGGAAATCAGGCTGTGACATACCTGGTTGTGAAGGAGCAGGGGAGCCGCTGTATGTAGGATGTGTATCCTCATCTTCCTCGCTGTCTGCTCGGTCAGATCTGGCTGGAGATGCAGCGTGTTGTGCAGCGAAAGCTTTCACCGCCATCTTGGACGAGGCGCGGGCCAGGGCCTCCTTAATCGGTTTGGGCTTGTTTTTACCCCTGTGTCCCGTTAAAACCATCCCGGTTGTAGCTCGGGATTTGCAGGAGGGGATCGCTTGATGTCTGGAACGTTGAGACGGTCTGAGGGCGGTGTAGTGTCTCGAGTCTGCGGCGGGGAATGCGGAGCTCTAAGATGAAGCATCCTCCATGTTAAGCTTTGCGCATGCGCCCCAGATTTTTTATTTTTCAAGAAAAAAACAACATTATAATACATACACTTAAAGCTGTGAGACAGTATCAGACATATTCGGAAAACATTAAAGTGGAGTTGATGATCATGGTACTAACAAGCTGATAAGCCCTACCCATGAGAATCACATTATGCTCCTGTCTTCGTTGTTGGGGGAACCACTCTGGGAGTCTGAAGAGCACTCCAGGCACCCCAAGGCTAGGGTCCCAAGTAACTGATCAAGAAGGGACCGGGGGAAAAGCCAACACGGAGACAGGAGGAGACTGATCACCTCTAAAACAGTAAGACACTTTTGATATCTCGTATATCTAGTCTACTGTTTATTCTGTACCCGTGGCTGGTCAATCTCTGTGCCCATATCGGCTTCCTGCGGCCCTCAAAGACAGGTATTAATCTTGCCTCAAGTCTGTTGATAAGTTAAGGAACCTGCAATTATATCTACTGCCTTTTTTGTTCTATTCTGTTTGTTCTGGTCAAGTTTGTGTTTTGTGGTGGCTGTTGGGAGTTAGGGATTGCTTATATAGTCACGAATGATGGATGAAATTAGTTAGTGTGGTTTAAACTTCTCCTGGGACCAGAAGAAAGCATCAAGGAGTGGTTAAACTTCTCCTGGGGGAATAAATAATTGTGCGGCAAAGCACAGGTACAGGTACAGTAAGTACGGGAAACGAGGAGGGGGCGTCAGGAACATGCACAGTGTGGGGGATCCCATGGCAGTTTGAGTAATCCTGTACTTCACTGCAGTTGTCACATAGTTTGTTGTTGGTTGATTATGTCATGTCCTAAATGTGTTTGCAAACTGTTATGTGGCATACATGAAGGAGGCTGGGGTTGGTTAAAGTGGTAGAGCCAGGATATAAGAGAGAAGTTCTTGGTTACAAACCCTTGTTAGCGGAGATCACAGATGTGTTGGTATTTAGATTAAACGTACATTATCCAGTTAAACTTGAAGTTGGCAAGTCACCACAGGCTATAGAAAGTGACGTTAGAAGAAGGGGACATGCAGCCGAAAGGTGTCCGTCGCAACTTCAACAATCAGAACAGTTTGAAGAGGAAGGAAAAAAATAGAGTGAGGAATTTGGGCATGGTTCTGGGAAATGTAGATGACATTTAAAGTGGTATCAAACAACAACCCAAATGGCAAAATATGCGCTCGCTCCTATACAATCTGAGCAGCTACCACAGCACTAGAAAATTGCGCACATACTAAATAAAAAACAAAACGTGTAGCGCTAAAATGAAAACAGAAGGAATAAACAACTGTAAACTGATAAGGTGTAGAACCAGTATGCTATAAACAACTACATTTGGATATCTCATGATATGTAGGAATTAGGAACAGTGCAAAGTCCATGTATAGAACATAGATGAATACTTTTTGTATGTGATGTGTGAACCACCTTCACCAAAGTAAAATTCTATAGTCTTTAAATAAAGTCCAAAATTGGATAATTTGTAAATCGGCTCTGAAACATCACCCCACGGTGTCTTCACACACATGCAAACCACTCTGTGGTGGAGTTGGTAAAATTGAAGGCTTACCGGAGGGTTTGAACCCAAAACAGCATATACTGTAAGGGTCAAACCGGCTTTTATTGCTTAGTGGCAATGGTGGGAAGACCTTGGCGGCGTGTAGCGATCCCAGAGAGTTCATAAATTCGTGTCTCCTCCGATCATGACATAGGATCACCCCGTTTGTAGCTCATATAGAATATGAAAGAAGCCACATAGTGTGATACCATAAAAACCGTAATTTATTTAAAAGGAAATACACTTACATGATAAAGTTGTAAAAAAGCGCTTGTACATAAAAGAGGCAGCAGTGGAGTCCTCCCGACGCGTTTCGTCTGAGTAGACTTCGTCTTGGGGTGACATTTAAAGTGGTGCATTGAATATTAGTTACTGTACTCCTTATCTGTTTGTTAAATGTCTTGTTGAGAGCAATAAGTAGTCACGTATTACTCGCCTCGCTCCCCTACCTGTGGACACCTGAGTGGACAGGGATGTGACTGGTCTACATTTTGGGAAGACACGTGTAAGGAGACTTGCACGGCAGTCGAACACTGTAGATGTTCCTTTCTCTCTCTTTTTTTATCCATTTTGTCCTCGTTAACTTGAGTCTTGAGACTGTGATATGGTCTGAACCGGTATGAGGTGACGGATAGAAGATTGTCGGACCCTTGAGTCCAGGACAGCCTTGTGACCCATCTAAAATCCTGAGCAGACACACATAAATATCCCAGTCATCAAGACAGAATGTAGAAAGGTAGTGTTATATATTGGAAGGTGTTCCGAAAGAGGACAGGTGGTGGTCAGAGGATTGTCGGACCCTTGAGTCCAAGACAGCTTCATAAAACCACCATACAAACCCTGAGCGTGGACACATAAACTTCCCAATAGCTAACGATGGGGCAGAAATTGGAGAGGGTAGTTTGGCTTGTGATTTGGTATTAGAGCGAGAAGGAAAGGGTGTTGTAAAAAAAAGAGAAGGAAGTTGGCAAAAGTGTGTGGGGTTGATATGCATTTGGGCAAAAGGCTACAGGTAGATGAATGGCATACTGTTTTGAAACATAAAAAAGGTCTGTTGTCAGATCATGGGTTGCTACAAACAGCAGACGCTTGGTTCAAAGTTGCAAAAGCTATTCATGAAGAACGCTTGGTTCAAAGTTGCAAAAGCTATTCCTGAAGAAAGGTGGACAGAATAGGAAATGTGTTGAAATGGTTGTATTGTGTATGTGTACAAAAAGCCAGAAAAGGGGTCAAAATCAAAGACAGACAGCCAGCCACCGCCCTATAATGGCGTCTGGACCCCAGGAAGTAGACACTCCCTTTTGTCTACCGCCCCTCTGCTACAAGTGACAGAGGAGCCTCTGACACATTCCCGCTGTGCTTAATAGTAGACAATGTACACTTGTCTTTGTACGGCTCAGGTGGTTGCTGCCACACACGCCCGACTCAAACTGTACCACCTGCACCACCGCCCCCCTGAAACCTACCTACATATATCCAGTGATAGACCAGTCCTCGGTATCGTATTACAAGGCCCAACCTACCCCATTAATGACAAGTGTACATTCTGGGGAAGACTCGGACAGCTCCCAGGGGGGCAACGCAGACACTCAAGCCTCAGGAGGTTCCCCCCTTGGCCCTCCTGCCCTAATAGACCTGGGACTAGGGACTCAGACTCAGCCCAGCCTAATGCTAATGGACCAGAGTCACGCCAGCCCTGCCAGGATGCACCAAGCTGACAGGCATGCCAGAACAGGTACAACCCCAAAACGACAGACTGTTACATTTCAAGGCACACCCCGCATTGGGTCCATCCCCATGTATGACTCATCAGCTGGGGCAATGAGTTCCTTCGCGCCATTGTCCAACGACCCATTTGATCACCTATATGGTGACACACATTTACAGTCCCTCTTACGCCCCTTGCAATCCAATACACAAATCCAGCAGCCATTACCCAGTACTTTCCCTTAACTCCCTTTGAATGGGTTCCTGGACCCTTACACCACCAAAGACAACGGCCCCAATATGGCCCCTTCCCTTCATCACCGAGAGTCTGACTTTAAGGAGTTTCTCTAATAACAGTAAATGTAGCAAATATGCTATATTTATGAAAATGTTTTTAATTGTGTTTAAGCTGTATTAGCAATAACTGGTTTAAAATGTAGTTTAAAATGTTCAATTTCAACCAAAAAAAAATATCATGAGAGTATTATAAATAAAGAGGAAGTTTATGTATTCTGGGCGTTATGCCAGAAGAAGAACGAAAGAGGAAGTGCTTTCCTTGCTTAAATCTATATCTAGATTTAGGGCCCATTCACATCTGAGCGTTTTGTAGTTTAAAAAAAAAAAAAAAAAAATCATTCTGTATGTATTCATATATCCACTCTAAAACGCCTGAAGCCAATATGTGTACAAGGGGTTCACACAAGGAAAGGCGAATCTGTTGAGAAATAGCACAAAAAGTTTACGGATTTGGGTTTTAGCATACTAACCAAAGCGCGTTGACACATGTTAGCTGCCGCATTTATTTCAGGTCTTAAAGAGTCAATCCGAAAGGGTCTGAGTATAGAGTAACGGAGCTTGAGACGTTGTTATTAGTAGTTATTAGGTCCAGAATCCTCACAGAGCAGTAGAGAGTAACTCCTCTCATGATGGCCTCTGACACACCCTATCTGTGCCCACCGGTACCAACTCCACTTGTCTGCTTCAACTGTGGAAGACCCGGCCACTCCAGAAGGGAATACCGAAGCTCCCGGAAATTCACCCACAGTCAACCAAGCCCCAACCGTGGTCCACATGAAAATGGCCAGTACCAGAGACATGACACCCCACCTCGCCTATCACCTCGCCCACCTCTCCGGATCACATGGACCCCTTCTTTAAGCAAGTCTGTGTCACCTGCCCGCTACACCTGGACTGTTATGCCACAAGGTGCCCAGAACTCCCCCTCTCAATTCACCAGAGCAATTGCCCTCATTCTGAACACCTAGATGAAATCACACCTTGACATTGTACTCCTCCCGTATGTAGATGACCTCCTGCTCTGTGCAGATACCCTTGAGGACGCCTTAAACTTCTCTGAAAGTCTCCTCCACTACTTGGCTGAGCAAAAATGCAAGGCCTCAAAGCAAAAAGTCCAGTGTTGCAAAGAAAAGGTGGTTTTTCTAGGTCATTGCTTCTCTCAAGGCACTCAACATCTCACTGAAGAAAGAGTTGCTGCAATCAAAGCCATGCCTTTGCCTCAAGGTCATAAACCCTTACATGCTTCCCTAGGATTAATCTCCTATTGCCGCTCTTGGATTCCGGGAGCCTCCCTCTTGATGCAACCTCTCTATGATGCCCTGAAATCTGAGCCTCCAATGTGATACCCTCAACCTGTCCACTCTACTTCCACTTCTCGAGGGGGAAGAGCCTCTTTGGGGAATAATCCTCATCTCACCGCTCATGACTGTTTTGAGGTGATGAAAATGGAGACTTCACATTTACAGACAGTCAGTGAAACAGCCCTTGAGAAGCTTCAGGCTTCAGCATTGCCTTCATCCATGTCTGCCCAGGAAGCAGAACTCCAGGTCCTAACAATGGTATGCAAATTGGCAGAGGGGAAAAGAGCTAACATCTATACAGACTCAAGATAAACTCTCGGCATTGCCTGTGATTTTGGGGTCATTTGGAAAACCAGAGGGTTCCTAACAGCAGCAGGTACACCTGTGAAACACAGTACAGCTATCAAAGACTTAATGGATGCCCTACTCCTACCAGCACAAGTGGCTATACTCAAGATTAAGGTGCATGGCAAGCTGGATTCCCAAGAAGCACAAGGCAATCACCTGGCAGATACCACTGCGAAACAAGCTGCAAACAAAACACAAGAAGTGGTCAGTGGAGTGGATGCACCCATCCTGGATGGTACAGTGGATACCCCTGAAGAAACTGTACAGACCACCATGATTCTGTGACTGCTTTATCTCGAGAATTAACCCGTATCCATTCGCAAGTGTTCTCCTCCATTCTAGATCCTGAGCGAGATACAGGATCACACAAGTTGGTCCCCAGCGACTGGGTCCTGGTAAAGAAGTTTGTGAGAAAACACACCCTTGAACCCAGATACGATGGTCCTGTCCAGGTTCTCTTAACAACTGCCACATCAGTCAAAGTGTCCGGGAAGAACATGTGGACACACGCCTCCCAACTGCAAGAAAGTCCCTGTACCTGAGGAAGAGGCCGAGGGGACCAAACAATGTTTCTGTATATCCTTTTCATAGTAATCATTGCCCAGGCGCAAGAGGTAGTCATCAAACAAAAAGATGGTGTAACCCAGTTCTGGTATAACTCATCCAATACACATGTTGCCACTTTTATATCCTCTTATGAACAGATAATTCCAGGTACTATGTACGGGGTCTGGTCCTGGAATGAAGCAGTAAGACCCATGACTGTGTATGTATGCGTCACTGACACCTATTGGGGTAACAACCGTGACTACTGGGGAGCAGTGGGTTGGAACACTGGGGGTACAAACCTGAAAATGCCCAAAATAGAAAAGACATAAATGGAAGTCACTCTTAGATAGGATGACAATCAACAAACACACAGATCAGCCTTACACCAAAGAATTTAGGCTGACCATTGGGAATCCTAGCCCAGAAGACAGTGGGACCTATGTTCTGGGCCTATGGTGGGGAAGTGGGTATTCTGGTTTTAGAAAGCCTTTCCATCTAAAAGATATGTTCAATAACCCAGAGTGGGGAGTTCCCCAATCTTCATCTAGCTCAAACCCCCTGAGGCCCCATATACAGAAGTTAGGGGGCATGGTGGCCATAACAGACCCTACCTTCGAGGACACTATGGCCGCAGAAACCGGGTTTTCAGATGTCAACTTGTGGCTAGAGTGGATGAGGTACAATGCAGAGAAAAATAACAAAACCAATTGTTATGTATGTGGGGGGGGGGGGGGGGCTAGGCCTCATTTGGGAACAGTACCTCTAAACATACCTTCCGAACATGAGACATGTTTCCTTAGCCTGTTCACCAACACAACCACTAACCACTCCCTGTGTGAACATTGGCAGGAGGAATATCCCATAATCATCAAGACTCCCAAGCCAGGAGAAGGTATCACCATATATCCTGGCAATTACACATGCTATGGACGGTATCAGGGAGTGGGGAAACCCTTTGGAAATTTCACTAGGGGTCACTGTGGATCTTATAGTGAGGCCTCTGTAGATCTAGTACAGAATCAAGTCCAGTCTTTGGGAGACGTATACTGGATTTGCGGAGGCATGAAAATTAGAAGCAGATTGACAGAACAGTGGATAGGAGAATGCGCATTGGCCAAGGCCATAATACCTCTGCATATTTTTCCAGAGGCCACTCCACAAATAGAACCAGACTTAAATGACATACCCAGGCCTAACAGGAGATGTAGGAGTGCCCCAGCAGGAAGCTTTGACTCTCATGTACACATAGACACCATAGGGGTCCCTAGAGGGGTCCCAGATGAGTTCAAAGCAAGAGACCAGGTAGCAGCAGGATTTGAATCTTTGATCCCCATCATCACTGTAAATAAGAAAGTAGACTGGATAAATTACATCTACTACAACCAACAAAGGTTTGCTAATTACACCAGAGATGCACTCCAAGGTTTGGCTGAACAACTAGAAGTCGCTTCACATATGACCTTCCAAAACCGTATGACCTTAGACATTGTCCTAGCTGAAAAGGGGGGTGTGTGTAAGATGTTACCTGAAATGAGTACATGCTGTACTTATATCATATTATTATATAACACAGCCCTAAATGGTAAAGTGACTTTAGCCATCCAGAAGCTTGAGGATTTGTCCAAAGAATTAAAGAAGAATTCAGGGCTCTCCAACCTTGGGATGGATCAGTACTTCACCTGGATAAAGGGGGGATGGCAGGGAATTTTAACACAATTTGGAACAGCTATTCTGATAATTCTAGTGACCCTAGCTGTCATGGTCTGCTGTTTTCTTCCCTGCTTTAAGAAGTGTGTAGAAAAAGCTGTTGCCCAATCTACTCCCATGTTTGTGAACCAGGGGAAATACCAGATGATGATTGTGTGCTACGCTCCGTTACAGTCACCTCCTCCCGAGATGCATAGGGTTACAGGGACAGACAGCAACTGATTGCCCCTCCAAGCTGTATTGAGTAGGGTAGTGTGTTAGTCATTGCTCTTCTCTATATACAGTTGAAAAGAGTTGCAGGGGAGACGGGCCAGGAGACTGGTTAGGATTTTTAGTATAAGAGACAGATTTAAAATAGACATTTTGAAGGGGGGACTGTAATGGATGTGATTAAGGTGTCACGAAAAGTTGTCACATAAGATACCAGGTAAAAATGTTAAAATGCCTATTTCAAATGTAATATTGTGTCCTTGCTTAGCTTGTTAAATCTTAACTCTTATGCCCTGTACACACGGTTGGACATTGATCCAACATTCCGACAACAAAATCCTAGGATTTTTTCCGACGGATGTTGGCTAAAACTTGTCTTGCATACACACGGTCACACAAAGTTGTCGGAAAATCCGATCATTCTGAACGCGGTGATGTAAAACACGTACGTCGGGACTATAAACGGGGCAGTAGCCAATAGCTTTCATCTCTTTATTTATTCTGAGCATGCGTGGCACTTTGTGCGTCGGATTTGTGTACACAAGATCAGAATTTCCGACAACGGATTTTGTTGTCGGAAAATTTTTATAGCCTGCTCCCAAACTTTGTGTGTCGGAAAAACCGATGGAAAATGTGTGATGGAGCCCACACACGGTTGGAATTTCCGACAACAAGGTCCTATCACACATTTTCCGTTGGAAAATCCGACTGTGTGTACAGGGCATAAGAATTCAGATAACAGCAGATAGCTGCTAGTTCCCTTTTCTCAGTCTGAAGCCGAACCACAAAGAATTATAAAAATACTGTGTTTCTTCAGAAAATTGAACCAAAAGCAGACATGACATCAACATCCAATGTCTCGGGAGGAAGTTACCAAGATATTTAATAATAGCTATGATTAATTGCTAAATTTGCTGAAATTATTGCTAAATTTGTTGAAGCTGCTAAAAAACTCAGACAATGTCACAATAAAGTGTTTTGCAAGTGCCTTGTTATTGTCTGACAAAAATGTATAAAACTGTGAAAGAGGAAATAAAGACTTCAGAAGTTTTTTTATTCTGAACTGAGAGTCAGAGCTTGATTACTTCATGGCATGCATGCTTTTACATTTAATTTGATAAGTGGTACATATAATAATATCAGACTTTTGTTCTGAATCCAAAACATTGCTATTATGGTGATCATTACTGTAATAGCAATCAAAATGTAATCATAAAAAAATTAAAAAATCACTGATCACTGCCCTAAAGTAGTACTGTGTCACTATGGTGACACTGTACTAGAGGTCGACTGATATATCGGCCGGCCGATAAATCGGCCGATATTTGGTGTTTTTTACTTAATCGGCATCGGCCGATTGTGCTGATAAAAAAAGCCGATATAGCTTCAGCGTGACTTGCAAAAGACTTCTGTAATAGAAGTCAATACAAGTTGCCTGAAAACTGTGAAGCGACTTCTCTCCTCCCTGGGCAGCCTGCCAAATCTGATAAAGAGAACCTGAAGGATACAATGTTTACACTTATGAATGGACTAAACTCCGTGTGTAGAAGCTCTCAGTTTAACCATTTAAAGACTAAATCTTTTCTGACATTTGTTGCTTACAAGTAAAAATCCTGTATTTTTTGCTAGAACATCACTTAGAACCCCCAAACATTATATATATATATTTTTTTAGCAGAGACCCTAGGGAATAAAATAGCGGTTGTTGCAATATTTTATGTCACACGGTATTTGCGCAGCGGTCTTTCAAATGCAATTTTTGTTTTAAAAATACACTAATAAATTAAAAAAAAAAAATAAGCAGTAAAGTTAGCCCATTTTTTTTCATCCAGAAGTTTTGATTACCCATTTTTGTGTATTTAATATTTAAGAGAGGTGTTTTTGTTTTTTTATCTAAATTCTACATACAAGTGAACTGATTGGAGGTTTGTTTTGTTTAATAAATGTTTAAATGTAAAAAATTTTCTGTATCACTGAAGGTTGCTTCCACACTGGAGCGGGCATGCGTTGACGGTAAAACGCTGCTAGTTTTAGCGGCTCTTTACCATCATTTTAGCAGTGCTATTCGGCTGCTAGCAGGGCGCTTATAACCCAGCTAGCAGCCGAGGAAGGGGTTAAATGTGCCCCTGAAGCGCCGCTGCCGAAACGCTTTGCAGGTGCTTCGGCAGCGGTGCGCATTCATTTCAATGGGCAGGAGTGCTGGTATACACCGCTCCAAAGATGCTGCTTGCAGGACTTTTTTTTAATATCCTGCCAGCGTATCGCCTCAGTGTGAAAGCACTCGAGCTTTCACACTGAGACTGCAGGGGAGCCATTTGACAGGCACTTTACAGGCGCTATTTTTAGCCCAAAAGCGCCTGAAAAACGCCCCATTGTGAAAGGGGTCTAACTGTTAGATTTTATGAGATGCAGGTAAAAAAAGAAGAAAAAAAAAATCGGCCTAATATATCGGCCCAAAAAAATCGGCATCACATATCGGCCATCGGCCACCGCGAAAAACCCATATCGGTCGACCTCTACACTGTACTACTAAAAAAAAGAGCAAAAAAGAGTAAAAAAAGAGCAAATTAAAAAAAAAATATGAAAAGATAAATACAATTTCTTTCTTTTTTCTAACATACTGTCAGCATTTAGTTTTCCTGATCACCACCACACCACTCAAAAAATTGTCACAAAAAATTACAACTTAGAAAAAAAAAAATTGGCATGCCTCTTACTAAATACCTCAGACCAGTGGGGGCAGGTAAACTTGTTGTAAACTTGTTGGGGGGGAGGTAAACATTATGTCACCCCCCAGTTGGTCAGTCCATCTGTAGCACTTACCCCATCACCTGCAGCTTCCCCTGCTTGGCAGCATAAGCAGCCTTCCATTCTCCTGCTCTCTACGGGTCATCATGGCGACGGTGGCAGCAGAGTCCATCTCCTTCCTCCTCCTCAGCAGCCAATCATGAGTCTTCTCTTTTCGACCAATCGGAAAAAGAATCTCACACCCTCTTCTGATTGGCTGGATTGAGGATCAGTGTTTCAACAGCGAATATTATTTCGCTGTTATAACACACCTGGGTGGGATCAAAGAGCATTCTCTGCGACCTGGGCCCACCCTATTCTGAAGCCAATTAAAGCCTCTGGCTCTAATCAGGTGCTTAAAAAAAAAAAAAACAGCCACTGTAATTCATGTGCCCAGTTTCCTGAAAGGGGCCGGACGCATAAATAGGGGGTGGCCTGAATCTATCCATTGCATATAGGGGGTGGCGTGGAGAGAGGGGGCCGCACCCGGGCGCCCATAATGGATGGGCCGCCACTGCCTCAGACTGTATACTTTCCAAAAAGGGGTCATTTGGGGGGTATTTGTACTGCGCTGGCATTGTAAGGGTGTCTAGAAATTAGATAGGTCCTCAGTACATAAGTATTGATCAATTTTCAAATATACTTGATATGCTAAGAACTGTGTGCTGGGATAACTAATAACACTAAATCCATCTCACTCCACTCGAGGAGCTGAAAAAAGAAAAAAAAATGCAAGAGCTCTGCCTCCATAGGAGGTTCCCACTCGGTGACATAAACGGGCAACCCCGCCTTCCTTTGATGTTACGTGGAGTCAGAGGGGGGCGTGGTCACCCAATTATGTCGCCAGGTTGCCCTGCCCTCAGCTATATAACAGCTGTCACCGAGAAGAAGCATCACTCGGCATGAGCCTCCCATGGAGGCGGAGCTGTTGCAGCTTTTGTTTATCTTTTTTCGTCTCGTTAGCGGCATGAGATGGATCTACATAGTGGGACATTTTTATTTTTTTATTTTTTTAATAAAGTCCCAAAGTGTCTCCTGTCTTTTTTACTATTTTTGACACTTTTTTGTGAAATGGTAGGGGTACAATATAACCGTTATCAATTCACATGGGGGGGTGGGATCTGGGGTTCCCTTGTTAAAGGGGGCTTCCAGATTTCGATAAGACCTCCCCCACCCGTAGACCTCCACAGCCAGGGTTGTGGGGATGAGGCCCTTGTCCCCTTCAACGTGGGGACAAGGTGCTTTGGGGGGCTACTCCAAAGCACCCTCCCCATGTTGAGGGCATGTGGCCTGGTATGGAACAGGAGGGGGGGTGCTCTCTTGTTCCCCCTCTTTTCCTGAAGCCTGCCAGGTTGCATGCTCAGATAAGGGTCTGGTGTGGATTTTGGGGGGACTCCTATGCCATTTTTTTATTTTGGCACAGGGTTCCCCTTAAAATTGGTCTGGTGTGGATTTTGGGGGGGCCCCTATGCCATTAAAAAAAAATGGCACAGGGTTCCCCTTAATATCCATACCAGACCTGAAGGGCCTGGTATGGATTTTGGAGGGACCCCCATGCAATTTTTTTTAAATTTTTGGTTCAGGGTTCCCCTTAATATTCATACCAGACCCAAAGGGCCTGGTAATGGACTGGAGGGGAACCCATGCTGTTTTTTCAAGTTGTATCTATATTGCCGACACCCGACAATTCATTACAGCCGCGATCAGTTTTAAATTACTTTTTTTCCTTAGAAATGTCTTTTTCCTGTGGTACTGTTCTAAACAGGGGAAAACTGCGCCACTTTACAGACATCCTATATACACCCCCAGGCACGATATTTAAAGGAATATTTCATTTTTATTGTTTCACTTTAAGCATTATTAAAATCACTGCTCCCGAAAAAACGCCCGTTTTTAAATCTTTTTTTTGCATTGATACATGACCCCTGGGGCAGGACCCGGGTCCCCAAATGCTTTTTATGGCAATAAATTGCATATAAGCCTTTAGAATGAGCACTTTTGGTTTTTCATGTTAGTGTCCCCTAGACTTTAACAGTGTTCTGTGGCTTTCAAATTTGCTGCGAACACCGCATAATGTACGCTGTTCGCCAAACAGGCGAACACCCAATGTTCGAGTCAAACTTGCGTTCGTGAATAGTAAAAAATGGCCTGGTCATAGAGGAGGCAAAATCTTCCAGAGGTCAAGTGGTTAAGCTCATCCCTTCGTGTCTTTGACATCCCAAAGTTTTCAGCAGTGAGAGTCAATGAACCTATTACCCTTAAAATACATAACGCAAAAAAAAGATGATACTCCTTTACTAGTACATATAATTAGCATATAATGATTACTACAAGTCCCTCTATCAATTTGATTCCAATCAGTGAATAAAACTGTATCTTTGTGGTACTGTGCCCTTCAACAACAGAAAATAAAGTCACCCTATATATTATCCTCCCAATAATAGGTAGGTTATAACAGGCTTAAATATTTTCAATAACTGTTCATAATTCCTTATCATCAGATCTTCCATTAAGATGTGCTAATAAGAATCAATTTTAAATTTGAGTATTTAATTAATCTCAAAAATAAAAAGGAGCATCTCAGCTCAACAATGCTTCATTATATTCTGTAAATATGTTAAAAATGAACTCTTGTTTGGTGGGTGCATACACAGCACTATTAGGAAAAAGCGTGTATAAAACACCATTTGACAAATAACATCAGGGTCAGAGATCGGATGACATACAGTTCTCCCCAGAGCCATGTTTCATCTCCGTCAAGGAAGGCAATGGGCTAGAAACTCTCCATCACACATTTTACTTACTATGCTAAGGATAACTTACAAAAATTTAAGCGGTCATAAATCTTTACATAAGGCCTCTGAAATGGCTAGCCTCAGGTAATACACAATGATGAATAAAATCCTCACACATAAGCTGTACCTCTTTATCTGTAACCCTGTCCCTCAACCAGGAGCCAACAGAGTACCTTACATTGTATTATGCATATTCATTATGGCTGTCAAATGCATGTCTCAGTGACCATGCCAGACTTGCAAGGGTGGTTAGCTGTAAATAGTGATGATGTACAACAAACTTCTAGCTACATTTGAGACACAAACCAAAAATAATACAAGCAACTAAATTTTATTATGCACCTGAAAAGAAATGATAAATTTATGGAATGCCAAATGGCAATTGTGAATGTCCATGGCATTATCAGACAGCATGCTATAGCAAAAGAGCAATAAAAAAAAAAAAAGTGAAATATGTTTTCTTTCTTAAACGTATTATCATGGATGTGTTTAAACTAGCATAAAATAATAATGATACATTAATGTTCCACACTGTTTTTGTTTTCTTTTATCCATTTAGACAGTTGTCTTTGTGTGCTGGACCTTAAAGTGCTAATAAGAATACAAGCCATATGTCATATCACAGTGGATGACTACACAACAAAGCTGATCTCCGCAGAGATGATCCAGGAATGAGGATTTTAAAACTTCAGAACTCCATGATAGCTACTGGATGTTCTGTCACCACAGAGATGCACAATCTGTTATTCATTTGGGAAGTATAATTCTGTTTGTGCAATCAAGCAAGAATGAAAAAAATAAGTCTATGGCAAAAGGTTTGGACTGTTACTGTAACTTATAAGGTAAATTCGTAAAAAAAGTCATAATAGTAAAATAAAAAAAATCAAGGAAAACACAGGAATAATTTTATTATGACAATCTTTCAGTAAAATCAAAATTTGTCCAGTCAAATTCTGAAAAATGTACTTTTAAAGTGTCATGTAGTGTAGCTAACTTTAAATTAAATAGGCTAATTGCAAAACCAACAAAGCTTTCAACAGCAATTTACTAGTGGGTACTCCAGCCATACAGAAATGTGATAAGACTACAGAGTTTGCGAGAGAAATATGTAGACTACAATAGCTGATGTTTTTTTCTGAAATTGTTAGTTGTCTGGGTGTGATACTGATGCTTTGGATTTAATACTTTTTGAGACGTTGATCTAAAACCAGTAAAAAGAATTCATGTATTTTCTGCCTCAGCAATTCGGTGGTATTGAATGAGACACAGCATGACAACTCACAGATTCAGAAGGTGGGAGCAATGAAAGCCTCCACATTGCCATGATAGGTGTACTCCAAGCAAAGGATCATTTTGGATAGGGAGTAAAATGGTTAGCTCTCTTATGAAGTATTTTTCCATTTAATATCTGTCCCAGGAAAACAATATGAAGTAAAAGGCAATTTCATAGTGAAAAGAAATATCACCTCTGACATTTGTTACTATGAGGGGGTTCCCACCATGAGATTTTCCCTCACCTCATGTTCTAGCAACATCTGGCAACAATGTGATTTCTCTTACTTTATATCCTAGTAACAATTGAAATTGGGCATGACACAGGACATCTGCAGCAATAAAAGCTTTAAAGGGTTGGTGGGTAAGGTACTGAATATATTTTTGCTGATGACACTATGGTGTGCAATAGGATTGATATCCCTGGAGGTGGCTTTAACATGGAACATGATTTGGCATTGCCGGAAAATTAGTGAAAGCAGTGGAAACTTCAATCCAATGTTTAAAAATGTAAAATAAAACACCTAAGGAAAAATACTTCCTTGATGGGGTACAGTGTTGTCCAAAAACTGTGGGAGTACTTATTTCCAATTATTGGAAAATAAGCAAACAGTATGGTCAGACAGTGGAAAAGTGAACAAAATTCTAGGATGCATCACTAGAGGGATCATCATGATAAGGAAGGTTCTGATTCCCCAATATAGATATTTAGTTAGACCTCATTTAGAATGGGGGGAAAAAAGGGGGAAGCCTTTTTTTTAGGCCCCCCTTTTCCTCATGAGATTGCGGCGTCTGCATTTTAGACATTAATATAAGGTTTTTAATGGGGCTCCTTCTAATTGGTCAGTTAGGATCATGTGACTAGACTAGCAAGGAAAATTCCCCCATGGGGCTTTTTAGCAGCAATATAACAAAGTTCAAGATTGAATGAATGTAGAAAATTCTTTATTAAAAATTCAAAGAGCTCAAGTGTCACGACACTTGAACTCTTTGAAGTTTTAATAAAGAATTTTCTACATTCATTCCATCTTGAACTTTGTTATATTGCTGCTAAAAAGCCCCATGGGGGAATTTTCCTTGTGTGTCTATTCATCTTTGGGGTGTGCAGCCACTATGTCTCTCCCACATGTGTTTTTTCCACTGTTGAGGATCATGTGACTAAGAGGGTTCTGGAAGGTTATTAAGTCAGGTAAGGATTGATCAGCTGAGGTCAGATGACCTTTCAGAACCTTCTAGAAGGCCTTTAAGGCTAATTTAAGGAGCTGCTTCACAGGGTTTTCTGCCAGTCGCCAGAGAAGAGACAGCGCAAGGAGCTCCGGGCAAGAGAGCTATAATACTGCCAGCTCTAGTGGTCCTCTCTGGTGGCATGAAGACACTGGTACAGCAGCATTTGGAATGACTGGAGGTGTCAGGAGGCAATGACTGGATCTGGCAATGCCTTGCCTTACCTGCGAGTCAAGACGGAGAAGATCTGGAGGACCGGTGATTTGGAGCCAGCATTGCAGAGAAGCGGCATGGAGGGAACACAGCAGCAGCCATGCCAGACTGAAGAAGAATAGGAGTTTCTGGCGGAGGAAGTTCCGAAGGTCGCTGGCCAGGAAGGAGTCATCCGGGAAGAAGAAGAGGGACAGCGAGCAAGCAAAAGGAAGCGTCAACAGAGGAGGAGCTTCAGCCCGGCTCTGCCTATCTTGAATTGAAGAAGCAGAGTGAGAGTGGCATTGTCAGTGGAAAGAAAGTGTGCATGCATGGCATAGATGTGCAGAGGGAGAAGTGGGAGGAGCCAGTGGATGGCGTCACCGGAGTCGGATCATCGCCTAGGCAATGTAGAATACCCGATCAGCCAGGGCTGCAGGAGAAAGGGGTAAAAAGCAGTCAACAATTCCAGAGCCAGATTCCCTCAACAGACGGGGACAGAGCAGGCCAGCAGTACCATTCCTGTGTGGTATACTTCACCCTTGCCTCCTCCTGTAGTTATTAGCAATCCTGCAAATGATGGTGAGTTTAAGACTATCAAAACTCTCTGCTCTATCCTCTTCTCTAGAACAAATTTTTTGTGCTTTGCGTGAACAATCTAAGATGCCAGATAATATTGCTGGAGGGAATGATAGTGGTTCTGTTGGGGTCTGGTCAGCAGTTCTGTCAGCCCCTAAGTCTATTTCTCAGAATCCTGTTATTACTTTACAGCCTTCAGAATCCATGCCAGTTAAGAACGTACAAGATAAGGGTGCTAAAGAATGTATGCCTTGTATACTTTCTCCCCTTGGTTTCCACCTCAACGCTGCTTCAAAAGAGAGAATTTGGAATGGTTATTATGTAGATTTAAGCATGGTACTTCCTCCTGTTAGGGATTTTTCACGCTTCACGAGGTGAATGTTACAAAGGCAGTCGTATAGCCATGCTCTGACGCGTTTCATCATCTAGGACATCATCTGAGGGTGTGGCTATATGATACGACTTCACCCTTTATATATCCTAAACAATCAACCATCGCTTAATAGGCTTAACCCATTCTGCACACATCCACCGCACTGATAACGGCCGGACCTTGATTCCACTTGTGTGTAACATCACTTTGATCACGAGAAACTCAAACTAAGCTAAATGGAAGTGTATCACATATTATAAGATCCAAAGTTAACCATAATGTTCTTCCCCATGTTTGCAGGAAAAGAAAATGCGGGACGCCGTATATGTGGCAACTCTACGTTTCCATCCGCATAATAGTTCAAATTTAGCAGTAGACACATATACGTGCCGATAAGGCTTTATCGGTCCATGGTGAACAAAACTGTTCCTTACGGAATCGCATGACTCCAGTCCAGGCACTGCATCCAATGCAATCAGATGGATGCACTAGATGCTATGTATATAAATCGAATGGATATTATACATAATTAAACCCAGTTCGATCAATAGCCGGATAACATCAGTTCAAGGGATAAGTGCATTTAAACCTGGGCAAAGCCTTTAATGCAGTTGCTAGACATCTAACATCGGTGTCGAGAGTACCCGAGTGATATTAGTCGCTCAAATACTCTAGTCCCTCTGCTGATGAGCACTTCAAAATTACTCAATTTAACAAGCATATAACTAATAAATTAATAAAATACAGATACACACTAACCAAATGAATATCCTAATGGTTGAAGAAAACACCAAAAACTACTTCATATACACAGATACCAAAGAATTTGGTTGAAAGATGGTTGATCTAAATGGCTAATGAGAAAAATCTTACACAAGTAATTACCCAATAAACACCAGGAGCTCTAACAATAGGCTCGGAGCTAACTTAACGGGTAATATAACTACATATCATATGCTACATTAAAACATTATAAATATGTATGTATATACTTATAATTAATTAATTTAAAATATATCCTAAAAATAGAATAAAAATGAGACCAATGAGAACAAAGCCTAAATTAGGCTCACTTCATCCCAGTATTAATTCTAGACGTTTGGACGATGTGGAGTGGGCAGACATCAAATGCGTCACCACATGAATTCAAAGTAAATCAAAATCAAATATAAAAATAATAATATAATGAAAAGATGAACACTTAATCTTCCCAAAATATCATAGAGTGTATCTAAATTTTTTACACAGAAATTAATTAAAAAGCAGCGATATCATAGGGTATATCCAAACTAATAAAAAGTTTAAAACTAATTTGTGATTGGCAGAAGATGTAAAATCCACTAGCCCCCTAATATGTTGATTAACTTTAGAACATGCTTTACATTTTCTACAAGAATAAAAGCCGGTAACATCCCAAAAATTACCAAGCCTTTTTGGAGGATCAAGTACCTTTTTTATGATTTTATCGCCATGGTTGGGGGCTTTTCTGTAAATAAAAACAGGATTTTCGGGTAAAACTGGTTGTAAAACTCTGTCCATACATAACACATGCCAGTGTTTCTTAAAAATGTCCTCAATTTGTTTATACTGGATGTGAAAATTAGAAATAAAGCCCCATTCCTGGCTGTTATTAACGCTAGGCTCATTATCCTGAAGACACAAATTACGTGGAGTGTCGGATATAGTTTGTATTATTTTGTCCAATTGTTGTTCCTTATAGCCCTTTTGTACAAACTTTTCTTTAACCACTTCCCGCCCCCCTATAGCGGATTGACGTCCGGGAAGTGGTTCTGTTATCCTGACTGGACGTCATATGACGTCCAGCAGGATAAAATGCCGCAGCGCGCCCCCGGGGGCGCGCATCGCGGCGATCGGTGGAGCGGTGTGTCATTCTGACACACCGCTACACTGATCTTGGTAAAAAGCCTCCCGCGGAGGCTCTTTACCACGTGATCAGCCGTGTCCAATCACGGCTGATCACGCTGTCAATAGGAAGAGCCGTTGATCGGCTCTTCCTCACTCGTGTCTGACAGACGCAAGTAGAGGAGAGCCGATCGGCGGCTCTCCTGGCAGGGGGGGTCTGCGCTGATTGTTTATCAGCGCAGCCCCCTGCAGATCACCACACTGGACCACCAGGGATCGTCACAAGGACCACCAGGGAAGGGGCAACATGTGGATGGCCAGGTATGTACCCCATGGCCATCCACATGTGCCCAGTGTGCCAAATCTGTGCCAATCAGTGCCCACAAATGGGCACTGATTGGCACAATTATGTTGCAGTGATGCCCAGCAATGCCACCCTTAGGGGCATCACTGCAAACAAGTAATGCCATCAGTGCCACCCATCAGTGTCCATTCATGCCACCTGTCAGTGCCCATCCGTGCCCATCTATCAGTGCCCATCCATGCCCATCTGTGCCAACTATCAGTGCCACCCATAAGTAACCATCAATGCCACCTACGAGTGCCCATCAATGCCACCTATGAGTGCCCATCAGTGCCGCCTATAAGTGCCCATCCGTGCCACCTATGAGTGCCCATCAGTGCCGCATACCAGTGCCACCTATCAGTGCCCATCAGTGCTGCCTATCAGTGCCCATCATCAGTGCCCGTCAGTGCCACCTCATCAGTGCCACCTCATAGGTGCCACCTCATCGGTGCTCATCAGTGCCGCCGTATCAGTGCCCGTCAGTGCAGCCATATCAGTGCCCATCATTGAAGAAGAAAACGTACTTATTTACAAAAAGTTTTAACAGAAACAAAGAAAAACTTGTTTTTTTTCAAAATTTTCTGTCTTTTTTTATTTGTTGCGCAAAAAATAAAAACCACAAAGGTGATCAAATACCACCAAAAGAAAGCTCTATTTGTGGGAACAAAATGATAAAAAATTTGTTTGGGTACAGTGTAGCATGACCGCGCAATTGTCATTCAAATTGCGACAGCGCTGAAAGCTGAAAATTGGGCTGGGCGGGAAGGTGTCTAAGTGCCTGGTATTGAAGTGGTTAATGACAGTAGCCTGGGCCCTGAAGTCACTGTCAGAGGTGCAGTTCCTTCTTATCCTCATTATCTGCCCCTTCAGAATCTTCCTTAACCACAGTGGATGGTGTCCACTATTTATGGGCAGGTAGCTATTCCTATCAGTGGGCTTGAAATAAACAGTAGTTGACAAAGAATTTCTACACGTCCAAATAATGAATGAGCTCCTTACTGTATGTGTAATCCAACTTGATGTTATTTTTATTAGAATTAAGCTCGCACAAAAAAGAATGCAGTGAGGCTTCTGAACCCTCCCATACAAAGAACAGGTCATCTATAAATCTTTTATAGAAGAGTAGACTCACTCTCCTCTGTGAAAATACAAATTTGTCCTCCCACTCCGCCATGAACAAATTGGCAAGGCTGGGGGCAAACTTAGCCCCCATTGCAACGCCTATTTGTAAATAAAATTTATGATTATACCAAAAATAGTTATGAGACAGGCAAAAATCTAATACCTGTCTCAAAAACACCTTTTGCTCGAACGGAATATCATCTCTGCGACTCAGAGCCCAAATTAAGGCCAATAATGCATCATTATGCTGAATAATGCTATAAAGAGAGGAGAAGTCAGCGGTTACCAGATACACATCATTTTTATTTGTCAAATCAATCTTCGTTATTAATTGCAGAAAGTTTTTTGTGTCTTTTAAGTATGCCCGCGTCTGCAACACACTTGTTTGTAAAAATGTATCAAGGTATTGACCCGCTCTTGCTGTCACTGACCCTATGCTATCAACAATAGGGCGAGCTGGTGGACAAACGGGGTCTTTATGAACCTTCGATAAGGTATATATAGTAGGAATCCTGCAGAAACTGGGTACCAAGTATTTATTCTCCTTCTTGTTTAATACTTTATTGTCATACCCCAGAGATATCAAGCAATGGAGATCTTTATGGAAAGAATTAGTGGGGTCCGAGCTCAACTTCATATATGTGTCTGTATCTGACAACATATTTTCCAGTTGTGTGGTGTAAAAACTCTTATCCATTATAACCACACCACCCCCCTTATCCGCAGGTCGGATTATGATATCTTTTCTTTCCTCCAATTGTTTGATCCCAATTTGGATGTGCCATGGGTTTACTTTCTTTTCTGGTACAACTTGTTCAAGGTCTCTTATTACAAGATTTTTAAACACATCCACGTGCTGATTCGCAGCGGGTTAAATAGAGATTTATTTTTTAAGCCACTGTCTATCCCAATAATATTCCTATTTATTGAGTTAGTAGTTGAATTGTTATTCAAAAAATATTTCTTAATGTTGATCTTTCTTATATATTTATTTATATCCATATAGACATCAAACTTGTTCAATGACTTATTCGGTGCACACTTCAATCCTGAATTCAGGATATTCATTTCTTGATGGGAGAGGGTTACTTTGCTTAGATTGTATATACCCTCTATTCCTTCTCTCTCCTTCTTTTTTTGCTTGTATTGGATCCTTCTCCCTGCCCTGCATCCTCTACGTCCTTTATTACCGAGTCTCGAGGATCCTTTCTCACTGGGTCTCGAGATTGTTGTTGGGTGTATTCCCGTTGGGGTTTCCACCACCCTTGATGGTACGATGGGTGAAATGGATGTGACTCCGTAGGTCCTCCTCGGAAGGTCCGGTTTCCTCGGTAACCACGAGCATTGCTCCTCCCTCTCCCTAAAAAAGGATGCGATGAAAAAGGACGCGGTGTATTATCCCATCCATCATTGTGAGCTATTTGCTCAAATCTATTCTGTATGGGAACAGTATACTGATGGTAGTGATCAGAATTACTGTACTGAGATCCTCCCCTTGCTCCTCTAACCCTTTGCAAACTCCTTCCTCGCAAACCTCTACCCCTCATACCTGCTGACTGGGTAGGTCCGCATCTATTGGGTTTGAATGTGCGACGTTCGCTTGAGCGGGTGGAATTATATCCTGATCACCATCCCTGTCAGTATTACTAATAACAGGGGACAGAGTCGTGGCATTTTTGTTTTGCCACAAATAAATGGTACTGTTCTTAAAATCACCCATATCCCTATGATATTTCTTCACTTTTTTCTTTTGAGTATCTCTGTCAATTTTTTTTATTTTTTTACTAATGCTATTATTAAAATCAATCCACTGCTGAGTATCCTTAATAGGGTCTAATTTAGCAAGTAGCTCTTTAATTAAAATTTCTAGTTTAGCCATCTTCCTTTGTTTACGTCTTAAAACTAACTGTTGTAATTTAAAACCTACGACATTAAAGAAATCAAGCCATTCTGTCATGGAATCAATATCGTCAAGACCATCCTGCGGGGTAACTTCCCATCTCAAGCTTGTCACTATTATGTTGTCTTTGACATACTGTTCCATGGTGCTGATGTCCCACCATGTCCCCACTTGTTTTTCTAGAGCATAACCTAAAGATAGTAATGAGATTCAAGTCAAAGCTTTACTATCTTATATTTGCTTAAGGTTGGATTTTTCAAATGTATTGTTTATTCACAGTGGCTGGGCTGAGTATGGTTTATTTCATTGCGTAATTTTGGTGAAAATATTATTTGATGTGAATAAAGTTGATGTTTTATTAATATTTTGTTTAAACCAATAAACCAGGCCATTGCCAATTTTAATCCAATATGTGGGTGTTGGTTGTTTTTGTCCTATTCTGTGCATATTTGCTTGTCATTTGCCTGGTGCCTGCGATCCCATAATGTGTCCAGTTTTGAGAAAGGAGACCTGTAAAAATGAAGTATTAACCATTTACATCCTCCAACTTGATATAAGCTGAAATGCTAGTGATGATCGTATGGCAGTAACCAGTTCTGCTTCTTTTTTTTTTTAGAGGAGCTGGCGATAAAACATGAAAAAAAGTTTTAGAGGGTTAGGAGGCCAACTGCACGTCTTTTTTTTTTCTTTTTTTCTTAGTTTTTTTAGTTTTGGCAAGGCTTCTGGTGGTGGGACTGTCAGGGGGTTAGAATTGACCAGTTGTCAACATGGAGCTGTGGAATATCACACTGCACTGAGAGGAGTCCAAATACAGTATGTGTCCTCTAATGGAGAGTCTGTGTATTGTGGAAGTGTGTGTGAACGAAGTTCTGCTGCTGCCACCATGCTTAACCCACTCTGACGAGGGTGGGGAAAATTCAGTTTCTGTGGACCAGAGCGGGTGTTATGCTGCTTGGGCATATCTGTGGAATGTCCTGATGCTGAGTGCAGTATTGAGGAGGAAAAAACCTGTCCCTTTATGGCGCTCTATCAAATCACAGCCATCACAGTCCCAGCCGGACACGCCCCCCCCCCCCCCCCCCCCCCCGTGTGTAGTTTAAATGCATAGCTCATGTAGTTTGCGCATCACCATTCACTCTCCAGTTTGCTTTTTTCCATTGTGAGGAGACGTTTCCTTTATGATATTTTTGTTATTATTTTTTGAAAATCAGCGTATATTCTCTTTTCATTGAGTTGTATATTATTAGTTTGTATTTCTGTCCTTTTTCCTGGGTGATACAGCTAACATTTTGTGCTAGGATATTTTTTGTTATTATTGTATCTAATTAATGTCAGAATTATGCTGTGTCTTTTAGGTACACTTCCCTGAATGCTGGTATCTTGCTGGCCTTTTTTCCACTTTGTGTCTCCCTCCTTCTGGACCCCTTAGGTTGACCCTGTCATGTGGACCAGTAACACCTCTTTTCAACCACCTTCAGCCTTTTTCTATGTTTACAGCATTCTTTCTTAGATAACAGCACTAGAGCTTCTACAGATTGGCTATGTCATTATTTTGGCTGGTTTCAACTAACTGATGTGCATATTTCCATCGATATAAGAAGTCTTCTCTGAGCCTTTCTGGAATGCAGGGTCATATGTTATTATAATTCTTGTGGAAAAAGGGAATGACCCAGCACCTGCTATTACACAGTTGTCCTATCCATTCTAGGATTAATCGCTTCACTCATAGTAGTTAGTTATGGAATTGTTGCCATCTTGAGATGGTACCGCCACCATTGTTACATGATAATTACATCCTTATTATACATATATTATATGTTTGATGGAAGCTGTTTGATATGTTTGTATACCTTTTAGAATGTATTTATATATTTTTTTGAAGATCATTTTGGGAGTTTTTATGGGTTTTAGTAGATATACCACTGTTTTAACCTGTGTTTTGTATCCTTAGAATTTTCATCTTTTGTAATAAAACTTGTTTGTTACATGTTAGCTAATTAAGAGTCAGATACATTTTTTCTTTATAAATATTTTTTTTTTTCAGTGGAAGCCCTATGGAAGTAAAGGTTTATACAGCAGTGACATCTTGAAAATGGCAACCCCCGTGTCTAACAAAGATTGTGCCAAACAACTAAACTTTACTTATTGAGCTCTGCAAAGTATGAGATTAAATATATATTTTGAAGGACAAGGAGGCCCTTGATGGATCCGCTTGCTGAATAAACAGAGGTACAAGTGTTGTAGATCTACTGGCAAGAACTGACATATGTTAAATAAGTTTTACTTTAAGAAAGTTTGCTCCATACGAGTTGAATTCCAGTTTGAGTGAATGAACTGACTCATCATTACTAATTACCTGCTGAGGGAATATGAAAAATATTGGAAATGTCAGCTTATGTATCCGTTTCTTTAAGAGTGCTTTTGAATACAAAACTGACTATAATTCATTGTACTCATCATGACAAAGATCCCGCATGAAATGGCACCTTCATGGACAGCACAATTAAGCTTTCTTCTGGGAGAGAGGGGGAGACTGACACTTTTGTCACAGGGCAGCTGAGTTTATTCAGTTATCAAGTAGAGCTGACAGGCACACTCTACTTCCCTGATTTCTCTTTATCAGACAGACTCCATTTAATTCACTGTCTAACATCCATTTCAGGAGTGGAGAAAAAGATGAATTCTATATGAGAAGCCATAACAGCTCATTAAAAGAAAATCCTTTATACCTCTATCTAGACCTCTTTGGTATTATGATGGTCAACCTAAGTAATGAACAGAAAAAAAATTAGTGCATCACCTGGAAGATCTTTTCATTTTTTCTGCTAATAGGACTGAGGTATCTTAGTTTTAGAGAACTGACCTTTCCAGTACTTTTATGACAGAAAGCATTACGCACTGCATTTTTAAATTCTAATTATGGAAACTTTTTTTTTTATATCAGACACAGGAAACCTATTTTTGATTTGCTTCATAAAATGAAATGTACTGTTCTACCTGGCAATGTATTGATGTTTAATATAATCGTATCTATTTATGAATTGCACACTCGACAATACAATATTTCTGATTTAAAGCGGGGGTCCACCTAAACCGCCAAAAAAAAAAATATTAAAAGCCAGCAGCTACAAATACTGCAGCTGCTGACTTTTAATACATGGCCACTTACCTGTCCCAGGGTCCAGAGATGTTGGCAGGTGACGCGGGGAACCCGCTCGGTTCTCGGCAGCTGCCGCCGCCATCCTAGGTGAGGGAATCAGGAAGTGAAGCGTTGCGGCTTCACTTCCCGGTTCCCTACTGTGCATGCGCGAGTCGTGCTGTGCATCCTAACTGGTCCCCACTATCTCCTGGGAGCTGTGTGTTTCCCAGGAGACAGCGCGGAGGGACAGGAAGAGGCATAGACTCCCATGGGAGTCTATGCCGGAAGTGGGTGCAAATACCTGTCTTAGACAGGTATCTGCACCCCCCTCCCCCCTGAAAGGTGCCAAATGTGACACCGGAGGGGGGGAGGGTTCCGAAAAGCGGAAGTTCCATTTTTGTGTGGAACTCCGCTTTAATGTTCAAGCACATAGGCAGTGCAATAGAGACTTATAACTTATATGTGTAACTTTACATATGACTAGTTTAACCTAATCTACATGTCTGTGATATACAACATAACTCTTAACAAGGTAATTGTACTTCTATTTTTGGCAAGTCACCAGCAATTAAAAGGTTTTTGCTACCTTATTGATGCTCTCTTAATTAGTTGTTGACAGCTTAAAGTGGTTCTAAAGTCTAGGTGTTTATTTTACATTAATGCATTCTCTGCATTAAGGTAAAAATCACCCTACTACATGCCCCCCCCCAAACAATTACCTGACTCCTCTCACAATCCAGCGATGTCCTGAGCTGCAGCAGTGCTCGTCTACTTCCTCTTCTCACAGGAGGCTCTGAGAGTAGTGGGAGCCATAGGCTCCTGGTGCTGTCAGTCAAACTCCTGTAAGGAGTAAGAGTGGGTGGGGCAAACCAATGTCGTATGTGTCTATGGACACACACAGCCCGGATTGGGAGTGCACCCACACGGGTACCCCTTTAGCACTGCGCTTGATGAGGGGGCACCCAGAGGTGAGAATGAGCGGACAGTACCAGCAGGGGACTCCAGAAAAGGATTTAGGGGGCTGCTCTGTGCAATATCATTGCACAGGGTAGGTAGGTATAATACCTTTTTATTTTAGCTAAAAAAAAAAAAAAAAAAACAACAAATAAGCACTTTACTATCACTTTAAATAATGTAATTAAAAGTAACAGCTGTTGTCATAAATAAAAGCTGACAGATTGGTACAATAAAGGATTTAAATTACAAGAAATGTGGATAACAAAACTATAAAAAATAAATGTTTCTATGAAATAAAGTTTAAAAGATAAGGTAACACACTATTGATATTTTAGTTATGGGAGGTAAAATAACTGACTTTAATCTTTTTTAGACATGCTACAGCAAGGTCTATCAGCAGAATTTACTATCTTTGACCCAAGCTCCAAGCTTTGAAACAAGCTACTACCACTTCTGGTATTACCATTGAACACAGGGTTGATTTCAAACATCTAGTGAGAATTTAAAAAGAAAACATCACTTATAGATTTTGACTATAACTTGTAACTGTTTGCAGGGTATTTCCACCTGCTGAGAAGAATATTTGTGTTCCCGATTAAATTCACATAGACTGATTTAAAACAAATTTTGCATGGTAATCACAGTTTGGTTTAAAAAGTCTAACCTCTAATGCCGCGTAAGGTACACACGATCGGAATTCTCATCAGAAAAAGCTATGATGGTTTTTCCGACGGAATTACGCTCAAGCTTGTCTTTCATACACATGGTCACACCAAAGTCCGACCGTCCAGAACGCAGTGATGTACAACACGTACGATGGGACTAGAAAAGGGAAATTCAATAGCCAGCGCACCTCCCTTTGAGCTCCTTCTGTTAATCTCGTGTTTATCTCGTGTTAGAAGAAGTTTGGTGAGAGACGATTCGCGCTTTTCAGACTCCTGCTTTTTCAGATCGTTTCACTGCTATTCAGTTTGTGCTTGTGGGTTTGTATCTGGATTTCAGTGCGTGAAGTCAGTTCGTATCTGTTTTTCAGTTTGTTCTTGTCCGGTCATTACTGATTTTCAGCTCGCTCTTCACAGGACTTGCTGTTCTTCAGTGTGTTCTGTTTAGTTCGTTCTGACCAGCCGAAGCCATGTTGCGGGTAAGTGCTCATCATAGAGTTTGTGCTATGTGGTTGCTTGGTGTAACAATCCTAATTATGTTGCCTCAGTTGGGCCTGAGGCCGGACTTTCAGAAACTCCAATTACAGCCCTGGAAGCTGGCCGTCCTGGCTTGCCCCCCAAAGTGCCCGTGAAGTGCGAGAAAAATATGTTGAATATTTTATGGGTAGGGGGGCCATTGCTATGCCAGCACATTTTGAAAAAAAATTCTCTTTTATCAGATCAAATCTTGATTTTCAATTACTGCTTGGGTATCTTTTAGCTGTCTTCTAGGTTCCCCTAGTGCACTTGTAGTGCCAAGTGGTTTTTCCATTATTAAATAACACCCATTGTCACTGTAAATACCAACTTAACACAAAAAATGGTATTGATCATTGAAAGAAGAAGCCACACATTGTTTAGTATAAAACCTTTTACTCCATGCACATTCACATGTGCGCTTTATAAAACATTTGGCGGTTAAAAAAAAAACATTTTTTTTTTTCAAAGTTTTACCTTGAAATTTCTGAAAAATACAGAAACAGGCATGTTTACATACATAACATACACAACTCTGGAACTTACAAAGTTCAACATTGCAAAAAAGAAGGCAATATCAGACATTTTATAGTGTGAAAAAGGTCTTGATCTTGCCTTCATCAGATGGGGTGAAGTCACCACTGTAAAAGTCAAATTTAGAAGATGCACACAAATTGTGAGTCAAAATGGGGATTTCCTTTCTGATCCCATACCAAATTTCAACATGTGCTATCTCCCATCATGGGGGATCAATGGACGTGTTTTGGGGGTGCAACCACTTCCTCTCACCTACTAGGGTTGGGAGGAAGGGGTTGCACCAACAAAACGTGTACATTGAATTCCCCTGATGACAGATAGCACATGTTGACACACTGTGTGCATCTTCCAAATTTGGCTTTTAAACTGTATTAAAACTTTAGATAAAATTATTGTAAAAAATAAAATAAAAATTCCAGGAATCTCTTTAGGATTAAAATTCTCCCTTGTACATCAATCATGTTCTTCAGTCTTTGCTCAATCTCCTTGTTTTTTTCTTTGATAATGTCCAAATGACGACTACAAAACATGATTTCTTGGATCATCTGTTGTGCACTGTCACTGGTGAAATGACTCGATTTTGGTATCACAACCTGAACATAACCTAAAATAAAAATACACACCATGTGTTATAAATATGCAGGCATACATCTATTACCTGAATCTGTGGTGTCTAACACTGACCTATTGTGGTGACAATCTCCAACAAATCTCCTTCCTCCACATCCTCAGGTCGTGACCTTTGTTCCCCTTCTTCAGGAGGTGGGGGATGGGTCCCTGCTGTCCTCATATTTTCAGAGTCTTTGCTCCCCTATGAGAATGAAACAAAAGGTATACTTAGCACACAGATATTTGAGTCCAGAAATAGGAATATGAAACATTGCTTGCAAGTGGGGTACAATTGTCTGTTTTGGCAGAATTCAAAGCTGAAGACATGATTTTTTTCCCTTACCAAAGCTGGAATACTTCCCTTTTGGGGACAATTTTCACATATGTAGACACCCCAAGTATCCACTGGAGCACCTGTGTTGGACACCCTAAAAAGTTTCTTCTTGTGTCCCACACTAGTGCTCCAGAGACCAGGTGTGTAAACAGCTGCTGAGTGTCCTCTCCTTACATTACACTGAATCAAGTTTGCAATTCATTCTAGTTTGAAACACATCTAGACAACAGTGTCCTAAACTTCTTTGAATACAAATTATCATGACCAAATGTAGTTAACCCTGTATCTGGCAAAAACAGCGTATTTATCTGCAAACAAACAATGTTTACTACGACCGATTACTGTGCCCACAAAGCTGAAAGTAGCCATTTTAAACTGTCCAACAGTAAAGAAAAGCACATGGCGCAGCTTGCAAGTAATAATAAGAATAGGAACACATGACGACAACTAATTACTTTTTAGAAGCACTTTCTTGATCCTTCTGTACTGATCCTGCTCCCTTAATTTGAGGTCCGACCAGCGTTTCCTCAATTGCTCCTTGGATCGTCGTACCCCAAAATTCCGGTGCAGACTCTTCACAACTTTAGTCATGATCTTGGCCTTTCTCACATGTGGGTTTAGGTACGGTCCATACTTCCTATCATAATCGGCCCTCTTCAATATGTTGACCATCTCCACCATCTCTTCAAAGGACATATTTGAGACCTTAAATCTTCTTCTCCTGGGTCGGGACGTTTCCTTCTCCGGGCTTTCCTCCTCATTACTGCTATTAAGCACCTGCTGTGTCTCTACCATGTCGTCTCCCACTGCGACAAAAAAGATGGGGCGGGGAATATTCTAGAAAGAACGTCAGGAGCGGGTGACGCGGGCGTAGTTTCACGCATGCGCAGTGTATATAAAGCGTAACACGCGTGCGTCATATGTACGATCTGTGAGAGGAGGAAGGTGTAGTGGAAGCGCCAATCATTATAATAAAGGTACAATTTTAAGTTGGTGCATCAGTGGCCTATACTGCTTATAGATTGAGGCCTATATTGGGTCAAAATTAGAAGAGTTTCGCCTGAGATTAGGGTTTGTCTTGTGTTGTGTCTTGCAGAGAAAATGGATTTATTCAATGACGAGGACTTTATGCCCATATTCATTGATATGTACAGGGAGCTGCCCTGTCTGTGGCAGGTAAACCACCCCTATTATAACAATCAAAGAGGAAGGCAGCCCTGGATCAATTGGTGGAATTTTTGAAGCCGGTGATCCCCACGGCAGACATCCCCTATTTGAAGGCCCTAATTGGTGGAATGAGGAGCACTTATAAAAGGGAGCTCAAGAAGGTCCAGGATTCCCTGAGATCAGGAGATGCAGCATATGACATTTATGTCCCCAGGCTGTGGTACTATGACAGACTGCATTTTCTGGCAGGCCAGACTGAACCCAGGTCAGCACTCTCCAATCTTCCTTCCACACTTCCTCCCCCCCAGCTGAGACTTCTGACATCCAACCTGGGCCTTCCAGGCAGCAACATGTGGAGGAGCCCAGCTTGAGCCAGGTATAGCATTCTTCAAAATATTTCTGGTTGTCAAATTAATGATGTTAAATATATGCTAATTTTGATCACTAATTTCTGATTTCACAAAGTGGTTTACAAATCAATAGGCAGTGGTGGCCACAAATGATTGGGACAAGAATGAAAAATGCTGGGGTCAGAATGATAGTCTTTTCTATTTATTAACATCAAATTTGCAACAGTCATGAGTTGAAAATTGTGTGTGATTGATGAACCAATCTTGCTCTCAATCTTTTGCTGGCGGAAATTTGGCTAGCAAAAGTCCGATGGAGCTTACACACGGTCGCATTTTCCGACTAAAAGCTCTCATTGGTCTTTTGCTGGCTGAATTTCCGATCGTGTGTATGCTGCATTACAGATCATTTTAAGTGCACTCAGGCAATGTTTAACTGGTACTAAGGTGCAACAGTAGCAAACTGTTTTTTAAGCTTTTTTTGTGAACAAGGCTGAAGTTTTAATGTCACCACTGCATATAAATGTGACCTCTGCAAACTCAATAACTCAGTTATGTAAAAAAAGTTTAGACATTCAACCACTTTTTCTGATCCCAAGATATCAAGGCAATGCTGCCACCCTGGACTCAAAGAATAATGTTAGAGATCAACACTAGTATGCCACATCTATCTGTATCTACCAGTATCTACTCACAGCCAAAAAATGAAAAGGGCAAACAGGGCACAAGACACTTTGAACAAAGGTATATTTACATCAATTTTTTTAAATGGGTCTGAAGGTGTTCCAAAAGGGGGGGGGGGGTGGACTAGAAGGGGATCCTGAGCACAGTGTTTAATTCTGGCCTGTTCTGGTGATGTGATAGCTGGCAGCTTATTTAAAATTATTTTGTAGTGATTTGAAAATGTATTTCTTCAATGAATATATCCTGAGATGTTCAGATAAACAGTTGACAGACAGACTTTCAAGAGAGGTAGAAATGGAATAGGATTGAATATTGCTTAAGATATATGGCCTCATATATTTTGAGCATTGTTTCACCACTTGACCTCCAGAAGGTTTTACCTCCTCCCTGACCAGGGCAATTTTTGCTGTTCAGCACTGCGCTACTTTAACTGCCAATTGCGCGGTCACGCAGTTCTGTACCCAAACAAAGTGTGTTGTTTTTTTTTTTTTTACACAAATAGAGCTTTCTTCTAGTGATATTTTATCACCACTGGGTTTTTTATTTTTTGTGATATAAACAAAAAAAAGACCAACCATATTTTTCTGTTATAAAATCCCCAAATTACATTAGCCTGTTGCCCTCTCACAGAGCTTATACATTTTAGCCCCAGATCTGGCACGCTTGCTATTGAGAAACTGTTTGAATGCAAGGCGGCCAGAAACATTAATGAGGGACTCATCTACATAGGCACTTTGTTGGAGCATATACACGTCTGCAAATTTCTGGTTAAGGCGATTTATGAGGAGTCGAATTTTGTAAAGCCAATGGAGCCGATCATATTAACCACTTAAGGACCGAGCCTCTTTTTGAGATGTGTTGTTTACAAGTTAAAAACAGGTTTGTTTTTTTTACTAAAAAATTACTTAGAACCCCCAAACATTATCCATTTTTTTCTAACACCCTAGAGAATAAAATGGTGGTCGTTGCAATACTTTCTGTCACACCGTATTTGCGCAGCGGTCTTACAAGCGCACTTTTTTTGGAAAAAATACACTTTTTTGAGTTAAAAAATAAGACAACAGTAAAGTTAGCCCATTTTTTAAAAATATTTTGAAAGATAATGTTACGCTGAGTAAATTGATACCTAACATGTCAGGCTTCAAAATTGCGCCCGCTCGTGGAATGGCGACAAACTTTTACCCTTAAAAATCTCCATAGGTGACATTTAAAAAATTCTACAGGTTGCATGTTTTGAGTTACAGTGGAGGTCTAGGACTAGAATTATTGCTCTCGCTCTACCAATCGCAGCGATACCTCACATATGTGGTTTGAACACCGTTTTCATATGCGGGCGCTACTCACATATGCGTTCGCTTCTGCACGCAAGCTTGGCAGGACGGGGCGCGTTTAAATTTTTTTTTCTTATTTATTTCCCCTTTTATTTTTTTATTTTTACACTGTTCTTTTGAAAGAAATTGTGTTACTTTTATTCCAATTACAAGGAATGTAAACATCCCTTGTAATAGGAAAAAAGCATGACAGGACCTCTTAAATATGAGATCTGGGGTCAAATAGACCTCAGATCTCATATTTACACTAAAATTCAAAAAATAAAAATAAAAAAAACATTTTGTCATTAAGAATTTTTTTTTTTAAATGTCCCTTTAAGAGCTATGGGCGGAAGTGACGTTTTGACATTGCTTCCGCCCTGCAATGTTATGGAGACAGGTGGGGGCCATCTTCCCCTCACTCATCTCCATACCCAGCAAGGGGTAACATCCAAGCCTCTGCCGACGGCTCTTGTAAGTGGTGGAGGGCACCAGAGCGTGGCGGGCCCCTCTCCTGCCGTCAATAAAAGTGATCTCGCTGGGAATCCGCTGCAGAGACCACTGTTATTGGAAAGCGGACCGCCGGCCAAAGAAGAGGATAATGGGGTTATGGCATCTGGATGCTGCCATAACAACGATATTTCTCTTCAAACTTAGGACGTATATCGGCATGCAGTGGTTAATCAAGTTAATTAAGTGGTTAATCACTTCAGCCCCGGGAGGATTTGCCCCCTTAAAGACTAGGCCATTTTTTGCAATATGGCACTGAGTCCCTTTAACTGACAATTGCGCGGTCATGCGACGCTGTGCCCAAACAAAATTGACATCCTTTTTTTACCCACAAATAAAGCTTTCTTTTGGTGGTATTTGATCACCTCTGCGTTTTTTATTTTTTGTGCTATAAACAAACAAAGAGCGACAATTTAGAAGAAAAAACTTTTTTTTTACTTTTTGCTAAAATAAATACCAAAAAATATATAAAAAATGAATTTATTCATTAGTTTAGGCAAATATATTTATTCTTCTACATTTGTTTGGGGAAAAAAAATTGCAATAGGCATATATTGATTGGTTTGTGCAAACATAGGGGATAGATTTATGGCATTTTATTATTTTTTTATTTTTTTTACTAGTATTGGCGGTGATATGCAATTTTTGATAAAAAGGAAGGAAGGTGGGACTTTATATAAAGAATGCACCCCTGGAGATAACACGATATAAATGAAATTGAGCGGTGCTGAGTATATTAGAACTATGGACTAACATGACAGCATTGCAAAACAACAATTGGCAGTCATAGGTTTATTGATATAAAAATATAACAATAATAGTAATACCATGATGTAATATTGACATAATAAGTTCATAATGTAAAACATTATAATTATATAGAACCGAATACATTGGGGTATATAAAATATAACAATGGTAATAACAATGTATACTAGTAATATATTGAGTTCATACTGTACACATAAAATAGAGCCAATTTCATAAAAGCGTGTCTCCCTGGTAAAAAACTGTATCTCTAGTTCATTGGTACGATCCAATTGGTAAGTGTGGTGATAACTGGTATAGGAGAATATAAGCGAAAAGGCATCTATTGGCTCTACGCGTTTCGTGGCGACTGCCACTCTTCAGGAGAAAGTATGAGGTAGATGTCTATAAGTATACAAACACATAATTAATTTATAAAAATGATAATTATTGTAAATAGGAAGAGGAGAGGGGAGATATCCCCAATTTACCAAGACCACTTACAGAAATGCCAATGAGGCTGGGTGCAGGTATGGATGGCCGGAGGGCCGACCAGACACAACGTCAGTCTCAGGAGCTGAGGTGGACAAACCCGGGCGTGAATGGATTGCCAAAGGGAGACAATGTTCCCCAGGGAAGGGCCCCCATGGATGAAAAAGGGAGGGGGTGTAATCCACAGAAATGTAACCATTTATAAAGAAGGAGGTGTATGGTAAGATGTGTGGGATAAAGCAGTAGGTGTATTACAAAAAGTAACTGGTAGTACCAAAAATGTTAATGGGAAAACTAAAATAAAAATTGTGATACAGGAACCAAAAAGTGATAAAGAAATGTCATGGGGAGTGCCTACGGTGCAGGGTAATAGGGACATCATGAAAGACCCCGTTGTATTAGCAAAAGTATATTGAGAAAGTGAAATTAGCTAAATAACCCTGAAAGTAGCCCTGGAGGGAACATGAATCAACTGAGAGGAGTATAAATATACTCCAATAGGGTGGGGGGTGTCCACCAATGTCACATTGACAGCCAATGGGAGGGGATGGCGCCAGAACGGCGAGCGGCAAATGCCACCCCTATCCGGTGCTAGCCACCTCATGGAGGACGTAAGATGGAATCACAAAGCGTTGACGCATCAACGTCACTAGTATGCGACGCTGCGCGAGCGGCGTTGGAGGCGTGATGTCAGTGCGCAATTGGGCGTCCGCCCAGTCCTCGAACACCCTGGTAGGGGAGAGAGGAGAAGGGGAGGGCCCCAGGAGCGTATCGCAGCTCCCGGAAGTGAGCAGAATCCGGCCAGAAACACCCAGCCCTAAACATAGCCCAGTCCAGCAATCAATCTCTTCAAAGGCCATGTTGGTGGCCTTATATTTCCTCCTGGATCTGGATGTTTGTGGGTCCAGGCTTTCCTCCACACTAGTTACTGATAACGTCTCCGCCATCTTTATCTACAGTATATACTCCCACTGCACAACAAAGAGTGAAGGGGCGGGGAAAAATCATCATAAAGAACGTCAGGGGCGGGAAACGCAGGTGGAGCATGACACATGCGCAGTGTATATAAAGCTAGTGCACTGGCCTATGTCCAAACGGAAGTAGCGAGCGTCAAAAACAAAGGTAAGATTTAAACGTGCGTGTGTGTTTTGTGTATGTGTTTTGTGTGTGTGTGTGCTCCCTATATTGGGATAAAGATAATACTGGAAGTTTGGACTGACATTACTGTTTTTCTCTTGTGTCTTGTCTTTCAGAAAAAATGAATCCCTTTAAGGAGGAGGATTTTTTGAGTCATTTTATTGACCTCTATCAAGATAACCGAAACCTGTGGGAGATCAAGCACCCCTTGTATTTCAATAAACAAGCAAGACAGGCAACACTGGGGAGACTTCTGGAGTTTGTAAAGACTCGAGTCCCCCAGGCAGACATTAAGTTAGTGGAAAATAAAATTGGGATTTTGCAGAATATGTACAGGTGGGAACATGAGAAGATACAGGATTCCCTCAAATGAGGAGCAGCAGCAGATAAGATTTATGTCCCCAAACTGTGGTACTACCCCAAACTGTGATTCCTGGATGACAAGGCAATCACTTCCCTCCAGTCTTCCCTCCACCCTTCCCTCCACCCCAGCTGAGGCATCCCAGGAAGAACCAGGCTCTTTCATTCTTAATGAAGTGGATGCGCACAGCTGGAGTCAGGTATACTTTTTTTTTTAATTTTTACTTGTCTAAATATTAATGATGTAAAATAAAATGTTTGAATTGCTTACAATCAATGATTTAATCACAATTACTATTATGTATACATATCACTAGACAGTAGTGGCCAAAAATGTTGTTCAAAGATTGGTTAACAGCTAGAATAATGGTGGGGTCAAAATTCTAGCCTTTTCTATTTGCTTAAAATTTGATTAGCAAGTCATGAACTGAAAATTGAGCATGATTGAGGAAGCAAAAAATACAACTATGTCCCTTTTTTTATACACAGGTCGAGCTCAGCCAGGAGGAGGCCGTGCCCAGTGGTAGAGAGGAGGAGGCCGTGCCCAGTGGCAGGCAGGAGGTGGCTGGGCCCAGTAGAAGCCTAAAAGAATGCCAGGTGCCTCCCCTCTGCCTTACCACCAATAGACCCACGAAGATGACCAGAACAGAGGAGGAATCACTTGCCCTCATTCGGGAAGCCAGCCAAATCCTGAGTAACCCCCCCAATGCTGAGGAGGCCTATGGTACATATTTGGCCACCAGGTTGATGGAACTGGAGAAGGGGCAACACCTCCTCTATGAGGGGATTTTTTATGAGGCCCTTCGGAAGGGGTTGAGGAGCCAGCTTACTCTAACCAGCCATATTTCTGATGAAGCCCCTCCTCCTCCTCCTGCCACAAGTACACCACCAGAGGCACAGCCTCCAAGGAAGGCTGCAGAGAAGCATGGACGGAAGGCTGCAGAGCAGCGTGGAAGGAAGGCTACACGGAAGAGTCGAAAGTGATTGCCTGGTTTCAGTCTGGTCTGACAGAAGACGCAGATTGTGCTTCCTATTCTATGGACTCCGCAAGATCACAATTTTGTTTTCCACTGACTTGATGTGTGCCCTGGGGGACAAAAGGCTTCACAAATTCCAAAAGTGTCTCCAGTGTTGCCTTCCTCATTTTTTTTTTTACCAGAATAAATGGCTATTTTTTTTAGCAAAAATAATTTACTACCGGTATGTGTTTTTATTCTAAAAGGACAGTTTGTTTGTGAGTAGGCAGGTACATGTCAAAAAGACTATGGGGGTTATTTACAAAAGGCAAAATCATTTCGCAATTCAAGTGCAAACTACAAGTGCAAAGTGCACTTGAAATTGCACTACAAGTGCACTTGTTAGAAGTGCAGCCGCTGTCAATCTGAGGGAAAGATCTGAAATGAGGGGAAGCTCTGCTGATTTTATCATCCAATCATGTGCAAGCTAAAATGCATTTTTTTTTGTTTCCTTGCATGTGCCCCTCAGATCCACAGTGACTGCACTTCCAAGTGCTCTTTCAGTGAAAGTTTTTCACTACAAGTCAGTGAAAGACTTGTAGTGCTAAATGAATTTGCCTTTTGAAAATAACCCCCATTAAGGTTCATAAACAATACAAGATAATAATGTTATTGTGGTAACTTGAAACTCAAAAAAAAAAAAATGTAATCGCTAGATTTTTACATTTTTTTCTCAAATTGTAAAATATATATTGTTGAAATATAAAAGTAAAAAAGATGAGTCAAATAAATAATTTTCAACATTATTTATGGAGATCTGGCTTTTAAAAACTATAATATTATTCCTGACATGAGGATAAATAATGAAGAAAGTAGTTTGTGAGAACTCTGTGTGAATATAAGCATCAAAACAACTTCATTCTTCTAGCATTATAAAGAAGAAAAGAATGCGCTGTATTAAAAGATCACATAATTAGCAGCATGAGGAATGTGCTCGCTTCAATATGAAGGCTAGTTTTACCAGACCGAGCGCTTCCGTCTTGTACTTGCTTCAGAGCATGCCTCAGTTTTGGTCCGTCAGACTAGCACACAGACGAACAGTTTGCACGCTAGAAAGCTGAGTCCATCTGACAGATTTGAAACATGTTTAATTTCAAGGTTCGTCGGACTTTTGGGAAAAAAAAGTCCGCTGGAGCCCACACACGATCGAATTGTCTGACGGAGTCTGGTCCGACCATAAAACTGGCCCCCAAAGCACCTTGTCCGCATGTTGATGCGGACAAGGGCCTCATCCCCACAACCCTTGCCCAGTGGTTGTGGGGGCCTGTGGTTGGGGGGCTTAGAATCTGGAAGCCCCCTTTAACAAGGGGACCCCCAGATCTCACCCCCTGTAACCGGGTGGCCTGCCCCCCTTTGACGCCACAGGGAAGCCATAGGGAAGTCCCCATGGCATCAAAGGGGATGGGGTCACCTGGGTACATCACCAGGTGGCCCCGCCCTCAGTTATATAAGAACTGTCAAAGGCGAAGAAGCATCACATGGCAGGAGCCTCCCATGGAGGCGGATCGGTCGTGGCTTTTCTTTTCCTTTTCGGTCTGTCGGCGGAGCGATATAAGAAGATGAATGGACATCGTGGGACATTTTTATTTTTTATTTTTTAATAAAGGACTTGTCCCAAGCTGTCTTTTTTAACATTTTGACACTTTTTTTGTGAAATGGTAGGGGTGCATTTGTACCCCGTTACCATTTCATACAGGGGGAGGCCGGGATCCAGGGTCCCCTTGTTAAAGGGGGCTTCCAGATTTGGATAAGCCCCCCCCCGCAGACCCCCACAATCACCGGCCAGGGGTTGTGGGGATGAGGCCCTTGTCCCCATCCACATGGGGGCAAAGTTCTTTGGGGGACTACCCCAAAGCACCCTCTCCATGTTGAGGGCGTGTGGCCTGGTACAGTTCAGGAGGGGGGGCTCTTTTCCTGTGCCTGCCAGGTTGAATGCTCGGATAAGGGTCTGGTATGTATTGGGGGATCCCTACACCATTTAAAAAAAAAACTGGTCCAAAAACACTTTTTATAACAATAACTTGCATATAAACCTTTAAAATGAGCACTTTTAATTATTCATGTCTGTGTCCCATAGACTTTAATGGTGTTTGTGTGTTCTGCCAAATTTTTTGCCTGTTCGCATGTTCTGCTGCGAACCGAATGGGAGGGTGTTCGGCTCATCCCTACTCACCACCCACCCACACTACGGACACTCCAGTGCTTCTCCTCGCATGTTGGGTGAGCAGTATAGGAGAGAGGTGTCCTGCCACCTAAGCTTTGGAGAGCAGGCCCTGACACATTCCAAGATGGCAGTCGTATCTTCTCCATGCAACACTCGGAGGACACAGAATCCATTGTGGATCCTATGCCTGCACCTCAGGACGCTTATGGCCTTCATTCCACACCAGTGAATCATCTCAATCTCCCTGCAGCTTCCCCTGCATCCACCAAATCTTTCCTGGGCAGATTGTTTGATGGGCTGCTAGGCACACCATTGATTGACAGCCCTGCATGCCTCACTGTTTTGCATCAGGCTTCTCCCATACCCCTGGGTCATCCCCCAAACATAACTCAGATCCTGGCTAAATTCTCTGAAATGCTGTCCAACGGTTTGGTACAACAGCAGCACAAATCACTAACTCAATTAAAATGGATCCACAGAGTCTGGGGTCATGCGTAGAAGCCATTGAACAGACTGTAGACCAAACGGTCCAGCGGGCTAATCAAAACACTGTGGGGGTCATTTACTATAACTCCAGGAAGTACTGGGCACTATGGCAAATAATAGAGCCCATTTTAGCAAAATGGAAACAAAATGGCAAATTTGCGCATGAAAATTAGCGATATAAGCGGGGAACAAACGTTTGTAAATTCTAAATTGCCGCTAATTAGCGCTTCTGCGTATATACAAATGCCAATTCTTATCAAGTTGTTATATAGCATTGTACTGTAGCCATGATCCATGTATGTGAAAGAAACATTTTTATCAGAGATGTGCCCTAGTTCCCGTGCATCTATTGATTTATATTTCAATTAGTATTCCTAGTTTTTTTTTTCCTTCTTTTGCTAAGAAATGCAGTTCTGAATGATTATTACATAGTAATGTCTGCTATTCTGTAAAGTTACATGTATTAATCATTTAGGTTACCTATTTGTTGTATGTTGTTTTTTTCATGTTTTTGATTTATTATTTATTAATTTAGTTGACTATAAAGCAGTAATTATTTATGTTCATTCTTTAATAATACTACACTATTATGCAGGTCTTGTACTTAGCACAATGGCTTAGTGGTCTGCTTGGATATCTCCACACCACTCATGGTATGAGTTCAAACAACAGCCAACCTACCATCCACCAGCTGTGTTTATTTTTTCAGTACACAAATAAATTAAAATAATCAAACAAATAAATGCTAGTGTGTGGTGTTTGGAATGTCACATCATATTATAACTGAATACTTACATACCATTGCATGCATTTAAAGAGTTAATACAATAAAAACATTCACATTAAAGTGCATTGGCTACTTGGCAATCACCTATTTTCAGTGTGTATGTATATATATATATATAAATTTGTGTTGCTTTGGCTAATTGGCTAACTGGCATTCTCCTTTTCCCACCAATGCAATCTTTTAGGATTTTTCTGTTGGATTTGAACCCATGAGTCTTTCAATACCTGAATGTTTGAAGGTAGAGGCGCTAACTGCTAGCCTATTGGGCTGAGCACAATTATACATACAAAATACTTTTACTAGTGTTTGATGTGTTATATACTATACAATAAAGTTTATCAAATGTAAACTGCTTGTTAGCTAGTGTGTGGTGTTTGGAGATTCACACCATAATATTAGTGAATATTTACATACCATTGCAATCATTTGAAGAGTTAATACAATAATATCAACCACATTAAAGTGTATTGGCTACTTGGCATTCACTGTATGCTGCTTTGGCTAATTGGCTAACAGTAATTCTCATTTTCTCCACCAATAGTAATCTTTTAGGACTCTTCTGTGGGATTTGAACCCATGAGTCTTTCAATACCTGAATTTTTGAAGGTAGAGGTGCTAACTGCTAGCTTATTGAGCTGAGCACAATTATATAGACAAAATACTTTTACTAGTGTTTGATGGTTTATATACCATACAATAAAGTTTATCAAATGTAAACTGCTTGTTAGCTAGTGTATGGTGTTTTGGAGATTCACACCATAATATTAGTGAAGACTTATTTATTTTTATTTAAGGTACTTCTATAGTGCCGTCAATTTACGGAGTGCTTTACATATATATTATACACTCACATGGGCCCCTACCCTCAAGGAGCTTACAATCTAAGGTCCCTAACTCACATTCATATACTAGGGCCAATTTAGACAGAAGCCAATTAACCTACCAGCATGTCTTTGGAGTGTGGGAGGAAACCGGAGTACCCGGAGGAAACCCACACAGGCACAGGGAGAACATGCAAACTCCAGGCAGGTAGTCTTGTGGTGTGGTTGGGAATACGAACCAGCAACCCTTTTTACTGCTAGGTAGGAATGAGCCGACCCCCCCCCCTGTTCGGTTCGCACCAGAATATGTGAACAGGAAAAAAGTTTGTTCGAGCATGCGAACACCGTTAAAGTATATGGGGGTCATTTACTATAGCGCCAGGAAGTACTGGGCACTATGGCAAATAATAGCTCCCATTTTAGCCAAATAAAATTTCAACAGGCGAATGTGCGAAGGAAAAATTAGCGCCATTAGTGAGAAACACATGTTAGTAAATTCTAAGTGGCGCTAATTAGCGCTTCCGTGTATATGCAAATGCCAATTCCTACCAAGTTGTTATATAGTACTGCACTGTAACCATGATCCATGTATGTGAAAGAAACATTTTTATCAGAGATGTGCTCTACCTCGTGTGCATCTATTGATGTGTGTTGCAATTAGTATTCCTAGTTTTTTCCTTCTTTTGCTAACTAATGCAGTTATGAATGATTATTACATAGTAATGTTTGCTATTCTGTAAAGTTACATGTATTAAACATTTAGGTTACCCATTTGTTGTATGTTGTTTTATATTTATTAATTTAGGTGACTATAAAGTGGTAATTATTTATATTCATTCTTTAATCATACTACATTATTATGCAGGTCTCATACTTAGCACAATGGCTTAGTAGTCTGCTCAGATGTCTCCACAGCACTCACGGTACAAGTTCAAATACCAGCCAACCTACCATCCCCCAGCTTTGTTTATTTTTTCAGTGCACAAGCGAATTAAAATGAACAAACAAAAAAATGTAATCTGCCCATTAGTTAGTGTGTGGTGTTTGGAATTTCACACCATAATAGTATTGAATACTTACATATCATTGCATGCATTTGAAGAGTTAATATAATAGAATCAGCCTATGCTGCTTTGGCTAATTGGCTAATAGTCATTTGCTTTTTTTTCACCAATTCAATCTTTTACTATTTCTCTGTGGGATTTGAACCCATGAGTTCTTCAAGGTAGAAGTGCTGACCACTAGCCTATTGGGTGTAGCACGGTCATACATAGAAAACACATTCACTAGTGTTTGATGTTTCTTCTCCCCGAGCTGTCTCTCCTGCTGCCACCATCTTCACCCGCTGATGTGTTCTTCAGCGCAGCCAGTTACCCACTAATAAAAGAAAAGCCGCTCTTCTTGTGGCGGTCTTCTGTGGCCATCCGATAATGTCACCCGGAGAGTCCGTTCCATGGCTATGTAAGAGACGCCACACAGCGGGTGACAACACAGCGGAGGAAGACCACCATGGAAGAAGAGCAGCTGTTTTTTATTAGCGGGTAACCAGCGTTGAGGAAGAACACAGCAGATGGAGAAGATGGCGGCGGCAGGAGAGACGGCTCTGGGAGAATACAGCTCAGGGAGAAGATGGAGGAGGGAGAGACAGCGTCTGGAGAAGATGGCTCAGGGAAGAAGACAGCTCAGAGATATTTTACAATAAAGGACTTGTCAAAAAACGGCTATTGATTTTTTTTACATTTCACTGCTTTTTTTGGTGAATGGGTAGGGGTAAAATGTACCCCATACCTATTCACATAGGGGGCAGGATTTGGGAGCCCCCAGGTCCATGGACTGATTGCCCAGAACCGGATACAGAGACCCGGAAGTAAATAATGCTTCCGGTTGCCAGAAACAACATTGTAACTCACATTGGAGACAGTGCTGAGCCATCAACATCCAAGGTTGTTCTTATCATGTGTATTGTCATTGAATAGTCAAAAACCCCCGTCCATTTTCCTGATGAAGCCTTCCAGGCGAAACATGTTGAAATTCGCGGACGTGGTTATGATTAGAATTTTTGTGATTACAGTTCTTTCTCTCATTTGTCAATATTAGGTTGAGGATGTTTACCTTTGACTAAGAATGTAAAACTGTTTTCACATTTTATTGCCCTTTTTTTTGTAAAACTGTCTTAATAAATATTGGTATACAATTTTTTAATTAATAGTGTTCTTCCATATATTGGGTGTACCTTTAAAGTCCCACTTTCTACATACATTTTTGCTTTATTCTTTTGAAGATGGTGAACAACTACTGCTACAACTGGACAACATCTCCCAAGTTTCATCTTTAACATCAGCAGCTAACCACCAAAGCTCCACCAAGTGACCACACCCAGTTAGCCCCCTAACCCTGTCTGGCATAAGCATAAACAAAGAAGACATCTCCCTTAAATGCCTTTGAGGATTGCCATAAGAACCAATACCTTTAGTTTCGATTGTTAGCTTTTTTTTGCTATTTTTTTACCGGATTTACATTTTTTGAGTGTCTGCCCGGGGCCTTAAGATTCGTTTTGTGTCTTGTTGATATATTTTTGTATTCTTTATTATTTAGTATTACTGAGGCTTTAAGACTGGAGCGATATTAGTGCTCCTCCCCCTGGTGCGACACAAGGGTTACTGCACCCTTGGGTGATGACAGGACAGTTCCCTGAGTTTATCAGCATGCACCAGTTTTTTGTTGTTTCACAGGATTAGACAGATCCTGTCCCATGCCTATAGAACACAGAACAATTCCACTTCTGGGTTCTTTTCTCCTCTTCAACTTTTTTTGTCTGTTCTCTCATCTTTTCTCCTGTCCTTCAGATACCTGTGTAAAGGCTCTGGCATCTTTCCAACAGACCTGGATTCAAATTTCTCTGTACTAGCTTCTCAGAGGACCCCAGATGGGCTCGCTGGGTATGTGTATATATACTGATAGAGTTTTACCTCTCCTCTCAATGTCTAATCCTGATCAGCAAGTTGGAACTCTCAGAGTTGCATCTCATAATACACAAGGCCTTAACTCTCCGCTAAAGAGATGGAAGGCATTTCAGCATTACCATTCCCAAGGTCTTGATGTAATCCTACTATGGAAACTCACTTTCATGGTAATTTTAATCCGAGGTTTGTCCATCATAAATTTCCCACATTTTACTTAGCAAATGCAGAGGGTTAGAAAAGGGGAGTAGCTGTCTTTTTCCCCAAAAAGGTCTCCTTCTCTCATTCCCATACAATTAGGGACTGGGAAGGTCGATGCATTCTGGTTAAAGGACATATTGATGGCTGCTTTTACACTTTATCTCCTACTATGCCCCCAACCAGGGTCAGGCTACGTTCTTCTCGGAGATGCGAAAGACTATCTCTCCCCACTTTGAGGGTCTGTTAGTAATGAGTGGGGACTCTAATATTGCATTTGATCAGCTCTCCGATAAAAAGGGGGCTAAGAGCCCTCCTAAACAAAGCCTACGTATAACCCATTTTCTCCATTCACTGGTAAATATTTGGAGGAAACTGAACCCCTCCTCTAAGGACTTTGTGCACTATTCGGGACCTCATAAAACATTTGCTATAATTGACCATATTTTTCTTTCCACTCTAGACATCCACACTGCATTGCAGACTTCATTTCGAGATATTGCTTGGTCTGACCATTCTCTAATATTGCTGAAACTTATTAAGGCATCTGTCCCATCCAGGTCATCCCACTGGCATAATAACAAATCCCTGCTAAGTGACCCCGTTAACTGCACTATGTTTTAGAAAGAATTGTGGGAGTTTTTCCTTATTCATGATGTGGAAGACATTTCATCAAGCTCTTTATGGGGGGCTCACAAGGCGGTGATCTGTGAAAAACTTAGGTTCAAAATTAAAATGTCAATGATAGGTCGATATAGATATAGATAAGCTTGAAATGGAGTTTAAGTCGCTCAGCAAAGCTCACAAACGTAACCCTACTCCTGACACGTTAGCTAGACTTGACTCAGCTAGATTGGCTCTGAACCTAGCCCTCACGTCTGCAGCGGAAAAAAAGTCTAAGATGGCAAGGAACCCAGTTTTATTTTCAGAAAGACAAGATTGGATTGAAACTCGCAACTAAACTGACCCCTAAATATTGTGCGAGCTCCGTCCCCAAAATTAGGAACTTGCTCTAAATCCCCAGCGTATTATGGAAGCTTTCCACTCTTTCTACTATAAACTGTCTAGCAATGACACTAATAAGGACCCTAGAAGTCTCAATGCTTTCTTGGGGAAAATTCCCCTTCCCACCCTTAAGGATGGGGATCGCTCTCTCCTCGATTCCCCCTATATTGGAAGCCAAGGTTTTAAATGTTATTAAGGAACTTCGTACTGGGCCTGCTCCTGGACCTGATGGGTTCTCTAGTTGTTATTACAAGACATTTTCCAAAACTCTCTCTCCTTACCTGGTCCTATTCTTTAACTCCGTGAGGAAAGGGAAACCCCTGGACCCTGTCACCAACCTGAAAACTATCTCAGTTATTCCAAAACCGGGAAAGGATCATAGCGAAGTAGGAAACTATAGACCCATCTCCCTGATTAACAATTACTTAAAAATTCTTTCAAAACTCTTATCTAATTGCTTAGCTTCTTTCATAGACACTTGCATTCATACAGACCAGGTGGGTTTCATCCCGGGCAAACAGGGCAAGGACCAGATAAGGAGAGCGATAGGCATCAAATCCCTAATGAAGTTGGGATGGGATAGCGGTCCTCCCCAAGAGGACTATTTATTATCATTAGACCTTCAGAAGGCCTTCGACACAGTCTCCTGGTCCTTTCTTTTCTCTATCCTCAAAAGTAGGGATGAGCTTCAAGCTCGAGTCGAACCCATGTTCGACTCGAACATCGCTTGTTTTATTGTTCGTCGAATTGCGAACCTTATGGGCCATTCAAGCCAAATTTGAGTGGCGAGTCACGGCCCATAATTCACTGCGGAATTGCAGTGCATTGCTGGCTGATGATTGGCCAAGCATGCACTATGACCCACATGCTTGGCCAATCACAGTGCCGTCTGTACAGAGAGCCGTAATTGGCCTAAGCCAGGGTGGCTTTGGCCAATTATGGCTCAGGGGGTTTAGTACACGCCCCACACTATATAAGGCTGCCTGCGTGGCGGTCTTGTGTAGTGTGTTGCGGCGGCGGAAAGAGATAGACAGAGAGAAAGTGTCATTTAATTTAAGTTAGATAGAGTAGGCAGGTGAGTCAGTTAGCTGCACTTACAGTGTATTGTATATATATATATGCATCCTAGGTGTGGTATATATCAATATACACTGTAGTCAGTTTAGCTAGATCCGTTCCTGATATTCTCTTCCTAATACACTGACAGGCAGGTGTTTTTACAGTATTTACAGTATTTACAGTTAGTGTACTGTGTACTTTGCACAGTATGCACCTAAAGCTACCTGAAGAAAATTGCTGGTGTTCTTCAGATCTTATTAATGCCACAGGCAGGCAGCTGCAGTATTTTCAGTTAGTGTACTGTGTCCTCTGCACAGTGTGCACCTAAAGCTACCTGAAGACAATTGCTGGTGGTCTGACCCTATTAATACCACAGGCAGGCAGCTGGAGTATTTACAGTTAGTGTAATGTGTCCTCTGCACAGTGCGCACCTAAAGCTACCTGAAGACAATTGCTGGTTGTCTGACCCTATTAATACCATAGGCAGGCAGCTGGAGTATTTACAGTTAGTGTAATGTGTCCTCTGCACAGTGCGCACCTAAAGCTACCTGAACACAATTGCTGGTGTTCTTTTGATCCTATTAATACCACAGGCAGGCAGCTGCAGTATTTATAGTTAGTGTACCGTGTCCTCTGCACAGTGTGCACCTAAAGCTACCTGAAGACAATTGCTGGTGTTCTGATCCTATTAATACCACAGACAGGCAGCTGCAGTATTTACGGTTAGTGTACTGTGTCCTCTGCACAAAAGCTACCTGAAGACAATTGCTGGTGTTCTTTTGATCCTATTAATACCACAGGCAGGCAGCTGCAGTATTTATGGTTAGTGTACTGTGTCCTCTGCACAGTGTGCACCTAAAGCTACCTGAAGACAATTGCTGGTGTTCTTTTGATCCTATTAATACCACAGGCAGACAGCTGCAGTATTTACAGTTAGTGTACTGTGTCCTCTGCACAATGTGCACCTAGAGCTACCTGAAGACAATTGCTGGTGGTCTGACCCTATTAATACCACAGGCAAGCAGCTGGAGTATTTACAGTTAGTGTACTGTGTCCTCTGCACAGTGTGCACCTAAAGCTACCTGAAGACAATTGCTGGTGGTCTGACCCTATTAATACCACAGGCAGGCAGCTGGAGAATTTACAATTAGTGTACTGTGTCCTCTGCACAGTGTGCACCTAAATCTACCTGAAGCCATTTTCTGGTGTTCTTTTGATCCTATTAATACCACAGGCAGGCAGCTGCAGTATTTACAGTTAGTGTACTGTGTCCTCTGCACAGTGTGCACCTAAAGCTAACTGAAGACAATCGCTGGTGTTCTTTTGATCCTATTAATACCACAGGCAGGCAGCTGCAGTATTTACAGTTAGTGTACTGTGTCCTCTGCACAGTGTGCACCTAAAGCTACCTGAAGACAATCGCTGGTGTTCTTTTGATCCTATTAATACCAAAGGCAGGCAACTGCAGTATTTACAGTTAGTGTACTGTGTCCTCTGCACAAAAGCAACCTGAAGACAATTGCTGGTGTTCTTATGATCCCATTAATACCACAGGCAGGCAGCTGCAGTATTTACAGTTAGTGTACTGTGTCCTCTGCACAGTGTGCACCTAAGGCTACCTGAAGACAATTGCTGGTATTCTGATCCTATTAATACCACAGGCAGGCAACTGCAGTATTTACAGTTAGTGTACTGTGTCCTCTGCACCAAAGCTAACTGAAGACAATTGCTGGTGTTCCTATGATCCTATTAATACAACAGACAGGCAGAAGCAGTATTTACAGTTAGTGTACTGTGTCCTCTGCACAGTGTGCACCTAAAGCTACCTGAAGACAATTGCTGGTATTCTGATCCTATTAATACCACAGGCAGGCAGCTGCGGTATTTACAGTTAGTGTACTGTGTCCTCTGCACAGTGTGCACCTAAAGCTACCTGAAGACAATCGCTGGTGTTCTTTTGATCCTATTAATACCACAGGCAGGCAGCTGCAGTATTTACTGTTAGTGTACTGTGTCCTCTGCACAAAAGCAACCTGAAGACAATTGCTGGTGTTCTTATGATCCTACTAATACCACAGGCAGGCAGCTGCAGTATTTACAGTTAGTGTACTGTGTCCTCTGCACAGTGTGCACCTAAGGCTACCTGAAGACAATTGCTGGTATTCTGATCCTATTAATACCACAGGCAGGCAACTGCAGTATTTACAGTTAGTGTACTGTGTCCTCTGCACCAAAGCTAACTGAAGACAATTGCTGGTGTTCCTATGATCCTATTAATACAACAGACAGGCAGAAGCAGTATTTACAGTTAGTGTACTGTGTCCTCTGCACAGTGTGCACCTAAAGCTACCTGAAGACAATTGCTGGTATTCTGATCCTATTAATACCACAGGCAGGCAGCTGCGGTATTTACAGTTAGTGTACTGTGTCCTCTGCACAGTGTGCACCTAAAGCTACCTGAAGACAATCGCTGGTGTTCTTTTGATCCTATTAATACCACAGGCAGGCAGCTGCAGTATTTACTGTTAGTGTACTGTGTCCTCTGCACAAAAGCAACCTGAAGACAATTGCTGGTGTTCTTATGATCCTACTAATACCACAGGCAGGCAGCTGCAGTATTTACAGTTAGTGTACTGTGTCCTCTGCACAGTGTGCACCTAAAGCTACCTGAAGACAATTACTAGTATTCTGATCCTATTAATACCACAGGCAGGCAGCTGCAGTATTTACAGTTAGTGTACTGTGTCCTCTGCACCAATGCTAACTGAAGACAATTGCTGGTGTTCCTATGATCCTATCAATACAACAGGCAGGCAGTTGCAGTATTTACAGTTAGTGTACTGTGTCCTCTGCACAATGTGCACCTAGAGCTACCTGAAGACAATTGCTGGTGGTCTGACCCTATTAATACCACAGGCAAGAAGCTGGAGTATTTACAGTTAGTGTACTGTGTCCTCTGCACAGTGTGCACCTAAAGCTACCTGAAGACAATTGCTGGTGGTCTGACCCTATTAATACCACAGGCAGGCAGCTGGAGAATTTACAATTAGTGTACTGTGTCCTCTGCACAGTGTGCACCTAAAGCTACCTGAAGCCATTTTCTGGTGTTCTTTTAATCCTATTAATACCACAGGCAGGCAGCTGCAGTATTTACAGTTAGTGTACTGTGTCCTCTGCACAGTGTGCACCTAAAGCTACCTGAAGACAATCACTGGTGTTCTTTTGATCCTATTAATACCACAGGCAGGCAGCTGCAGTATTTACAGTTAGTGTACTGTGTCCTCTGCACAAAAGCAACCTGAAGACAATTGCTGGTGTTCTTATGATCCCATTAATACCACAGGCAGGCAGCTGCAGTATTTACAGTTAGTGTACTGTGTCCTCTGCACAGTGTGCACCTAAAGCTACCTGAAGACAATTGCTGGTATTCTGATCCTATTAATACCACAGGCAGGCAACTGCAGTATTTACAGTTAGTGTACTGTGTCCTCTGCAGCAAAGCTAACAGAAGACAATTGCTGGTGTTCCTATGATCCTATTAATACAACAGGCAGGCAGCTGCAGTATTTACAGTTAGTGTACTGTGTCCTCTGCACAGTGTGCACCTAAAGCTCCCTGAAGACAATTGCTGGTATTCTGATCCCATTAATACCACAGGCAGGCAGCTGCAGTATTTACAGTTAGTGTACTGTGTCCTCTGCACAGTGTGCACCTAAAGCTACCTGAAGACAATCGCTGGTGTTCTTTTGATCCTATTAATACCACAGGCAGGCAGCTGCAGTATTTACAGTTAGTGTACTGTGTCCTCTGCACAAAAGCAACCTGAAGACAATTCCTGGTGTTCCTATGATCCTATTAATACAACAGGCAGGCAGCTGCAGTATTTACAGTTAGTGTACTGTGTCCTCTGCACAGTGTGCACCTAAAGCTACCTGAAGACAATTTCTGGTGTTCTGATCCTATTAATACCACAGGCAGGCAGCTGCATTATTTACAGTTAGTGTACTGTGTCCTCTGCACAAAAGCTACCTGAAGACTATTGCTGGTGTTCTTCTGATCCTATTAATACCACAGGCAGGCAGCTGCAGTATTTACAGTTAGTGTACCTTGTCCTTTGCACAGTGTGCACCTAAAGCTACCTGAAGACAATTGCTGGTGTTCTGATCCTATTAATACCACAGGCAGGCAGCTTCACTATTTACAGTTAGTGTACTGTGTCTTCTGCACAGTGTGCTCCTAAAGCTGCCTGAAGACAATTGCTGGTGTTCTTCTGATCCTATTAATACCAAAGGCAGGCAGCTGGAGTATTTACAGTTAGTGTACTTGTCCCCTGTACAAAAGCTACCTGAAGACAATTGCTGGTGTTCTCCTGATCCTATAAATACCACAGGCAGGTAGCTTCACTATTTACAGTTAGTGTACCTTGTCCTTTGCACAGTGTGCACCTAAAGCTACCTGAAGACATTTGCTGGTGTTCTGATCCTATTAATACCACAGGCAGGCAGCTTCACTATTTACAGTTAGTGTACTGTGTCCTCTGCACAGTGTGCACCTAAAGCTACCTGAAGACAATTGCTGGTGTTCTTATCCTATTAATACCGCAGCCAGGCAGCTGCAGTATTTACAGTTAGTGTACTGCAAAAGCTACCTGAAGACAATTGCTGGTATTCTACTGATCTTATTAATACCACAGGCAGGCAGCTGCAGTATTTACAGTTAGTGTACTGTGTCCTCTGCACAGTGTGCACCTAAAGCTACCTGAAGACAATTTCTGGTGTTCTGATCCTATTAATACCATAGGCAGGCAGCTGCAGTATTTACAGTTAGTGTTCTGTGTCCTCTGCACAGTGTGCACCTAAAGCTACCTGAAGACAATTACTGGTATTCTTCTGATCCTATTAATACCACAGGCAGGCAGCTGCAGTATTTACAGTCTGTGTACTGTGTCCTCTGCACAAAAGCTACCCGAAGACTATTGCTGGTGTTCTTCTGATCCTATTAATACCACAGGCAGGCAGCTGCAGTATTTACAGTAAGTGTACTGTGTCCCTTGCACAGTGTGCACCTAAAGCTACCTAAAGACAATTGCTGGTGTTCTGATCCTATTAATACCACAGGCAGGCAGCTTTAATATTTACAGTTAGTGTACTACAAAAGCTACCTGAAGACAATTGCTGGTGTTCTGAACATATTAATACCACAGGAAGGCAGCTGCAGTATTTACAGTTAGTGTACTGTGTCCTCTGCACAAAAGCTACCTGAAGACAAATGCTGGTGTTCTTTTGATCCTATTAATACTACAGGCAGGCAACTGCAGTATTTACGGTTAGTGTACTGTGTCCTCTGCACAGTGTGCACCTAAAGCTACCTGAAGACAATTGCTGGTGGTCTGACCCTATTAATACCACAGGCAGGCAGTTGGAGAATTTACAGTTAGTGTACTGTGTCCTCTGCACGGTGTGCACCTAAAGCTACATAAAGACAATTGCTTGTGTTCTTATCCTATTAATACCACAGGCAGGCAGCTGCAGTATTTATGGTTAGTGTACTGTGTCCTCTGCACAGTGTGCACCTAAAGCTACCTGAAGACAATTGCTGATGTTCTGATACTATTGATACCACAGGCAGGCAGCTGCAGTATTTACGGTTAGTGTACTGTGTCCTCTGCACAGTGTTCACCTAAATCTACCTGAAGACAATTGCTGGTGTTCTTTTGACCCTATTAATACCACAGGCAAGCAGCTGGAGTATTTACAGTTAGTGTACTGCGTCCTCTGCACAGTGAGCACCTAAAGCTACCTGAAGACAATTGCTGGTGGTCTGACCCTCTTAATACCACAGGCAGGCAGCTGGAGAATTTACAGTTAGTGTTCTGTGTCCTCTGCACAGTGTGCACCTAAAGCTACCTGAATACAATTGCTGGTGTTCTGATCCTATTAATACCACAGGCAGGCAGCTGCAGTATTTACAGTTAGTGTACTGTGTCCTCTGCACAAAAGCTACCTGAAGACAATTGCTGGTGTTCTTATGATCCTATTAATACAACAGGCAGGCAGCTGCAGTATTTACAGTTAGTGTACTGTGTCCTCTGCACAGTGTGCACCTAAAGCTACCTGAAGACAATTGCTGGTGTTCTGATCCTATTAATACCACAGGCAGGCAACTGCTGTATTTGCAGTTAGTGTACTGTGTCCTCTGCTCAAAAGCTACCTGAAGACTATTGCTGGTGTTCTTCTGATCCTATTAATACCACAGGCAGGTAGCTGCAGTATTTACAGTTAGTATACTGTCTCCTCTGCACAGTGTGCACCTAACGCTACCTTAAGACAATTGCTGGTGTTCTTATCCTATTAATACCACAGGCAGGCAGCTGCAGTATTTACAGTTAGTGTACTGCAAAAGCTACCTGAAGACAATTGCTGGTATTCTTCTGATCCTATTAATACCACAAGCAGGCAGCTGCAGTATTTACAGTTAGTGTACTGTGTCCTCTGCACAGTGTGCACCTAAAGCTACCTGTAGACAATTTCTGGTGTTCTGATCCTATTAATACCACAGGCAGGCAGCTGCAGTATTTACAGATAGTGTACTATGTTCTCTGCACAAAAGCTACCCGAAGATTATTGCTGGTGTTCTTCTGATCCTATTAATACCACAGGCAGACAGCTGGAGTATTTACATTTAGTGTACTGTGTCCTCTGCACAGTGTGCACCTAAAGCTACCTTAAGACAATTGCTGGTGTTCTTATCCTATTAATACCACAGGCAGGCAGCTGCAGTATTTACAGTTAGTGAACTGCAAAAACTAACTGAAGACAATTGCTGGTATTCTTTTGATCCTATTAATACCATATGCAGGCAGCTGCAGTATTTACAATTAGTGTACTGTTTCCCTTGCACAGTGTGCACCTAAAGCTACCTGAAGACAATTGCTGGTGTTCTGATCCTATTAATACCACAGGCAGGCAACTGCTGTATTTGCAGTTAGTGTACTGTGTCCTCTGCTCAAAAGCTACCTGAAGACTATTGCTGGTGTTCTTCTGATACTATTAGTACCACAGGCAGGCAGCTGCAGTATTTACAGTTAGTATACTGTGTCCTCTGCACAGTGTGCACCTAAAGCTACCTTAAGACAATTGCTGGTGTTCTTATCCTATTAATACCACAGGCAGGCAGTTGCAGTATTTACAGTTAGTTTACTGCAAAAGCTACCTGAAGACAATTGCTGGTATTCTTCTGATCCTATTAATACCACAGGCAGGCAGCTGCAGTATTTACAGTTAGTGTACTGTGTCCTCTGCACAGTGTGCACCTAAAGCTACCTGTAGACAATTTCTGGTGTTCTGATCCTATTAATACCACAGGCAGGCAGCTGCAGTATTTACAGATAGTGTACTGTGTTCTCTGCACAACAGCTACCTGAAAAATATTGCTGGTGTTCTTCTGATCCTATTAATACCACAGGCAGACAGCTGGAGTATTTACATTTAGTGTACTGTGTCCTCTGCACAGTGTGCACCTAAAGCTACCTTAAGACAATTGCTGGTGTTCTTATCCTATTAATACCACAGGCAGGCAGCTGCAGTATTTACAGTTAGTGAACTGCAAAAACTAACTGAAGACAATTGCTGGTATTCTTTTGATCCTATTAATACCATATGCAGGCAGCTGCAGTATTTACAATTAGTGTACTGTTTCCCTTGCACAGTGTGCACCTAAAGCTACCTGAAGACAATTGCTGGTGTTCTGATCCTATTAATACCACAGGCAGGCAACTGCTGTATTTGCAGTTAGTGTACTGTGTCCTCTGCTCAAAAGCTACCTGAAGACTATTGCTGGTGTTCTTCTGATCCTATTAATACCACAGGCAGGTAGCTGCAGTATTTACAGTTAGTATACTGTCTCCTCTGCACAGTGTGCACCTAACGCTACCTTAAGACAATTGCTGGTGTTCTTATCCTATTAATACCACAGGCAGGCAGCTGCAGTATTTACAGTTAGTGTACTGCAAAAGCTACCTGAAGACAATTGCTGGTATTCTTCTGATCCTATTAATACCACAAGCAGGCAGCTGCAGTATTTACAGTTAGTGTACTGTGTCCTCTGCACAGTGTGCACCTAAAGCTACCTGTAGACAATTTCTGGTGTTCTGATCCTATTAATACCACAGGCAGGCAGCTGCAGTATTTACAGATAGTGTACTATGTTCTCTGCACAAAAGCTACCCGAAGATTATTGCTGGTGTTCTTCTGATCCTATTAATACCACAGGCAGACAGCTGGAGTATTTACATTTAGTGTACTGTGTCCTCTGCACAGTGTGCACCTAAAGCTACCTTAAGACAATTGCTGGTGTTCTTATCCTATTAATACCACAGGCAGGCAGCTGCAGTATTTACAGTTAGTGAACTGCAAAAACTAACTGAAGACAATTGCTGGTATTCTTTTGATCCTATTAATACCATATGCAGGCAGCTGCAGTATTTACAATTAGTGTACTGTTTCCCTTGCACAGTGTGCACCTAAAGCTACCTGAAGACAATTGCTGGTGTTCTGATCCTATTAATACCACAGGCAGGCAACTGCTGTATTTGCAGTTAGTGTACTGTGTCCTCTGCTCAAAAGCTACCTGAAGACTATTGCTGGTGTTCTTCTGATACTATTAGTACCACAGGCAGGCAGCTGCAGTATTTACAGTTAGTATACTGTGTCCTCTGCACAGTGTGCACCTAAAGCTACCTTAAGACAATTGCTGGTGTTCTTATCCTATTAATACCACAGGCAGGCAGTTGCAGTATTTACAGTTAGTTTACTGCAAAAGCTACCTGAAGACAATTGCTGGTATTCTTCTGATCCTATTAATACCACAGGCAGGCAGCTGCAGTATTTACAGTTAGTGTACTGTGTCCTCTGCACAGTGTGCACCTAAAGCTACCTGTAGACAATTTCTGGTGTTCTGATCCTATTAATACCACAGGCAGGCAGCTGCAGTATTTACAGATAGTGTACTGTGTTCTCTGCACAACAGCTACCTGAAAAATATTGCTGGTGTTCTTCTGATCCTATTAATACCACAGGCAGACAGCTGGAGTATTTAAATTTAGTGTACTGTGTCCTTTGCACAGTGTGCACCTAAAGCTACCTTAAGACAATTGCTGGTGTTTATATCCTATTAATACCACAGGCAGGCAGCTGCAGTATTTACAGTTAGTGTACTGCAAAAGCTACCTGAAGACAATTGCTGGTATTCTTCTGATCCTATTAATACCACAGGCAGGCAGCTGCAGTATTTACAGTTAGTGTACTATTTCCTCTGCACAGTGTGCACCTAAAGCTACCTGTAGACAATTTCTGGTGTTCTGATCCTATTAATACCACAGGCAGGCAGCTGCAGTATTTACAGATAGTGTACTGTGTTCTCTGCACAAAAGCTACCCGACGATTATTGCTGGTGTTCTTCTGATCCTATTAATACCACAGGCAGGCAGCTGGAGTATTTACATTTAGTGTACTGTGTCCTCTGCACAGTGTGCACCTAAAGCTACCTTAAGACAATTGCTGGTGTTCTTATCCTATTAATACCACAGGCAGGCAGCTGCAGTATTTACAGTTAGTGTACTGCAAAAACTACCTGAAGACAATTGCTGGTATTCTTCTGATCCTATTAATACCATAGGCAGGCAGCTGCAGTATTTACAATTAGTGTACTGTTTCCTTTGCACAGTGTGCACCTAAAGCTACCTGTAGACAATTTCTGGTGTTCTGATCCTATTATTACCACAGGCAGGCAGCTGCAGTATTTACAGATAGTGTACTGTGTTCTCTGCACAAAAGCTACCCGAAGATTATTGCTGGTGTTCTTCTGATCCTATTAATACCACAGGCAGGCAGATGGAGTATTTACAGTTAGTGTACTGCAAAAGCTACCTGAAGACAATTGCTGGTATTCTTCTGATCCTATTAATACCACAGGCAGGCAGCTGCAGTATTTACAGTTAGTGTACTGTGTCCTCTGCACAGTGTGCACCTAAATCTACCTGAAGATAATTGCTGGTGTTCTGATCCTATTAATACCACAGGCAGGCAGCTTCAGTATTTACAGTTAGTGTGCTGTGTCCTCTGCACACTGTGCACCTAAAGCTACCTGAAGACAATTGCTGGTGTTCTGATCCTATTAATACCACAGGCAGGCAGCTGCAGTATTTACAGTTAGTGTACTGTGTCCTCTGCACAGTGTGCACCTAAAGCTACCTGAAGACAATTTCTGGTGTTCTGATCCTCTTACAGTTTTTCTCCATTGTTTTGGCCCATTTCTTAAAACAGAAATGACATTCTCAAAACTCTAGGTTCATTTGGCAAAACAGTCTTACAGTTCAGCACAACTCTATAACTCACGTGCAAAAGCTCATATCTCTCCCAAAACTGTTCACTCATGCTTCAAAACCATATTCCTTTCTCATATAAAGAGTCAGTGCTACCAAAATGGCAAAGATTCTTCTCAATTGCTTTGGCTCATTTCTTGAAACAGACCAGGCGTTCTCAACTCTCTTGGTGCTTTTCCCAAAATAACCTGGATGGTTCAGCACAACACCATGGTTCACCTTCAAAAGCTCATATCTTTCCCAAAACAGTTCACTCATGTGTCAAAAATAAATTTCTTTCTCATTCAAATAGTCAGTGCCCCCAAAATGCTTCATCCCTTTGGCATTGTGTAAGCACTGCAAGTCAAAATGTTTAGATGTTTTGTCTCTAAGGCAGAGGACCATTGAAATATCCCTCATGTCCACCTTTCAGTCTTAGCCCAGTCTTTCATTGACAATGGTTACTGTACAGTTTTTGTCTAGCTAACTGAATACAATTGTGTATAAAACTGAAAAAAAAAAAGATTTTAGGATAAGAGTAGCCTCCAAGGTTTTGCATCACACATTGCAGCATACTGCCAAGGAAAAAATACTTTACAGTATTGTAACCATTATCATTCACACACAAAGTAACTTCCATACATCAGAGTAAAAAGAAAATGTATACAGCATAATATACGGAAATATAAACACACAAACAAAAAACAAGGAAAATTACATTTAGCCTACAATGCTGTAAATAAAGCTGGAGTTTCACAACTACTGTAACATCTCTTCACTGGCCACCGTCCTCACCCTCCTGCCCATCCACACGCTGCTGTCTGTCTGGCCACAGATTCTCATCAACATTGCAGCGTATATCCTCCCTTGCGATGCAACGAGGGAAGAAGCTGCGTGCATGTCGCAACCATCCCCTACAAAAAACAAAGGGAAAGGTAATTCATCAAGGAGGAACATGCAATGGTCAAAACGTATATGAAATGCTTTTTATTGAAAGTACACTATAAACACCAATCCAATAATATACTGTAAAAACAGGTACCATCACCAATATAAAAAAGACAACGTTGTCATTGACAGACACAGATGGCCACCACTCACATATACCACACACACCTCATGTGAATTCATTCAAGATAGATATACAAGAATGAATTCAGATTAAATACTAAATTTTCATCTGCTGGATAACTGAAAGTCCTGGTAAATCAAATGATAACAGCAGATGGTAAGTGAAAGGAGAGATATGTGGGGTTGTGGATGGTAATGCAGTAGCCCTAGATATCAGGTCCTCATAGATGTAGGTATGACCGGTATTTCTACCAGCAGCAGAGTCTCACTCCATTTGCTGAAGAGAAAAAAAGACCTGAAGGGTCTGGTATGGATTTTGGGGGGGACCCCTATGTCATTTTTTTTTTTATTTGGCACAGGGTTTCCCTTAATTTCCATACCCGACCTGAAAGGCCTTGTATGGATTTTGGGGGGATCCCCACACAATTTTTTTTTTTTTTTTTGTTCGGAGTACCCTTTAATATTCATACTAGACCCAAAGGGACTGGTAATGGACTGGGGGGAACCCATGCCATTTTTTTCAATGAGTTTTAGCTATGTTGCCGATACCCGACAATTCATTACAGCCGCGATCAGTTTTAAATTACTTTTTTCCTTTAGAAATGTCATTTTGCTGTGGTAATGTTCTAAACACGGGAAAACTTTGCCACTTTACAGGCATACTATAGACACCCCCCAGGCACGGTATTTAAAGGAATATTTCATTTTTATTGTTTCACTTTAAGCATTATTAAAATACTGGAATGCAAGCTGGGAACCAGGAAACCAAGAGATGAGGTCACTTCCGGGTGACGGAACGTGTAGGTTATCTCTTGGTTTCCTGGTTCCCAGCTTGCGTTCCAGCAGCAGGAAGCGACGGCTTCCACCGCCGAGCCTGCCGATCGGACATCAACGCCGTCCTGACCGGGACAACACAGACTTCAGGACACTCCGGTTACATTGCCAAATATGCTTTTAATCATGTACTTTTGTGATTACCATCTTTCTAGTCTTGCATATAAGCCTTTAAAATGAGCACTTTTGATTTCTCATGTTCGTGTCCCATAGACTTTAACGGTGTTCGTGTGTTCTTCCGAATTTTTTGCCTGTTCGGATGTTCTGGTGCGAACCTAACTGGGGGGTGTTCGGCTCAGCCTTACTATTAACATAAATTTAAAACTCATGGTTACCATTAATATACCCCGGAAAAAAATTATTTTTAACTTTGTTGTTTTTGCACATTTTGGTGTATGTGTATAATCATTGTATTTCAATGGACCTTTTAATCAAAGACTGTTTTTGAATGAAAATTTTGTTCATAATTAGGGATGAGCCGAACACCCCCCTGGTTCGGTTCACAGCAGAACATGCAAACAGGCAAAAAATTTGTGCGAACACGCGAACAACGTTAACCGCTTGCAGACCGGCTCACGCCGATATACGTCAGCAGAAGGGCATGTACAGGCATATTAACGTACCTGTACATTGCCCTTTAAGAAGCGGTTTGTGGGCACGTGTGCGCTGCTGGCGGAGCGGGCGCGCCCTCCGCAAGCTCCTTGAGTGTGATCGCAGGTTTTGCGGACTCGATGTACTGGAATTGGAGCGAGTACAAAGAGGGGCAACAAAGCTAATAAAGGGTCTGTAGGATATTAGTTATGAGGGAAGGTTGCGAACACTGAACTTATTCTCTCTGGAGAAGAAACGCTTGAGAGGGGATATGATTTCAATATACAAACACCGTACTGGTGACCCCACAATAGGAATAAAACTTATTCGCAGAAGAGAGTTTAACAAGACTTGTGGCCACTCATTAAAATTACAAGAAAAGATATATATATATATATATATATATATATATATATATATATATATATATATATTATATTTTTGGGGATATTTATTATAGCAAAAAGTTAAAAATAATGCGTTTTTTCAAAATTGTCGCTATTTTTTTGTTTATAGCTCAAAAAATAAAAACCGCAGAGGTGATCAAATACCACCAAAAGAAAGCTCTATTTGTGGAAAAAAAGAACGTCAATTTTGTTTGGGAGCCACGTCACAGGACCATGCAATTGTCAGTTAAATTGACACAGTGCCGAATCGCAAAAAGTGCTCTGGTCTTTGGGCAGCCAAATGGTCCGGGGCTTAAGTGGTAAAGTCTATGGGACACGAATGTGAAAAATAAAAAGTGATAATTTTAAAGGCTTATATGCAAGTTATTGCTATAAAAAGTGTTTGGGGACCTTGGTCCTGCCCCAGGGGACATGTATCAATGTAAAAAAAGTTTTAAAAAGGGCCGTTTTTCAGGAGCAGTGATTTTAATAATGCTTAAAGTGAAACAATAAAAATGAAATATTCCTTTAAATCTCATGCCTGGGGTTATCCTTAGTCTGCCTGTAAAGTAGCGCAGCTTTCCCATGTTCATAACAGTACCACAGAAAAATGAACTTTCTAAAGGAAAAAATGTCATTTAAAATTGCTCGCGGCTGTAATGTACAGTATTGTCAGATCCCGACACTATAGAAAAACTAAAAAAAAATGGAGTGTGCCCCCCAGTCCAAAGGCCCTTTGGGTCTGTTATGAATATTAAGGGGAACCTTGAGCCCATTTTTTTTTTTAAATGGCATGGAGCCCCCCCAAAATACATACCAGGCCCTTTAAGTTTATTATGGATTTTAGGGGGAACCTTGCGCCAATTTTTTTTTGAAATGGAGTGGGGTCCCCCCTAAAATCCATAGCAGACCCTTATCCAAACATGCAGCCTGGAAGGCCACAGGAAAAGGGGGGTAAGAGAGTGCCCCCTCCTGAACTGTACAAGGCCACATGCCCTCAACATGGGGAGGGTGCTTTGGGGTCCTCCCCAAAACACCTTGTCCCCATGTTGATGCGGACAAGGGCCTCTTCCCCAAAACCCTTGCTCGGTGGTTGTGGGGGTATGTGGGCAGGGGGCTTATCTGAATCTGAAAGCCTCCTTTAATAAGGTGGCCCCCCAGATCCCGCCCCCTATGTGAATGGGTATCAGACAGTTTCTGACAGGTCCTTTTTACAAAAAAGTGTCCCGTGATGTAAATCCATCTTCAATCACAGCGCTGACCAACCGAAAAAAAAAAAACCTGAAAAAAACTCTGCCTCCACAGGAGGCGTTCCATCGACTGCAGCCTTTTCGCGATGACAGCTGTTATATAGCTGAGGACGGGCCACCCAGCTACGTATCTGGGTGACCCTGCCCCCTTCTGACATCATGTGATGTCAGATGGGGTCACCCAATTACGTCACAGGTTGTCCCTGGCCTCAGCTATATAACAACTGTCATCGCGAAAAGGCTGCAGTAGGCGGAACGCCTACCATGGAGGGGGAGTTTTTTCTGTTTTTTTTCCTCTGGACCATCAGACGCCGTGATTGAAGATGGATGGACATCGCAGGACACTTTTTTACAATAAAGGACAAAACTGTATCCTGTCATTTTAACTTTTTTGACACTTTTTTGATGAATGAGTAGGGGTACAATGTACCCGATACCCATTCACATAGGGGGCGGGATCTGAGGGCCCCCTTGTTAAAGGGGGCTTCCAGATTCTAATAAGACCCCAGCCCGCAAACCCCCACAACCACCAGGCAAGGGTTGTGGGGAAGAGGCCCTTGTTCCCAAAGCACACTCCCTATGTTGAGGGCATGTGGCCTGGTACGGTTCAGGAGGGGGGTTGCTCTCTCATCCTGTCCCCCTTTTCTTGTGGCCTGCCAGGTTGCATGCTCGGATAAAAGCCTGATATGGATTTTGGGGGGACCCCAACATCATTTTTTTTTAATTTTGGTGCGGGGTTCCCCTTAAAGTCCATACCAGAACTGAAGGCCTGGTATGGATTTTAGGGGGGGCCCCACACCATTTTTAAGTTTGGTGCATGGTTCCTCTTAATATCCATACCAAACCTGAAGGGCCTGGTAATGGACTGGGGGGGCTCTCGCCCTTTTTTTCAATGATTTTTATGTATATTGCCAGGATCCGGCAATACATTACAGCCGCAAGCAGTTTTAAATGACATTTTTTTCTTTGGAAATGTATTTTTGCTGCTCTCATCCATTACACTATGTACAGTTGCTATGTACGGTTGCTGTGTAAGCAGCCTTACATAGTATGGGGTGTGGATTAAGCCCCCTGAGCCATGATTTGGCCAATCATGGCTCTCACAGCAGAGCGCGTTGTGATTAGCCAAAGCAGGCAGGGTCAGATGCATGCTTTGGCCAATCAGCAGCTGTCAATGCACTCCGATCTGCACTGTGAGCATTATGGGGCATTCCGAAGGTGCTCGAATTTCTCGCAAATGCCCCATAATGTTCTAAATTCGGCGAACAGGCGAACACCTGATGTTCGAGTCAAACTTACATTCGACTCGAACATCAGGCTCTTCCCTATTCATAACAGACACAAAAATAACAAGAAGCTTTAAAGACAAAACACTTCACATCAAGATTTTTATTAGCTCTGCTTTTTTACCATCATGCAAAGGGCGTATTTATGTTTTTTTTTAAAGCAGTGGCTGTGGCATTCAGCAAACATTCACTGCAGGTGAACCAGATGAAAACACATGCAACATGATGATATTCCTGCAGCAAATGTTTGGTGAACGTCACATTTGCTGTTTTATAAATATGCCACAAAGTGCATCCATATTCTCACTGCTACATTTATACTAAGTGATGTCTGTTTTTTTACATGACCAATTTCTATTATATTAGCATTATGATGTGTCCCCGTGTTTAGCGTGTTTTAGTTTTTAAAAACATTTTTATAACTAAAAATATTCTGACAATCTTTTTAAATATCCATTAATAATCATTAATAATCATAAATCATGACTTGAGGAATATAAGGATGCAGGAAAAAAATACAAAACATACACCTGAATGAGACTACAGTATCATACAGAAAAATGTTTTTTATTAATATTTTATCTGTTTATGCATTTATTGTTTACCTGATAATAAAAGCTTATTTCTTGTGATACTTTAAATGTTATATAAAAGGCTATTAGCAGAAATTAAGAAATTTTGCTAACATTTTGGAACGTTTACAAACATCTTCTGCTTTAATAACCCTTGCTCAGAACGTTAACCTTTTCCTGTTGCTAAGCATCTCTGAGAAGACTCTGCTTAGTTACCAATTTTGAACTATACAAAATAATATGACAATTTTTGCTATACAATTAGAAACAAATGCAAAGGAAACCAGGCAGTGAGTGGTGCTACAACTTTACAGTATCACTCACTGTAAAACACATGGGAGCATCTGGCAGGTTCTGTAATTGTATTTTGTGTCACACCACGCAGGAAAGCACCCTGAAGGGAGCAGATGGCACAGATATAGAAATCCGCATGTTACTAGTAAAACGTAGCCAGTATTGTCCTTGCCACTTAATGTTCATGTAACTGATAGAGTGTAGTATTCATCTAATTATTACTGTTTCTTTTAGATTATTGCCACTATATTTCCGTAATTACTGATGCATTCATCTTTCTATAACTTTTACTGTTTGTACTGAACTACCAATGAATTTTACCCCAATGAATTGTAAGAAAGACTATGGTGGAATTCGGTAGTGTAATTGGTTTTATGTATCACCAGAAACACATTTAAAACCCTGATAATTACTGTATACCTTAAAGGCAAAGGATGTCAAATGCAGGTTCATAGCTCAATCAATCCAAAACATTGGGATAATTTAGAAAAAATACATAAAGCACTTTATCAATAACATCACCTAATAATAAACACTGATAGTCATACAAAATATACCGTAGAAAATTAATTTAAGTACATAAAAACAAATCCTAATCATTATTTAACCCTTTGGGTATCCCTTTGGTAGGAGCAGGATACTATATCACCCTAACAGGGGTTTCAGATAGGATCAGTTACATGAAAATTCATGGAAACATGTTCTGCCAAAAAATGTCTCAATTGCCTTGCAATTCTATCACTAACTGTCTAAGTGGTTTACCCAATATATTTAAAGCCACATAGGCACCTAGTCAAGTATATAACATAAGTTGATTAAAAATTCAAAACGCATGAAATAATTAATTCCTTGGTATTATCAACATTTCTAAAAGTGGTATACTATCAACATTTCTAAAAGTATACTATCACATTTATAAGAAATAATAACAAAGTTTATTGTTTGGTCAAGAAAGATCAGCTCTTACTAAACAGTTTTTACAGAAAGCCTATATAGGTGATGCCTGGAACCCCCATATAGTGATATAGAGGTGATCTATACAGGGAACATGGACCATCATGCCCTTAACCCCTTCACATCTAAGGATAAAATAAATGCCTTAGCACAAATTAGCAATTTTGACATACTGTATGTTAGAAAAACTGTACATATCACCGCAGCTACTTTGTGCACCCAGGTGGCTTATACCTTGATTTTTTTCAGGACAAATTGGGCTTTCATTTGGTAGTAAATGTTTATGGATATCTCCTGATTTTTTTTTATTATTATTATCAAAGGGACACTGGCCCAAAATAGTAAAAATAAAAAAATAAATAAATTCAGCTGTATATTTCTCATATGCTGATGATGATCGCAATGTTACCAGATATGTGTATGTTAATTGATGTATGTACCTGTAGTCCTACCTTAAATACACTGACACTGATGCTAATTGAAAAAAAAATCCTGCCCAAAATATACTGACGCTGACCTTTAACCCTGATCTTGACCCAAATACTAACCCTGACACTGACCTAGATCAAACATTGATCTGGGTATATTTTTTTTATTCTTTATTTATATTTTATTTTTTTTACCCTCTCTGAAAGGAAAGAGAAAGATACATTGTATCTTTCCTCTCCATTCACAGAAAGAGAAAAATACAGGGGCGGGCTTCACAGTGACTGATCACTGTGGTAGCCAATCAGCGGCTACCACAGCGATCAGATGACCTGGAATCGGGAGATCCGGGTCCTGATCATTAGTACAGGGCCCAGAGCTCTCAGTGAGACCACGGTCTCTGTGCTGGGAGGGTGCCCTCTGGCATGCTCCCAGCACAAAGGGAGATATGCATATATGCAACCCCATGGAAACAAATGGCCACTTCTGTGAGGCTGCATACACTGTATGTGTTACGTCAATGGGAAAGGAGTTAATTACATCATGCCTACAATGAAAGAAACAATTATACTAATCAAAACACATAAAAAGGGGCGGAGTCTGGTGCCTAGGGAGATGGAGGCTTAGAACTGCAGCTCTGATTCCACAGGGGAAACAACGGCCCGCACCGACTACTCAGGCACTTATTTTAGCTCGATTCCACAGAAATTTGGCAGGCTACACCCAAGGGAACATGTCCCAGAAAAGAAAGGAAGCTGGGAAGCCCCAAAAGCTGACTGCTTTCTTTATCCAGCAATGGCAAGGGGAGAAGCAAGATGGCGCTGCAGCATCCTCCACTCCAGCATCCCGATCCTCTCACAAGGCTCTAAATTTAGAGATGTATCTGAATCTATTTAACAGCAGACCTCCTTTGCTATAGATATGTTCAAAGCTAGTCTTCCTGATCTTTCTGATATAGACGTTACAATTGATAGACTTCACCGTCTCCCAAAACCAGAACATCTTCCTTCCCACATTCCTAGGGATATAATACTGAGGCTCCACGTTTACCACGTAAAAGAAAGGCTCATGGTGGCCATGCTCAAAAAAGATCATGTCCCTCGTCAATATTCTGCACTTCAAATATACACAGACCTATCCCAATTTACTCTGCAAAAAAGGAGAAACCTCAATACTATTAGGAAAGCTCTTCGTAATCACATTCTTACCTACAGATGGGGATATCCATTCAAGCTCACAGTCACAAAAGATGGCTCCTCATTCATTATTTAATCCTTTGATAGGGGTCTCGACCTGCTCAGGTCTTGGAAAATACTTGTTGAATCTTCTAATTCTGCACCCTTATGCCCGGTACACACGGTCGGACATTGATCGGACATTCCGACAACAAAATCCATGGATTTTTTCAGACAGATTTTGTTTTGCATACACACGGTCGCACAAAGTTGTCGGAATTTCCGAACGCCAAGAATGCGGTGACGTTCACCACGTACGACGAGACTATAAAAGGGCAGTTCAGTACCAAGCACGGCACCCTTTGGGCTCCTTTTGCTAATCTCGTGTTAGTAAAAGTTTGGTGACAGACGATTTGCGCTTTTTCAGACTCGTGGTTTTCAGATCGTATTTCTGGTGTTCAGTTTGTGCTTGTGGGTTTGTATCTGTTCTTCAGTGCGTGCAGCGAGTTAACATTGACTTGTCATTGTGTTCTTGTTCGTTCGTTACTGATTTTCAGGTCACTCTTCACAGGCCTTGCTGTTCTTCAGTGCATTCTTTTACTTCGTTCTGAGCAGCCGACTGTTCTCTAGCCATGTTGCTTGTACATACTCATCGTAGAGTTCATGCTGTGTGGGGGCTTGGTGTTCAGGTCTTTACTTTGACACAAGCCCAGTCCATGAACAAGGCAAGGAGGAGTTCATAGACCAAGAATTGGTTGCTCCAGCGTGACCAGTTCTGTCACATGCCTTTGCTCCGTGAGATCCGTGAGAATAATCCTGATGATTTCAGGAACCTTCTCAGGATGACGGACCCCGTATTTCACCGCTTGTTGGCTTCGCTGACCCCTTTTATCAGCAGGCAGGACACCTTTGCATGAGGCAAGCCATCACTCCAGAGCAGAGGCTAGTCGCCACCCTGCGGTACTTGGCGACGGGGAGAAGCCTGCATGACCTCAAGTTCTCGACAGGCATCTCCTTCCAGGCTCTGGGGATCATTATCCCAGAGACCTGTTCTGCCATCATCCAGGTCCTGCAGAAGGAGTATTTTAAGGTAAGATTTTTATCCTTTAACATCACATTTTATTGTATACAATGTTTGCTAATGTATTGTATTTCTTTCCTCATTCCATAATTACCATCATTGTAATATGCTGTGAATGTCCCCTTTATCCTCATGCATGCTGGATTTTTATGTTATTTTTTTGTCCTTCATACATATTTGCCTTCACTTACCTCCCCAGCATGCTCTCCTGGCCCTATATCCATCCTGTCTACTCAATTAACAATGTATTTTGTTAGTTCCATAGTAGTACTTTACCCTAAATACCCCCTAAAATGTGTACAATTGTGATTTGTGCTTTAAATTCAGGCAGAGTGCCAGAGGCTTTTTTTTGGGGTCCAAAAATCATTTGGAACCCTCCCTCCCCCCAACTGCTAACTCAACTGATACCAATCCTCTATCTATCCTCAATCCTCTATCTGCTGACTTTGCCAAACCCATACACACTATAACCACCTCTTTTGTGGTCATATTTATGGATGAATTCCCCAAAGCATGTAGTGCAAGGGACTGCCTGAATACTTTCAAATGGTAATGTTCAAAGTTTTTGTATCCTATTATTATATTGATAGGTAATATCAGAATGTAAAAATGTGCTAAAATGTGTACAGTGTGTATTTATCTCTTTGTATTATGACACTTCTTACCTGTCTAGTGGGCTGCCAATAGTGTAAGTAAGGAGGGGCTGGCCAAAGTAATCCACATCATTTATCTATTCGTCTCTCAATTAAGTGGAGAGGGTTACCTGTCCAAAACATCCCCCCCCATAAAATTTCTAAAATGGCCCATGAGAGGGTGGGGGGAGGAATCTGATAGGTGGACCTTATACCTTTGTCTTTAAATACTCCCTAAAATAAATGTTATACTGATGTTGGCCAAGAATGTTTGTGTTTAATCTGCTTTCCATGTTTATGTGCAAAATGATTCATTTATTTTTCTTGTTTGACTCCACAGTTTCCTTCCAACTCACAGGAATGGCAGACTGTGGCCTCCCACTTTGCCCAGCGGTGGGACTTTCCTAACTGCGGAGGGGCAATTGATGAGAAACACGTCCACATTGTCCCACCACCCAACTCGGGGTCATACTATTACAACTACAAGGGGTTCAATAGTATTATAATGTTGGCGGTGGTGTTGGCTACTTACGAGTTTCTGTATGTGGACGTGGGGAACAATGGCCAAATGTCAGATGGTGGAGTCATCACCCACACGGAGTTCTACAGGCATCTTCAGAATGGCAGCTTGGACTTGCCACCTCCAGAAGACAATGTGGAAGGACTCCCATTCGTCTTCCTTGCGGATGAAGTGTTTGCGCTGGGGGACCATCTTATGCAGCCATTCCCTATGAGGACCCTCACCCCAAACCAGAGGATTTTTAATTCCTCCTATTTCTTACACTTTCTTACATTGTAATATGCTGTGAATGTCCCCTTTATCCTCATGCATGCTGGATTTTTATGTTATTTTTTTGTCCTTCATACATATTTGCCTTCACTTACCTCCCCAGCATGCTCTCCTGGCCCTATATCCACCCTGTCTACTCAATTAACAATGTATTTTGTTAGTTCCATAGTAGTGCTTTACCCTAAATACCCCCTAAAATGTGTACAATTGTGATTTGTGCTTTAAATTCAGGCAGAGTGCCAGAGGCTTTTTTTGGGGGTCCAAAAATCATTTGGAACCCTCCCTCCCCCAAATGCTAACTCAACTGATACCAATCCTCTATCTATCCTCAATCCTCTATCTGCTGACTTTGCCAAACCCATACACACTATAACCACCTCTTTTGTGGTCATATTTATGGATGAATTCCCCAAAGCATGTAGTGCAAGGGACTGCCTGAATACTTTCAAATGGTAATGTTCAAAGTTTTTGTATCCTATTATTATATTGATAGGTAATATCAGAATGTAAAAATGTGCTAAAATGTGTACAGTGTGTATTTATCTCTTTGTATTATGACACTTCTTACCTGTCTAGTGGGCTGCCAATAGTGTAAGTAAGGAGGGCCTGGCCAAAGTAATCCACATTATTTATCTATTCGTCTCTCAATTAAGTGGAGAGGGTTACCTGTCCAAAACATCCCCCCCCATAAAATTTCTAAAATGGCCCATGAGAGGGTGGGGGGAGGAATCTGATAGGTGGACCTTATACCTTTGTCTTTAAATACTCCCTAAAATAAATGTTATACTGATGTTGGCCAAGAATGTTTGTGTTTAATCTGCTTTCCATGTTTATGTGCAAAATGATTCATTTATTTTTCTTGTTTGATTCCACAGTTTCTTTCCAACTCACAGGAATGGCAGACTGTGGCCTCCCACTTTGCCCAGCGGTGGGACTTTCCTAACTGCGGAGGGGAAATTGATGAGAAACACGTCCACATTGTCCCACCACCCAACTCGGGGTCATACTATTACAACTACAAGGGGTTCAATAGTATTATAATGTTGGCGGTGGTGTCGGCTACTTACGAGTTCCTGTATGTGGACATGGGGAACAATGGCCGAATGTCAGATGGTGGAGTCATCACCCACACGGAGTTCTACAGGCATCTTCAGAAGCCATTCTTGGACTTGCCACCTCCAGAAAACAATGTGGAAGGACTCCCATTCGTCTTCCTTGCGGATGAAGCGTTTGCGCTGGGGGACCATCTTATGCAGCCATTCCCTATGAGGACCCTCACCCGAACCAGAGGATTTTTAATTCCTCCTATTTCTTACACTGATACACATGGCAGAATATAAACTCAATCACATCATCCTGGCTTGCTGTGTTCTCCACAACTTTTTAAGGAGAAATTCTGTGAACTATGCTGGCTAAGTTGGGCCTGAATCCAGAATTAAACCCAATGAACCAACCCTGACGGTGCTTGAAGCTGGCTCTCCTGGCTTGCCCCCCCCAGAGTGCTTGTGAGGTCTGTCTAAGATACATGGAATACTTTGCGGGTAGGGGGGCCATCAATATGCCAGACAATGTCTGAGACATTTTTTACATAAAAACATTTTTTAAACTGAACAAATATTTTCTTAGGTTTACTGCTTGTCTTTCTTTTAGCTGACCCTGACTGAAATTTGGGGAGTCCTGAAAATGGCGTGATTGTGTAAAATTAGAAAGCACTGTTGGGTGTTATTTACTAAAGGGAAAGACAAGTGCAAGTGCAAGTGCACTTGAGACTGCACTGAAACTGCACTTGTAGTGCAAAGTGGATTTGCCTTTAGTAAATAACCCCCATTGCTACTGAAAACACCAACTTTATAACCCAAAAATGCTTTTGAGCATTGAAAGAAGAAGTCACACATTGTTGATTCTCCATCTTTTTAATCTAAGCACAATCACATGTGCATTTATCAAAGGTTTTTAAAACAAACCAACATGTTTGTTGTATAACAATTTTTTAGGTGACATTTAAAGTAGAAATGTCCTTTTAAGGTAAAACAGGCATGTTTAAAACCAACAAGAAATACACAAATCTGGAACTTACAAACTTGGAACTTGTGTTTGATATTGTGTTCAGATGGGGTGAAGTCACCCCTGAAAAGCCAATTTTTGAAGATGCACACAAATTGCTGAATGTCAACATGTGCTAGCTGCAATCATGGGGGATCGAGGGACGTGTTTTGTGGGTGCAACCCCTTCCTTTCAGCTACTTTATTATTGAGGAAGGGGTTGTACCCCCAAAACACATACATTGATCTCCCGTGATGGCAGATAGCACATGTTGACACACTGTGTGCATCTTCAAAATTTGGCTTTCCTAGAATATTTCAAAAAATGTGCAAACATTTTTCTGAAAAACAAAGCAAAAATAAGTAAGGGATTTCGAGGAGTTTTAAACTTTCCCTAAAACATCAATGATGTTCTTCTGTTTTGCTTGATGTTTTCCAAGTCCCTATTACACCCCATTATCTCCCCGATGAGGATCTGGGCATTTTCACTGGTGAAATGACATTCTTCCACAACATCACGATCACCTAAAAATATAGAAAAAAACACACAATGTACGGTATTATAAATATGCCGGCATCCATCTCTTACCTGAAGCTGTGGTCGCAGACACTCACCTGTTGTGGTGACAATTTCCAGAATGTCTCCCTCCTCCTCTTCTGCTTGGCTTTGTGGGATCTCCCCTTCTTCCTGAGGTGGGGGGTCTGTGTTCTCATCTGATAAGTGGTGTCCTCCGAGTCTTTTCTCCCCTATGTAAAAAAAAATAAGTATACTTAACACACAGATATTTTATGACAGAAATAGGAATATGAAACATTGCTTGGAAGTAGGGTACAATTGTCTGCTTTGGCAGAGTTCAAAGATGAAGAAATATTGTTTTCCTTTGTCAAGCTTGAATACTTACCTGTTTTGTACAAGCTTCACAGATGGAGTCACCCCTATAGTATACATTGGAGCACCTGTGTGGGACCCCATAATAATAAGGGTGTTCTGGTGTCCCACACTAGTGCTTCAGCATCCAGATGTGTAAACAGCTGCTGAGTGTCCTCTCCTTACACAGAATCGAGTTTGCAGTTCATTCTAGTTACAAACCCATCTAGACACCAAAATTATTTTAAGAGAAGTAGGCCAGAAAAAATGTATTGAAATGCATTTGGACAAAACATGGTGTTTTATTGGCCGAACGAACAATGTTTCCTGCGAACGAATAATGTGTCCATGAACATGAAAGTTGCCATTTTAAACTGTACATCAGTAAAGAAAAGCACATGGAGCAGCACGAACGTTATAAAAATAATAAATAGGAACACAGGACAACTACTTACTTTTTTGAAGCACTCTCCTGATCCTTCTATACTGATCGTGCTCCCTTAATTTGAGGTCCGACCACTGCTTCCTGAGTTGATCCTTGGATCATCGTACCCCAAAATTTCTGTGCAGACTCTTCACCACTTTCGCTATGATCTTGGCCTTTCTGACATTGGGGTTGGGGTAAGTTCCATACTTCCCGTCATAGTTGCCATCTTCACCATCTCAACAAAGGCCATATTTGATGCCTTAAATCGTCTCCTCCGGGATCATGACGTTTCTGGCTCTGGGCTTTCCTCCTCCTCCTCCTCGTTGCTGTAATTAGCACGCACCTGTTGTATCTCCGCCATGTGCTCTTCCCCACTGCGCTGAACGAGAAAGGGCGGGGAATAGACTAGGAAGAACGTCAGGGGCGGGTGGAGCTTCACGCATGTGCAGTGTATATAAAGCGTAACACGCATGTGTAGTACTACGATCTGTGAGCGGAGGAAGGAGTATCGGAAACGCCAATTGTGATAACGAAGATAACATTTAAACTTGGGCTTATACTGCTTATAGATTGAGCCCTATATTGGGACAAGATTAGGAGACTTTAGCCTGACATTAGGGTTTGTCTTGTGTATTGCAGATAAAATGGATGGCTTCAATGACCACAACTTCCTCCCCCTGTTCATAGACAAGTACAGGGAACTGCCCTGTCTGTGGCAGGTCAAACACCCACATTATAATCATAAACAAAAGAGGCAGGCAGCGCTGGATAAACTGCTGGATTTGGTGAAGCCGGCGGTCCCCATAGCAACCATCCCCTATTTAAAAGCCAAAATTGGTGGCATGAGGAGCACATATCTTAGGAAGCGCAAGAAGGTCCAGGATTCCCAGATATCAGGAGCTGCAGCAGATGACGTTTATGTCCCCAGACTGTGGTACTATGACAGACTGCGATTTCTAACAGACCAGACTGAAGTCAGGGAATCCCTCTCCACTCTTCATTCCACTCTTCCTTCCACCCTATCTTCCACCCCCAGCTGAAGCTTCCGATGTTCAACCTGGGACTTCCAGCCAGGAAGAAGTGGAGGAGCCCAGCTGGAGTCAGGCATAGCATTGTTCTACAGATTTCTGGTCAATAAATAAATGATGTTTACTAGATGTTATTATTGATCACTAATTGCTGATTAAATAAAGTGTTTTACATATCAATAGACAGTAGTGGGAAAAAATAATTGGGACAAGAATGAAAAATGCTGGGCTCAGAATGATAGTCTTTTATATTTCTTAACATTCAATTTGCAACAATCATGAGGTAAAAATTGTGTGTGATTGATGAAGAAAAAACTAAAACGATGTCCCTTTTTCATACACAGGAAGACTTCAGCCAGGAGTAGGCTGTGGAATGTGGCAGCCAGGAGGAGGCAGGGGTTAGTGGCAGCCAGGAGGAGGCGGGGTAAGTGGCAGCCAGGAGAAGGCCGGGCCCAGTAGGAGCCTAATAGAATCCCAGGTCCCTCCCCTCCGCCTTCCAAACAAAAGACCCAGGAAGGGGAGTAACGTAGAGGATTCAGCACTCAGGCTTATTCAGGAGGCTTCTGCGTCCCTCAGAGCCACCCCCACTCGTGAAGAGGCCTTTGCCTCCATGGCTTCCACAAAACTGCAGGACATGCAGGAGAGGCAGCGCCTCATGTGTGAGAAAATCATTTATCAAACATTAAATAAGGGGGTGAGGGGCGAAATCACACCCAATACCCACCTGAGTGAGTTGCATCATCCTCCTCCTCCTCCTCCTGTCACAACTCCACCACCACAGACACAGCGTGGAAGGAAGCATGGAAGGAAGACAAGAGAGTGAAGGCCTGGGTTCAGTCTGGTCTGACAAAAGATGCAGGCTCTTGTATGACCACAGCCTGGGGACATACATGTCATCTGCTGCTGTTCATGATCTCTTGGACTTCTGGACCAGATTGTACTCCCTTATATATGGAATCCTCAGGCCACCAATTTTGCAGTAAATTAATTGATGTGTGCCCTGGGGGCCAAAGGCTTTGCCAATTTCTGCTGTTTCTCCAGCATTGTCTCCCTCTTTGTTTGGTTATGAGCCCTTAATACATTTTTGGTTTGTTTTATTATACTCGCCTATGTGTGTTTTCCTTCAAAAAGGACAGTTTGTTTGTGAGGAGGCTGGTACATTTCAAAAATACAATGTGAAATTAACAAGAGACATCAACACCAAGCAACCTCTTTGAGATTAAATAATACAAGATAATAATGGTGTTGTGGTAACTTGACACACAAAACACACACAAAACTATTCTGAAGTTATAAAAAAAAAAATAATAAAACACAAGATCAGGCTTTAAAAAAAATCCCCCCCAAAAAAAGAATCTAAAAACATCCCCAAAAAATATTTTTTCTGTAGATGTGACAAATAAAAATATTATATTGATGAAGTCACGATAAATATTAAAGAAAGAAGTTTGTAAGAAGTCTGTGTGAATTTGATCAGAAAAACTACTTCATTCTTCTAGCACTATAAAGAAGAAGAGAGTGCGCTGCATTAAACAATTTAAAACATTGCAGCCTGACAAAAGTGCTATATCCATTCCAAACGCTAATTTTACCAGACCGAGCTGTTCTGTCTCGGAATTTATTCTGAGCATGCGTGGCACTTTGTGCGTCGGAATTGTCCACACACGGTTGGAATTGACATGATCGGACTTGGTTGTCGAAAAATTGTATAGCCTGCTCTCAAACTTTGTGTGTCGGAAAATCCGATGGAAAAAGTCCGATGGAGCCCACACACAGTCGGAATTTCAGATAACAAGCTCCGATCGCACATTTTCCATCGGAAGATCCGACCGTGTGTACAGGGCAATAGTCTCTAACACCAAAAGAGTTGAACTGAAATGGCAGTTGGTATCTACTAAAAATTCCAAAAAACATAACTGATCCTGGTTGAGAACTGTAGTCAACTACCAAATTCCCTATGAAATGGAGATAACCTTCAAGCTTAAGTTACCCCCCAAATAGCATGAGAAGCTTTGGGCTGCACCCAAGTTCATTAACCCTTTCACATACTCTGTTGTTTTTTTTTTGTTTCAAAACAGGAACTGTCACTGGACTACCAGTTTACTGCTATATATGTTCACTTTGTTTTCTGCTCTTGTTCCTAAAATCCACTTGATAATGCTTCCTTTTCCTGAGATCATTCTACAGCACCACTCTTTCATTGAATGGGTAATTCTCAACCTGCCCACAAGAGGGAGCCTCTTCATCACAGTGAGTAACTCTAACATCAGCTACTTCACCAAGTGAAATGCAAATCAATGTGGCTGTAGACACTGCAATATAATTGTGACATTCTGTGTGCATAGGAAACGCATATTAGTAGCCTAGCTCCTCCATAATGCATGCATAAAAACATTCCTTTTATCTTCAGCGCAAATGCTGACACAAAGAAAAAGGGTGTTTTAACATTGATCAAATACACTGTCTCCTTCACGCTACATAAGAAAATTTGAGACCCACAAGATCGATACATTATTTTGATCTGTGACGTTAATTCCACGACATTTACATTAGTGAATGTATACGCCCCTAACAAACACCAACTTCGCTTCTTTCATTTAGTGAATGTATACGCCCCTAACAAACACCAACAACGCTTCTTTCATGGTTTAATGCACACAATCAGTAAACATCAACAAGGCTCATTACTGTTATGTGGAGACTTCAACCTAACCCCTGATCCAGCTATGGACTCCACTTACACCTCAATACGTAAATCTCTAGCAGTGCAACAATCCATTCACAGGCAAGACTTAGACGACGCCTGGAGGTGCTACCGTGCTAGTGAAAGAGACCACATTCTTCTCGCCCCCTCACCGCTTATATTCACGCATCGATCTTTACCTAGTGGACAAATGGCTTTTGTCTAGGATTAGCTCTATATCTATTAACAACATTACATGGTCCAACCATGCATTGGTCCAGATGACCATTGAAGACCCATCCACAGTGAAGTCCAACCCTGTTTGGAGGGTTAACCCTCAGCTTCTCCAACAACCTGAAGTCAAGTCAGAATTGGATAAACTATTACTAAACTTTAATTTCAAATATGTTTTTATTGAATATTTCAGGTAACAGTACATAGTATGGCGGCACAGTGGTGTAGTGGTAGCACTCTCGCCTAGCAGTAAGAAGGGTCGCTGGTTCGAATCCCAACCACGACACTACCTGCCTGGAGTTTGCATGTTCTCCCTGTGCCTGCGTGGGTTTCCTCCGGGTACTCCGGTTTCCTCCCACACTCCAAAGACATGCTGGTAGATTAATTGGATCCTGTCTAAATTGTCCCTAGTATGTATGAATGTGAGTTAGGGACCTTAGATTGTAAGCTCCTTGAGGGTAGGGACTGATGTAAATGTACAATGTATATGTAAAAGCGCTGCGTAAATTGACGGCGCTATATAAGTACCTGAAATAAATAAATAATAAATAGTATACAAGAATATTAAAGTATTAATAGCTGTTTCTTTATCTTAAGCATTTAATAAGTACTTGATCATTCATATACATTGATAAGCCTCGTTTCATATGTGCTTTTTAACAATTTCAGCCTTTCCTTGGTAAGAGAGTTGACCTCCCCCCCACTGACACCCCAAATGGGAGCAATCTGTGTCCAGAGTAGGGAGTCTCTGTGTCCCTTCTCTATTGTAGTGGCTATATCTTCAGAGAATTTACAGGTGACCCAGTTACAGTTACAGTTATAGAGAACTTATCCTATAAATCTAAAATGTGTTGGTTGTTGTAACAACTTCTTTTATCGTGGGTATTTCTAGGTCTTTCCAGTGTCTCATAATCAACAGTCTAGTGCTCAGTAAGGTGTAAATCGTTATGAATCTAGTAGCTTTAGGAAATAAATCTATGCCTAAAGATAGAATGGCTAATCCTGGGGATTCATAGATTTAATATTTGTGCCAATATTTCAAATACTTTGTTCCAGAGGGTGCGTATGTATGGGCAATCACACATTATGTGGTATATTGTACCTATAAAACCGCATTTCCTCCAGCAAAGTGGTGAAGCATGGGTATCAAACTTAGATATTCTATAGGGGTTAAATATCAACGAAGCAGCATTTTTTGGGTTCATTCCCAAAGGTTGATACTTTTGGTTGCTGAATATGTTGTTTGAAGGGCTTTTTTCCATTGTGCTAGGGTGTAGGAAGTGCCCAGTTAATGCTCCCAAGCTTTAACGTCAGAGAATTTGGTGAATATCAATTTATTATTCAGGGTATTGTAGAATAGGGATATTCCTTTGATATTGGTGGAAGGTTTGGTAAGTTATAGAGATATTCTTCAAGGTAATTGGATTGAGATTTGAGGGTTTGTGCGGAGAAAATGGCTAATCTGGAGAAACCTGTAATAGTCAGAATCTATATTCTAGTTGGATGGCTCGGAATATTTTTATTGAGGGTCCTACCATGAGGTCTGTTATGGTTGGTATTCCTTTTTCTGTCCAGTGTGTAATGTGGAGATCAGGTATGATCCCGGGAAGACTGGCGATAGGAAGTGGTAGTGATATTGTGGTGAGGTCTGTATGTTGTATCTCTATTAGCATTTTCCATGCCTGAAGTGAGGCTTTCATTGAGGGTGATAGGATAGTGGTGTAGGTTGTATTAAGTTTTCTTGACATAGTAGATCATAAAAGCTATTGTTTGGGATTTGGGATTCCTCTATTTCTTGCCATCTCGTCCTAGGTGAATTGGGGAATCATTTCTCAGTTGTGCAAGAATTGAGGCTACATAGTAATCCTTAATCAATACATGTCCTGCTCCTCTCACCTTCCTTGATGTTATTAATTTTCTAAATTCCATCTCGCCTTCTTCCCTTTCCATAGAAACCTATTTACCAAGGATTGTACTTTGGAAAAATAAGAATTATGCCCCATACACACAATCAGAAATTCCGTCAGAAAAAACTTGGATGTTTTTTCCAACGGAATTTCGCTCAAGCTTGCCTTGCATACACACGGTCACACAAAAGTTCTCCGAACTTTCGACCGTCAAGAACGCGGTGACGTACAATACTACGATGAGCCAAAAAAATGAAGTTCAATGCTTCCGAGCATGCGTTGAATTGTTTCGGAGCATGCGTGATTTTTTGCGCGTCCGAATTACATACAGACAAACGCATTTTCGAATAGGAACTTTTTCCGACCAAAAAATAGAGAACATGCCCTCAATCTTTTGCTGGCTGCAATTTCGCCAGCAAAAGTCCAATGGAGCATACACACGGACACATTTTCCGACCAAAAGCTCTCATATGAGTTTTGCTGGCGGCATTTCCAATCGTGTGTACACGGCATTAGGGACTGGTATGGGTAGAGTCCTGAATATATATAGTAATTGAGGTAGTATCACCATCTGGAATTCTGCTAAGTGACCTGACCACAAAAGTTCTGTCTTGGCTATATCTTGGAGTTTTGAACTAAGTAAATTGAGAAATGGTATGTAATTGGCTGCGACTAGTTCATCTGTTGATGCTGTTAGCGTGATATCTAAATATTCTATACCTTCATCACTCCATTTGTACGGAAACCGTGAACTGAGTTTTTGTCTTAGATGTGGTGCTATTCCCAGTCCCAATATATATGAATTGCTTTTATTTACTTTATAATAAGAAACCCTATTGAACATTAGCAGTGCTGAGTGTATGAAAGCCAGGGATTTCTCAGGTTCTGTAAGCATCAAAATTATATCATCAGCAAAGAGGTTGATAGTATGAGTGAAATTTTGTATTGGGAATCCTCTGATATTATGGTGGTGTAACGAGCCCCTGCTCGCTCGGTTCCACTCTCCCGACACTCCTCTGCAGCTATAGAATCAGATTGCAGATCGCAACATCTGATGGTTCGGTCATCCGATGCTCCGGGACTAGAACTACAGCTATGTGCCATTCTAATCCAGTTGTGTAGCTCAGAACAAACACCAGGCAGGCTGTATGTAGGTTTAACCAGGGATCTCTTTTATTGAAAAATACAGGCTCTTTTATACAGTAAAAGAGGAGATGTATACCTCCTGCTCATATTACTCTGAACATACACCTGTGACCAGAAACCTAATTAACAGGGGCTAATTAACTAATCCCTTTAGACAGCCTAGATGACTCAGACATGACCTTTAGGCCAGACTGGCCGTCTTGTAGCTCAGAAAACTAATCAACATTATCACAATAGCAGAGTTAATTAACACAAACAACAATGGAGATCTAATGACTCTTAGTTCCCATACTAGAGACTTATTTACAATACACATTCTAGCAGGCAACAGACAGACAGGTGGCTGGAATTTACATCAGCATCTCCTAACAGTATTTGTCCCAGCATTATGAATCAGCCACTATTTCTAATATGGCAAATCCAGGGTCCCCAGAGTCTGTGTGTTCTGGGGGACCAGGACCTGAATCCACAGTAATACCACCTCAAGGGTCCCCAGGCAAACAGCTCACAAAGAGCACCATTCCACAAATGCCAGGGCCCACGATCGATCGGCAAGAGGCTAGCATTCAGTCCCCTCCAAAAGTCTCTCTCCCGGCTAGGTCTGTCACATTTCTCCCCTTTCGGCAGGAGACTAACACAGGAGGAGATCTCAGACGGGTTGACTCCGAAGTTAGTCAGTAGTTCCAGTCCTCTAATGCCTGTACCCACGCAGTACCCCAAACAAAGTGTTCCAAATAAAGCATTACTCACCCAGCCAACCTCTGCCTCTCTCAGAGAACATATCTGCCGCTGGGGAGAGGCCTGGACTGGCCCTTCTCCCTGGAGTCCTTCCTGCCGCTGGAGAGAAGACAGGGTGTCTGGGCTCACTCCGTCATGCTGTTGGGGATCTGGGCCGACTGCCCAGCATCCCTGGGGTATACAAGTGGAGACTGAAGTCCCATCCACCTTCACAGGAAATCCATCCTCTGTTAGTTGAGGGCAGAGTCCAGCAGTACTCGGCCCTGTTGCCAGCCCTTCTGCTGGAAACCCCACACCATCTACTCCGGCTAACTGTTGGGGACGACAAACACCTCCTCTCCCTTCTCCCCCTGTATCCTGATCTGCTGCTGAGAAGTGACCACCTCCTTCTCACCCTGAGCCTCCGGAACCGCCGCAGGTATAGGGCAGAGATCTTGGACCCTCTGTCCGGTTGCCAGCGCTTCAGCTGGCTAAGTTCCTTGTAACTTCACAGATACTTCTGTTGGTGCCGGGCAGAGCACAGTGAAGTTTGGCCCTAATAACAGCTCTTCTTCTGCTGGAGGCTCACCAGATTGTTCTTCCTCAGCAGAAAAGTCTATCAAATCCCCTGTCTCTACAACTGGTGTCTGGGGATAAAGGTTCACCATCTCCTCTCCGTGGAACACAGAAGATGCTATCAGTGCTGGGCAGAGGTTAGCAGAGCTCTGCCCTGTTGTCAGCACTTCAGCTTTGGGGATAGCGCTCTCCAGATTTTCCACTGCCGATTCTCTGTCATTCTGCTGGACAGGCACATTCCTCCATCCAAGATCATCCAATGCAGAAACAGGTTCATCAAGGTCAGTCAGCACTTGCTGCATCCGCCATAAGACCTCCGCCTCCATAGCTGCGGGGGCAGGTTGGCAAAGCACACTGTTACTCTGCCACATTGTCAACTCTTCAGCCAGGGTTTCAGAGTTGTCGATTGGTATTTCCTGAAAGTCCCAGGCAAAGGGAGCACCACCCTGCTGCTGAGCAAAGTCTAACAGCTGTCTGTAGGCGATCTCCAGCTCCCATTCCTGAATGGCTAGAAACTCCAAATCTTCCTGTGCCCAGTGCACTTCTGAGACATTCAGTCTTCGCTCTCTGTGCTCCATTATTTCCTCCAAACGCCACTCCCGATCACTCCCAAAGTCAGGGTCCCTGGACAGCCTCCAGTCTAACAATCCCAGTCCATCGTAGTCAAAGCCTTCCGTGGGGATGTCATCCGCTGTCCACGGGCAAACTTGAGCTACATACCACTGGAGGGCTCTGTAGCTCTCGTCCAACCGCATTTCTGCCTGTATCAGCCTGCTTAACTCAGCTGTCCACTTCTTGTTCAGCTGTTCCCCCAATAACAGCATTCACACTTCTTACTGCGACCAGTACCTTACATGGATGGAGGGGAGAACTTTTCCCTGGTTTCGCTGCTCATGGGCTAGCGCTTCCTTCCAGAGTTTGCAGCGGATAGAATCAAACCATCCTAGCAGGACCTGCTCTGATACTGGTCCTCTGTGCTGTATCTGCATCTCTCGCAACCTCCTTCTAAATTCCTCTTCCATGGTGGCTGGTATCTGTACCTCTCCTCTCCTGCTATCTGGACCTTGGATCCAGGTGATGGTTTGGATGTGTTCACGGCAAGGAAGCACGATCCCACCATTCCCTCCATGGCTCTCAAGTAAGTCTTTCAGCGTGGCTCTCCTGCAGGCTGGTTTGGAGTGTCCCAGTAACTGGAGAGCAAATCCCACGGCTGCCAACCAATGTAACGAGCCCCTTGCTCGCTCGGTTCCACTCTCCCGACACTCCTCTGCTCTATAGAATCAGATTGCAGATCGCAACATCTGATGGTTTGGTCATCCGATGCTCCGGGACTAGAACTACAGCTATGTGCCGTTCTAATCCAGTTGTGTAGCTCAGAACAAACACCAGGCAGGCTGTATGTAAATTCAACCAGGAATCTCTTTTATTGAAAAATACAGGCTCTTTTATACAGTAAAAGAGGAGGTGTATACCTCCTGCTCACATTATTCTGAACATACACCTGTGACCAGAAACCTAATTAACATGGGCTAATTAACTAATCCCTTTAGACAGCCTAGATGACTCAGACATGACCGTTAGGCCAGACTGGCCATCTTGTAGCTCAGAAAACCTAATCAACATTATCACAATAGCAGAGTTAATTAACACAAACAACAATGGGGATCTAATGACTCTTAGATCCTATACTAGAAACTTATTTATAATACATATTCTAGCAGGCAACAGACAGACAGGTGGCTGAAATTGACATCAGCATCTCCTAACAGTATTTGTCCCAGCATTATGAATCAGCCACTATTTCTAATATGGCAAATCCAGGGTCCCCAGAGTCTGTGTGTCCTGGGGGACCAGGACCCGAATCCACAGTATTAACCACCTCAAGGGTCCCCAGGCATACAGCTCACAAAGAGCACCGTTCTCCCAAATGACAGGGCCCACGATCGATCGGCAAGAGGCTAGCATTCAGTCCCCTCCAAAAGTCTCTCTCCCGGCTAGGTCTGTCACAGGTGGATTCTGATATAATTATCCAGAGGTTCCAATAATAGGTTAAATATTAACGGGGAGAGAGGACAGCCTTGGCGCGTCCCATTTGAGATGTTAAATGGTTTAGATAGTACTCCTGATGTATACACCTGAGCAGAGGGTTTTGAGTAAAGAGCCATTATTGCCGTAAAAATGGGACCAGAAAATCCAAACTTTTCTAGGACTGGGGCCAGGTATCCCCCATGGATACAATAAAAGGCCTTCTCTGCATCCAAAGCCAACAGCAGAGAAGGCCTTTGCTGGATTTCGGCTAATGCCGCGTACACACAAACGGAATGTCTGGCAGAAAAAGTCAGACGGTAGCTTTTCATCGTTTATTTTGATCGTATGTATGCCTCATCTGACTTTTTTTTCAAAAATTCTGACAGACCTAGCAATGGAACATGTTCTAAATATTTCCGACGGAACCAATTCCTATCAGGAAAACCGATCGTCTGTATGCTGTTCCGACGGACCACAAACGACGCATGCCCTGAAGCAAGTACGAGACGGAAGCTATTGCCTGGCTATTGAACTTCCTTTTTCTAGTCCTGTCATACATGCTGTATGTCACCTCGTTCTGGCTGGTCAGACTTTGGTCGGACTTTGGTTTGACCATGTGTAGGCAAGACCGCTTGAATTGAATTCTGTCGGAGTTCAGTCGGAGAAACCTTCAGAGTTTATTCCGGTGGCAAAACCGGTCGTGTGCACGGGGCATTAGTGTATAATGTTTGTCAGTCTGTGTAATGGAAATTTGTATGTTCTGTAAATAATTGTATTCTATTTTGTATGTCTTGCACACTGCCCTCACTATGTACACGGCACTAATAATGTTTTCAGTACATGTTTACATTATTTCGAGTCCTGATTAGAATTAGCTTGCCTATGTAACGCCCCTTGTTACCATAAATGTACAATTGTAATATTAATGTGATACCTACGTAATCATGTGTATAAAAACCTTCAATTGCATCATAATAAAGCAGAACAGTTATTTGGAAAGATGCTGAGCGCATCTTTTGTGTCTGTTCCCTACTGCAGTAGTTTTTATTAATTTGGAACCACTAATCAATATGAGGATAGGAGTTGCCTATCATCAATTTAACCAAGTCAGCATGGCGAGCCAGCCAGGAGCGGTTTCCAGGTGTCCCTGAGTATCCGAAATGAGGAGCTTGAGATGATCCGGGAATTTCTGATAATCAGCCAGCTGAGGTAAGCCTTTTGCTTACATTTGAGTTATCAGACTTCCTTGATTGGTAAGGCATTTTTGGGACAAAGGGTACCTATTTTACTCCCCTTAATCGAACTGTATTGATTGGTGGTTATATGTTATGTTGTCCCTGTCTATTGTCCCCCAGAGTGTTATAGATAAGAAAGGGAAGAATAGTGCTTTCACAGGTAAGTAGTACATCTGCTAGATAAAGTGGTTTAGAGGCAAGAGGGTATAGGCACATGTAGAGAAGACTGGCCAGTCATTATGGGCATTAAATTAAGTAAGGGAATGAAGGGTAAGAGACCCTCAAAAATGTCCAGCGCAAAAGGAGCACTATATATGAACCGAAGGTGCGGTTTCGCCTATACTGAGCCCCTAGATTAATGGTTAAAGTGGACGGGGATCCACAATGGGTAAATGGGTTACCAAGGTCCACAGGGACTAAGAGTCATGCAGAGTAAACAGCTAGAGAAACAGCTATCTATGTGAGCAGGATGGATCAAGGGTGACAATTAACACTAGACAGAAAGGGACATTTTCATGTTAAGTTGTGGGATGAATTTGGGGTCAGGCACTACAACTAGTAAAGTCAGAAACAGAGAAATGAGAATTAAAACAGAATACTTTATATGTTGTCAGAGAGGGAAGATAGGATGAGCACTCTTGCTGCCCGTCTGATCATAGAAGCTAGATATTTAAGATATCTGAACAAAATAAGGAAAGCAGAATTTAGGAAGGGAAATATTAATGAGAGTTAAAAGAAAGTGAGAGAATGATATGCATGTGTAGTGTACAAATGGGAAAAATGTAAGCGATTTTAGAGAGATATTGGTGTATGTGTGTGCAAATGCTGGGACCTTTACTTCTATTGCTTCTGTGTGTCATGTACGCAGATGTGACCCCCTCCTTTGTGCTCTCATGAAAGAATGTGGCTGGGATGAGAGGTCAGTGATAAGCTGAAAGGACACCATGCCAATTCCAGTTTTTTAGACAAAACATTTATAACAAAATGTGCTGGGTTAACGAATCTAATGATAAACAATGGGGGTCATTTACTATAGCGCCAAAAAATTCTCCTGCAGTACCAAAAAATAATTCTCAAAAAAGGCCAGAAAGACTTCAACTCTCAGAAAGTCAGCACTAATGCAAATGGAAAGCAGCGCTATTACGGCAATAATGCCTGTCAGATCACATATGCTGGAATAGTGGAAGTCAATAGGGCTCGAACCTGCAAAATCCAAAGTTCTCACTGAAGGCTTATATGCAAGTTCTTTGCCATAAAAAGTGTTTGGAGACCTGGGTCCTGCCCCAGGGGACATGGATCGATGCCAAAATTTTTTTTAAAAACGGACGTTTTTTCGGGAGCAGTGATTTAAATAATGCTTTGAGTGAAACAATAAAAGTGTAATATTCCTTTAAATTTCGTACCTGGGGGTGTCTATAGTATGCCTGTAAAAGGGTGCATGTTTCCCGTGTTTAGAACAGTCTGACACACAAAATAACATTTCAAAGGAAAAAAAGTAATTTAAAACTAATCGCGGCTATTAACCACTTCAGTCCCGGAAGGATTTACCCCCTTCCTGACCAGAGCACTTTTTACAATTTGGCACTGTGTCGCTTTAACTGCTAATTGCGCGGTCATGCAATGCTGTACCCAAACAAAATTTGTGTCCTTTTCTTCCCACAAATAGAGCTTTCTTTTGATGGTATTTGATCACCTCTGCGGTTTTTATTTTTTGCGCTATAAACAGAAAAAGACTGAAAATTTTGAAAAAAAAATGATATTTTCTACTTTTTGTTATAAAAAAAATCCAATAAACTCAATTTTAGTCATACATTTAGGCCAAAATGTATTCGGCCACATGTCTTTGGTAAAAAAAATGCCAATAAGCGTATATTTATTGGTTTGCGCAAAAGTTATAGCGTCTACAAACTAGGGTACATTTTCTGGAATTTACACAGCTTTTAGTTTATGACTGCCTATGTCATTTCTTGAGGTACTAAAATGGAAGGGCAGTACAAACCCCCCCAAATGACCCCATTTTGGAAAGTAGACACCCCAAGGAAATTGCTGAGAGGCATGTTGAGCCCATTGAATGTTTATTTTTTTTGTCCCAAGTGATTGAATAATGACAAAAAAAAAATTTACAAAAAGTTGTCACTAAATGATATATTGCTCACACAGGCCATGGGCCAAAATACATTCAGCTGCTTCTCCTGAGTACGGGGATACCACATGTTTAGGACTTTTTGGGAGCCTAGCCGCGTACGGGGCCCCGAAAACCAAGCACCGCCTTCAGGATTTCTAAGGGCGTAAATTTTTGATTTCACTCCTCACTACCTATCACAGTTTTGAAGGCCATAAAATGCCCAGATGGCACAAACCTCCCCCCCCAAATGACCCAATTTTGGAAAGTAGACACCCCAAGCTATTTGCTGAGAGGCATGGTGAGTATTTTGCAGCTCTCATTTGTTTTTGAAAATGAAGAAAGACAAGAAATTTTTTTTTTCTTTTTTCAATTTTCAAAAGTTTGTGACAAAAAGTGAGGTCTGCAAAATACTCACTATACCTCTCAGCAAATAGCTTTGTGTGCCTATTTTCCAAAATGGGATCATTTGGGGGGGGGGGGGGTTTGTGCCATCTGGGCATTCCATGGCCTCCGAAACTGTGATAGGCAGTGAAGAGTGAAATCAAAAATTTACGTCCTTAGAAAGCCTGAAGGCGGTGCTTGGTTTTTGGGGTCCCGTACGCGGCTAGGTTCCCAAAAAGTCTCACACATGTGGTATCCCCGTACTCAGGAGAAGCAACAGAATAGCAACTTGTGTCACAACATAAAATATTCCATGGACTCGACATGCCTCTCAGCAAATAGCTTGGGGTGTCTACTTTCCAAAATGGGGTCATTTGGGGGGTTTGAACTGTCCTGGCATTTTATGCACAACATTTAGAAGCTTATGTCACATATCACCCACTCTTCTAACCACTTGAAGACAAAGCCCTTTCTGACACTTTTTGTTTACATGAAAAAAATTTTTTTTTGCAAGAAAATTACTTTGAACCCCCAAACATTATATATTTTTTTAAAGCAAATGCCCTACAGATTAAAATGGTGGGTGTTTCTTTTTTTTCACACAGTATTTGCACAGCGATTTTTCAAACACATTTTTTGGGGAAAAACACACTTTTTTAAATTTTAATGCACTAAAACACACTATATTGCCCAAATGTTTGATGAAATAAAAAAGATGATCTTAGGCAGAGTACATGGATACCAAACATGACATGCTTTAAAATTGCACACAAACATGCAGTGGCGACAAACGAAATACATTTTTAAAAGCTTTTAAAAGCCTTTACAGGTTACCACTTTAGATTTACAGAGGAGGTCTACTGTTAAAATTACTGCCCTCAATCTGACCTTGGCGGTGATACCTCACATGCATGGTGCAATTGCTGTTTACATTTGACGCCAGACCGACGCTTGCGTTCACCTTTGCGCGAGAGCAGGGGGGGACAGTGGTGCTTTTTTTTTTTTCTTTATTATTTTTTTGATTTTTTATCTTATTTTTAAACTGTTCCTTTCATTTTTATTTTTTTTTAATCATTTTTATTGTTATCTCAGGGAATGTAAATATCCCCTATGATAGCAATAGGTAGTGACAGGTACTGTTTTTTGAAAAAATTGGGGTCTATTAGACCCTAGATCTCTCCTCTGCCCTCAAAGCATCTGACCACACCAAGATCGGTGTGATAAAATGCTTTCCCAATTTCCCAATGGCACTGTTTACATCCAGCGAAATCTAAGTCATGAAATGCTCGTAGCTTCCGGTTTCTTAGGCCATAGAGATGTTTGGAGCCATTCTGGTCTCTGATCAGCTCTATGGTCAGCTGACCGAATCACCGGCTGCATTCTCAGGTTCCCTGTTGGGACAGGAGAGCCAGAGAAAAACATGGAAGACGGTGGGGGGGGGCAATTCCCTCCCACTGCTTGTAAAAGCAGTCTACAGGCTAATTAGCCACTAGGATTGCTTTTACATGAAAGCCGTCTGCTGGCTGAAAAGAATGATACCAAGATGATACCTAAACCTGCAGGCATCATTCTGGTATAACCACTCAAAGTCCAGCAACATACCAGTACGTTGCTGGTCCTTGTTGGGCATATATTGTAAACTTTTTTTCATGCAGCCTGTGGGCTGAACGAAAAAAGATATTGATCAGTGGGTATGCCCACCATTAGAATACCTACCTTCATCCACCCACTTCTAATGATGGGCATACATGCACCGTATATATATGCCAAAGCATGGGGGCATCGTCCCGCAAAAGTTAGGAGCAAATCGCTTCTCCGCCCTCTGCTGCCCCCACGCTTCGACATACAGTATATGCTGAAGTATGTAACTGTGGTGGTGAAATCACCTCCGACAGCACTGGAGTCACGGCTTTATGTATCGTGGGAGCAAACGCTGTTGCTGTCAAGATAAATAAATCCGCGCTGCAACTGAATGGCGTACCTGCTAAGCAAATGATAGTTAACAAAAAAACAAAGTAACATTACAGTATAACAGTAATACTTACCATACCTGCAAAGCAAATACAAAAAAAAAGCATAGTAAAAAATAAAACATTTAATGCAACCTGTGCCTAAAATATATATATGCCGAAGCATGGGGGCATCCTCCCGCAAAAGGCAGGAGCAAATCGCTCCTCCACCCACTGCTGCCCCCACGCTTCGGCATATATGCTGAAGTATGTAATTGTGGTGGTGAAATCACCTCCGACAGCGCTGGAGTCGCGGCTTTATGTATCGTGGGAGCAAACGCTGTTGCTGTCAAGATAAATAAATCCTCTCTGCAGCTGAATGGCGTACCTGAAAACAAAAAAGTGGTTAACAATAAAAAAACAAAGTAGAAAAAAAATGCATACCTATAAAGCAAACATGATAAAAACATAACAATAAAACATTGCAGTATAGAATGCAGAACAATAGAGAGAGAATAGAGAGAGAACAATAAAACGACAACTATTTTTTTTTTTTTTTTTATATATTTTTTTGTGTTTTTTTCTTCTTTTTTACTTTTTTTTAATTTTTATTTTTTTTTTACACTTTTTTTTGTAACTTTAACTTTTTTAACTGGTACCAGGTTTTGGTCTCTCAAAATGCGATGGCATCTTGGGAGACCCTGTGAAAGTGTGTCCTAGTCTGTGCAATGCTGTACCCTATGCTAACACTCAACTAGTGTATGGTAGCGTTCAAAACATTCACCCATGCAAAGACCAGGATTGTCAGGACAGAAGGGACAATAATACCGGGTGTCACGCCTAAATCCGCGCTTGCTGCAGACACAACATCTTTTTTGGGGGGCTCGTTGGGTAGGGGTACTCGGGAGGACATATTGAAAATGCCTCTCATGCAGCCGGCTTGATGCATTTGGTTGGGGAAGGTGAGGTGGAGCACCGTCTAGAAACAGAAGGGCTCTGACGATCTCCTCCTGGAATTTAAGGAAGGATCCAGTCCGTCCTGAAGCTCTGTATAGCACATGAGCGTTCAGCAAAGCCAATTGAAATAAATAAACAGACACTTTTTTGTATCAGCGTCTAGCCTTATGGGCAATTAGGTATGGCACCAACAACTGGTCGTTGAGGTCCACCCCTCCCATATTAAGGTTATATTCATGGACACAGAGGGGTTTCTCCACAACACCAGTCGCCGTAGGAATTTGGACCGTCGTGTCTACATGAAGGGAGGTACGAACGAAAACATTCTTATTGTCCCTCCACTTCATAGCGAGCAAGTTATTACACTTCAAGCAGGCGCTCTCCCCCAGCCTAAGATGGGAATCTACAAGCCGCTGGGGAAAGCCCAGGCGATTAGGTCGCACGGTGCCACATGCTCCAATCTGATGATCAAAAAGGTGGCTAAAAAGTGGCACGCTCGTGTAATAATTGTCCACGTACAAGTGGTACCCCTTTCCGAATAAGGGTGACACCAAGTCCCACACTATCTTGCCAGCGCTTCCTATGTAGTCAGGGCAGTTTGTCGGCTCTACGTGACTATCTTTGCCCTCGTAAACCATAAAACTACATGTATAGCCTGTGGCCCTGTCACAGAGCTTATACATCTTGACCCCGTATCTGGCACGCTTGCTGGGAAGGTACTGTTTGAATGACAAAGGGCCAGAAAATTTAATCAGGGACTCATCAATGCAGACAACTTGATGGGGGGTAAACAAGTCTGCAAAACGTTGGTTGAAGTGGTTTACGAGGGGCCGAATTTTGTAGAGCCGATCGTATTCAGGGTCTCCACGAGGACGACAGAGTTCATTGTCATTCAAGTGCATGAACCGCAAAATCTGCTCGTATCGTGCCCTGGCCATGGAGGCAGAGAACACGGGCATATGGTAAATTGGGTCAGTGGACCAATATGACCGCAACTCACTCTTTTTATTTATGCCCATGTTGAGGGAAAGGCCCAGAAAGATCTTAAATTCGGAAACCGTAATTGGTTTCCAATCTCTGGCAAGGAAGGATTGGGGAATAGTGGCGATGTGTTGACCAGCGTACAAATTGCTTTGGTCCACAATAGATCTAAAGAGATCTTCGGTGAAAAACAGCGAATAAAAATCCAGTGGCGTAAAATCAACTGTTTCCACCTGAATTCCGGGTTGGCCAGTGAATGGGGGAAGTACGGGTGCTGCAGAAGTGGTGGGTACCCTTTTGGATTGGCGAATGCAGCAGGAAGGGCACTATGGGCATGATGGGCATGTGTTCATCTTCTTGGTGGCAGTGGGACACTACTTGTGCTTGCCACCTCGCCAGCTTGAACTGCACTTATGGGACTCGCCACGTCACCAAGTGTTACTGCAGTGCTGGATGTACGATCAGGGTGTACTAGGCCGCTGGTGCTTGCCAGTTCACCAGAGGGAATAGCGGCACTAGTACTTCTCTGCTCCATACGAGAGCCCTGCGGTTCTTGCACTTCAAAGACAGAAGAAGTTTGGGGTCTGGTACGCCTGACCTTAGCAGGGACCACAACTCCGTCGTCAGAGCTATCTGTCATGGAGCCGCTGTCCTCTACAGGATCATATTCTGAGCCTGTATTTGACAGAGGAGTGACTTCCTCTTCACTATCTGTCATGCTCAGAAACGTGTAGGCCTCTTCACTAGTGTACCTTCGATTTGCCATTTTGGGCTCTAAATTTAGGGGTACACTAGTGAGACTCACAGGCAAAAAAGCTCCTGACTGATTCAAAATGCTACCAAAAAACTGTTAGCGATCACAGGGATCAGGCCTGACTCTGCGAATGCTGCAGTTATGTGTGCTTAGTGTTTTGTAAGTGACAGTTATCGATCGATACTGCACTTGGGTGGGCTGGGCTGGGCCGAGGAGCAAAACGCAGGTGCTAGCAGGTATCTGGGCTGATCCCGCTAACACTGCATTTTTGGGAACCCTAAACTGCTGGGGAGTATAGATCTGATCGGATCAGATATAGATCCGTTCAGATACTATAGCACTAAGGGAGGTGTATGCTGCGTGCTTGGGTTTTAGCGGTACTGGCGCTAACCTGACGCTGCCTGGGGTGACGCAGACCTTATCTGATCCTAAAAATGTAACTTATATCACCGCCGGGCAATTAGGGGGTTAAACCTTTATAAGGTAATAAACGGCGGTTGCCCTAAAACTATAATAAACTATAATAAACTATAAAAAACAAACTAACTAACCAGCGTCACCCGTAACACTTATATGGTGATCGCTGGTGAAAGGGTTAACTAGGGGGCAATCAAGGGGTTAAAACCTTTAGTAGGTCGTATATGGGGGTTCCTGTCGCTATAAAACACTGACAGCGAACCTATATACTTACCTCCCTAGTCACCTGTGTCTAAATACAGCGATCAGAAAAATGATCGCTTAGCGACACTGGCGATGGGGGGTGATCACGGGGTTAACTTTTATTAGGGGGGTTAGGGGGGTACCCTGAACCTAAAGGGGGGTACCCCAGACCTGAAGAGGGCTAACCTAACTGCCCTAACACTTATAACTGTCACAAACTGACACCAATGCAAAAAAAAAAACTGTTATTGGTGTCAGTGTGACAGGGGGTACAGGGGGGTGATCGGGGGTGATTGGGGGGTGATCTGGGGGTGATCGGGGGGGTGAAGGGGGGTGAAAAGTGTGCCTAGTGTGTTCTACTGTTAGTGTAGTGTTGTGCAGACTTACTTGATGTCTTCTCTCCTCGGCGCCGGATCGAAAAGACCGGCTCGAGGAGGGATGACATCACTTCCTCTCCCTCTGTTTACATTACAGAGGGAGAGGAAGCATTTTCATTCGATGGGAGCGATCGGGAGGGGGTGGCCAACAATGGATGACCTCCACCTCACCTCTCATCACCCGCAAACTCGAGCCGACTGCCTCTGGCACCGGGGGGGGTTTCGATCGGACCCCCCACCCGCGGGAAGGCAATCACGTACCAGGTACGTGATTTTGCCTGCCCGTGCCATTCTGCCGCAGTATATCTGCGTTAGGCGGTCGGCAAGTGGTTAATGAATTGCCGGTCCAACAATACCCATAAAAGTTAATTGATAAAAACGGCATGGGAATTCCCCACAGGGGAACCCCGAAGCAAAATTTTAAAAAAATGACGTGGGGGTCCCCCTAAATTCCATAACAGGCCCTTCAGGTCTAGTATGGATATTAAGGGGAACCCCGGCCAAAATGTAAAAAAAAATGGCGTGGGGTCCCCCCAAAAATCCATACCAGATTCTTATCTGAGCAGGCAACATGGCAGGCCGCAGGAAAAGAGGGGGAAAGAGAGAGCGCCCCCCCTCCTGAACCCTACCAGGCCACATGCCCTCAAAATTGGGAGGGTGCTTTGTCCCCATGTTGATGGGGACAAGGGCCTCATCCCCACAACCCTTGTCCGGTGGTTGTGGGGGTCTGCAGGTGGGGGGGGCTTATCGGAATCTGGAAGCCCCATTTAACAAGGGGACCCCCAGATCCCGGCCCTCCCCCTTGTGTGAAATGGTAAGGGGGTACAAAAGTAACCCTACCATTTCACAAAAAACTGTCAAAAATGTTAAAAATGACAAGAGACAGTTTTTGACAATTCCTTTATTTAAATGCTTCTTCTTTCTGGCCAGGACTCTGTGCAGGCCAGTCAAGTTTCTCCACCCCAAACTCCCTCATCCATGTCTTTATGGACCTTGCTTTGTGCACTGGTCCAAATAATTTGGTGGAGGGGGATTATGATGTGGGGTTGTTTTTCAGGGGTTGGGTTTGGCCGAGTTCGGTCGAAAAGTCCGCTCGTCTGTATGCTAGTTCGATGGACAAAAAGCCACCCTAGGGCAGCTATTGGCTACTGGCTATAAACTTCCTTATTTTAGTCTGGTCGTACGTCATCACGTACAAATTTGACGGACTTTGGTTGTGTGTAGGCAAGTCCGTTCATTCTGAAAGTCCGTCGTAAAGTCCGTGAAAAAGTCCATCGGGCAAAGTCTGCCATAAAGTCTGCTCGTGTGTACTCGGCATAACAAGTGAAAGTGACAGAGAAAAATATATTTTACCAAAACATCAAAACATTCCACATTCTAGTATTCTTAAAATCAAAATATTTTAAGTAGAAGCAACAATGTTGCAAAGGAAAATTAATTTCACAGAAAGATACATTTCATCTCAACATTAAAAGTTTTTTTTGTGAAAGTTAGAATTGTTCCATTAGAATCAATGACTGAAACTTCATTTGGACTAAAATAGAGCAGATTTTAACTTCCAAAAAAGGCTCTCTAATTAGCTCTCATTTTGGTATTTATTATAGCGCCGGTTAAAAAAGACACTTGAGTTAAAATGAGAGTTATTTTCAAGTCTGAGCATGCTCAGTTGTGCTGGCACCTAGTTGTCCAAAACAGGGAATTTTTCACTTTTCAGACTTTTAAAGATATTTCAGTGTAGAAATCACTTTTTCGCACAGTTTAAAAGCAGATTATGTTTAAATAATATACTGCATATTTCAGTACTATTCAGGCTATTATATCATGCTCTAAACATTATTTCCATGTGCAATTCTCCAGGTTTTAGCAGAGTAATGCCGCATACACACAAGCGGACTTTTCAGCAGACTTGGTCTGTCGGTCTTTGCGCCGGAAAGTCCAGCAGGCTACCGCCGGACTTTTTAATGGACGGACTTGCCTACACACGACCGGACTTTCTGGCAGGCTAGGTCCGCCCCTCTTTCCGACTGACTTTTGCTGGAGTTACGGCGGACTTTCAGAATGAACTGACTTGCCCACACACGGACCATTTCATTCATTTTGAACGTGACTCGGGTACGACGGGACTAGAAAAGGAAGTCAATCTCGACGCTTTTATCGGCGAGATTGACACCTTGCGAGCCCCGTCGTGGGGTCATCCCAGGCCCTTAGGTCTGGCATGGATTTTAAGGGGAACCCCTATGCCTAAAAATCGGCGTGGGGTCCCCCCAAAATCCATACCAGACCCCAATCCGAGCAGTCAGGAGAGTGGGTGGGGACGAGCGAGTGCCCCCCCTCCTGAACCATACCAGGCCACATGCCCTCAACATGGGGGGTGGGTGCTTTGGGGGAGGGGGCCCTGTGGGGCCCCTCACCCCAAAGCACCTTGTCCCCATGTTGATGAGGACAAGGGCCTCTTCCCTACAACCCTGGCCCGACAACCCTGGCCGGGCTGCATTTTCGGATCGGGGTCTGGTATGGATTTTGGGGGGACACCATGCCAATTTTTTGGCGTAGGGGGTTCACCTGAAATCCATGCCAGACCCAAGGGCCTGGGATGCCCCGCACTTGCTGCAATAGGAAAATTTGTTTTTCCTATTGCAGCGAGCGTGAGATGCAGTACCCTGCCCTTGCTTCGTATCTGGTCAGTCGGACCAGCATACAGACGCATAAAGATGAAGGGCTTTCCATCAGAAAGGTCCGGCGGACTAAGATTTGAAGCATGTTTCAAATCTAGGTATGGCGGACTTTTGGGGGAAAAAAGTCAACCGGAGCCTACACACGGTCGGATTGTCTGGTGGACTCTGGTCCGCCGGACCAAGTATGCCAGAAAGTCCGACCGTGTGTATGCGGCATAAGGGTTTGGGCACTATTTGGTTTCAGGGAACTATAGTAAATTCGATTTTGGTAGTATTTTCTCACCAGCACTATATTGAATACCGTTTTAGCGCAAATTAGAGCTAGTAGCGCTAATTTGCGCTAAATTGCCGCAAATTAGTGCTAATTTGTGGAAATTTGCACAAATTAGCACCGTGGCGCTATAGTAAATGACCCCCAATGTGATCACAATTATTTTTTAAATCTGTTTTCCAGACATGGTAAAATGAAGGTTACATTTAACCGTGTATTACACAAATTGAATATCCTTTAAAAGTGGAAACAGTGCACTTAAAAAGGGAAATTAAGTAAAATTATGTAATAATGAGTATTCATTTCTAATATGAGATTAACAATTTTATTAATAATATAGATATATTTAAACTGGTTTAGACAACCTTTGGTTGGAAATGAAATCCAGGTTATTGGGGAAATTTGTAAAAATGGGATTAGTTTAGATTAAGATAACAATTTTGTAATTTTACATTTTTACAATAACCCAGTATTGAGAGAAAAAAAAGATTAAGATGAGGTTGTTATTTGGAATACAGCTGCCATAATATTTAACAAAACCAAGATGGATGGGATACATAAGAAGTTTTTCTACCATGCGCGCCGGCTCGCAAAATGGCCGCGATTGCCTAGAGCTCCGCTCCCTCACAAAACGACGGCGCCCGCAGCACTTTCCTCAGCGCACAGACAGACCCCAAAACAGCGGGAGGCATTCTACACAGTCCCGGCTACACCCCCATATGAATGGGGCTACGGTAAAACGGAACCTGTGGCCGCAATTATAAAAAGCAGGAACGGCTGGGACATCCATGATGGCTGCCACAACACAGGCACAGCCACAGACACAGGATCTCTGCTCCACTGGACAGACGGACTACAGGTCAGAGCAACCCCACATCACCCTTTACTTCACACCAGGAAGGCAAACAGGATACCCACCCATCCTTATCCCTTCCCCAGCTTCCACAGAATCCCTCATAGACCGCTCTCTAAATGACAATTCTCTGTCAACCATGGGATCTAACACAGGGCACACAGGCTATCCTCCTCATGACACCCCAGCCAGAGACCCTGCCTTTCACATGGACACCCTCTTTCTCAAATTCTCTGAACTACTTGACAAAGGGCACAAACGGCTGCTAAAATCACAGGGGTTCTCAAGGCTGACTTTATCAATTTAGGAGCCCGGAACGACATGATTCAACACAAAATGAAGGAAACTATAGCTATCACCAACCAAAATTCCCAGCACATCTGCACCGTGCAAGATCAACTCGACCTAGCCATGGCTCGTATCGACGAACTTGAGAATAGGTCAAGACGATACAATATCAGAATCCGTGGCCTACCAGAAATTATTCAAAAATGTTCCAGAAGCAGTGCAAGACCTGATTAAACACCTCATCCCCACCATCCCCTCTCACCGCCTAGAGCTGGACAGGGCCCACAGAGCCCTGGGGCCCCCAAGAAAAGATGGTACCCCAAGAGATGTTATTGCCAAGCCTCATCATTACACAGTGAAGGAGGAAGTGATGAGACAGGCCAGGTCCACTCACACAGTGATGTGCATGGGTCACCAACTGCAGATCTTTGCGGATCTCTCACCCTCCACGATCCAGAGGAAGAGATCATTGAAACCCCTGCTTCTCGCTCTCATCCAAAGAGACATAAAGTACAGATGGGCCTTCCCGTTCGTGGTTAAGTTCTCCGTTAAGGGGAAACAATACGCTTTCTCCTCCCTCCCAGAAGGAGAGAAACTTCTCTTACACCTAAAAATCATCTGCCAGGAAGCCGAAATGGACACAACCAATGCCGTGTCAACTCTAACACGACCGACCCATACCAGCCCTCAATCTCCCTTGTGGTCCACAGGAAAAGCTAAGAAGGCCAAAGACAACAACCCAACTTGAAGCCAGTGATATTTTGGACTTCCTCTTATACATCCTGGTTGTGAAGCAGGGACCAGAGTAATAATTCCCCCAACTGTGGGGGGTCCCTCGTGCCTATATCATTAGGCACGATAGCCAACTGGGCACCGGTTTCTGAGTTTTCCGATTTTTTTTCTGTTTTTTGTTATTTTTATAGTTGAATTTGCTCATCGCAGTGAACGGTGATCACAAGGCAGTTACACCTCTCCGGAATGCTGGATATACTGCTCTATAGGGCACTTTGATCACTCTGCAAGGTGCAACCTGACAGGCTCTGCTGGGATAGAGAGAGGATTTGGGAGTAAGGGGGGGGGAATGCACTTGGGGGAGGTGGAGGGCCATTGGCCAGTTAAGATGCTAGATATCGGGATATGCGTTCGTAAGGATCCTATTCACCTTAGAGGAATATGTTTTTTGAAGGGCGTCCAGTTTTGTGACGGAACACTTGCGCACCTACCTAACCCTTAGACACCCGTTAGTCTCTGGGGGCTAGGTTGTCTGAGCCTAGATGGGTCAGATATTGTCTGATTCCTTTCAAAAGGACACGCGGGGTTTCTCCTTCCCTGTGTCCTTTCTTTCTTTTCTAGGAGACCTTTTCTATCCTTTTCTGTTCTTCCTTCCCTCATCCCCGCTCACATTATTGTACCTAACTGCATCTTGTGTTTCAGATAACACTCGTGCCCCCAAGGAAGTACCTGCTCAATACCCACCAAGATGGAACAATGATCATCACGTTAGCGTCCAAGTGGCAACACATCTAAGGGTAAGTGAGGGATGTTTACGCTACATTTCACTCCATCTGCTCCATGGCTGATGGCCCCATAGCGGAACTCCACATAGTGTCATACAATGTCCAGGGACTCAACTCCCCGATTAAGAGGAGGAAGGTTCTTGACTATTACAAACATCTCAAGCTAGACTTTATCATGCTGCAAGAACACACATTTCCCCTCCCGGTATAGCCCTAAGTTTCTTCACCCACACTTCCCACAGTTCTTCTTAGCGAGCACTAACAACAAAACCAAGGGAGTTGCAATCTTAATCTCCAAAAACCATAAATTTGTGAAAATCTCTGAGCATGCTGACCCAGAGGGCAGGTTCCTCCTGGTCAAGGGCACGGTGGAAGACCACCTATATTCCCTGGTCTCCTACTATGCTCCAAATAGAGGACAAGCTAAATTTTTTGACTCCCTATTGCGCATCCTCGCTCAGAAACTCGAAGGCAGCGTTCGATCAGGGGTTGGACAAGTCTAAACCCCCCCGGTCTCAACTAACACGTCCCACCAAAGAAAGTCTCAGAACCGCAAAGATGATTCATGCCCACAGTTTGGCTGACATTTGGAGGGAACTCAATCCCACCAAGCTGGACTTCACCCACTATTCATCCCCTCATAACACTTATGCGAGGATCGACCACATCCTGACCCCATCCTCCCTATACTCCCATTAATACACAGAGCCCAAATCAGGGAGTCGGCCCTTTTGGATCACTCCATTGTCACCATGACACTCCAAACAGGACCCTTGGGTGGATCTAGGGGACATTGGAGACTCAATTAGTCATTACTATCTGATCCCATCAGAGTTACAGAACTTGAAAAAGCACTTCAAGAGTACTTTGCACTCAATAAAACAAAAAAAACCTCCCTGGAAATGCTCTGGGCAGCACATAAAGCTTTTATAAGGGGTAAGCTCATTCAGATCTCCACACAGATCAAACGAGAGAGAAGGGCCAACATAATTTGGTTAGACAGAGAATACCAAACTCAAAGCTTCACGCAAAAAAGATCCATCCAAGACCCCTTCCACGCTCATTGACAAAGCCAGATTAGATCTCAATCTAGCACTCACAGCCAAGGCTGAAAAGGCCATTCGCTGGAACGGACATAACTTTTACACACAGGCAGACAAAATAGGTCCCCTATTAGCAACAAAACTATCTCCTCCCATCAAGATTCACGCATTGTCCAAGCTCAGGATAAATGGTCAACCCCCCACGACTAACCCATCCAAGATACTGGAAGCTTTTCAAGGTTTTTACTCTAAATTGTATAGCCGACCAGCTACATCCACCGCTGACTTAACACCTAAGTTCCTGGAGGGTCTTACCTTTCCCTAAACGACGCTCATAAACAAAGGATGGAATCACCCATCACGGAAGAGGAGGTTTTGGGGGTCATCAAGGATCTTAGAAAGGGGTCTGCCCCAGGACCTGATGGTCTATCCATACCCTATTATAAGTCCTTTGCAAGCATTCTAGCGCCTCACCTGACCTCCTTCTTTAACTCCAAAACCAATAGAGACCCCTAGACACTCACCTAAATATGGCTTTAATCACAGTCATACCCAAGCCTGACAAAAATCACGAGGACGTTAGCAACTACAGGCCAATCTCCCTCATAAACAATGACTTGAAAGTACTCACCAAAATAATGGCTAACAGCTTATCATCCTTCATAAGTCAGTATATACATAAGGATCAGGTAGGATTTACACCTGGAAGACAGGGCCCTGACCAAATACGGCAGGCAATAGATATTACCTCGATCCTACAAACTAACTGGGAAGGGGGACCGAAACAAGCAGGATTTCTTTTATCCTTAGACCTGCAGAAGGCCTTTGATACGGTCTCCTGGCCCTACATTTTCTCCCTATTGATGAGGTGGGGCTTCGGTGATCGATTCCTTGGCCTTCTACATACTCACAACCGAAGGCCCAGGTACGCCTACAAGGACATTACTCCAAACTAATAGACATTATGAGATGCACCAGGCAAGGGTGCCCGTTATCTCCTCTTATATTCGCAATAGCTATAGAAACACTGGCGATCGCTGTTTGACATAACCCTGACATTAAAGGGGTGACCTGCGGGGACCAGACGCACAAATGCGGGCTATTCACCGATGATATCCTCCTTTTCCTAACTTCCCTCCTCACTACACTCCCCAATCTCTGCTTAGTGTTACAGAAATTTGCCAAAATCTCTGGACTTGAAGTTAACTTCTCTAAATCCCAAGCTCTTAACGTTTCTTTACCTCTCCAAACAGTATCCTCACTAAAACAGTCCTTCAAATTCAAATGGAGCGACACCTCCATTCGCTACCTAGGTATCACACTGACGGCCAAAACAGAAACTCTTTACACACAAAATTATCCCTCACTCTTCAGCAAAACGGAGGCAGATCTTAATCAATGGTCAAAACACGAGCTATCATGGCTGGGCCGGATCAATTCCATCAAAATGACCCTACTACCCAGACTTCTCTACTTCTTTCGCTCCCTTCCTATACCAATCAGGAAAGATCACATACGATCTTTACAAAATAAAATACTTAAATATATCTGGGGTAAAAAGGGATATCGCATCCCTCAGAACACCCTATTCATACACAGACGCAAAGGAGGGCTAAGACAAAATTTACATAAATATTACTTAGCGGCTAGACTAGCCCAATTGTCCACGATTTATCCCAGATATGAAAAACCTGACTGGGTAACCATAGAACGACAGGCTATTCCCAACCACACGTTAGATCATATACTTTGGTGCCCGACTAAATTTAAGCCACCCATCCTTTCACCCACTTTATCCCACTCCTGTGCCCTATGGGATTCCCTCCGGTTATCCCCAGCTCTGGTCTCCAAGGGACATCCTCTAGCACATCTCTTTCACAATCCCGATTTTGCACCTGGACTAGACATCTCAGCATTTAAATGGTGGCTAGACAAAGGGCTATACCGGATAGGGCACTTCTTCACCTCCACTGGACCAATCAATCTCAGATTCTGTATCAAAAACCTGGAACTCTCTGAATCGGAACGATTCCGTTTCTACCAAATCACCAATTTCCTACACAATATCTGGAAGGAGAAATCTCTTCCCCCCAAATTCACAGCATATGAACTGTGGTGCGGACAAGCCAAGGAGCAGAGGGGGGTATCTTGGTGATATATTCAGCCCTCACTTGCCCTACGGACAAAACCCCATACATGAAGGCTTGGGAGGCTGACATCCAATGCTGCAGGGACCTGGAGACTTGGCAAGCGGCACTAATCAGATCCTTTAAAGGGATCCAGAATATTGGCACCAGAACATGTGAACAGGAAAAAAGTTTGTTCGAACACGCGAACACCGTTAAAGTCTATGGGACACAAACATGAATAATCAAAAGTGCTAATTTTAAAGGCTTATATGCAAGTTATTGTTATAAAAAGTGTTTGGGGACCCGGGCCCTGCCCCAGGGGACATGGATCAATAAAAAAAAATGGCCGTTTTTTCAGGAGCAGTGATTTTAATAATGCTTAAAGTGAAACAATAAAAGTGTAATATCCCTTTAAATTTCGTACCTGGGGGGTGTCTATAGTATGCCTGTAAAGGGGCACATGTTTCCCGTGTTTAGAACAGTCTGACAGCAAAATGACATTAATGCATTGCCGGTCCGACAATACACATAGAAGTTCATTGATAAAAACGGCTTGGGAATTCCCCACAGGGGAACCCCGAAACAAAATTTTAAAAAAATTACGGGGGGTCCCCCTAAATTCCATACCAGGCCCCCCTTCAGGTCTGGTATGGATATTAAGGGGAACCCGGCCAAAATAAAAAAAAAATGACTTGGGGTCCCCCTAAATTCCATACCAGGCCCTTCAGGTCTAGTATGGATATTAAGGGGAACCCCGCGCCAAAATAAAAAAAACTGCGTGGGGTCCCCCCAAAAATCCATACCAGACCCTTATTCGAGCACGCAACCTGGCAGGCCACAGGAAAAGAGGGGGGATGAGAGATCACCCCCCCCTCCTGAACCATACCAGGCCACAAGCCCTCAACATTGGGAGGGTGCTTTGGGGTAGCCCACCAAAACACCTTGTCCCCACGTTGATGACGACAAGGGCCTCATCCCCACAACCCTGGCCTTATTGGAATCTGGAAGCCCCCTTTAACAAGGGGACCCCCAGATCCCAGCCCTCCCCCCTGTGTGAAATGGTAAGGGTGTTCAGGTACGACACCACTCTTAAACCATTCTTAGACAAATCTATCTAATAGCTATGCAAGAGGCACACAGAAGAAATACTCCTATCTCCTCATCAATCATGAGGACTCCCTTTCTCACCCCTCCTCTTCTTACTCTTTTTCCCTATCTTTCCTCTATTCTTTCTGTCTGCTAATCCACATTAGTTAGATAAATGTTGATAAATCAATTTGAAGCTACCGTATGGTAATCTCCCTTGCTCAGGGGGAATCACCATCACCTTACCGTTCCTGTTTGCTCAGCCCATATGGGCAGAGGAGAAGAGGGGGAATTTCCCCGTCTGGCACAGTCATAGCCTGGAGATTGATATGTTTGTATTTGGGACTTGTTAGTTATTAGGTTGGCATCCCCATGCGCCAATAAGGCTGAGATAATTATCGTAATATATTTTTGATTGTAACCTTTCTGTTTCATGTTCTAGGAGGCATTCCCTCCTGAGCCTCTGGATATGATATTGCATAATATGTATGTACTAATTGAAAATAAAAACATATTGAAAGTAAGAAGTTTTTCTACAAAAATGAAATTTTAAGGTTTTTGATAATAACTTCATGTGCGGTCCATGATGTGAGAGTTATAATAAATAAAATTTAAATATAACAGACCCATCACATCAAGTCCACACACCCTGTTAGGATAGATGCCACCTGCAGCCAGTTGTTTTATAGTTTTTGATGTTTTTTGGTCCATCATACAGATTGTTGATCCTTTTGTTTTCATTTATTTTTATTTTTGAAATCCAAAGCAGAATGTGTGGATTGTGAAATGATGTGCCCCTTTTCCTTGTAAGTACAGTGGTATAAGCAGAAGAGTATTTTGGATTTATGGGCATCTCTCCATGACCGCAGGGTATTGTTATCATTTATTATAATATTGCCAGGAAAAAGTTGTCTTTTGAAACATGAAACTGGAGTTCTTACACAAACAGCATGATAAAAAACAAGCCATTGTAATATATTTATGCAAGCTAGACCCAGTAATGAAGGGTTCATCCCGATATATCAGAGCTGCAGTTTTTATGCAAAGGTGCTATTAGACAAAGTTAGATATTGTTTTGGTCAAACTTTTAATTTTTAATGGTCCGACATTCTGTGCAGCAAATGTTTGTCTAATGAAAGGTTTAAAATATGAGTTTGTTTATGTACAAATCTAACAATGAAAAATGCGTACATTTGAATCCAGCCACCTTATTGCCTCTATTGGAGGAGGCTGGAGACAAAGGAAGACACATGTGTTAAACTGATGACTTAGGAATCAGCTGCTGTGAGCCCAGTGCAGGACACACTCCCTGAAGACCCAGATATTAAATTTTTTGTACATTTGAGTATGAAGTTCATCACCCAGAAGGATACTCTATATTCAAAGTAATTGGATCCTTTTTCCCAGCTCAAGAAGCAGAGCTCCATGTTTTAGCAAAGCCTGTGAGCTATAAAAATAATGTATATTTATGTTCCAGAGATTAAAAAAAGATATATCCAGATGCCCAAGTCAGGATCTTACGAGTATGCATTTTGTCTGTATGGACATGTTTTCTGGATGTCCAGTGGCAAATGCTACTGCAATGGCCACAGTAAAAAGTGTTATCAGAAGTAGTTTTTTAAGTACAGAGAGCAACAGAGGAAATAATTTTTATATGAGAGTCCTTACTAGAAATGTTGAGGTTTTATTTTTACACCCCCTACTGTCTACAATGTAGCGGACAAAGTAAGAGTAAGAAACTAGAAAACTTTTGCCTGAATGTTTTCTTATGTTTTATCAAGCCCCAAAGGGGGATGTTGGACTCTCTCCCTATGGGATTTGGTTTGGGAGTGTGTTACTCACTTGCTTATATTTTGTCTCAGCAGCTGAAGTCCTCCATTCGGATCTCACAGAGAATGTTGCTGATCTTTTAAGGTTTTTGACAAACTCATTTATGTGTTTTCTCCCCAATTCCAGATCCTAAAAGTTTGGAAGGATCTAAAACTAAAGCTAGGTGACTTGTGGATTGTTAAGAGGCATTTATATATAAGGAAATGTTTGGAGACTCAATACAGAATCAATTTCATGTACGGTTTTTGCAAAACTTGAAGGAAAAGTCACCTGGATCCACGCCAGACACTGATTGTAATTGATTCAATTACTTTAATTGTAAGGGATATATATTTGAAAAGTAGTTTAGCCATGTTGAAGTTATATTTGTCTTTTGTATGTCTTCCATTTTATGTAGAATTGTCTGTGTTTACATGTGCTGATAAGTCAGCATGCCCACAATTCAGCTAGAAGGCCAATCTGGCCACAAGAGTGTACAGCCAGTACTCTGTAAATATGTCTTATCAATCATTTGTTTTTCACAATGAAAAGTAATTTTGTAATGAAAAAGTTGCTCAGCTATTATTTTCTCCAAAATTGAATTTTTTGCCTCTTTGGCCAGGACTACCTCCACCTAAGAGTGTGGAGGTTCCAGGTTAAAGGTGATAGCAGGTATGGTTAGTGATCAAAATATTGATCAAAAGAGGGGAGACTGTAATGGAAATTTGTACGTTCTGTAAATAATTGTATTCTATTTTGTATGTATTGCACACTGCCCTCACTATGCACACGGCACTAATAATGTTTTCAGTACATGTTTACATTCTTTCGAGTCCTGATTAGAATTAGCCTGCCTATGTAACATAAACGTACAATTGTAATATTAATGTGATACCTACGTAATCATGTGTATAAAAACCTTCCATTGCATCATAATAAAGCAGAACAGTTATTTGGAAAGATGCTGAGCATATCTTTTGGGTCTGTTCCCTACTGCAGTAGTTATTATTAATTTGGAAACACTAATCAATATGAGGATAGGAGTCGCCTATCATCAATTTAACCAAGTCAGTCTCCAAGTAGCATCGGAGGTTTGACGGCCCTTGGTGAATCCTGATTGGTCTTGATGTAACAGAAGAGGTAATGGGGGTCATTTACTATAGCGTTATGGCGCTAATTCGCGCAAATTGCCGCAAATTAGCGCTAATTCGCAGCAATTTAGAGCGAATTAGCGCTAATATCGCTAATTCGCGCTAAAACGGTATTCACTATAGCGCTGGTGAGAAAATTCTCCCAAAATCGAATTTACTATACCTCCCTGAATCTAAATAGTGCCCAAACCCTTACTCTGCTAAAACCTAGAGAATTGCACATGGAAATAATGTTTAGAACATGATATAATTGCCTAAATGGTACTGAAATATGCGGTATATTATTTAAAGATTATCTGCTTTTAAACTGTGTGAAAAAGTGATTTCTACACTGAAATATCTTTAAAAGTCTGAAAAGTGAAAAATTCCCCGTTTTGGACAACTAGGTGCCAACACAACTGAGCATGCTCAGACCTGAAAATAACTCTCATTTTATCTCCAGTGTCTTTTTTACCTGGAGCTATAGTAAATACCAAAATGAGAGCTAATTAGAGAACATTTTTTGGAAGTTAAAATCTGCTCTAATTTAGTGCAAATGAAGGTTCAGTCACTGATTCTAATGGAACAATTCTAACTTTCACAAAAAAACCTTTTAATGTTGAGATGAAATGTATCTTTCTGTGAAATACATTTTCCTTTGCAACATTGTTGCTTCTACTTAAAATATTTTTATTTTAAGATTGCTACAATGTGGAATGTTTTGATGTTTTGATAAAATATATCTTTCTCTGTCACTTTCACTTGTTACTCTTCATCTCACAACAATCTTTACCCAAACTCACACAGGAGTCTTTACAATCCACAAACAATACCATTGCTGATGCAAATTTAAAATGAATCACATTTTTTTGTGCTTTTTATTATTTCCAAATATTCATAATTTGAGCCAAAAAAATGTGATATGTGTACCAACATCAGAAATCAAAATGTAATTCCCAAAAATTTGAGGGTAATATTCTACTCTCACCCACAAAAAAACACCAAATATCACAGAATAAATCAAGAAGAATAACTCTTGAGTAATGTAATTCCATCACTTGTATGTCCATAGAAATGCAGTATTTATGTGTTTTATGTGTATTTATGTGTAGTTATGTGTAGGGTGGTCTCACATGTGGCAGCTCTGTGACTTAGAGGTTAGAACTTCTGCTTAGCGTCCCTGAGGGTCTGGGTTCAAATCCCAACCATGTTACTGCATGTGGAGAAGTTGTCTCATCTCCCAGGTCCTATAATTATGTCTAAATATAGTAGTTATGTGTAGGAGGGTTCCACCACCATTGTAAGTCTTTTCCAGATACACTATTTAGCCAAAAGTATTGGGACACCTGCCTTTACACACACATGAACTTTAATGGCAGCCCAGTCTTAGTCCGTAGGGTTAAAATTTGATTTGGTCCACCCTTTGCAGCTAGAACAGCTTCTGGGAAGGCTGTCCACAAGGTTTAGTGTGCCTATGGGAATGTTTGATCATTCTTCCAGAAGTGCATTTGTGAGGCCAGGCACTGATGTTGGATGAGAAGGCCTGGCTTGCAGTCTCTACTCTAATTCAGCCAAAGGGTGTTCTATCGGGTTGAGGCCAGGACTCTGTGCAGGCCAGTCAAGTTTCCCCACCCCAAACTTGCTCATCCATGTCTTTATGGACCTTGCTTTGTGCACTGGTGTGCAAACATGTTGGAACAGGAAGGGGCTTTCCCCAAACTGTTCACACAAAGTTGGGGGCATGAAATTGTCCAAAATGTCTTGGTATACTGATGCCTTAAGAGTTCACTTAACTGGAACTAAGAGGCCAAGCCCAACCCCTGAAAAACAACCCCACATCATAATTACCCCTCCACCAAATCATCTGGACCAGTGCAAAAAGCAAGGTCCATAAAGACATGGATGAGTGATTTTGGGGTAGAGGAACTTGACTGGCCTGCACAGAGTCCTGACCTCAACACAACAGAACACCTTGGGGATGAATTAGAGAGGAGACTGTAGGTCAGGCCTTCTCGTCCAACATCAGTGCCTGACCTCACAAATGCACTTGGAAGAATGGTCAAACATTCCCATAGACACACTCCTAAACCTTGTGGACATGAAGAGTTGAAGCTGTTATAGCTGCAAAGGGTGGGCCAAATGAGTTTTGAACCCAATATTAATACTGGGATGCCATTACAGTTCATGTGCGTTTAAAGGCAGGCATCCCAATACTTAGGCCAATATATTGTATATTGCTTGTGACACTGAGCATGGCTATGGACTTAGGGCTGGTTCACACCAGAGATGCAGAGAACACATGTGGGGATGCCTGGTGGGTAAGTGGGTAGCAGTTCTGTCTAGCAGCACCTGGGAGGTTCAATTCCCCAACATGCTAATCCTTGTGTTGAAGTTTATATGTTATCCCTGTGTGGGTTTCTCACCACAATCCAAAGACATGCTGGCATTTTATTTGTCTCCTGTCGAAATAGGTTCTAATGTAAGAACGTTAATTTTGGACTTTATATTGGAAGCTCATTGCAGCCAGGGACTGATGTTAATGTTTATTAGCACTAATCATGCCCAGGGACTTGGACAATTCAAATTTTAGGGTTTACACTGCACGGGTACATATGCTTAGAAAACTGTTGCTTTGTTTATGTGGATGCAAATTGACTTTGATCTTTGTCCTGTAGTTGGAGATTTGATGCACATAGCCAAGGGCTAACAGAGTTGTGAACACTATTATGTGTTCCTGCCCATCAGGTGCAATCACTTTAGACATACATGAAGAGACAGATTGAAAGATACTAGTGGGCGTGTACTTCTATTGGGTGTGTCAGTGTGCTAACAATACAACGTCTCTTATATAAAGGCCTGCAGTAGGGGGTTCGTTTGGCCTGAGAAGGTCAGGTTTTTTGCTGTGATTTGTGGGGGAGAAGGAATGCTATTGGGAGATTTGATGAAATTCTTGTGCATTTTTTCAATCAAAAGTGGGTTTATGTGGCCATGCTGTCAATATTGTGTGTGTATTCCTGTCTGATCATGCAAACATCGTTTGGAAGCATCTGCTGACCTACTCTTTTTTTTTTTTTATCTCCTTTAATCGTGTACACTGAAATGCAGCTTCCAGCAGAACATGGTCACCAATGTATGTATGTGTGGATTGTGGGCTGGTGGTGGGTGTTTTGAATAAGTCTTTTGTAATATTATGTGGGAATGCTTTGTAAGAATGACTGTTAAGTATGTTTCTATAATCTTGCAGATAACAATGTGATGTGTTGCCCATTATACACTGAAATTAAGGCTGTGTCCACTCTAAGGTTTTGTCTAATTTTAGATTGTAAGCACCTATGAGCAGGGCCCTTAAAATCCCATTGCTAAATGTAGCACCATATATCCTGTCAAATTTTTTGACGCTAGTAAATAAATGTAATTTGTTTTTCTGCTGGTAAAATAAAAGTACATTGAGTTGTGTTTTGGATTTTTTTTTTCTTCTACTTTCTTCTCCTTAGTTTGTGGGTGGTGGTTTTGGGAAAGTGCAATATCTCTTATATTTTATTTCAATATGTATTTGTGCACCAAAAAACTAATCTCTTAGCCCTGGTTCACATTGCTGCTACTTTGAAATCATGCTACTTCACTTGAAGTAGCACGATTTCAAAGTAGCAAGGTCAGCGTGATTTTAGGTGCTACTTGATAGACATCCGTGTGGCTTCATACACAAATGTCTATTGAAGTCGCACCAGGAATCGGCAAAAGTAGTGCAGGAACTACTTTAGCAAATTGGTGCGGTGCCACAAAAAAATGTTGCATCGATTGGAACAGTGCCATTGCTGCCAATAGTCATGCGATTTGATCTCTCAAATTGCATGACAAATTGCTCCAATGTAAACCTAGGCTTCTGCACACCTGCAAGTAAATGATGAAGGTAGAATCTTTATATATAACAGCTGTGGAGAATTGCAGGTAATGAATTCAGCTGGTGGATAGGCAGTGTTTGTCAGCTTTAGTTCACATTGGTGCGATTTGACATGTCAAAGTGGTGACAATTGCACTGTTTTAATTGGTGTGACTTTGGGGTGCAATTTGTATTGATATCAGTGCAGAAACCTGTACAGATGTCTCTGAAATTGCCCCTGCAGTCGGGACTGACATGCGGGAATGAAAGTGTGTGATTTCAGCTGAATGATTTCTTCCTGCTGCTAACCCAGGGACACCATTTCTTATCGAACGCCTTTAAATATCATAAGTAGAAATACAAATTTGCATATCTGAAAAAAAACAAAAATAATAAAATTCTAATAGTGGTTGCGATCAAATATTTGCAGCAGCGATCAAAAGAGTGTTGTTTCGCCTTCTGACCCAGAAATAAGTCATTGTAATCACCTAGAAGTCCCTGTGCTGGTCAAGATCTCCATCTAGGTGGACATGGCGAGGTCCCTCTTTAGCAAAGAGGAGGTGCGGCTCATTTTCCGGATAAGGGTATGATATGTACTTGTGCTTAATCAATGCGGGGGTGGATTTGGTGTGGGTGGGGTTCATTGATTTGTTTGGCATCCCCACACATTTGCTTCTGGCCCATGTGCACACATCACTTCCTGCATTTGTTCTGCTGGTGTAAATGCAAGTATAAATGAGAGCTCCTTTCTATTAAAATATATATGACTTGTTTCACAGTGGGCGACTTTGGACTTCCGAGTTGCTTGACAAGTTGTACCCCCATGATTCTTAATGAGAACTAGGGATGGGCCGAACATCCCCCCTGTTCGGTTCGCAGCAGAACATGCGAACAGACAAATAAATTTGTGCGAACACCATTAAAACCGCTTCCCGCCCACCATATGCCAAATGATGTCCTCGGCTTTGAGCGGGGATATCTGAGTGATGCCTGTAGCTACAGACATCATCCAGATATCGTCTTTTAGAGCCTGCGAATCTGCACACCATAAGAATGATCATAGTGGCTGTTCCACTGCTTGATCATTCTAACAGGAGGCGAGAGGGGACGTCCCCCCCCCCCTCCCGCCACCCTCTGGTGCTTGTACCGACTTACCGCTACGATCGGTGAGTCGGTCACAGGATCCGCCAGCCCCGAATGTTTAGCATAGAGATTTCTGGTGGACCAGATGGTCGCCGGAATCTCTATGATCGTTCGGAGGCCGGGCATGATGTTATGACGTCACGCCCGGCCTCTGTATCAAAAAAAAAAGGGGCCGCTTCGGCTGGGAAGCAGAGATCTTTTTTTTTTTTTAATTTCAGGCTTCTAAGCCTAGAGGTGAGATGTGGGGTCTTATTTACCCCACATCTCACTGTAAAGAGCACCTGTCATGCTTATTCCTATTACAAGGGATATTTACATTCCTTGTAATAGAAACAAAATTGATCAAAAACATTTTTTAGGGGAAAAAAAGTGTCAAGCTAAAATAAAAAAAGTAAAATTAACAATACAAAAAAAAAACAAAACTTTTAAAGTGCCCCTGTCCCTGTGAGCTCGCATGCAGAAGCGAACGCATGCATAAGTCCCGCCCACATATGAAAATGTTGTTCAAACCACACATGTAAGGCGTCGCTGCGAACGTTAGAGCGAGAGCAATAATTTTGGTCCTGGACCTCCTCTGTAACTCAAAACATGTAACCAGTAAAAATTTTTAAAGCGTCGCCTAAGGGGATTTTCAAATAGCGAAGTTTGGCGCCATTCCACGTGCGTGTGCAATTTTTAAGCGTGACATGTTGGGTATCTATTTACTTGGCGTAACTTCATCTTTCACATTATGCAAAAACATTGGGCTAACTTTCTTGTTTTTATTTTTAAAGCCCAAAACTGTTTTTTTTCCAAAAAAAACGCATTCGAAAAATTGCTGCGCAAATACCGTGCTAGATAAAAAGTTGCAATAGCCGCCATTGTATTCTCTAGGGTCTCTGCTAAATTTGGGGGTTCTATGTAATTTTCTAGCCAAAAAATTATCATTTTTACATGTAAGAGAGAAATGTCAGAATTGGCCTGGTAGGCAAGTGGTTAAAGTCTATGGGACACGAACATGAATAATCAAAAGTGCTAATTTTAAAGGCTTATATGCATGGTATTGTCATAAAAAGTGTTTAGGGACCTGGGTCCTGCCCCAGAGGACATGTATCAATGCAAAAAAGTTTTAAAAATGGCTGTTTTTTCGGGAGCAGTGATTTTAATAATGCTTAAAGTGAAACAATAAAAGTGTAATATTCCTTTAAATTTCATACCTGGGGGGTGTCTATAGTATGCCTGTAAAGGGGCGCATGTTTCCCGTGTTTAGTACAGTCTGACAGCAAAATGACATTTGAAAGGAAAAAAAGTTATTTAAAACTACTCGCGGCTATACTGAATTGCCGCCTCGACAATACACATAAAAGTTCATTGATAAAAACTGCATGGGAATTCCCCAAAGGGGAACCCCGAACCAAAATTAAAAAAAAAATGACGTGGGGGTCCCCCTAAATTCCATACCAGGCCCTTCAGGTCTGGTATGGATATTAAGGGGAACCCCGGCAAAAATTTTTTTTTAAAATTGGCGTGGGGTCCCCCTCAAAATCTATACCAGACCCTTCAGGTCTGGTATGGATTTTAAGGGGAACCCCGCGCCAAAATAAAAAAAAAATGGCGTGGGGTACCCCCAAAAATCCATACCAGACCCTTATCTGAGCACGCAACCTGGCAGGCCGCAGGAAAAGAGGGGGGGACGAGGGAGTGCCCCCCCCTCCAGAACCGTACCAGGCCACATGCCCTCAACATTGGGAGGGTGCTTTGGGGGTAGCCCCCCAAAGCACCTTGTCCCCATGTTGATGAGGACAAGGGCCTCATCCCCACAACCCTGGCCTGGTGGTTGTGGGGGTCTGCGGGCAGGGGGCTTATCGGAATCTGGAAGCCCCCTTTAACAAGGGGACCCCCAGATCCCAGCCCTCCCCCCTGTGTGAAATGGTAAGGGGATACAAAAGTACCCCTACCATTTCACAAAAAAACTGTCAAAAATGTTAAAAATGACAAGAGACAGTTTTTGACAATTCCTTTATTTAAATGCTTCTTCTTTCTTCTATTTTCTATCTTCTTTCATCTATCTTCCTTCGGTTTCTTCCTCCATCTTCTTCTGGTTCTTCTTGTTCTTCATCCGGTCTTCTTGTCCGGCAATTTCCTCAGCGGCGCCGTCTTCACTTCATCTTCTTTCCTCGGGCCGCTCCGCATCCACGATTGGATGGGAGGCTCCCGCTGTGTGACGCTTCTCCTCTTCTGACAGTTCTTAAATAACGGAGGGCGGGTGACCCCGCCCCCCTCTGACGCAGGGCGGGTGACCCCGCCCCCCTCTGACGCAGGGCGGGTGACCCCGCCCCCTCTGACGCACGGGGACTTCATTCAAGAAGAAGAAGATGAAGGAAGAAACCGAAGGAAGATAGATGAAAGAAGAAGCATTTAAATAAAGGAATTGTCAAAAACTGTCTCTTGTCATTTTTAACATTTTTGACAGTTTTTTTGTGAAATGGTAGGGGTACTTTTGTATCCCCTTACCATTTCACACAGGGGGGAGGGCTGGGATCTGGGGGTCCCCTTGTTAAAGGGGGCTTCCAGATTCCGATAAGCCCCCTGCCCGCAGACCCCCACAACCAACGGGCCAGGGTTGTGGGGATGAGGCCCTTGTCCTCATCAACATGGGGACAAGGGGCTTTGGGGGGCTACCCCCAAAGCACCCTCCCAATGTTGAGGGCATGTGGCCTGGTACGGTTCAGGAGGGGGGGGCGCTCTCTCGTCCCCCCCTCTTTTTCTGCGGCCTTTTTTTTTTTTAATTTTGGCACGGGGTTCCCCTTAAAAACCATACCAGACCTGAAGGGTCTGGTATAGATTTTGAGGGGGACCCCACGCCAATTTTTAAAAAAAAATTTGGCCGGGGTTCCCCTTAATATCCATACCAGACCTGAAGGGCCTGGTATGGAATTTAGGGGGACCCCCACGTCATTTTTTTTAAAATTTTGGTTCGGGGTTCCCCTTTGGGGAATTCCCATGCAGTTTTCATCAATGAACTTTTATGTGTATTGTCGAGCCGGCAATTCAGTATAGCCGCGAGTAGTTTTAAATAACTTTTTTTCCTTTCAAATGTCATTTTGCTGTCAGACTGTTCTAAACACGGGAAACATGCGCCCCTTTACAGGCATACTATAGACAACCCCCAGGTACGAAATTTAAAGGAATATTACACTTTTATTGTTTCACTCAAAGCATTATTAAAATCCCTGCTCCCGAAAAAACGGCCGTTTTTAAAAAAAAAATTGGCATTGATCCATGTCCCCTGTGGCAGAACCCGGGTCTCCAAACACTTTTTATGGCAAAGAACTTGCATATAAGCCTTCAGTGAGAACTTTGGATTTTTCAGGTTCGAGCCCCACTGACTTCCATTATTCCAGCATATGTGATCTGACAGGCATTATTGCCGCAATAGCGCTGCTTTCCATTTGCATTAGCGCTGACTTTCTGAGAGTTGAAGTCTTCCTGGCCTTTTTTGAGAGTTATTTTTTGGTACTGCAGGAGAATTTTTTGGCGCTATAGTAAATGACCCCCAATATGTCTATTAGGCGATTGGCTATAAGTTTGGAGTATAATTTTAAGTCAGAATTCAAAAGTGAGATGGGGCTGAAATTCACAGGGATGTTTGGGTCCTTCCCTGGCTATTAGAGCATTAAGCATTTTGGGGGGAAGGAAAAAGAGGCCATGGCAGCATTGGATCGTTTTTCTAGGTAGGGTGTTAATAGAAGTTTGTATGTAAAATTCTCCTTTGAAGCCATCCGGACCTCGAGATTTGTTTACAGGTAGAGACTCTACTGCTCTATGGATTTCAGCTACGTTAATTGGCAAGTTCAACGACCCTAGTTGTTCTGGGCACAATGTTGGTAAGGATATTTGCTGTAAGAAGCTATTAATCAATTCAGTGTTGAGTTGACTGTAATAATATGCCCAAACCATTGTGACTCCATTTTGATATGTTTTGCCATTTCAGTATACAAGATAGCTTAAATGTGCAACTATGAAAGAATGCTTAGAAAAATGCTTACACAAGCACTGTACTCTATATGTATCATTGTGGGTTGGTTTGTCCTTTCCTGTTCCCTGTTCTGTAGGCCATGGGACAGGATGCATGACTTATGACTCATAACCAGATGATCTGTTTATTCCTGTGAACTCATGATAAGTGTATCTTAGGGGTCGCTGACTTGTATAACCATATATTTTATACAAATACATCATTTACTAACCACTCCCCTCTTCCCTCTTTTGATTGGTGTGTTGAAACATATATAAGCTGTAACGCACCTAATAAAGGCAGACATTTTATGAATGCACAACCTGATTCTTGTTTCATTTGGTGTCTCCAGATATCTGTGGGCCCTGTTGGTGTACCTACAAGAAGGGTGGCCATTCAGAATAACTACTATTTCCTTTCAAATGTGGGCTCGTGTCTGGGTAAGACAATCAAAATAGGCCTTTGTCTATTTTGACGAGTTCTTCCTTACCCTGGCTCTGATAAAGTCTTAGCCTTTTAAATTTAAAGAGAAAGGAAGGACAGACCACGCATTAATAGACACACTCACAGGAGTGTAACATTGTAGGGTCTGTGGGAGACCCGAGTCTTCATTTAAGACTCCATATATTAGAAACTGCAGTTCTGTATCCTTTTGGGAAGGGTATTAAGGTAACCAACAGCGCCCACTAAATCTTTGCTTCTCTTTCTGTTGCACAGAAGTAATAAGATAATTTGTTGTGTAGATACACTGACTGTAAGGTAGGACAGTCAAAGTGGTGTACAGTATTTTGCATTATGGGTGTATGTATGTTCATATAATCAGTTTTCTTTAACCACTCGCCACCCAGGCCAATTCTGACATTTCTTGCCTACATGTAAGAATCATGATTTTTTTGCTAGAAAATTACATAGAACCCCCAAACATTATATATGTTTTTTAGCAAAAACCCTAGAGAATACAATGGCTGTTGTTGCAACTTTTTATCTTGCACGGCATTTGCGCAGCAATTTTTCGAACGCATTTTTTGTGCTTAAAAAAAAAACAAAACAGTAAAGTTAGCCCAATATTTTTGCATATTCTAAAAGATGAAGTTATGCCAAGTAAATAGATACCTAACATGTCACATCAGTCTGTTGAGAATTTTGCAAAGATGAGTGAAGAGCAGTAATTAGTTGGGGGCAGGGCAGGACTTAGGGTGGTGGGGGCCCCTGGGCTTGAGTCACTTTCGGGCCCTACCTTCTATACATTACTTTAAACCTTTAGTTTTCTTTTAAACGCGCCACTCTGATACCATTTGTCCGCCATTACATCACTGTCTAATGCAAACAGGTTTTCTCAACGGCAGTAAACGAGGCACTACGTAACTGCCAATAACCAATCAGCAAACCTCAAGATAAGAGTTTAAGGAATTTTAAGGAAAAAAACTATTTAGTGCTAGTTCACACTAGACGCAGTTCCGTGCGCTTTTTTTCTGCACTCAAAATGCATGCACAGTGCTTTCCATGTATTCCAATGGCTCTAATTCACACCATGCAGTCAGTGCAGTTCCGGTGCAGAAACTGACTGGAAACTGACTGCATGGTGTGAACTAGAGCCATTGGAATACATGGAAAACACTGTGCATGCATTTTGTGCAGAAAAAAAGCGCACGGAACTGAACAGAACTGCGTCTGGTGTGAACTAGCACCTAAGGAAAAAAACACATTTAAATGCTCATCAATGCACCCTTGCACAGCGTCCATCTGCATGCTTGTCCAGTGTCATTTGCAGCCTTGCCCAGTGACATTGCAGCCTTATCAGTGTCATTTGCAGCCTTTCAGCCTTGTCAGTGTCATTTGCAGCCTTGTCAGTGTCATTTGCAGCCTTGCAGCCTTGTCAGTGTCATTTGCAGCCTTGCAGCCTCCATCTGCAGCCTTACCAGTGTCCATCTGCAGCCTTGTCCGTGTCATTTGCAGCCCTGCCCAGGCTGCAGTTAAACTGCAGTGACTTGTCAGTGTCACTGCAGTTTAAATAAGGTGCCACTGAGATACACAGAGCCGGTCCTGTGTATCTCGGCTCCTGATGGCTTTTCTTGGCTCCTCTCACAGTCCAGTCTCGCCCTTTGATGGACATAACACAGGTCCAATGGCGGGACTGGGTGTGACTGTGAGCGGAGCCGAGCGGAGCCGCCGGAGCTAGCCAAGTGTACTCGGCTAGCTTCGCTCACAGTCACGCCCAATTCCTGTGTTATGTCCATCATAGGGCAGGACTAGACGTGACTGTTATCAGAACTAGCTGAGTATAGCCAAAGTACACTCGGCTGGGGCCTGCGGGGCCCCCTATTGGGCGGGGCCCATGGGCTTGAGCCCACTCAAGCCCTAAGGTAAGTCCGGCCCTGGGTGTAATGCACGAGAGTATTTATCTAGCTTTGTAAGCTGTGGCTTGGCAATACATGCTATTACTAAGTCTTGTCATCTTCAAACACCCCCATATACTTTTCCATCATTTGCTCCCCCAGGGGAGCCCCTGCTAATGTGTATTTTGCATTCATATTTTTGGTACCCAGGTGTATAACTTTTCATGTCTCAATACTTAACCTCATCTGCTATGTCATAACATCTACCAAACTAATCCACTTCCTACAACTTTCCCTCCATTCAGTTCTCACAGACTTCTCTAAGAAAGGCTTACTTTGGGTTGTCATCATAGCTACGAGATCAGCTATCCCCAAACACTGGAAATCTACTACATCACCCTCCACACTTGAATTGATAGATGAAATGCAGTTTCTGGAAAGAATGGAGGAACTGACCTCATATCTCTATAATAGATATATTAACTTCTTTAACATCTGGAGTCCCTGGATACTCTTCTGTACTACTATGCAATTCAAAGAACTGCTATCACAAATAGGAGATAGGAGATCAACAAATCTATTTCCAGTAATGTGGGGCCATGGTGTGGATGGAATACCCCTTAAGCCCAGTACACAATAGTAGTTTTTTTTGTTCAACCCAGCAGGGCAGAATGAAAAAAACTGACAGCTCAGAAGGGGCCGCTTATTGGTTGAGAGCGCTGATCAGGAGCTAATCAGCAGACCTTTTTCGGTCATGTCCCTTTGACAGAAGCTGCCTAAACAGTTGGCTTCTGTCGGACCGACTCCAGTACACACAGGCCAAATGTCAGGCGGCTTCTATTGAATGCCGATGTGTACTAGGCTTTATTCTGTATCCCTATGGCCTTCTCTCCTAATCGTCTTCTCCCATTTCCTCCCCTTTCTATATCTATATCTCCTAATTTATATTTCTTTCTGTTCCATTAGCAAAGCATGAGCTTATTATGACATCACAATAGTACCTAATAAGGTACTTAAAAGATTGAATGTGAATACAAATACCTTTCTTATTGTATGTGAATCCTCAACTGTTGGGAAAGAAGGCATGTTATACCCTGATTTGTGTGTAACCTATCATTGCCATCTTAGAAAAAGGAAAGATTGCTTAAAAACTTACTATGTTCTGAATCATGGACTCTGTATTACTTTGACTTTTCCCAATGAAACAATCTTTAAAAGAAACTATTTAATAAAAAGAATATGTATATAAAATTGCCACATGATCCTGTATTAGGATTAAAGAAAACATTTAAGATTATTAACCCTTTGTTGTAGACTCTTTTGAAAGCATACGCATTCCACAATTCCGCCAGGCTGCCCAGTTATTTGTGGGTTGGTCTCAATCTTTTCTTCATTAGTTACCAAATTTGACTGCATGCTGGTGTCAGGGCTGGGCTCAGCCCTTTTTTCTCTGAGCTGGCTGCTCAGCTGTTGGCTAATTGCCAGCCCCTATCTCTCCACAGTTACTCAGCTGTTGATGATATCCTGCTCGTCAGTACTGCCTACTTAAGCTGTCCAGTCCAGAGGAGCTCTGCCTTCGTTGGTCACATCAAAGAAACAGATCTCCTGCAATCCTGTTCAAGACTTGCTTTGTTGACATCCTTTCTGGCTCCAGATCCTGCTTGTTGTTCCACTTCATTGATCCCTGTCTTCTGGCTTGGCTGACTATCCATTCCGGTTACTGAACTTTGGATATGTTTTGATTACGTTTGTTCTTTTTACGTTTATTATTAAACAAGTGTGATTTAACTGTACTTTTGTCTCGGCCTGATTTCATGGTTTCTGACAGCTGGTACACTTGGGTAGACAAACCCAAACTAATTTTAGGGACATGTCTGACTTGTTTACAAAAAGTGAATTCTTTGTCAGACTTACAGGACATGGTATTAGTTATATACATACATAAGTCATTATGCATCTATAGCACATCACACAGCAGTTTAACTGCAGCCTGGGCAAGGCTGCAAATGACAGGGACAATGCTGCACTGGACACTGATAAGGCTGCAGATGGAGGCTGCAAGGCTGTAAATGACACTGACAAGGCTGCAAGGCTGTAAATGACACCGACAAGGCTGCAAGACTGCAAATGATACTGACAAGGCTGCAAGGCTGCAAATGACACTGATAAGGCTGCAATGTCACTTGGCAAGGCTGCAAATGACACTGGTCAAGCATGTAGATGGACGCTGTGCAAGGCTGCATTGATGAGCATTTAAATGTGTTTTTTTCCTTAAGTGCTAGTTCACACCAGATGCAGTTCTGTTCAGTTCCGTGCGCTTTTTTTCTGCATAAAATGCATGCACAGTTTTTTCCATGTATTCCAATGGCTCTAGTTCACACCATGCAGTCAGTTTCCAGTCAGTTTCTGCACCGGAAACTGACCGGAAACTGACTGCATGGTGTGAATTAGAGCCATTGGAATACATGGAAAACACTGTGCATGCATTTTGAGTGCAGAAAAAAAGCGCACGGAACTGCGTCTGGTGTGAACTAGCACTAAATAGTTTTTTTCCTTAAAATTCCTTAAACTCTTATCTTGAGGTTTGCTGATTGGTTATTGGCAGTTACGTAGTGCCTTGTTTACTGCCGTTGAGAAAACCTGTTTGCATTAGACAGTGATGTAACGGTAGACAAACGGTATCAGAGTGGCGCGTTTAAAAGAAAACTAAAGGTTTAAAGTAATGTATAGAAGGTAGGGCCCGAAAGTGACTCAAGCCCAGGGGCCCCCACCACCCTAAGTCCTGCCCTGATTACACCCCTCACATTTTTGTAAACATTTTATTATATCTTTTCATGTGACAACACTGAAGAAATTACACTTTGCTACAATGTAAAGTAGTGAATGTACAACTTGTATAACTGTGTAAATTTGCTGTCCCCTCAAAATAACTCAACACACAGCCATTAATGTCTAAACCACTGGCAACAAAAGTGAGTATACCCCTAAGTGAAAATGTCCAAATTGGGCCCAATTAGGCATTTTTCCTCCCCGATGTCATGTGAGTCGTTAGTGTTACAATGTCCCAGGTGTGAATGGGGAGCAGGTGTGTTAAATTTATCGCTCTCACTCATACTGATCACTGGAAGTTCAACATGGCACCTCATGGCAAAGAACTCTCTGAGGATTTGAAAAAAAGAATTGTTGCTCTACATAAAGGCTTTAAAAAGATTCCTAAGACCCTGAAACTGAGCTGCAGCATGGTGGCCAAGACCAAACAGCAGTTTAACAGGACAGGTTCCACTCAGATCGGGTCTCGTTATGGTCGACCAAAGGAGTTGACTGCACATGCTCAGTGTCATATCCAGAAGTTGTCTTTGGGAAATAGACGAGTGCTGCCAGCATTGCTGCAGAGGTTGAAGGGGTGGGGGTTCAGCTTGTCAGTACTCAGACTATACGTCTCACACTGCATCAAACTGGTCTGCATGGCTGTCTTCCCAGAAGGAAGCCTCTTCTAAAGATGATGCAAAAGAAAGCCTGCAAACAGTTTGCTAAAGACAAGCAGACTAAGGACATGGATTACTGGAACCATATCCTGTGCTCTGATGAGACCAAGATTAATTAATTTGTTTCAGATGGTGTTAAGCGTGTGTTGCAGCAACCAGGTGAAGAGTACAAATACAAGTGTGTCTTTCCTACAGTCAAGCATGGTGGGAGTGTCATGGTCTGGGGCTGCATGAGTGCTGGCGGCACTGGGGAGCTACAGTTCATTGAGGAACCATGAATGCCAACATGTACTATGACATACTGAAGCAGACCATGATCCTCTCCCTTCAGAGACTGGGCCGTAGAGTAGTATTCCAACATGATAACGACACCAAACACACCTACAAGATGATCACTGCCTTGCTAAAGAAGCTGAGGGTAATGGTGATGGACTGGCCAAGCATGTCTCCAGATCTAAACCCTATTGAGCATCTGTGGGGCATCCTCAAACAGAAGGTGGAGGAGCGCAAGGTCTCTAACATCCACCAGCTCTGTGATGTCATCATGGAGGAGTGGAAGAGGACTCCAGTGGCAACCTGTGAAGCTCTGGTGAACTCCATGTTCAAGAGGGTTAAGGCAGTGCTGAAACATAATGATGGCCACACAAAATATTGACACTTTGGGCCCAATTTGTACATTTTCACTTAGGGGTGTACTCACTTTTGTTGCCAGTGGATTAGACATTAATGGCTGTGTGTTGAGTTATTTTGAGGGGACAGCAAATTTACACTGTTATACAAGCTGTACACTCACTACTTGACATTGTAGCAAAGTGTCATTTCTTTAGTGTTGTCAAATGAAAAAATATAATAATAATATTTACAAAAATGTGAGGGGTGTACTCACTTTTGTGAGATACTGTAATTCTACCCCTTTGCAAAACACTGGTTAGGCCATATCTTGAATGTGCAGTTCAGTTTTGCTCACTAATTCTCAGGAAAGACGTTGTTGAATTTGAAAGTCTTCAGAGAGGGGCAACAAAGTAATAAGGGGGATGGAAGACCTTAGCTATGGGGATCAATTACATAGATTATACTGTAGTTATTCAGTCTGGAGAACAGGAACATGGGAGGGGATATGATTACAGTGTAAAAATCTATCAAACTTCGGTAACTATAATAAACTGTTTACTCTAAGGTCCCTGAAGATGACACGTGGTCATGATTTGAGGGAAGAAGAAAGAAGATTTGTAATGGGAAAGACACCTACGTGAGAGATAAGGGCTGCACACCCCAACTATAATATGAATGGGAATGTTCCCACACAGGTTTTTTTTTAGCAGCAAAATATCACAAATGATTTAATGTATAAAAGTCTTTATTAAATGAGTTGAAACCACATGTTGAACATTTAATATGAGCTCTAATCAAAAGGCATGATACATATACCAAGATGCAGCATTGCAAACATACATTATACAGCATTACAAGCTAATAATTGGCATACCTCTCCCAGAGTCAAGTTGCCTTTGGAGAGGGGGAAACTGTGGGCCGTATGTTGGTGCAACTGGTCAGAGCAAACTCCCCCACCTCAGTGGTACCTTACCACAGAGGATGGAAGAGTGACCTCGTACACTCCAGAAATAGTGGGCAAGTTCAAAGAATTTTATGAGGATCTATATAGCTCTCGGCAGAACGAGACGATGGAGGAAATGGATAGCTTTCTTGGGGATCTGAGTCTCCCCTTCCTCTCTGAGACTGACAGATCAGAGCTGGACCATCCTATAACTCTAGAGGAGATGCAGCGGATCACTAATGAAATGGCTAGGCAGAAATGGCCTCCCCGCCGAGATATATCGCCATTATGGTAAGTCAGGCATGTCCAAAGTCTGGCCCGCGGGCCATTTGCGGCCCGTGGCCCGGTTTGATGTGGCCCCCACTTGGAATTTACATATCCATCCATCTGTGGCCCCCCAAGCTTGAGCGTGTTATGTTTTTTTTTACTGTGAATATATCTTCTTTAACTGAACAAATCCCTGAGCGCCGCGCTAATTGTTGATGAGCCGGGGGTGTGTGGCTGGGCGTGTTCAGAAGTCAATGTGCCCAAGCCGCTATGAAGCTGACAGCGTGCAGAGCCAATCACAAGCACTGCGACTATTCCCGATCTCTGCATCTGCAGTCCTCAGATCGGGGAAATGTCACAGTGCCTGTGATTGGCGGTGGCGCTGCGCGCTGTCAGCTTTCTTCCTTGCAGGCTCGGGCACATCGACTTTTAACAATGAGCGCGGCGCTCAGGGATTTGTTCAGCTAAAGAAGATAGAAAAAACATACATAACATGCTTGAGCTTGGGGGCCACAGATGGATATACTTGGGGGCCACAGATGGATATACTTGGGGGCACAGATAGATATACTTGGGGGGGCACAGATGGATATACTTGGGGGGGCACAGAATGATATATTTGGTGGGGCACAGATGGATATACTTGGGGGGGCACAGATGGATATACTTGGGGGGGCACAGATGGATATACTTGGGGGGGCACAGATGGATATACTTGGTGGGGCACAGATGGATATACTTGGGGGGCACAGATGGATATACTTGGGGGGGCACAGGTGGATATACTTGGGGGGCCACAGAGGGATATACTTGGGGGGGCACAGATGGATATACTTGGGGGGGCACAGATGGATATACTTGGGGGGCACAGATGGATATACTTGGGGGGGCACAGATGGATATACTTGGGGGGCCACAGATGGATATACTTGGGGGGGCACAGATGGATATATATGTAAATTCCAAGTGGGGGCCACATCAAACCGGAACATGGTTCCTTTCAGTCAGTGAGAGGCACTGGTGAATTAGGCTGGCTAAAGAAAAGATTATTATTTAAAAAATAATAAACGCTCAAGCTCATCCTTACCCTGAGAGGTGCTTGGGGATTGGTCAGAGGCTAAAGAAGAGATATATATAATTTTTTTTTAAACATGACACGCCTAAGCTCATTGTTACCCTGAGAATAGAAGATATGTATATATTATATATCATCATATATTGTCATCAATGTTATGACATGAATAGTATTCCATTTGCAATAAACGTTGCATAAAATATTTAATTTGCATTTAATTTTAAAAGTCAGGCAAAATGGTCGGCCCTCACGCATGTTCACTTCATGAAATCTGGCCCTCTTTGAAAAAAGTTTGGACATCCCTGTGGTAAGGTATTGCTCCCCGAGCTGTTGAGGGTATTGAATTGCTCCCTAACAATGGGAGTGCTGCCCCCATCAATGATGGATTCCACTATAATTACCATACATAAGGAGGGCAAAGACCCACTTGATGTTGCCTCATATAGGCCCATTGCGCTGTTGAACACAGATATGAAAATCCTTGCAAAGGTCCTGGCGGCCAGGCTTAATAAAGTCATTGCGAAACTCATCCACCCCGACCAAACAGGCTTTATACCCAGCAGAACAACTACCACAAATATAAGGCGCCTATATTTAAATCTTCAGGCCCCAAAGGATGGGGGTGGAGAGAGGGCCATTCTGTCTTTGGACGCCGCCAAGGCCTTTGACAGTTTGGAATGGCAGTACCTTTTGGAGGGTAATGGAGGCAGTCCAACTGGGTCCAGGCTTCAACAACTGGGTCAAACTGCTCTATAGAGCACCAGAGGCTAAAGTACGGGTAAATAATGAACACTCTGATAAATTTAGATTGGGGAGGGGGACAAGACAGGGATGTGCCCTGTCACCCCTCCTCTTCGCCATCACGATTGAACCTCTGGCTATCGCCATCAGAGACTCTGACCAGGTGAGGGGTTTTAAAAGAGCTGATGTGGAGGAAAAGCTTGCACTATATGCAGATGACCTTTTGTTATTTCTCTGAGACATGCAGGATTCCCCTATGCAAGCTATGAATATTATTAACAGATTTGGTCACATTTCTGGGTTAAAGATAAACTGAGAAAAATCTAGCTTGCTACCCGCAGATCCCTTGGAAGGTCCCCTTCCGGAGGAAGTGGCCTAGATCCAAGTAGTCAAAAAATGTAAATATCTAGGTATCAATATTACAAGAGATCCTCAACTTCATACCTCACACAACTTTGACCCGCTATTGACCAAATTTAGGGGCAAAATAAAAGTGTGGAAACGAATGCCACTATCTGTGGCAGGTCGCTGTAACTTAATCAAAATTATTTGGATGCCACAGCACCTTTATGTACTGCATAACTCCCCAAATTGGCTTCACAAGAAGTGGTTCCAAAAGATAGATATTTTGTTCAGAGATCTGATTTGGAAGGGTAGCCCAGCAAGAATACGCTTAACTACCCTGCAGCTCCAGAAATCGGAAGGAGGAGTAGCGCTTCCACATCCCTTCAGCTATTGCTTGGCGTCTCAACTCCAGCATATAGCAGGGTGCAATCTAGTAGGCCAAGAAGCATGCAGAATGTTGCTCTTACAAAATACCCCACACGACTCAATAGTTGCAGCTTTGGAGGCAGGATCATTCACCTCAGGCTTCCCTACTCTGAATCTAATGATGAGAGTATGGGACACCGTGAAAACAATTTTAAAATATAGAGGCCTCACTGTGTACACCCCCCTTTGGGAGAACAGCAAACCGAGAGAACTACAAAAGATGGGGGTAGTAAAGGAATGGGAGAGACGTGGTATAAAATACATTACCCAGCTTTACTCAGATGGCACTTTGAAATCCTTCCAGGATCTGAGAGACCAATACGACCTACCGAATAATTCTTTTTTCAGATATTTACAGGTTAGGCGCGCACTGGTAGAACAGTTCAGAGGGTGCCCCCCTAGAATGGAATACAATCCCAGTTCTTTAAAAATGAATTACTGTAGAGTCAGGGAAAGGGTTAATTTAAAAAATGTATCCATATATCAACAAGGGGCGAATGGGAGGGATGGGACCCTCTTTGTACAGAAGAAAATGGGAAAAAGACATGGGAGATATCCCTGAATCGCAGTGGAACAGAATTTTGGAACTGGCCCCTTTGGTCTCGCTGGCCCCCTCCCAGAGGTTGTCACATTTGTTCTTGTTATATAGTGCCTATTATACCCATCGAAAACTTTGCCAGTTCGGCCGTCAGCCAGATTCAAGATGTCCTAGGTGCGGGGAGTTAGAGGCGGATGTACTCCACATGTTTTGGAGATGCCCGAAGTTGTTCCGTTACTGGACGGAGGTGACGGGAATCATAGATCGGACGTTTGGAACTTCCACCGAGTTGGAGGCAAAACACTGCTTACAGGGTTTACTGGAGGGAGTTGGATACCCAGGAAATACTCAGCTGGCAGTTTTGAGATGTCTATTTCAAGCCAGGATTCTGATTGCCCGGAGGTGGCAGTTGGCGTCACCACCGTCCAGTGGGGATTGGCTAAATAGTATGAATGGGGTAATTCTCAAGGAGAAATCGGTATATATAAAGCAAGGAGCAATAAAGAGATATGACTCAATCTGGAAACTCTGGTGGGATGCAAAAGGATTTTCCATAAAAAATTTTATCAGCGTAGTAAACACGCAAACTATGGCCCATGACCCCAAAAAAATTAGTCCGTGAGAGGATGTAAGATGTGTGATTGTGAGGAATGGATGGTGCTGTGACGGTGAAGTGAATGGAAAAGGACTTGGGTTATAATCAAAACTTTAGTCAGGCCCCTCCTTGGGTTGTCCCCCCGACCAGGAAACACCCATAAAGTAGCCTTGGTACCATCTATACTGCATATTTTTAGGATGGGGGAGTACTGGTGGGGGAGGTGGGGTCCTGGAGGTAATGTCTGTATTGTTATTTTGTGTAATTTTTTTTTCTTTTTCTTTAATAAATAATTAAATATTAAAAAAAATTATTAGCATGTCAAAAATACTGACGCGTTTTGATCTATTCGGTCATGGTCTTTTTCTGGAGATAGTTTGCTCTAGAACAAATACATTCAATTTAAAATTTTCAAAGAACATCTTTCAATATGCATCAATTTACATGGACATAAACATTGCTATATTTACCGCTGAAAGGTGGAATGAATTGCCTCAGAGCCAATAGTCTAAAATCAGTTGGATAATCCGGCGGACTACACAGCCATATGCACCTCCCTGAGAAAGGAGCTCAGCCCAGAAGGCTTACAAGAAGCCAAGTTCTATGCCTCCCCAAAGAGGAAGGTAAGAGGCACGGCACCAGCAACAATTCTCCCAGCTGTTGATAATATATCAAGGGGAGGTACGAATTAGTATAATACATTAACATCCCTAGTGTGTTCTATATATCTTATTATCGAAAAATAAATAAATTAATTAAAAAATAACAATAATATGTGGTAATGGGATCCTATCATAATGATGGCAATGCATGAATGTAAATTAACCAAAGACAATTATATAATAATAAAGTATGCATAACATAAATTAATTACATAATAATAAAATGAATAATAAATAATAAATTAAATTAAGAAATAGCAATAACATTAGTGATATGGCTAGTAAATATTAATATGATAATTTGTACATGATTATAGTAGTGAATGTATACTATAACCTGGCTATATGCATGAAGAATAATAAATGAGATAATTGGATATTTAGGAGAACTTTAAGAGGAGGTTCCGGGAAGATTTTTTTTTTAAAAAGGGCTGGGAGGCAAATTTGTTATATATACTATATACTCATTAATAAGTAAAAATTCATAAATAGTAAATTAGGGATAGGAATAAATGTAACATTAATGAAACAATCATTTAGAAATTTAGACAAATTGAGCAGACTTTACTGGTACCAGAGAAGGACAAACACTCTATAATAATACTAAATCTCTTTATTACAAAAAATTAAAAAAACGTTTACACATTTTGTATAAAAGGCAAGAAAATAGAGCTCTGATTAATACAACCACTTAATACATACCAAGTGGATCTGTATTACTATTTGGGTCAAGAGGTCGATGCGTTTCACTTATATGCTTCCTCAGGACCTTATTTCCTTGACTATAGAAAAGGGAAGGGAGGAAGGTCAACCACCAATCCTCACTGTATTTGAAGGCTGGTTTCTCAAAAAGACCTCTAAGGAATCTAAAACACAATGCATCATCAGTATTCCAAACACTGAAATCTGGGTTCCTAAAAATTTCCACCAAACAAAATCATGCAGATATAAGTACCTCAGTGATATTATAATCATGATTGATCATAGTATTGAATTGAGAAAATTGATGTCCCCTTAAAGCGGGGGTCCACCTATCTATCGTTTTTTTTTTTTGGAGTTCATTCACAAACTTTTCTTCTCATGATTATCTACTCACATGTTCTGTGTAATAAGTCCACCTGTGTCCGATTTCGTTGTAAAGAATAACTTATAAAATTCACTGAAGGCGGTTTCCATCTTCATTGTGGGCATTTGAAGCCCACAAGCATGTATTTCCTGGATGCAGTGAATGCTGTGCTCCCAGCATTCACCGAGATGTTGTGATGACGCTGTTGCACAATGCATGCTGGGAAGCCTGAGACTAGCTCCCAGGGGACTGTGGGAGGTCTGGGAGAGGCTAGAAACACGCCTACTCCCATGGGAGGAAAACCAGGAAGTGCTAAGAAGATTAGAAAAAAAAAGGTAATTACGGCGATTTAAATTTTTTTACACAGCATGTCAGAATCTAGGCAAGGAAGAGAATGCATAGAGATAATGTTCAAAATTTGGGTGGAACCCCACTTTAACAGATGCTCCAAATAGAATCTAAACAGAATATAAAGATAATGGCATATAGTCAAATAGTTCAAGTTACTCTGCAATAATGCAGATTCCAATAAAAAGACAATCACATTTCCGACAGTAAGCTGCACACTTACCAAAAGGTTAATGTCCAAGGATCTACACAGTTACAAGTACATTATATGGTAGACATCCAACTTCACATCCAAATCCTATTACCCAGCCAGAGAATCTATAATGCCGCGTACACACGAGTGGACTTTACGGCATACTTTGTCTTGTGGACTTTTCAACGAACTTTACGACAGACTTTCTGAATGAACGGACTTGCCTACACACGATCAACCAAAGTCCGATGGATTCGTACGTGATGACTTACGACCGGACTAAAACAAGGAAGTTCATAGCTAGTAGCCAATAGCTGCCCTAGCGTCATTTTTGTCCGTCGGACTGGCATACAGACGAGCGGACTTTTCAACCAGACTCGAGTCCATCGGACAGATTTGAAACATGTTTCATTTCTAGGTCCGTCAAACTTTTGAGAAAAAAAAGTCAGCTGGAGCCCACACGCGATCGTATTGTCCGACAGTCTCAGGTTCGCCGGACCAAGTATGCCATACAGTCCGGTCGTGTGTACGCAGCATTAGAGATATACACATAAGTGCATCCAGTATTAAAGTCACAGCTTTACAGACAATGGACAGTGTGTCCGTTTTCAAGACTAGACCAACAGCACTCACCTCTATCAACTCCCACTAGATAACACCTCGGTGTCCCTTATTGCTCAAGTCCCCAAACTGATGTTAATATAGGCTGTTTTTGGTGCCAGATCAGCAGTTTAAACATTATCTGTATCAGCTGTCGAGGGGAGGCAATCTCTGATGTTCACACATCCCAATTAAACTATACTGCACTGCCCAGTATTGCCGTATGGTCCAGCGCATGCGCCGTACGTCATTCTCGGTCTGAATCAAACCGAAAGGACGCGAATGTGCAGTACAAGAAAAACAAGCCTTCTAATTACGGACAGCACAACAGAGGCTGTCAAATAGTACCATATTTATCAGCGTATAACATGCACCGGCGTATAACACACACCCCAAGTTTAGGAGGGAAGTTTAACGAAAAAACGTTTAGGAGGGAAGTTTAAGGAAAAAAAACTTACATTTTAAATGCCCATCAATGCAGCCTTGCACACTGTCCACGTGCAGCCTTGCACACTGTCCACCTGCAGCCTTCCCCAGTGTCCATCTGCAGTCTTCCACTGTCCATCTGCAGCCTTCCACTGTCCATCTGCAGCCTTCCATTGACCATCTGCAGCCTTCCAGTGACCATCTGCAGCATGGTTTGGTTTTAAATTTAGTGCTGCCGCCGCCACCCCTACCGCCGAGATCTTCGGCTCCTCTCGCCGCCGAAATAGACCGAGCCGAGTGTACTCATGTACTCGGCTCCACTCGCAGTAACGCCCCTGTCCCACCTCTTGGCCCGGCTCCTATGATGGACACAACACCAGTCCAATGGTGGGACGTAAAGGCTAGGAGGTGGGACTAGGCGTGACTGGGAGCAGGGCCGAGTACACAGTACAGTCGGCTCGGCTTGGTCAATGTCGGTGGTGCTCCACAGACAGCGGGGATCGGCGTATAACACGCACCCATGATTTTCCCCTGATTTTAAGGGGTAAAAAGTGCGTGTTATACGCCGATAAATACGGTAATTATTATATACAGCAGACAGCTCCAGATAAGACAACCTCTATCCTATACCAATATCCATCACATCTATCACCAAACCAGCACAAAATCATCATTATATAATTAATCCAAACAAATACAATTAAAATGGAACATAATGCCTACATAATATGTCAATAGTTGCAAGGAATTCCCCCAAGCTCCAACCACCACAACACCACCACTTTGGACAAGCATGGGCAACAATTGAAGCCATCCTGCTCCAAGATAACAGCCATGCCTGGGGTCCCAATAGCATATAAATGAAAAAGAAAAACATTGATTGAAAGTGCATTTGGAGACTCCATGACACACCCCTGTTATACACATTAAAATAGATTAAAAAAAGGCAACAACATCTCATCCAATACAACTTAATGAAATTACAAAATGCTGCACTTACATCAAGAATCCCTCCAGGTATAGTATATTCATAGTATTATTAGTTACAATATAATTCATAACAGAACATTGTAACTCATGGTTTACTCTTTTGGCTTAAACATAAAACATACTGGAACATATGCACATATGTGGGTTTAAAGTAGCTTTGTTTACCTGTTTAACATAATCTGGAGATCTTAGAATCAATAAGGTTACTGACCCTATCAGACTCACAGTATGGTTATCCCAGAAATGGTTTATAGCTTAGGGCCTCGTTGAGACCTAGTGGGCTGGTGGCATTTAATTTAAAGATCCATTTAGCCTCCCGCTGTAATAATTTGTTATCCACAATTCCTCCTCTTGGGTCTTCAGGAACCCTCTCAAGAACCATAAACTGAACCATTGATGTGTCATGTTTATGTTGAAGCTCTACGTGTCTACCAATGGGAGTGTATAGTAAATTTTTTCTAACAACTTAAGGACTTGCCTCGTTTTGGATTTTAGGTGTTTACATGTTTAAAACAGGTTTTTTTACTAGAAAATAACTTAGAACCCCCAAACATTATATATTGTTTTTTTCCTAACACCCTAGAGAATAAAATGGCGGTCATTGCAATACTTTTTTACGCACCGTATTTGCGCAAGCGGTCTTCAAAGCGCACTTTTTTTGGAAAAAATTCACTTTTTTTAATAAAAAAATAAGACAACAGTAAAGTTAGCCCAATTTTTTTTATATTTTGAAATATAATGTTACGCCAAGTAAATTGATACCCAACATGCCACACTTCAAAATTGCGCCCACTCGTGGAATGGCGTCAAACTTTTACCATTAAAAATCTCCATAGGCGATGTTTAAAAAATTCTACAGGTTACATGTTTTGTGCTACAGAGGAGGTCTAGGGCTAGAATTATTGCTCTCGCTCTACCGGTCGTGGCGATACCTCACATGTGTGATTTGACCACCGTTTTCATATGCGGGCACTACTTACTTATGCGTTCGCTTCTGTGCGCAAGCTCATCGGGACAGGGCACTTTAAAAATGTTTTTTTTCTAATTTATTTTATTTTATTTTAATTATTTTTTCACTGTTTTTTTTTAAAAAAAAATTGGATCACTTTTATTCCTATTACAAGGAATGTAAACATCCCTTGTAATAGAAAAAAGTATGACAGGTCCTCTTAAATATTAGATCTGGGGTCAAAAAGTCCTCAGATCTCATATTTACACTACAATGCAAAAAAAAAGTAATTTAAAAAAAAGACAAAAAAAATACTGACGTAATGACGTTGCTTCCGCCGTTCTATAGTATGGAGATGGGTGGGCGCCATCTTAGCCTCACTCGTCTCCATACTGAAGAACTGACAGGTCCTGATCACCTCTGCCACTACCAACGGCTTCGGTAAGCGGCGGAGGGCGCAAGAGAGGGGCGGGAGGGGGGTGGCACCTCTCCCGCCGCCAATAACAGCGATCTTGCGGTGAATCCACCGCGGAGACCACCATTATCGGAAACACGACCGGCTCCAGTAAAGATGGATACCTCTGTTGTGGCAGCAGCTGCTGCCGTTACCGAGGTTTCCTTCTTCAAAATGCCGACGTATATGTACAGGAGCTGGTCGGTAAGTGGCTAATATAGTAAATGTTATCATAAATTCTCTGAATGTCTTTCCAACATAGAATGATCCACCTTTACACAGTGTAATATATATTACACCTTTAGTTTGGCAATCAACATAATGATCATTTTTATGTATATTTCCATTTGGAAGAATAAAGGGTGGTCCTACTCGAATCCAATTACAATACTATAATAATAATGGGATTGTCTTTTTATTGGAATCTGCATGATTGGAACATTTGGAACAATCTGTTAAGGGGATAATTAATTAATGAGTATATAGTATATATAACAAATTTGCCTCCCAGCCCTTTTTAAAAAAAAAATCTTCCCGGAACCTCCTCTTAAAGTTCTCCTAAATATCCAATTATCTCATTTATTATTCTTCATGCATATAGCCAGGTTATAGTATACATTCACTACTATAATCATGGGATATAGTGCCCAGTAAGTGCTATGTCATTGCAGCTATCTTATCAAGCTAGCGTCTTTTGCATCATCCATGGCTACTTCTCAACCTTATGCCTATTATCATTATTTTTCAGAATAAGACCAATTGTGTCTTTATATTTGCCGATACATCTATATAGAACTTTGTTTGTTGCGCTGTCTCTGGCTGACACCTGGCACGTCACTTTTGAAAGGGCTCCTTCTTATATGTAAGTGGCCCCTATGCACATAGTATCCCTGTATATATGTGTATGGGGATCATTTTGGTAAAATGTTATGCTGCACTCTATATCTGATCAGAATGTGATGGCTCTCTCTCTTTTTCTTCTTTGAACAGGATCTCTGCCTATAGTCAAGGAAATAAGGTCCTGAGAAAGCATATAAGTAAAACGCGTCAGCCTCTTGACCCAATTAATAACAGAGATCCACTTGATATGTATTAAGTGGTTGTATTAATCAGAGCTCTATTTTCTTGCTTTTTAAACAAAATGCGTAAACTTTTTAAAATTTTGTGTAATAGATTTAGTATTATTATAGAGTGTTTGTCCTTCTCTGGTACTGGTAAAGTCCACTCAATTTTTCCAAAATTCTAACACTTCTCATATGGATGAGGTACCCCCATAGCCTAGACAATCTATCTGAAACAATGATTTAGTTAATCGCTAAGTGGGTTTATATGGTATTATGTGATGTAATGACAATCCAATCGATCTGGAAATCCATAAACAGAAAAGGTTATAGATTTTGAAATATATATAGTATTAATTGATTAGGAGAGAAATGTGATATAATATGGCAAGAAACAATGGGAAAGGGGTAAGGGAATTGCAAGGATGGAAGCAGGGGGGAGGAGTGGGTGCAAGTGGACAGATATTGGATGTATTTAGCCTTTCACAATACATAAAGTTCTATACTATCTCTTAGGTCAGGGCCGGATTACCATACACCCACAGAAATATGAACCCACCACCCCCATATCAAATAGGGAAGGCGAGAGGAGCCTGTGATAATAATAAACAAAACAAGGTTAAAATGATGTCCAATAATCTATATTAAAAGAATCAAAGTACAGTCACAATCTCAATGCCCTCGTTTAGGCCACCTGGTGAGAGAACATCAAGATTATGAATCCATAAAGTCTCTCTGGCGCATAACTTTTTAAATTGTTCAGCTTCTGTAAGGGATTTGGGAATTTGTTCAATGAGACATACTGTTAGGCCAATAGTAGATTTTTTGTGAAATTCAGCAAAATGCCGTGGGACACTGTCTTTACCCCCTTCAATGAGCCTTCTATGTTGGCTGAACCACTGCAGATGGTTCAGCCACCATAGATAAGTCCACAGGGGCATGTTAGACCATAGACTACAATTTTTAATGAGCAGTTGTAGAAATGGTCTAGCGGGTAGGTTTTTCCCTTTGAGCAGAAATATTTTTTGCCATGTTGGACAAAGCAACAGGTTTTACATAAAGCCTTTCTGCATTGGTACATGCCCACAAGGGGTATGAGGGTGATAGTGTGCATAGTTCTTAATTTACTGGGGACAATCTTGTTTTTAAGGTTAGGAGGTTTTCGATAGATGAGGAGGATAGTTTTGAGATGGAGGTCCTGTTGCAGAATGTTCCAATGTTTGGTAAGTATTTTTTCCATTTTTTTTTGTATTTGAAGTGGAAAGTGGTAAGGAATCTAGTGAAATGGTCTATCAGTTCTCTGACTATTTTGGCAGGTTTGCCTTTGGAATAAGTCACGTGCCTTGTCTACCAATTCTTCTGGGTACTGCTTGTCCATAAATTTATTTTTTAGGGGGACACTTTGTGAGACATTGTCGGAATCTAATGTACAATTCTGTCACAAGTGACAAAACTGTCCTTTTGGTATGTTTTGTATCCATTTAGGATAATGACAGCTTTTATGATGCAAAAAAAGAATTGCCAGCAGTTGGCTTGGTATAATTTTTAGCAATAATAGTATCACCTGTGTGGCTTAGTTCTAAATCCAGAAAAGCCAGACTGATGGCTTTTGGATCAGAGACGTAGGTGAATGAAAAGCCACAGGGATTGCGATTACAATGATCCACAAAAGAAGTAATGTGGTCAGAGGGCCATCCCAGATGACAATAAGGTCATTGATATATCATCCAAAAAAGATGATATTAACAGAAAGGGGATTTGTGTTTATTTTCACAATAGCCCATGGCTAAATTTGCATGTGATGGGGCAAAATTGGCACCCATGGCGGTTCCCTGCACCTGCACAGGGCCGTATTTTCACATGGGCATGCTGGGCAGTTGCCTGGGGGGCCCCCACATGCCCAGCCAAAAAGCCCCGGGTCTTGTATTTCTCATGCCCTGAGTGTAAACAGCCAGTGATTGGTGGGCAAGCTGGGGGCTTGCGGCCGCAGTGAGAGTGGAGCTGTCAAATCTAAGCACTGATGTCGGAGATGGGCGGGGGCCCCAGCCCCGCCCATCCCCGACATCAGTGCTTAGATTTGACAGCTCCAAACTTCTGTCCAGACACACTGTGGAGGAAGCTGCCTCTGATCAGAGTGGCTCTCTCTCCCAGCTCCACCCCCGACTCCTGGCTACAAGTTGCAAATGTAATGTAAGAGCGGGGCTTGGACAAAGGCTAGACAGGTTCCATGGAGGCAGAGTATACATGTGAGAAGAAGGGGGGTCACATGGTAGCCAGTAGGGATGAGCTTCGAGTTCGAGTCAAACTCATGTTCGACTCGAACATTGGCTGTTCGCAAGTTTGCCGAACAGCGAACAATTTGGGGTGTTCGCGGCAAATTCGAATGCCGCGAAACACCCTTTAAAAGTCTATGGGAGAAATCAAAAGTGCTAATTTTAAAGGCTTATATGCAAGTTATTGTCATAAAAAGTGTTTGGGGACCCGGATCCTGCCCCAGGGGACATGGATCAATGCAAAAAAAAGTTTTAAAAATGGCCGTTTTTTCAGGAGCAGTGATTTTAATAATGCTTAAAGTCAAACAATAAAAGTGTAATATCCCTTTAAATTTCATAGCTGGGGGGTGTTTATAGTATGCCTGTAAAGGGGCGCATGTTTCCCGTGTTTAGAACAGTCTGACAGCAAAATGACATTTCAAAGGAAAAAACCCATTTAAAACTACTCGCGGCTATTGCATTGCCGACAATACACATAGAAGTTCATTGATAAAAACGGCATGGGAATTCCCCACAGGGGAACCCCGAACCAAAACTAAAAAAAAAAAATGACGTGGGAGTCCTCCTAAATTCCATACCAGGCCCTTCAGGTCTGGTATGGATATTAAGGGGAACCCTGGCCAAAATTTAAAAAAAAAATGACGTGGGGTCCCCCCTAAATTCCATACCAGACCCTTATCCGAGCACACAACCTGGCAGGCCGCAGGAAAAGAGGGGGGGACGAGAGTGCACCCCCCCTCCTGAACCGTACCAGATCACATGCCCTCAACATTGGGAGGGTGCTTTGGGGTAGCCCCCCCAAAACACCTTGTCCCCATGTTGATGAGGACAAGGGCCTCATCCCCACAACCCTGGCCGGTGGTTGTGGGGGTCTGCGGGCGGGGGGCTTATCGGAATCTGGAAGCCCCCTTTAACAAGGGGACCCCCAGATCCCGCCCCCCCTGTGTGACATGGTAAGGGGGTACTTACCCCTACCATTTCACTAAAAAACTGTCAAAAATGTTAAAAATGACAAGAGACAGTTTTTGACAATTCCTTTATTTAAATGCTTCTTCTTTCTTCTATCTTCCTTCATCTTCTGGTTCTTCCTCCGGCGTTCTCGTCCAGCATCTCCCCCACAGCGTCTTCTATCTTCTTCTCCTCGGGCCGCTCCACACCCATGGCTCCCACTCTTCTTCATCTTCTTCTTCATCTTCTTCTCTTCTTCCTTCTTCTCTTCTTCTCTTCTTCATTTAATAATGGCACGTAGGCGTGCCATTATTAAATTCTCTTCTTGCAGCTGGTGCTCTGGGTGCTTTTCCTTGATTTATGTGACAGGAGAGGGATCAATGTATGTGTCAGGAGAGGGATCAGTGTAGGTGTCAGGAGAGGGATCAGTGTAGGTGTCAGGAGAGGGATCAGTGTAGGTGTCAGGAGAGGGATCAGTGTATGTGTCAGGAGAGGGATCAGTGTATGTGTCAGGAGAGGGATCAGTGTATGTGACAGGAAATGGATCAGTGTATGTGTAAGGAGAGGGATCAGTGTATGTGACAGTGAGGGTGCATTCATGGGCACAGTGAGGCTGCATTCATGGGCACAGTGAGGCTGCAATGGTGGGCACAGTGAGGCTGCATTCACAGGCACAGTAAAGCTGCATTTGATGGGCAATCATGCGTGATTGTGTAGACAAGGCCCCAGTGCACTGTATTGCCTGGGGGCCTATAATGCTCTTACGATGGCACTGCACCTGCAGGTAAAAATCGACATCAAAGTTAAAATAATTGTTGGTGAAGCAAAAGCTTGTGGCTTCCAAAATGAAAGCAGCTTGCCTGTGGTTAATGATTGGGTCTTGGGCAAGAAAAAATTTCAGAGCTAATAGGCCAAATTGGTGGGGGATAGACGTATAAAAGGAATTGACATCTAAAGATCCCATACATAGGAAGATTCCCATTTATATGATGAGAGGAGTTCCAAGAGATGGGAACCATCTCTAATGTATGATTGTAGCTGATGAACCAGAGGTAGCAGATATTGATCGATATATTGGCTAAAACCGGTAGTCACACTATCTATAGCAGCTACTATGGGTCTGCCAGAAGGAGATGTAGAGTTTTTATGAATTTTAGGCAGGTGATAAATGGGATCTGGTAAAAATCTTTATGGAAGAAAGAGGCTTCTATTTTGTGGATGATACCTTTGTCAAAGGCTGATTTTGCCAAAATATCAACCTCATGAGCAAATTCAGAGGTGGGGATCTTTTTTGAGTTTACTATACGTGGCCCTATCAGAAAGAAGTCTATGGGCTTCTGTGGTATAGCCTGCTCTGTTCTGCAACACTGTCCCTCCTCCTTTATCTGCAGATTTGATAGCAATATCTGTCATGTGTATCAGAGAATCTAAAGCTTTAGTCTCAGAGGCAGAGAGATTGTGTTGATTGGGTGACCCAGTAGAGGATGACTGGCAAAGCTTGAGAAAAGCATCATAAACCAATCTGTAAAAACTCTCGAGATAGGGACCTTTGGATTGGACAGGGTAAAAAACTGATTTGGGCCTAAAGGATGAGTGGACTATAGGGGGAGAGGTGGCAAGGTGCTGTGTGAAGAGGCTCGGTGAGCCATCTTCCTCGGTAGTGATTCCAGAGCATCTATGATATTACCGTCATATTCAAAAGAACTAGGGGAAGGGATGGGTGGAAGCGGATCAGCAAGATCAGTGATATGTTTATTTTGTTTAATATGAAAAAACCTTTTTAGGGTAAGATTGCCAATGTATCTGTTGAGATCTTTGAACAACAAAAAAGGGTTGGGTTTGTTAATAAGAGCAAAATTTAGTCCTCGGCTAAGCAAAGTGGTGTCAGCAGTAGAAAGGTTATGAGATGAAAGGTTAAATATTTTTACAGTTTGTGGGATTTGAGTACATTGGTTTTCATCCTCCTCTGCAGCCTCTCGTGTGAGTTTTCTTTTTTTGGAGTTGGCTTGAGGAGGACCGGGGACTAAAAAAGTGGGGTCTACAGGGGAGGGTGAACATAGGGTGTGAGGTACGGGGGTGATCATCACTGGGAGGGGCGATATGATATTATTAGAGGGATGAGCACCCGTGGATGGATCAGGAATGTCCACAGGGCTGTTATTGGGCAAGTGAACAACCATAGACAGATCAGAGGTGTTCGCAGAGCTATTGGTAGACAGGTGAACATCCATAGATTGCTCAGAAAAGGCCACAGGGATGTTAGCTGAGGGATTTGGATCTGTCAGGTCAGTGGTGTCATCTGAAAGGATAGGTAATAATCTAGAGGAGGAGGGAGATGGACAGGAGGATGGGTGAGCAGTATAATGCTGTGGAGCACCTGGAGGGTAAATTGGTACAGGATTATTATCCCTGGTTCTCCCAGTCCCACCTGTGTAAGCAGGTCTGTTATAAAACTGATTGCTATTTTTTAATTTCATGTATTCTTTATTTATTATTAATTTTATTATTATGTAATTAATTTATGTTACAATATACTATATAATTGTCTTTGATTAATTTACATTCATGCATTTCCATCATCATGATCGGATCCCATTACCACATATTATTGTTAGTTTTCTCCAACTCCTCCCCATGCTTTACTATATGCTTTACTATACAAGATTGTCCCCTCATTCCATTTATCATGCTTGAAAAAGGAGCATGGCAACCATACCATTCATAGCACACACGCTTGGAAGCGTGTTGCATTCTTGTGACGTCACAGCCCTGTGCCACGCTGTTTGCTGTCCAAGCCTCATTTTGGAATCAACATTGCGTGGCCGTTTTCCTTCATCGAGGTCACCAGACAAGATTTTAAAGCTGCAGCGTTGTTATCCACAGGCTCTGACTGCTCATCGTCCTACTCTTCCCTGAGATCTGGGGTGCTGCACCTTGCCAGCGACAAGTGGACTTTCTGTGACCTGTTGTTATGTACCGTCTGGGGGAGCCTGACGAGTAGAGGGAGACCTCTCCTGGGTCAAGGACAACTGGAGATGCAACAGTGGCTGCGAGAGCATGGTGAGGTAAGAGCGCCTGCAAAGTCCTCCGTTGGTAGTGGTAGTGGCAGCTGATGAGTAGCAGGACCAGACTGGATTCAAAGGTAGCAGGAACAGTGGATGCAGGTATGCTGTGGATTCAGGACAGCAGATGTAGGTAAGCTGTAGATGCAGGACAGCTGTATTGGAGCTACACAGGCTGTAAGCAGAAGACTGGAGTAGAGTCAGACTAGCCAGGTCTACATGGAGGATCAGTCTATCATAAACAGCAGGCAGAGAATGGTCAGAGTTCAAGCTGGGTTTGGCAACAGGAAATAAGGCACACAGGCAGGTATAATCAGGGTCAAGGCAAGCCAAATGTCAGGACTGGAGACAGCAGCGTGGTCAGAAAGCTGAGTCAAATACTGGGTCAGATACAGGCACAGGATCAGAACACAGGGTAAAGCTGCAGATCAGACAGCACTGCACTAGTGCAGCTGCTATCTTTATATAGGTGTAGCACTCACCCATGAAGGAACTGCTGATAATTGTTTTGGGCTTGCACTCTGCCTCTTAACCCCAGAAATGAACTCAACCCCCTTGGCACAACTGTATGGTAATGTTAATGTAAGACCCAATGGTAAAGAGAAACACGGCAATGACACACTATACTGTATATTTACCATCACCTTGGTACTCGTCACTTCACCAGCTGTGGTAATAGATAGAGTCTCACACAAATTGTAAGTTAACCATTTAAGCAGTTTACTAAAAGACTTGTTTAACACAATAGACACAGTGGCAACTCGGATATAAAGAATGAAAGTGAATAACAATCAATGTGTAACTGAAACCCAAAACTCGAGGGTCACCCGGAGAGCATATGCAGACAGGCAAGGAGTGGGACTACTGTCCAATATCATAAATCACTTATATTGAGCACTTTTCCCACTCCAACCTCAGAGCACACACACACCATTGGCAGCGTAATATCAAGCACAATGCAATAGTGTGATACAATACATATATCCATATCATATAATCAATGGCTCCCCCTAGGTTGCAATGCAGTCCTCAAAATGTAGAGAAGAATTGTAATGCCTTATAGAAAATAATAAAAGTCTCTTGTCTTCTTCCTCTTCAGCTATCATTTTATATTAGACTGCAGTATTTATAAATCCAGGTAAGAAACAAATAGGTAGCAAATTATAGTAGAAATGGCATGCTGGTAACTGTGTGCTTGCACATATAAAGCACCTGTAGAACTCCTTCCTTAATGAGGGATGCAACTCAGCATTAACTTTGCAGTACATGGGAAAGCAAACCCTGAAGTTCCACTATACACAGTCTATGGATAAATGAGATCATTTCTGTGGGACTACAGATGCCATCAGCAATCTGGAACTATTTCAAACAGCAACAGTGCACTATATTGATCTGGGCAAGTGCCCGCTCACCACACCAGGCCAAGATGCTTGTAAGGCTCCTCTCCTGTTATCTTAGTCTGATCCAAGCTGGCGCCATCACGCCGCACGGCTCCTTTCTTGTGGCTGATGGCTGGAACGCAGGCAACCTCCAGAAACCTTGGGTCAGGTCCATCTACACACTGATCCAGCTGACTGTGCTCTGGAACACCTCAGAGGCCGATCAATTCAGCTCCGCACCTCACAGGCCGCAGTCTGTTGGTCCCACACACAGACCTCCCTGCAGGCAGGTGTTGAATGGCACCCTGAGAGACTGAAAGATGGCCACGCTGTCCCTTTTATCTCTTTACCCAGTAAGTTGTTCACTGACTTAGCATTGTGGGTCAGTGAATTGTGTAGCAATAACTCTCGGTGGAGCTGCTGATTTAAGCGGGCTTGTTACCTTCACTCTCCTTCCCTCTGTTTCACCTGCACCGGGTCTAGGGTTCTGTTGAGTTTACCTCTGGACGACACACGCACCAACACTGGAGTACGTTTTCAATGCTTTATTAAACAAATTACTCAGGAAGTAGCAGGAAAGAGGCAGAAAGGAAACTGCAGAAGAAACTCAAATATCTTCTTGTAGGATTCTTGACAAATGTCCTGGTAGAATGTGGATATTACAATAGAATGCGCTCCCCTCGTGGGATACACTCCTTGCTCACCTGGATAGGCCTCTCTCACTTGCCTAGCAGCCAGTACGTAGCACGAACAAAAGTCTCTGCCACAGACTTGTTTGGGATAAACCCATACAATCCTCTGCCACAGGATGCATTGTTTTTTTTCTCTAATGAACGTCAGTCACAGTGCCTGAACCTTTAAGCCAACCCGGCAACACTATGCTGTATAGTTACTTTAGGATACATCCTCCAACCGAGTCACCAGGCCCCTCTCCAGACCAGCTCATTGCGTGATCCTTCCATGACGGGTCCTCCCCTGGGATCTCCTCAGTTGCCCAGCTTCTTCACATGGGATAGCAAGCTCAGGACCATTCCTCGGCCGCTGTGGTAGGCCCCAGACAAGCTTCTGGGCCCACCCCTGCGCCGCAGCGACGTGGGCCTCCGGAACGGAGGACCACGAGGTAGCTCTCTAACGCATACCTGTCGGCCAGGAGGGCCAGTAGGTGGCTGTAAAACGAACCCCAAAACATGGCGTCTGTCCCATAAATACTTTTGCCCAGAATGCAACTCGGAGGACCACCTCCACCGAGTTGTCTCCGGGACAGAAGAGCATCCATGCGCTTCGACACATTGCCTTTCCAACACTAACCAGTGATAACAGCGACACCCACCGGTCAGTATGGAAACACACACAACGTTAGCCAAGCTGGAACAGAGGCAAACCTAACCTTTTTAATGAACAAGTTACTAAATTTACTTAACATATGATAGATCGCAAATCTACCAGTGCTACATACTCCCCCCACTACAATAGACGTTGTCCCCAATGTCTGTCCAAAAACAGTGACAATAACTCCCAAGCCTGGGAGTAGGTATTTGAGTTTCTCATAACTTGGATAGACAAAGAGAGAGGAAAAGACAGTGGAAAGATATTATAAGACTTACATCTATAAAACATTATGTTCACATCCGCAAACAAAACCATCCTATGACTGTACATAACCTCACTATCTATCTAGCTGAAAAGCCACCCAGCTTGATAGGAGATCCAATAGTTCCTGAAAAGAAAAACATATTTAAACACACACATATACTGTACAATACCAGGAGCAAAGCCTCATTTTTTTTTTTTAATGAGCCTCCCTTCCTTTTTATCCATATCGGAGCAAACTTAAGGAGTCCATCCCTGTAATATGATCTGTTCAAATAAAGAAAAATCTGGCTAGCAAAAAGAAGTCCTTGGATTTAAAACACTGAAGAGAATATGTAGATCTTGACCACGCAGATCTCTTTACACTGACATTAACTAGCTAACTACTAGCAAAGTTCTTTTATCCAGAATTACCAATAAAACCGGGGATTTGGCAAAGTCAGTGTCTTTCCCATTCTATCCACTGTGGTAATGAAATAGACGACATTGTCCTTTCCGGGCCTGCAAATGACCACTTTGTCAGCATAGATGTGCCGATCGAAATTCCAGTGCATGAAACATCCGCTAAAACGTTCATCCATCTTAACAGAATTCCCAGTCTTTTGGAAGGGCTTAGGCACAGACAAGTAGTCCCAAACAGCGTCACTGTACCAAAGTTCCTGGTTAGTTTCAATCACCTGCATGATATCCTGGGGCACATAGGGGAACTCCAAACCATACTCGGCAGCTACACGCTTGTTCAACATTCTTTGTAAGCATGCAAGTTTGGGCAAAGATCTGTCCCTCCCCATACCAGGCGGTACACAGGAATCCAATGACTTGCTCACCATAGACCCAGCCGGTGTCTGTAGTGAACTAGCAACTTTTGGCAAAGTCCCAGTAACAGTACTGTGTGGCTCCGCACAGGGTGACGTCTTCCCAGAACTCAGGGCTGTCCATTCAGGGAAAGTCATAGCAGAGGCAATGTCTTCGCCTTGTGACCACAACAGCTCTTGTGACATAGTCTCAAATAGGTCATCATCACCGGAAAGATCTGACATGGATTCTATTTCCGAATCTCCCAACTCTTCCGCTGGTATATATTTATTTACAGTCCTGGATACATTCCCCATCAGTGGCTTACCCGTTCCTGACGTGGACTTTGGTAGCTCCGGTTCAGGTAGCCTCTGAGGTAGGCCTCGACTACGGCCGCAGGAAGCCTTCACATATTCCACCTTCCTTTGAGCAGGTACAACAGGAGTAGGAGTAGTGGACACAGAAATCAAAGTAATGTCCCCTGATGAGACGACAGCAGCAGTGTCTCTCTCCGGAACATTGTCAGCAACAACAGGCAAAGTGGTGGCCTGTCGTTCTCTCTCTGTAGTAGTAGCAGCTTCTACTGTTGCGATACCTGTTGCCCAATCTATCCGATAAGCACGGGGCGATGTAGTAGGTTGTTCCACCACAAACAAGTACTCTCCACATTGCGGACATTGGCCAAATGGATGGAGATGTACGGCCAATCCCTCACATCGGTGGCAGATCATACCCAGTCCCTCAATATCTCCTGAGGTATACAGGACAAACCTCCCCTGCGGCTTCAAACGAACTCCAGTATCTGTAAGCAGGGTTCCAGATAGCACAGTATTCATCACGGTGCTTGCAGGGAACATTCTCTGTCCCATAATTGGCTGCATCGCCGGAAAAGACATAGCCACACTCTGATCTTCTAAGCACAATCACGAGGCCTCTCTTTTCCTCTGGCGCCAAACACACACACGCGTCCCATGCGGTAGCAAGTAGGGTAGACTCCTCCCACTTGTTCTTCTGGTCACATAGCTCCCGGGCCTTCACTGGCACCCGCCGTCTACGCATTCAGAAACAAAGTCCTGCAGTTTAACCTTTTCTCTTCCTGAAAGATTTTTCACAAAGTCCAGCTCTCTCCGTAAACTCCCAGTAAAACACTTTTCTGGGTTGCGAGACAAAGACGATCAACAAATCCCGGACGACGCCCCCACATGTAGCAATAACTCTCGGTGGAGCTGCTGATTTAAGCGGGCTTGTTACCTTCACTCTCCTTTCCTGTTTCACCAGCACCGGGTCTAGGGTTCCATTGGGTTTACCTCTGGACGACACACGCACCAACACTTGAGTACGTTTTCAATGCTTTATTAAACAACTTACTCAGGAAGTAGCAGAAAAGAGGCAGAAAGGAAACTGCAGAAGAAACTCAAATATCTTCTTGTAGGATTCTTGACAAATGTCCTGGTAGAATTTGGATATTACAATAGAATGCGCTCCCCTCGTGGGAGACACTCCTTGCTCGCCTGGATAGGCCTCTCTCACTTGCCTAGCAGCCAGTACGTAGCACAAACAAAAGTCTCTGCCACAGACTTGTTTGGGATTAACCCGTACAATCCTCTGCCACAGGATGTATTGTTTTTTTTCTAATGAACGTCAGTCACGGTGCCTGAACCTTTAGGCCAACCCGGCAACACTATGCTGTATAGTTACTTTAGGATACGTCCCCCAACCGAGTCACCAGGCCCCTCTCCAGACCAGCACGTTGCGTGAACCTTCCATGACGGGTCCTCCCCTGGGATCTCCTCGGTTGCCCAGCTTCTTCACTCGGGATAGACAGCTCAGGACCATTCCTCGGCCGCTGTGGTAGGCCCCAGACAAGCTTCTGGGCCCACCCCTGCGCTGCAGCGACGTGGGCCTCCGGAATGGAGGACCACGAGGTAGCTCTCTAACGCATGCCTGGGGACCCTTGAGGTGGTATTACTGTGGATTCGGGTCCTGGTCCCCCAGGACACACAGACTCTGGGGACCCTGGATTTGCCATATTAGAAATACTGGCTAATTCATAATGCTGGGACAAATATTGTTAGGAGATGCTGATGTAAATTCCAGCCACCTGTCTGTCTGTTGCCTGCTAGAATGTGTATTGTAAATACGTCTAGTATGGGATCTAAGAGTCATTAGATCCCCATTGTTGTTTGTGTTAATTAACTCTGCTATTGTGTTGATTTGTGATAATGTTGATTGGGTTTTCTGAGCTACAAGACGGCCAGTCTGGCCTAAAAGTCATGTCTGAGTCATCTAGGCTCTCTAAAGGGATTAGTTAATTAGCCCGTGTTAATTAGGTTTCTGGTCACAGGTGTATGTTCAGAGTAATATGAGCAGGAGGTATACACCTCCACTTTTACTGTATAAAAAGAGCCTGTATTCCTTGCAATAAATCAGATTCCTGGTTGAACTTACATACAGCCTGCCTGGTGTTTGTTCTGAGCTATCACAACTGGGTTAGAACGGCACATAGCTGTAGTTCTAATCCTGGAGCATCGGATGACTGAACCATCAGACGTGCGATCTGCAATATGATTCTATAGCAGCAGAGGAGTGTGGGGAGAGTGGAACCGAATGAGCAGGGGCTCGTTACAAGTATAAATACCTGGCAAGTGCACACACACCTTGCCCTGGTATTGTCCTTGAACCATGACCTGCATCCTGTTACCTGTTATCCTGATCCTGAACCTGATCTCTGATTCCCGTATCCTGAACCTCTTGTACCTGATCCTGTCTGTTCCTGCATCCCTGGATCCTTGTCCTGCAGCCTGATCCCTTCCTCCTTGTCCCTGTCTGTTTACTCCTTGCCTCCCATCTGCTGACCTCCCGTTTATGACCCTGGCCTGGCTTGACTACGATTCTGGTATCCCTTTTGCTATATATATACTGGTTGGTTTGTTGTCATCGTTTTAGTTATTTGGTTTTCTCATTCTGTTTTGTATTGGTGGTGTATTCACATTTATATGCATTTATCTTAATAAAATCACTTATTTTCAACTACTTATGTTTGGTTCACTCTGTCACAGTCACACAGTTCTGGTTACATCTGGTTTATGACAGTGTGTGTGTGGTGAGTACTCAAGTTAAAGTGCACCAAACACCACTTTTCATTGATTAAAGTGCATCCACGTACACATTTCCACATCTTTTTTACATTTTGCTAATATGCACCCCCCATCATGTCTGGGAGCTAGGGATGGGTGAACGGTTCGGCCCGAGCATAAGTTCGGGCAGAACTTTGGTTGTTCGGATGTTCTGTGAACACCAAACAAAATGCAGTGTTCAGGGCAAATTCGAAAGCCGCCGGAACACCGTTAAAGTCTATGGGACACTAACATGAAAAATCAAAAGTCATCATTTTAAAAAGTGTTTGGGGACTTGCCCCAGGGGACATGTATCAATGCAAATTTTTTTTTTTAAACGGCCGTTTTTTCGGGAGCAGTGATTTTTTAATGCTTAAAGTGAAACAATAAAAATGAAATATTCCTTTAAATATCATGCCTGGGGGATGTATATAGTATGCCTGTAAAGTGGCGTATTTTTCCCGTGTTTAGAACAGTACCACAGCAAAATGACACTTCTAAAGGAAAAACTGTCATTCAAAACTGATTGCGGAACCCTGAACCAAAATTTAAAAAAAAATTGTGTGGGGGTCCCCCTAAAATCCATACCAGGCCCTTCAGGTCTGATATGGAAATTAAGGGGAACCCTGCACCAAATTTAAAAAAAATGGTGTAGGGATCCCCACAAAATCCATACCAGACCCTTCAGGTCTGGTATGGATTTTAAGGGGAACCCTGCACCAAAATTAAAAAAAATGGCATAGTGGTCCCCCCAAAATCCATACCAGACCCTTATCCAAGCATGCAACCTGGCAGGCTGCCAGAAAAGAGGGGGGATGAGAGAGCACTCCCCTCCTGAACTGTACCAGGCCACATGCCCTCAACATGGGGAGGATGCTTTGGGGTAGCCCCCAAAGCACCTTGTCCCCATGTTGATGGGGACAAGGGCCTCATCCCCACAACCCTTTCCTGGTGGTTGTAGGGGTCTGTGGGCAGGGGGCTTATCAGAATCTGGAAGCCACCTTTAACAAGGGGACCCCCAGATACCAGCCTCCCCCTGTGTGAAATGGTAATGGGGTACAATTGTACCCCTGCCATTTCATTAAAAAGTGTCAACATTTTAAAAACGACAAAACACAGCTTGGGGACAAGTCCTTTTTTAACAAAAATAAAAAATAAAAATGTCCCACGATGTCCATTCATCTTCTTCTATCACGCTGCGACAGACTGAAAAAGAAAAAAAATCTGCCATCGATCTGCCTCCATGGGAGGCCCTCACCATCTGACGCTTCTTGGCTTATTCTTATATAACTGAGGGCGGGGCCACCTGGTGATGTAAACGGGTGACCCCGCCCCCTCTGACACCACGGGGAAGCCATAGGAAAGTCCCAGTGGCGTTAGAGGGGGCGGGGTCACCTGGTGACGTAACATGACATGGGTAAAAGCTTTTCAGTCGACGATCCACTGGCTTACTGGGTCATGAGAATAGACCACTGGCCAGAACTTGCCCAGCATGCAATTATGCTGCTGGGCTGGGCTGCATTGCATCCAGCGTGCTTTCCGAATGGGCATTTAGTGCTGCTGGAGGTTTGTTACTGATAATTAGGGATGAGCTTCGAGTTCGAGTCGAACTCATGTTCGACTCGAACATTGGCTGTTCGCAAGTTCGCCGAACAGCGAATAATTTGGGGTGTTCGCGGCAAATTCGAATGCCGCGGAACACCCTTTAAAAGTCTATGGGAGAAATCAAAAGTGCTAATTTTAAAGGCTAATATGCAAGTTATTGTCATAAAAAGTGTTTGGGGACCTGTGTCCTGCCCCAGGGGACATGGATCAATGCAAAAAAATTTTTTAAAAACGGCCGTTTTTTCAGGAGCAGTGATTTTAATAATGCCTAAAGTCAAACAATAAAAGTGTAATATCCCTTTAAATTTCGTACCTGGGGGGGTGTCTATAGTTTGCCTGTAAAGGGGCGCATGTTTCCTGTGTTTAGAACAGTCTGACAGCAAAATGACATTTTGAAGGAAAAAACTAATTTAAAACTACCGCGGCTATTGCATTGCCGACAATACACATAGAAGTTCATTGATAAAAACGGCATGGGAATTCCCCAAAGGGGAACCCCGAACCAAAATTAAAAAAAAAAAAAAGACGTAGGAGTCCCCCTAAATTCCATACCAGGCCCTTCAGGTCTGATATGGATATTAAGGGGAACCCCGGCCAAAATTAAAAAAAAAAACATGACGTGGGGTTCCCCCTAAATTCCATACCAGACCCTTCAGGTCTGGTATGGATTTTAAGGGGAACCCCGCGCCAAAAAAAAAAAAAAATGGCGTGGGGTCCCCCCAAAAATCCATACCAGACCCTTATCCGAGCACACAACCTGGCAGGCCGCAGGAAAAGAGGGGGGGACGAGAGTGCGGCCCCCCCCTCCTGAACCGTACCAGGCCACATGCCCTCAACATTGGGAGGGTGCTTTGGGGTAGCCCCCCAAAACACCTTGTCCCCATGTTGATGAGGACAAGAGCCTCATCCCCACAACCCTGGCCGGTGGTTGTGGGGGTCTGCGGGTGGGGGGCTTATCGGAATCTGGAAGCCCCCTTTAACAAGGGGACCCCCAGATTCCGGCCCCCCCCGTGTGAAATGGTAAGGGCCTACCATTTCACTAAAAAACTGTCAAAAATGTTAAAAATGACAAGAGACAGTTTTTGACAATTCCTTTATGTAAATACTTCTTCTTTCTTCTATCTTCCTTCATCTTCTGGTTCTTCTGGTTCTTCTGGTTCTTCCTCCGGCGTTCTCGTCCAGCATCTCCTCTGCGGCGTCTTCTATCTTCTTCTCCTCGGGCCGCTCCGCACCCATGGCATGGGGGGAGGCTCCCGCTCTTCTCTTCATCTTCTTCATCTTCTTCTCTTCTTTTCTTCTCTTCTTCTCTTCTTCATTTTCTTCTCCGGGCCGCTCCGCACCCATGCTGGCATGGAGGGAGGCTCCTGCTGTGTGACGGCGCTCCTCGTCTGACAGTTCTTAAATAACGGGGGGCGGGGCCACCCGGTGACCCCGCCCCCCTCTGACGCACGGTGACTTGACGGGACTTCCCTGTGACGTCATGGGGAATGCCACAGGGAAGTCCCGTAATGTCCCGTGCGTCAGAGGGGGGCGGGGTCACCAGGTGGCCCCGCCCCCGTTATTTAAGCGGGAGCCTCCCTCCATGACAGCATGGGTGCGGAGCGGCCCGGAGAAGAAAATGAAGAAGAGAAGAAGAGAAGAAGAGAAGAAGAGAAGAAAAGAAGAAGATGAAGAAGATGAAGAGAAGAGCGGGAGCCTCCCCCCATGCCATGGGTGCGGAGCGGCCCGAGGAGAAGAAGATAGAAGACGCCGCGGAGGAGATGCTGGACGAGAACGCCGGAGGAAGAACCAGAAGAGCCAGAAAAACCAGAAGAACCAGAAGATGAAGGAAGATAGAAGAAAGAAGAAGTATTTAAATAAAGGAATTGTCAAAAACTGTCTCTTGTCATTTTTAACATTTTTGACAGTTTTTTAGTGAAATGGTAGGTGTACTTTTGTACCCCCTTACCATTTCACACAGGGGGGGCCGGGATCTGGGGGTCCCCTTGTTAAAGGGGGCTTCCAGATTCCGATAAGCCCCCCGCCCGCAGACCCCCACAACCACCAGCCAGGGCTGTGGGGATGAGGCCCTTGTCCTCATCAACATGGGGACAAGGTGTTTTGGGGGGCTACCCCAAAGCACCCTCCCAATGTTGAGGGCATGTGGCCTGGTATGGTTCAGGAGGGGGGGGGCGCACTCTCGTCCCCCCCTCTTCTCCTGCGGCCTGCCAGGTTGCGTGCTCGGATAAGGGTCTGGCATGGATTTTTGGGGGGACCCCACGCCGTTTTTTTTTTTTTTTGGACGCGGGGTTCCCCTTAAAATCCATACCAGACCTGAAGGGTCTGGTATGGAATTTAGGGGGAACCCCACGTCATTTTTTTTTACATTTTGGCCGGGGTTCCCCTTAATATCCATATCAGACCTGAAGGGCCTGGTATGGAATTTAGGGGGACTCCTACGTCTTTTTTTTTTTTTAATTTTGGTTCGGGGTTCCCCTTTGGGGAATTCCCATGCCGTTTTTATCAATGAACTTCTATGTGTATTGTCGGCAATGCAATAGCCGCGGTAGTTTTAAATGAGTTTTTTCCTTCAAAATGTCATTTTGCTGTCAGACTGTTCTAAACACAGGAAACATGCGCCCCTTTACAGGCATACTATAGACACCCCCCAGGTACGAAATTTAAAGGGATATTACACTTTTATTGTTTGACTTTAAGCATTAATAAAATCACTGCTCCTGAAAAAACGACCGTTTTTAAAAAAATTTTTTGCATTGATCCATGTCCCCTGGGGGAGGACCCGGGTCCCCAAACACTTTTTATGACAATAACTTGCATATTAGCCTTTAAAATTAGCACTTTTGATTATTCATGTTCATGTCCCATAGACTTTAACGGTGTTCGCGTGTTCGAACAAACTTTTTTCCTGTTCGCATGTTCTGGTGCGAACCGAACAGGGGGGTGTTCGGCTCATCCCTACTGATAATAGAATGCATATGTCCACAGATTCCGTGGACCGCCTGACATTCATCAAAATGAATCAGTCCTGGATTACCAGAATCTATGAAACCCCTGATGCCGATATCATTAATTAAGTGTTTTTGGAATGTGGAATCTTTGCAGGACTTCTAGGCTGTCTAGCGTGGGTGTTGATTTAATCTGGAAGAATTTTTTTGGTGCCGGTTTCATGTGCACAATAAACACCCAAAGACCAATTTTTCTGCACCTGTTTGACAGGTGCGTATCATTTGAGTTTTTTACAGCAAGGCCAATTCTTGCTTTCATCAAGAGTACCTCTAGAGGGTGATGGTGTGAAGGTTCCAACCACACCCAAAAAGCAATTTTTCCACACCTGTTACTTCTATCCAAAGTCGGTGGAAGAGACACCAAAATAAAGAAAGCTTGCAGGGAAAATGTCTTTTTTGGGCTTTATAAATGCAATTAATGCTGCAGCAGCTTTTATACACAGTACAGATGTGCCACTTTACAGGTAGACAAAGGGGACCCCCCAGGAACTATATTGAAAGGAATTTTTAATTTTTATGTGTCCACTTTAAGCATCAATAAATCACTGCTCATTTAAAAATGACTTTTTTACAGACTTATTTTTCATTAAAACATGTCCCTCAGGGCAGAACCATTGTATGCCCAATTACTTGCATATAAGCCTTCAAAATGGGCACTTTTGTTTTTTTACAGCGTGGGTCCCATAGACTTCAATGGGATTCATATTCGGTTCTGAACGTTTGCAATGTTCAAAAGTTCTTGTGTGAACTGAACAGGGGGTCTTTCAGCCCATCCCTAGCTGAGAGTGTTAACAACTTCAAAAAACCTTCAGGCCAGGTTCACACATATGTCAACTTGATGCTGGTGTGACCGGCTCTCAATGGAGCCCGTTAACACAGGTCTGGGGCGGCTTGAAAAAGAGCCGGGTGCGTCTTTGGGTCCGGTCCAGGTGTACATTCAGGCTTAGATTCGGACCTAAATCTCACCTGAACTGGTGTACAGGAATGAACCTTAATTGCAGGCATGGTGATTTGTATGAATTTCTAAATTATATAGGAACTATTGCGCAAAACCACAAATTAATAGATAAATCATAGTACCAGACAAGAAGCTGCCAACATAAATCAGTGTACTCACACAACCCTGACAGACAAATATTCAAATAAAATAGTATGTGGCGCTGCCCTATCCTGGTATACTAACTCCAAATAAATTATCACAAAAACGCTGAAGAAATATCCTCCTCATAGAAGAGCAATGTGCATATACAATCTCGTAATGATACCTTGTGATACCCAAATAAAATCTACTTCAATGCATTAATGATTTGACATATATCCAAGAAAAATGTGTATCAAAATAGTATAATATGATTCCTAATGCTCATATATATACAACTAGATAAAATGTGATGCTACCCTATCCTTGTGTATTAACTCCAAATACAGAAAAATAAAAAATCATAAAGTGCTGAAAAAATCTTCCTCATACAAGTGTAATGTGCATATACAATCTAGTAGCAATGCCCTATGGTAACCAAATCAATACATTAATAATTTGACATATATCCAAGAAAATAGTGCATCGAAATAGCATGGTTCTTAGTGCTCAAATATATAAACTAAGTATTAAAGTGCCCTGTGCATAGTGCAAAAAGTGCAACTCCTGTTGCAACTATTATAACATAAACATTTTTTTTAAAAGGTGACACAATATGCAAAAATTATCATAAAGTGCATTAGGTGCAACTATCAATGCGATTAAACTCCTGCATAGATACACAAATAGTAAAATACATCAAAAGTGACAGTTGTGCAATAAAGTCCACAAACACTCTTTCATGCAATGCGACTCCTGCTGTGACCGTGATGTCCGCAAGGGGAAGTCTATTAAGAAGTGCAAATAATGATGACTTGTGATAAATTCTTCCAATTCTGTTCTCATGCGTTGCAATTATTTCCCCCAGCCTCTCACCTGCAGTAGCGGCCCCCAATTGGGCCGAATCAAGCGAAAAAGACCGGGTAGATGATGCTCTGCACAGGGGATGAATCTTCTACAGTGATCCCAGTTCCTGGGAGGGCATCCGTGGATATGACTCTCTGCAAACCTCACCGCCACCTCACCGCCACTCACAATAATTCCAGGGTGATGGTAAAGGAGAAAAGAATAGCCTCCATAGTGTAGTAATGCAGTAACATTTATTTAAAACAAATGTAACCACTTACATTTAAATACACAGCAAGCAGTGTGGATCAGAAGGCTTCCGGGTTCGACCGTACCCGGAAGCGTCGGCACCTGGCTCCTCCTACCCTGACACGTTGTGTCACACCACATGACTTTCTCAAAGGGATGAGGAGTCCGGTGCCTGGCAGCCAATATAAATAGTAGCTGTCACGTACCTGGTGGTGGAGCCCAGAGTGCAGGGAGTGGCCTCTCGTGTGCTTCTGGCTCAAGAACCCCTGATAGAGGAAACAGGGACTCGAGAGCGCAGTGGGCCACAAGTGCCTGGCAGGTGGCAGGTGTCTCTGTAGTTCAACTGGAGCACTGCAACAGCAGACTGTAAGAAGATGCACTGGATCACTGTCTGGAACACTGGAACCACTGGCCGTGAGGAGAAGCACTGTAGCAGGCAGGAACTCCAGAACAGCAGGCAGCAGGGAGGTGTTCTGTAGTCCAGCTGGAGCACTGGAACAGCAGGCTGTAAGGGGGTGCACTGGAACTCTGGCAGGAACACTGGAACCACTGGCTGTGAGAAGAAGTACGGTAGCAAGCAGGAACTCCGGAACAGCAGGCAGCAGGGAGGTGTTCTGTAGTTCAGCTTGAGCACTGGAACAGCAGGCTGTAAGAGGATACACTGGAACTCTGGCAGGAACACGGGAACCACTGGCTGTGAGAGGAAGCACTGTAGCAAGCAGGAACTCCTGAACAGCAGGCAGCAGGGAGGTGTTCTATAGTTCATCTGGAGCACAAGCAGAATCAGACAGGCCAGGTCAACACTGGCGGGCAAGCAGGTTCCAAACGGAGGCAGAAGAATAGTCAGGATACAGTCCGGGTTGGCAACAGGCAGGTAGCGGATAACCGAAGGAAGAGGCAGGAGAATAGTCAGACGAGCCGAGGTCAGGGACTGGCAGCAAACAGGAGTAATCAGGAGCAGGCCGGGTAACAGGAAGCAGGTAGGCAGGTATTCAGGTAGCTTAGGGTCACAGGGAACGCTTTAGACCGGACAGCAAGAAAGCATGCTGACAGGCTCCTTTAAATAGGCCTAATGGCGGCAAACGCTGTCACACTGCACGTCTGCGCGCATCCGCGTGCACTCGTGCATGCCCCTGTACTGACCGTACGTGCCCGTTCGTACCGTCGTGCACCCGCATACACCTGTTCGTACTAGCGCACACCCGCCTGTGTCCGTTCGCGCCAACGCACCTCCGCACGCGTCCTCCACCTCTAACAACAGTGGTTCTGTTAACCGATCTTCCGCCGACGGCTGTGCTAACAGGATGCATTTCATGACAGTAGCCGCTGTCATGGCAACGGCATATACAAACAATACATCTGAATCCCCGTGCATGCTAAGGACGCTTGGTAGATACCACTTTTAATAGCAATTTATTATAAAAACTTGATCATAGGCAATCAATCGGATCTCATAGTCTCTCGGGAATATATAATATTAAAATGAAATAAAATAAAATATGAATAATAAAAAAAAAAAAATATATATATATATATATATATATATATATATATATATATATATATATATTAGACAAAACAAGTACACCACCTACACCATCTAGTGGTGAATAAGGATACAACATCTACCTAGCTATATATATATCTATGGAAAGGAAAAAACTATTTTTTATTTTTTATTTGTGATGAGAGTACCTGAAAAACTCCTAAACTCTCTACTGACCCAAATTGACACATCTAAACTAAACAAATGTTCAAAAGAAACAAAAAATGAGTCTAAGTGTTTCACAAACCCATTTGCGGCATCAAGAATAAATATCTATGGTATAATCCAAAATTGCAATCCAAGAAGAAAGGCCCAATCCGACTAGTAATACACATCAACTGACCAGTATATCATTCCTATTAGGGATATTTAGAACCACAATAGTATAATTATTCTTAAACAGCCAAATATTAAAATATATTAAAAATTAGAAGTAAAACAATTCAGGTCAAATTCTACGTTATGTCCTAGAGGCGATAAAGTACGTAATTCATGGATCCATCTTGATTCTGCTTGGCTGATCTTAATGATTTTATTATGGCCCCTCCAGTGGGGTTTATACTTTTCTATTCCGCAGACTCTCAGTGACGAAGGGTCACTGTTATAGTATTCTGCATAGTGTTTCGATAAACTATGCTTATCAAAGCTTTTTTTGATATTACGAACATGTTCTTTTAATCTCATCCATAGTGCTCTCTTGGTCGTGCTAACATATTGAATGTGGCAGGGGCACTCCAATAAATAAACCACTCCTTCGATTCTACATGAGATTGTAGTGATATAAAAATACGGTGTAGAAGTAGTAGTATAGTGGTCTCGTTGGTATGATAATTAATTAGTAAGTACTCTTCCGCAGCAACCCAATTCTTCCAGAGAGATGCACTTTATTGACCTCCAACACAGAACAAAGTCCAAAGTCCACAGATGACAAAAAAATCCGACAGAGTAGATATAATTCAGAGACCCATGTTCCTAGGTCTGTGTGTCCATACACAGACAAGCCTCACTTAAACTATAGACTGAATGCCGTGTTATATTCACTAGATATTGAATGGCTGAGCAATTTGATTGGCCGTTTCAATTTAGGACTTTGATTAGCTTTAGTCTTTCAAACAGACAACTCCCAGCCGTGAACAGCTGTAGTCATAAACCGCCCCAATTTGCACTCCCGCATATCAACATCAACAAGTCCCCTTAGATATGTGTAATTAGATTAACAGATACCACCTGAACACCCTTTTGAGCCCTTGGAATACCTACATTCCTAATCTGTATTCTTGCATATTAATATCAACAAGTCCCCCTGATATATTAGCCCCCCAGGAGGGAGCCTTTGCTAGGCCAACCCAAAACACTCCTTGATCCCATTGTTACCCCCTCAAGTCTAATTACCATCAATAAATACTTCTTCTATGGTCCTTTAAACAATGTACCCTTTGAAATGTTCAATTAGGTTAACAGCCCATACCTCACACCCCTAGGTAGACTTGCATAAGACTAACACATCAAAGGGTTTTCAGCTGTTATATTAAAATTGAGTTGGCTTTGACAAAACGACCATTGTCAACTCAATTCTGGCCTGGTTAATATTGACTGTATGTGTACATACATATAATAATGTCCCACATAAATCGGTGAACATATTACAACAGAGATGAAATCCTCTATCAAATAATTTTGTGATGTTACCGTAGAAGTAAAACTTAATTTCTTCTTTTTATCTTCTTTCATATGCCTGCAAGTATAACAATTTTTACACGGATAGAACCACTTACCTTCAAAGAAGGAATTTTTTTTCTTTTTTGGGGGGTCTACAACATTTTTTGCCAGGCGGTCTCGTAAAGTAGGAGCTCTTCTATATACGAATTTTGGTTGGTTTGATAGAATGGTACCTAGGTGACGATCCGTTTTATTAATATCCCAATATTTTTTAATAACGTTTTCAATTTGCTTATACTGGATATTATAATCCATAATGATAGGTACATTCATTATCTTGTTGGATTAGATTTTTCTCCCCATCCTGTATTAGTTTTTCTCTATCCAATGTTGTGACGTCATTAATTTTCTCTTCAATAAATTTAGCATCGTACCCCTTCTGGACAAACCTCTCTCTGATCATTTTTGCTTGTTCGAGGAATGTTTTTTTCTTGGTACAATTTCGCCTTAGCCTAACCAATTGACCCTTCAGTATGTTGTCTAACCACACCAAATGATGACAGCTATCCAAAGGCAGACAGCTGTTCCTGTCTACCGATTTAAAATAAGTCTGGGTGCATAGCTTGGTTCCTTCTTTCTTTATTTGGAGATCTAAGAAGTTAATTTTCTCGTCACTGATTTCCCAAGTCAATTTTATATTTTTGTTATTAGCATTAGGATTAAAGCAAAAATCAATGAAGCTTTCTCTATTTCCACTCCAGATTATAAAAATGTCATCAATAAAACGTTTAAAAAATTTTAGCTGGTGTGGTCAATTATTATACAATGCTTCCTCCTCCCATTCTGACATATATAGGTTAGCGACACTGGGCGCATACTTCGCGTCCATCGCAATTCCACATATTTGTTTATAATAATTGTTATTATGTCAGAAATAGTTAGAGTCCAAGCTGTATTTGAGACAATCAAGTATGAATCTTCTTTGTTTGCATTTAAGACTACTCAGATTTCTTAGAGCCCATTTCGTTCACGATAAAGCTGTGCAGGCAACAAAATGGGCTCTAAGAAATCTGAGTAGTCTTAAATGCAAACAAAGAAGATTCATACTTGATTGTCTCAAATACAGCTTGGACTCTAACTATTTCTGGCATAATAACAATTATTATAAACAAATATGTGGAATTGCGATGGGCGCGAAGTATGCGCCCAGTGTCGCTAACCTATATATGTCAGAATGGGAGGAGGAAGCATTGTATAATAATCGACCACAACAGCTAAAATTTTTTAAACGTTTTATTGATGACATTTTTATAATCTGGAGTGGAAATAGAGAAAGCTTCATTGATTTTTGCTTTAATCTTAATACTAATAACAAAAATATAAAATTGACTTGGGAAATCAGTGACAAGAAAATTAACTTCTTAGATCTCCAAATAAAGAAAGAAGGAACCAAGCTATGCACCCAGACTTATTTTAAATCGGTAGACAGGAACAGCTATCTGCCTTTGGATAGCTGTCATCATTCAGTGTGGTTAGACAACATACCAAAGGGTCAATTGGTTAGGCTAAGGCGAAATTGTACCAAGGAAGAAACATTCCTCGAACAAACAAAAATGATCGGAGAGAGGTTTGTCCAGAAGGGGTACGATGCTAAATTTATTGAAGAGATAATTAATGACGTCACAACATTGGATAGAGAAAAACCAATACAGGATGGGGAGAAAAATCTATAATGTACCTATCATTATGGATTATAATATCCAGTATAAGCAAATTGAAAAAATTATTTAAAAATATTGGGATATTATTAAAATGGATCGTCACCTAGGTACCATTCTATCAAACCAACCAAAATTCGTATATAGAAGAGCTCCTACTTTAAAAAACCGCCTGGCAAAAAATGTTGTAGACCCCCCAAAAAAGAAAAAAAATTCCTTCTTTGAAGGTAAGGGGTTCTATCCGTGTAAACATTTTTATACTTGCAGGCATACGAAAGAAGATAAAAAAAAGAAATTAAGTTTTACTACTACGGTAACATAACAAAATTATTTGATAGAGGATTTCATCCCATGTAGAAGCGAAGGAGTGGTTTATTTATTGGAGTGCCCCTGCTACATTCAATATGTTGGCAGGACCAAGAGAGCACTATGGATGAGATTAAAAGAACATGTACGTAATATCAAAAAAGCTTTGATAAGCATAGTTTATCAAAACACTATGCAGAATACCATAACAGTGACCCTTCGTCAGTGAGAGTCTGTGGAATAGAAAAGTATAAACCCCACTGGAGGGGCCATAATAAAATCATTAAGATCAGCCAAGCAGAATCAAGATGGATCCACGAATTACGTACTTTATCGCCTCTAGGACATAACGTAGAATTTGACCTGAATTGTTTTACTTCTAATTTTTAATATATTTTAATATTTGGCTGTTTAAGAATAATTATACTATTGTGATTCTAAATATCCCTAATAGGAATGATATACTGGTCAGTTGACGTGTATTACTAGTCAGATTGGGCCTTTCTTCTTGGATAGTAATTTTGGATTATACCATAGATATTTATTCTTGATGTCGCAAATGGGTTTATGAAACACTTATAGGGCGTACACACGGTCGGACTTTGTTCGGACATTCCGACAACAAAATCCTAGGATTTTTTCCGACGGATGTTGGCTCAAACTTGTCTACACACGGTCGCACAAAGTTGTTGGAAAATCCGATCGTTCTAAACGCGGTGACGTAAAACACGTACGTCGGGACTATAAACGGGGCAGTGGCCAATAGCTTTCATCTCTTTATTTATTGTGAGCATGCGTGGAACTTTGTCCGTCGGATTTGTGTACACACGATCGGAATTTCCGACAACGGAATTTGTTGTCGGAAAATTTTATCTCCTGCTCTCCAACTTTGTGTGTCGGAAAATCCGATGGAAAATGTCCGATGGAGCCCACACACGGTCGGAATTTCCGACAACACGCTCCAATCGGACATTTTCCATCAGAAAATCCGACCGTGTGTACGGGGCATTAGACTCGTTTTTTGTTTCTTTTGAACATTTGTTTAGTTTAGATGTGTCCATTTGGGTCAGTAGAGAGTTTAGGAGTTTTTCAGGTACTCTCATCTTTACCATTGGATGGTGCCTAAGACACAAAAAAAATAATAAAAAATATTTTTTTCCTTTCCATAGATATATATAGCTAGGTAGATGTTGTATCCTTATTCACCACTAGATGGTGTAGGTGGTGTACTTGTTTTGTCTAATATATATATATATATATATATATATATATATATATATATATTTTTTTTTTTTATTCATATTTTATTTTATTTCATTTTAATATTATATTCCCGAGAGACTATGAGATCCGATTGATTGCCTATGATCAAGTTTTTATAATAAATTGCTATTAAAAGTGGTATCTACCAAGCGTGCTTAGCATGCACGGGGATTCGGATGTATTGTTTGTATATGCCGTTGCCATGACAGCGGCTACTATTTATATTGACTGCCAGGCACCGGACTCCTCATTCCTTTGAGAAAGTCACATGGTGGGTAGGAGGAGCCAGGTGCCGACGCTTCCGGGTACGGTCGAACCCGGAAGCCTTCTGATCCACACTGCTTGCTGTGTATTTAAATGTAAGTGGTTACATTTGTTTTAAATAAATTTTACTGTATTACTACACTATGGAGGCTATTTTTTTCTCCTTTGGCATTACCCTGGGATTATTGTGATCGGCGGTGAGATGGCGGTGAGGTTTGCAGAGAGTCATATCCACGGATGCCCTCCCAGGAACTGGGATCACTGTAGAAGATTCATCCCCTGTACAGAGCATCATCTACCCGGTCTTTTTCACTTGATTCGGCCCAATTGGGGGCCGCTACTGCAGGTGAGAGGCTGGGGGAAATAATTGCCACGCATGAGAACAGAGTTGGAAGAATTTATCACAAGTCACCGTTATTTGCACTTTTTAATAGGCTTCCCCTTGTGGACATCACAGTCACAGCAGGAGTCGCATTGCATGAAAGAGTGTTTGTGGACTTTATTGCACAACTGTCACTTTTGATGTATTTTACTATTTGTGTATCTATGTGGGAGTTTAATCGCATTGATAGTTGCACCTAATGCACTTTATGATAATTTTTGCACATTGTGTCACCTTTAAAAAAAAACGTTTATGTTATATTAGTTGCAACAGGAGTTGCACTTTTTGCACTATGCACAGGGCACTTTAATACTTAGTTCATATATTTGAGCACTAAGAACCATGCTATTTCGATGCACTATTTTCTTGGATATATGTCAAATTATTAATGCATTGATTTGGTTACCATAGGGCATTGCTACTAGAGTGTATATGCACATTGCACTTGTATGAGGAAGATTTTTTCAGCACTTTATGATTTTTTATTTTTCTGTATTTGGAGTTAATACACAAGGATAGGGTAGCATCACATTTTATCTAGTTGTATATATATGAGCATTAGGAATCATATTATACTATTTTGATACACATTTTTCTTGGATATATGTCAAATCATTAATGCATTGAAGTAGATTTTATTTGGGTATCACAAGGTATCATTACGAGATTGTATATGCACATTGCACTTCTATGAGGAGGATATTTCTTCAGCGTTTTTGTGATCATTTATTTGGAGTTAGTATACCAGGATAGGGCAGCGCCACATACTATTTTATTTGAATATTTGTCTGTCAGGGTTGTGTGAGTACACTGATTTATGTTGGTAGCTTCTTGTCTGGTACTATGGTTTATCTATTAATTTGTGGTTTTGCGCATTAGTTCCTATATAATTTAGAAATTCATACAAATCACCATGCCTGCAATTAAGGTTCATTCCTGTACACCAGTTCAGGTGAGATTTAGGTCCGAATCTAAGCCTGAATGTACACCTGGACCGGACCCAAAGACACACCCAGCTCATTTATTTGGAGTTAGTATACCAGGATAGGGCAGCGCCACATACTATTTTATTTGTATGAATTTCTACAATCACACAAATTGCTATACCTCACAGAGCTCAGAGGAGCTCATATGCAGCTCGCTGAACAGCCTGTTTCTCCACCTCTCCTTACCCACCTGCAGTTACCTCCCCAGCTTCCCGCACAGCCAGCATATCCCTGGACCTGCTAGAGCGCATCCCAGAAAGCTGTACTCACCCTTAGCAACCAATGATGTCATCAGTTGGTAGAGCTAACGGGTTTTGCACGACTTCTCGAGTGCCTGTGGCAGCAGGAAGCAAGCTAGTGGCAAGTAGAATGTTTCACTAGATAGTTGCCTAAGTTGGGGAGTTTATTGGTCATTTTGCACCCCAATGTGCACCAGTACCCCGGGGTTGAGAAACGCTGATATATATGATAGCGCTCTTTTCTCAATGGTTGTTAAGGAAATGGTGGGTGCTAATGCATTGTTACTTTTTCTGAGCTGACTTCTTTTGTTTGTAAAAATCATATGGGGACCCCAAAACTGCATACCAGACCCTTATCTTTCTTGATGATGATCTATTATATATTTGAGGGTTCCCGTGTAGTTTTTTTACAAAATATAGAAAGCTTGCAGGAAAATGTAAATTATCAGCAATTAAAAACACATTTTTTTCTTTGTAAGTATCACTTTTACTGTAAAACTTTGTATACATCCTAGATATGTACCACTTCACAGGCAGGCTTATGAAGTCCACCAATCAGTTTTTTTTTTTTAAAGGAATAGTGCATTTTTTTTGTTTTACTTTAGTGCCCTGACACTGACAGCGTGGGGGCATCGGCAGTAAAGCTCCGCTAGAGTTAGTGGCGCTTTACCATTGTTTTTGAGGGGCTTCTTGGCCGCTAGCAGGGCACTTTAAACCCCTGCTAGCAGCTGAACAATGGGTTAAAAGTGCCCGCAAAGCGCTGATGCGGAGGCGCTTTGCAGGCGCTTCGGCAGCGCTGCCCATCGATTTTAATGGACAGGGGTGTATACATCGCTCCTAAAGCGCCTCAAAGAAGCTGCTTGCAAGACTTTTTTTGTCATCCTGCCATTGCAGCGCCCCAGTGTGAAAGCACTCAGGCTTTCACACTGGGATTGCAGATGAGATATTTTTCAGGTGCTTTACAGGCGCTAATCTTAGCGCTACAGGGACTGCAAAACGCCTCCAGTCTGAAAGGGGTTTTAAGTATTATTAAAATCTCTGACTGCTGCCTGAAAGAAAAGGTGTTTTTTTTTCTTTCTTAATTTTATTTCTTTTTGCTAATCTGTTTTCCTGTGGTCTTTAATGGGCTTTAGACTTAGCATCTGAACTTGTGATATGTTCACTGATGTTCTACACTGCGAGTTTACTATGCTTCAGTTTGTGAATAAACAGGAAGCCGTTCAGCACAGAGCACTTCCCATTTATTCACTGTCCAGTGCAGCTGAGGCTGCAGAGAAAGTGACTGGGGAATCTCTGATCTCAGTCCATTTCTCTGTCTCAAAAGTAAGACATTAGGAGTCTGTTTAGACCCCTGATTTGTCCCCAAAGCCCCTCAACAGGGGTCCTAAAAAATTGAAAAAAAATAAATAAATAAAAAATAATATTGTAAGAAATAATAAAAAATAAAACTGTAAAAAAATAATAAAAATAAATAAAATAATACAAATTAAAAACTATTGACACTGTCCACTGCCCTACTAATACCAATCTCTGCTCAATTAACACCATCCACTGCACTACTGACACATACACTGCCCTACTAATAAATCCACTGCTCTATTGAGACTGTCCACTGTTCTACTGACACCGTCCACTGTCCTTCTGAGAACATCCTCTGCCCTAGTGACACCATCCATTGCCCTACTCACACTGTCCACACACTGCCCACTGCCCTTCCGACACTGTCCACTGCTCTACTCGCTTACACTTTACACTTCTAAGGTAGGCTAAGTTCATATTTTTACTCTGAAATTTGTATTATTAATCTAAGCATATTTTATGAGTACTAGAATGCTTTTGTTTTATTTAATCATGCCCCTTCAAGTTGCTCCCACTCTTAACACAATTTGACCACACTCACTATTCACCATGGTGCGCATAGCATGCTGCATTACTACTTTCCTTGGGGCACCCACAGTTATCCCAGGTCTTTTGCAATCCTTTAGTGTATACTGTAAATAAAATTTGCTGTGCACCTCTAAAGTGGCTTGTGAGACTTGAAGAAAAGGTGGCAACCCTAGCTGCCTCACCAGAATAAAGCAGCAGCGCTTTATGAGGCGATTTCAATCCTCACCTCTGCATCAAATTAGGAGGGGCATCGCTGCTACAAAAAAAGAAAGCCCAGAAGCAGATTTTTAATAAAATAAAATTCACTTCTTCTTTCCAGGCGTGGCTTGAAATTGCCTTCTCACCTACACAGCAGATTAGAAAGGGCACCGCTGCACAAAAAAAATACAGCCCAGCTGGGCAGGCCTTTAATAAGCTAGCCATGACTGTAGAATGAGATGGTTTCAAGCCTCACCTCAGTGGCAGGTTAGGAAGGGCACCGCTGGGAAAGAAGAAGAGCTCACAGAAGGAGGACTTATTAAAGACCCACTTCTTGACTCACTTTTCTTTCCCAGTGGCACTCCTCCTAACCCATTATGGATGTGAGGCTTGAAATCACCTCAATCAAACCTTACCTTTGCGGTTATTGCGTAGGCCATCACGCTACATGTGTAGTGAGTTACTATTACCAAAACATTGAAATAACTAGTTAAAAGGCTGGCCAAATGCTAGCCTGCATTTGTAGGACAAGTCTGGGGGGTATACAGTGGGGACGGAAAGTATTCAGACCCCCTTAAATCTTTCACTCTTTGGTATATTGCAGCCACTTGCTAAAATCATTTGAGTTAATTTTTTTCCTCATTAATGTACACACAGCACCCCATATTGACAGAAAAACACAGAATTGTTGACATTTTTGCAGATTTATTAAAAAAGAAAAACTGAAATATCACATGGTCCTAAGTATTCAGACCCTTTGCTCAGTATTTAGTAGAAGCACCCTTTTGATCTCATACAGCCATGAGTCTTTTTGGGATAGATGCAACAAGTTTTTCACACCTGGATTTGGGGATCCTCTGCCATTCCTCTTTGCAGATTCTCTCCAGTTCTGTCAGGTTGGATGGTAAACGTTGGTGGACAGCCATTTTTAGGTCTCTCCAGAGATGCTCAATTGGGTTTAAGACAGGGCTCTGGCTGGGCCATTCAAGAACAGTCACAGAGTTGTTGTGAAGCCACTCCTTCATTATTTTAGCTGTGTGTTTAGGGTCATTGTCTTGTTGGAAGGTAAACCTTCGGCCCAGTCTGAGGTCCTGAGCACTCTGGAGAAGGTTTTCATCCAGGATATCCCTGTACTTGGCCGCATTCATCTTTCCCTCAATTGCAACCAGTCGTCCTGTCCCTGCAGCTGAAAAACACCCCCACAGCATGATGCTGCCACCACAATGCTTCACTGTTGGGACTGTATTGGACAGGTCATGAGCAGTGCCTGGTTTTCTCCACACATACCGCTTAGAATTAAGGCCAAAAAGTTCTATCTTGGTCTCATCAGACCAGAGAATCTTATTTCTCACCATCTTGGAGTCCTTTAGTTTTTTTTAGCAAACTCCATGTGGGCTTTCATGTTTCTTGCACTGAGGAGAGGCTTCTGTCAGGCCACTCTGCCATAAAGCCCCGACTGGTGGAGGGCTGCAGCGATGGTTAACTTTCTACAACTTTCTCCCATCTCCTGACTGCATCTCTGGAGCTCAGCCACAGTGATCTTTGGGTTCTTCTTTACCTCTCTCACCAAGGCTCTTCTCCCCCGATAGCTCAGTTTGGCAAGACAGCCAGCTCTAGGAAGGGTTCTGGTCATCCCAAACATTTTCCATTTAAGGATTATGGAGGCCGCTGTGCTCTTAGGAACCTTAAGTGCAGTAGAATTTTTTTGTAATCTTGGCCTGTTCTGTGCCTTGCCACATTTCTGTCTCTGAGCTCTTCAGGCAGTTCCTTTGACCTCATGATTCTTATTTGCTCTGACATGCACTGTGAGCTGCAAGGTCTTATATAGACAGGTGTGTGGCTTTCCTAATCAAGTCCAATCAGTATAATCAAACACAGCTGGACTCAAATGAAGGTGTAGAACCATATCAAGGATGATCAGAAGAAATGGACAGCACCTGAGTTAAATACAGTATATGAGTGTCACAGCAAAGGGTCTGAATACTTAAGACCATGTGATATTTCAGTTTTTCTTTTTTTAAAAATCTTCAAAAATGTCAACAATTCTGTGTTTTTGTGTCAATATGGGGTGCTGTGTGCACATTAATGAGGGAAAAAAATGAACTTAAATGATTTTAGCAAATGGCTGCAATATAACAAAGTGTGAAAATTTAAGGGGCTCTGAATACTTTCTGTCCCCACTGTATATATATAAAACATGGACAACACAGTCAATTGTTGATGGGGGATTCCCTCCTGCAGTGATATTATGTTCTGCCTGCAGGGAATGCAGAGAGATTTAATTGTCAGGAGAACACACTGCTGGCAGCTAAAGCCGCCAGAAGTGATCACATGAAAAAAAATTATAGGCTGATAGAAATCCATAGATTGATGAATCGATTTCAGTACAACCATCCTGCACATAGTTGGAGTGAATGTTGGCCAGTCCCTGCTGAACCGGCCAAGATTTATTCCATCTATGGCCGGTTAAGTCATTGTTAGGAGAGGCTCTTTGCTTGGATTTTGTTTGTTAATCATTTGCTATTGCTTATTCTTGAAACACGTATGTAACTATTGTGTACTTAAGGCAAACAACACTGGTTTTCAGGTTCCGAGAAATAGATTTGAATAAAAATTGGCCATAGCAGAATCTTTAAATATAACTCTAAATGCATGTGACCTATTGTCCAGATGCCCAGTGCAAATTACAGTCTCTTGTATTCCTTTGGTCCATTCACATATATCGAAGAGACACTTTGTGAAATTGTGGGAAAACTGTCTGATACACAAAGCAGAGTATAAACAAAAGGCTGCAGGAAAACCCAGAAGAAGAAATATAGATGAACTAATTGCAGAATATATATATATATATATTTATTTATAGATATGCTCACAACTCAGTCTAATTCACTAAAGTTCAGATTTAAAATACTCCACAGTAAATCAGGATAGGTCATACAAACCACAATCTATAACGTGTAACCCAAATGTTTTTAAAAAATAAAATTCAAAATACACAATTATTAGTTTTATCAGTAGTAACACCAAGAAGTTATCAGTACAGGTTGATTTTTAGAGGAAAAAAACTCATCAATGTGAATTGTACACCAAACAGAACAAAATCTCTATATATAGTATAGTATGCCAGGAATTCTCTGTTAGGTCAGCAGTTAAATGAATTTCATGATTCAAGCAACATTTTATTTTCCATGCCTCTGCAAAAGAACCCTGGTGGAAGGTTACTGTCACCCTAGTAGTCTGGCTCTTAGCAACACTCCAGAGAAAGTCAAACCCATTCCAGATTCCTTCACTGATCAACTTAATGTCATCTAACAAATGATTCTCAGTGAAAGTAGGCATTTTACATTCAGTATTGTGGCAATGTCATATTGAATCCTTGGAACAGTAAATTCAACTAGTTTTGTCAGTAATACAGTATTTTTTAAATATTTTGTCAAATGAGCTGGCAAGTTCATTTGTGTTTAAAAACATCTTCAAGGCTAGTTCATAAGCAGGAACGCAAATATATATATATATAGTTGCATGTGTTTTTATTGCACCTGGTACTTTAACCACTTCAGCCCCAGAAGAATTTACCCCCTTCCTGACCGGTCCATTTTTTTTTACGGCACTGCGTCGCTTGAACTGACAATTGCGCATCCTTTTTTGTCCCACAAAAAGAGATTTTTTTTTGTTTTATTTGATCACCTCTGCGGTTTTTATTTTTTGCGCTATATACAAAAAAACAGCGACAATTTTGAAAAAAAAACAATATTTTTTACTTTTTGCTATAATAAATATCCTCAAAAATGTTTTTAAAAATCAAATTTCTTCATCAGTTTTGGTCAATATGTATTCTTCTACATATTTTTGGTAATAAAAATCGCAATAAGCGTGTATTGAGTGCTTTGCGTAAAAGTTATAGCGTCTACAAACTATGGTAAAGATTTATGGCATTTTTATGGCATTTTTATTATTATTATTATATTTTTTACTAGTAATGGTGGTGATCTGCATTTTTTATCAGGACTGTGACATTGTGGCAGACAGATTGGACACTTTTGACACATTTTTGGGACCATTGACATTTATACAGAGATCAGTGCTATAAAAATGCAACACTGTACACAAATTAAATGTATATAATTTTTTGAGACAGATAGAATTTTCTTTTTGTGGTATTTAATCACCACTGTTTTTTTTTGTTTTTTGTTAAACAAGTATAAAAAGACTGAACGTCTTGAAAAATAAAACAACCGTTTCTGTTATAAAATTTTGCAAATAAGTAATTTTCCTGACAGACTCCATGGCAGCCTACGCGTGGGTTAACCCTGCCTCCTCTCCAATGCTATAGGACCCCATTCCTATAAATGAGTACTCACCACTAGCTACTGCGTTCCTTTTTTGTCCCTCTCCAACGGACCTACACAAGATGTTCGCGTCCGGTCGGACGGATCCTAGATGATGGCATACCTCTTGCGGTGCAGTTCAGGGCCCAGCCACGGTCAGGCGAGGTCGGAAGCATAGTTATTTTCTCCATGGCAATGTTTCTATGTGTAGTTTGTCGTCCTTTAGGTTTCCCGACTCACGTTATGACCGATGCGGTCTTTCCAGGACCATTCTCCCCTCATGGCGGCTGGAGCGCTTGTGCGTTCCAGCTCGCCTCGGCACTTCCGGGTGAGGCCGTCCGCGCTGCTCATGCATGCGCTGTAGCCTCCTCGGGACCGAGGCTTGGCTCGTGCGTGTGTAGAACGGCGGAGGGGTCAGCAAATCGCACATGCGCAGTACAGTCACCGCAGGCGCGAGGTTGGGCGGTGACGTCATGGGCGGGGAGTTTAAATACCGCTCCTAGACTCCCACACAATGGGAATTCCCTCACAGTGAGTAGGAGTGGAGCGGTCTTCCCCATATCCAGCCCTGGTCTTTCTTAGGTGAGTGCTTGCCTGTTTTGTTCACACTGAATTGTTTTGTTTAAAAAAAAAGAGAGCAATATGTCCTGTATTTATTTGGTTTAAAAAAAAAATAAAAATAAAAAATATATATATATATATATATATATATATATATATATATATATAGAATAAAAAGGGGTGAACAAATATTTTTCTTTAATATATTTTCTACATATGAACAAATATGATGTGGTTCATATTGCATTTTTTAAATTATATGTTGCAAGTGCACATTCATTTGTTCTTGGGGCAGGATGACCTTTTCCTCACTGGTACCTTGGCCCGTTCAGGCCGTTTTTTGTCTACAGACCAACCGTACTGTGTCGCTCTTCATCCAGAAGTCATGGACAATTCACCGCCTTTAAGTGGCCAACCCTCACGCACAAGGTATGTGCTTATGAGGGGAGGGGTTGAGACGCAGTCGCATTTTGCTTTGCATTATCTGATGTTTGGTCTCGCCTTTTCCCTTCCCCTACTGTGTTTTCTTCCAGCCCTTCTAGATCAGACCCTCAGATCATGGTCCAGAATGACAAAGACCTTGCCAGGCCACAACACCAGTCACCTTCAAGATCCAGATGAGACTCTACGTCTGGAAACCACCACCAGGGGAGACGCTCTCATTTCTCCTCCAGACACCGCTCCCACCGCCATGACAGCCGCTCTGATCGAAGAGCCTGCTGGGGATGTGGAACACGAGTTCCGGAGGGCAAGTCACTGTGTGACCGTTGCTATGCCCGTGCGGTCAGGGAAAAAGAGATGGAGAACCAGCATTTGGAATCTCTTGTTAAACGCGTGGTACAACAATCCCTGAAAGTTGGATTCTCCCCACACGCTGAGTCAGTCTACTACATTGTCTGGCCCCCCGGCTGACGAGGCCCGTGAAGACCCGGGCACTTCCCAGCCTTACGTGGCCTCTCTTGATTCCTCAGACGATGATCCTCAGGAAGAAGAGGAAATCGGAGGTTTTGACTTCAGTATGGTGTCACCATTAATTAAGGCAATCAAGGAAGCTCTTAAGTGGGAGGATCCCTTTACTCCCCCAGCCAAACAGAAGAAATTCTTCAAACACCTGGGGAAAGAACGTTCAAATTTTCCGCTCCTTTCTGAACTGAAAGATATCATAGATGAGGAATGGAGTAAGATGGACAGGAAGTCCTCTATGTCAAATAAAACCTCCAGATTATATCCCTTCAAGTCGGAAGAGGTGAAGTATCTGGAGAATGCTCCCCTTGTAGACGCAGCCTTAATGCGTCTGGCTAAGCATGTTACACTCCCCTTAGAAGATGTGGTGTCTTTCAAGGATGGTCTTGAGAGAAGGATTGACCAGGACTTGAAGAGGATTTACGGTCTGGCCGGCACGGCCTGTAAACCGGCCTTGGCCCTGGCAGCCATATCAAAGGCCATGGAGGCCTGGACGGAGAATGTGGATTCCTTCCTTAAGGGGGTTTCAGAGGAGCTAGCGGGGATTTCAGCAGCTGCAGAATTAAAGCTAGCGGCAGTCTTCCTAGGGGAGGCGTCCATCGATTTGATCCGCCTATTGGCACGGATTATGCTGTCGTCGGTCACGGCCAAATGGGCTTTATGGTTACGTCCTTGGCTTGCTGACCCGGTTTCCAAGCAAGCCTGGTGTAAAATTCCCTTTGAGGGATCTTCACTGTTTGGCAACAAACTAGACGATGCCATAACACGGGCCACGGGTGGCAAGTCAGGCTTCCTTCCCCAGGATAGGCGTCTTCTTGGTCGGAAGAAACCGCAGTTCAGAAGACGCTCTCCGGAGCGTTCTAGGGAAGCTCGCTCATACAAGCCCGGCAGGGACTTCAGAAAATATTGGAGCAGGGGTCAGACATCCTTTCGCAAGTCCGCTAAAGGCCAGGCATCCAGCGGTCATGAGCAGGCAAAGTCTTTTTGAGATTGCGCCCGCCCAGGCAGGTCGGGTAGGGGCACGGCTGCGCCTCTTCCGGCACGTCTGGGTGGCCTCGATCTCGGACTTTTGGGTAATAAAGACAGTCTCGACAGGTCACAGATGGACCTTCTCCAGTACTCCTCCCCCCAGATTTGTCTCCACTCTTCTGCCCTGGTCGGAAGATCAGAAACAAGTTCTGCTGTCCTATGTGGACCTTCTGAAATCTCAAGGAGCAGTGGTACATGTCCCAAGGGACAAATGGTTTCAGGGGGTACAGGGGGTCCCCTAGTTACAAAAATCCGACTTACAAACGACTCCTACTTACAAACTGAGGGAGACAACAGGAAGTGAGAGGAAATCTACCCCTAGGAAGGGAAATTCTCTCCTGTAAGAGCTATTTTGGGGAAAAGGTACCTCCACTGATGCTTTATCACCAATCCTTGTTTCCACAACAACCCAAAATTTTCAAAATCCAATTGTCATTGGGACAGAAAGTGCGGTGAAATCTTCTGAACAGGGGCACAGACAGCAAAACAAATGTTACAGGGGTGTTAACCCTTCCCTATACTTTCCAAAAAGCTTAAAAATAGTTTTTTTGACTGGAGCTATACTTAAAAAGTGTACCTGTTCCGACTTACAAACAGATTCAACTTAAGAACAAACCTACAGTCCCTAACTTGTTTGTAACCCGGGGACGCCCTGTATACTCCCCTCTCTTCTTAGTTCAAAAAAAGAGTGTCTCTTGGCTCCTGGTCATAGACCTGACCTACCTCAACGAGTTTATGGAGCAAGGGAAATTCAAGATGGAAACTCTGTCGACCATTCAGCAAGCTATACAGCCAGGCGATTGGATGGTTTCCATTGACTTGAAGGACGCTTATTTCCACGTCCCAGTAGAAGAGGGGTTTCACAAATATCTCTGTTTCCAAGTGGGGCAAGATTATCTGCAGTTTATCTGCCTCCCCTTCAGGCTGACAACGTCCCCCCGGGTCTTTTCAAAAATTCTCTTAACCACGGTAGCTCTCATAAGATTAAAGGGGGTATGTCTTTACCACTACCTCGACGACCTCCTGGTATTATCGCAAAGCAGGGAGCAGTTGCTGGCCCACCGGGAACAGGTGATCTCCACTCTGTCCAGCTTCGGGTGGCTCCTGAACTTAGCAAAGAGTCATCTAAAACCAGCTCAACGCCTAATATACCTAGGAGCTCAGTTGGACACCATGAGAAGCACCATTTCCCTTCCACTACAGAAAATCCCGGTTGTTCGGGACAGAATTTCTCGGGCTTTACATGCCCCATGCCTAAAAGCCTCTCAGTGCCTGGAGATCGTCAGCACGATGGTCTCTACGACCCCCATGGTCAAGTGGGCCTTGTGGAGATTACGTCCCTTCCAGTCAGGGTTCCTGCAGCAGTGGAGAACAGGGGACAAGAATCAAGTCATCCATGTGACATCGTAAATGAGGAACAGCCTCTTCTGGTGGCTTCAGCGTAAGAATCTCCTGGCATGTCACTCCATTGCCCCCCCATCTCCTGGATCACGGTCACGACCGATGCCAGCGGGACCGGTTGGGGAGCCCTCTGCAGTTCAGACCTTGCCCAGGGCAAGTGGGATTCCCACCTCCCCAACCCAGGTTCGAACGTGCTGGAACTTCGAGCGGCCTGGTGTGCACTACAGTCCTTCTCTCACCTTCTGAAAGGGGAGTCAGTGTTGTTAAGGATGGACAACATGACGGCGGTCGCCTACGTGAAGAGGCAAGGGTGTATCCAGAGTCCCACTCTCCTTCGGGAAGTCGAGCCCATTCTTTCAGAGGCACAGACGAACCTTTCCAATATCTCAGCAGTCTTTGTCCCAGGAGTCCAGGATACTCAAGCGGACTTCCTTTCACGTACCGAACTGGACAACAATGAGTGGTCCCTTCATATGAAGACGTTCAGATGGGTCTCGTCTCTAGGGATCGACCCCGAGGTAGATCTGTTCGCTTCCTGTTACAACTTCAAGCTGAAGAAGTTTTACTCCAGGGGCCATTGCAGCCAGGTCTTCGGGACAGACGCCCTGACGGATCTGTGGAGGTTCAGCAAGGCATATGCCTTTCCGCTGCTTCCAGTCATCATGAGATTCCTGCAGAGGCTCCGAATGGAGGCAGTCGAAGTGTTGACAATAGCTCCATACTGGCCGAATAGGCCTTGGTTCCCTCTCCTTGTCCAACTCAGCTTCAGGGACCCAGTGCCTCTCCCTCTCAGGCCGGACCTTCTTTCTCAGGGATCAGTCCTGCACCTGTGTCCGGCAGTGCTGAGACTGATGGTCTGGTTCTTGAGAGGGAGAGGCTAATCTCTCTTGGCTGCCCTCCTAGAGTAATCTCCACCCTCATGAGTTCAAGAAGATCTAGCACAAATAGGGTCTATGGTAGAATCTGGTCCAAATTCGTGGAATTTTGCTCTTCCAGCGGCAGGTCTTTTAGACACCCGGAGGTGCAAGATGTGCTCAGCTTCCTTCAAACAGGCCTAGATCTACCCTTATCCATCAGCTCGCTTAGGGTCCAGGTATCTGCACTGTCGGCCTTCTCCGGGTCCTCCTGGGCGGCTAATCCGTTAATCTGGCAATTTTTTCATGGAGCTTCAGGACTCAAGCCCCAAAGGAAATCCAGATTCCCCAAATGGGACCTTCCACTTGTCCTTGACTTAATTTCTGGACTCAGTACTACCGGGTCCTCCCCGCTCTCTATCAAGGACTTCTCAGCAAAAGTTGTCTTTCTAGTAGCTGTCACATCGGCTAAGAGGGTCTCTGAGATCGGTTCTCTGGGTTATAAAGAGCCCTTCCTGACATTCTTCCCGGACTATGTAGTTCTCATCCCTATGCTGGGTTCTAACCCAAAAGTGTCCTCGGTGTTCCACGATAATCAGGAGATTGTCCTACCTACGTTTAGGTCTCCGGGGTCCTTCGAGATTCATCCTCTGGATGTAGGGGAAGCAATTAAAGAATATCTGAAAGTGACTTCTCCCTTTAGACGTTCTGACCATCTCTTTGTGTTACACGCGGGCAACAATAAAGGGAAGAAAGCCTCGATTAGGACACTCGGTACTTGGATCGTAAAGACTATCCAACAAGCATACAGGGCTAAGGGCTTGGCTCCTCCAGAGGCGGTGACAGCTCACTCCATAGGGGAATGGCAGCTTCATGGGCGGCAGCTCGACACGTGGCCCCAGACACCATTTGCAAAGCGGCCTCGTGGGCCTCTATCAACACTTTCATGTCTCATTACTGTATAGGGCCTGCTTCATTGTATTCTGTAAATTTTGGTTTGAGAATCCTATCGGTTGATAGGACAAATTAAATTTATGTTTGATTCAGCATACCCACCCGTGTGGTTGGCTAGTTATTTCCCACACGTAGGCTGCCATGGAGTCTGTCAGGAAAAAGGAAAATTTATTGTCAAATACTTACCGTAATTTTCCTTTCCTGATGGACTCCATGGCAGATGGAGTTCCCACCCATTGGTCAAAGAGTAGCCTAGTTACGGAACACAGTAGCTAGTGGTGAGTACTCATTTATGGGAATGGGGTCCTATAGCATTGGAGAGGAGGCGGGGTTAACCCACACGTAGGCTGCCATGGAGTCCATCAAGAAAGGAAAATTACGGTAAGTATTTGACAATAAATTTTGCTTTTTTCTTCTTCACAGATGTGCGCTGATGAGGCTGCACTGATGAGCACTGATAAGCTGCATTGATGGGCACTGATAGGCTGTGCTGATGGGCATATATAGGCTGCACTGATGTGCACTGAAGAGGCTGCACTGATGGGTACTGATGAGGCTGCACTGATTAGGTGGCACTGATGGGCACTGATGACCAATGATGAGGCAGGACTAGGGATGAGCTTCATGTTCGAGTCGAACCCATGTTCGACTCGAACATCGGCTGTTCGGTCGTTCGCCGAATTGCGAACGATATGGGCCGTTCGCGCCAAATTCGTGTGGCGCGTCACGGCCCATAATTCACTGCGGCATCGCAGTGCATTGCTTGCTGATGATTGGCCAAGCATGCACTATGACCCACATGCTTGGCCAATCACAGCGCCGCCTGAACAGAGAGCCGTAATTGGCCAAAGCCAAGGAGGCTTTGGCCAATTATGGCTCAGGGGATTTAGTACACGCCCCACACTATATAAGGCCGCCTGCACGGCGGCCCTGTGTAGTGTGTGTTCCGGCGTTGAAAGAGATAGAGAGACAGTGTTTGATTTGAGTTAGATAGATTAGGCAGAACAGTCAGTCAGTTAGCTGCACTTACAGTGTATTGTGTGTATATATATGCATCCCAGGTGTTGCATATATATATATACACTGTACTCAGTTTAGCTAGATCCGTTCCTGTTATCTTCTAGACTATTTACATTTAGTGCAGTGCGTCCCGCTCACAGTGTTCAGCTAGATCCGTTCCTGTTATCTTCTAGACTATTTACATTTAGTGCAGTGCGTCCTGCTCACAGTGTTCAGCTAGATCCGTTCCTGTTATCTTCTAGACTATATACATTTAGTGCAGTGCGTCCTGCTCACAGTGTTCAGCTAGATCCGTTCCTGTTATCTTCTAGACTATTTACATTTAGTGCAGTGCGTCCTGCTCACAGTGTTCAGCTAGATCCGTTCCTGTTAAATTCTAGACTATTTAGATTTAGTGCAGTGCGTCCTGCTCACAGTGTTCAGCTAGATCCGTTCCTGTTATCTTCTAGACTATTTACATTTAGTGCAGTGCGTCCTGCTCACAGTGTTCAGCTAGATCCGTTCCTGTTATCTTCCTACTGACAGGCAGGCTTAACTTGTTACAGTATTAACACCTACCTAAAGAAAATTACTGGTGTTCTTAAGATCCTATTAGTACCACGGTCAGGCAGCTAGACTATTTACATTTAGTGCAGTGCGTCCTGCTCACAGTGTTCAGCTAGATCCGTTCCTGTTATCTTCTAGACTATTTACATTTAGTGCAGTGCGTCCTGCTCACAGTATTCAGCTAGATCCGTTCCTGTTAAATTCTAGACTATTTACATTTAGTGCAGTGCGTCCTGCTCACAGTGTTCAGCTAGATCTGTTCCTGTTATCTTCTAGACTATTTACATTTAGTGCAGTGCGTCCTGCTCACAGTGTTCAGCTAGATCCGTTCCTGTTATCTTCTAGACTATTTACATTTAGTGCAGTGCGTCCTGCTCACAGTGTTCAGCTAGATCCGTTCCTGTTATCTTCTAGACTATTTACATTTAGTGCAGTGCGTCCTGCTCACAGAGTTCAGCTAGATCCGTTCCTGTTATCTTCCTACTGACAGGCAGGCTTGTCTTGTTACAGTATTAACAGCTACCTAAAGAAAATTACTGGTGTTCTTTTGATCCTATTAGTACCACGGTCAGGCAGCTAGACTATTTACATTTAGTAAAGTGCGTCCTGCTCACAGTGTTCAGCTAGATCCGTTCCTGTTATCTTCTAGACTATTTACATTTAGTGCAGTGCGTCCTGCTCACAGTGTTCAGCTAGATCCGTTCCTGTTATCTTCCTACTGACAGGCAGGCTTGTCTTGTTACAGTATTAACAGCTACCTAAAGAAAATTACTGGTGTTCTTTTGATCCTATTAGTACCACGGTCAGGCAGCTAGACTATTAACATTTAGTGCAGTGCGTCCTGCTCACAGTGTTCAGCTAGATCCGTTCCTGTTATCTTCTAGACTATTTACATTTAGTGCAGTGCGTCCTGCTCACAGTGTTCAGCTAGATCCGTTCCTGTTATCTTCTAGGCTATTTACATTTAGTGCAGTGCGTCCTGCTCACAGTGTTCAGCTAGATCCGTTCCTGTTAAATTCTAGACTATTTACATTTAGTGCAGTGCGTCCTGCTCACAGTGTTCAGCTAGATCCGTTCCTGTTATCTTCTAGACTATTTACATTTAGTGCAGTGCGTCCTGCTCACAGTGTTCAGCTAGATCCGTTCCTGTTATCTTCCTACTGACAGGCAGGCTTGTCTTGTTACAGTATTTACAGCTACCTAAAGAAAATTACTGGTGTTCTTTTGATCCTATTAGTACCACGGTCAGGCAGCTAGACTATTTACATTAAGTACAGTGCGTCCTGCTAACAGTGTTCAGCTAGATCCGTTCCTGTTATCTTCCTACTGACAGGCAGGTTTGTCTTGTTACAGTATATAAAGCTACCTGAAGAAAATTACTGGTGTTCTTTTGATCCTATTAGTACCACGGTCAGGCAGCTAGACTATTTATATTTAGTGCAGTGCGTCCTGCTCACAGTGTTCAGCTAGATCCGTTCCTGTTATCTTCCTACTGACAGGCAGGCTTGTCTTGTTACAGTATTTACAGCTACCTGAAGAAAATTACTGGTGTTCTTTTGATCCTATTAGTACCACGGTCAGGCAGCTAGACTATTTACATTTAGTGCAGTGCGTCCTGCTCACAGTGTTCAGCTAGATCCGTTCCTGTTATCTTCCTACTGACAGGCAGGCTTGTCTTGTTAAAGTATTTACAGCTACCTAAAGAAAATTACTGGTGTTCTTTTGATCCTATTAGTACCACGGTCAGGCAGCTAGACTATTTACAGTTAGTGCAGTGCGTCCTGCTCACAGTGTTCAGCTAAACCTACAAGTTAGTGGGGTGCGTCCACCTCAGAGTGTTCAGCTAAAGCTACCTGTAGAAGGTTGGTGGTGTTCTCATACTACAGGCAGGCAGTTGATTTTGCTAGCTGCAGTATATATCTATCTATATATATATATATATATATATATATATATATATATATCTATCTATATATATATATATATATATATATATATATATATATATATATATATCCCAGCTTAGTGCAGCTACAGGCCATTAGTATGTCTGGAAGGCCAAGAAGGAGAGGCAGACAGTCACAAGCCAATAAGAGAGGGCAAGCAGGCTCTGTGTCTAGTGCTGGTCGTGGAGACGGTGCATCCTCATCAGCACGTGGCCATGGGACACGCTTGGCCTTTTTTTCGGCAGCTGGCCGCGTTGAGCCGCAACATGCGGAAGACTTGGTCGAGTGGATGACCAAGCCGTCCTCATCCTCCTCATCCTCTCTCACCCATGCCCAGGGTGCTTTGTCTGTCAAAGCAGCGGCCTCTTCCCTCGGCTCAATGTCATCAGTGACTCCTTCCCTAGCTCCACCATGTCCTCCTGAGGAGTCCCTCGAACTTTTTGACCACAGTGTTGGGTACATGCTCCAGGAGGATGCCCAGCGTTTGGAAGGCTCTGATGATGATACTGAGCTCGATGAAGGCAGTAACATGAGCACGGACAGAGGGGGTGCCCAAGAAGGACAGCAATCTGGCAGTCATGCTCCCCCTGCTGCAGCATACTGCCGGGTTTGCTCCAGTGATGAGGAGGGAGGGGATGATGAGGTCACTGACTCAACGTGGGTGCCTGATAGGAGAGAGGAGGAGGAGGAGGAGGAGGCGGCACATCACCAACGAGGCAGGATGCCCTCCAGGGGCCAGCCTAAGGGCAGCACATTGACTGCATCACATGTGCAGGGCGCTGCAGTCTCTGCGCGTTATTCAAAAAGTTCTTTGGTGTGGGCCTTTTTTGAGACGAGTGCATCAGATCGCACCGCTGCTATTTGCAACATATGTCTCAAGCGTATCTCACGTGGCCAAAACATCTCCCGCTTGGGTACCACATGCTTGACCAGACATATGTTGACCTACCATGCAGTTCGTTGGCAAGCGCATCTAAAAGACCCACACCAAAGAACAAAGAGGACCTCTCCTTGCTCCTCATCAGCTGAGATTTCCAACCCCTCTAGACCTTCAGTCCTTTCTGAGACCTGCACTGAGAGGAATGAAGGTGTAGAATTAGGTGTGTCACAGCCAAGTACTTGTGGGCAATCTGCTTTTGGTACACCGACGTCAGATTGTACCAGGCAAATTTCCCTGCCCCAGCTGCTGCACCGCCGAAAGAAGTTTGCTCCCAGCCATCCACATGCCCAGCGGTTGAATGCTAGCTTGGCAAAATTGCTGGCACTTCAACTGCTGCCTTTTCAGTTGGTAGACTCTGCCCCCTTCCGTGAGTTTGTGGAATGTGCGGTTCCTCAGTGGCAGGTACCCAAACACCACTTTTTCTCACGGAAGGCGATTCCGGCTCTCTACCGGCATGTGGAAGGCAATGTCCATGCCTCGCTGGACAGGGCGGTCAGCGGTAAGGTGCATATTACCGCTGACTCATGGTCCAGCAGGCATGGACAGGGACGTTACCTAAGTTTCACGGCGCATTGGGTGACTCTGCTGGCAGCTGGGAAGGATGCAGGACAAGGTGCAGTAGTGTTGGAGGTTGTTCCGCCACCACGCCTCCAAAATGCTAATGATTGTGACACACCTCTCTCCTCCACCCCCTCCTCTTCTTCTTCCTCCATGGCCTCTTCCTCGGAACCAGCGGTGCTCCGTAGTCGTTCAAGGGGCTACGCAAGTACGCAGGCCAAAAGATGCCATGCGGTGCTTGAGCTGGTGTGCTTGGGGGACAGGAGCCACACTGGGGCAGAGGTTCTGTCAGCTCTGCAGGGGCAGGTTCAGAGGTGGTTGACGCCACGCCAACTTAAGGCAGGAATGGTGGTTTGCGACAATGGCACCAACCTTCTCTCTGCCCTCCGACAGGGACAAATGACCCATGTGCCCTGTTTGGCTCACGTCCTTAACTTGGTGGTACAGCGGTTCTTGGGCAGGTACCCGGGCTTAAAGGGTGTCCTGAGGCAGGCCAGGAAAGTCTGTGTGCATTTCCGCCGGTCATATAATGCCAGTGCTCGGCTGACGGACCTCCAAAAGGAGTTTAACCTGCCCAAGAACCGCCTAATCTGCGACATGCCCACCAGGTGGAACTCAACGTTGGCCATGCTGCAGCGGCTGCACACGCAGCAGAGGGCCATCAATGAGTACCTGTGCGACTATGGCACCAGGACAGGATCAGGGGAGCTTGTTTTTTTTTCCCCACGCCAGTGGGCCATGATCAGGGATGCATGCACTGTCCTGTCACCATTTGAGGAGGCCACGAGGATGGTGAGCAGTGACAGTGCATGCATCAGTGACACTGTCCCCCTTGTCCACCTGTTGGAGCACACGCTGTGTGGAATAATGGACAGGGCACTTGAGGCAGAACAGAGGCAGGAAGAGGAGGACTTCCTTAGCTCTCAAGGCCCCCTTTATCCAGACAGTGTTCCTGCGTGCCCGCCGATCACACAGGAAGAGGACGAGGAGGAGGAGGAGGAGGAGGAGGAGGAAGATTGTGTCAGTATGGAGGTGGAGCCTGGCACTCAGCATCAGCAGCAGTCCTTAAGGGATCAGTCCCAAGAAACACATGGACTTGTACGTGGCTGGGAGGAGGTGGCTGCGGACCATGTCGTCCTTAGTGACCCAGAGGACTCTGGACCGAATGCCTCAGCAAACCTACGCTGCATGGCCTCCCTGATCCTGCAAAGCCTGCGTAAGGATCCTCGTATTCGTGGTATCAAGGAGAAGGACCAATACTGGCTGGCAACCCTCCTTGATCCACGTTACAAGGGTAAGGTTGCGGACCTTATCTTGCCATCGCAGAGGGAGCAGAGGATGAAACATCTTCGGGAGGCCTTGCAGAAAGGTCTGTGCAACGCGTTCCCAGAGACTGGGAGGTTACAAACTCCTGTTTCTGGACAACGTGTTGCTGAGGCTTCGGTCAGTCAAAGAAGGAGCAGTGGAGAAGGTGGCCGTCTGACCGATGCGTTCAGACAATTTTTTGGTCCGCAGCCCCAAGGTATGATCGGTTCCAGCAACCATCGCCAGCGTCTGTTTTACATGGTGCAGGAATACCTAGGGGCAAGATCAGACTTGGACACCTTTCCCACCGAAAATCCTCTGGGTTACTGGGTCTTGAGGATGGATCACTGGCCAGAGCTTGCACAGTATGCAATTGAGCTACTGGCCTGTCCTGCATCCAGCGTTCTTTCGGAACGCACATTTAGTGCTGCTGGAGGCGTGGTAACCGATCACAGGGTGCGTCTGTCCACCGACTCGGTCGATCGACTGACCTTCATAAAAATGAATCAGTCTTGGATCACCACCAGCTACCAAGCACCTGATGCTGATGTAACCGAATAATTTTTTTTGAAATCTCAGATCCCTTCAAAGACTGCCTATGCTGATGCTGAGTGACTATCCCTGAGAAATTATCCTCTTCCTCCTCAATCATCACGCTGATAGCTTGTAAGAACATTTTTGGTTCTGGGCGCCACCACCAGTGCCTAAGGCACAATTTTTCAGCCCCTGTTTAACAGGGGCATGTAATTACAATTTTTGATGCAATACTTTGCAGCAGGGCTCGTTTCTGCGTTACAACTAGAGTGACTGTGAGGGGTTGCAGTGTTGTGGCACCAGCACCAGTGCCTAAGGCCCAATTTTTCTGCCCCTGTCTAACAGGGGCGTGTAATTACAATTTTTGATGCAATACTTTGCAGCAGGGCTCGTTCCTGCATTCCAACTAGAGTGACTGTGAGGGGTTGCAGTGTTGTGGCACCAGCACCAGTGCCCAAGGCCCAATTTTTCTGCTCCTGTCTAACAGGGGCGTGTAATTACAATTTTTGATGCAATACTTTGCAGCAGGGCTCGTTCCTGCGTTCCAACTAGAGTGTCTGTAAGGGGTTGCAGTGTTGTGGCACCAGCACCAGTGCCTAAGGCCTAATTTTTCAGCTCCTGTTCAACAGGGGCATGTAATTACAATTCTTGATCTAATATTTCACAGCAGGGCCCTGCGAGGGCTTACAGTGTTGTGGCCACAGCAACACCTAAGGCCCAAATTTCTGCTGAGTATATAGGGCAGGACCCTACTTTCAAACATCTAACTTACAAACGACTCCTACTTGCAAACAGAAGGAGACAACAGGAAGTGAGATGAAATCTACCCCTAGGAAGGGAAATTCTCTCCTGTAAGAGTTAATATGGGAAAAAAAATTCTCCTTTCCACTGATGCTTTCCAATCCTTGTTCCACAAAAAAACCCAAATTTTCAAAAAACATTTTTCTAATATCTCAATTTGGTTAACAATTTTCTCGGTGTGCTGCTGTCTCATCCTTTTAGCCCTTGTCCCCTGTTGTATCAAAACACCCCTGGCAAAAGCCTTATGGGCGTTCCATAAGGAAAATGGGTTTGATACCGAGGGCTGGTTTAACACAAAAAATTCTTTAAGGTGCCGTTCAACATATGACCTAGTCGGACCATGCTGGAGAAGGCGAGAGTTAACTCTCCACACAAAAGTGTTCTTATGACTAGTAGGTCCTCCAATAACCAACTCCACTGGAGCGTGGTCCGACCATGTAATACTATGAATTTTAGCTGACTTACATTTGAACAACAATTGCTTATCTGCCAAAAAGAGATCTATCCTACTATAAGTTTTGTGACAGTGAGAAAAAAAGGAATAGTCCCTTTCGTTCGCATTTAAGCATCTCCAAGCGTCGAAAAGATCATATTTCCGTAGAATTGGTAACAGGGATGGTGGAAGTCTCTTGGATTTTGCTGTAGAGTCACTGGATGGATCAGGGGTAATATTAAAGTCACCACCGATTAGCAATGAGCCCTTTTGGATAGTTTGGATCTTCTTCATTAATTTATGGAAAAATTTGGATTGCTTGGCATTGGGAGCGTATAGGTTAACAAGTGTAGTTGTGTGGTTGTTGATTTCACACACTAGGATGATGAAACGTCCTTGAGGATCAATGACGCTTTTGTGTAGTTGGAAGGTCACCGTGTCCCTGATGGCGATCATCACCACTTTTGATTTATTTTCTGCATTCGCTAAGTAAATAAACGGGAATTTTGGGTGTGAACATTTTGGTGGAGCTGTGGATTGAAAGTGGGTCTCTTGGGTGCATAATATGTCGCAGTTCCTCTGTAGTGCCTCCCTCCACAGAGACCTACGCTTGGCTGGGTGGTTGAGACCTTTTGCATTAATAGTCAAAAGTTTTAGCGCCATGTGTTAAGGAAAAAAGGTGAGTGCATATGACGTTGAGTGAAGTTAAAGACGCTTACACTAGATGAGGTCGTTGACCGTAGGCTTTGTAGTTGGGATCGTTCCGGAGATTGTAGAGGTGTTGGTAGTGAGGCATATTTCTCTTCCATTTTCTGTGGAGATGTGGTATTTGTGCTGACTGAAAATAACAAAGCAAAAAAAAATTGTGCAAAAACATAAAGTCAATGAAACTTTGGCTTGGTGCCATTTAACATGAAAAGAAGATAGGTGTGACTGGTAGTCACTCATGTTGTAACTTGGGGTTATGTAGTCCTTAGACTTTTATGGACCGGAGATGTGACTCTCCTCAGCGGGAAAAGTGATAATTTGTACACCCACCTTAGGGTCAGATGTGCGATCGTGCGTTTTTACGATCAACTGTGCGCCATTCCGGTTCAGGTCTTGTGGAGGAATTTTTCTGGTGCTGGAATGGTTGAGGATCTGGGATTATCCCCCATGTGTTTAGCAAAGCCATACCCTTTGCTACTGAGTCAATTACGTATTCTTTATCCTCTCTTGAAACAATCAATTTAGTTGGGAACCCCCATTTGTACCCCAGTTTGTTGTTCCTGAGGGTTTTTGTTATGGTGTTTAGATTTCTGCGTTTCTGCAATGTGTACTGGGATAAATCGGCGTAGAATTGGAGATTAGCATAGGATACGGGAATTTGTTCTTTTTGTCTTGCTGCAGTCATAAGTCTATCTTTCGTGTGAAAGAAGTGAAGTCTCATGATGACATCACGTGGAATGTTTTCTGATAGAAAGGAAGGTTTGGGCAGTCTATGAATCCTGTCCACTGTAAAATCTAGTGCTGACATGTCCGGTAGTATTTTGGATAAGAGCTGGGACATGTAGTCCCTCAGATCGTGTTGTTTAACCGATTCAGGGATCCCCCTTATCTTCACATTGTTCCTCCTTGATCTATCCTCTATGTCCGCCATTTTGGCTTGCAGGCCTTCTATATCATCCTCTCTATCCTCATTGGCATCTACCAAATCGTTGATTGTAGTGGCGAACTCCGCCATTTTTTGTTCCACGTGTGTTACTTTGTCTGAGACCGATCGTATTTCAGTGCTAAACTTGTGCATACATGAAATCATATCAGCGTGGAGTGACCCCCTTAATGATACTAGCATCTCCTTCAGCATTGTATCTAGAACTGGCTGGCCGTTAGTGGGGAACGCATCTATGGAATCTGGAAGTTCCCTAGTGTCATCCCCTGATTCTGAAAGGTAGCTCACCTCATGGTTTGCATCCGCTGCATCCGCCTTGAATCTCGTCTTTTCAGGGCTTCCTGAGAACGGTGCAGATGGGGGAGATTGCGATCCTTTAGGTGGGCTGCCTCTTTTTTGTGATTTGTTCTGTTGTGGCCTGTTATTTTGGGCTGCTGCTGCTGGCGTGGATGAAGAGCCGGCGCCATTTTTCCGGGGCTCGAGGGGATAGAACTCCATCATTCGTTTCGGCCTGTTGTCCTCCTTCTTTCTGCGCGGCATTTTTGGGAATCGTTCCCCGGTCAAACGGGATCGGATTCGCCTTGTATGGAGAAGGTAAGCTGGGTCTGGTGGGTATATAGTAGCCGCTGATGTCCCGCTGGTACCGGAGCTTCGCTAGTGCGCGTCCATCTTGGTCTCCGGCTAGCTCCGCCCCCCCAAAAAACATTTTTCATTGGGACAAAAAGTGAGGTGAAATCTTCTGAAGAGGAGGAAAGACAGCAAAACAAATGTCACAGGGGTGATAACCCTTCCCTATGTTTTCCAAAAAGCTTAAAAAAGATTTTTTGGCTGGAGCTAAACACGTTAAAAATGTACCCGTTCAAAATTACAAAGAGATTCTACTTAACAACAAACCTACAGTCCCTGTCTTGTTTGCACCGCCTGTATACTGCTGTTCAGAGTATATAGGGCCTGGTGGCCCCACACCTTTCCTTATTTTAATTTGGGTGCGGGGTTCCCCTTAATATCCATACAAGACCCAAAGGGCCTGGTAATGGACTGGGGGGTACCCATGCCGTTTGTCTCACTGATTTTTATCCATATTGCCATGACCCGACATTACATTAAACCCGCAAGCAGTTTTAAATGAGATTTTTTCCTTTAAAAATGACATTTGGTGCAGGGACTGTTCTAAACACGGGAAACACGCGTCACTTTACAGGCATACTATAGACACCCCCCAGGTACGATATTTAAAGGAATATTTCACTTTTTTTTTTTTTTACTTTAAGCATCATTAAAATCACTGCTCCCGAAAAAACGGCCGATTTTAAAAGTTTTTTTTGCATTGATACATGTCCCCTGGGGTAGGACCCGGGTCCCCAAACCCTTTTTAGGACAATACCGTGCAAATTAGCCTTTAAAATGAGCACTTTTGATTTCGAACGTTCGAGTCCCATAGACGTCAATGGGGTTCTAACGTTCGTGCGAACTTTCGGTCCGTTCGCAGGTTCTGGTGCGGACCGAACCGGGGGGTGTTCAGCTCATCCCTAGGCAGGACTGATGGTCACTGATGGGCACTGATAAGTGGGACTTATGGGTACTGATGGGCACTGATGAGGCTACACTGATAAGGCGGCAGTGATGGGCACTGATATTCTGCACTGATGGGCACTGATATGCTGCACTGATGGACAGTGGTTGGCACTGATGACGCTGTACTGATAATCAGGGCACAGATAATCTGTGCCCTGATTCTCAATGTAAATGTCTGCTGTCACAGGAAAGCTGGTTATCGGCTTACCTTTCTTCACACAGTGGCAAAACCATCATTTGTTTAGATGGGGTCAGTTGTGATTGGACACAACTGATCACATGGTAAATGGTCCCTGTGATTGGCTCTTTATCTTGATCAAAAAGTGTGCCTGATGTGCGCCCTTGGGGCCCACAGGGGGGGCGGGGTTCTAGGAGCACATTAATAGACACCCTCCCAGAACTGGCATACCACGCTGTGGCTACATTTGGGCAATAGCGCAGTTGGAATATGGTTAACAACTTGCCAACCACCGCAGGACGATTTACATCGGCAGAATGGCATGGGCAGGCAAAAGGGCATACCCGTACATCCATTTGAATTTGCCGTTCAGCGGGCGCACGCCGTGGGAGCGTGCTTGCAGGTCCCGCAAACTCAATGTTCGCTGGCGGCCCGCAATTGCAGCGAGGAGAAGCAGAATGAGAAGATGTAAACAAGGCATTTCCCTGTTCTGCCTAGCAAAATGACAGGGATCTACTCCATTACTAGTATTAAAAAAAATTATAATAAAAATGCCATAAATATATCTCCTATTTTGTAGACTCTACAACTCTATAACTTTTTTTTTTTTATATATATATTTTTGGGGGATAGTTATTATAGCAAAAAGTAAAAAAAAATATTGCTCTGTAAAATTGTTGGTCTCTTTTTGATTATAGCGCAAAAAAGAAAAACCGCAGATGTGATCAAATACCACCAAAAGAAAGCCATTTGTGGGATACAACATCGCACAACCGCGCAATTGTCAGCTAAAGTGACGCAGTGCCGAATCACAAAAAGTGCTCCAGTCAGGAAGATAGTAAATCCTTCCAGGGCTGATGTGGTTAAACATGCTCATATACATAATTATTAGCACATTTTTTCCATAAAAGAGTAGCATTGGTGCTTGTGGTTCTTCCAACATGTGATTCTATTTTGCCTAGCATGACCAGGGTCAATGTTGATCTCAATCATGGATAACTAAATGTTGGTCCAACCACAGCTGAAACAGAGCATGCTGAGTGGTTCCTTCAACCTATGTGTCCTCCATTAACCACTTCAATACTGGGCACTTTCGCCCCTTTCCTTCCCAGGCCAATTTTCAGCTTTCAGCGCTCTTGCACTTTCAAGGTATTTGGTAGAAAGATCTGGATGCCGCACACTGGATAAAGTAGAAAACTTGTCTTTATTGTAGAGATAGGACCATCAAAAGTACAAGACAATCATGCAGGATGTACAGGAGCAGCTGACGCGTTTCACACTCGAAACTGAGTGCTTACTCATAGCTTGCACTTTCAATAAGAATTGCGCGGTCATGCAACACTGTACCCAAATTAAATTTTTAGCATTTTGTTCACACAAATAGAGCTTTTTTTGGTGGTATTTATTCACAAATCAGTTTTTTTATTTTTTGAGATATAAGCGAAAAAAAGAGCGGAAATTTTTAAAAAAAACAATATTTTCTACATCCCGTTTTAAAGAAATCCAATAACATCAAATTTTGCCATCAATTTAAGCCAAAATGTATTCTGCTACATGTCTTTGGTAAAAAAATCCTGTTAAGTGTATAATAATTGGTTTTTGTGATCATGGACATGTACGCAGATGATCATGTACAGATGTGCGCAGATGATCACAGACATATGTGTGCAGATGAACATTGGAACATATGATTTTACTGTTACATATGTGGGGGATAGGTGTTTTTACTGTGTAGGGATATGTGTATGAGGATAGTGTTTTGGGGACACTATTTTTGGGACATTGTGATTTTACATTGTGTGGGGACATGTGTGGGGACACTGGGCCAGTGATCAGTGTGTAAAAAGCTGTAAAAAACAGCTCATACTCACTGATCACTGGCTGGCTTCAGCAATCTGCTCTCCTCTCCTCACTGACAACTTCCGTGTGAGGAGAAGAGAGCCAAACACCTAGCAACCGGCTCTCTATTTACATCACATGACGGCTGTGATTGGACACAGATGTCATGTGATCAGGAGGGCCAATCACAGAGCCCTCCTGCCGATCGGAGATGCTCCATTTCCGGTTGACACGAGCGCATCAGGATCGCGCCGCTGTGCGGGCACGGGCACGCGTGATCCCCCTTCTTCTGAGGGATGTTCCTGAATGTCCACTCAGAAGGAGGAAGCACCCACCTGGCCGTATATGTGCAGTGGCTGGTGGGAGGTGGTTGAGTTACGGTAATATCCACTAATCTCACCATAGCCATTCTGTATGAAATCTGGAAAATACATATTCATATAAAGTTTAAGTAGGTTTGAGCGTGCCTTTTCTTTTTTAAACATCAAAGTTTATTGAAAGAAAAAAGAGAGTTTTTATACAAGTATGGAAATGATCCAGTTACAAACATGTGATATGACAGAACAAATGATCAGAGAGACAATATCAACTAATTCATTAGGTGGTAGGTTACAATAGCAATAACTGCCAAGTGAATCAAAGTACTGCATGGGGCATCCCATTTTTTTGCAAGATCCGCCACCTACGCCAAAGAACTTTTCCAACCTTATGTTCAGGAGAAAGAGGGGATAAAGTTGGGAATAGAAGAATAAAGAAGAAAGTGGAAAGGAGAAAGAGAGTGTATTAAGTTGCTTTACAGGGGTGCATCAAAAATTCTAAGCAAGCATTTAAAAATTCCAGGTATTCATCGACAGTGGTATGGTCATTTAACATTAGTATTCAGGGTAATCCAATATAGCATTATACACAATAAATCTTGAGTAAGAATTGTGAGAAATCCTGCATGTTTCAGTCACCCATGACAGTAGAGTTATAGGTATCTGAACCTCAATCCTGGCCCACCAATTCCTCGTAGGCTCAGGAGTTTCTGTAGACAAACCAGGGAGACCAAGTATTGTGATACCACTCTATAATCTCAGTAGATTGGGCTTTTTGTGTCTTCCATTTCACAGATGTAGGAGACCTTGTGCAACCAATCTTTTACTGTGGGAGTACTTGTTGATTTCCAGAAAAGCAGGATAAGAGAATTAGCCGCATTTATCAAATGTCTGGAGAGAGAATTTTTGTATTTCTTGAAAGGGAAATTTGAGATGTGTAGCAAACAACATGTAGCATCAAGCTTAAGTTTGGTCTTCGTGATTTGGTAAATGACGTTTCTAACCTGGGACCAGAATGGTAGAAGCACTTCACAGTGCCACCAGATGTGAAGCAAAGTACCTTTTTCCCCACCACACCTCCAGCAAGTGTCAGAAGTCAGGGGATACCATTTGTGTATTTTCTCTGGTGTGGCATACCAATGAGTCAGGATCTTATATGCAGTCTCCTGCATTCTCGTGCTAAGTGAGCATTTATGGGCTAATATACAGGCTCTCTCCCATTGGTTATCTGTGATTGGTGATCCCAATTCTTCAGACCATCTCTCTCTGAACCTATCTGTACCCGGCATCTCCAGACTTTGCAACCACATATAGGAGGTGGAAGTGGTTTTGTGTACATGGTCTCCATTGAAGCAGACCAAAAAATAGCCTCTGCGGATGGTGTTGTTGACGTAGCTGCACACTTGAAAGTACGACCACAGGGGCATGTGGGGCATTTTATTGTCAACTTTAAATTGGGTATAATCCTTCATTTTCTTATTGGTGTAGCAGTGTAATGTGAGAAGAGGCGTCTTTAAGTCCAATGGTCTCATTAAGTGATTCCCTACTCCTGGTGGAAAGTCTGGGTTGTTATGTAGCGGGGTAAGAGGACTCAGAGGTGTGGAGAATTTGGGATGTTTGGTAAGGCTGTGGAAAATGTCTAGGGAAGTACCTATGAGAGGATGTGTTTTCATGGAGTGGGGGTATTTTATTTTGGGTATCCAAGGAGAAAAGCAAAGGGGAACTGCACTCATGTCATTTTCTATTGAAACCCAATCTTTGAGCTTTGAGTGGCAGTGCCAGTCAACGATACGGGCTATGTGTGTGGCATGGTAGTAAGTTTTGAAATTGGGAATGCCTATACCGCCCAATATTTTGGGTCTTGTGAGAAGAGAAGATTTTATACGAGGTGACTTGAGGGCCCATATAAATTTCATCTGTATTGTATGGAGGGTTTTGAAAAAGCTCTGAGGTATTTTGATGGGCAGGGTGCGGAGTAAATATAAAATTTTTGGCAGGACAGTCATTTTACATATGGCTGCCCCGCCAAACCGTGAGAAGTATGCCGAATGCCAATCTTGTAGGTCTTTCCCTATCTCTTTAAGGAGAGGAGGAAAGTTGTGATCAAAGATCGATGAGAGTCTAGGGGTCAGTCAGACCCCAAGGTATTTAATGACCGATTTTACCCATGAAAAGAGGCTATTGTTCTGTGCTGTATTTAAATTGTTCTCAGATAACATAACATTCATAGCTTCGGATTTTGAATAGTTTATTTTGAGGTTGGAGATGTAACCATATAGAGAGAACTCTTTCATGAGAGAGGGAATGGAAACATGGGAGGTAGTCAGAAAAAATAGGAGATCGTCCGCATACGCAGCTACCTTGAATTCCTTTTCATTCATCTGAAAACCCCTAATAGAATCATTAGCAAGTATGTGCCCGATAAACGGTTCAAGCGATAGAATGAAGAGCAAGGGAGATAATGGACAGCCTTATCTCGTCCCGTTTTTTATTTTGACACTGTCCGACAACGTACCGTTTATCTTAAGTTTAGCTGAGGGGTTTTGGTATAAAGCTGAAATCCAGGTCAGCATGTGTGGGCCCAGACCCACATGTCTGCAAGTCTCCAACATGTAGTCCCAAGTTACTCGATCAAAGGCCTTCTCCACGTCTGTCGACAAGAGAAAGCCCTCGATCTTTCGCTGATGGGCGGCATAAATTCCAAGGACTTTGTAACATTGTCCCTGGCCTCCCTGCCAGGCATGAAACCTGCCTGGTCCAGGCCAACCAGGTCATGCAGTAAAGGTTTCAATCTGTTAGCAATGATTTTAGCCATGAGTTTGACATCCAAGTTCAGCAAGGATATCGGCCAATAACTTGTACAGTGCAACGGGTCCTTGCCAGGCTTGGGTATCACTGTTATATATGCCGATAGGAAATCGTTTGGTGTTGGTCTCTGCTTGGACAAAGAATTTAAAGCGTCCTTAAGGGGAGTGGTCAGTAAATCGGTAAATGTCTTATAGTAAATGGCACTGAATCCGTCAGGGCCGGGACTCTTGCCGGATTTCAAATCTTTAATGGCCAGTTTGAGTTCTGTGATGTCTATGGGGCTCTCTAGTTGGGAGATGTCATCTTCAGCAAGGGAGGGGAGCTTGGAGTCTCTCAGGTAACCTTTTATGGCCTGTGATCTGTTAGTTGAAACATCTGTCTATGTGTTAGAGCGGGAGATTGTACAGTGTAGTGTAGTACTCATGAAAATGCTGTGCTATCTTATCTGTGGCTCTGTCTATTTTACCCCCTTTGTTTTGGATGCCCGTGATATTGTATTGGGCTGCCTGACCCCTTAAGGCCTTAGCTAGTATCTTTCCAGATTTGTCACCGTGTTCGTAATATATCTTTTTCCTAAAGAAAAGGAATCACTTAGATTTAGCATCTAGAATCCCTTTAAGGGTTTTCCTAGATTCCAATAATGATGCCGCTGATTGGGTCCTGAGGGATTGTCAATGCAGAGACTCTAAGATACGAATTTTGTTAGTCAATTTGGTAATTTCGTTGTCTTGCTCTTTTTTTTACGCAAACCCATTTGGATTACCATTAGAGGGTCTATCTTGGGGTAGTGTTGTGCTTGAAAAAGTCAGTCAGCGAGGCGGTCAGTTTGGGTAGCAGGGTAGGGTCTGTGAGTAGGGAAGAATTTAGTCTCCAGATATTGGATTTGCCAGGGGGTTCTGAAGGGCTCAGGGCAATGGAGATTGGAGAGTGGTCTGAGAAGTCTGTAACCCTATGTTTGCTTTGGAGAGTATTTGGAAATACCCCTGTGAGATGAATAAGTAATCTATTCTTGCGTGTCAATTGTGTGGGATTGAATAAAAGGTGTAATCCTTATCCTCTGGGTGTAAAAAACGCCATGTGTTGATTAAATTAAGTGAATGTAAAAGGTTTTTTATTCTCTTTAAAATTCTGTAGGTGATATGTGTCTTTCCCGAGGAAGTGTCTTCTGTTGGGTTAAGGGGAATGTTGAAGTCCCCACCCAGGATCAAACATCCTGTACTAAAACTTGTCAGTTCTTTGATATTTTTTGGCAGAATGGAAGCTGTGCTGTGTTAGGGAAGTAAACGTTGGATAAAGTGAGGGTACCACCTCCACACATCCCCTTGAGAAAGATAAACCTACCCCCAGGGTCAACTAATTTACCTGAAATCTCAAACCTGGCATCTTTACTCACCAGGATCGAGACTCCTTTTGATTTGGAAGTGTCATTGGTGACATGGTGTGCCTCGGTAAAGTAAGGATCAGTGAGCCTGGGTACATGATTAGTCTTGAAATGTGTTTCTTGGAGAAATACAAAGCTGGGCCTACCTTTTTTTAATTCTCTTAAGAGAGTGGTTTGCTTCTCCGGAATATTCAGACCCTTGACGTTATGCGAGATTATTGTAGGACTGTGTCCCAGGTTAGTGTAGGCCATGGCGAAGGTCCAGAGAGAGATGTTGAAGTGCACCTGTAAATATCGCTCAAAAAGTTCTAATTAGTTACAGATGCACAAACAAGTGTAGCGCTTAAAGTATTAAATGCTTATAATGTTACATATGCATAACAAAAATTAAGAAAGAAAGAAAAGGAGTCTTTATCGATTCCTAGTGCACAAAATAAAGTCTCTGGTAGTCTTCAGATGTCACTTTGAATGCAAGAAGTTATTCATGATCCAATGATTACATGTAACATCCTAATCACCACGTGGATAACTCATGCGGAAAAGTGAGTGCCTACTCGCAATGTCAGCTTCACACAATGGGGAATCCGGAAACCACTGAGACTGCATACTGTCAACTTTCCCCCTTTACTTTCAGATTTCTTTCTCTCTAAGGGGTGTTGTATGGGATTAACACATAGGATTCGATATATTAGGCATTTGCACGAAATTTAACAAATGTAAGCAGGGTGTTGGAACGCACATAGATACATTATAATGAGGTTTGGTCCGCCATTTTGGCTGAACCCGGAAGTGCATGATAATTGTTGATACGAGCTGGATTCTCACCAAGGGGGCCACAGTATCTATATCAATGGACATGGCAGCAGTGGTTGAGCACCCCAGATGAAGTCTTGTAAGACAAAATGCGTCGGGAGCGCTTTTTCACTACAGAAATGTAAGCGTTTTACCTTTTTAATAAATTTGTTTTACAAACAGTATTATGCTATGTGGCCCCTTTTTATTTCATATGGGCTATTTCCCTGAGACGGTCCATTGGAGGGGTTGCCATCCATTGTAAAGAGGGTTCCCCCACAGTTCCGGACAATTTTGGAGTTCCGCTGTTATCCAGTTGAAAGGTCCCCCTTTTATTACCGGTGATACAAGATCTGTTGACTCATTGAGCATATGTTCTTATGAGTCCAACCCCTCTGGTAAGCCTTCATTCTTTCCGTGTGGAGGGTTCGTCACACTCACTTTTCCGCATGAGTTATCCACGTGGTGATTAGGATGTTGCATGTAATCATTGGATTATGAATAACTTCTCACATTCAAAGTGACATCTGAAGACTACCAGAGACTTTATTTTGTGCACTAGGAATCGATAAAGACTCCTTTTCTTTCTTTCTTAATTTTTGTTATGCATATGTAATATTATAAGCATTTAATACTTTAAGAGCTACACTTGTTTGTGCACTTGTTACTTTAGACAAATATCCTATTTGTGTGAGCTGCTGAGTTGTTAAGTAAGCGCAGGGTTAAACTTTTTCTTTTCTAATTAGTTACAGAGACAACTATAAATCCTTACCACTTTAAACACCCAAGTAAATATAGAAAAGGGTTTAGGAAGTTGTAGAAGGAGAATAAGTAAGAGAGATAAAGGAGGGGAGGATGATTCCCTCCCTCTTTAGACCTGTGTCACGTCCCAGAGGGTCAAAATTAGTGTGCACAGGTGGGTCCAGTGAAGCCCCACCCTCTACACTATTGTGGGGTCAAGGGAGACGCCCGATGAGAAAAAATAGCAACCACTATGCCAAGTTTAAATAAGCATGTATGTATGTATACACACGTATGAAACAAAGAAAATAACTAACCAAAAAAAAAGTGGCAACGGTCGGACCGTGGCCCAATTAAATCTTATGATATGTGCGCAATGGTCTAATCTGCACTGTTAAGTGAGTAAAGATGAACAGTAACTTACTTTGATAATGCTAAAGTGTAAACGAGTATAATGCTGTCCCAGGGCATGACCAGGGGGGGGCATTTAACTACTCCCCCCAATCCAGGCAGCCCTGCCCAGATGCTACATTCCAGAACATTCATTACAGCATGTTATGAACAATATGTTAACTGACTGTTGCTTAGCTAGTTATATCCCAACAGGGGCCCAGTGAAATAAAGTGAGTTTAGTAGTGGCCAGACACTTCCCAGCACACAACCAACTCATGTGAAAAGCCTGAAAAGGGAATCAATAGCAGGTTCAGGTGATCAGTTTATTCCTGCCTAAATCCCTCATGTAACCCTGAGCATATTATTGTTTAGCAATGCGTCTACCATATAAATGTAGGGTGTCTGGAAGTAAAGCCCATTAAAGTTCCAGGCAAAATAAAGGCAAAATAGAGAGTCTGGATAGCAGGCGTTTAAAGAGTCTCCATTAAGAGACCGCATAGCCTGCAGCCTGACTCAGCTCAGCTGTGAATAAGTTCCTCTGTGGAGTTGCCGACGCTGAGGGCATCCATGCTCAGTCAGATTCTAGTAGTGATCAAATATGTCAATTGCTCAGTGGATATAACATCTGAGGGTCAAATCACTTTTGCAGCCGTAACAATATTAAACATGCTGGAAACACAGATCTTCAAAGTACAAGTATGTTCCTGGAGGAATGTGGTCGGTTGCGTGGTGTGCCTGCCAACTGTGCATCATGGCGATGTTGCTTCTGCTTTTTGGAATAGTGTTTCTCTGGCAATGTCAAGGGAGAGTGAGGTGGGCTCCGATCCTTGGGCGGCAATGTGAACTCCTAGTACCACTCTGGTAAATCAGTCGGGGTGATTTGGAGAGTGTTTGCAGAACTCAGGAAGATTGTCGGGTGCTCGGAGGGTATGCTGTCTGCCGTTATGAGTGACTAGCAAGGGGAAGCGCCATGTGTAACGCAAGTCTTTCTCTCTTAGTTTGTCTAGGAGAGGTCGCAGGGCCCTGCGGTTTTTCAAGATGACCTAAAAGAGATCTTGAAACAATTTGATGTGATCCCCATTAAACACTATGCGTTCATTCCTTCGGGCCTTGAACATAATTTCCTCTTTGAGGGCAAAGTTTTGCAAACAGCAAATAATGTCCCTGGGGGGGCTGGGTGTCTGGGCCTCTGGCTCTCAGAGCCCTGTGTGCTCTAATGAATTCAATGGCTGTGTCTTCCGCCGTTCTAGGAGGCTGTTGAAGACTCTCTGTAAAACTGAAATGATTTGATCAGCCATGACAGACTCTGGTATACCGCGGACTCTAATATTATTGCGTCTCCTTCTGTTGTTGAGGTCTTCTATGTGCCTGTTCATGTCAATAAAATGCAGAGCATGAGAGGAGACAACTTTATCTAATCTGTCAATCACTTTGTCTCTGTGCTTCCCTGCTATCTCTACTGTGGCCATCTTTTCTTGCAGGACCAGGAAGCTAGTTTTGAGGTCTGTAATGGCAGCAGAAAATGAGGCTTTTATGTCAGCTGCAAAGCCTGACATGTCCTCATATGTGAGGGGTTGATCAGAACGGTTATTTCTCCTACCATTCTCCTCCGTTGCTGACTGTGAGTCTTCACTGTATTCCTCATCTGTGTGAGCCGGCGCCATCTTGCCCCCCGCCGTGACTTTCAGAACGGCAGCCTGATTCTTGAAAATATCGGAGATATTCCTCCCAGCCCCCTGGCAGCCATTGATCGATGAGAGCAGGTGTGATGAGAGTGCCGATTCTGTTTGTTCATCCTCAGATGATTAGTGCAGAAAGATAGGTTAGGGCCGTGTGTCCGGAGCTCCTCAGTTAAGCTGTCATCCTCACCGCGCCCAAGCCACACCCCCTGAGCGTACCTTTTCTAACATTAATTGGGTGCTAAGTTTATTGCTACCCCCCAGGAACTGCTTGGGTTCTCTGTTCTGCGCCTCAACTTCAAGAACAACTTTAGCCCCTCTGACACACTGGTTAAATGAACGTTACTCCAAGCATTTATTAGAACAAGAATATAGATACCTTTAACTTGGCTGTTTTTAAACAAATTAGCACCAGGAAATAAAAACATGACCGTTTAATGGTAAATTAACTCAATGTATTGGTACAGGTTAGATTAAATGTTTGAGTATAAATGACCAAACAGAAGGTAGGTTCAGACACAGTCTGCTAGAGAGTATAATTACCCACGCATTAGCAAAGTTAGCAAAAAACAGTGCATATAAGCATTAACTGCAATGTGCATATTAGTCTAGACCGCACTCTAGGATAATAGCTAGGATATGGTGCAATTCCCCTGAGAGGTACCTCTTAGTATAAGCAATAGGAGATGGTCTCTGTGTAGCAGCTGTAGAGGAACAGTCTTTAGTCTTAATTCTTCAGCCAGCTAGCATTGGGACCAGTTATATCATTGATGCACATGAGAAAAGTCCCAGTCCAGCCTGCAGGCAGCAATAAGGCTACTACATGGCTATATGGTCAGTTCCTAAAGAGCACAATCTCTCTGGCAGCAGATAGTAAATTCCCTTCAAGATACACAACTATTAGGTAATCACAGCGATTAACCCACTTTCTGCTCTGCACCCAGGTGACTCTGGCTGTTGGCACCACAAACTCCATATCCCACTCAGACAGCCATTATGCAGCAGTTATGGTGCACACTGGACAGTGATGTGTACTCTCAAGTTTCCATCACAGCAAAAGGAAGCTGTATCTTGTACAGATTAAGAAAAAGCAACTCTTTCCCCTTCTCCTGGCAATCTCTCTGGAAAATTCTGTTCAAAAGCTCTTGATGCATTTTTGTCCTCTGGACTACAGTTTCCACAGTACAGTGCTGCTTAACTCAGTCTAGTGAACTCTTCCTGTCCAGCAGCTCACTCCTCTTGCTGATATAACTGTTAACCAGTTCAGCACCACAGGGCAGCAGCTACAGTGTTACAAGCATCTGGCTACATACAGTTAACTTATCAAAATGTAAAGGCTGCGCTGCAATAAATGACATAAAACAAATGAAATAGTAAATGCATTTTGACAAATATCTATTTCTATGCGTGAATTATAGCAGTGATGACATGACCCACACAATAATAACCAAAAAATTAATAAACAACGTAAAGTCCAAACTGCAAAGTGCACAAAAGTGTATAGTTCATATAGAGGCAAGATTTATGCCAGGAAGAGAGTGGTGAACATCCGAATGGTGTATAGCATATGATTAAGTCACCCAGGGTTCAGTGATGATAGAAAAAACTCCTCCACCTATGTAGAAAGATGTCCCCTTACTGACTCCAAAGATCTCTTTTCGGGAGATCAAGCAGGCATATGGCTTTATAACCCCAGCCTCGGGTATGGACCCGGAAGGTGACACTCATAAACCTCTAGGATGGGAGTCCTCTGTGTGGCGAATGGTCACTCGATTGTCATGAAAAATAAGTGACAAAGGCTCCCATAGCGTAACAAGTTTAAACACTTTATTTAAAAAAAGTAAAAGAATCACACTCACATGGTAGTAGAAATAATAATCGCATATACAATTGCCGGCCGGCTGCACACTGCTGCCCGTGTCTTCCGGGATCAGCGAGGATCGTGGTGACGTCAGCACGTCGCTCCTCCCCCATAGAAAGATACATTTCCCCCAAAATTTATAGTCAGCTTGCTTAACACTTGCATTTTGTAGCTCCATACAGTCTATTGCCCAGTACCTTTTAGACAAGGGCCCATAAACAATTACAACAGCGTATCTATCTTTGTGCAGAAAAGTTTGAACCTTACAAATTAGAAAATTACAGTTAAATAATGATATAAGAGGGAATGAGCAATTTTTGCATAAATATTGTAATATGTTTACGATTAAAAAAAGTTTTTTTCATGTTAATCAGATAAATAGAAGGTATTATATGTTCCAGTTAGGAGGTGGAGCTCTAGCCCTAGCTCTATGTTTACTAGGCTAGCCTTTAGTTGTTATCTAAAACAAAGCCTGGTGTTTGTAGAGTTCAATAGCTCAAGTCAAACCAACTGACTAAAAACAATATACTTTTCTTTTTAATGCATAATTAAATCCAAGAACAAATAATAATATATTGCATCTTACCAGCCTAGATGTGGTGGCTGCAATTGTTTTCATTTTTTTAGGCTAAGAACATTTTTATCAAGTAAAATACCTGTTGATCTTGCATATTTTTTTTGTTCTTTCTGTGTAAACTACTAATTCAGTCATAAAACATGTCTGTCACTAATTTACATTGCGGACTTGACATCTGAGATGCTGAAAAAGACTGGTGAGCTACCAAGGACAGAGTAGTTAGCTAAAAGCTCATTTTGTTTATGTATGCCCCTCCCACAGCACTGGTTCCAAGTAATGTATTGACTTTGTTGTTCTCCTTTTACCTCTTCCCAATATATTCAATATTTTGCATAATGTGACATTCTATATATAAAATCCTTATTGAAATCTCTTTTATGTTTTGTTTATTTATATTTGTTTAGTTTCATTTCGATTCGTTATTTACATAAATTAGTTTGGTTAAATTTGTTAGACAAATTAAATATCAGAGATAGTGAAGGGGCTCTGATCCCAGCGCTCTAAAATGAATGAAATAATGTTGGTCTATGCACTTCAAGCTGCTATTATAAAAACAAGAAGAGATAAACAAGCAAATATATATACCCCTTTCTTTTAGAGAAAAGAGGAGGTATTAAACAGCGCTACAAGTGAATAAAATATTCACCAATATGATAAAACATATAGTGCATGAAAAAAATATTAGTATTAAATGGATAAAATAAATTGAACTATTTCCACTCTACTGGCAGACCACCTGTCAGTGGTGGGTCTGATATATCTGGTCTGGAACAACCGTATTGAATGTGCTGATTATACACAATCCTGATAACTACTAAAATGCTATTGAGCGTAGCAAAAAAAGTACATATTAAAATACAATGAACTAGGCAAAATAGATAATATGTAGAAGAGTCCAAAAAACTCAGTCAGCATGACAATAAATTATATAGAGAGGGTGATGTAACAAGTCCTTTGTGAAGAAGCAAAGTTCCATGCATACAGTCTATAGCAATTCAAGGCTTCAAAGTTTAACGGAGTGCTCAATCCTAGGGCTGCTACACCATCACCGGACCACCTCGTGATGTCCCTTTAGGGTATGTGCTTACCAGAGGTAACTGTAGCTTCCTAGTAGTAATCTGCTCCTCCGCCACTATATGGATCTGCTCTCACCAGCATAAAGTTTCTCAATGCCACAGACATGCCATATAGGAAAACAAAGGGAGGCTTTCCATAGTGTTACACCATTTATTAATAACAAATAAAACCCCCTCATACAAATTATGCTTACAAAAAAATATTGCAGCCTGTCACAGTGTCAGTGTCTCTCACCGCTGGTCAGAAGTTCGTAAGTTCCACCTGCCACGATGAGTCCCGGGATGACGCTGCCTGTGATTAGCTGGAAAGGGTCGCGTGGTCACGCCCTGATGAGTTTTGTCATTACGTCTTCAGAGGGCGTGTAAATAAATGTTTTTGAAATTAAGCTTTATTTAAAAACAGCTTGCTCCTTCAAAGTACAGGATATGGTATAGATGGTAATGCAATAACAATTGCGGATGAGTTTTAAAAGTCCGACATATTACCAGTAAATAAATGGCATACTATTCACTTAATCCTCCAAACTGCTAATGATCATACTGGCACAAATGAAAATACTTCAGTAGCATACTACTGGTTCAGTTTGTAGTCAATAGTGATCTTCCAGCAGCCTGGTCAAAAGGGAAAAATTTACCAGCAGGATGGTCAAAAAATAGAAACAGATACAAAATAAGAACAAAAAAATTATTATTATTTGACAAACTAATTATTGTAACTGACAAATTATTTTACACCTGCCAAGCCTAAGTTAGCATACTGAAAATGGGACTGCCAAATGTTGTTACGTGTTTAATGCTTTCTTAAACTACTTCAGCACCCCAATGGTGTAATAATAGAGGTGAAACTGGAAAAATGATAACGGTGGACTAGCCAAGGGGCAAACATTATTCCGTCCTCTCTAGATATGTGGTCCTCATATCTCAAAAAAAGGGTCATCAAGATTATAAAAGATCCTTCTACATTTAATAATTGCTTATAAAGCAATTAAGATCTAACTCTATGTTTAAACCATTAGGACTGAGTGTGTTGGTCAGAAATATCCACTGGGATTCACGCTTGGATATCTCTCTCACCATATTTGTGCCTCTCCATCTGGGGTGTATTTTATCAATACCCCAGAATTTGAGGCCGATAGGGTTTCTATCATGTTTTTCCCTGAAGTGTAAGGATACACTATGTTCTTTGTACCCTATTAAAATATGATAGATATGTTCCGACACCCTTTTGCCTAATGTTCTTTTGGTGCATCCAACATACATGAGGCCGCACGGACATTCTAAGGCATACACTACATGTGTAGATGCACAAATAAATTCTTTAATTTGAAATTGCTTGGCGTTGGCTGTCGATACAAAACTTGTCAGACTTGTGGTACTCACTATACCACTCAGCAAATAGCTTGGGGTGTCTACTTTCCAAAATGGGGTCATTTAGGGGTTTTTTTGCCACCTGGGCATTCAATGGCCTCCGAAACTGTGATAGGCAGTGAAGAGTGAAATCAAAAATTTACGCCCTTAGAAAGCCTGAAGGCGGTGCTTGGTTTTCGGGGTCCCGTGCGCGGCTAGGCTCTCAAAAAGTCCCACACATGTGGTATCCCCATACTCAGGAGAAGCAACAGAATGTATTTTGGGGTGTAATTTCACATATTCCCATGGCATGTTTTGAGCAATATATCATTTAGTGACAACTTTTTGTAAAAAAATGTTTTGTCATTATTCAATCACTTGGGACAAAAAAATAAATATTCAATGGGCTCAACATGCCTCTTAGCAAAAAAAAAAAAAAAAAGTTTGTCTCTTTCCCGCAACTTGTGTCACAATATAAAATATTCCATGGACTCGACATGCCTCTCAGCAAATAGCTTGGGGTGTCTACTTTCCAAAATGGGGTCATTTGGGGGGGGTTTGAACTGTCCTGGCATTTTATGCACAACATTTAGAAGCTTATGTCACACATTACCCACTCTTCTAACAACTTGAAGACAAAGCCCTTTCTGACACTTTTTGATTACATGAAAAATGATTTTTTTTTGCAAGAAAATTACTTTGAACCCCCAAACATTATATATTTTTTTAAAGCAAATGCCCTACAGATTAAAATGGTGGGTGTTTCATTTTTTTTCACACAGTATTTGCGCAGCGATTTTTCAAACGCATTTTTTGGGGGAAAAAACACACTTTTTAAAATTTTAATGCACTAAAACACACTATAATGCCCAAATGTTTGATGAAACAAAAAAGACGATCTTAGGCCGAGTACATGGATACCAAACATGACATGCTTTAAAATTGCGCACAAACGTGCAGTGGCGACAAACTAAATACATTTTTAAAAGCCTTTAAAAGCCTTTACAGGTTACCACTTTAGATTTACAGAGGAGGTCTACTGCTAAAATTACTGCCCTCGATCTGACCTTCACAGTGATACCTCACATGCATGGTGCAATTGCTGTTTACATTTGACGCCAGACCGATGCTTGCGTTCGCCTTAGCGCGAGAGCAAGGGGGACAGGGATGCTTTTTTTTTTTTTTTTTAAATCATTTTTATTGTTATCTCAGGGAATGTAAATTTCCCCTATGATAGCAATAGGTAGTGACAGGTACTCTTTTTTGAAAAAATTGGGGTCTATTAGACCCTAGATTTTTCCTCTGCCTTCAAAGCATCTGACCACACCAAGACTTGGTTGGTGCCGGTTTACATCCGGCGAAATCGAAGTCATAAAATGCTCATAGCTTCCGGTTTCTTAGGCCATAGAGATGTTTGGAGTCACTCTGGTCTCTGATCAGCTCTATGTTCGGCTGGCTGAATCACTGGCTGCATTCTCAGGTTCCCTGTTGAGACAGGAGAGCCAGAGAAAAACACGGAAGATGGTGGGGGGGGCATTCCCTCCCACTGCTTGTAAAAGCAGTCTAGAGGCTAATTAGCTACTAGGATTTCTTTTAAATGAAAGACGACCGCTGGCTGAAAAGAATGATACCAAGATGATACCTAAACCTGCAGGCATCATTCTGGTATAACCACTCAAAGTTGTGAATGGTGTACCTGAAGACAAAAAAATGGTTAACAATAAAGCACAGTAAACGGTAAAGTATAAAAAATTGCATACCTGAAAGCAAACATGATAAAACATAATAACAATGAAACACTGCAGAATAGAATACAGTAAAAAAGAGCAGAACAATAGCGAGAAGAGAGAGAGAGAGAGAGAGAGAGAGAGAGAGAGAGAGAGAGAGAGAGAGAGAGAGAGAGAGAGAGAGAGAGAGAGAGAGAGAGAGAGAGAGAGAGAGAGAGAGAGAGAGAGAGAGAGAGAGAGAGAGAGAGAGAGAGAGAGAGAGAGAGAGAGAGAGAGAGAGAGAGAGAGAGAGAGAGAGAGAGAGAGAGAGAGAGAGAGAGAGAGAGAGAGAGAGAGAGAGAGAGAGAGAGAGAGAGAGAGAGAGAGAGAGAGAGAGAGAGAGAGAGAGAGAACAATAAAACGACAACTATTTTTTTTATTTTATATTTTTGTTTGTGTTTTTTTTTTTTTGTAACTGTAACTTTTATAACTGTAACCGGTTCCAGGTTCGGGTCTCTCAAAATGTGATGGCATCTTGGGAGACCCTGTGAAAGTGTGTCCTAGTCTGTGCAATGCTGTACCCTACGCTAATACTCAACTAGTGAATGGTAGCGTTCAAAACATTCACCAATGCAAAGACCAGGATTGTCAGGACAGGAGGGACAATAATAGCGGGTGTCACGCCTATATCTGTGCTTGCTGCAGACACAACATCTTTTTTGAGGGGGTTTGTTGGGTAGGGGTACTCGGGAGGACATAAAGAAAATGCCTCTCATGCAGCCGACTGCATTTGGTTGGGGATGTGAATGGGGGAATTACGGGCGCTGCAGAAGCGGTGAGTTCCCAATTAGGATTGGTGAATGCAGCAGGAAGGGCATTATGGGCACGACGGGCCTGTGTTTGTCTTTTTGGTGGCAGCGGGACACTACTTGTGCTTGCCACCTCACCAGCTTGAACTGCACTTATGGGACTCACCACGTCACCAAGTGTTACTGCAGTGCTGGTTTGACTACGACCGGGGTGTACTAGGGCACTGGTGCTTGCCAGTTCACCAAAACGCTACCAAAAAAACTGTTAGCGATCGCAGGGATCAGGCCTGACTCTGCGAACGCTGCAGTTATGCGTTTAGTGTTTTGTAAGTGACAGTGATCGATCGATACTGCACTTGGGTGGGCCGGGCAGAGGGGCAAAACGCAGGTGCTAGCAGGTATCTGGGCTGATCCCACTAACACTGCGTTTTTGGGAACCCTAAACTGCTGGGGACGCTAGTATAGATCTGATCAGATATTGATCCGTTCAGATACTATACCACTAAGGGAGGTGTACGCTGCGTGCGTGGGTGTTAGCGGTACTGCCACTAACCTGATGCTGCCTGGGGCAGGTGCTTGCCAGTTCACCAAAACGTTACCAAAAAACTGTTAGTGATCGCAGGGATCAGGCCTGACTCTGCGAACGCTGCAGTTATGCATTTAGTGTTTTGTAAGTGACAGGGATCGATCGATACTGCCCTTGGGTGGGCTGGGCTGGGCCGGGCGGAGGGGCAAAATGCAGGTGCTAGCAGGTATCTGGGCTGATCCTGCTAACACTGCATTTTTGGGAACCCTAAACTGCTAGGGACGCCAGTATAGATCTGATCAGATCAGATATTGATCCGTTCAGATACTATACCACTAAGAGAGGTGTACGGTGCGTGCGTGGGTGTTAGTGGTACTGGCGCGAATCTGATGCTGCCTGGGGCTGGTGCTTGCCAGTTCACCAAAACGCTACCAAGAAAACTGTTAGCGATCGCAGGGATCAGGCCTGACTCTGCGAACGCTGCAGTTATGCGTTTAGTGTTTTGTAAGTGACAGTGATCGATCGATACTGCACTTGGGTGGGCTGGGCTGGGCAGGGCGGAGGGGCAAAAGCAGGTGCTAGCAGGTATCTGGGCTGACCCCACTAACACTGCGTTTTTGGTAACCCTAAACTGCTGGGGACGCTAGTATAGATCTGATCGGATCAGATATTGATGCGTTCAGATACTATACCACCAAGGGAGGCGTATGCTGCGTGCATAGGTGGTAGCGGTACTGGCGCTAATCTGACGCTGCCTGGGGCGACGCATATCACCGCCGGGTGATCAGGGGGCTAAACCTTTATTCGGTAATAAACAGCGAGTGCCCTGACACTATAAAAAATAAACGAACTAACCAACGTCACCTGTAACGGTTATACGGTGATCAGTGGTGAAAGGGTTAACTAGGGGGCACTCAAGGGGTTAAAACATTTATTAGATAGTATATGGGGGTCCCTGTCGCTATAAAACGCTGACGGCGAACCTAAATATTTACGTCCCTAACTAGCTTCACCAGTGACACTAATACAGCGATCAGAAAAATGATCGCTTAGTGACACTGGTGACAGGGGGTGATCAAGGGGTTAAAACTTTATTAGGGGGGTTAGGGGGGTACCCTAGACCTAAAGGGGGCTAGCACTAACTGCCCTACCACTTCTAACTGTCACAAACTGACACCATGCAGTAATCAGAAAAAACAAAAACAAAAAACACTGCTTGGTGTCAGTATGACGGGGGGGAGGGGTGATTGGGGGGTGTTCGGGGGTGATCGGGGGCGATCGGGGGGGATCGGGGGTGTAAAGTGTGCCTGGCATGTTCTACTGTGTGTGTGTGTGTTGGTGCACTCACATGTCTTCTCTCCTCGGCGCCGGAACGGAAACTGCCGAGCCGAGATGACATCATATCCTCTGCCTCTGTGTACTACACAGAGGCAGGGGATGATTGTCATTGGCTGGGAGCGATCGCGAGGGGGGGGCCACGATCGGATGGCCTCCCCCTCATCTCTAAACGCTCCCAAACAAAAGCCGACCACCGATGGCACCGGGGGGGAGTCCGATTGGACCCCCCGCCCGCGGGAAGGCAATTACATACCAGGTACGTGATTTTGCCTGCCCGTGCCATTGTGTTCATGTATATAGGCGTTAGGCGGTTGGCAAGTGGTTAAAGAATTTATTTTGTGTGCATCTACACATGTAGTGTACGCCTTAGAATGTCCGTATGGCCTCATGTATGTTTTAATGCACCGAAAGAACATTAGGCAAAAGGGTGTCGGAACATATCTATAATATTTTAATAGGGTACAAAGAACATAGTGTATCCTTACACTTCAGGGAAAAACATGATAGAAACCCTATCGGCCTCAAATTCTGGGGTATTGATAAAATACACCCCAGATGGAGAGGCGCAAATATGGTGAGAGAGATATCCAAGCGTGAATATCAGTGGATATTTCTGACCAACACACTCAGTCCTAATGGTTTAACCACTTCCCGCCCGGCCCATAGCAGATGACAGCCAGGCGGTGGTTCAGTTATCCTCAATGGGCATCATATGACGTCCAGCAGGATAACATGCTGCCACGCGCCAGTGGGGGTGCGCATCGTGGTGATCCATGGATCGGTGTGTCAGTCTGACACACCGCTACACCGATCTTGGTAAAGAGCCTCCAGCGGAGACCACGTGATCAGCCGTGTCCAATCACGGCTGATCACGATGTCAATAGGAAGACATCAAATGGGCACTGATTGGCACCATTATATAGCACTGATGCCCAGCAGTGCCACCCATCAGTGTCCATTGGTGCCACCTATCAGTGCCCATCAGTGCCCATCCGTGCCACCTATCAGTGCCACCAAAAAGTACCCATCAGTGCCACCCATAAGTACCCATCAATGCCACCTACAAATGCCCATCAGTGCCACCTATGAGTGCCCATCGGTGCCGCATACCAGTGCCACCTATCAGTGCCCATCAGTGACACCTATCAGTGCCCATCAGTGCCGCCTATCAGTGCTCATCATCAGTGCCACCTCATCAGTGCCACCTCATTGGTGCCACCTCATCGGTGCTCATCAGTGCCGCTGTATCAGTGCCCGTCAGTGCAGCCATATCAGTGCCCGTCATTGAAGAAGAAAACATACTCATTTCCATAAAATGTTAACAGAAACATAGAAAAACTTTTTTTTTTTCAAAATTTTCGGTCTTTTTTTATTTGTTGCACAAAAAATAAAAACCGCAGAGGTGATCAAATACCACCAAAAGAAATCCCTATTTGTGGGAACAAAATGATAAAAAAATTGTTTGGGTACAGTGTTGTATGACCGCGCAATTGTCATTCAAATTGCGACAGCGCTGAAAGCTGAAAATTGGTCTGGGCGGGAAGGTGTCTAAGTGCCTGGTATTGAAGTGGTTAAACATAGAGTTAGAACTTAATTGCTTTATAAGCAATTGATAAATGTAGAAGGATCTTTTATAATCTTGATGACCCTTTTTTGAGATATGGGGAACACATACCTAGAGAGGATGGAATAATGTTTGCCCCTTGGCTAGTCCACTGTTATCATTTTTCCAGTTTCACCCCTATTATTACACCATTGGGGTGCTGGAGTAGTTTAGGAAAGCAGTAAACACGTAACAACCTTTGTCAGTCCCATTTTCAGTATGCTAACTTAGGCTTGGCAGGTGTAAAATAATTTGTCAGTTACAATAATTTGTTTGTCAAATAATAATAATGTTTTTGTTGTTATTTTGTATCTGTTTCTATTTTTTGACCATCCTGCTGGTAAATTTTTCCCCATTGACCAGGCTGCTGGAAGATCACTACTGACTACGAACTGAACCAGTAGCATGCTACTGAAGTTTTTTCAGTTGTGCCAGTATGATCATTAGCAGTTTGGAGGATTAAGTGAATAGTATGCCATTTATTTACTGGTACTATGTCGGACTTTTAAAACTCATCCGCTATTGTTATTGCATTACCATCTATACCATATCCCGTACTTTGAAGGAGCAAGCTGTTTGTAAAAAAAAGCTTAATTTCAAAAACATTTATTTACATAATGGTACATATATTTAAATGTTTATCTTTCCAGTAGTATAGTAATTTAAGATGTTTTTAATACAAAATGTTTTATGTTAACCAGTCTTCGAATTATAGGACTGATAGGTGAGAGAACCACCGAGGGATGGGATGCTGAGCATCGGCTCCGTATCACACTCAGAGGGGTGGGTCGGAATCAGATGACGCCCGAGATGACGGTGTTGAGTGATCCTGTCACTCAGACTATATAATACAGACGGATGTGTTGCGTGGCCACGCCCTCTGAAGACATAATGATGAAACGCATCAGGGCGTGACCACACAACCCTTTCCAGCTAATCGCAGGCAGCGTCATCCCGGGACTCATCGTGGCAGGTGGAACTTATGAACTTCCGACCAACGGTGAGAGACACTGACACTGTGACAGGCTGCAATCTTAACACTTGGATTTTGTAAGCATAATTTGTATGAGGGGGAGGTGTAGTGAGGAGAAGGAGAAAATCCACGTTCAGAAGGCAATGCATCTGCGAAGCAGATGCATTCCCATAGAAGATAAGGGGCTCGTAATTCGCACCGCAATGCCCAGAAAATGCACACGTTTTTTGTGCAATGCGCAGTGCGAATGCAACACACATATGTGAACCAGATGCATTCATATGAATGTATTTTAAAATGTCCTGCAAATTAGATGCGGTGTAAGCCGCATCTAATTCGCATAGGTGTGAACGGGGGCTAAAAGAAAGGAGTATATATATTTGCTTGGTTAAATTTGTTAATTCATTTTCGGAATTCGTATTCGAATAGATTCAAATCTTCGGAAATCAAATTTGAAACAATTTAAATCATTTTCATTTTCAAATCAATTTAGAATACTTTTAGAATCAATTTTAAATTGTTTTTGAATTCGAATTATTTTCAAATTCAAATTTGCATAGTTTTATAATTCAAATCGTTTTCAAATTTTCAAAGAGAGTAACATAGAATAGAAATTAAAGGTATAGACTAGAAAAAAAATAGAATAGAAATGCAATTAACAGATACAAGAATAGGACATAATAGAGTAAAACAGAACAAAATTAAATAGAAAATAAAAGAACACAATAGAATGGAATAGAATAGAAACAAATAGAATAGAATATAAAAAATAGAATATAACCATCTTCTGAAATTCAAATAGAAAAGAATAGAATAGAAAAGAATATAATTAAAAAAACAATAGAATAGAATATAAATAATATAACAATTTCCCAAAATTCTAATAGAATCAATTTTAATAGAATAGAAAATAACAGCATAGTATAGAAAAAAACAACAGAATAGAGTAAAATAGAATAGAATAGAAAGAATATAATAATGTTCTTATTCTAATCTATTCTTTAATATTATATTCAAATTCAAATTTATTCTATTTGAATTTTAGGAAATGGTTATATTCTTTCTATTCTATGCTATTATTTTTTTAAATTCAATTAAAAAATTGAATTTATTCTACGTGTTTATTCTATTCTTTTGTATTACATTCTTTTATGTTCTATTCTATGCTATCTTAGTCTATTCTATTCTATTATTTTCTATTAATTTCAAATTTATTCTATTCAAAATTTAAATTTTGGAAGATGGTTATATTCTTTATATTCTATTCTATTCTATCCTATTATTTTTTTCTTTACTATAATGTTATTTTCTATTCTTTTCTAATCTATTATTTTCAATGCTATTTATATTCGAATTGATTCTATTTGAATTTTGGGAAATGGTTATAGTCTTTCTATTCTATTATTTTTTGAATTCTATTATTTTCTATTCTATTATAGTCTATTTTTTCTATTATTTTTTTCTATTCTATTCTTTTCTTTTCTTTTTTATGTATTCAATTTTTTTTTTGAAATTCGAATTTCGTTCATTTTGTTCTGATTTACTCTATTATATTCTATTCCTTTTTTTCTGTTATATTCTTTTCTTTTTAATTCTTTTCTATTATATTCCTTTATTTTCTATTCTATTTGATTCTCTTTGGAAATGGAAAACTTTTTGAATTTGAAAACTATTTGAAATGATTTGAATTTGAATTTTGGCTGAATTTTTTTTTGTTATTTCGGATTTTTTTAAATCCTGTACTATTGTAATTTGGAAATTCAAATACATCCAATTTTCCAAAAAACAAAAATTTGTCCAAATTTAAATTTGGAATGAAACAAACTCGCACATGTTTAATACATACAGTATCTCACAAAAGTGAGTACACTCCTTACATTTTTGTAAATATTTTATTATATCTTTTCATGTGACAACCCTGAAGAAAATATACAATGTAAAGTAGTGAGTGTACAGCTTGTATAACAGTGTAAAGTTGCTGTCCCCTCAAAATAACTCAACACACAGCCATTAATGTCTAAACCGCTGGCAACAAAAGTGAGTACACCCCTAAGTGAAAATGTCCAAATTGGGCCCAATTATCCATTTTCCCTCCCCGGTGTCATGCGACTCATTAGTGTTACAAGGTCTCAGGTGTGAATGGGGAGCAGGTGTGTTAAATTTGGTGTTATCACAGCACATGCACGGAAGCTCCCAAGACGGTCATTTAGCAGCTGCTACAGCCTCCAGAACACCCTCCTAACCACCACACCGGGACAAAACACCGTGCGGATGATCTCGGCATCAGCCAGGAAAAACCTATCCCACCTGATGACTTCCACCGCCGACCCACTCAGCTATGACAATATGGCAGCTGCTCCATGAGGGAGAAACACAGATGCTGAGGCGGAAGGCTCCATTGCTGACCAGGACACAGCTTCTCTATCCTCATCAGGTGCAGCAAAATCCCCACTAATGATGCCACCCTCCTCTACATCCACTGAATCGATGACAGAATTCCCCACTACCCCTATGCAGGACCCCATCTCGGCCTACTCTTCTGTGAGGGAGAAGCATGTGACACTGCCCCAGCACCCACTGACTTTCCATCTATGATGCATGCTTTCTCACAGATGCTATCCAGAAACTTTGTACTGCATGCTGCCTAAATCACATCATTCATGCAGACCTGCAGAAATTGGGGATGAGGATTGAAGTGATAGAAAAGAAAGCAGACCAATCTGTTGCCAGGATAAACCAAAATTCAGCCAGACTCCAAGACATGCAGGACCAACTAGAGACTGCACTATCAAAGATCGAGGACCTTGAGAAGAGGTTGAGACGATACAACTTTAGGATAAGGGGGCTCCCCAAATCAATGAAAGAAGTCCAGCCAGCAGTTAAGGCACTTATTAAAGGGCTCATTCCAGATATTACTGAATATCACATGGAACTCGACAGAGTGTATAGAGCATTACAGCCCCCGCGTTCAGATGGGCTTCCCAGGGACATTATAGTGAAACCTCGTTTTTTATTCAGTGAAGGAGGAGGTGATGAGGAAATCGAGAGGGGACAAAGCCCTAATATACAAGGTCATGCAGTTCAGGTTTTTGCCGACCTCTCACCTTACACAGTGCAAAAATGAAGAGCACTTAAACCTCTACTTCAAATCCTAACACTGAAGAAGAAATCGTATAGATGTTCTTTTCCTCTCCGCCTGAACTTTTCATATCACAACAAAGAATATGGCTTCTCTTCTTTTGTGGAGGGTGAACGTCTACTTCTCCACCTACAGTAGGCCTACTCTCCCAGGAACTTCTCCCCCTCACCTAACAAGGGTCACTCCTTGTCATCGAAACAACCACCTCCTGCAAGCCCCCTGCAACCCACCTGGTGGACGCAACACTCCAAGAGGCCCAAAGAGACACTACCGACATGATCTGACTGTCCGTCCTAGTAAACCAGGGCCCTGGTTTGTAAGCTTCTCACAATAGTTCTAACCAATAGTTCTGGGCCTTACTCCAAGTCTCCCCTACTGAGGTTTTACCCCCAGTTCCTACCTCCCCAGAATATTAGCCCTAGCAGCATTCAATCACTCCCCCCTCACAGTTGTATGCAGGATGGAAAAGTTGGGCTCCCCACTAGGGATGAGCTTCGAGTTCGAGTCGAACTCATGTTCGAGTCGAACATTGGCTGTTCGTAAGTTCGCCGAACAGCGAACAATTTGGGGTGTTCGCGGCAAATTCGAATGCCACGGAACACCCTTTAAAAGTCTATAGGAGAAATCAAAAGTGCTAATTTTAAAGGCTTATATGCAATTTATTGTCATAAAAAGTGTTTGGGGACCCAGATCCTGCCCCAGGGGACATGGATCAAAGCAAAAAAAAGTTTTAAAAACGGCCGTTTTTTAAGGAGCAGTGATTTTAATAATGCTTAAAGTCAAACAATAAAAGTGTAATATCCCTTTAAATTTCGTAGCTGGGGGGTGTCTATAGTATGCCTGTAAAGGGGCGCATGTTTCCCGTGTTTAGAACAGTCTGACAGCAAAATGACATTTCGAAGGAAAAAACCCATTTAAAACTACTTGCGGCTATTGCATTGCCGACAATACACATAGAAGTTCATTGATAAAAACTGCATGGGAATTCCCCACAGGGGAACCCCGAACCAAAATTAAAAAAAAAAAATGACGTGGGAGTCCCCCTAAATTCCATACCAGGCCCTTCAGTTCTGGTATGGATATTAAGGGGAACCCCGGGCAAAATTAAAAAAAAAATGACCTGGGGTTCCCCCTAAATTTCATACTAAATTTCATTGTTTAAGAACTGTCAGACGAGGAGACGCCGTCACACAGCGGGAGCCTCCCTCCATGCCAGCATGGGTGCGGAGCGGCCCGGAGAAGAAAATGAAGAAGAGAAGAAGAGAAGAAGGAAGAAGAGAAGAAGATGAAGAAGAAGATGAAGAGAAGAGCGGGAGCCTTCCCCCATGCCATGGGTGCGGAGCGGCCCGAGGAGAAGAAGATAGAAGAGGCCGCGGGGGAGATGCTGGACGAGAACGCCGGAGGAAGAACCAGAAGAACCAGAAGATGAAGGAAGATAGAAGAAAGAAGAAGCATTTCAATAAAGGAATTGTCAAAAACTGTCTCTTGTCATTTTTAAAATTTTTGACAGTTTTTTAGTGAAATGGTAGGGGTAAGGCTTCCAGATTCCGATAAGCCCCCCACCCACAGACCCCCACAACCACCGGCCAGGGTTGTGGGGATGAGGCCCTTGTCCTCATCAACATGGGGACAAGGTGTTTTGGGGGGCTCCCCCTAAGCACCCTCCCAATGTTGAGGGCATGTGGCCTGGTACGGTTCAGGCGGGGGGGCGCACTCTCGTCCCCCCCTCTTTTCCTGCGGCCTGCCAGGTTGCATGCTCGGATAAGGGTCTGGTATGGATTCTTGGGGGGACCCCATGCCGTTTTTTTTTTTTTTTTGGCTCGGGGTTCCCCTTAAAATCCATACCAGACCTAAAGGGTCTGGTATGGAATTTAGGGGGAACCCCACGTCATTTTTAAAAAAAAATTTGGCCGGGGTTCCCCTTAATATCCATACAAGACCAGAAGGGCCTGGTATGGAATTTAGGGGGACTCCCACGTCAGTTTTTTTTTTTATTTTGGTTCGGGGTTCCCCTGTGGGGAATTCCCATGCCGTTTTTATCAATGAACTTCTATGTGTATTGTCGGCAATGCAATAGCCGCGAGTAGTTTTAAATGGGTTTTTTTCCTTCGAAATGTCATTTTGCTGTCAGACTGTTCTAAACATGGGAAACATGCGCCCCTTTACAGGCATACTATAGACACCCCCCAGCTACGAAATTTAAAGGGATATTACACTTTTATTGTTTGACTTTAAGCATTAATAAAATCACTGCTCCTGAAAAAACGGCCGTTTTTAAAACTTTTTTTTGCATTGATCCATGTCCCCTGGGGCAGGACCCAGGTCCCCAAACACTTTTTATGACAATAACTTGCCTATAAGCCTTTAAAATTAGCACTTTTGATTATTCATGTTCGTGTCCCATAGACTTTAACTGTGTTCGCGTGTTCGAACAAACTTTTTTCCTGTTTGCATGTTCTGGTGCGAACCGAACAGGGGGGTGTTCGGCTCATCTCTACTCCCCACCTCTGGTGGACGGATGGGGAAGAGGAGACCAGTCACTTGGCCCAATTGTATGACCCAGTTGGTCAATAGTTATGGTATTCATCAACAGTCTAGGTGACTCTCCTGTAATAGAAGTTTTTTTTCCCTTAAAGCTTTTAATGTACTTTAATGCTTTCATTGCGAATTTGCCTACCTCAAAACCCACAGCTCTTATACAGCCCCACAGGCAAGTCGGGAGGCTTTGACCTCAACCACACAGTTGTAATGGGCACACCCCCAAATGGGCTTTGAGGTTACTTACTTCCCCTACTCGGATCCAGTCTCACCCAAAGTCCTCTGTACAACAATGGTGGACACTCGGGAGGGGGACCAGTCCGGGGGGGACCGGTGTGGGATTATGATTCCAAAATTACCAATTTCAATGGTGTTCTGTTCATCTTATAATGTTACTGTTTTTATTTTTTAGTGGTAGGTGGACCCCAGTGTGCCTCCACCAGTCTCCGAAGGCAACTAGTTTGTCTCTCAGCGACGTTTCAGAGCCCCAGATTCAGGGTACTCCAGATCTTTAAGGTTAAGGGGTGGGCACTGGCGGGTCCACTCCTACCCTGGGGAGGGCGGGGTCCAGAGGGCCCCCTATTTCTTTCTCTTTTTAGCCGAAATCCCAAATGGTTCAAGCTCACTTACGCAATCTTCTCTTTTCTGCTCCCTTGTTTTCTTACTTCTCTGTTTTCTCCCTCACTTATTCCAGGTTCTCCATGTATTTCCAGTCTCTTCAGTCTGGATGTGTGCAGTCTAAATCCCTGCTTTTAACGCATACTGTTAGATAGGTTTATTTGGTTGTCTGTGGGCTGGTCAGTGAAGCTTGTTTTTTCCTTGGATTTATCCTTGGCCTTGTTTATAACTCTTCAATCTGGAGCCTGGACACTGATTCTACTGACGAAATGGTCACCCCTTTGGACTCATCACCAGGAGGAGGTAGGTTATGCAATATCTCTGAGAAGTCTCTCCCTCTGATCCATATCTAACACAAATCCCCCAACCCCCACTTTCAAAATTATCACACACAACACTCAGGGACTCAACTCCTCTATTAAACGCCGAAAACTATTCCAACTGTACCATACCATGCACTCCGACATCCTATTATTACAAGAAACACACTTTCCTGCCACCTATAGGCCCGCTTTTTACATCAGCGCTACCCACAATTCTTCCTCGCAGACAACAAAACAAAAGGAGTGGCCATTTGCTTTGCCAAACACATCAACTTCGTCCAGTCGGAGATAGTCTCAGATCTCCTAGGTCGCTATATCTTAGTATCAGACACCATTGATGGGGAGACCTACACATTTGGTACTACGCCTCCAACAAGGGCCAAGGACAATTTTTGTGAACAAGGGAATGGTCTTCATGTGAGGAGACTCCAATGCTGATTTGGACTTCTCCCTGGACAAAACGGTGGCAGGGAAACCCAAACCCAAACCTCGAAACAGTGCGTAACAATTTCTCACCTGCTACATTCGGTAGAGTTGGTGGACATTTGAAGAGAGATCAACCCCCACGTGAAAGATTACACCCATTTCTCAGCACCCCACAATTCCTATGCCAGGATAGAACAACAGTCTACAACAGTCTACAACAATCCCATCGACCCTAAGATCTAAAATTGTGGACACCCCTCTCTCAAAACACTATTTTATATCCCTAGTCACACATCGGACATCAGGAACCTCGGGTCCTTTCAGATGGCGTCTCAACGAGGCCCTTCTGAGTGACCCAATACAATGTACACTTCTAGAACCGGCCATAAAAGAGTACTTCCTTGAAAATGACCAGACGTGTCCCCAACCACCCTATGGGCTGCTCACAAAACAGTTCTCAGGGAAAAGCTCATCCAGCTCTCCTCTAAAATCAAGAAGGAGAACAGGGCAGACTTACAAAAATGAACGGAAGAATACCAATCTCTAGCTAAAGCCCACAAACAAAACCCTACTCCTGAGACAATAGCACAGCTTGATATAGCCCGAACCCACCTCAACATATCCCTCACTACAGCGGCAGAGAAACACCTCAGATGGACCAGGGCTACATTTTTTCCCAAAAAGACAGAATTGGCTCCAGACTAGCCACAAAACTAAGCCCCAAACAACGCACGTTAGCTTTCCCCAAAATTCGATCCCCTTCCGGGGACCTGATCCGGAAGCCAACCAAAATAGTGGATACCTTCAGTTTTACTCAGACCTTTACAAAACCAATCCCCCCGCCTTCTCCTACACTCAAGAGTACCTTCCTCAATAATCTCCCTATCCCCACAATAGCCCAAAACCACAGGGATCTCTTAGAAGACCCTTTACCTCTGAGGAGGTTTTAGACAGCAATAAATCCCTCAAACTAGGCTCCTCCTCTGGGCCTAACAGCTTCTCAACAGGATATTACAAAAAGTTTGGTCCCTGCCTGTCACCTTTTCTGACGCGGTTCTTCAACTCTCTCAGGGATGAAGCCCCCATAGGAAAAGATCTTAATTCTGCATATATCTCTGTCATCCCCAAACCAGGGAAAGACCCGAGCGAGGTGGGTAACTATCATCTGATCTCGCTCAATAATAACGATATTGACTAAAATATTGGCTAACATACTGAGTTTTTTAGCTTTGTACATACACAGAGATCAAGTGGACTTCATCCCTGGGAGACAGGGCCCAGATCAGATTAGGAGAGCGGTAGATGTTATATCATTGCTCAACTCCCACTGACCCCCTCAGAGAGGATTCCTCAATAGACTTTCACAAGGCCTTTGATTCAGTAGCCTGGCCCTATATTTATGAAATACTGGGGAGATGGGGGTTTGGGCCAAACTTCTAATGCCGCGTACACACGGTCGGACTTTCCAGCATACTTGGTCCGGCGGACCAGAGTGTGCCGGACAATCCACCCGTGTGTAGGCGCCGGTGGACTTTTCCGGCCGACTTTTTCCCAAAAGCTCGCCGGACCTAGATTTGAAACAAGATTTAAATCTTTCCGTCGGACTCAGTTTCTGGTGGAAAGTCCGCTCGTCTGTGTGCTGGTCCGACGGAAAGCCTGCTCGTGTGTATGCTGGTCCAACGGACCAGATACGACGCGAGGGCAGGGTATTGCATCTCGCGCTCGCTGCAATAGGAAAAACAAATTTTCCTATTGTGGCGAGCACGGGGCATACCAGGCCCTTAGGTCTGGTATGGATTATAAAGGGAAACCACCCTACGCCGAAAAAATGGCGTGGGACCCCCCCTAAAATCCATACCAGACCCCGATCCGAGCACGCAGCCTGGCCGTTCAGGAAAGGGGGTGGGGACGAGCGAGTGCCCCCCCCTCCTGAACCGTACCAGGCTGCATGCCCTCAACATGGGGGGTGGGTGCTTTGCAGGAGGGGGGCGCCCTGCGGGCCCCCCCACCCCAAAGCACCTTGTCCCCATGTTGATGAGGACAAGGGCCTCTTCCCGACAACCCTGGCCATTGGTTGTCGGGGTCTGCGGGCGGGGGGCTTATCAGAATCTGGGAGCCCCCTATAATAAGAGGGCACCCAGATCCTGGCCCCCCACCCTATGTGAATGAGTATGGGGTACATGGTACCCCTACCCATTCACCTAGGGAAAAAGTGTAAATAATAAAACACTACACAGGTTTTTTAAATATTTTATTAAACAGCTCCGGGGGGATCTTCCTCCGTCTTCGGGGGTCCCTCCGGTTCATCTCCTCCCGGCGTCCTGTTGGTTCTTCGCTCTCTTCTCCTGGTGTTCCAGTTCTTCGTTCGGCTCCTCCGCGTAGGGGGGTTCCCCTTTATGATCCATACCAGACCTAAGGGCCTGGTATGCCCCAAGACGGGGCTCGCAAGGTGTCAATCTCGCCGATAAAAGCGGCAAGATTGACATCCTTTTCTAGTCCCGTCGCACCTGAGTCACGTTCAAAATGAATGGACTTGGCCGTGTGTGGGCAAGTCCGTTCATTCTGAAAGTCCGCCGTAACTCCGGCGAAAGTCCGTCGGAAAAAGGGGCGGACTTAGCCCGCCGCAAAGTCCGGTCGTGTGTGGGCAAGTCCGTCCGTTTTAAAGTCCGGCGCACCTGGCGGACAAAGTCCGTCAGAAAGTGTGTCGGACCAAGTAGGACAGAAAGTCCGACCGTGTGTACGCGGCATAAGGCATAATCCATTCACTATACTCGTCACCTAATGCAAAAGTGCACTTACTGGGCAGATACTCCAATACCTTCACCATTGACAGGGGAACTAGGCAGGGCTGTCCGCTCTCCCCCCTCCTATTCACAATGGCCATTGAAACTCTGGCAATTGCGATCCAGACCAATGCAGACATCAAGGGGGTTACTTGCGGAGACAAGCAACACAAGTGTGCATTATATGCGGACGTTCATTACCTCCCCCCTAATATCCACCCCTACTGTATACAAAATCCTCAAGGAATTTAGTCAGGTTTTGGGATTACAGGTCAACTCATCTAAATCCATAGCCCTGAACATATCCGTCCCCCCCGATTTGATCACCCAGCTAAAACACAATTTCACATTCTCTTTGGCAACTGAGGCAATCCCCTATCTGGGCATTAGACTGACTTGATATAATAATTGATATAAATAAACAAAGATAGGGAAAGGGGGGCAGCGACGTCCCCGGGGCTTTGACGGTGCTTTTAATACTAGATGTATAAGACTAAAAAGGACTATATGCAACTACACATATAAAAGACATTTTTTTATTGAAAAATACATAATTAACAAACAGTTAAACGAAATCCACTCCATTGAAGAGGCAATAAAGGCCCATCAAGCTATGAATACCATTTTGTTACTCGACATGTTTCGCTCACATTCTTGAGCTTCATCAGGAGTTATGGTATGTATATAGGTCTCAACTGTGGATAACATAGATATAGTATAAATCAACAAGATAAATCAGAACCATGCTGCTAGTGCATGGACAAAAAACATTGATTGCATACATCATTGCACAATTCGGATCAAATGTTTAATGGATATTGAATAAATATTAACAATGCGTTACTCAAGATCACATTATAGTTAATCCAATGTAGATGCCTCAATGGTGACGAACAATACCAAAAAGACATAAATATTCATAAATGTATATATATAACTGTCCTACCTAGCCTGTTCAAAAGAAAAATCAAGGTGTATTGATTATGGGTGTGGGAACGCAAGGCATCGCATTTCCACAGGCTGTGCAGGTCCCAATGGCGGTGTCTCCCAGGCATAATGATCACAGAAGGACTAAACGTTTCTAACAGATAGTTACAAAATGTAGACATAATAAAAATTAATAATTAAAAATCCCAATCTAGCAATTAAAATGCCTAGGCATTGCAAGAGTTAAATACAGATTTTTACCTTGGGTTGAATCAAGGGTATATATAGTGTAAAAAAGGGGAGCTAATTCAAAGCTTATTGATAAATAAAGTCGCTGGTTCTGGGTCTTTAGATAATGGCACCTTCCTAGGGACTAGATATTAAGGACGCCACGATCCCGCAGCGCACATATGCTGCAAAACAAAAATGAATAAATATACCAGATGTCAGTAATAGTAATTTATACCAGCAATGGTGGCACAAGTGCTAAGCACATTAATCAAGGAGGTCAATTACCTGAAGGAGATATGCGGGCAAGCAGGGAAGGGGAGAGAAACAGCCTCCCCTTTGGACCGAGGAGCCTCTGACAGAAGGTGGCGGCTGAGAAGCCGCACTATATAGTCTCATCCATCACGGCGGCGTCTGATGTCACCGCCGCGATGCGGACAGACAATGAGGCATTCCCATACATGGATGCAAGGAGACAGTGAGGGGCGGATGAGAGCGTACGTCACATGTAATTGCAAACTGCGCATGTGCTTGGAATTCCGATCGCGTGAGAAGAACTAATGCGCATGTGCGAGCCAACGGGAGTGCTGACATTGGAATCTCACTCAATCTGAGGAGTCCTACAGCGCCATCTTGGTATAGGTAAAAGGCTAAACAGTAACCATTGTTGAATGGGCAGAGGATCAAAGTAACTGCCCCTGGGTTGTAAGGGACATCAAGTAAAAAAATGTAAAGAAAATTTTGGTCTTTGACATAGACCAGATCCAATCACATAACTGCTAGTGTAAATAGCTATGAGCCTCACTGGAGAGGCCAAACAAGAAACAACCACAGCACTGAGGTAAGTAAAGAAAAACGTCCCTTCTTCTGTAGAATCAGGGACCATGTGTCCCTGGTCCAGAAGAAGAAAATGGAAACTCCAATCAGTCGACATATGGGCCTGTATCATAACTTCGATAGCAGCAAAATGCACTTTGATGCCCTCGAGCATATCCCCCCAGGGAAGTGAGGGGGTAACTACGATAAGCTGCTCCTGCAACGGGAGGTCCGCTGGATTCATGACCTCTCGGCTCTGAAGCATCCAGGCCTCAATGACGCCTGCAGCTTCAAACTGTTTTTATAAGTTCATATTGATCAGTGACTGGTTAGACGTGAGATTTTTTTATATCTCCTGTATGCTCATATCTCCTGTTTTCTTTATTCTTCTTTTCCATTTTTCATTACTACTTTTTTCTTTCTCTTTCTTTTTCGATATAGATCTATATCAATATGTGTATATGATCAGTTTGCAATTTCATTTTGTTAGTATGCTAAATTGAACCAATGTACTTTTGTATTATCCTTTTTGTTCTTTATTCCTAGGTTTGCAGCAAACTCTCTTTTCAAGCCTGTTTTTGCCTGTTACACAATTATTTAATTCTTGAATGGACTTTGCAGTCGGTCTCCTTTATTTGGTTGTTCTTCCTCCCTCTTTGGCTCACACGGACACCAGGGGCATCCAGGGGTTCTGTGAGTAATCAATCACTCACCCCTGGGAGCCCTAGAGGCGCATATTCCCACTGGATGCAAGGCGGGTGGTGTAGGGGTTATAGATCCTATATTTATTGACTGATCTTTACTTACCTCAGTGCTGTGGTTGTTTCTTGTTTGGCCTCTCCGGTGAGGCTCGTAGCTATTTACACTAGCAGTTATGTGATTGGATCTGGTCTATGTCACAGACCAAATCATTCTTAATTTTCTTTACATTTTTTTACTTGATGTCCCTTACCACCCAGTTACTTTGATCCTCTGCCCATTCAACAATGGTTACTGTTTAGCCTTTTCCCTATACCAAGATGGCGCTGTAGGACTCCTCAGATTGAGTGAGATTCCAATGTCAGCGCTCCCGTTGGCTCGCGCATGCGCATTAGTTCTTCTCACGCGATCAGAATTCCAAGCACATGCACAGTTTGCCATTACATGTGACGTATGTTCTCATCCGCCCCTCACTGTCTCCTTGCATCCGTGTATGGGAATGCCTCATTGTCTGTCCGGATCGCGGCTGTGACGTCAGACGCCGACGCGATGGATGAGACTATATAGTGCGGCTTCTCAGCCGCCACCTTCTGTCAGAGGCTCCTCGGTCCAAAGGGGAGGCTGTTTCTCTCCCCTTCCCTGCTTGCCCGCGTATCTCCTTCAGGTAATTGACCTCCTTGATTAATGTGCTTAGCACTTGTGCTACCATTGCTGGTATAAATTACTATTACTGACATCTGGTATATTTATATATTTTTGTTTTGCAGCACATGTGCGCTGCGGGATCGTGGCGTCCTTAATATCTAGTCCCTAGGAAGGTGCCATTATCTAAAGACCCAGAACCAGCGACTTTATTTATCAATAAGCTTTGAATTAGCTCCCCTTTTTTACACTCTATATATACCCTTGATTCAACCCAAGGTAAAAATCTGTATTTAACTCTTGCAATGCCTAGGCATTTTAATTGCTAGATTGGGATTTTTAATTATTAATTTTTATTATATCTACAGTTTGTAACTATCTGTTAGAAACGTTTAGTCCTTCTGTGACCATTATGCCTGGGAGACACCGCCATTGGAAACCTGCGCAGCCTGTGGAAATGCGATGCCTTGAGTTCCCACACCCATAATCAATACACCTTGATTTTTCTTTTGAACAGGCTTGGTAAGACAGTTATATATATACATTTATGAATATTTATGTCTTTTTGGTATTGTTTGTCACCATTGAGGCATCTACACTGGATTCACTATAATGTGATCTTGAGTAACGCATTGTTAATATTTATTCAATATCCATTAAACATTTGATCCGAATTGTGCAATGATGTATGCAACCAATGTTTTTTGTCCATGCACTAGCAGCATGGTTCAGATTTATCTTGTTGATTTATACTATATCTCTGTTATCCACAGTTGAGACCTATATACATACCATAACTCCTGATGAAGCTCAAGAATGTGAGCGAAACATGTCGAGTAACAGAATGGTATTCATAGTTTGATGGACCTTTATTGCCTCTTCAATAGAGTGGATTTAGTTAACTGTTTGTTAATTATGTATTTTTCAATAAAAAAATGTCTTTTATATGTGTAGTTGCATATAGTCCTTTTTAGTCTTATACATCTAGTATTAAAAGCACCGTCAAAGTCCCGGGGACGTCGCTGCCCCCCTTTCCCTATCTTTGTTTATTTATTTTCTGCATGGGATGTGGTGCTAAGGGAAAACTATCCCTGTCCTCTATACATTAGATTGAATATCCAAGGGTGTTACCCGCCCATCACAGCCATAGGACAGTGACAGTTCCCCAACCCCTCTTTTCATAAGCAATTAATGTCATGATTATTGTTTTTCTTCTGTTTTTCTTCTTTATTTAGAATGTTAGTCTGCAACTTAGGCAAAAATTTTGTCAAAAATCGTACTTTGGCACTGTGCATACTAATGTAGTATTTATTATTTACTTGTCCTTTCTTTTTATTATCATTCTGTGTTTCCCTCTGTCTCTGAGGTTACGAGCCAATATGGCAAATTACTGTGGCAGTGCCTTTGATGGTCTTATGAACCACATTCAGAAGTCTCAGAACGCATCCAGTGGAGGCTTAACGATGAATCGATTCTTCTCTAGGTTACAACGAATGCTGGAGAAAAAATCCAGGTTATTCTGGAACAAATGGTATTTCTCTAAATATATGGAAGACCACATAGTGCCATGAGGCCTTAGAATTCAGATTTTTCCCTCCATTACCCATGTTGATGCAGATTTCAGGCAGGAATGGGAAGAAAATTTGCAAACCTGTTCCCTCAAAATGATGGAACTTCTTTGCAAACAATACTCAAATGATCTTGTCTCAGTTGACAAAGAAATTGAGAAATTATATGAAGATAATCAATCTATTACTCTGAATGACCTTTTTCCTACACGGGAGGGCACTCTAAATACAGACTTAGAGGAATATGTTACGGAAATCTTGAAAACAAAGGAAAAGAAATTTGTTAGGGATACGTTGGCATACAACAATAAAAAAGCATATCATTGGGGCCAAAAAAACAACAAGTCTAGAAGACGCAATAATCAAATGCGTAATCCTAAACAGCCTTCCAGTGAACCCAATGATTCGGACTCATCTATTTCTTCTGCTTCCTCCTCTCAGGTACAGGACATGAGAAGTACTAGCACTCAAGAAGTAACCAAATACAACAAGGATAGCGGAACTACGGGCACTGTAAGATGCACCCCGAGCACCAAAACCCCTATGACTACTCGTGCAAGTATGGCCAAAAATTCAGCAACCCACGCACCGGGTCACAGTGATGTTCACTTGAGCACTTCTCTCACTAACACTTCCCTCACACCATCTCTAAATTCACAGGTAAGCAATGTTAATCCGGTGTCCTCACAACTGGATTTTCTCCCAGCACTGATTTTTTCCCAACCTGTCATGGATCCGAGAAGGGCGGCGACTGCAGATCCATTGAGTTCAAAAATGCCGAGAACCAATTTGAAGTCATAAATCTTTCTTCTTACCCTCTTTCTAGTGAACAATTATCTGTACTTAAGCTTGGTTTAACTTTCTGCCCGGTTCAAAAAATAGACCAATTTGAATTAATTAAAGACATCAATCTCTTTTCTAGAAAATGAATGTTTAAAGTTCTGTTTGACAAATCCAACACACCTGCCAGTGATCCGGCCTTGACCAGCTCTGACTGGGAAGGCATGACCATTACAGACATTCGAGCAATGGAAGAGTTGATGGAGCTGTGGGAGGAGGGTGGCCTGGAAGAGAGTGAACTTTTGGAGGCCGACTCTCTCGATTCCATCCCCGGCCCCTCTCCTCACACACCCCCATCCCCTGTCCCCACCGTTCCCCCTCCCAGGATTGTATGCCAACCCAGCGAATACAAGCCCAAATCCCGCACTTTCCCTACCCTTCAGGGGAATCCATACATATGGGCTTTCACCAACCAGGTGACTAAAGAAATCACTCAAACTAAATGGAAGGACATGTCCCGCTCCAATTTAACCACTTCACAACTGGAGGCTCTTAAACTGTTACAAAATAACAGAGACATCGTGCTCAAGCCCTCTGACAAGGGGGGAAATCTGGTCATTATGGACAGAAACCAGTATGAAACCATGGTTTTGGCTATAGTCCAGAATCGCCAATGGTATCGCAAAGTCTCTTCCAGTCACCTTACCCTAACCATCACTAGATATGAACACCTGATAGGCACAGCTTACCACAGAGGTCTCATAAGTAAGAACGCCTGGGAGTTTTTTAATGTATTGCCACCTCGCACTCCTACCCTTTATGCACTTTCAAAGATACATAAAGATACAAAAAAGTCCCCAGGAAGGCCTATAGTATCCGGAAATGGATCACTTACAGAAATGGCCAGCAAACTTGTGGATGGCTTTTTGAGGCCCCATGTTGAAGGGCTTACATCTTATCTCCAGGATACGGGGGATCTCCTCTGTGTCTTGGATGGTATCTCCGTGCCCCCTGATTCTTGGTTGGTGGCTCTGGATCATGATCTGGGGCTGGAAGTTGTAGAGGGCTTCATCTCTGAGAATCCCGAGATTTCGGCAGAATACAATAAGTTCATTCTGGATCTGCTCCGTTTCATTTTGTCCAATAACATCTTTCTCTTTGGTGGCTCCCACTACCTCCAGGTGCAGGGGGTAGCGATGGGGACTAAATGTGCCCCATCGTATGCCAACCTGTACCTGGGGGGGTGGGAGCGCGAACTATTTTACAGGGATGATATGCAGGTGTATTTTGAACGCATCCCGGTGTGGCGACGCTTCATCGACGATATTTTCTTCATATGGCATGGAAGCAAAAATACCCTTCTTTCGTTTTTGGACACTCTTAAGACCAATAAATTTAATTTGAAGTTTACTTTTGATGTAAGTCAACATCACCTGACTTTTCTGGATGTCCAAATTTTAGTAAATAAGGATGGGAGCATCAGGACCACCCTATATCGTAAACCCTCGGCTGGAAATTCATTACTCCACGCCACAAGTTCCCACCCCACCCCTCTGATTAATAACCTACTATATGGACAGTATCTCAGAGTCAGACGGAACTGCAGTGACGATGCTGACTTTGAGAGGGAGGCAAAATTGCTCCAGTCTCGTCTACGTGAACGAGGCTACAGCAATAAGTGCCTAAAAAGAGCATACCTGAAAGCTAAAAAGCAAAATAGATCTGTGCTTATACATCGAGTAAAACCTAAGGAAATTGACTCCAATGTTCGAATAATTACTAGATTCTCAGGTCAACAGAAACAAGTTCGAGATATCATTCAGAAATATTGGTATCTCCTCATGGGGGATGATAAAATCTCGAAACATCTAAAAGTCTACTCAGAAATCACTTTCAGGTGCTCGCGCTCTCTTCGAGATGCGTTGGTGCATAGTCACTATGATACAAGTATCAGTGCATCACCTAAATCCAGAAAGGGCAGCAGGCCCTGCCACAAATGTCAGTTCTGCAGATTTATATACGCTGCCAGGAGTATCATACTCCCTAATGGTTGTCTTAGTAAACCAAGTTTCTCTGTCACCTGCCAATCTATTGGAATCGTATACATTATGATATGCGAATGCCAAAGTTTTTATGTTGGCAAAACAAAACGTCCCTTCTTCTGTAGAATCAGGGATCATGTGTCCCTGGTCCAGAAGAAGAAAATGGAAACTCCAATCAGTCGACATATGGGCCTGTATCATAACTTCGATAGCAGCAAAATGCACTTTTATGCCCTCGAGCATATCCCCCCAGGGGAGCGAGGGGGCAACTACGATAAGCTGCTCCTGCAACGGGAGGTCCGCTGGATTCATGACCTCTCGGCTCTGAAGCATCCAGGCCTCAATGACGCCTGCAGCTTCAAACCATTTTTATAAGTTCATATTGATCAGTGACCGGTTAGACGTGAGATTTTTTTATATCTCCTGTATGCTCATATCTCCTGTTTTCTTTATTCTTCTTTTCCATTTTTCATTACTACTTTTTTCTTTCTCTGTCTTTTTCGATATAGATCTATATCAATATGTGTATATGATCAGTTTGCAATTTCATTTTGTTAGTATGCTAAATTGAACCAATGTACTTTTGTATTGTCCTTTTTGTTCTTTGTTCCTTGGTTTGCAGCAAACTCTCTTTTCAAGCCTGTTTTTGCCTGTTACACAATTATTTAATTCTTTAATGGACTTTGCAGTCGGTCTCCTTTATTTGGTTGTTCTCCATCCCTCTTTGGTTCACACGGACACCAGGGGCACCCAGGGGTTCTGTGAGTAATCAATCACTCACCCTGGGAGCCCTAGAGGCGCATATTCCCACTGGATGCAAGGCGGGTGGTGTAGGGGTTATAGATCCTATATTTATTGACTGATCTTTACTTACCTCAGTGCTGTGGTTGTTTCTTGTTTGGCCTGTCCGGTGAGGCTCATAGCTATTTACATTAGCAGTTATGTGATTGGATCTGGTCTATGTCACAGACCAAATCATTCTTAATTTTCTTTACATTTTTTTACTTGATGTCCCTTACCACCCAGGGGCAGTTACTTTGATCCTCTGCCCATTCAACAATGGTTACTGTTTAGCCTTTTCCCTATACCAAGATGGCGCTGTAGGACTCCTCAAATTGAGTGAGATTCCAATGTCAGCGCTCCCGTTGGCTCGCGCATGCGCATTAGTTCTTCTCACGCGATCGGAATTCCAAGCACATGCACAGTTTGCCATTACATGTGACGTACGTTCTCATCCGCCCCTCACTGTCTCCTTGCATCCGTGTATGGGAAGGCCTCATTGTCTGTCCGCATCATGGCGGTGATGTCAGACGCCGCCGCGATGGATGAGACTATATAGTGCGGCTTCTCAGCCGCTACCTTCTGTCAGAGGCTCCTCGGTCCAAAGGGGAGGCTGTTTCTCTCCCCTTCCCTGCTTGCCCGCGTATCTCCTTCAGGTAATTGACCTCCTTGATTATTGTGCTTAGCACTTGTGCCACCATTGCTGGTATAAATTACTATTACTGACATCTGGTATATTTATTCATTTTTGTTTTGCAGCATATGTGCGCTGCGGGATCGTGGCGTCCTTAATATCTAGTCCCTAGGAAGGTGCCATTATCTAAAGACTCAGAACCAGAGACTTTATTTATCAATAAGCTTTGAATTAGCTCCCCTTTTTTACACTCTATATATACCCTTGATTCAACCCAAGGTAAAAATCTGTATTAAACTCTTGCAACGCCTAGGCATTTTAATTGCTAGATTGGGATTTTTAATTATTAATGTTTAATTATATCTACAGTTTGTAACTATCTGTTAGAAACGTTTAGTCCTTCTGTGACCATTATGCCTGGGAGACACCGCCATTGGAGACCTGCGCAGCCTGTGGAAATGCGATGCCTTGTGTTCCCACACCCATAATCAATACACCTTGATTTTTCTTTTGAACAGGCTTGGTAAGACAGTTATATATATACATTTATGAATATTTATGTCTTTTTGGTATTGTTTGTCACCACTGAGTCATCTACACTGGATTCACTATAATGTGATCTTGAGTAACGCATTGTTAATATTTATTCAATATCCATTAAACATTTGATCCGAATTGTGCAATGATGTATGCAACCAATGTTTTTTGTCCATGCACTAGCAGCATGGTTCTTATTTATCTTGTTGATTTATACTATATATCTGTTATCCACAGTTGAGACCTATATACATACCATAACTCCTGATGAAGCTCAAGAATGTGAGCAAAACCTGTCGAGTAACAGAATGGTATTCATAGTTTGATGGGCCTTTATTGCCTCTTCAATAGAGTGGATTTCGTTTAACTGTTTGTTAATTATGTATTTTTCAATAAAAAAAATGTCTTTTATATGTGTCATATAGTCCTTTTTAGTCTTATACATCTAGTATTAAAAGCACCGTCAAAGTCCCGGGGACGTCGCTGCCCCCCTTTCCCTATCTTTGTTTATTTATTTTCTGCATGGGATGTGGTGCTAAGGGAAAACTATCCCTGTCCTCTATACATTAGATTGACTTATGATATGAGAAAGCTCTTTCAAGCGAACTACCCCCTATGGTACGTAAGTGTGGGGAGGACCTGGAGAGATGGTCGAAGTGTGGTCTATCCTGGCTGAGCAGAGTTAACGCGGTAAAAATGACCCTTCTCACGCACATGCTATATTTTTTCCACTCTCTCCCGATCCCTATAAAGAATCAATTCATTTCAAAATTGCATTCTCAAATAGTGTGGTTTGTTTGGGGCAACAAAGGCTACAGATGTACTATAGAGGTTCTATACAGGATAAAATCACAGGGGGGCATTGGCCTTCCAAACATTTGGTGGTACTATGAAGCTGCCCAACTCACCCAAATATACGCAGCCTACTCTAGGGGACCTAAACCCGACTGGCTCTACATGAAACGATAAGCTGCCCCCCTAAATACTATAGACTACCTCCTGTGGAGTGATAGGACATCCAGACTGGTTATAATGTTCCCCACTCTCTCCCACTTGGTGGCGATGTGCAACACACTTCATAAACACCACTCACTGATCTCCCCCCTAAGACCCTGTCGCATATCTTCCACAACCCAAAGTTCCCCTAGGCCTAAACATCCAAGCTTTCCACTGGTGGACTAACAAAGACCTGTTTCGCATTGGCCATTTTCTCACTCCTTCAGGCCCCCTCAATCTGAAACACTATAGTAAGACATTGGAAATTCCTCGGAATTGTTCAGATTTTCCCAAATTTCCCACTTCCTTAACTCTATTTGAACGAACAATCTGAAATCACCCCTTACAAGCACTAGTGCACTAATGCCATGAATCAGAGGGGAGGAATCTTCTTGATCTACTCCTCCCTGGCAGAGGAAGTCATTCCACCATACGCCCGGGCCTGGGAGATGGACACAGAGCACTCTTGGAAACCAGCAGTCTGGTTTCAAGCATTTTAGCGCTCCTATAAAGGTATTCTTAATGTCTCCCTGATTGAAGCGAATGTCAAAATCCTAACTAGGTGGTACTATGTCCCCTCTAGGCTGGCAATGATCTACCCAGAGGTTTCTCCTTTATATTTCAGAGGATGTGATTTGGAGGGCACAATGTTCCACATCTGGTGGTCATGTCCCCGAATCAGGTCGAACTGGAAACAGGTTTTTCACACTATAAGGAAAATAACAGGCATCACTATCTCTCCGGACCCCACCATTGCTCTCTTGAACCGCAAAATCCCCAGGGTACCCAGACACCTGCAAGCCCTAACGTTCTACATCCTCCTGGGAGATAACATAACGCTCGCTAGGGCATGGAAAACTCCAATTGTATCCTTCAGGGGGGCCAAGAAGAAAATATCATTGATAATGGCACAAGAAAACATAGTAGCAAAATTACAGGACAAAATGGGAAAATTCAAAGCTATTTGGGAACCCTGGGCTTCTAACTGTAATATTTCTCTCCGCCCAGGTATACCATCCTGAAATCTGGACTCTCCTGGAACTCTAACCCTTCTCTTTCCTTCCTCGCTCTCCTCTTCGATTGAGCGGGAGATTATAACCTCCCCATAGGTGAAGCGGAAAAGGTTCTAAGCAGGCTAGTTCGTTATGATTATACCAGCATCATCGTTTCCAAGCCATCTTCTAGGTTTGTTTCCCCTTAAAACAGGATGCTGTGGACCGACTTCGTAATACAGTTGGTCAGCAGCAGCACTGGGGATTGGGGGAGGGCACGGTGCCTGGGGAGGACTCGACATTACCACAGTGAGTTTGGGTAGGGTGGCTGACCCCCTCTTGTGATCCCAAGGTAATATTTTTGCTTGGGACATCGGTAACTAGCAGTTGGAAACCATAGGATGACTCCTCAGTAATGAGGGACTTACCCTGACAGATCCAAGGGTACTGTGTTTACACCCCTCAGCTCACTGCTAGCCTAAAGTTAATGTCTAGAGTTAATTATTAAACATTTGAGGTTAAGTAACTGTTACTCTTCTGTTCCTTATATTTCTGTATTGTACTGTTGTTTTTGGACCCTGCAGGTCGACAATAAAAATGTTATCATATACAATTATTAATCCTGTTAAAACTCAATAAACACATTGAAATAATAATTTAAAAAAAATGGTGTTATCACTCTTACTCTCTCCTACTGGTCACTGGAAGTTCAACATGGCACCACATGGCAAAGAACCCTCTGAAGATCTGAAAAAAATAATTGTTGCTCTACATATAGATGGCCTAGGATATAAGAAGACCCTGAAACTGAGCTGCTGCATGGTGGCCAAGACCATACAGCAGTTTAACAGTACAGGTTCCACTCAGAACAGGCCTCACTATGGTCTACCAAAGAAGTTGAGTGCACATGCTCAGCATCATATCCAGAGGTTGTCTTTTGGAAATAGATGTATGAGTGCTGCCAGCATTGCTGCAGAGGTTGGAGGGGTGGGGGGTTAGCCTGTCAGTGCTCACACCATAGGCCACACACTTCATCAAATTGTTCTGCATGGTTGTCGTATCAGAAGGAAGCCTCTTCTAAAGATGATGGACAAGAAAGCCTGCAAACAGTTTCCTGAAGACAAGCAGACTAAGAACATGGACTACTGGAACCATGTCCTGTGGTCTGATGAGACCAAGATAAACTTATTTGGTTCAGATGGTGTCAGGCATGTGTGGCGGCAACCAGGTGAGGAGTACAAAGACAAGTGTGTCTTGCCTACCGTCAAACATAAGACACAGCGCTCAAAGGGTTAAGAAAGCAGTCCTGTAATGAGTAAAAAATTATATAAACAATAAGTGAGTTTATTCAAAAAAGCATCTGATGATTGAACCACAGTACTGTTCACTTGTAGTGTAGTAAAACAAAGAAAGGGGAGGGGGCTTACACAGTCTCCGGCCGAACCACTGAGCAACGAGGAGCTAACAGTCAAGACTCTCCTGAGTTAATTCAACCACAGCGAAGAGAGGAAAGGAGAGGTCAACAAGTGGAAGATAGGACAGCCATCTGTGTTCCTGCTGAGATCGGGAGTAATCTAAAGGGAGTCAGCTCGCCGGCATACACCCGCAGTGAGCGGCTGCAGCGTCTATCCCTCTGTATGGGGGATCTCCATCTGTATGCCGGCAAGCTGACTCCCTTTAGAATACTCCCGATCTCAGCAGGAACACAGATGGCTGTCCTATCTTCCACCTGTTGACCTCTCCTTCCCTCTCTTCGCTGTGGTTGAATTAACTCTGGAGAGACTTGATTTTTGGCTCCTCGTTGCTCAGTGGTTCGGCCGGAGACTGTGTAAGCCCCCCTCCCCTTTCTTTGTTTTACTACACTACAAGTGAACAGTACTGTGGTTCAATCATCAGCTGCTTTTTTGAATAAACTCATTTATTGTTTATATAATTTTTTACTCATTACAGGACTGCTTTCTTAACCCTTTGAGCGCTGGTGTCTTATCTTTATATCACTTGATCCATTTCTACCAGTGATGTTTTTTTTCCAACCGCACGGGTTACAGACCTTTATCCATTGACCTTCATTCCCAGCGCTGGGTTCTTTGTTATTTTTTTTTACCGTCAAACATGGTGGTGGGAGTGTCATGGCCTGGGGCTGCATGAGTGCTGGCGGCACTGGGGAGCTACAGTTCTGTCAGGAACGGTGTCATCTCCGGTTTCACCTGCTGGTGGCACTATTACATTCAGCACCAAAAGGGTGTAATTCCAGTGGCCACCAGCGGGTGTCTCCCTGCCTGGACTTCAGACTTGCCATCAGCACACCTGTCATGGGTCTGCTGGACTATATAGACCTGCCCTGAACTAAGCCTCAGTGCTTCGGAATTCCTCTGCTAAGCCCTTGTCCCTTCCAGTACCTGCTCTTGTTCCAGCCTGGTCCTTTTTGTTCCTGGACCCCGTTTGTGTATCCTGTCCTTGAGCCCTGTTTCCTGTTCTCTGCTCCTTGGTCTGCTTCATTATTCCTGTTTTCTGTTCCCTTGTCGCTTTGCCCATGCCTTATTTTTTACTTCATGTTTGTTTCCTTTCTCGTGTATTATATTAGTTAGATAGATAGTTAGGTGGGTTTGGGGGTTTGCTGTGTTTTCACCATTTACTTGTTTTTGGTTTGCTGTCTTGATTTCACGTGTGTCTTTATCATTAACAATAAACATACCTTTTTATTAATTTACTCGTTTGTTCCTGATTCCTTGGTGCAGCCCAGCGATCTGATCACCTGCATTGGATGTTGTGTATAACATCCCCTGACAGAATTCTGAAGCCATACAATCAGATCGGTTGCACCTGGGAATTGGGGCCTGAGTCCCAGCTATTGTTGAAAGATGGATTTTGAAAGTATTTTGTATTTATCGCTCCTGGCAACTGATGACAGAAACTTTTGTTATCAGACATTGGCTGAGTACACTAGGGAACAATTGTTAGAAGGCATCCGCCTAGCTCATGTTTTTATTGAGCAAGGCAGTTTTTTGTTTGAAGATGTGCAACCATTAATTAAGATCTGTACTGAGTTGGCCCTGTCTGATGTCGCTGAGGGAGGTGATGACTATACACCCCCTTTTAATGCAGTTCAGGTAGAATCTTTAGTTTGGCTGTTGGAGGATGACTCAGCATTTTTTTTGAACAATATTCAGCTTGAATATTGAATCAGTGCAGTCTCTGGTCAGACAAGCTAAGTGCAAACCTGATTCAGTGCAATCATTAATACAGGCCTGGTCAAGTCTGTTGCATTCAGCTTCTGTTAGCTCCGAATATACTTTTCTACCAATGAAATACCAGTACCCTGTTTCCTCCTGTTGCACCTACCCTGCCTTTAACTCCCCTGCCATTAATCATCTGCCTTCCCAAAAATCTATCTCCCTGTCGCCTATGGCAACCTCAGCTACAGCCCAGTTTAATCAGCCCCCTACCAAATACTACTACCCAGTCTCCAAGTGTCGCACCTATCCTGCCTTCAACCCACCTGTCTCTTCTCCTCCACCTGTAACAGTCCCACAAAACCCTCCTCCAGCTACAGTTCCTTTGTCTTCCTTCTGCCCATCTACTTTCTTTTCTTACCGCCCTGCACCTACTTACAAAACTGCACGGGCTAAACCAAATGAGAAACAAAAATTCTTCCCGACCCACACCATCTTGCCAGTAACCCAATCTGCTCCCACTTTCCAGCCTGATGTCTCGGTGCCAACCCTCCAGCCTGATGTCTCGGTGCCAGCCCTCCAGCCTGATGTCTCGGTGCCAGCCCTCCAGCCTGATGTCTCGGTACCAGCCCTCCAGCCTGATGTCTCGGTGCCAGCCCTCCAGCCTGATGTCTCGGTACCAGCCCTCCAGCCTGATGTCTCAGTGCCAGCCCTCCAGCCTGGTGTCTCGGTGCCAGCCCTCCAGCCTAATGTCTAGCTGCCAGCCATCCAGCCTGATGTCTCGGTGCCAGCCCTCCAGCCTGATGTCTCGGTGTCTGCCTTCCAGCCTGATGTCTCGGTGCCAGTGTTCCAGCCGGAAGTACCAGTGCCTGCTCTCCAGCTTGATGAGCCTACTGTCCAGCTTGAAGTGCCCATGCCAGCTGTCCAGCTTGAAGTGCCCATGCCGGCTGTTCAGCTAGAAGTGCCCATGCCTGCTGCCCAGCTTGAAGTGCCCATGCCTGCTGCCCAGCTTGAAGTGCCCATGCCTGCTGCCCAGCTTGAAGTGCCCATGCCTGCTGCCCAGCTCGATGTGCCTTTGCCTGCTGCCCTGCTCGATGTGGATGTGCCACTGCCCAGCGTGATGTACCTCTGCTTTCTGCTGAGCCTGATGACATGGTGCCTGCTAAAACTGTTGCTGACTGATGGCCATCTTGCCGCTGTGTCAATCCTGTCTGTCGCCTGGCCTGAATGTAATGCTCCTGTGTGGTCTTCCTCTGATGGTTTCTTTCCTGTTACCCTGCTAATTTTCATCTCCGGTTCCAAACTTCCTGACCCAGGTGGTGGGGTGCGTGACCTATTTTTAGACTCTGATGGCATGTTCCCCAGTGAACTAAAAGACTCTGGCCTTGGAAGTGCGAAGAAGTCCGCAAACTCAGTACGGAAACATTGTAGGGTGTTTCTGCACCCACTCGGACTGTCATACCCAGGGCTGAATGGAGTGTCCGGGGGCTACTTCTTTAGGGGGGAACGGTGTCATCTCCAGTTTCACCTGCTGGTGGCACTATTACATTCAGCACCAAAAGGGTGTAATTCCAGTGGCCACCAGCGAGTGTCTCCCTGCCTGGACTTCAGACTTGCCATCAGCACACCTGTCATGAGTCTGCTGGACTATATAGACCCGCCCTGAACTAAGCCTCAGTGCTTCAGAATTCCTCTGCTAAGCCCTTGTCCCTTCCAGTACCTGCTCTTGTTCCAGCCTGTTCCTGTTTGTTCCTGGACCCCGTTTGTGTATCCTGTCCTTGAGCCCTGTTTCCTGTTCCCTGCTCCTTGGTCTGCTTCTTTATTCCTGTTTTCTGTTCCCTTGTCGCTTTGTCCATGCCTTATTTTTTACTTCATGTTTGTTTCCTTGCTCGTGTATTATATTAGTTAGATAGATAGTTAGGTGGGTTTGGGGGTTTGCTGTGTTTTCACCATTTACTTGTTTTTGGTTTGCTGTCTTGATTTCACGTGTGCCTTTATCATTAACAATAAACATACCTTTTTATTCATTTACTCGTTTGTCCCTGATTCCTTGGTGCAGCCCAGCGATCTGATCACCTGCATTGGATGTTGTGTATAACATCCCCTGACAGAATTCTGAAGCCATACAATCAGATCGGTTGCACCTGGGAATTGGGGCCTGAGTCCCAGCTATTGTTGAAAGATGGATTTTGAAAGTATTTTGTATTTATCGCTCCTGGCAACTGATGACAGAAACTTTTGTTATCAGACATTGGCTGAGTACACTAGGGAACAATTGTTAGAAGGCATCCGCCTAGCTCATGTTTTTATTGAGCAAGGCAGTTTTTTGTTTGAAGACGTGCAACCATTAATTAAGATCTGTACTGAGTTGGCCCTGTCTGATGTCGCTGAGGGAGGTGATGACTATACACCCCCTTTTAATGCAGTTCAGGTAGAATCTTTAGTTTGGCTGTTGGAGGATGACTCAGAATTTTTTTTGAACAATATTCAGCTTGAATATTGAATCAGTGCAGTCTCTGGTCAGACAAGCTAAGTGCAAACCTGATTCAGTGCAATCATTAATACAGGCCTGGTCAAGTCTGTTGCATTCAGCTTCTGTTAGCTCCGAATATACTTTTCTACCAATGAAATACCAGTACCCTGTTTCCTCCTGTTGCACCTACCCTGCCTTTAACTCCCCTGCCATTAATCATCTGCCTTCCCAAAAATCTATCTCCCTGTCGCCTATGGCAACCTCAGCTACAGCCCAGTTTAATCAGCCCCCTACCAAATACTACTACCCAGTCTCCAAGTGTCGCACCTATCCTGCCTTCAATCCACCTGTCTCTTCTCCTCCACCTGTAACAGTCCCACAAAACCCTCCTCCAGCTACAGTTCCTTTGTCTTCCTTCTGCCCAGCTACTTTCTTTTCTTACCGCCCTGCACCTACTTACAAAACTGCACGGGCTAAACCAAATGAGAAACAAAAATTCTTCCCGACCCACACCATCTTGCCAGTAACCCAACCTGCTCCCACTTTCCAGCCTGATGTCTCGGTGCCAGCCCTCCAGCCTGATGTCTCGGTGCCAGCCCTCCAGCCTGATGTCTCGGTGCCAGCCCTCCAGCCTGATGTCTCAGTACCAGCCCCCCAGCCTGATGTCTCAGTGCCAGCCCTCCAGCCTGGTGTCTCCGTGTCAGCCCTCCAGCCTAATGTCTAGGTGCCAGCCATCCAGCCTGATGTCTCGGTGCCAGCCATCCAGCCTGATGTCTCGGTGCCAGCCATCCAGCCTGATGTCTCGGTGCCAGCCATCCAGCCTGATGTCTCGGTGCCAGCCCTCCAGCCTGATGTCTCGGTGTCTGCCTTCCAGCCTGATGTCTCCATGCCAGTGTTCCAGCCGGGAGTACCAGTGCCTGCTCTCCAGCTTGATGAGCCTGCTGCCCAGCTTGAAGTGCCCATGCCAGCTGTCCAGCTTGAAGTGCCCATGCCAGCTGTCCAGCTTGAAGTGCCCATGTCTGCTGCCCAGCTTGAAGTGCCCATGTCTGCTGCCCAGCTTGAAGTGCCCATGTCTGCTGCCCAGCTTGAAGTGCCCATGTCTGCTGCCCAGCTTGAAGTGCCCATGCCTGCTGCCCAGCTTGAAGTGCCCATGCCTGCTGCCCTGCTTGATGTGCCTTTGCCTGCTGCCCTGCTCGATGCGGATGTGCCACTGCCCAGCGTGATGTACCTCTGCTTTCTGCTCAGTCTGATGACATGGTGCCTGCTAAAACTGTTCCTGACTGATGGCCATCTTGCCGCTGTGTCAATCCTGTCTGTCGCCTGACCTGAATGTAATGCTCCTGTGTGGTCTGCCTCTGATGGTTTCTTTCCTGTTACCCTGCTAATTTTCATCTCCGGATCCAAACTTCCTGACCCAGGTGGTGGGGTGAGTGTCCTATTTTTAGACTCTGATGGCATGTTCCCCAGTGAACTAAAAGACTCTGGCCTTGGAAGTGCGAAGAAGTCCGCAGACTCAGTAGGGAAACATTGTAGGGTGTTTCTGCACCCACTCGGACTGTCATACCCAGGGCTGAATGGAGTGTCCGGGGGCCAATTCTTTTAGGGGGGGAACTGTCAGGAACGGTGTCATCTCCGGTTTCACCTGCTGGTGGCACTATTACATTCAGCACCAAAAGGGTGTAATTCCATGTGGCCACCAGCGGGTGTCTCCCTGCCTGGACTTCAGACTTGCCATCAGCACACCTGTCATGGGTCTGCTGGACTATATAGATCCACCCTGAACTAAGCCTCAGTGCTTCAGAATTCCTCTGCTAAGCCCTTGTCCCTGCCAGTACCTGCTCCTGTTCCAGCCTGTTCCTGTTTGTTCCTGGACCCCGTTTGTGTATCCTGTCCTTGAGCCCTGTTTCCTGTTCCCTGCTCCTTGGTCTGCTTCATTATTCCTGTTTTCTGTTCCCTTGTCGCTTTGTCCATGCCTTATTTTTTACTTCATGTTTGTTTCCTTGCTCGTGTATTATATTAGTTAGATAGTTAGGTGGGTTTGGGGGTTTGCTGTGTTTTCACCATTTACTTGTTTTTGGTTTGCTGTCTTGATTTCACGTGTGTCTTTATCATTAACAATAAACATACCTTTTTATTCATTTACTCGTTTGTTCCTGATTCCTTGGTGCAGCCCCAGCGTTCTGATCACCTGCATTGGATGTTGTGTATAACATCCCCTGACAAGTTCATTGTGGGAACCATGAATGCCAACATGTACTGTGACATACTGAAGCAGAGCATGATCCCCTCCCTTCAGAGACTGGGCCGCAGGAAAAATATTCCAACGTGATACGACCCCAAACACACCTCCAAGATGACCACTGCCTTGCTAAAGAAGCTGAGGATAAAGGTGATGGACTGGCCAAGCATGTCTCCAGACCTAAACCCTATTGAGCATCTGTGGGGCATCCTCAAATGGAAGGTGGAGGAGTGCAAGGTCTCTAACATCCACCAGCTCTGTGATGTCATCATGGAGGAGTGGAAGAGGACTCCAGTGACAACCTGTGAAGCTCTGGTGAACTCTATGTCCAAGGGGGTTAAGGGAGTGCTGGAAAATAATTGTGGCCACACAAAATATTAACACTTTGGGCCCAATTTGGACATTTTCACTTAGGGGTGTACTCACTTTTGTTGCCAGCGGTTTAGACATCAATGGATGTGTGTTTAGTTATTTTGAGGGGACAGCAAATTTACACTGTTATAAAAGCTGTACACTCACTACTTTACATTGTAGCAAAGTGTAATTTCTTCAGTGTTGTCACATGAAAAGATATAATAAAATATTTACAAAAATATGAGGGGTGTACTCACTTTTGTGAGATACTGTATACTTTGCATCTCCATTGACAATTTAGAAGAAAGCCCCATATATTTGTGTCTTTAGACCTTCCTCTTTCTGTATAATAATCTTTTGCAGGAATAATCTCTCTACGACTTAAATGTATCTCATTTCTCCTATATGCTGACTTTATCTCAACCATCTTTCCAACATTTCTTTCTACTAATTATATTCTGTAAGTCACAGATGATGCTTCTCTCTAATTTAAAACTAAAACCCAATACCCAACATGTTTTACTGCTAAATATGAGTCTTCTAAAAAGGGGAACATAGTGTGCAGAGTTCCAAAAAAAAGCTACAGTGCTTAGAGTGCTCTAGTCACAGTAAAAAAGCCATTGGCCATGTGGGACATCAGCCCAAACAGAATGAAACAGCCAGGAAATGCCATTTAGCAGCTATTTAAATGGTATTTTTGGCCTTTTAAATGTCACATTTGCCTTATGCCGTGTACACACGGGCGGACTTTTCGACCGGACTGGTCCGGCAGACCGAATCCGGCGGACAATCTGACCGTGTGTAGGCTCCATCGGACCTGCAGCGGACTTTTTCGGTCAAAAATCTGATGGACTTTAGATTTGAAACATGTTTCAAAATTGTCCGACGGACTCGAGTCCAGTCGAAATATCCGCTCGTCTGTATGCTAGTCCGACAGACGAAAACCCACGCTAGGGCAGCTATTGGCTACCGGCTATCAACTTCCTTATTTTAGTCCGGTGTGATCGTGTGTAGGCAAGTCTGTTCATTCCATAGTCCGTCGGAAGTCCGTCAAAAGTCCGTCGAAAGTCCGTCGGAAAGTCCGTCGGACCAGTCCGGTCGAAAAGTCAGCCCGTGTTTACGTGGCATTAGTGAATTGTAGAGGTGCAATTATTCACTTGTGTATATTCATGGTATGCAGAAAGACATCCAGTGCACAAGCTCATGCTGTAGTACCACAAAAATATTTTGGTTCATTAAATAAAATCATAAGATGCACTCAAAAACTTGTCAAACCAGAAGGTGTGTAATCCATCAATGTAGCGGCTGGAACCCCATATAGTCTTCATGTGCACACAGTGGCTGCCAAGGAAACCAGGCAGAGCAGTATCTCCGGCTGCTGTCAAACTCATCATCAACCTTACTTTACCTTACATCATCTCTCTCTTCCCACTTCTGTTCCGCCCTCAGCTGTGCATGTTCTGGTTTACACATTCAGGAGCCATAGTGCTGGTGGCAAGTGAAAAGCTGCATCTGGTGGCAAGTAACAAGCTGCATCTGGTGGCAAGTGACAAGCTTGATCCGGTAGCAAGTGACATGCTGCATCTGGTGGCAAGTGACACGTTGCATCTGGTGGCAAGTGACACGTTGCATCTGGTGTCAAGTTACACGCTGCATCTGGTGGAAAGTGACATGTTGCAACTGTTGGCAAATGAAAAGCTGCATCTGGTGGCAAGTGACACATTGCATCCGGTAGCAAGTGACACATTGCATCTGGTGGCTAGTGAGAAGCTGCATCTAGTGGCAAGTGGCATGCTGCAGCTGGTGGAAAGTGACACGCTGCATCTGGTGGCCAGTGAAAAGCTCCATCTGGTGGCAAGTGACAAGCTGGATCCGGTGGCAAGTGGCATGCTGCATCTGGCGGCAAGTGACATGCTGCATCTGGTGACAAGTGATAAGCTGCATCTGATGGCAAGTGACACGTTGCATTTGGTGGCAAGTGACACGTTGCATCTGGTGGCAAGTGAAAAGCTGCATCTGGTGGCAAGTGACATGCTACATCTGGTGGAAAGTGACACGCTGCATCTGGTGGCAAGTGAAAAGCTTAATCTGGTGGCAAGTGACAAGCTGCATCTGGTAGCAAGTGGCAAGCTGCATCTGGTGGTAAGTGATGTGACAGGTGACAAGCTGCATCTGGTGGCAGACAACGTGGCAAATGACAAGTTCAATCTAGTGGCAGGCGACATGGCAAGTGACAAGCTGCATCTGGTGGCAGGGAATGGTGCAAGTGACAAGCTGCATCTGGTGACAGGTGACGTGGCAAGTGACACACTGTATCTAGTGGCAGGCGATGGTGGCAAGTGACACACTCAGGGCTCCCACTGATTCTGAATTATGGTGAGTTGAACTATTTCATTTTATATTACAATGTAATAATATATATAATGTGCTTCAATCATTCTGACACCATATCAATCATGGTGTCGTGATGATTGAATTGCTAACACCAGCCATTGGGGACCGCTGCATTAAAGAATTTATTTAGCAGATTTCACAATTTGAACTATTGTTCATACATATGCATAGCATACTTTTGCTAAAGTGTTGGTCTGAAGAGCTATCCTGCAAGAAACTGTTGGCAGGTTTTCCTTTCCAGGGGGAACATCTGTTTGGGTCAGATCTGGATAAGTATATCCAGATTTCTGGGGGTAAGAGTTCACTGTTACCACTTCGGAAGAGGGGTAAGCACTAAACACAGAGGGCGACTAATCTTTCTGCTTCAACACCTTTTCTCACAAGACAGTCCTTTTGATGCTCTCACACTTTGGCCTCCAGAGCCAGCTAAACTGGACTCAAAGTCCCCACTCACTGAAAGACTGCCTTCACTTGCTTGGGTGGAGGGAACATTTTCAGGCTTTTGTGGAAGTGTGGCAGGGGGAAGTAAATGACAAATGAAGGGTTTATTATACAATTGCTCACCGTTAGGGGTTATGCCGTGTACACACGGGCGGACTTTTCGACCGGACTCCTCCGGCGGAACGAATCCGTCGGACAATCCGACTGTGTATGGGCTTCATTGGACCTTCAGCAAACTTTTTCTGTCAAAAATCAGACGGACTTTAGATTTGGAACATGTTTCAAATCTTTTTGATGGACTCGAGTCCGGTTGAAAAATCCGTTTGTCTCTATGCTAGTCAAAAAAGGACAAAAAAGGACGCAAGGGCAGCTATTGGCTACTGGCTATGAACTTCCTTATTCTAGTCCCTTCGTACGTCATCACGTTCATACCAACGGACTTTCGAACGGACATTAGTGTGGGCAAGTCCAGTCGTCCGAAAGTCTGTCGTAACTCAGTCGAAAGTCCGTCGGAAAGACCGTTTGACGTTTGATGCTGAAAAGTCCACCCGTGTGTACACGACTTTAGAATTCCAAAATTTTAGCTCAACGCATTTTTTATTTTCAAAGGCTTCCACAAAAAAGATTGTTAGTTTTGCAGTATCTTGATTATCTCCTGTTTTGGGTTAGTGGTATTTACATGAACCTTTTTAGAATTTCAAAACCAAATGGCAATGTTTGTTCTATTATGCATCTCAAATATCTTAACAGGTTTTTCCGGGTACAGGGGTTTAAAATGGAATCAGTGCATACCGTAGTGGGCTTGCTTCATCCATGTTATTTCCTGTCATCAGTGGTCATAAGAGATTCTTACCTGTATGTCCTAATTTTTCCTCCTCACCAGAGGTTCCTAAAGCTTGCAGTGGATCAACATCATTTTCAATTTGTGGTCCTTCTGTTCTGACTGTCCATGGCTCCCCAAGTGTTCACAAAAGTCCTGGCCCAATTTCCAGGCCTCTTCCAGGTACCTGGATGGTCTTGTTCTCTTGAAAGGGGCTGATGATGGATGCCACCCTGACAGGATGGGGAGAAGTGCTGATCACCTTTTGGTGCAGAGGACTAGAAACGTAAGGGTTCAGGTGAACAATCATCAAGGGAGCTCCAGGAGCAGCTTAAAATGAGGTGGGCCTCATCTTGTCATGGGCAGAGCTCCATGTTCCTGCTCTGACCAGATTTCACATTCCAAGAGTGGAAAATTGTCAGGCAGACGTTCTCAGATGATGACAGACAGTCAAGAGGGCAGTGGGATCTCCACCCAGAGGTATTCTAGGTTCTCAGTTGGTGCAGGGTTCAATGAGAAACTGGACAGGTTCATTGCCATAACTAGTGATCCTCAGGCATTTGTGGTAGATGCCGTAGGGATCCCCAGGCATTTGTAGTAGATGCCCTGGGGACGCTGTGGGACCAGTTCTTTTGTTACAGCTTCTTCTGCATCTGCTTTATAGGATTCGGGAGGAGGAAAAACCTGTGGTTCTGATCACAGCAGCTTGGCCCAGGAGAACATGGTATTCAGATATTTTGAACATGTGAATGAATGGGCCTTGGATGCTTCCAAACCCTAAACCTTCTGCCGCATGGTCTGGTCTTCATTTCTTCTTTACAGTTGCTGGCTTTGTTTGCATGGCTATTGAAGCCAGAGCTTTGAAGAATAGGGGGTATCTGTGGTGGTCATGGTCTTTTGAGAGCCAGGAAGGCTACTCTGAGAAAGATTTACCACAGGACCTGGGAATACTTCCTCTAATGTATGCCGTGGGTAGGGATGAGCTTCGAGTTCAAACTCATGTTCGACTTGAACATCCGCTGTTCGCAAGTTCGCAGAACAGCGAACAATTTGGGGTGTTCGCGGCAAATTCGAAAGCCTCGGAACACCCTTTAAAAGTCTATGGGAGAAATCAAAAGTGCTAATTTTAAAGGCTTATATGCATGGTATTGTCATAAAAAGTGTTTGGGGACCTGGGTCCTGCCCCAGGAGACATGGATCAATGCAAAAAAAAGTTTTAAAAACTACCGTTTTTTTCGGGAGCAGTGATTTTAATGCTTAAAGTGAAACAATAAAAGTGTAATATTCCTTTAAATTTCGTACCTGGGGGGTGTCTATAGTATGCCTGTAAAGGGGCGCATGTTTCCCGTGTTTAGAACAGTCTGATAGCAAAATGACATTTTAAAGGAAAAAAAGTCATTTAAAAGTACTCGCGGCTATATGAATTGTCGGTCTGACAATACACATACAAGTTCATTGATAAAAATGGCATGGGATTTCCCCACAGGGGAACCCTGAACCAAAATTAAAAAAAAAAATGCAGTGGGGGTCCCCCTAAATTCCATACCAGGCCCTTCAGGTCTGGTTTTGATATTAAGGGGAACCCCGCGCCAAAAAAAGAAAGGTGTGGGGGTTGTGGGGGTCTGTGGGCGGGGGGCTTATCGGAATCTGGAAGCCCCCTTTAACAAGGGGACCCCCAGATCCCGGCCCCCCCTGTGTGAAATGGTAAAGGAGTATAAAAGTACCCCTACCATTTCACAAAAAAAGTGTCAAAGATGTTAAAAATGACAAGAGACAGTTTTTGACAATTCCTTTATTTAAATGCTTCTTCTTTCTTCTAGCTTCTATCTTCTTTCTTCTATCTTCTTTCTTTTATCTTCTAACTTCCTTCGGTTTCTTCCTCCATTTTCTTCTTCTTCTTCCTCCGATCCTCTGCTTCTTACTCTCGGTGTTCTCATCCGGCATCTTCCTCCGCGGCGTCTTCTTCCCTTCTTCGTGCTCAGGCCGCTCCGCATCCATGATGGGAGGCTCCCGCTGTCTGACGCTTCTCGTCTTCTGACGGTTCTTAAATAATGGAGGGCAGGGCCACCTGGTGATCCCGCCCCCTCAAACGCACGGGGACTTCCCCGAAGCTTTCACTGTGACGTCAGAGGGGGCAGACAGGGAAGCCCTACGTTATTTAAGAACTGTCAGAAGACGAGAAGCGTCACACAGCAGGAGCCTCCCATCATGGATGCGGAGCTGCCCGAGCACGAAGAAGGGAAGAAGATGCCACGGAGGAAGATGCCGGACGAGAACACCGGCAGAAGCAGAAGATGGAGGAAGAAACCGAAGGAAGATAGAAGATAGAAGAAAGGAGATAGAAGAAAGAAGATAGAAGAAAGAAGAAGCATTTAAATAAAGGAATTGTCAAAAAATGTCTCTTGTCATTTTTATCATTTTTGACACTTTTTTTGTGAAATGGTAGGGGTACAAGTACCCCCTTACCATTTCACACGAGGGGAGGGATCTGGGGGTCCCCTTGTTAAAAGGGGCTTCCAGATTCCGATAAGCCCCCGCCCGCAGACCCCCACAACCACCGGACAAGGGTTGTGGGGATGAGGCCCTTGTCCTCATCAACATGGGGACAAGGTGCTTTGGGGGGACCTGTGGCCTGGTACAGTTCAGGAGGGGGGTGCTCTCTCATCCCCGCTCTTTTTCTGCGGCCTGCCAGGTTGCGTGCTCGGATAAGGGCTTGGTATGGATTTTTGGGGTGACCCCACGCCATTTTTTAAAAAATTTTGGCGCGGGGTTCCCCTTAAAATCCATACCAGACCTGAAGGGCCTGGTATGGAATTTAGGGGGACCCCCACGCCATTTTTTAAAAATTTTGGTTCAGGGTTCCCCTGTGGGGAAATCCCATGCCGTTTTTATCAATGAACTTTTATGTGTATTGTCGGACCGACAATTTATATAGCCGCAAGTACTTTTAAATGACTTTTTTTCCTTTGAACTGTCATTTTGCTGTCAGACTGTTCTAAACATGGGAAACATGCGCCCCTTTACAGGCATACGATAGACACCCCCAGGTTTGAAATTTAAAGGAATATTACACTTTTATTGTTTCACTTTAAGCATTATTAAAATCACTGCTCCCGAAAAAAGGTCAGTTTTTAAAACTTTTTTTGCATTGATCCATGTCCCCTGGGGCAGGACCCAGGTCCCCAAACACTTTTTATGACAATAACTTGCATATAAGCCTTTAAAATAAGCACTTTTGATTATTCATGCTTGAGTCCCATAGACTTTAACGGTGTTCGCGTGTTCGAACTAATTTTTTGCCTGTTCGCATGTTCTGATGCAAACCGAACTGGGGGGTGTTTGGCTCATCCCTGGCCGTGGGCCATATTTTGGCTTTCCCCCAGTCAGAGTTGATATACAACTAACTCTGAGTACAATCAAGGGGCAGATTTCAGTCTTGGTAGACTTTTTTCAAAGGCCTATTGCTGCTCATTCCTTAGTGCATGTCTTTGTTCTGTCACTCATATTGTGCCAGGTCAATTTTTGACTATGTAGGATTTCTGTTTGGTACTGTAGGTGTTACAGAAACCAAAACTGAGCTGATTAACCACTTGCCGACCGCCTCACGACAATATACGTCGGCAGAATGGCAAGGGCAGGCAGAGTAACGTATGGGTACGTTATTCCCCTCTCGCACCCCCCTGGTGCCCGAGGCGGTCGGCATCATTCCAGGAGCGATCCGTCCTGAGGGAGAGGCCATGATTCACGATTGCTCCTGGTGAATGAGAAGCTTCCTCTGATTCTGAAATGTAAACAGAAGCAGAGGAAGTGATGTCATTTCTCCTCGTGGGGCCTTTTCTTTCCGGCTTCCAAGGAGAGAAGACATCTACAGTGAGTCTGCACCAACACTACACTAACACTAGCACACATAGGCACATAAACCCCACCGATAACTCCCCGAAAACCCCCCCGCACCTGCTGTCACCCCTTTTACAGTGACACCAATATCAGTTGTTTTTTTTTTTACTGATTACTGCATTGGTGTCATTTGTGACTGTTACAAGTGTTAGGGCAGTTAGTGGTAGGCCCCTTTAGGTCTAGGGTACCCCTCCAACCCCCCTAATAAAGGTTTAACCCCTTGATCACCCCCCAGTTAACCCTTTTATCCCCTGTCACCAGAGTCACTAAGCAATCTTTTTTCTGATCGCCGTATTAGTGTCACAGGTGACACTGGTTAGCCAGGTAGGTATTTAGGTTCACTGTCAGCTTTTTATAACGTCAGGTACCCCCATATACTATCTAATAAACCCCCTGATTGCCCCCTAGTTAACACTTTCACCAGTGATCACCGTATAAGTGTTACGGGTGACGTTGGTTAGTTAGTTTGTTTTTTATACCCGCCGTTTATTACTCAATAAAGGTTTAACCCCCTGATCGCCTGGCGGGTGATATCAGTTAGGTTTTAGGGTCGGTTAGGGTCTACATCAGAATAGTGCCAGTACCGCTAACACCCATGCATGCAGCATACACCTCCCTTAGTGGTATAGTATCTGAATGGATCAATATCTGATCAGATCTATACTAGCATCCCCAGCAGTTTAGGTTTCCCAAAAATGCAGTGTTAGCGGGATCAGTCCAAATACCTGCTAGCACCTGCATTTTGCCCCTCCACCCAGCCCAGCCCACCCAAGTGCAGTATCGATCGATCACTGTCACTTACAAAACACAACTCACATAACTGCAGCATTCACAGATTCAGGCCTGATCCCTGCGATCGCTAACAGTTTTTTTGGTAGCATTTGTGACAGTTGCTGACAGCCTAGGAGCTTTTTTACCTGTGAGTACCAGTAAATTTAGAGCCCAAAATGGCAAATCGAAGGTACACTAGTGAAGAGGCCTACACGTTTGTGAGCATGACAGATAGTGAAGAGGAAGTCACTCATCTGTCAGATTCAGGCTCAGAATATGATCCTGTACACAGTGGCTCCATGACAGATAGCTCTGACGACGGAGTTGTGGTCCCTGTCAAGGTCAGGCTTACCAGATCCCAATCTTCTTCTGCTGTTGAGGTGCAAGAAACGCAGGGCGCTCATATGGAGCAGAGAAGTACTAGTGCCGCTCATCCTTCTGGTGAACTGACAAGCACAAGCGGCCTAGTACACCCTGGTCATAGTCAAACCAGCACTACAGTAACACGTGGTGACGTGGCGAGTCCCATTAGTGCAGTTCAAGCTGGCAAGGTGGCAAGCACAGGTAGTGTCCCGCTGCCGCCAAGAAGACAAAGACAGGCCTGACGAGCCCATAGTACCGTTCCTGCTGCATTCGCCAATCCTAATTGGGAACCCACCACTTCTGCAGCACCCGTACTTCCCCATTCACTGGCCAACCTGGCATTCAGATGGAAGTTGATTTAACGTCACTTGATTTATATTCAATGTTTTTCACCGAAGATCTCTATAGATCTATTGTGGACCAAAGTAATTTGTATGCTGGTCAATTCATCGCTGCTAATCCCCAGTCCTCCCTTGCCAGAGATTGAAAACCAATTACGGTTTCCGAATTTAAGACCTTTCTGGGCCTATCCCTTGACATGGGCATAGTTAAAATGAGTACGTTGTGGTCATATTGGTCCACTGACCCAATTTACCATATGCCCATGTTCTCTGTCTCCATGACCAGGGCACGATATGAGCAGATCTTGCAGTTCATGCATTTCAACAACAGTGAACTCTGTCGTCCTCGTGGAGACCCTGGATACGATCATCTCTACAAAATTTGGCCCCTCGTAAACCATTTCAACCAACGTTTTGCAGACTTGTTTACTCCCCAGTTACTCCAAGTTGTCTGCATTGATGAGTCCCTGATTAAGTTTTCTGGCCACTTGTCTTTCAAACAGTATCTTCCCAGCAAGCGTGCCAGATACGGGGTCAAGATGTATAAGCTCTGTGACAGGGCCACAGGCTATACATGTAGTTTTATGGTTTATGAGGGAAGAGATAGTCACGTAGAGCCACAAACTGCCCAGATTACATAGGGAGCGCTGGCAAGATTGTGTGGGACTTGGTGTCACCCTTATTCGCAAAGGGGTACCATTTATATGTGGACAATTATTACACACTTTTTATTACACACTTTTTAGTCTTTTGTTTGATCATCAGATTGGTGCATGTGGCACCGTGCGATCTCATCCAGGCTTTCCCGAGCGGCTTGTAGATTCCCGTCTTAGACTGGGGGAGAGAGCCTGCTTGAAGTGTAATAACTTGTTCGCTGTGAAGTGCAGGGATAATAAGAATGTTTTCGTTCTTTCCTCCCTTCATGCAGACAAGACGGTCCAAATTCCTACGGCAACTGGTGTTGTGGAGAAACCCCTCTGTGTCCACGAATATAACCAAAATATGGGAGGGGTGGACCTCAACGACCAGTCTTTGGTGCCGTACCTAGTTGCCCATAAGGCCAGACGCTGGTACAAAAAAGTGTCTATATACTTATTTCAATTGGCTTTGCTGAATGCTCATGTGCTATACAGAGCTTCAGGGCGGACTGGATCCTTCCTTAAATTCCAGGAAGAGATCGGCAGAGCCCTTCTGTTTCCAGACGGTGCTCCACCTCACCTTCCCAATACAAATGCAGTAAGCCGGCTGCATGAGAGGCATTTTCTGTATGTCCTCCCAAGTACCCCTACCCAACGAGCCCCCCCCAAGAAGATGTTGTGTCTTTAGCAAGCGCGGATATAGGCGTGACACCCGCTAATATTGTCCCTCCTGTCCTAGCAATCCTGGTCTTTGCATTGGCAAATGTTTTGAACTCTACCATACACTAGTTGAGTATTAGCGTAGGGTACATCACTGCACAGACTAGGACACACTTTCACATGGTCTCCCAAGATGCCGTTGCATTTTGAGAGACCCGGACCTGGAACCGTTACAGTTACAACAAAAAGTGTAAAAAAAAAAATAAAGTAAAGAAAAAAACACAAAAAAATATATAAAATAAAAAAAACAAAAATAGTTGTTGTTTTATTGTTCTCTCTCTCTATTCTCTCTCTCTATTGTTCTGCTCTTTTTTACTGTATTCTATTCTGCAATGTTTTATTGTTATTATGTTTTATCATGTTTGCTTTTCAGGTATGTATTTTTTGTATACTTTACTGCTTACTGTTTTATTGTTAACCATTTTTTTTGTTTTCAGGTACGCCATTCAGTTACAGCGTGGATTTATTTATCTTGACAGCAACATCGTTTGCTCCCACGATACATAAAGCTGTGACTCCAGCGCTGTAGGAGGTGATTTCACCACCACAGTAAAAAAAAAGAGCATATATGCCGAAGCATGGGGGCAGCAGGGGTGGAGGAGCGATTTGCTCCTATCTTTTGGCGTGGATGCCCCCATGCTTCGGCCTATATTTTTTAGGCCATTCAGCTGCAGCACTGATTTATTTATGATATATAAAGCCGTGACTCCAGCGCTGTAGGAGGTAATTTCACCACCACAGTTAAAAACAAAATGGTGCATGTATGCCCATCTTTAGAAGTGGGTGGATGAAGGGAGGTATTCCAATAGTGGGCATAACCACCAATCAATCTCTTTTTTTAGTTCAGCCCACAGGCTGCATAAAAAAAAAAGATTACAATATATGCCCAACAAGGACCAGCAACGTACTGGTTTGTTGCTGGACTTTGAGTGGTTATACCAGAATGATGCCTGCGAGTTTAGGTATCATCTTGGTATCATTCTTTTCAGCCAGCGGTCGGCTTTTGTGTAAAAGCAATTCTAGTGACTAATTAGCCTCTAGACTGCTTTTACAAGCAGTGGAATGGAATGTCCCCCCCCACCGTCTTCCATGGTTTTCTCTGGCTCTCCTGTCCCAACAGGGAACCTGAGAATGCAGCCGGTGGTTCTGCCAGCTGACTATAGAGCCAATCAGAGACCAGAATGGCTCCAGTCATCTCTATGGCCTAAGAAACCGGAAGCTACGAGCATTTCATGACTTAGATTTCGTCGGATGTAAACAGCGCCATTGGGAAATTGGGAAAGCATTTTATTACACTGATCTTGGTGTGGTCAGATGCTTTGAGGGCAGAGGAGAGATCTAGGGTCTAATAGACCCCATTTTTTTCAAAAAAGAGTACCTGTCACTCCCTTATCCTATCATAGGGGATTTTTATATTCTCTGAGATAACAATAAAAATGATTTAAAAAAATGAGAGGAACAAAAAATAAAATAAAAAAGCAAAATAAATAATTAAAAAAAAAAAAAAGCATCCCTGTCCCCCTCTGCTCTCATGCAAAGGCGAACACAAGCGTCAGTCTGGCGTCATATGTAAACAGCAATTGCACCATGCATGTGAGATATCACCGCGAAAGGTCAGGTCGAGGGCAGTAATTTTAGCAGTAGACCTCCTCTGTAAATTAAAAGTGGTAACCTGTAAAGGCTTTTAAAGGCTTTTAAAAATGTATGTAGTTTGTCGCCGCTGCGCATTTGTGCGTAATTTTAAAGCATGTCATGTTTGGTATCCATGTCCTCGGCCTAGGATCATCTTTTTTATTTCATCAAACATTTGGGCAATATAGTTTGTCTTAGTGCATTAAAATTAAAAAAGTCTGTTTTTCCCCAAAAAAATGTATTTGAAAAATCGCTGTGCAAATACTTTGTAAAAAAAAATGAAACACCCACAATTTTATTCTGTAGGGCCTTTGCTTTAAAAAACTATATAATGTTTGGGGGTTCAATGTAATTTTCTTGCAAAAAAAAATATTTTTTCATGTGAACAAAAAGTGTAAAGGGCTTTGTCTTCATGTGATTAGAAGAGTGGGTGATGTGTGACATAAGCTTCTAAATGTTGTGCATAAAATGCCAGAACAGTTCAAAACCCCATTTTGGAAAGTAGACACCCCAAGCTATTTGCTGAGAGGCATGTCGAGTCCATGGAATATTTTATATTTTGACACAAGTTGCGGGAAAAAAACAATTTTTTTTGCACAAAATTGTCACTAAATGATATATTGCTCAAACATGCCATGGGCATATGTGAAATTACACCCCAGAATACATTCTGTTTCTTCTCCTGAGTACGGAAATACCACATGTGTGAGACTTTTTGGGAGCCTAGCCACATACGGGACCCCAAAATACCAAGCACCGCCTTCAGGCTTTCTAAGGGTGTAAATTTTTTATTTCACTCCTCACTGCCTATCACAGTTTCGGAGGCCATGGAATACCCAGATGGCACAAACCTCCCCCAAATGACTCAATTTTGAAAAGTAGACACCCCAAGCTATTTTCTGAGAGGTATGGGGAGTATTTTGCAGACCTCACTTTTTGTCACAAAGTTTTGGAAATTAAAAAAAGAAAAAAATAATATTTTTCTTTTCTTTCTTCATTTTCAAAAACAAATGAGAGCTGCAAAATACTCACCATGCCTCTCAGCAAATAGCTTGGGGTGTCTACTTTCCAAAATGGGGTCATTTGGGGGGGTTTGTGCTATCTTGGCATTTTATGGCCTTCAAAACTATGATAGGTAGTGAGGAGTGAAATCAAAAATTTACGCCCTTAGAAAATCCTGAAGGCGGTGATTGGTTTTCAGGGCCCCGTACACGGCTAGACTCCCAAAAAGTCCCACACATGTGGTATCCCCATACTTAGGAGAAGCAGCAGAATGTATTTTTGGGTGTAATTCCACATATGCCCATAACATGTTTGAGCAATGTATCATTTAGTGACAACTTTGTGCAAAAAAAAAAAAGTTTGTAATTTTCCCGCAACTTGTGGCAAAATATAAAATAGTCCATGGATTCAACATGCCTCTCAGCAAATACCTTGTGGTGTTTCCTTTCCAAAATGGGGTCATTTGGGAGGTTTGTGCCATTTTGTCATTTTATGGTCTTCAAAACTGTGATAGGTAGTGAGGAGTGAAATCAATTATTTACTCCCTTAGAAATCCTGAAGGCGGTGCTTCATTTTCGGGGCCCTGTTCGTGGCTAGGCTCCCAAAAAGTCCCAAACATGTGGTATCCCCGTACTCAGGAGAAGCATAAAAATGTATTATGGGGTGACATTTCACATATAACCATGGCATGTGTGAGCAATATATCATTTAGTGACAACTTTTTGTAAAAATTTTTTGTCATTATTCAATCACTTGGGACAAAAAATAAATATTCGATGGGCTAAACATGCCTCTTAGCAATTTCCTTGGGGTGTCTACTTTCCAAAATGGGGTCATTGGGGGGTGGGTTTGTACTGTCCTGCCATTTTAGCACCTCAAGAAATTAGATAGGCAGTCATAAACGAGAAGCTATGTAAATTCCAGAAAATGTAGTTTGTAGATGCTATAACTTTTGTGCAAACCAATAAATATACACTTATTGACATTTTTTTTTTACCAAAGACATGTGGCTGAATACATTTTGGCCTAAATGTATTACTAAAATTGAGTTTATTGGATTTTTCTTATAAAAAAAGTAGAAAATATAATATTTTTCCACAATTTTCGGTCTTTTTCCGTTTATATCGCAAAAAATAAAAATTTCAGAGGCAATCAAATACCATCAAAAGAAAGCTCTATTTGTGTGAACAAAAGGACACAAATTTCGTTTGGGTACAGCATTGCATGACTGCGCAATTACCAGTTAAAGCAGTACAGTGCCAAATTGTAAAAGGTCCTCTGGTCTTTAGGCAGCCAAATGGTCTGGGGCTTAAGTGGTTAAAATGCTTCTAAAGCCTAAACATTTTTTAAATGAATGCATTACCTGCTTTAAAAAAGGTTTAGGTACTAAAATCGCCCACTCACCCCTTCCTTCTACTTACCTGAGCCCTAACTCAATCCAGTGCATTGCCCATCTGTAGCAGTTCTCCCCATTGTCTCAAGCTTTGTTGTTACTGAGGCAGTGGGAGCCAATAGCTCCCTCTGCTTTCAGTCAAATTCTGTGACGAGGGAGTGGACGGCAGGGACACAGGCAGCGCAGCTCAGGATTGAGTCCACAGGTGTGCCACATTACAAAGCAGCTTTCTGTGGTAGCACGCCAAGGAGAGGAGGAGCCAGAAGCACCAGCAGGGGACCCTAGAAAAGGAGGCATGGAGTAGGTAAGTACAAGCTATTTGTTTTTGTTTTTATTATTTATACTTTACAGTCACTGTTGTGGGTGTCATTACTATGGCACATAGGGTATCAGAGCTGGTGGGTCTTCTTTGCAAGAAGCCATTTCTGGTACATCACCATGACAAGGTGGTTCTTGGAGCTCAGCCATCATTTTTGTCTTAGGTGCTTTCGGCCTTTCATCTCAACCAGGAATTTTTTTCCCTGGGTCTCAGGTGCCAGTGAACAAGGCACACTGTCATACTGCAGGCTGTGTGGATGTATCTTAAATTGACTGCTGCAATCAGACATTATATTTGTCAAATAAGGGGCAAGCAGCTTCCAAGTCAATTACTTCACATTTGATTCCTCAGCTTATCTCTCAAGCCTATAGATTGTAAGGAAAAACTCCACCTTTTTAGATGATTTTCTCATTCTACCTGGAATATATAGAGGTGGACTTCCTGTCTTTTTGCCAGTGTGGCACATAACCCTATGAGGTAGGAATAAAGTGGTTGTAACGTCAGAAGGTTTTTTATCTTAATGCATTCTAGGCATTACGATAAAAAGCCTTCTGTGTGCAACAGCCCCCCTCAGCCCCCCTAATACTTTCCCGAGCCCATCTCTATCCAGCAATGTTGTAGGATAGACTCGGCTGCCCGGGACTCTCCCTCCTGATTGGCTAAGACAGCAGGGGAGTGCCATTGACTCCTGCTGCTGTCAAATAAAGTCAGTGAGCCAATGAGGTAAGAGTGGGGGCAGGGCCTAGCTGCGGCTCCGTGTCTGAATGGACACCCGGAGTTACAGCTCGGCTCAGTGCCCCATAGCAAGAAACTTGCTAGGGGGCACTCAGCAGGACAAAGGGGCCAGGAGAGCCAAAGAGGGACCCGAGACAAGGAGGATCTGAGATGATCTGTGAAAAACTACTGCACAGAGCAGGTAAGTATAACATATTTGTTATTTTTAAACACGAAAAAATAAGACTTTAGTATCACTTTAATAAAGCTTCTCCATGTCTGATGATGTACTCCAAGAAATGGATTTTACAAGTGATGCCGCGTACCACTTAAATACACAGGGTGTACGTCAGGCTCCACCCCTCGCTGACGAAGTCCAATAGGACGTAACACCGCGTACGGGGGGAGGAGCTTACCATCGGACGTCACCCGCTGCCTCTGTCTGCATGTCGGGTCTGCTTGTGCACCGCAGCCCGACTGTGTACTTTGGACATTGTATGCTTCAGCGCCTGTGAGCGCTTTTTTAATAGTGGTTGCTACCACATTTTTACCAATTAAACGGACTACTCTTAGAAAGGATTTTTCTTTGTGTTTTCACTTGCTGATACCGGGGAGATACCTGTGATGCCTGTGACACCCTGATCCGGATACCTAGAGTTGACTCGGCTCCAGTGACAGCATCCAGGACACCATCATCCCTGAGGGGATATACGTGAGTTTGACCTCTGCTGTGCAGACGTCCACAGCCTCTGGTAAGCGCATACACATATATTGCTCTTTGATCGTATCTCCTCTGGCCATTGAAAAACACATTTCATCTGCTTGTATTGCAATTTTGGGGACTTTTTTATTCATTTATTGTTTTTATTGCGCTGCACTTATCTTGTTTTATGCCGCGTACACACAACCGTTTTTTTCGTCGGAATAAACTCTGAAGGTTTTTCTGACTGAGTTTCGACGGAGTTCCGCTGAAATTGTCTTGCCTACACACGATCACACCAAAGTCTGACTGTCTAGAACGCGGTGATGTACAACACGTGTGACAGGACTAGAAAAAGACAGTTCAATAGCGAGTAGCCAATAGCTTCCGTCTCGTACTTGCTTCAGAGCAAGTACGCGGAACAGCATACAGACGAGCGGTTTTCCCAATAGGAACTGATTCCATCGGAAAGATTTAAAGCATGTTCTATTTCTAGGTCCATCAGAATTTTCAAAAAAATAGGCTGATGAGGTCCACACACGATTGGAATGTCTGATGAAAAGATTCCGTCAGACTTTCCTGCCGGAAAGTCTGACCGTGTGTACGCGGCATTAGTCAAAAATCCAGTAATGCGGGGAAGTTCAATGCACATTATACCACGCATTGTGAAGCATTGCAGTACATGTTCATCGTGAAGGTGCACTGGAGTGCCATTCACACTGAATGACAGTGCAGTACACAAACACTGTTAACATGTGTTACCAGAATGGCCTGGTGTGAACAAGCTTCTGGCCAAGACACATCAATGTTTGCTTTGGGAATCTAGATTTCAATATCCATTGGTTATGAAAGGATTGAAAAAAAATGTGGAGACACCCCTGCAATTTTTTTTGCTGGCTACATTGCAAGTTTATGTAATTCAATAATTCAAGTGAAAGAATGCAAAAAGGAGCTTTTTATATTTTTTTCACAAAGAAATGGTTTAAAAATCTCTATAGTGGGGACATTTATGAGCAGCGCTGAATACTTTCTAGAAAAAAACAGATAATAAATGTTAGATGATTAGACGTGTGTTTTTTATGTTTGCTGTTCTCTCGGCAACTTTAAAATAATAAAACTTTCAATATAATTTATTAGTATATATTTATTGATGTAGAAGCAATGATCCACCTTTTTGATGCATAGTAATGGGACTGACAAGCATTTTCCTGGCATAGTTCACTCAAAAGGGAAAGTACCACATTTCCTGCAGCCCACCCCCACCCCTAACACTTTTTTTTTTACAAGGAGTGTGTACCCTATTTGACAGGTTCCCACTTCCTCAATTCTCAGCTAGGTGACATCTGTGTGGACTCAAACTTTGCTCACACTCCCACCTGCAACCTCCTGGAACATAACACATGTATCAGGAGTCTCCAGGACCAGTCCCAAAGTCAATCTTGTGCAAGCACAGTGGGAAGCCACCTGTGATTCCTCAGAAATTCAGAGCAGGCCCCAAGTTCAAGATGGGGACTTGTAACAGTGAGAAGAACTGGTTACAAGAAGCCAGCACTAAACTCCAGGCACTGGTATGTCGGTGGGTGCAGTGTAGTGCGGCGGCAGTAACACACACTCAGTCCAGATGCAGTTGAAAAACTTAGTGAAGTGAATTCAAACTACAACAGTTCACAATGAGCCCAGTGGAAGGAGGCCCAACCAGGAAACATTCATGGATAAAAGCAGCATGTAGCAGGTCTCATCAGAGCTGACAGAGTCTGGCTCAAGGGGCGGAATGTGGCCTGACCGATCCAAGCCCAAGTGGGGAGGTTTCCATGTGAGTGGCAAATCACTATGCTTTCCCTCCTCGTCTGGACTGTCTGTCCCTATACTACCCACACACTAAAATGCACGCTAAACCCAGGAGCTAGGGTCTTAAATAGACACCTAAGGTGGCCACTAGGCTCACATGGGCAGCCAGTATCCAACCAAATCGCTTACCCAATGACCCAGGGAACCATAGAGGAACATGTTTTTCTTGATTTCCTCTCCCTTTGCAATGCCGCTGCAGTTGAGTGCCACCCGCAGTGGAGAAGGTGGACTGCACCTGCCTACAGGTAGGTACCTTCTTTTTTTTTTATAGTGTTTGTAGCTGCGCACTTTTAAGTTTTATTTAAAAAGGCTGGAATTCCTCCTTAAGTCTGAAGAAACAACAATGCCATGAATTACAGCAATATATTAGCAATTTATACAATTTAAAAATCAGAAATTGTTCCTGTTATTTCAATTTTTTGTGAGCAAAAAACACTACACCTCATCTGATATCTCCATCAAATGTAGGCAATGGGAACTCATGAGACACAGAACATTAAGCAGGAAAGAACAGATCTTTCCAGGATAGTGTTTACCATAATTTCTTTCAAGCTTACTAAATACATCTTTACCACCCATCTACACCCACCTGAAAATTAATGTGCCATCTGTCATCAAGACCTGTTCAATTATAAAACACCTGCTTTAGAAATACTTGCAGTACTTACTGATTTGCAAATTTGTAGAGTTAAAGGATAAACTTGGCAATGATTTCTAACATTGGTATCATTATTTATGTTGTATGTTGTCAGTGCCAAGGGTTGCTGCTTGTTGTTTGCAGAATAGGGTTTTTTGGTGCTGAAAATCAATTCAGATCTCCTACCTGTGCCTTACCTAATCAATATAAAAAATGCTAAAGTTTTAAGCAGAACTCTTATGCCTCATACACACGATCGGAAATGCCACCAGCAAAACTCTGATAAGTGCTTTTGGTCGGAAAATGCGGCCGTGTGTATGCTCCATCTCACTTTTGCTGGCGGAATTCCAGCCAGCAAAAGATTGAGAGCAGGTTCTCTATATTTCAGTCGAAAAAGTTGTGGACGAAAAAGTTCCTATCCGAAAATGCGATCTTCTGTATGCAATTCCGAAGCGCAAAAAATCACGCATGCTCAGAATCAAGTACGAGACGGAAGCGCTCAGTCTGGTAAAACTAGCGTTCGTAATGGATATAGCACATTCATCACGCTGCAAATTATTGGATCTTTTAATGCAGCGCATTTTTTTGTTCTTTATAATGCTAGAATAATGAAGTTGTTTTGCTGCTGATATTCACACAGAGTTATGACAAACTGATTTCTTTATTATTTCTTGTGATCTCATGAATAATCTTTTTTGTTTTTAAAGCCAGATCTCCATAATAATGTTTAGAATTATTTTTTATAGTCATCTTTTTTTATTTTTAATCAAGATCTCCTGTTTTTTGGATTATTTTGATCTCCATATTTTTTTTTTTGGTGTGTCAAGTTTCCACAACATAGAAAAAAGAGGAGAAAACTGCGCTATAAACCAAAATGAACAATAAATCGTTGAAAAGCTGCAATCCCGACAATAAACATCAATTGTGGAGTAAACATGGGAAATATAAGGAATTGCGCTAATACATGTGCAAAAATAACATAGAAATCTACAGTGAAAAGATATATATGATATAAAGTGTAAATTGAAAAAAATTGGATGTGAATAACAATTGATAATAGTCCACCTTAATGTCCCAATCAATAAGAACTCAATATGATGTGTTAAAAACTCCAATTCGCCCAAAAGGGTGCAAAACAAAAAGTCCAAGTGATAATTCAATCAGTGATAGCAAAGGAGGGTCCACCACCAGGGATAGAAGGGGTTGCTCCTTACCAGATGGCCATGACCCCCCACTACAGAGGATCACAGCAAGCAGATAAACTTGTAACACAGAAATTGAGAGCTTCTATCAGCATCCACCAGGGGTCATCTCACCGTCAGTCACACCAGCGAAGCCAATGGCAGGGATGCACCATAGAATGAAAAGGGGCTCACATAGTGTAAAACCATCGAGAATTTATTTAAAAGTTAAAATCACGAAGTGAACACTTACAAAGCGTATGTAGATAAAAAGCCTTAAGTCCGGTTCCTTGGCCACAGGAGCACGGACAAACCCGTCCTACTGGAATACAACACTGTTTGGGGGTGACGTCAGCGCGTCGTCTGGCTCCGCCCCAAATTGTTCGCTGTTCGGCGAACTTGCGAACAGCCAATGTTCGAGTCGAACATGAGTTCGACTCGAACTCGAAGCTCATCCCTAGTGGCTACGGGACAACTCTGTGAATGTCCTTGAGCGGCCCAGCCAAAGGCCAGACTTGAACCCGATTGAACATCTCTGGAGAAATCTGAAAATGGCTGTGCGCCGACATTCCTTATCCAACCTGCTTAGACGACGCGCTGACGTGATTTTAACTTATAATTGAACAGGTCTTGATGACAGATGGCACATTAATTTTCAGGTGGGTGTAGATGGGTGGTAAAGATGGTGGACCCTCCTTTGCTGTCACTGATTGAATTATCACTTGGACTTTTTGTTTTGCACCCTTTTGGGCGAATTGGAGTTTTTAACACATCATATTGAGTTCTTATTGATTGGGACATTAAGGTGGACTATTATCAATTGTTATTCACATCCAATTTTTTTCAATTTACACTTTATATCATATATATCTTTTCACTGTAGATTTCTATGTTATTTTTGCACATGTATTAGCGCAATTCCTTATATTTCCCAAGTTTCCACAACAGCATTATTATCTTGTATTTTTATAAAGCTCAAGGAGGTTGGTTTGTATTGGCTGTGGCTCTGGAGGTGGACTTGTGGCAGGAGGAGGAGGAGGGGGATGGGCGAGCGGACATAAGTGCATGTTCTCACTAATTTGACCCCTCAACCCCTTCCAAAGGGTGTGAAAAATTAGATTCTCAAACATGAAGCGTTGGCCCTCCTCCATTTGCTGCAATTTGGCAGCTACATAGCAGCCATAGGCCTCTTTAGCGTCAAAGGGTGTCTTCAGGGCTGCATTAGCCTTCTTAATGAGGCCCAGTGCTGCCTCCTCCATGTTACTCCCTTTCCTGGCCCTTTTTGTTGTAAGGCGGAGGGGAGGCACCTGGGGTTGGGTGAGGCTACAGGGCCCCGCCACCTCCTGGCTGACACTTACCCCCACCTCCTCCTGGCTGACACTTACCCCCGCCTCCTCCTGTGTGCCACATTCCAGAGCCTTGTCCTGGCTGAGGTCTTCCTGTGTATGAAAAAAGGGACATAGTTTTAGTTTTTGGTTCATCAATCATACACAATTTTCAGCTCATGACTGTTGCAAATTGAATGTTAACAAATAGAAAAGACTATCATTCTGAGCCCAGCATTTTTCATTCTTGTCACAATCATTTTTGGCCCCTACTGTCTAATGATATGTAAAACACTTTTTGTTAAATCATTTATTTGTTATCAATAATAACATCTAGTTAACAACAATAATTTTCGGACAATAAATATGTTAAAAAATACTATACCTGGCCCCAGTTGGGCTCCTCCACTTCTTCCAGGATGGAAGGCCCAGGTTCGTCCTGGGAAGCCTCAGCTGAGGTTGAGGGAAGGCTGGATGGAAGTGTAGAAAGCGATTCCCTGGCTTCCATCTGGTCTTCCAGAAACCGCATCCTGTTGTAGTACCACAGACTGGGTACATATACATCCTCTGCTGCTGCTGCTCCTGATCTCATGGAAGCCTGGACCCTATTAAGCTCCTTCCTATACGTGCTTTTCAAGCTATCAATTTTCTTCTCCACAAACTCAATGTCTGCGTCAGGGACCTGTGTCTTCACAATTTGTAGCAGTTTCTCCAGCGATGCCTTCCTAATAGGTTTATTGCGATATAAGGGGTTTTTAACCTCCCACAAATTTCTCATGTCCCTGTATTTGTCTATGAACTGGCCCATGAATTCAGGGTCTTTGAATTGTTTCATATTTGCTGCAAGACAGAACACAAGACAAAAACACTGATATCAGGCTAATCTCTCCTAATCTTATCCCAATATAGGCCTCAATCTAGAATCAGTATAGGCCACTGATGTCCCAAGTTAAAATGTTACGTTATAACGGTCGGCGCTTCCGGTCCTCATTCCTCTGCACACAGAACGTAGATATGACACACGCGTGTTAGCTTTATATACACTGTGCATGCGTGAAACTCCACTCGCGTCGCCCGCCCCTGACATTCTTTCTAGAATATTCACTGCCCCTTCTCTTTCCGCGCAGTGGGAGATGAACATGGCGGAGACACAGCAGGTGCGTAATAGTGACGAGGAGGAAAACCCGGAGCCTGAAACGTCCTGATCCCAGAGGAGAAGATTTAAGGCCTCAAATATGACCTTTGTAGAGATGGTGGAGATGGTGGACATCTTGAAGAGGGCTGACTATGATGGGAAGTATGGACCTTACCTAAACCCAAATGTGAGAAAGGCCAAGATCATGACTAAAGATGTGAAGAGTCTGCACAGAAATTTGGGGTACGACGATCCAAGGAGCAATTGAGGAAACGCTGGTCAGACCTGAAATTGAGGGAGCAGTACAGAAGGATCAAGAAAGTGCTTCTAAAAAGTAAGTACTTGTCGTGTGTTCCTATTATTATTATTACTTGCATGCTGCTCCATGTGCTTTTCTTTACTGTTGTACAGTTTAAAATCGCAACTTTCAGGCTCATGGGCACTGTAATCATTCGCAGTAAACATTGTTCGCCAACTAAATACAATGTTTTTGGCAGATACAGGGTTAACTAAATTTGGTCATGCTAATTTGTATTAAAAGAAGTTTAGGACATTGTTGTCTAGATGTGTTTGTAACTAGAATGAAATGCAAACTTGATTCAGTGTAATGAAAGGAGAGGACACTCAGCAGCTGTTTACACATCTGAACTCAGGAGCACTAGTGTGGGACACAAGAACAAACTTTTTAGAGTGTCCCACACAGGTGCTCCAGTGAATACTTGGGGTGTCTCTATGTGTGAAACTTGTCCAAAAAAGGTAAGTATTCCAGCTTTGTTAAGGGAATAAATCATGTCTTCAGCTTGGAACTCTGCCCAAACAGACAATTGTATCCCACTTTGAAGCAATGTTTCACATTCATATTTCTGGCCACAAATATTAGTGTGCTAAGTATACCTTTTGTTTCATTCTCATAGGGGAGAAAAGACTTGGGACATCTGAGGACACCAGGGACACCCCCACCTACTAAAGAAGGGGAACTCAGCACACAACCAGAGGATGTGGACGAAGGAGAGGTGGTTGAAATAGTGACCACAACAGGTGAGTGTCTGAGACCACAGCTTCAGGTAATAGAGGTATGCCTGCATATTTATAATACATGGTGTGTATTTTTCTTTTAGGCGATGTGCATGTTGTGGAAGAACAATCTACTCATTTCACTACTGACAGTGCACAAAGGCTAATCCAGGACATAATGTTTATTTAAAATTACACTTTTTTTTTAAAGAAAATTTAACTAAAGTTTTATTACAGTTTAAAAGCCAAATTTGGAAGATGCACACAGTGTGTCAACGTGTGCTATCTGCCATCAGGGGATATCAATGTACAAGTTTTGTGGGTGCAACCCCTTCCTCGCAACTCTAGTAGGTGAGAGGAAGGGGTTGCACCCCAAAAACATGTCCATTGATCCCCCATGATGGAAGATAACACATGTTGACATTAGGCATGGGATCAAGGAGGGAAATCCCCATTTTGACTCCCAATTTGTGTGCATCTTCTAAATTGGGCTTTTACAGGGGTGACATCACCCCATCTGATGAAGGCAATATCAACACATTGTTAACACTATAATGTCTGATATTTCCTTCAGTTTTTCAATGTCGAACTTTGTAAGTTCCTTAGTTGTGTATGTTATGTCTTGAAACATGCCTGTTTATGTAAAAAAAAAAAAAATTCAAGATAAAACTTTATAAAACCAAGATGTTATTTTTTTACCAAAAAAGGTTTTACAACACACATGTGCATGTGCACGGAGTAAAAGGTTTTATACTCAACAATGTGTGGCTTCTTCTTTCACTGCTGACAATGGGTGTTATTTAAATAATGGAAAAACCACTTGGCACTACAAGTGCACTAGGAGAACCTAGGAGACAGATAAAAGAAACACAAGCAGTAAATCAAATTCAAGATTTTATCATATCCATTTTTTTTTATTTTGAAAACATTAAAAAAATTCCTGGCATAGCAATGGCCCCCCTACCCATAAAATAATCAACATATTTTTGACGCACTTCACGGGCGCTTTGGGGGGGCAAGCCAGGACGGCCAGCTTCTAGGGCCATCAGTGTTGGTTCATGAAGTCCAGCCTCAGGCCCAACTGAGGCTACGTAATTAGGAGCATTTCCTTTAAAAAGTTGTGCAGTATGCAGCAAGATAACACAATGTGGTTAAAATTGTACTCCGCCATATTTATTGCCGTTAGAAATAGGCGGAACCGGCTAGCCATTATCCCAAAGGTATTCTCCATGACTCTTCTGGCTCTGGCCAGCCGTAAATTAAAAACCCTCTTATCCAGGGTGAGGGTCGTCTGGGGGAATGGCCTCATCATGTGATCACCCAGACCAAATGCTTCATCAGCAATAAAAACAAATGGGAGTCCTTTGACGTTCTCTTTTGCATGTGGCAATCCCAAGCCACCACTTTAGAGACGTTGGTAGAACTCCATTTGGGCAAAGACTCCACCACCCGACATCCAGCCATTCTTCCCCACGTCCACAAATAAAAACTCATATGTTGCAGACACCACCGCCATCAACACGATACTATTGAAACCCTTATAATTAAAAGAGTATGACCACGAATGGGGTGGTGGGACGATGTGGACGTGTTTCCCATAGATTGCCCCTTCACAGTTGGGAAAGTCCCAACATTCGGCAAACTGGGAGGCCACAGTCTGCCATTCCTGTGGCGTTGAAGGAAACTGTGGAGTCAAACCAGAAAAAAAACAAATTAGTACTTTTGCACATATCATTGCAAGCAGATTAGACACAAACATTCTTGGTCAAAACCAGTATATCATTTATGTTAAGGAGTATTTAAAGACAAAAAGATAAGGTCCACTTATCAGATTCCTCACCCCCTCTGATGGCCCATTGAAAAAAGTTTAGGGTGGTTCTAAATGAGTTTGGGATCCAAAAAAAAGCCTGCAATGGAGCTGACAAAATACATTGTTAAGTGACTAGGTGTGTATGGGTGCAGGATAGCATGCTGGGGAGGTTAGTGAAGGCAAATATGCATGTAGGGGGCGCATGCGCGGCGGGCAAGATGGTGGACGCTTAAGGGATAGGCTCCGGTCCCGTTCCTTCTTTCACTGATCCTGCTCAGCTATATCAGAACACAAAGATCCAGTATCCTTCTCAAACGAAACCTCCCGGGCACCTCATGGGGAAAATTGGATCCCAAAGGCACATTTACCAGGGGTTTAATCCACCTGCGACTTCCCGGCCAGCACAAAGCATGGAGAGATTCCTGCATAGGCCGCAATCCCCGGCCTTGATTAGTCAGACGGCTCCGACAATTGCCGCAGACTAAGTGGAAGGTTACTCCGCATCCATGCCAGACGTCTCATCCCACAATCCACTAGCCCGAGAGACATCCCGATCTGCACAACAAAAGGGGGAAGCCTTGCACAAGCCACAATCCCCGGCCTCAATTAATCCCAGTACCTCCATGGTTAATGTGGATCATGCCGCCGACCACCCTTCAATTCTATCAGGTACTCCATACCCTAATCTTTCATCCCAGGGGATAGAACCGAATAGTTCAGTTACAGTTGCTGTACTGGACTTAAAGCTACAGGCCCTACTACAAGATCTGACCCGTTACTTTACAGTGGCAGTACTGAAATTAGCTCAGGAGCTTAGGGGGGAAATCGATCAACTTGGAGATCGTATGGACACACTAGAATCCAAGTTTGACGAATTAGTGCAATATGTGCATGTTCTTGAGGAAGATAACGCGGCACTTAAACATACTGTTTCCCAGGTCCAATTACAGTAGGAAGATTTGGAAAATAGGGAACGACACCAAAATGTGAGGATCCACGGAGTTCCTGAAACAGTTCCCGACAAAGAGCTCTGTTCCTATCTTCTAGGTCTGTTTGTCACCATAGCCCCACACATCCCGGATATTCACTGGTGGCTAGACAAGGCCCACAGATCCCTAGCTCTGAAACCACCCCCTGGCTCCATTCCGAGGGACATAATAGCTCGCTTTCACTTTTATGATAGCAAAGAAGCTCTCACAATGGCCACGTGTAACAAGAATTGCATTGAGTACAAAGGTGCTAAACTGCAAATTTGCAGCGACTTATCTCCCATCACTCTAGCCAAAAGACGCAATTTACAGCCAATAACCATGCACCTGCAACAACACCAAGTACCTTACAGATGGGGTTTTCCCTTTCGTCTCTTAGCCTCCAGAGATGGCACGCAATACTCAATACAAGATCTGCATGAGTGTGAGGCCTTTGCCTGCAACTTGGGATTGCCACCTATCCCTGAGGAAGACCTTCCACCACCACCTCTAAACCTGATCCCTGCACCTCTCCAGCCTCCTGCGGTGATTTGGACCCCGGTTCATCGAAGACGCCAGAAAAATTTTTCCAGACCTCAACGGCCTACTTTAGCTAGACCACCTACCTGAACACGCCTCACCTACTGAAGTGATTCTCTTTATTGATTTTCTTTACAGTTTCAGCCAGTTCACCGGAATTCTGACGGCTGTCCCCCGGTGACTGCAGGGAGGGCTCTCCCTAATCCAGGTCTTGTTGGTCAAGTTTTCCGGCAGATGTCTCATGTTGTTGTCTACAGGTCTCTGGTCTGTATGGATCTTTTTTTCCCTATCACCCTATTTTCAATGTTTGAAACTCTGACACTCTCCTTTTTTAGAGGGGGCGGGACCTGTTCCGTCCATGTTGCTGACCGACATGCTCCTCTATAGGTCCATGGCCAGTGGCCATGGCCTCCTGAGGGTTTTTTCACCTTCAGGCTTTCAAAATGTTTTTTTTTCTATTTTTTTGTTCTGTTTAAATTTTTTGCACTGTTTTCTTTTCTCTTTTATAACTTCAGGCCCCTTTTTGGCCTGATTTCGTATCTGTTTTTTTCTATGGTTTTTGATAACAAATATATGCTTACTGTCTTCCTAAAAATTGAGAAATATTTAAACATACTACTAGGTAATTTATTCACACTATGGTTGCCAATGCTAGGGATTGATGTTGAGATTACGTTTGATGCACAGTACATGTATACCCCATGGCTTTGAAGATCTTTTCCTTTAACTTGAAGGGCTTGAACTCAATTCACAAACGCTGGCTTGCTTTGATGGAGTTCAGAGCCTCTGGGGCTGATGTGGCCATGGTTCAGGAGATGCACTTTCATCGGTGGGGCGCCTTTAAATTTGCTTCCAAACTGTTCCCTAACACTTTTGTGGCCTCCGACCCTTCCGGACCCTGTTCTATAAGAGTTACTGATTCAAAATTAGACCCCCACGGATGATTTGTCCTCCTGTTAGTTAATGTTTACGCCCCCAACTCGGGGCAGATAGGAGACCTCACTACGGTTCTTGAGGAAATGCGAAGTTCCTCACACCCGTTTACAATTGTTAGAGGTGACTTCAATATGTGCATGTTTTCCAACAAAGATAGACACAACCTCTTTCACAACCCCCCGCCAATCCAAGCCCACAGGTTATCCACTTCCTTTCGAAAACAAATCTGTGCTCATAATCTGTTCAATTCATGGAGGGTGAAACATCCCACTAGTAGACAATATACCTTTTACTCCCCTCCACAAAAAGGGTATTATCGCCTTGACTATTTCTTGCTTTCCGCACCCCTATTATCCCAATTAGTTGCATCTGAAATTGGTCCTATCACATGGTCCGATCACGTGCCAATAACTCTAGATCTATCCTTACATACCGCATTTCCCAAGACATGTCACTGGAGACTTAATGAGTCTCTCTTGCGAAATGCAGTCATTAAACAACAACGCCAAACGAAACTGTCAGAATATTTCCAACTAAATGAAGGTTCTGTTTCGGACACTTCCATATCGTGGGAGGCCCACAAGGCTTTCTTTAATGGAGAATGCATCTCTGCTGGGTCACGCAAGAAGCGAGGCTCGCTTCAACAAAAATCAGAACTTCTGATTCAATTACGCTCTGCGGAGATGCATTTTCTTCAAACCCCCACAATTGCCCGTTTACGGGAGGTGGTATCTATTATTGTAACAGAATCAAATCTCTAGATATGAATAAAATTTCTAAATCCATATTATGGTCAAGACAGAAGTTTTATGAATTTGCTGACAAACCACAAAGAATGCAAGTAAATAAGCGAAAACCACGTCCAAACCTCACCATCCCAGATCACCTTACACAACCCGATGGAACTCCTACCTATTGCCCCCAGTCCATGTCTAAGGTTTTTGGAGAATTTTGTGACAAATTATATAATTGTTTGAGCTCTGATTCATTGACCCAGTTCACACAAGAAAAGTTTGACTCCTTTATATCATCCTTGCATCTCCCACAATTATCCTCAGATCAGCGCTCCTCACTAAACGTACCCATCACTGCTGAAGAGTTAGCTGAAGTGATTAAACTACTTCCTCTACATAAAACCCCAGGCCCTGATGGACTTCCCTACTCAAAACCTTTCTCCCAACAGTGTCCCCACATATGTTAAACCTATTTGCTTCTCTACCTTAAGGTTCTCTGCCTCACCCCCAATTTCTTCATGCCCATGTTATAGTTATACCCAAACCAGACAAAGACCCATCTATCCCTGATAATTACCGTCCTATTGCTCTATTAAATTTGGACTACAAAATCTTTACCAAAACACTGGCAAATAGACTCTCAAGAATTTTTACCGTCCTTGATACATAAAGATCAAGTTGGGTTTGTCCCCACGAGACATGCAGGTGATAACACTAGGCGTACAATAGATCTTATCGACCTGCTCACCAGAACTAAAGCCCCTGCAGTAATATTGAGCTTAGATGCACAGAAAGCATTTGATCGCCTTAGTTGGCCCTTCATGTTTGCAATTTTATCAAAATACGGATTCTTGGGATCCTTTGTACAGGCTCTCAGATCCCTATACTCCCATCCTACCTCCCAAATACAACTCTCATCTCATCTATCTCCATTGTTCCCTCTTAGTAATGGCACTAGATAGGGATGCCCACTTTCACCTTTGCTCTTTATCCTCAGCCTAGAACCCTTGGCCACAACAATTTGAGACTGCCCTTCTATCACAGGAGTACATCTGCGTCAGAGGGATTACAAACTGTCCCTTTTTTGCAGATAATATCCTTTTGACGCTCACACACCCACACACATCCCTACCTTCACTTCATAAAATTCTATCTTCCTTTAGTGAAATTTCTGGTTTCAAAATCAACGCTACCAAAACAGAAGCTCCATTGAACCGCTTTGCCCCTCTCTCTTCTTGGATGTATAAATATCCTAAAAATGTCAATTCTTCCTAAACTATTGTATCTATTTGAGACGCTTCCGGTGGCAATACCTATATCTCAGCTGAAAAATCTCCAAAGGAGAAGCCTCCGTTTTATATGAAACAGTGCCTCTCATAGAGTGGCGGGCTCAGTGGTCATGGCATGTAAGTTTAGAGGGAGCCTAGGCACCCCGGACTTCATTAAGTATTATTATACCTCACATCTAAGGCTCCTCACTTCTTGGACCAATAGAAAAGCTCCAAGTAGATGGGCCGAGATCGAAATGAGTATAACTTCTCCAGTACAATCATGTTACATGCTCTGGCCATCCACTGACAAATATATGCCCCAGCTGAAGAATCTATTCCTAGCTCAAATGCTCTTTACATTAACAATTTGGAAAAAGTATTCCACTCAATACTCCCTATCTTCTCCGTGCTCACCGCTCATAAACATTCTCTTCAATTCAGACATCCCTGATATTTTGTCCTACGATCGTATGGCACACTGGACTAGGGCTGGGATCTTTCAGCTATGGCATATATCAACCCAGCTACAAGACACCTATTATCTTTTGCTGATCTTCAAAAACAGCATCAATTACCCAAAACAATATTTTACTCATACTTACAAATCAGACACTTCTTTTCTACTAAATCTCTTACCCTTTCTTTGGACAAACCTACAGAATTTGAAATGCTTTGTGCTAAGGGTCCCTATGAACCCCAATTAATATCCACGATTTATAAAATATTACATTAATCCATTCCCTTAAAAGTAGATACTCACTACTATATGAGAAAATGGTCTCAGATCCTTCAACATGATATATCTTTGCTAGACTTGGGAAGTATCTGGGACTCCACTTCCAAAAGTTCCCGATGTGTATCCCACAAAGAATCTGCTTACAAGGTTCTGCTTTTTTGGTATAAAACCCCAGAATGACTGCACATATACAATCCGTCAATTTCCAAAATATGTTGGAGATGCAATAAGGCAGTAGGATCCCATTTTCATATCTTCTGGGAATGTCCGTTAGTTACCCAATTTTGGGCTCAGATCCAAATTCTTCTAGAGAAGTTACGGGGAACCCTCATACCCTTGGATCCTATGCACTATTTATTAGGCCTCCCCTTCCACAGTATTCACAAATCCAAGCGGAAACTGACTGAAACCCAACACCAAGCTCCCACATAGCACGAACTCTACAACGAGCACATACCCACAACATGGCTTCAAAACAGTTGGCTGGTCAGAACGAACTAACAGAACGCATTGAAGAACAGCAAGGCCTGTGAAGAGCGAGCTGAAAATCAGAAACCAGTGGACAAGAACGCACTGAAAAACAGATATGAACTGACTACACGCACTGAAAACCAGATACAAACCCACAAGCTGAACAGCAGTAATGGACTGAAAAACACAAGGCTGAAAAGCAGGAATCGTCTCTCACCAAACTTCTACTAACACGAGATTAGCAGAAGGAGCCCAAAGGGTGGCGCACTGACTATTGAACTTCCTTTTTCTAGTGCCGTCATATGTGTTGTACGTCACCGCGTTCTTGACGGAATTTGGTGTGACCGTGTGTATGCAAGGCAAGCTTGAGCGGAATCCCGTCGGAAAAGCCATCATACCTTTTTCCAACCAAAATTCTGTTCGTGTGTACACGGCATTACAGTTTTTTACATTACTTGGAATGGTTAGCACCTCTGCCACATGTTTACTAGGGATGAGCCGAACACCCCCGGTTTGGTTGCCACCAGAATTTGCGAACGGGCAAAAAAATTTTACGAGCACCGTTAAAGTCTATAGGACACGAACATGAAAAATCAAAAGTGCTAATTTTAAAGGCTTATATGCAAGTTATTGCCATAAAAAATCTTTGGGGACCCGGGTCCTGCCCCAGAGGACATGTATCAATGCAAAAAAAAGTTTTAAAAACTGACGTTTTTTCGGGAGCAGTGATTTTAATAATGCTTAGTTAATGCTAAGTGAAACAATAAAAATTAAATATTCCTTTAAATATCATGCCTGGGGGGTGTCCTTAGTATACCTGTAAAATAACGTATTTTTCCCGTGTTTATAACAGTACCACAGTAAAATGACATTTCTAAAGGAAAAAAATTTCATTAAAAAACTACTTGCGGCTGTAATGTATTGTTGGGTCCCGGCAATATAGATAAAAATCATTGAAAAAAAACAGCACCCAAATGTAAAAAAAAAAAATTACGTGGGGGTCCCCCCAAAATCCATACCAGGCCCTTCAGGTCTTTTATGGATATTAAGGGGAATCCTGCACCAAAATTTTTTTCAAAATGGCGTAGGGCCCCCAAATCCATACCAGGCCCTTCAAGTCTGGTATGGATTTTAAGGGGAACCCCAAGCCAAAATTTTAAAAAAATGGCGTAGGGGTCAGCCTCAAAATCCATACCAAACCCTTATCTGAGCACGCAACCTGGCAGGCCACAGGAAAACTGGGGGGGGGGGGAGAGCACCCCCCTCCTGAACCGTACCAGGCCACATGCCCTTCAACATGGGGAGGATGCTTTGGGGTCCCCCCAAAACACCTTGTCCCCATGTTGATGGGGACAAGGGCCTCATCCCCACAACCCTTGCCTCTTTGTGGGGGTCTGCGGGTGGGGGGCTTATCAGAATCTGGAATCCCCCTTTATAACAAGGGGACCCCCAGATCCTGGCCCCCGAATGTGAATGGGTATCGGATACATTGTACCCCTACACATTAACCAAAAAAAGTGTCAAAATGTTAAAAATGACAGTAGACAATTTGGGACAAGTCCTTTGTTAAAAAAAAAAACTGTCCCACGATGTCCATTCATCTTCGATCACAGCATGGGAGGCTCCCGCTGACTGAAACCTCTTTGCAATGACAGCTGTTATATAGCTGAGGACAGGGCCACCCAGTGACATAAACGGGTGACCCGCCCCCTCTAACATTATGTGATGTCACGTAAAGTCAGAAGGGGGTGGGGTCACTTGTTTACATCGCCGGGTGGCCCTGCCCTTAGCTATATAACAGCTTTCATCGTGAAGAGGCTTCAGTCAGTGGGAGCCTCCCATGGAGGCAGAGTTTTTTCTGTTTTTTTTTTTTTTAATTGGGTCTTTGGACGCTGTGATCAAACATGAATGGACATCGCGGAACAGTTTTTTCTTTTTAATAAAGGACTTGTCCCAAATTGTCTACTGTAATTTTTAACATTTTGACACTTTTTTTGGTTAGTGTGTAGGGATACAATGTACACAATACCCATTCACATGGGGGGGCAGGATCTGGGGCCAAGAAGCGTCAGACAGCGGGAGCGGATCGGTGGCAGATTTTTTTTTTCTTTTTTGGTCTGTCGCATTGTGATAGAAGAAGATGAATGGACATTGTGTAACATTTTTTATTTTTTAATAAATGACTTGTCCCCAAGCTGTGTCTTATCGCTTTTAACATTTTGACACTTTTTTTGGTTAGTGTGTAGGGATACAATGTACACACTACCCATTCACATGGGGGGGTGGGATCTGGGGCCAAGAAGCGTCAGACGGCGGGAGCCTCCCACAGACGCGGATTGGTGGTGGATTTTTTTTTCTTTTTTGGTCTGTCGCATTGTGATAGAAGAAGATGAATGGACATTGTGGGACATTTTTAATTTTTTACTTTTTAATAAAGGACTTGTCCCCAAGCTGTGTCTTATCGCTTTTAACATTTTGACACTTTTTTTGTGAAATAGTAGGGGTACATTTGTACCCATTACCATTTCACATAGGGGGAGGCCAGGATCTGGGGGTCCCCTTGTTAAAGGGAGCTTCCAGATTCTGATAAGCCCCCACCCACAGACCCCCACAACCACCGGGCATCAATATGGGGACAAGGTGTTTTGGGGGGACCCCAAAGCATCCTCCCATTTTGAGGGCATGTGGCCTGGTACGGTTCAGGAGGGGGGAACTCTCTCGCCCCCCTTTTCCTGCGGCCTGCCAGGTTGCATGATCAGATAAGGGCTTGGCATGGATTTTGGGGGGACACCCACTCAATTTTTTTAAAAATTTAGGTGCGGGTTCCCTTTAATATTTATACCAGACCCAAGGGGGCCTGGTAATGGACTGGGGGGGACCATTTTTCAATGATTTTTATCTACATTGGTGGGAGCCAACAATACTGCTGCGAATAGTTTTAAATTACATTGTTTCCTTTAGAAACGTCATTTTGCTGTGGTATTCTAAACACGGGAAAAATGTGCTACTTTACAGGCATACTAAGGACACCTCCCAGGCATGATATTTAAAGGAATATTTCATTTTTATTATTTCACTTTAAGCATTATTAAGATCATTTCTCCCAAGCATGAGTTCGGGCCGAACCATTCACACAACACTATTTTAGAGTTGTCATTCCATAATACCTATTTTTATTAACTGCTAAAACTAAAATACCAGTGACTGACCCTGGAGGGGTTTCTGATTGTAGACCAAACACTTATGATCTAGCCAATCAAAATGAAAAGACCAAATAAGGCCAGATGTAGTGTTTACAACCCTTGTTTCCTAGGACAGTAAACAGTTGCCCATTTGACCAATTAACATTTTTCTGATTAAAGTTTGCACTGGCCTTTTGAATAGAATATAGAATTAGCATACAAAGGGTCTGCCAATTCTATCAATCTTGATGATTTCCCTTGAAATGTGTAAATGGACTTGTCTTTGGTCTATGCCTGCAAATTCACTGTATGCAGTGTAAGGGATGCATAGGATGGGTCCTGAATGGGTGCTATGCTATGTGTCCCCCATATTTGGGTTATGATGCTTAAAGCGGTAGTAAACCCTCTCACATCAATGCGATTTTCACAATATTATGAAAGACATGGTAATTAAGAATCGATTGATCACTGTGTATATTTATAAAATATTTATCTTACTGCATGTATAGATTATCCTTTCCACATTTAGCTTGCATATCAGCTGGCGCCATTTACAATGTGGTCTTCTGCATGTGATTTCATCTGTATTTCCGCCCACAGTAAATAATCGTCTCGGTAATCCCGCACATGCACACTAATAACATAGCCAAGCCTCTTCTTCCTTTCCGGTTACTACAGAAACTAGGCATAGCAAATCACAGCTTGCTCCAGAAATGAGGTAATACAGAATAATTAATTAAAAATTAATGAATTACATTATTTATTTTTAATTTTTGTGATAATATGTATGATAATTATTATGTAAAATATAACTAAATTTAATGTAATAGATAGATATATATTTCATTAAAAAATATACATATATAAAATGATATCCAATCCTCATATGTTATTTATATTCTAATATGTCAGTGTAATTTGATTTACGTTGGTGAAACCACACAGAGAATTAAAGATAGGATTGCCCAGCATCGCAGTACCATTAGACATAAGCAGCCAGGTTTGCCTGTTTCCAGGGATTTTCTAGAGCAGGGTCATAGCGATTTAGATTTGCGATTCATGATTTCAGAGAAGGTACTTGGAGATCAGAGAGGGGGTGATAGGATACTCAAACTAAAACAAAGAGAGGTTTGGTGGATAAAAAAATTGAGATCATTGCACCATGAAGGAATGTACAGAGATTCTGACCTATATTTGTTATATTATTATTATTGTTTATTATTATTATTATTATTATTATTATTATTATTATTATTATTATTATTATTATTATTGTTATGTTATATATATTTGTTATAAGACTTTTGTGAGATGTATTTGATGTTTCTTATAGGTTTAATGGATATATACAGGACAGGAAAGATGGAATACACCCTGAACAGGACTTTGGCTGACTCAACAGCCTTATTAAAATATAGGACATTTTTGCGATTATTTTTGTGTGTGCATTTATGCAGTTTATTCTATTTTTCATTCCTTTTTGATCCTTTATATGCCGATTTATTTGTTAATTGATACAATAACCCAATTTGACCCCTATATTGGATAATTTAATTGTTAGATGTATGATATTTATACATTAAGGATGTTTTTCTAGAGGCTGTTCGAGGAAGTTTAGCAGGTTAAACGGCTTCTCACTAATTAGCGTAATTGATTGGGTGTGATACACATGTGAAGCTACATCCTGTAGTGTTGAATATAAAGTATGTGGTCAGTAGTGGATTGTTGCACCAGCCTGAGGAAGATCATGAGATGTTCGTAACTGTACAGTAGCTGTTATTTGTAACCTTTATATGCCTTGAGATCAACTGATACAATATACGATTTTTGCATTGGAAAATGTGTCCCTTTATTTTTTCCTATTGAATATTGGTGGAAGTTTGGGAGGCTACCCTGACACTGATTTCCACAGGAATCATCACAGAAACAGTAGAAGTAACCCCGCCCAAAGTATATATATAGATATAGATAGATATATATATATAGTAATATATATATATATAGATAGATATATCTCTATATATATATCTATATATCTATATATATATATCTATATATGTATGTATGTGTGTATAAATATATATATATACACACATACATTTCTCATATATCTTGTTGGTTAAGATTATTATTTACCACTGTAATCTGCTTTCTTAGTTCTATTTCATGTAATCTTGATAATAGATGAAAAAAAACAATGAATAAAAAATATTAAAAACTAATAAATTCCATTCCAAAATTCGTTATTGTTTAAATTTTTTGAGAATAAGACATTCTAATGTTATATTTTATTTTTTAATATGAACAGCGAAAACAATTTTTTATGTAACATACATATTTATTTTAAATGATGAGATATATATTTTATGATGCCCAAAGTAATATTTAAAGCGCTACTAATGCATTGACAGAGCAGGATAATATTATTGCATTTTTGAATTCCAAGGTCCCTGATCCCTGCTAACACCTAAAAGGTGGCAAATGTGTCACATGAGCGGGGGGGAGTAAATAAACTATAAGATTCATGGTTAGAACTGGGAGTTAAAAACATCAATAAAAAGAATCACAAACTTGATTCATGTAAAGAATTGTGTCTTTCTTTTGGAGACCTTGCGCTCCTCTGCCTTCCATTTGAGGTTGCCCCACAGATGCTCAAAAGGATTTAGATCTGAAGACATGCTTAGCCAGTCCATCACCTTTACCCTCATCTTATTTAGCAAGGCAGTGTTGTCTAGGAGGTGTGTTTGGGGTCGTTATCATGTTGGAATATTGCCCTGCGTCCCAGTCTTCGAAGGGAGGGGATCATGCTCTGCTTCAGTATGTCACAGTACGTGTTGGCATTCATGGTTCCCTCAATGAACTGTAGATCCCCAGTGCCGGCAGCACTTATACAGCTGACACAACAATATAGGACATTTTTGCAATTATTTTTGTGTGTGCATTTATGCATTTTTTTCTATTTTTTTGTTCCATTTTTGATCTTTATATGCCAATGTATTTGTTAATTGATACAATAATTGAATGGGATGCTCGTAACTGTACAGTAGCTGCTATTTGCAACCTTTTTATGCCTTGAGAGCAACTGATACAATATACGATTTTTGCATTGGAGAATGTGTCCCTTTGTTTTATAGATAGATAGATAGATAGATAGATAGATAGATAGATAGATAGATAGATAGATAGATTTGTTTTTAATATTAAAACATTTATTAAAAAAAAAAAAACAATTACAATGTTCAAAAATTTTAAGTATCAAACAAAGGACCTAGTAATGTAGTACCTAAAAATGCAGGGTGACTCTGCAGGTACTAGATAAAAATTTGTGCCAGCGTCCCCAACATTCAAGTAGTGGATATATAGAATCTAGGGATGGGACTTTGAAGGCACAACAATATTAAACTACAAAAAGGTAGGTTGGTTTAGGGTTTTTTTATTAATAATGTAAAAAGACAATGGACAGACATACATGTTTAAAATCACATCAGACTAGGCATAGGACCTAATATTGGTATACCGTGTGGAACCTATCCTGCAAGCTTGTATAGTAATGGAAAGATTATAAGTACATAAACAGATCACTTGGTCAAGGTGGAGGAGAGATACTTCCCCAAGTGTTACACAGTAGATAGTCAAAAAGCTAACACAAGCTGAATGCTGCAGGTTTGGTGATCCACGATGGATAATCTCTGGTTGCTCTACATGTTTCGCGTTTCGCAGAACGCTTCCTCAGGAGCTAGAGATTCTAGATTAAAATACATAAAGAAACAACAAAAAAAGACAAATTCAAAAGATGCAAACAATACAAAGAATATACATAGAGATTTCAGAACTGTAGATATGACCACTGCCAGGTATAATGACCCATAGGACAGGCCCTATATAAGATTATGGTCTCCAGATGACATACGGCAAAGCCCGGGAGTTAGGGTCAGCCAGATTAGGGGAAACAGAGAATACATATTGAAGTGAGAAGGTTTTCAATACTATACATATGTGTATGTATGTAGATAATATATAATCAGATTTTTAAAGGAACAGTGCGGGGGGAGAGAAAAAGACAACAAAAGAAAGAAGGGAAAGGAAGGAAGTAGGGGGGTGGCGGGGGAAAGGGGGGGTAGAGAAGAGGGGAAAAGGGGGGGGGAAAGAGGGGAGAGGGAAAGGTAGGACAGGAGGGGAGATGGGTAAGGAGGATGGGGCTCAGGGGGGGAGGGGGGGGAGGGAAACGAGGGAAAGGGAGGAGGGGAGAAAGGGGGAGGAGAAAAGGGAAAGGGAGAAACAAGGGGGAAAGACAATAAGGAAGGTGCGTGGAAAGGTAAGGAAAGTTCACTTACCATTGGGAATGGTAAGACCAGAAACTGTAAATAATAGTAAGGTGCATATGATCGCGATTCGATCAGAGGTCACTGTTGTCTGGAGTAAAATGAGGACAGCAGCCGGCCATATACTGGGATCTCTCAAATGAAGGGTAGTATCAGGTATTCATAGATGAGAGAGTGAGGGCTTTGTAGTGGTAATGCTAGTATATACATAGGGGGAAGAAGGTAAGCAGGTAAATTAATGTTATAAGGTATTGCAATTAAGCAGAATACAAAAATAGTCAGAGTTGCTTGTAGTTAAGAGAGTATAGAAATAAGTGTCCTGGACTTACCCTCAGGTCATTGAGAGGAACCATGTATGTGCGCCGTCCGGTCAGTGAAAGACCGGTGCTGTGAGTACACGGGGGCAGACAGTGTTGTGCCCCTATATATGGTGACCCAGGCCGGAAACGAGTGGCTCAAGAGCGCACGCCGTGTTCCGGTCCCGTAGCAGGCTACCACACATGCGCCGCGCCACGTAACCACCACGCAGTAACGACGCAATGACGGGATGGTCCCGCGCATGCGCCGAGAGATAGCACGAGGGGGAGCGGGGCCAGGCTAAAACGCAGGCAGAAAAGGTGGAGGGGGAAGGGGAGCCCCCGTATCTCCGCCAATCACCGCACATCCGGTCAAGGATTCGAACCGGATGTGCGGCGCGGGGCAACGGAACTGACCGAGCAGGGGCCATGCGTAACAGAAGGAGACCAACACTAAGGGAACTTGTCCCTGGGGCATCACAATGGCAGGGAAAAGAAATAGCAACAGATGTACATGGTGCTTGTAACGTCATTCTAATAACATGATATCCCGTGGGGGATCAATAGATAACAAATAAACAGTACCAATGATGTTTAAACATTACACAGAAGGGGAGAACATATGATTGCATTGATCTGGAAATTAAGAGTGGTTCAGATAGAATTTATCATAATATGTCATCAACAGTTATTCTCATTATAAGTAGTCCTTATAAATAAACTGGTGCATATTGGAGGGGCTGCGTGCCAGTCATAGGTGTAAACTCAGGGAAATGGTCTGTATGAATGGGATTCATTAAGACCTGGTGCCCTAGTGGCATTTAACCGCTCAATCCATAGGACCTCTTTTTGTAGTATAAGTTTGTCCCATTCACCACCTCTAGGGCTTTGGGGGATGACGGCCAGAACAGCAAAGGAAATGGAAGATGTGTTGAAACGATGGTATAAATCGATATGTCTGCTCACCGGGGTGAGCATCTTCCCATTCCCTGAGTAGTAAACGTGATCGTTAATTCTTTGCCTTAGTTGTCTGGCCGCCTTCCCCACATAGAACTCCCCACAGGTACACCTCATAAGGTAAACCACCCCTTGGGTGGAACATGTAGCTGAAAATTTAGGGTAGTGGGTTTCGCCATTGGGTAGTAGAATGGGACATTCAGAGGATATCCATGGGCAGAATGAGCAACCGCCACAGGGCGTTGTGCCTCTTGGTAGTTGTGGGGCGGTAGGGTTATGGGTCTTATACTGACTAGATACTAGTCTATCCTTGAGGGAAGTTGCACATCTGTAAACTATCTCAGGATACGTATTGACATATTTCTTTAAAATAGGATCTTCTGTCAAAAAAAGCCAGTGTTCTTTGAGAATATTGTTGATGTCATGATAGTGGGAAGAGAATTTAGTAATCATTCTAACCGTGGATTTCTGTGGTTGAGTTTTTTTCGCGTACAACAGATCAGTCCATGATTTGTTTTTGGCCTTGTTAAAGGCCTTACGTAGGAGGGACCGGCTATAGCCTCTCGCCAGGAGCCGTGACCTGAGTAAGTTGGACTGGTGTTGAAAATCCGTCATTCTCGTGCAGTTTCGACGAAGGCGGAGGTACTGTGCGTATGGTATGCTTCTAATGAGGGGGGGGATGTGCACTTGTGGCATGTAGCAGTGTATTTCCTGCTGTAGTTTTCCTAAATAGATTTGTAGATAGGGTATTGTTAGCGTCCCTGTAAATCTCGAGATCCAAAAAGTTGACAGTGTCAATATTGCAGTGGTATGTAAATTTTAAATTAAATTGGGTGACATTCAACATTTGTATGAATTTTTTTAGAGTCTTTATAGTGCCTGTCCAAATGATGAAAATGTCATCTATGTAACGTTTCCAAATCAAAATTTGGTCTATATAATCTGCATATTGGTCTCGAGACCCCCCAGGTACAGATTGGCGTAGCCAGGGGGACAGCAAGTGCCCATGGCTACACCCTGCACCTGGAGGTAGTGGGAACCCATAAATTCGTCAGCATTATGGGTCAGAATAAAGTTGAGCAATCTCAAAATAAACTCGTTGTACTTCCAATGATGGTGGTCTTCCTCGTACAAAAAGGTGCAGACCATCCCGATTCCCTGCTCGTGAGGGATGCTGGAGTATAGAGCTTCCACATCCAGGGTCACGAGCAGGGAATCAGGAGGGACCGGCAACCCCTCAATCTGTTTTAGGAGGTCTAGAGTATCTTTAGTGTATGACGGCAGGGCCATGACATGGGGCATGAGTGTAGCATCTACAAGTTTGCTAGCGTTGTCTGTTAAACTACCAATACCTGAAATTATTGGTCTACCAGGGGGCGACACCAGATCCTTATGCACTTTAGGAAGTGCATAAAATGTCGCCACCCTGGGAGACCGAACATTCAGGTACTCGTAGGTGTCTTTATCGATTAAACCTCTTAAAAAGGCATCTCCGATAATGTCTAGGAACTGGTTCCTAAAGGATACAGTGTATGACAGAGGGATTTTCCAATACCAATTTTTGTTGGATAAGATCGTTAAACACATATTTTCGTAGAGGGATCTGGTCAAAAGAACTACATTGTCGCCTTTATCGGCGGGTTTGACAATGACATCAGGATGGTTATGTATTTTAGAGATGGCTTGACGCTGTGTTGAAGTTAGATTGTTTCTTCTGTATGATGGATTCATGCGTTTGATGTCGCTAACCACATTCTGTAAGAATGTCCAAATCTGGGGATTCTGGGATAAGTCAGGGAATTGACGAGATTTAGGTTTAAACTTGTGGACCGTAGGTGTAGGAGGGGTCAGGGAAGATGGGGTAGGGGTGTCATTAAGATGGGTATCGTCACTTTCCTCTAAGAGAAGCATTAGGTCCAGAAGCGCTCGGAACTCATCCATTTTAAAGTGCTTTATACTCTCTGAGAGTTCCCGTTCCTCCTTGTTTCTTATTCTATCTGGATCAAATAGAAATTTATAAGTGAGGTTGCGAGCAAACAGGTAAACGTCTTTGATTGTTTCATATTTGTCGATTTTCTGTGATGGGCAGAAACTTAAGCCAAGTTTCAACACATTTAGGTCTTGTTGAGAGAAATAGTAGGGAGTGAGATTCAGGACATCCAGTCCTAAGTGTGAGGTGGCGGTATCCCTAACAAGGGAAAATTTATAGTGGATGTGGGGTTGGAGATGATGTGAGGATCAAGAGTGCTTTGTTTTCTGCATGTTTGTGATTGTGTAAGAGATAATGAGTTAGCAGGATTTAAAGGAATAGAGAAGTTGGCTTGTTGTGGTACATTCGTGAATGTGTTGTTGAGGGAAGAAGTATTTGGGATGTCCCACTCCCTACTAGGGCCTGGTTGAGATGTCGTAGGTGTTGGGTTAGTGCGGCTCTGCAGATTCAGCAGTTGCAGTGCTTTATGTGCATTAGGACCCATGTAGTTGGGATGTTGGTCAGTACCACCACCTTTTGTAGAGGAGGGCCCCTGACGTAGTGAATCATTCGAGCGTTTAATGTCTTGTTTATCAATTCTCTTTTTAGGATAGGGTGTATAGTGCCCACCACCATATTGTCACTTACGTGCACCATGTCGTTAGGAGTGACGTTCAGGTCTCTTCCGATGGGAGCCTGTGAAGAAAAAGTGGATATAGAAGAGTCAGAATCAATTTCAGTGTCATCGTCAGTGAACATCATTTCATTATTAGGGTATTGTTTTTTAGAGTTTGTTTTACGAGGTCTTCGGCTATGGGAGGGGGTCTGCCAATGATAGGCATAGCCCTCCATAAAGGCCGTTTTGTCCTTCATAAATTTGTTTTGTTTTTTGAAAATGATATCCTTGTTGATTTTAGTAATGTATTCCTTAACCTCTTGCCATTTAGAATTGAACTGTGTATGGCTTTTTAAATTGTCATTTTTGGTTTGGAAAGTGATAATTTCCTCATCAAGCTATGCAAGTTCAGCTTGATAATGAGATATTAGCAATTTGATAAGGTCAGTACTGCACTGGGTGAGGATTTTCTCCCATGCGACTTTGAATTCAGTGCCTGCATTTTGGAAAGATGGAAATATTTGAACTCTCAAGCCAATGGGGCTTAGGTTCTCACGTATATATTGCTGAAGGAAGTCCACGTGCCAGTGCAGGTTGGACTTTTTCTTCAGCAATTTTTTCATTTTGGTTAAAAAATGGTTCAAACCAATCTCTTGTCCTGTGTCAGTTAGGCAACTGGCTTGGACATCACTAATGTAACCTAACAACGCGGTCCCTACGAAATCCATCACAGATCAATGTGTTGGCCTATGTTCTACTATGTAAACCTATTGAATGAATATATAGAAATAGTAAAATACCAAAAAAAGGAAGAAAATAACAAAGTATGGAAGTCACCTAACTAGGAATTGAAAGGGATGCTTCCATCCCGTAATTGAATATCAAACAAAGGACCTAGTAATGTAGTACCTAAAAATGCAGGGTGACTCTGCAGGTACTAGATAAAAATTTGTGCCAGCGTCCCCAACATTAAAGTAGTGGATATATAGAATCTAGGGATGGAACTTTGAAGGCACAACAATATTAAACTACAAAAAGGTAGGTTGGTTTAGGGGTTTTTTATTAATAAAGTAAAAAGACAATGGACAGACATACATGTTTAAAATCACATCAGACTAGGCATAGGACCTAATATTGGTATACCGTGTGGAACCTATCCTGCAAGCTTGTATAGTAATGGAAAGATTATAAGTACATAAACAGATCACTTGGTCAAGGTGGAGGAGAGATACTTCCCCAAGTGTTACACAGTAGATAGTCAAAAAGCTAACACAAGCTGAATGCTGCAGGTTTGGTGATCCACGATGGATAATCTCTGGTTGCTCTACATGTTTCGCGTTTCGCAGAACGCTTCCTCAGGAGCTAGAGATTCTAGATTAAAATACATAAAGAAACAACAAAAAAAGACAAATTCAAAAGATGCAAACAATACAAAGAATATACATAGAGATTTCAGAACTGTAGATATGACCACTGCCAGGTATAATGACCCATAGGACAGGCCCTATATAAGATTATGGTCTCCAGATGACACACGGCAAAGCCCGGGAGTTAGGGTCAGCCAGATTAGGGGAAACAGAGAATACATATTGAAGTGAGAAGGTTTTCAATACTATACATATGTGTATGTATGTAGATAATATATAATCAGATTTTTAAAGGAACAGTGCAGGGGGAGAGAAAAAGATAACAAAAGAAAGAAGGGAAAGGAAGGAAGTAGGGGGGGGGAGGGGGAAAGGGGGGTAGGGAAGAGGGGAAAAGGGGAGGGGGGAGGGGGAAAAGAGGGGAGAGGGAAAGGTAGGACAGGAGGGGAGATGGGTAAGGAGGATGGGGCTCAGGGGAGGAGGGGGGGGGAGGGAAACGAGGGAAAGGGGGGAGGGGAGAAAGGGGGAGGAGAAAAGGGAAAGGGAGAAACAAGGGGGAAAGACAAAGCCCTAGAGGTGGTGAATGGGACAAACTTATACTACAAAAAGAGGTCCTATGGATTGAGCGGTTAAATGCCACTAGGGCACTGGGTCTTAATGAATCCCATTCATATAGACCATTTCTCTGAGTTTACACCTATGACTGGCATGCAGCCCCTCCAATATGCACCAGTTTATTTATAAGGACTACTTATAATGAGAATAACTGTTGATGACATATTATGATAAATTCTATCTGAACCACTCTTAATTTCCAGATCAATGCAATCATATGTTCTCCCCTTCTGTGTAATGTTTAAACATCATTGGTACTGTTTATTTGTTATCTATTGATCCCCCACGGGATATCATGTTATTAGAATGACGTTACAAGCACCATGTACATCTGTTGCTATTTCTTTTCCCTGCCATCGTGATGCCCCACGGACAAGTTCCCTTAGTGTTGGTCTCCTTCTGTTACGCATGGCCCCTGCTCGGTCAGTTCCGTTGCCCCGCGCCGCACATCTGGTTCGAATCCTTGACCGGATGTGCGGTGATTGGCGGAGATACGGGGGCTCCCCTTCCCCAGATCTCCGCCTTTGCTGCCTGCGTTTTAGCCTGGCCCCGCTCCCCCTCGCGCTATCTCTCGGCGCATGCGCGGGACCATCCCGTCATTGCGGGGGTTACGTGGCGCGGCGCATGCGCGGTAGCCTGCTACGGGACCGGAACACGGCGTGCGCTCTTGAGCCACTCGTTTCCGGCCTGGGTCACCATATATAGGGGCACAACACTGTCTGCCCCCGTGTACTCACAGCACCGGTCTTTCACTGACCGGACGGCGCACATACATGGTTCCTCTCAATGACCTGAGGGTAAGTCCAGGACACTTATTTCTATACTCTCTTAACTACAAGCAAACTCTGACTATTTTTGTATTCTGCTTAATTGCAATACCTTATAACATTAATTTACCTGCTTACCTTCTTCCCCCTATGTATATACTAGCATTACCACTACAAAGCCCTCACTCTCTCATCTATGAATACCTGATACTACCCTTCATTTGAGAGATCCCAGTATATGGCCGGCTGCTGTCCTCATTTTACTCCAGACAACAGTGACCTCTGATCGAATCGCGATCATATGCACCTTACTATTATTTACAGTTTCTGGTCTTACCATTCCCAATGGTAAGTGAACTTTACCTTTTCACACACCTTCCTTATTGTCTTTCCCCCTTGTTTCTCCCTTTCCCTTTTCTCCTCCCCCTTTCTCCCCTCCCCCCTTTCCCTCGTTTCCCTCCCCCCCTCCCCCCCTGAGCCCCCTGAGCCCCATCCTCCTTACCCATCTCCCCTCCTGTCCTACCTTTCCCTCTCCCCTCTTTTCCCCCTCCCCCCCTTTTCCCCTCTTCCCTACCCCCCCCCTTTCCCCCTCCCCCCTCCCCCCTACTTCCTTCCTTTCCCTTCTTTCTTTTGTCTTTTTCTCTCCCCCCGCACTGTTCCTTTAAAAATCTGATTATATATTATCTACATACATACACATATGTATAGTATTGAAAACCTTCTCACTTCAATATGTATTCTCTGTTTCCCCTAATCTGGCTGACCCTAACTCCCGGGCTTTGCCGTGTGTCATCTGGAGACCATAATCTTATATAGGGCCTGTCCTATGGGTCATTATACCTGGCAGTGGTCATATCTACATTCTGAAATCTCTATGTATATTCTTTGTATTGTTTGCATCTTTTGAATTTGTCTTTTTTTGTTGTTTCTTTATGTATTTTAATCTAGAATCTCTAGCTCCTGAGGAAGCGTTCTGCGAAACGCGAAACATGTAGAGCAACCAGAGATTATCCATCGTGGATCACCAAACCTGCAGCATTCAGCTTGTGTTAGCTTTTTGACTATCTACTGTGTAACACTTGGAGAAGTATCTCTCCTCCACCTTGACCAAGTGATCTGTTTATGTAATTATAATCTTTCCATTACTATACAAGCTTGCAGGATAGGTTCCACACGGTATACCAATATTAGGTCCTATGCCTAGTCTGATGTGATTTTAAACATGTATGTCTGTCCATTGTCTTTTTACTTTATTAATAAAAAAAACCCTAAACCAACCTACCTTTTTGTAGTTTAATATTGTTGTGCCTTCAAAGTCCCATCCCTAGATTCTATATATCCAAAAATTTTAAGTACTGAACTGTATACTTTAATAAATTATATAACAATTTTACAAGTATGAATTTTTATTATACATATTTTTTTATGTATAATAAAAAAAAATCATGACAATTAAAATAAATGTATTTAGTTTTTAATTATTTAACAATAACCAACCACCTGAAAAAAGTACTCAAAAATGATTTTTTAATTATTTTTATTGATATTGAAGACAACAGAAGAATCACAAGAAAATATAGGGACAATGGAAGATAATCAGGCACCAAGCATGAGATCTGCAGAGTAAAGGGTACATTTTAATCCAAAACAGGATAGACTATAAACTTCACCAACATTAGACTGCTAATTTATTAATCAATTGTTTTTCACTGTATGTAGAGAAAAAATCTTTTAGCCAAAATGTGGTCCAAGTATCGAACAGCTGATGAGGACCCAAGTTTTCTGTTCAATCGACCATCTCAAGCTTAATTGCAGTCAAACTCAGAAACATCTGAAGAACGCACACTGAAAACAAGAATTGGAAAAAATGATTGGTGTGAATGCGGAAATTGTCTTGCAATGCCTACGGCCAGAGAGTAATTTTGCTACCAGGAAATATCAAATGTTAGGGTAAATATTGATGAAGGTTCATTGTGTATAATGGACTCAATCATTTTTGAAAATATTGTTGTTGACAGGCGCAATACTACAGTTATCTTGACTATTATACACCAAGGAACTTCACATGCACCAAATGCAAATGATAATAGGTACATCATTTTTTTAAATTTTTTTAAATTTTCATAGATTATTGTTATATACATACATATTATTATTATTATTATTATTATTATTATACAAGATTTATATAGCGCCAACAGTTTACTCAGCGCTTTACAATGTATAAGGGAAACAACACAATTACAGTACAGTTCAATACAAAAGGTACATACAACAGGCCCTGCTCGTAGAGCTTACATTCTAAAGGGAGGGGGTGGTGGTACAAAAGGTAATAGCTGCAAAGAATGATTTGATGGGGGTGGCTCAGGGACAGTTATGTGGGTGTGGGATAGGTTTTCCTGAATAAATGAGTTTTCAGGGATCTCCTAAAGGTGGACAGGGTAGGGGCTGATCGGACATACTGGGGCAGGGAATTCCAGAGGATGGGAGAGGCTCTGGAGAAGTCCTGAAGGCGAGCATGGGAGGAGGTAACAAGGGAGCCAGAGAGCAGGAGGTCCTGGGAGGAGCGGAGGGGGCGATTTGGGCGATATTTGCAGATGAGGTTGGTGATGTAGATGGGGGCGATGTTGTGAATGGCCTTGTATGTTATGGTTAGCATTTTGAATTTTACACGGTGGGGTAGGGGAAGCCAGTGAAGGGATTGGCAGAGAGGAGCAGCAGTCACGGATCGATTAGTGAGGTGTATTAGTCTAGCAGCAGCATTCATAATAGACTGAAGGGGGGATAGCCTGCTTAAGTACATAGTAATTAAGCTTTAAGAAGTTTAATATGTTTTCTTTTAAATTAAATATTTTTTTATTTTTTATTTTAATTAAATGTGTTTGTATCACTCTAAAAAAAAATATAACTTTTTATTTTTATAATTAATGTTGCACGCAACTTGTATTATTTATTTTACAGAAACTTACGTAAAACTGCATACAAGTCTTTAGCAGCATGGATACATGGCTATCTGGGCAAAGGAAATTGAAGGTCCATGCCTTCATGTGCAGTTCGTGCAGTTAGATCAGCTTTTCCAGACCCAGATGGTCAATACTGTGGATTTAAATATTCGAATGATTATGACGCCGGAGACATGGCATTGGAATTTTAGCTTTAAAAAACTACTTTAAATCAAATCGTAAAAAAAACCTACATTCTTATATTTTAAAACGTATCTGTGCAATGTTTTTTGGCATATGCTTGAATAAAAATTTTAAATCTGCATTTATGTTTTTTATATTCTTTATTTTATTTGTCTAGTTATTCATTAACATGAATTATTTTTTTATATATAATATTAAAAATGATATATAAACAATAATAAATAATTTGTTATCATATTAAATTCATTTATTGTTTAACAATGTAAATGAGTCTTGAATAAACAAACTATTGTAAATTGTTAGTTTTAGAAAAATATATTTAAGTTTAAAAAAGCAAACACATTTTCTTGGATTAACTCACCTTATTTTTATTTATAGCATTAAAATCAAGTTATTTAAAGTAATTTCTGTTGTCCAAAATGTTTAAAATATACATAATAAAGCATTACTTGAAGAAAACAATTTTCAAAAGTCCAACCTAATATGAGAGAGAGATTATTTGGATATGTTGTATAGATTAAAACTTTCATTAAATAAAATATACATTTTATATAAATTTAATACTAACCTGAAACAAATAAGATACCGTAATAATGTATGGATATCTATAAATAAAAAATATTAATAACATAAATATTTAGATTAACTATTTTACATAAAGTATATCAAAAAAATAATTATGTTTATTTTTTAACTGATACTTCATTCCATAGAATCTTCCTCCCTATGCAAGGGAAATCATGACATGTGCATGGACACAGCATATTTTTTCTCTGATCTTTCAGAAGATTCTATATTTTCAGGCAGAAGATCCTCTTTAGATTTCTATGTCGGTGTTATTTTTCCTGCAGCAACACTGACCATTGTCTTCATTAGTTTTGAAAAATGATCATGGCATACAGGCTCATAGATTTTATAGACTATCCATTTCTTCCTAGAGCGTGGGTCTCTAAAGAGGTTCTTTTTGTGCCCAGCTCTTCACTTTTCTTTGTCGGTCTATGCACTATGGCTTGGGAATGGCCAACATTATTGTTATGTGATAGAACGTCCAGCTTTGTTCATGCCCCCATGGAGTTAATCCTGAAATGTAAGCGTTTATTACAATATTTAAGAACACTAGAATGAAAGGTTTCGATAGCACCAGTGCAACAGTATAGCACCAAATGGACATCATTTTTCAACTGTGTTGACATCACTAAATCCTCAAATGCCTTGAATGCTGCACTGGGTTTTATTAGCCATTCTACATGGACATCAGAGTCACGTATTGGAGTATGCTGACAGTACATTTTTTCACCAACCTCCTCCCACTCATGTATGTTGCGTACATGGTACAGCAGGGATGTCCATGTACTCCAGAAAATTTCTGTATCTCCTTTACAGTGCCTACTGCACCAGTAAAAGTGGGTTATCACTGCAGATAACCAAAATTGCAACTCTTTACAAATAGCTTTCTTGCTGGCCTCTACTTTTTTTTTTAAAGATTTGATGTATTGCCACAGGTCATATTGATGTGAAATCTGGCTATATTCTCTCACTTTTTTTTATGCCCAGATGTCTATCGGTTCCAAGAACTTGAACATCATATTTATCTTCAATTATGCGATTGCCATTTTTGGTTGCCATTTTTTCCATGGCAACAGACAATGTTTAGTTTGAGTCACCTGCACTGTTTCGAAATCAATAATAATTTCTGACTCAAGTTCCATCATTGTATATGTGTAGTGTTTGGCTGAAAACCCCCGGGCTATCACATTGTCCGTCGCCTACTAAAAAAACAGAATCTGTTTGCAACTTTGATTTTATTTTATTTTTTTCTTCAAGCCAACAATGATCAATTCCACCATAGACAAATATTTTCAAATATTTGTGATATGTTGCCTTAGAAAAATTTGGTATATTACATAGATCCATCATTTCCTTGACAGTTGTAAATGAAGATCCACTGCATGTGAATGAATGAATGAATGAATGATTTGTAAAGTGCTGCAAATGTGAACCAAATCGCCTCAAGGCGCTAGATGTATTCTCTGTAGTCAGCTTCTAGAAAAGGAAGGTCTTTAGTTTTTTCCTGAAGGCCTGGTGGTTTTCTTCCATGCGGATGTTGGTTGGGAGAGCATTCCATAGTCGAGGTCCTTGGACTGCAAATCTTCGTTCTCCCTTTGTTTTGTAGCGGTATTTGGGAATGATGAGGAGGTTTTGGTTAGCTGATCGAAGACTACGATTCGGTGTGTAGTGTTTTATTTTTTCCCGGAGATATAGCGGAGCGTTTCCTTGTATGCATTTGTGGGTGAGGCAGAGGGTCTTGAATGTGATCCGATTCTTCACAGTTAGCCAATGTAGGCTTTTTAGGGATGGGGAGATGGATTCCCAGGGCTTTTTTCCTGTTAACAGTCTTGCCGCCGTGTTTTGGATGAGTTGCAAGCGCGCAAGCTGATATTGGGGTAGTCCTACGTAGAGCGAATTTGCGTAGTCAAGTCAGGAATTGATGATTGTTCCCACAACTGCTGCTTTGTCCTCTTTTGGGATGAAGGGGATGAGTCTGCGAAGCAGGCGGAGGAGATGGTGAGATCCGCTCACCACTGATCCTATTTGTGCATCCATTGTCATTCCTGAGTCAAAGATGACTCAGAGACTCTTGGCTTTGGTGCTGGGGGAGATGGTCTGTCCGAGGATGGAGGGTGGTGTCCACGGGGTCATCATTTTGGAATTTTTGTTGGCTTGCAGGAGAAGAAGTTCTGTTTTTGATCCGTTGAGTTTGAGGGAGCTAGTGGTCATCCAGTCATCTATTAAAGTGAGGCATTTCTGTAATTGCTGATGATGATCTTTTTGTCCGTTGATGCGAAGGTAGAGTTGGGTGTCGTCTGCGTATGAGTGGAAGCAGAGGTCGGTTTTTCTGATGATATTGAGAAGTGGGCAGATGTAGATGTTAAATAGCACTGGTGACAGGGGTGAGCCCTGAGGGACTCCACAGGAGACTGCCCGAGATTCTGAGGTAAATGTTCCTAGTTTCACTGTCTGAGAGCGATTCTCTAAGAAGGATGTAAACCATTTTAGGGCAGAATCTGTAGCTCCTGCAACTTCTGAGAGGCGGACAAGTAAAGTATTGTGGTCCACTGTATCGAATGCTGTGCTGAGGTCTAACAGTACCAGGAGACTCGGTTCTCCGTCATCTGCTGCTTCAAGGGCGTCGTCCCATATTTTGAGAAGTGCTGTTTCTGTGCCATGGCCTGGGCGGAAGCCTGATTACAGAGGGTCCAGGAGGTGGTGTGTCTCCAGGTGGTGTTGTAGCTGCTGTACTACTGCTTTCTCTATAATCTTGGAGATGGTGTTGAGGCTTGTTATTGGTCTGCGGCAGTTAGGGTCTTTGGGGTCGAGTAAGTAATGGCTGAGGCAAGAATATGGGGAAAAGGGGAAAAGGAGTTTCAAGGCCCCCCTTTTCCTCATGGAATAACAATGGCAGGGGTTTCAAGTCTCCCCTCGGGTCAGGGGCTTGTGGCCTTTGGGGGAGCCTTGTAACTGCCTGTAAGGGGGAGCCTTGAAATGGAATAGAAGGTTCCAGAACCCCTAGAGGCCCCTATATAAAGGGGGTGCGAACAGGGTCAGATGCCAGTCGCCAGTGGATGGTATAGCTGTAGGAACTCAGGCAAAAGAGCTTCCCTCTGAGCCTGCAGCTTTATGCCTCCTATGGCGGCATGAAGACTTTGCTTGGGCAGCTTCTCGAGCAGGCCGTGGCTGAAGGTGGAGAAGGCTGAATCTGAATATGTCTTTCCTTACCTCCGTACGAAGAAGCTCCAGAAGACGTTGGCAGCGGTCCCCTCGTGGATAAAGCCGCGACCGAAGAAGGTGAAGTAGAAGTGCCGGCAGCACAGCAGGGGTTCCCCTGGGAAGAAGATGTGGAGGTGCCCGAGTTCCTGGTTTTGGGTCGGCAAGTCGGAGCTGCCAGAGAAGGAGCCGTGGAGGTCACGAGGCAAAGAAAGGGGGGGCCAGAAGAGGCTGTACAGTCCACCGGCTCCCTCCAGGTAAAGAGAAGGGTGTGAAGATGCGGCTGCCTCCGCCCGCAAGAAGAGAGCTGGCGACGTCATCCAAAAGGGGAGGAGCCTCATCCGGACAGGCTAAAGTGCCCAGAGCAGCCGTGGGTTCTAATCCAGGTTTAGTCATGGCAGTGAGACCCCCAGCTGCAGTCCCAGATGATTCTGTGCAAGGTCCTCTAGTAACTAATGTACAAGCTGGCAATATTGCTGATGAGTCTGATCAACTTAACCTTTTGTCATCTTTGTCTTCTACTCTTTTACAGTTAGTTTCTAGCTTGTCTACTTTTGCACCTCACAAACCAGTGTTTGCAGAAAATAAGGCGGTGGCTTTTATATGGGCATGTAGTTCTGGGGTCACTGGGACAGAGCAGGTTAATTTACAATTGGCACCTTCCCCTCCTTTTCAGAAGCTGTCTCAGGACAATTTTGCATTGCATAAAGTGCCTGAGAGTTTTGGGAAAGAAGCTATGCCCTGCACATTGTCCGCATTGGGTTTTCATCTATGCACTAGCACAAGAGAAAAGATTTGGCGTAGTGACTTTGTAGATATCTTATCATTACTCCCTGCACAAAAATAATACTATTCTCGTCTAGAATAATATAAAAGAGAAGATGATAAGAAAAGACCAGTTGCTAGGACATTTATTAATTGGCTTCAAGCATTCTCTATTTATGCTAGCATTACGTGCAGAAAATTTCCAAACCGGAGCCCTGGACTTTTCAAGCATGTAGATGTTATCTTGGAGGCTTACAGAAATTTTGGGGGTTTATCGTGGTATTTCTATGATGAATCTTTTAGACAAAAAATGGCTGTACATCCCTCTATTCAGTGGGGTAATAAAGATATAGGCCTTTGGTTAAATGTATTTGTCCCTCAGAAACTTATGGTGCCTCGTTTAAATAACACATTGCCTTCTACTTCAACAGGGTCCTATAAAAAAGGAATTTGCTTTTCGCTCAATGGTTCACAGTGCAAGTGGCCGAATTCCTGTAGATTTCGGCATGAGTGTCCCTTTTGTTCAGGCCCTCATCTGGTCATTAAATGTTTTAAGAAATCCTCCATGAATCAACATCAGCTGGGGAAGGATTGCTTTCTTAAAAGCCACCACCCCGGTGATTCTGGCAAACATGGAACCGTGGTTACTTCTGTATCCAGACCGAGCGATGGCTCAATTACTCATTGAAGGTTTTCAAATGGGTTTTCAATTATCTAAATTTAGTGGTTCTGGTTGTACTTTCGTAAAAAAATTAAAATCAGTTGATAAATTGTCTCTAATTGTTAAGGACAAAATTGATAAGGAACTTCAAGAAGGAAGGATATCTGGTCATTTTCATACTCCTCCATTTGATGATTTTTGTTTATCCCCCTTTAGGGATTGTTCCAAAGAAGGATCCTGGAAGTTATAGGCTTATTCATCATTTATCATACCCTTGTATCATTCTCTTAATGATCAGATTGGAGATGATTTATGTTCAGTCTCTTGTACATCATTTGCGAAATCAATTAGTAAATTGCAAAAGCTTAGGCATGCAGCTTTAATTGCAAAAGCTGATATAAAATCTGCTTTCCGGCTCCTTCCCATTCACCCAGATAGCTTTAGCTCATTGGGTTTTCAGTTTGACAGACAATAATTTTTGATAGGTGTTTACCGATGGGTTGCTCTCTTTCTTGCTTATATTTTGAGAGTTTCTCATCATTTATTGAATGGGTGGTAGCTACACTAGCACACACTGGCAATATTTTACACTATCTTGACGATTTTTTATTTTTAGGTCCAGCAGAGTCGGGTCAGTGTTCATCATTGTTAAATAAATTTTTTTGAAATATGCCGCCACTTTGGCGTCCCCTTGGCACACGATAAAACAGTTTATCCTACTACAAGCCTGGAATTTTTAGGTATAACTATTGACACCATGGCTAATTAATTCCGGCCGCCTCCAGAGAAAATTAATAAAATATGCATATTAATTTCTAGGATTCTTCAAGCAAAAAAAGTGTTTTTAAAAAGTCTGCAGAATTTATTAGGCTTCCTTGCTTTTGCTAGTAGGGTACTTCCAATGAGACATATTTTTTTCTAGAAGGCGTTACATGGCCATTTCGTGTTTTAAAAATCCTTATTCTCATATTAGGGTGTCGCAGGACATGAAGGAAGACTACTAGTCTGGAAAAAAAAATAAAAATTTACTGGACTTTAATGGGAGATCTGTTTGGCAAGAAGATTTTATTTTGGTCAAGATTTTCAGTTATTTACAGATTCTGCAGGTGAGGATTTGCCGCAATTTGGCAAACACATTGGTGTGCAGAATTATGGCCATCAGATTGGAAGGTAAAAGGTTTGGTAAAAAACATTGTTTTATTGGAATTACTTCCCATAATTGTTGCTATTGAGATCTGGGGAGTCCATTTTCAGAATAAAAGACTTTTATGTAGTACTGATAATAAAGGTATTTTATATGCTATTAATAGCCTTTCTTCAAAGTCTAAACCAGTTATAGTTTTGTTGCGTTATTTAGTATATAAGTGCCTGTCCTCAAACCTGTGAGTTAAAGCAAAATATGTTCCTGGTAAGGAAAAAGGGGTAGCTGATGCTCTCTCTAGATTTCAAATAAATCGTTTGAATCGGAAGCATACGGGAGTGGAACTGCATGTTACCAGCAGCTTTTTCCTTGGCGCCTTCTACGTGGTCTGGTTACAAGACTGCATTGTGGCTATGGCTGTCTTTTCTTAATTCTCAGAACCAGAGTTTACTAGAATTTTCTGAAAGTTTAATGTTATCTTTTTTGAATAATTTAATGTCTAGGAAATATTCTTGGTCTCATACGAACAAAATCTTATCTGGAGTATAATTTTTTCTTAAAATTCACTCATCTTTTTTTAGTTTTTTCTCTGTGCGTCAAGCACTTAAGGGTTATAAGAAATCAAATTATTCCTTTAATTAAGAGTAGGCCCATTACTCCAGAGATTTTGATGGAGTTATGTAAAATCTCTGAGTTGGTCTGTTTCTCTTCTTTTGAGGCATGCCTATTCAGAGCTGCATTTTCTATTTGTTTCTTTGCTGCTCTGAGGGTATCGGAGTTGGTCCCTAGAAATCTTAGAAGCAAAACAGGCCTTATGCCTCGTACACACAATCAAAATTTTCGTCGGAAAAGGCTTCGATGGTTTTTCCGATAGAATTCCATTCAAGCTTGTCTTGCATACACACGGTCACACCAAATTCCGACTGTCAAGAACGCGGTCACGTACAACACATACGACAGCACTAAAAAAGGAAAGTTCAATACCCAATGCGCCACCCTTTGGGCTCCTTCTGCTAATCTCATGTTTATCTCATGTTAGTAGAAGTTTGGTGAGAGAGGATTAGCGCTTTTTCAGCCTCTTGCTCTCCAGATCGTTACTGCCCTTCAGTTTGTGCTTGTGGGTTTGTATCTGGTTTTCAGTGTGTGTAGTCAGCTCATATCTGTTTTTCAGTGCGTTCTTGTCCACTGGTTTCTGATTTTCAGCTCGCTCTTCACAGGCCTTGCTGTTCTTCAATGCGTTCTGTTAGTTCGTTCTGACCAGCCAATAGTTTTGAAGCCATGTTGCAGTTACGTACTCATCGTAGAGTTTGTGCTATGCGGGGGCTTGGTGTTGGGGTTCTTGCTTTGACCCAAGCCCAGTCCATGAACAGGGCGGGGAGGAGTTCATGGACGAAGAATTGGTTACTCCAGCATGACCAATTCTGTCATATGCCTTAGTTGTGGGAGATCCGTGAGAATAACCCTGATGACGGACCCCGTTTTTCACTGTCTGTTGGCTTTGCTGTCCCCTTACATTACGAAGCAGGACACCTGCATGCGGCAAGCCATCACTCCTGAGCAGAGGCTAGTCACCACCTTGCAATACTTGGCGACAGGGAGAAGTCTACAGGCATCTCCCCCCAGGCTCTGGGGATCATTATTCCAGAGACCTGTTCTGCCATCATACAGGTCCTGCAGAAGGACTATATTAGGGTAAGTTTTCTCCTTTCACATTCTATGTATTTCATGTTTGCTAATGTATTGTATTTCTTTCATCATTCCCTAATTACCATGATTGTAATATGCTGTGAATGTCCCCTTTGTCCTCATGCATGCTGTAAGCTTTTAATGCTCCTTTTTTGGCCTACATGCATATTTTCATTCACTAACCTCCCCAGCATGCTATCCTGGACCCATAGACACCTAGCCTAGTCACTTAACAAAGTATTTGGTCAGCTCCATTGTAGTGCTTAACCTAAACACCCCCTAAAATGTGTCCAAATGTTATTGTTGTCCTTAAATTCAGGCAGAGTGCCAGAGGCTTTTTTTGGGGTCCCAAACTCATTTATAACCGCCCTAAATTTTTTACAATGGGCCATCAGAGGGGGTGAGGAATCAAATAAGTGGACCTTATATTTTTGGCTTGAAATACTTCTTAAAAAATGTTATACTGATGTTGACCAAGAATATTTTTGTCTAATCTTCTTGCAATGTTATGTGCAAAAGTACTAATATTTTTTTTTTCTTTTTTAACTCCACACCTTCAACGCCACAGGAATGGCAGACTGTGGCCTCCCAGTTTGGCCAGAGGTGGGACCTTCCCAACTGTGGAGGGGCAATCAATGGGAAACATGTCCACATCGTACCACCACCCCACTCAGGGTCATACTATTTTCATTATAAGGGTTTCAAAAGTATCGTGTTGATGGCGGTGGTGTTGGTGACATATGAATTTTTATATGTGGACGTGGGGATTGCCACCTGTTGAAGAGAACATTGAAGGACTCCCATTTGTTTTTATCGCTGATGAAGCATTTGGTCTGGGTGATCATCTGATGAGGCCATTCCCCCCAGAGGACCCCCACCCCAGAGAAGAGGGTTTTTAATTACCGGCTGGCCAGAGCCAGAAGAGTCATGGAGAATGCCTTTGGGATAATGGCCAGCCGGTTGCTCCTATTTGTTATGGCAATTAATATGTCAGAGTACAAACTGAACCACATAGTTCTAGCATGCAGCATACTTCACAACTTTTTAAAGAGAGATACTCCTAATTACAGTCAGGTCCATAAATATTGGGACATCGACACAATTCTAATATTTTTGGCTCTATACACCACCACAATGGATTTGAAATGAAACAAACAAGATGTGCTTTAACTGCAGACTTTCAGCTTTAATTTGAGGGTATTTACATCCAAATCAGGTGAATGGTGTATGAATTACAACAGTTTATATATGTGCCTCCCACTTTTTAAGGGACCAAAAGTAATGGGACAATTGGCTGCTCAGCTGTTCCATGGCCAGGTGTGTGTTATTCCCTCATTATCCCATTTACAAGGAGCAGATAAAAGGTCCAGGGTTCATTTAAAGTGTGCTATTTGCATTTGGAATCTCTTGCTGACAACTCTCAATATGAGATCCAAAGAGCTGTCACTATCAGTGAAGCAAGCCATCATTAGGCTGAAAAAACAAAACAAACCCATCAGAGAGATAGCAAAAACATTAGGTGTGGCCAAATCAACTGTTTGGAACATCCATAAAAAGAAAGAACGCACCGGTGAGCTCAGCAACACCAAAAGACCCGGAAGACCACGGAAAACAACTGTGGTGGATGACCGAAGAATTCTTTCCCTGGTGAAGAAAACACCCTTCACAACAGTTGGCCAGATCAAGAACACTCTCCAGGAGGTAGGTGTATGTGTGTCAAAGTCAACAATCAAATTTGTAAATATTTTCTATTTGAACCAAAAAATTTATCTGATAAAATCTTGATTTTTATTTACTGCTTGTGTTTCTTTTAGCTGTTTCCTAGGTTCTCCTAGTGCACTTGCAGTGCCAAGTGGTTTTTCCATTATTAAATAACCCCCATTGTCACTGTAAACACCAACTTAATCAAAAACTGATATTGAGCAGTGAAAGAAGAAGCCACACATTGTTGAGTATAAAACCTTTTACTCCATGCACATGTGCATTCTAAAACATTTTTGGGTAAAAAAACAACATCTTGGTTTTATAAAGTTTTACCTTGAAAATATGTTTTTAGTCTATAAACAGGCATGTTTCAAAATATAATATACACAACTCAGGAACTTACAAAGTTCAACATTGAAAAACTGAAGGCAATATCAGACATTATAGTGTCAAAAATGTGTTGATATTGCCTTCATCAGATGGGGTGATGTCACCCCTGTAAAAGCAAAATTTTGAAGATGCACACAAATTGGGAGTAAAACTGGGGATTTCCCTCCTGATCCCATACCACATGTCAACATGTGGTATCTCCCATCATGGGGGATCAATGGGAATTGGGAGGAAGGGGTTGTACCCATAAAACGCATACATTGATATCCCCTGATGGCAGGTAGCACATGTTGACACACAGTGTGCATCTTTAAAATCTGGCTTTTAAAATGAGAACAACATTTTTAAAAATTGTTAAAAAAAATGGTGGCATTTTGTTGGTATTTAGATTCTCCCTAATACATCAATCATGTTCTTCAGTTTTTGTTCAACCTCATTTGTTTTTTGCTTCATGATGTCTAAATCCTGACTACACACCATTATATCCTGAATTAGTATTTGTTCACTTGCACTGGTGAAATGAGTAGATTGTTCTTCCACAACATGCACATCACCTAAAAGAAAAAATACACACCATGTATTATAAATATGCAGGCATACATCTATTACCTGAATCCGTGGTCTCAGACACTTACCTGTTGTGGCGACAATTTCTTGTTAAATATGTTTATTGAGTTTTACATAAATAACAGAGTGAATAAGTAAGTAGATAAATAATAAAAATGAATAGTAAATAAGGTAGATAAAGAGATATGATAAACATATAGATATGAAGCATGAGCACATAATATACTTCAGGATAGGATAAATAATATCCTAATGAAGATATAAACTTTTCTTATTACAGTATGAAAGATGCATATTGTATAGATATTTCAATGTGATCATGACATAGGAATACAATAAATAAATAAACAAATAGTTAATATAACATTTTCTGATAATGAGTATATGTCTTATAAGAAATGAGAATAATAAAAGAAAAATAATATGTAAAACAAAAAGAAACAGGAAGGGGAGAGTAGGTGGTGGTGGTCTGGCTCCCGAATTACACAATTTATTGTTATATTTTTTATATAATACTCAGTTTAATGAGGTAGTAATAAAGATTGGTCAAAGTCGTTAGGGTAATAGTGTTTAATCCAAGGTTGCCATATCTTACGAAATGTATTAATCTTATTGTCAGCTATAGCTGTCATTTTATCAAATACAAGTGCTCTATTGATTCTATGTTTTGCTTCAGCCAAGATTAGAGATTTGGACTTCCACGCTTTGGCAATTGTTTGTTTGGCAGAAGTAGTAATTTGAATGAGTAGTTGAAATTGAGTATGAGAAAGTATATTGGGCTTAAGGTTTAAAAGTGCTGTAGCAGGATCTGGAGGAATAGAAACTTCCAGGGCTTTAGAAGCCATAGAAAATATGTTGTTCCAGAATTCCTAGACTATCGGGCATTGCCACCAGATATGAAAATGAGTTCCAAGCGAATCGCATCCTCTGAAGCAGTTAGGAGAGTATGTAGGAATACATTTTGCTATTACAGCTGGCACAAGGTACCACCGTGCAAGGACTTTGTAATTTGTTTCTATGGCGTAACTATTTGGAGATGAAGATTTAGTGGCTAACCATATGTTCGACCAATCTTTATTATCGAAGGTCCGATTAATATCTAATGCCCATTTACTAGTGTATGAGGGTAAATTTTCATCATATTTATCTATGAGTTGTTGGTATAATAAAGAAATCAGTCCTCTTATGTGTGGGTCGCTTATACAAATCCATTCAAATTAAGACATTTGATTAAGAGCTGAACCTGTAGTAAGAAGTGGTTTATAGAAATTTTTAATCTGTAGATAACGAAAGATTTCATTTCTCGGAATATTAAAGGTTTCACATAAATAAGGAAAGGAATGTGTTGTAGTTGCAGAAGTCAATCTGTATAAGCGATTCAGGTTCATAGAGGACCATATAGAAAAGGATCTAGGAAATTTCCATGCAGGATAGAAGGCTGGGTTGCCAAGGAATGAAAGTAAAGGATTATGTAAAGACTGGAGATTATACAAATTTTTGAACTTGCCCCAGATAGCTAAGGTGTGTTTAGTTATGGGGTTAGAAATGCTTTTTCTGTCAACTTGGTGAAGCCATAGCATATTGGCAACTGAAATTGGGTCGGTATCTACTGCTTCAATGGCTACCCAAAGAGGTGTTTCAATTGTAGCATGGTATTTAGGTAAAATAGCCATTTGGGCTGCATAGTAATAAAATAAAAAATTGGGTAATCCTAGACCACCTGTTATTTTTTTAAGAAAAAGTGTAGATTTGGGTATACAAGGTTTGGTTGTGCACCAGATAAATGATAGGACTCTTCGTTGAGTAAGCCTAGTAAAATAAGATAGTAAAGTTATAGGTAACACTCTAAATAAATATAAAAATTTTGGTAATATTGACATCTTAATAGCATTGATTTTACCTAAGCAGGAAAGTGGTAGGGAGGCCCATTGTTTCATAAAACCTGATGTTTGTTTCAAGAGAGGTAAGTAGTTAGCTGAAAACAGATCTTTGAGAGAAATTGTGAGTTGTACCTCTAAGTAGGGTAATTGTTTTAAGACCCAAGTAAAAGGTAAAACAGTTTTGATAAATTTATGCAGTAAGTTTAGTAGATTTGGAATAGATATATGAGAATGGGACAGGAACACAAGAATGTCATCGGCAAAAAGACTTATCTTATGATGGTAACCACCTAATTCAATACCCTTGATATCTATATTTGTTCTAATTAGTTGTGCTAGGGGTTCTATTAATAGGGCAAAAAGTAATGGTGAAAGGGGACATCCTTGTCTTGTGCCTCTATTTATATTAAATATAGTAGATGTATAACCAGAGTATTTAATATATGCTCTTGGCGAATTGTATAGTGAGGAGACCCAGGTAAGGAAATGATTACCAAAACCCCATTTTTGTAATATATAATCCATATATGGCCAAGTGACAGAGTCGAATGCTTTTTTTATATCTAATGAAACCAAGCATGCTGGGATACGTCTTGTTTTGGCTGCATGTATGAGTAAGACTGCTCGTCTTATATTATCGCCTGCCTGTCGTTTCGGAATAAAACCTGTTTGGTTCTTATGAACTAACTGGCCGATAATATTATTCAATCTGGTAGCCAGTATTTTAGCTAGTAACTTAATGTCTAAATTAAGAAGCGATATAGGATGATAATTAGACCAAGAAGATGAGTCAGATTGTGGTTTGGGAATCATAGCAATAATAGATGTAAGTGTCTCTGTTCTAAATGAATGTCCTTCAAGGATTGAATTAAAGGCCCTAGTTAAAATTGGCGTAAAAATATGCATAAAGTGTCTATAGTATACAGCCTGGAACCCATCTGGACCCGGTCTCTTGTTAAGCTTTAGAAGTTTTATAGTATTCAAAACTTCTGAAGTCGTAATAGGGCTTTCAAGAAGATCTCGTTGTTTTTGATCAAGATACGGAAGTTTGATGCTAGAAAATAGAATATCAGCTTTTGATTTATCGAATGTTGGGGCTGGGGAATATAGTTTAGCCAAATTGGTACGAAAAATCTCAAGGATTTTAACTGGGTTACTAGTATACGCTTCTTTAGAGATTTTTAAACGGATAGGTTTCTTTTCGTGTTGTGTAGTATTCAAGCTTCTGGCCAAGGGTGCATCCGGTTTATTAGCCTTAAGGTAAAGAGTATGTTGTCGTTTGCGTATGGATTTTTCAGCAGAATCAGTCAAGAAGAGATCCAGGTCTAGGTGGGCTTTTTCAAGTTTAGAATTATTAATGGCCGTTGGGTGAGATTGATAGGTTTGATGACAGTTATTAAAGTTAGTTTCCAATTTTGAGAACATTATTTTGCGTTCTCTTTTGAATTTAGTTGCTTGCTGTATCATTCTACCTCTGATGACAGGTTTATGAGCCTCCCATAGTGTGAGGGCAGAGATGTCATTTGTGTCATTATCTTTAAAATAGTCAGATATTGAGTTCTCAATTTCTTTGCCAAGAGATGAGTGGGTCAGTATGAAGTCTTTCATACACCAAGTTGTGTCGTGAGATCTAGGGATCGTAGAAGCTATATTGATGGAAACTGCACAATGGTCAGTCCATGGGAATGGTATAATTTTAGCTGAAATGATTTCTGGTAGCATGCTAGATGGGACAAGGATATGGTCAATCCGTGAAAAAGATTTATGTGGGTAGGAGTAATGAGTATAATGTCTATTGGTGGGATTAATTTCACGCCAGGTATCAACCAAGCTATGAGAAGTGAGTAAGCGCTGAAAAGTAAGGTTAGTTGTGCCTGTTGTAGGCCCAGGAGGAGATTTATCTAAGAATGGGAAGATTGTTGCATTAGAATCACCACATAACTGTTCCAAATTTATGGGATTCTATGACCTGAAAAAGGTGTGATAGGAACGCTGTTGGGCGCTTGTTGGGAGCGTAATAAGATACAATAGTAATAGGATTATCAGAGATATAACCTGATAAAAGTAAATATCGACCTTCCGGATCTATCACTTGTGTTTTGAGGTTAAACGGAGTGGTACGATGAAAACCAATGAGCGTACCCCTTTGTTTAACTGCAGCGGAGGCTGTATAAAATTGTGGGTATGAGGGTGAGAAAAATCTAGGTTGAGCCTTATCTGTAAAGTGTGTTTCCTGTAAACATATAATATGGGCTTTTTTAGATGAAAAGGATCTTAGAGCTTTGGTGCGTTTATGTGGGATATTAAATCCCTGTACATTTAAAGATAATACATTTATCGGAGCCATAGTTCAACCAATGTAATAAAACTTATCATAGCATAAAGAATGTGCACTGTGAGCCAGAACCACCACTCTGAGGATCATGAAGAAATCGGGGATCAAGAAAAAAAAGGAGAAAAAAAGAGAAAAAACTGAAAAAAGAGATAAGTAAAACAATCAAATTAACCTATTATTTAAATGATGCTGATTAGGTAGAAAGCAGAATAGTAGGGTTAGGGAGCATCTCACGGAAATTTTCAAGATTCCCTGAGAGGATCCGCGTCCATCAGCAGAGTCCCCCATAAAAAAAGGCAGGAGTCTGCAAATGGAAAAACCAAAGGGGCAACAAGAAATTCCTATAGGGAGGACAGCCCCGGAGAACCACAGGTACCAAAAACAGAAAAAAAAAATGAATCTCATCAAGATATGTGTAAAGCTTTGCTTAATAAGTATATTGTATTTAGAAAAATAAAAAAAATAAAAAGGACTGAAGAGAAAAAGGTCAAATAGACTATCTATTTTAAAGCATAACCGCCTTGTCTATACATATCTTTTGTATAAAAAAAAGAGGAGAGAGAAGAAAAAAATAAGAAAAGGAACAAGTGGTTATGCTAACTATAAACCAAAAACCAGTTACAGTAATTAAACCTGTAATGAAAGAAGATAGTTGGTATTAGGTTTTTTTTTTATTCAGTCCATTGAATCGTCATTCTTGGGCGGCGAGTGTTCATATCGGCCACGTTTGTGGAGGTTTTGGTATGAAGATGAGAAAGAATTGGTTCTTGAACTTTTCTTTTGCTGAGGAAAGTGAGCTGTTGAACGTCTGCGAGTCTGGTCTTTAGGTAAGGCTGTTTCAATTAAACCTAATTCCAATAAAGCCGATTGTAAGTCCTCTGAAGAGCGACAGACATATCTTGTCTCCAGGTGAGTGAATCGAAGGCAAAAAGGAAACCCCCATTGATAGGTAATATGATTATTCGGAAGTACCTGCAATTGTGGTTTGAGGGCTCGTCTTTTTTCAACTGTAAGAGGAGACAAGTCTGTGAATATCTGATATGTATGACCCTGGAAGCTGAGAGATTATTTTCTTCTAGCAGCTGATAACAGTTGTTCTTTAGTTTTGTAGTAGTGCAGTTTAGTTATTATGTCCCTAGGAGGACCATTTGTTTTGCGTGGTGCTAAAGCTCTGTGCACTCCAAAGTAATTTCAGGAAGCAATTCTTGAAAAAGTGTGGTAATGGTTGTCTGCAGGTCTAAAATGGATTCAGGTATTCCTCTTATCCATAAATTAGATCTTCTATCTCTGTTTTCTTGTTCCTCTAAACGTGACTGTAATAGGATATTTTCCTCTTTAAGGGCTGTTAACTCAGATGTGCAGATGTTCAGCTGTTCTCTGACCAATTTCTTTAATTTCCTTAGTTAGTTTATCTGTGATATGGTCAGAAGTCTGTTTCAATGCTTTCTGTAGCATAACTTCAAATGTAGCAAACATGTCAGTTTGTGTAATATTTTGAATTGAATTAGTAACATTGTCAAGTTTAGGTTTATCAGCCTGTGTTTTTTGTCTGGAGAGCTGTGAGTTTCCAGCCTGTGAGGCGCTGTGCTGTGAGGAGGTAGATGACGCCGCCATCTTAGCCGCCAGTCTGAGAGCCGCTTCAGATTTATGATTAGCTTTAAATCTGCTTTTTGATCCTTTCAGGACCATATTATATGTTTAGTAAGGCGCTGGGGAGGTTTACCTACAATTTTGTGGTAATTTCCATGCCGCTGGGACCTGTAGTTCTCCGGGCCGAATCCCTGAGGAGCGGAGCTCTAAGGCGGCATTACCGTTCCCTCAGGCTGCCGCGCATGCGCTGTTGTGGCGACAATTTCAATCACTTCTTCCACCTCTCCTTTCTCCACATCCTGAGATTGTGTTCTCTGTTCCCCTTCTTTCGGAGGTGGGGGGTTCCCGGTGTCCTCAGATGTCTAGAGTCTTTTCTACCCTATGAGAATGAAACAAAAGGTATACTTAGCACACAGATGTTTGAGACCAGAAATATGAATATGAAACATTGCTTGGAAGTTGGGTACAATTGTCTGTTTTGGCAGAGTTCCAAGCTGAAGACATGATTTTTTCCCTTACCAAAGCTGGAATACTTACCTTTTTTGGACAAGTTTCAAGTGTGTAGACATTTGCACACTGAAATATTTAGTTTTGGAATTTCGTTATCGTCCGAAAAATAAATTTATTTAGTTACTCACAAAATTCGCTAAACTGTATGACGCTGTATAGTTTACCTGCTCCGTCGAATCTTCTTAGAACTTTCAACAGACACCACAAGCCAAAGTACGTGTGTACTTAGTTCTAGCTATTTTACTGCTCCTCCTCTTTGGTTTCAATCAGCCAATAACATTCATCATCATCATTATTTTTATTTATCTTTTCTCCCCTACGTCGAATCTTTTCTCTCTATGTAGAATAATGTTGGACTAATAGAGTTAAGGTTAGGCACATTCGACCACAGGTTTGATGGACACAGATTGTTATTGTCATCATCATGTACGACGATCTCCTTGGATCGTCGTACCCCAAAATTCCTGTGCAGACTTACAACTTTAGACATGATCTTGGCCTTTCTCACATTTGGGTTAAGGTAAGGTTCATACTTCCCATCATAGTCGGCCCTCTTCAAGATGTCCACCATCTCTACAAAGGCCATATTTGAGGCCTTAAATCTCCTGCGGGATTGTGACGTTTCTGGCTCTGGGCTTTCCTCCTCGTTACTGCTATTACGCACCTGCTGAGTTTCATGCATGCTCAGTGTATATAATGCTAACACGTGTGTCATGCGTGTCATGCGTACGATCTGTGTGTGGAGGAAGGAGGACCGGAAGCGCCAAACGTTCTAAGGAAGGTAACATTTTAACTTGGGACATCAGTGGTCTATACTGAAATGTGTAGTTATTCCTGTGCTACCATGTAAACGAAGGGCAATGAACGGTGAACTGCTGCAACCCCCGAATATAGGTCAAACTCAGCCCATGCAACAATAGAAATAAGATATATAAAAATTGGTGCTGCGCTGTTCTTTAAAAATAAAAATAAATAAAAAGACTATGCTGCTAGAGGTAGTAGTACAAAGGTGAATAAACACGTAAATTGATATAAATATATAAAAAAAAAAAAAATATATAAGAATATGTACAATTAATATAGAGCACTTCTATACCCAATAGATGCAGTGTGATGTACCACAATAATTAGTGGTAATAGCAAAGTGCAAAGTGCAAGAAAATCATTCAATAGAGACTTAAGGCCAGATGTGATAAGTATCTAACTGAAAATGCTAGAATCAGTATACAATCACTAAAAACCTCAATGGATCGTGCAAATAGGCAAAAAACATTGTGCAAAAAACAGCAATTAATAAATTAAATGTGCAACGTGCAGTCAATGGGGGTCATTTACTATAACTTCAGGAAGTACTGGGCACTATGGCAAATAATAGAGCCCATTTTAGCCAAATGGAAACAAAACGGCGAATTTGCGCATGAAAATCAGCGATATAAGCGGAGAACAAACGTTTGTAAATTCTAAATTGCCGCTAATTAGCGCTTCCGCGTATATACAAATGCCAATTCTTATCAAGTTGTTATATAGCACTGTACTGTAGCCATGATCCATGTATGTGAAAGAAACATTTTTTATCAGAGATGTGCTCTAGTTCCCGTGCATCTATTGATTTATATTGCAATTAGTATTCCTAGGTTTTTTTTCCTTCTTTTGCTAAGAAATGCAGTTCTGAATGATTATTACATAGTAATGTCTGCTATTCTGTAAAGTTACATGTATTAATCATTTAGGTTACCTATTTGTTGTATGTTGTTTCTTTTTCATGTTTTAGTTTTATTATTTATTAATTTAGTTGACTATAAAGCAGTAATTATTTATGTTCATTCTTTAATAATACTACACTATTATGCAGGTCTTGTACTTAGCACAATGGCTTAGTGGTCTGCTTGGATATCTCCACACAACTCATGGTATGAGTTCAAACAACAGCCAACCTACCATCCACCAGCTGTGTTTATTTTTTCAGTGCACAAGTGAATTAAAATAAACCAACAAAAAAATGTAAACTGCCCTTTAGCTAGTGTGTGGTGTTTGGAATGTCACATCATAATATAATTGAATACTTACATACCATTGCATGCATTTAAAGAGTTATTACAATAAAAACTTTCACATTAAACTGCATTGGTTACTTGGCAATCAACTATTTTCAATAAATATATAAACACGTATATTTGTGTTGCTTTGGCTAATTGGCATTCTCCTTTTCCCACCAATGCAATCTTTTAGGATTTTTCTGTGGGATTTGAACCCATGAGTCTTTCAATACCCGAATGTTTGAAGGTAGAGGTGCTAACTGCTAGCCTATTGGACTGAGCACAATTATACATACAAAATACTTTTACTAGTGTTTGATGTGTTATATACTATACAATAAAGTTTATCAAATGTAAACTGCTTGTTAGCTAGTGTGTGGTGTTTGGAGATTCACACCATAATATTAGTGAATACTTACATACCATTGCAAGCATTTGAAGAGTTAATACAATAATATCAACCACATTAAAGTGTATTGGCTACTTGGCATTCACTGTATGCTGCTTTGGCTAATTGGCTAACTGGCTAACAGTAATTCTCCTTTTCTCCACCAATAGCAATCTTCTAGGATTCTTCTGTGGGATTTGAACCCATGAGTCTTTCAATACCTGAATGTTTGAAGGTAGAGGTGCTAACTGCTAGCCTATTGGGCTGAGCACAATTATATATACAAAATACTTTTACTAGTGTTTGATGGTTTATATACCATACAATAAAGTTTATCAAATGTAAACTGCTTGTTAGCTAGTGTATGGTGTTTTGGAGATTCACACCATAATATTAGTGAAGACTTATTTATTTTTATTTAAGGTACTTCTATAGTGCCGTCAATTTACGCAGTGCTTTACATATACATTATACACTAATATGGGCCCCTACCCTCAAGGAGCTTACAATCTAAGGTCCCTAACTCACATTCATATACTAGGGCCAATTTAGACAGAAGCCAATTAACCTACCAGCATGTCTTTGGAGTGTGGGAGGAAACCGGAGTACCCGGAGGAAACCCACGCAGACACAGGGAGAACATGCAAACTCCAGGCAGGTAGTCTTGTGGTGTGGTTGGGAATATGAACCAGTGACCCTTTTTACTGCTAGGTAGGGATGAGCAGACCCCCCCCTGTTCGGTTCGCACCAGAACATGTGAACAGGAAAAAAGTTTGTTCGAGCATGCGAACACCGTTAAAGTCTATGGGGGTCATTTACTATAGCGCCAGGAAGTACTGGGCACTATGGCAAATAATAGCTCCCATTTTAGCCAAATAAAATTTTAACAGCCGAATGTGCGAATGAAAAACTAGCGCTATTAGTGAGAAACACGTTAGTGAATTCTAAGCTGGTGCTAATTAGCGCTTCCGCGTATATGCAAATGCCAATTCCTACCAAGTTGTTATATAGTACTGCACTGTAATCATGATCCATGTATGTGAAAGAAACATTTTTATGTGAGATGTGCTCTACCTCGTGTGCATCTATTGATGTATGTTGCAATTAGTATTCCTAGTTTTTTCCTTTTTTTGCTAACTAATGCAGTTATGAATGATTATTACATAGTAATGCCTGCTATTCTGTAAAGTTACATGTATTAAACATTTAGGTTATCTATTTGTTGTATGTTGTTTTTTATTTTTTAATTTAGGTGACTATAAAGCGGTAATTATTTATATTCATTCTTTAATCATACTACACTATTATGCAGGTCTCATACTTAGCACAATGGCTTAGTAGTCTGCTCAGATGTCTCCACAGCACTCATGGTACAAGTTCAAATACCAGCCAACCTACCATCCCCCAGCTGTGTTTATTTTTTCAGTGCACAAGCGAATTAAAATGAACAAACAAAAAAATGTAATCTGCCCATTAGTTAGTGTGTGGTGTTTGGAATTTCACACCATAATAGTATTGAATACTTACATATCATTGCATGCATTTGAAGAGTTAATATAATAGAATCAGCCAAATTTAAAGTGCATTGGCTAATTGACATTCACCTATTTTCAGCATATGCTGCTTTGGCTAATTGGCTAATAGTCATTTGCTTTTTTTTCACCAACTCAATCTTTTAGTATTTCTCTGTGGGATTTGAACCCATGAGTTCTTCAAGGTAGAAGTGTTGACCGCTAGCCTATTGGGTGTAGCACAGTCATACATAGAAAATACATAGAAAATACATTCACTAGTGTTTGATGTTTCTTCTCCCCGAGCTGTCTCTCCTGGTTCCACCATCTTCTCCCGCTGATGTGTTCTTCAGCGCAGCCGGTTACCCACTAATAAAAAAAGCCAATCTTCTTGTGGCGGTCTTCTGTGGCCATCCGATAATGTCACCCGGAGAGTCCGCTCCATGGCTATGTAAGAGACACTACACAGCGGGTGACAACACAGCGGAGGAAGACCACCATGGAAGAAGAACAGCTTTTTTTTATTAGCGGGTAACCAGCGGTGCGGAAGAACACAGCAGATGGCGGCGGCAGGAGAGACAGCTCTGGGAGAATACAGCTCGGGGAGAAGATGGAGGAGGGAGAGACAGCGTCTGGAGAAGATGGCTCAGGGAAGAAGACAGCTCGGAGTTATTCTACAATAAAGGACTTGTCAAAAACCGGCTATTAATTTTTTTACATTTCACTGCTTTTTTTGGTGAATGGGTAGGGGCAAAATGTACCCCATACCTATTCACATAGGGGGCAGGATCTGGTAGCCCCCTTGTTAAAGGGGGCTTCCAGATTCTGATAAACCCCCTGCCTGCAGGCTGACAACCACCGACCAGTGTTGTCGGGAAGAGGCCCTTGTCTCCATCAACTTGGGGAAAAGGTGCTTTGGGGCATGTGGCCTGGTAAGGATCAAAAGGGGAAGGTGCTCACTCGTCCCCCCCCCCCTATCCTGACCTCCAGGCTGCATGCTCAGGTAAGGGTCTGGTATGGATTTTGGGGGCCCCACATCAAATTTATTTTACATTTTTTTGTGGGGTTCCCCTTAAAATCCATACCGAAGGGCCTGGTATGTACTGGGGGGACCCTACGACATTTTTTTCCTTGAATTTTGGAATTCCATACCATATTATTGAATAAGTACATACCATTGCATGCATTTGAAGAGTTAAAATATGGAATAAAGCAAGCTGATGTGCTTTGCCTAATTATGCTTCTGAGTACAATGCACACTTCTGGGAGGTGATGCTGTCAGTGGGATTTGAATTCATGGCTTGAACTTTTGGGGGCAGCAGGGTATACTGCTATGCTACAGAGCTGAGCACTTACCTACAGAGAAAATACATTTACTAATGTTTGATTCAATACAATAATGTTTTGCATTTCAGGCATTAATATTATAGTAACAACCATGCTCATGCCAATGTGGCATTGGCTAATAGGCATTTGCCTCTTTTCAGCATATGCTGCTGAGTACAATGCAAGCTTTCAGTAGGTGATACCATCTGTGTGATTTTCAGCCATTTAAACACAATTATATTGAGAACATATGTTTACTAGTGTTTGATGGTGGGACTACTTTATATTCTAGGTATAAAATAGTACTCAGCACAGTGACTTAGGCACCTTTCACACTTGTGCGACCTGAAAGTTGCGAGATTTTAATGCGACTTTAAGCAATGCCTGTGTAATCTTGAGGTCTATGGACACAGGAGTCGCAGGGAAAGACACGCAACTTTTACATGATTTTGCATCAGCAATTTTGCCGCAATTCCAGGGAATGCCTGTGTAAACTTGAGGTCTATGGACCTCAACTCGCATCAAAGTCAGATCAAAGTAGTACAGGGACTACGTTGAAGTCAGTGTTACTTGAAGTCGCACAGATATGAATGGTACACATTAAAAATCATGGGGTATGACTTGTCATACAACTCTGATGTCCAAAGTCGCACAAGTGTGACTCAGCCCGACTTTGTCAGCGATTTCAGAGACATCAGTGCACTTTCCTGCACAGATGTCTAGTGAAATCACATAGGTCCCAACTGTTCTCCTTTAAGAAGGTGTCCTATGCCTACCTACTTTTGCTAATAGGTGTCCCTTATACCCATCTCAAAAAGTTGGGAGGTAAGAAATCGCCCCCTGAAGTCGCCCAAAGTAGTGCAGGAACTACTTTTGGGAATCGTTGTGGCGTCGCACCAATTCGGACAGTTCCATTGCCATCAATAGGCGCCGATTTGGCCTACAATTTGACATGTCAATTCAGACCTATGTGAACATGGGTGAAGTTGCATAGATATTAGAGCTGCACGGTTGTGGCGAAAATGAGAATCACAATTTTTTTAGAATTGCTTAGAAAAAAAGGATCACGATTCTTGCGACGTAAAATCTTTCACATTATCCCACAAAAAATTGGGCTAACTTTTCTTTTTTTTTTTTTTAATTCATTAAAGTACTTTTTTCCAAAAAAAATTGCATTTGAAAGGCGCAAATACAGTGTGACATAAAATATTGTAACAACCACCATTTTATTCTCTAGGGTCTCTACTAAAAAATATATATATAATGTTGGGGGGTTTTAAGTAATTTGCTAGCAAAAAAAAAAATGATTTTAACCTGAAACCAACAAATGTCAGAAAAATGTTTAGTGTTTAAGTAGTTAAACTTTCCTCACTTACACAGAATTCTATTTAATTGACAAATTGTTACAAGGTTTCTAGTTAAGTTCACTGATAACGAATGTTCTAATTCTTGGCAGACTTCCTGGTTTTTCGGCTGTGGCTTCAGAAGAGCAGAGAGAGTTCTTTGCATAGCAAGAATCGTGAAACTCTTTTTTCAAGATCGTAAAGGGGAAAAAAATCACGATGACGATTAATCGTGCAGCTTTAATAAATATGCATGGAAATCAAGGGGGACAACTTTTCATGTGACTCTGAGGTCCAAAGCTCCATGAAAAGTCACCCAAGTGTGAAAGTAACCTAATGCGATTAATTGATAACACCTTTGAATAAGGCCCCATTTGCACTTGTGCGACCTTAAAATTGCCCAGCTTTGTCATGACTTGAAGCAATGTCTGTGTAATCTTGTGGTGTATGAACCTCAAATTGCATCAAAGTCAAACCAAGGTAGTGCAGGGATGAATTTGCTACACCTTCAGGATGCACAAGTGACAATAGGGCCAAATTCAAATGTGTTATCCTTGAATCTCATTCACACTGCTGCGACCTGAAAGTCACACTATTTTGCTGCCACTTTGCCACTGCAACTTGGCCCCAACTTCTGGGAATGCCTGTGTAATATTGTACCCGATATACCTCAAGTCACACCAAAGTAGTACAGGGACTACTTTGAAGTTGGTGCGACTTAAAGTAGCACAGATATGAATGGTTGTCATTGAGAATCATGGGGTACAACTTGTCATGCAACTCAGAGGTCCAAATTTGCTGGAAAATTCGCCCAGCTGTGAAACAAGTCATATATATTTTAATAAAAGGAGCTCTCATTTATACTTGCATAGTCCTTACTGATTTACATCAGCAGAACAAATGCAGGAAGTGATGTGCGCACATGGGACGGAAGCAAATGTGTGGTGATGCCAAACAAATCAATGAACCCCACCCACACCAAATCTAACTAGGACATCCACCCCCGCATTGATTAAGTACAAGTACATATCCTACACTTACCCGGCCAATAAGCAGCGCCTCCTCTCTGCTAAAGAGACCTCGCCATGTCCACCTAGATCAGTGGTTCTCAACTCCAGTCCTCGGGACCCACCAACAGGTCAGGTTTGCAAGATAGCTGAAATACATCACAGGTGATATCACTTGCTGCTCAGTGATTGCAGTATTCTAGTCTGCAACTCCCCAAGGTAATACTTAAAATCTGACCTGTTGGTGGGTACTGAGGACTGGAGTTGAGAACCACTGACCTAGATGGAGATCCTGACCAGCACAGGAACTTCTGGGTGCATACAATGACTAATTTCCAGGTCAGAAGGTGAAACCAAACTTTTGATTGCAGCTGCGAATATTTGATCTCAACCATTAGTATTTTTTTATTTTCAGATATGCAAATCTGTATTTCTACATATATTTGAAGGTAAACTTAAGGGAGTTTGCTAAGAAATGGTGTCCCTAGGTTAGCAGCAGGTGAATTACAAAGGCAAAAGGCCCAGTTTGAGCCCTGGTTCACACTGACAGCAGGAGGAAAGCGTTCAGCTGAACTTCCACAATTTCATTCCTGCATGTCAGTCCCGACTGTGGGGGCAACATCAGAGACATTGTTGCAGGTTTCTGCACCAATATCAATACAAATCGCACCAATTAGAACAGTGCAATTGCCACAGATTTGACATGTCAAATCACACCAATGTGAACCAGAGCTGACACATTCAAACACTGCCTATCCACCAGCTGAATTCATTACCTGCAATTCTCCACAGCTGTTAATGATAAAGGTGGAATCTTTATATAGAACTTGTAGTTGTGCAGAAGCCTAGGTTTACATTGGAGCGATTGGTTATGCGATTTGAGAGATCAAATCGCATGACTATTGGCAATGGCACTGTTCCAATTGATGCAACATTTTTTTTGTGGCACCGCATCAATTTGCTAAAGTAGTTCCTGCACTACTTTTGCCGATTTCAGGTGCGACTTCAATAGACATTTGTGTATGAAGCCACCTGAAATCACGCTGACCTTGCTACTTTGAAATCGTGCTACTTCAAGTGAAGTAGCACAATCTCAAAGTAGAATGTGAACCAGGGCAAAGAGATTAGTTTTTTGGTGCACAAATACATATTGAAATAAAATATAAAAGAGATATTGCACTTTCCCAAAACCACCACCCACAAAAACTAATGAAAGAAAAGTAGAAGGAAAAAAAAAAAAAAAAAACCACCCACACACCACAACAAGAGCTCAATGATGTACTTTTATTTTACCAGCAGAAAAAAAATAAATTTACATTTACTAGCTTCAAAAAAATTTGGACAGGATATATGGTACTACATTTAGCAACGGGATTTTAAGGGCCCTGCTCATAGGAGCTTACAATCTAAAATTAGACAAAACCTTAGAGTGGACACAGCTTTAATTTCAGTGTATAATGGGCAACACATCACATTATCTGAAAGATTATAGAAACATACTTAACAGTCATTCTTACAAAGCATTCCAACATAATATTGCAAAAGACTTATTCAAACCACCCACCACCAGCCCACAATCCACACATACATACATTAATGACCATGTTCTGCTGGAAGCTGCATTTCGGTGTACACGATTAAACGAGATCAAAATTAGTAGGTCAGCAGATGCTTCCAAACGATGTTTGCATGATCAGACAGGAACAATACACACACAACATTGACAGCATGGCCACATAAACCCACTTTTGATTGAAAAAATGCACAAGAATTTCATCAAATCTCCCAATTTTTTTTTTTTTTTGTCAATTCAGTAAATGGACAACAACACACATATACTGTCAGTACTTCGTGACTGTGTCCTTCACATCATATGACAAAACAAATTAATAATACAGAGCACATTTTTTAATCATGCAAATATATCAAAAGACATTCCACTTATCCCTCTTCCAATATCTCCCAGCTTCTTCCTCACCCATCCCTTTCACATCAAAAAGATAAACAATATACATCCTAGCCAAAAATATCCTCACCGCATCTTCTACAGAAATTAACCTCTTCCTTCCTACCCATATATTCCTAACATCCCACATTACTTCCTTATAGACGACAGAAAAGCACCACGCCTTCCTGGCTGCATTTTTCTCCAATCTCCACAAGCCCAGAACCACCATTTCCTCCCTTACAAAAACCACCCCCACCACCTCCCTCAGGAAGCTCTTCAACTTTCCCAGCACTTCTTTAGCGAAGACACAGTTCCAAAACAAGTGGAACACGTCCTCCACTCCCCCACAGCCCTCCCTTGGACACAACTCCGATCTTACCAAATACCTACTTTTCAGAAAACTCATGGTCGTCAGACACCCCATAAAGGTCATCCAGGATATGTCCCTTTGGCGGTTAGTCACTCCTCTTGTGCTCATACTCTTCCAGATTTGCACACTTTCCTTCTCTCTTAAGTACTGTATCCCATTAGGAAAAATCTCCCCAGCAATCCAAGCTTTAAGTTTCTTTTTATCACCAACCTCCCTCCCCAGACCCCCCAACCTCCATCCTTCCCAGATCTTGGTTAGGACCAAAAAATACTGAGGAACGACCCATGCCTGTGGCTTTTCTAGGGCCCACCTGTAGAGTCCCCATTTTGTAAACAATCTTCCTCCAAGGTACTGCATCATCTCCTTCCCGATTCCGTTACCTCTTAGGGTCCTTATCAACGTCACCCAGTAATGCAGCATCAAAAATTCCCCGATCTTTGGAAGTCCGAAGCCACCTTTGACCCTTGGTTTAGTAATCTTCTCCCTTGCACACTTCTCCATCCTCCCTCCCCAAAAGAACAAGAACAGTAGCCTCGTCATCTTCCTCACCCAATCATCAGGAGGCGGGAATATAACAGAGACATACAACATAATCGGAAGGATCACTGACTTGATGATCAGAACTTTCCCGATGCAGGACAATTCACGCATCCGCCACATAGACAACTTTTCCTCCACTCGCTCAGTCACCTTCTGAAAACTGCGACTTCCCCTCAACTCCCTGTCAAAACACACACCCAGCACCTGCATCCTCTCCACCTTCTGACTGCGTCCCTCATTCACCTCCACCTCACGGCCCACACTACACACCTGACACTTACTCCAATTCACACTCATCCCAGACACACTGCAGAACAGACTCACCTGCAATCTTCCACGCCGCACATCAGCCATTCCACCAGCCACCAACACAACATCATCCATGTACCCCAACACTTTCACACTCCTTCCACCACTGCCAGGCACAAACACACCCTTGAATGCCTTGTCCTTCACTGCACTCAGTAATGGCTCCATCACGCAGATGAACATCAAAGGCGATAGGGGGCACCCCTGCCTAACACCAGACATCACAGGGATACTCCCCCCTAGGGTACCGTTGACCAAAACCTGACTTGAGACACTTTTGTATAGTCCTCTGATAACCTTCATCAGCTGGTCCGGAAACCCTAGGACCTCCAGAATCTGAAACAGAAACTGATGGGAGACTTTGTCGTAGGCCTTTTCAAGGTCAATCGACTCTAGAAGGCACGGCAAGTTGTTAGATTGCGCGTAGTATACGACATCCCTCAGTAATGATAGATTGTCGGAAATTCGTCGACCAGGAACCGCACACACCTGCTGCTCCCCAATCACTTCACCAATCACACGCTTGACTCGATCTGCAATCAATCTTGCCACAATCTTGTAGTCAACGTTCAACAGTGTAATTGGCCGCCAATTCCGAATGTCTCTCTTGTCGCCCTTTTTATAGATGAGGGTAATCACCCCCTCCCCATCTATCACTCGCCTCACTTCCTCCTCAGACACAACCACACACATACCAAACCTATCCTCCTCAATCTTGCATCCACTTTCTCGCAATACTCTCGCATCTCCTCAGCACTTACTCCACATCCACCTGCAAACAAATCCATATAAAACTCACTCACCGCCTCCATCACCTTCTCACCATTTACTTCCTGTCCCTGCACCATCACCGATTTCATCACATTGCGTCCCCTCAAGAGTTTCTTGAAGAAGAACCGTGAACATGTCTCCCCTTCCTCCATGTCCTTCACTTTAGCTTGGAAGATTAGCTTCTTCCCTCTCATCACCCAAGCTTTCTTTATCTCCTCCCGAAGCTTTCCAATCTCCTCTTCTAACTCCCAGCCTCCCTGCCTTAATTTAAGCAGGAGTCTCAACCTAAGCTGGAGAGCCCTCCCTTCTTGTTTCTCTTTCCTTGCCTTCTTTACACCTGCTTGAAGAAAGAAGAGCTTGATTCGTTCCTTCAGCCAGTCCCACCACTCGAAAAAGGATTCAAAATCCCCCTTCCTTCCCAACCACACTTTATATTGCAGAGCAAACTTATCAAAAATCCCTTGGTCTTCCAATAACAGATTATTTAATTTCCAGATTCCTCTCCCAGTCTTGACATCTTGATCAAAAATAAACTTTCCCACCAAAACCTGGTGGTCGGAGAAAGACACCTCCCATTGCTTCCACTCTGCGACCTTCAGTGCCCTAGAACCTAAAATAAAGTCAATTCGGGATTTCACACTTCCCTTATCTGAAAAAAAGGTTGCTGGGGCTTTACCATTTCCATAGTAGCAAATTGCTCCATCCTGCAAACAAAAATCCTGCAAAATTGCATTAAAAGCTGTGCTGGTGACATCGGTCTGACTTTCACCTTGGCCTACTCTATCTTCAGCAGTCCTAATAAGATTAAAGTCTCCAGCAACAATGGTCTTTACTCTCCCCACAAGGTGAAGCCTCAAAATTTCCAACAAATCCATCCTGGCATTTTTTCGCACTGGTGCATAAACACATATCAACTTAAAGGATTCTTCCAGGTAGGTAAACGTTACACTCAGAACTCTTCCTATCACCACTTCCTCCCATGATTCAACTTTAATTTCTGGATTTTTAAAGAGCACCCCCACCCCTTCATTTCTATTTTCCGCAGCACAAGACCAAATCGCTGGTCCTGCAGACCAGTCCCCATGGCCTGGAGCATACCACAAACCACACTCTTGCAAACACAAGACATCACACTCAATCTTAGCCAACTCAGACAAAACAGCTGCACGACGATAGACAGATCCAATCGAACGCACATTCACACTACATATAGACAAAGCCATGAGAAGGATCAAAAAAATCCTGCAGAACACACTAAACCCCTCCATCAGGAAGCTGTTTTCCACTTCTGTTCCCTGTACATTTTTCAAGAGGATCAACTGACTCACTCTCCAAATATTGCATGGCAGGCCCACCTACCAAGCCCAATGGTGATGTTGCTCCACTTGAATCATCTGACACTTGTGAATCCATACTTAAACTTGGCAGTACACACTCACCACCACCTGGGCTCGAACCCAGAGACAAGTCCCATTTAGGCTTCTTTCTCCGTGCCTCACTCTCCTGCTCCACCTCAGGCCCTGGTCTTTGAGTAGCCATTAAAAGGTCTTTTGATCCTGACCCCTCCTTCCTCCTCACCTCCAGCACCTCCATATCCTCAGCCCACTCACCAAGCTCCTCATCTACATATTGGCTCTCCTGTTCTGCCTCCACCTGTTTTATCAAAGCGATCAGCTCTTCACACACTCCACTTACCTCCCTCCCCCCCTCCATGCCTTCATCCGCCACAGCTTCTTCCGCCTCACCAACCTGCATCTCATTATCATCCCCTGTCAGATTAATATTCACTCCACTTTTACCCATACTCCCTTGCAGTTCCTGTCCGACACCTTCCTTGGAGCTGCTACTGGGGTTTTCAGCGTCTGGGGGGGTCGGCGCCTTTCCACCTTCCGTGCCGGCCACCTGCTCACCCCCGTCATCCGCCCGCTCAGTCTCCTGCTCCTCCGGTTCTCGGCTCACATTCTGCCCTGTAAACCGCCATCTTTGCACAGCCTCCGCATACGAGAACATCTTCCTCCCCACTATTTTCGGACAGTTTCTGACCATATGCTCCCCTGAACCACACAGATCACATTTCTTTTCCTTGCACTCCGCTGCATTGTGTCCCGGCTTCAAGCACACTCTACAGCAAAGCTTAGAAGAGCAGTCCTCACGAATATGTCCATACTGAAAGCACCCCCTGCAGTAACGGGGTTGCCCAGAATAGAAAACAGTACACCGCTCCCCAGCAATGGTAAATGCCGGGGGAGGGTAACACACTCCACAAAAACCTGATGCGTCCCTCTTCATGCGTACTTTAAAACGCAGTTTACCTCTATACATGCCATACTGGTTATAAAGCTTCTCTCCTCGATCAGCCCCCACACAATACCGCAACAAAAATTGTCTCACCAATTCCAGCTCCAAAAAAGGATTATAACAATGTACAGTCATGGTCTTCAATCCAGGATCAAATAATAAACTGACGTCCATCTTCTTAGTTAGCAAATTTCCTCCCAGATCCGCCTTCACCCAATTCTCATATGCAGCTTGGCAGGTATCCTCAGTATGAAAAGAAACATCGTATTGACCACTGACCACAAAATCTTGGAGAGCAAATATATCACTGACCTGTAAATTCAGCAACTTCTGTAAAACATCCACAGCGATCGTCTTCAGACCCACTTCACCACGATATTCAGGCTTTACCTGGATTCTCATAGAATTTCGCAAACGCATTGGACCTCGCGACATGGCAACGTCCTTTTTTGGTTCTGCCTTTCTTTGGCCTCTCGTTTATCCGGGGGTCCCCCCCCAAAGAGGGGTCCCCAGAACACCCCCAACTCAAAACCTAAGCAAATATGACACCTGATCTTAAGTTAGGAAGCCGAGCAGCACTCCGGAAGGAAGATTTTAGCCCTCCTCCCCACAAATCACAGGCAAAAAACCTGACCTTCTCAGGCCAAACGAACCCCCCTACTGCAGGCCTTTATATAAAAGAGGTTGTATTGTTAGCACACTGACACACCCAATAGAAGTACACGCCCACCAGTATCTTTCAATCTGTCTCTTCATGTATGTCTAAAGTGATTGCATCTGATGAGCAGGAACACATAATAGTATTCACAACTGTGTTAGCCTTGGCTATGTGAATCAAATCTCCAACTACAGGACAAAGATCAAAGTCCATTTGCATCCACATAAACAAAGCAACAGTTTTCTAAGCATATGTACCTGTGCAGTGTAAACGCTAAAATTTGAAATGTCCAAGTCCCTGGGCATGATTAGTGCTAATAAACATTAACATCAGTCCCTGGCTGCAATGAGCTTCCAATATAAAGTCCAAAATTAACTTTCTTACATTAGAACCTATTTCGACAGGAGACAAATAAGATGCCAGCATGTCATGTCTTTAGATTGTGGTGAGAAACCCAGACAGGGAGAACATATAAACTTCAACACAAGCATTAGCATGTTGGGGAAGTGAACCAACATCCCAGGTGCTGCTAGACAGAACTGCTACCCACTTAGCCACCAGGCAGCCCCAAGCATGGTCTCTGCATCTCTGTGGTGTGAACCAGCCCTAAGTCCATAGCCATGCTCAGTGTCACAAGCAATATACAGTATATTGGCGTAAGTATTGGGATGCCTGCCTTTAAACACACATGAACTGTAATGGCATCCCAGTATTAGTATTGGGTTCAAAACTCATTTAGCCCACCCTTTGCAGCTATAACAGCTTCAACTCTTCTTGTCCACAAGGTTTAGGAGTGTGTCTATGGGAATGTTTGACCATTCTTCCAAGTGCATTTGTGAGGTCAGGCACTGAAGTTGGACAAGAAGGCCTGACCTACAGTCTCCTCTCTAATTTATCCCCAAGGTGTTCTGTTGTGTTGAGGTCAGGACTCTGTGCAGGCCCGTCAAGTTCCTCCGCCAAAATCACTCATCCATGTCTTTATGGACCTTGCTTTGTGCACTGGTCCAAATGATTTGGTGGAGGGGGATTATGGTGCGGGGTTGTTTTTCAGGGGTTGGGCTTGGCCTCTTAGTTTCAGATAAGGGAACTCTTAAGGCGTCAGCATACCAAGACATTTTGGACAATTTCATGCTCCCAACTTTGTGGGGACAGTTTGGGGAAAGCCCCTTCCTGTTCCAACATGACTGCACACCAGTACACAAAGCAAGGTCCGTAAAGACATGGATGAGCAAGTTTGGGGTGGAGATACTTGACTGGCTTGCACAGAGTCCTGGCCTCAACCCGATAGAACGCCCTTTGGCTGAATTAGAGTAGAGACTGCAAGCCAGGCCTTCTCATCCAACATCAGTGCCTGGCCTCACAAATGCACTTCTGGAAGAATGATCAAACATTCCCATAGGCAGACTAAACCTTGTGGACAGCCTTCCCAGAAGCTGTTCTAGCTGCAAAGGGTGGGCCAAATCAAATTTTAACCCTACAGACTAAGACTGGGCTGCCATTAAAGTTCATGTGTGTGTAAAGGCAGGCGTCCCAATACTTTTGGCTATATAGTGTATCTGGAAAAGACTAACAATGGTGGTGGAACCCTCCTACACATAACTACTACAATTAGACATAGTTATAGGACCTGGGAGATGAGACAACTTCTCTACATGAAGTAACATGGTTGGGATTTGAACCCAGACCCTCAGAGATACTAAGGCAGAAGTTTTAACCTCTAAGCCACAGAGCTGCCACGTGTGAGACCCAACTACACATAACTACACATAAATACACATAAAAACACATAAATACACATAAATACTGCATTTCTATGGACATACAGGTGATGGAATTACATTACTCAAGAGTTATTCTTCTTGATTTATTCTGTGATATTTGGTGTTTTTTTTGTGGGTGAGAGTAGAATATTACCCTTAAATTTTTGGGAATTACATTTTGATTTCTGATGTTGGTACACATATCACATTTTTTGGGCTCAAATTATGAATATTTGGAAATAATACAAAGCAGAAAAAATTGTGATTCATTTTAAATCATCAGCAATGGTATTGTTTGTGGATTGTAAGGACACCTGTGTGAGTATGGGGTAAAGATGGTTGTGAGATGAAGAGTAACAAGTGAAAGTGACAGAGAAAAATATATTTTACCAAAACATCAAAACATTCCACATTGTAGCATTCTTAAAATCAAAATATTTAAATTAGAAGCAACAATGTTGAAAAGGAAAATTTGTTTCACAGAAAGATACATTTCATCTCAACATTAAAAGGTTTTTTTTGTGAAAGTTAGAATTGTTCCATTAGAATCAATGACTGAAACTTCATTTGGACTAAATTAGAGCAGATTTTTAACTTCCAAAAAATGCTCTCTAATTAGCTCTCATTTTGGTATTTACTATACCTCCAGGTAAAAAAGACACTTGAGTTAAAATGAGAGTTATTTTCAGGTCTGAGCATGCTCAGTTGTGTTGGCACCTAGTTGTCCAAAACGGGGAATTTTTCACTTTTCAGACTTTTAAAGATATTTCAGTGTAGAAATCACTTTTTCACACAGTTTAAAAGCAGATAATCTTTAAATAATATACCGCATATTTCAGTACCATTTAGGCAATTATATCATGCTCTAAACATTATTTCCATGTGCAATTCTCTAGGTTTTAGCAGAGTAAGGGTTTGGGCTCTATTTAGTTTCAGGGAGCTATAGTTAATTCGATTTTGGGAGTATTTTCTCACCAGCGCTATAGTGAATACCGTTTTAGCGCGAATTAGCGATATTAGCGCTAATTCGTGCTGAATTGCCGCGAATTAGCGCTAATTTGCGGCAATTTGCGCGAATTAGCGCCATAGCGCTATAGTAAATGACCCCCAATATGTGCAAACATTGCAAATGCAGTGTATAATAAACATATCAAACAAAGGCACACATGTGCAAAATATATAATGGGACTGGGAATGTAGTCCAATGCGATTAAATTCTCTCTTTGTGGCTAATCAGAAAATGTGCAAAACAGTGCAATAAGGTGCTGAGAACATGAGGGTGATCCCCTATTCGTGCACAGGACACACAGTGGTGTGAAGTGGCCTCTTACCTTGCAGTAAAGAGGTAACCGCATAAAGTTGCTGGTAATGGCTGCTTCTCCCTCATACTCCTAACTGCCTCTCACTTAGATTCCTGGGCTGGATGGAGCTGTCTATACTGATTGGAGATTGAGGCCTATATTGGCATAAGATTAGGAGAGTTTAGCCTGATATTAGTGTTTTTGTCTTGTGTTTTGTTTAGCAGCAAATATGAAACAATTCAAAGACCCTGAATTCATGAGCCAGTTCATAGACAGATATAGGGAAATTTGTGAGAGGTTAAAATACCTTATATCAAAATAAACCAGCTAGGAAGGCCTTGCTGGAGAAACTGCTGAAATTTGTAAAGACGCAGGTCCCCGATGCAGACATCGAGTTTGTGGATAAGAGAATTGGTAGCTTGAGAAGCACGTATAGGAAGGAGCTTAATAAGGTTCAGGCTTCCATGAAATCAGGAGCAAAAACAAAGGATGTGTATGTGGTATTACAACAGGATGCAGTTTCTGGAAGACCAGATTGAAGCCAGGGAATCACTTTCTACACTTCCATCCACCCTTCCCTCAACCCCAGCTGAGGCTTCCGAGGACCAGCCTGGGCCTCCCATCCTGGAAGAAGTTGAGGAGCCCAGCTGGAGCCAGGTATAGTATTTTTTAACATATTTATTGTCCGAAAATTATTGTTGTTAACTAGATGTTATTATTGATAACAAATGAATGATTTAACAAAAAGTGTTTTACATATCAATAGACAGTAGGGGCCAAAAATGATTGTGACAAGAATAAATAATGCTGGGCTCAGAATGATAGTCTTTTCTTTTTATTAACATTCAATTTGCAACAGTCATGAGCTGAAAATTGTGTGTGATTGAAGAACCAAAAAACTAAAACTATGTCCCTTTTCCATACACAGGAAGACCTCAGCCAGGACAAGGCTCTGGAATGTGGCAGACAGGAGGAAGTGGAGGTAAGTGTCAGCCAGGAGGTGGCGGGGGTAAGTGGCAGCCAAAAGGTGGCCAGGCCCAGTAGCCTCACCCAATTCCAGGTGCCTCTCCTTTGCCTTACAACAAAAAAAGCCAGGAAGGGGAGTAACGTGGAGGAGGCAGCACTGGGCCTCATTAAGGACACTAATGGGGCCCTGAAAACACCCCCCGACACTGAAGAAGCCTATGGCTGCTATGTAGCTGCAAAATTGCAGCAAATGGAGGAGGACCAACTCCTCATCTGTGAGAAGATTATTTTTCAGGCCCTTCATAAGGGGTTGAGGGGCCAAATGACTGATAACATGCACTTATGTGCGCTCGCTCATCCTCCTCCTTCTCCTCCTGCCACAAGGCCACCTCCAGAGCCACAGACTCCAAGAAGGCTGCAGGGAAGTGTGAAGGGAAGGCTGCAAGGAAGACATGAAAGTGATGGCCTGGGTTCAGTCTGGTCTGGCAGAAGGTTCAGGCTGTGGTAGTACCACAGCCTGGGGACATATATGTCATCTGCTGCTGTTCCTGATCTCTGAGAGTCCTGGACCAGATTGTGCTCCCTATTATATGGACTTCTCAGGCTACCAATTTTTATTTACAAAGAATTGATGTGTGCCCTGGGGTACAAAGGCTTCGCAAATTCAAGCAGTTACTCCAGCGTTGCCTTCCTCTTTATTTTGTTATGAGCCAGAATAAATGGAGATTTTTTTATATGAAAATACTTGCCTATTGTGTTTTTCTTCAAACAGGACAGTTTGTGAGTAGGCAGGTACATTTAAAAAATACAGTGTCAAATTGTTTCGTCATATCGACTTCTTTAAAGGATTGAGCCAATCCTATGAAGAAGTTGATATGATGAAACATGTCGGAGGCGGGGCTGTACGGCAACCTGTCATCTGCGCATGATGTGTGACGTTCTGGGCTTTGTATCTGGTCGGCTGGGACTACCTCGTAGCGCTGATGATTCATCGAGGAGAGGGGTGAGAAGCCATAAACAGCATCCTGGGTCCGCCATGACCATTAGTACACTGCCATCACCTATTGCGGGGAATGTCTTACTCATGCGTTTATATATTTGTTTCTATGTGAGTACAATGAGAGGAGACTTTTATGGTTTTATCCAATAAACGTTTTTAAACTGTATTACGCTATTGGAGGTAATTTCTCTTTTACATGATAACATCACCTTACCTGATGAGAAGCTTAGCCTGTTAAGGAAGATCTTCTGCCCCAAGTCCAGCGTGCTCACGTACCCCTTGGGGGGCCCTATATAAAGCATATGTGCTGCGCATGAGAATGCAAGGCATTAATATTGGGTGAGTGCGGCTTCACTAGGGGGATCCACAGTCACAACCGGTGTGGTGGAGGCGTACATGTATAGCGGTTGAAGATTTGTTGCACATTCACTTCTGCAGTTTCACTTTTGATCATGTGGTTTATTCACAATTAATCATTATTATTTACTATTAATTAATCACTATTATTTGAGTTTATTTACAGCACCACTATTTCATTTACTCACTTTGGAATACTGGGATATTAGTTTCTTCTTTTTTAAGTTGGCAGCTACAGTCATTATTTACACATAAGCGCAGTGGTGGGTCACCAAGTTTTTTTGCGCAACATTTGATCACTCTTTATATTATAAAAAATAATTCTAAACATTATTATGGAGATCTGGCTTTAAAATGAAAAAGATTATTCAGGAGATCATGAGAAATAGTAAAGAAATAAGATTGTCAGAACTCTGTGTGAATATCAGCAGCAAAACAACTTAATTCTTCTAGCATTCTAAAGAACAAAAGAATGCGCTGCATTAAAAGATCCAAAAATTTACAGTGTGACAAATGTGCTATCTCCATTACGAACGCTAGTTTTACCAGACCGAGCGCTTCCATCTCATACTTGATTCTGAGCATGCGTGTTTTTTTGCTTGTCCAAATTGCATACAGACAAACTCATTTTCCGATAGAAACTTTTTCAGACCGAAAAATAGAGAACCTGCTCTCAATCTTTTACTAGCAGGAATTCTGCCAACAAAAGTCAGATGGAGCATACACATGGTCACAATTTCCGACCAAAAGCTCTAATCAGACTTTTTCTTGTAGCATTTCGGATCGTGTGTACGGAGCATAAGGATTCATGATGTCATAGCTAACCCCAAAAATATTCAGTTATGTATTAGTCAATCCAAAACTGATCAGCTAGTTAAAGGCTCTTGGATCACGCTGGCAGCATGCTCCAATAAGCTCATCTGTCCAGTTTTCTTATTGAATTCTTATCTAACTGTTAAACCGGCTGATGAAGAGTTTTTACTTCTGCATCAGAATGGTTTTCCTCTGACTGTTTTTCAGTTTCAGGCAGTTCTCCACAAGTCTTAGTGCTGCCTCAATTTGGGTGATGTGAACGTATCATCTCATTCATTTTGCATTGGAGTTGCCACAGGGGTGGCTAGGATGGGTCTGGATTCTAGTAGTATTAAGCAATTGGGTAGGTGAAAATCGGATGCTTTTAATTTGTATGTAAGACCTAACATTATTTTTCGAATTACTGTAGGTGGACAGCGAATAGTATGGATAATAAGACATTTGTTTGTCTTTTAGGCACACAGAAGCGATTCGTCTTGGATTTATACGGAATCTCTGGATTTGGATCCTAGCCTTTTTTCAGTATTTTGGCATGGTAAAAAAGGAATGGATTGGGGGGGAACTCCTGACCGAGTTGGGTGCTATGACTTGCAGTCATCCTCTCCCAGACATTTTGATCATTCATTTGGGGGGGAATGACATAGGTAAGCAGAACACTTTGAATTTAATCTTTAAAATCAAACATTACATTGAGTTTATCAAGGCAATTATCCCGGGTCGGTCATGATTTTCTCTGAAATCATTTCTAGATTTAAATGGATGAGTTCTGCAGTTTTTCACCCATTTGAGAAAATAAGGAAATGTATAAATAGGGTTGTTGAAAAATTTATGGCCCTTGGCTATGGTTTCTCTTATCGTCACTTAGAATTAGAAGGGGGTATCCCAGGCTTTTATCAGAAGGACGGTGTTCACTTGTCTGATATCGGTTTGGATATAATGAATAACAATCTCCAGACTAGGGATGAGCTTCGAGTTCGAGTCAAACTCATGTTCGACTCGAACATCGGCTGTTCCCCAGTTCGCTGAACAGTGAACAATTTGGGGTGTTCGCGGCAAATTCGAAAGCCACGGAACACCCTTTAAAAGTCTATGGGAGAAATCAAAAGTGCTAATTTTAAAGGCTTATATGCATGGTATTGTCATAAAAAGTGTTTGGGGACCTGGGTCCTGCCCCAGGGGACAAGGATCAATGCAAAAAAAAGTTTTAAAAACGGCCGTTTTTTCGGGAGCAGTGATTTTAATAATACTTAAAGTGAAACAATAAAAGTGTAATATCCCTTTAAATTTCATACCTGGGGGGTGTCTATAGTATGCCTGTAAAGGGGCGCATGTTTTCCGTGTTTAGAACAGTCTGACAGCAAAATGATATTTCAGAGGAAAAAAAGTCATTTAAAACTACTCGCGGCTATATTGAATTGCCGGTGCGACAATACACATAAAAGTTTATTGATAAAAACGGCATGGGAATTCCCCACAGGGGAACCCCGATTCAAAATTTTAAAAAAAATGACGTGGGGGTCCCCTAAATTCCATACCAGGCCCTTCAGGTCTGGTATAGATATTAAGGGGAACCCCGGCCTAAATTAAAAAAAAAAAATTGCGTGGGGCCCCCTCAAAATCTCTACCAGACCCTTATCCGAGCACCCAACCTGGCAGGCCTCAGGAAAAGAGGGGGGAAGAGAGAGCGCCCCCCTCCTGAACCGTACCAGGCCACATGCCCTCAACATTCGGAGGGTGCTTTGGGGTAGCCCCCCAAAACACCTTATCCCCATATTGATGGGGACAAGGGCCTCATCCCCACAACCCTTGCTCAGTGGTTGTGGGGGTCTGTGGGCAGGGAGCTCATCGGAAACTGGAAGCCCCCTTTAACAAAGGGACCCCCAGATCCCGGCTCTCCCCCCTGTGTGAAATGGTAAGGGGGTACAAAAGTACCCCTAACATTTCACAAAAAAACTGTCAAAAATGTTAGAAATGACAAGAGACAGTTTTTGACAATTCCTTTATTTAAATGCTTCTTCCTTCCTCTATCTTCTATCTTCTATCTTCTTTCTTCTATCTTCTATCTCTATCTTCTTTCTTCTATCTTCTATCTTCTTTCTTCTATCTTCTATCTTCTATCTTCTTTCTTCTATCTTCTAGCTTCTATCTTCCTTCAGGTTTCTTCCTCCATCTTCTTCTTCTTCTTCTTCTTCTGGTTCTTCTGGTTCTTCCTCCAGACATGTATTGAGCAGGCCAGCTTTTGGGTGTAGCCAGAAGGGCTTGCAGGTGGTGCAAACAGGGTCAGATGCCAGTCGCCGGTGGATAGTATAGCTGTAGGAGCTCCCCAACCCTCCCTCCCTTGTTGCGGCCTTTATAATGTGGTGGGTCCCCTTAAGAAAGGGGGACAGTTTAATAAATACTGATGTGGTTTTGTAATACAGCTTGAGCCGTAATAGCTGAGCTGAGTAAATAGTTATTATATATTTAAGTTGGTTTAAATTCCTATGGTGAATTTTATGTGAGTTGTTATACAATTATATTAAAACCAATAATAAAGGCTGTGTCCAATTAAGTTCCAAATAATCCTGAGTGGTCTAATTATTAAAACATGTCTGGTGATTACTTTATATATTTGCTGCTTGTTATCCCATTACATTTCCAGCTGCAAAATTAGCAATCTTTGGTTGACTTTCCCAAAGAAGAATTTGGTGGTTTTCATTGCATGTGCCATAAACTTTAGTAAGCTGCCAACCATTACTCTATCAAAATTATTTATTTTTTCTAAACATTGGTCTAGGGGGCAATGTAGATGTTCAAATAATTTATCCAGACATGATTCAAAAACAATGACTTTTCTTTCTTCAACCCATAAACATTCATCGTGAGGTGTAATGCCCCGTACACACGGTCGGACTTTGTTCGGACATTCCGACAACAAAATCCTCAGATTTTTTCCTACGGATGTTGGCTCAAACTTGTTTTGCCTACACACGGTCGCACAAAGTTGTCGGAATTTCCGATCGCCAAGAACGCGGTGACGTCAAGCACGTACGACGAGACTAGAAAAGGCCGGTTCAGAACCAAGCACAGCACCCTTTGGGCTCCTTTTGCTAATCTCATGTTAGTAAAAGTTTGGTGAGAGACGATTCGCGCTTTTTCAGACTCGTGGCTTTCAGATCGTTTTCTGCCGTTCAGTTTGTGCTTGTGGGTTTGTATCTGCTTTTCAGTGCGTGCAGTCAGTTCGTATTGGAGTTTTCTGTGCGATCTTGTCCGCTCGTTGCTGTTTTTCAGGTCGCTCTTCACAGGCCTTGCTGTTCTTCAGTGCGTTCTGTTACTTCGTTCTGAGCAGCCGACCGTTTTCTAGCCATGTTTCGTATGCGTACGCCTCGTAGAGTTCGTGCTGTGCGGGGGCTTGGTGTTGGGGTCCTGACCTTGACACAAGTCCAGTCCATGAACAGGGTGGGGAGGAGTTCATGGACCAAGAATTGGTTGCTTCAGCGTGACCAGTTCTGTCCGTGAGATCCGTGAGAATAATCCTGATGATTTCAGGAACTTTCTCAGGATGATGGACCCCGTGTTTCACCGTTTGTTGGCTTCGCTGACCCCCTATATTAGCAGGCAGGATACCTGCATGAGGCAAGCCATCACTCCGGAGCAGAGGTTGGTCGCTACCTTGCGGTATTTGGCCACAGGGAGAAGCCTGCAGGACCTCAAGTTCTCGACAGGCATCTCCCCCCAGGCTCTGTTCTGCCATCTGTTCTGCCATCATCCAGGTCCTGCAGAAGGAGTATATGAAGGTAAGATTTTTATCCTTTTATATCACATTTTATTGTATTTAATGTTTGATAATATATTGTATTTCTTTCCTCATTCCCTAATTACCATGATTGTATTATGCTGTGAATGTCCCCTTTGTCCTCATGCATGCTGGATTTTTATGTAATTATTATTTTAGGTCCTTCATACATATTTGCCCTTCAATAACCTCCCCAGCATGGTGTCTCCTGCCCTATATTCACCTCATGTAGTCACTTAACAATGTATTTTATCAGCTCCATAGTAGTGCTTTACCCCAAACACCCCATAAAATGTTTTGAAATGTTATTTTTGATTTAAATTCAGGCAGAGGGCCAGAGGCTTTTTTTTGTGGTGTCCCCAAATTTTTTGTAACCCTCCCTCCCCCAACTGCTAAGTCAGCTAATCCCAATTCTCTATCCTCAATCATCTATCTGCTGACTTTGCCAAACCCATACACGCTATACCCACCTCTTTACTGGTCAGATTTATGGATGAATTCCCCAAAGCATGTAGTGCAAGGGCCTGCCTGTATACTTTCCAATGGTACTGTTTAAAGTTCTTGTATCCTATTATGATCTTGATAGGTAATAGCAGAATGTCCAAATGTGCTCAAATGTGTACAGTGTGTATTTATATCTTTGTATTATGACACTTCTTACCTGTCCAGTGGGCTGCCAATAGTGTAACTAAGGAGGGGCTGTTCCAAGTAATACCCTGTATTTAGGCATTCATCTCTCAATGAAGTGAAGAGGGTTACCTGTCCAAGAGTCCCCCCCCCTATAATGTTAGAAATGGCCCATGAGAGGGGGGGGGATATGATAGGTGTACCTTATACTTTGTTGTAGTTAAATTCCCCTTAATAAATGCTATCTGGAGGTTGACCCATAATGTTTGTGTCTAATCTGCTTGCCAGGTTTCTGTGAAAAAATAGTAATGTTTATTGTTTTTTTCTCAACAGTTTCCTTCCACGCCACAGGAATGGCAGACTGTGGCCTCCCACTTTGCCCAGCTGTGGGACTTTCCTAACTGCGGAGGGGCAATTGATGGGAAACACGTCCACTTCGTCCCACCACCCAACTCGGGGTCGTACTATTATAATTACAAGGGGTTTAATAGTATAGTGATGTTGGCGGTGGTGTCGGCTAATTACGACTTCTTGTATGTGGACGTGGGGAAGAATGGCCGGATGTCCGATGGTGGAGTGATCGCCCAGACGGAGTTCTACAGGCGTCTCCAGAATGGCAGCTTGGACTTGCCACCTCCAGAGGACAATGTTGAAGGTCTCCCATTTGTGTTCGTTGCTGATGAAGCATTTGCGCTGGGGGACCACCTGATGCGGCCATTCCCGATGAGGACCCTCACCCCGGAACAGAGGGTTTTTAATTACCAGCTGGCCAGAGCCCGAAGAGTGGTGGAGAACACATTTGGAATCCTGGCCAGCCGGTTCCGATTATTTCTGACACCCATCCATATGGCGGAGTATAAACTGAACCATATAATACTTGCCTGCTGTGTTCTCCATAATTTTCTACGAAAACATTCAGCCAACTATGCTGGCTCAGTTGGGCCTGAGGCCGGAATCCCAAATACTTCAACAATGACGGCACTTGAAAGCGGCCGTCCTGGCTTGCCCTCCCTGAATGCCCGTGATGTCCGGTTACGATACCTGGAGTTCTTTGCGGGTAGGGGGGCTATCAATATGCCAGACAATCTGTGACACCTTTTTCAAATAAAAAACAACCAAAAGAAATTCTTGGTGGACATTTACTGCTTGTGTTTGTTTTAGCTGACCCTGACAGAAATGTGTTGAGTGCAGAAAATGTCGTGATTGGGTAACCTTATAAAAAACAGTGTTGGCTGGTACTTCCTAAATGCAAAAACACATTTCACTACAAGTGCACTTGCAACTGCACTGAACCTGCACTTGTAGTGCAAAGAGGATTTGCCCTTAGGAAATAACCCCCATTTGTGCATAAAACAACAATTACATCACCCCAAAAGTGTTGTAGTGTTGAGACAATAATCCACACATTCTTGAGTAAGGCACTTTTTTATACCTGCACAATCACATGTGCATTTACCAAAGGTTTTTAAAACAAACCAACATGTTTGTTGTATAAAATGTTTGCAGTAGCATTATGAAAAATCAAAATATCCATTTCAGATAAAACAGGCCTGTGTAAAACCAACAAGAAAGCCAAAAAACTAGAACTTACAAAGTTCACATTAGGTAAAACCTGAAGGCTATATCAGACATCAGTATTTAGGAACTGGGTTTGATATAGCGTTCAGATGGGGGGAAATCGCCCCTGGAAAAGCCAAATTTGGAAGATGCACACCAATTTACGAATGTCAACATGTGCTAACTGCCATCAGGGGGGATCAAGGGACGTGTTTTGGGGGAGCAAGCCCTTCCTCAACGCTACTTTATAATTGAGGAAGGGGTTGCCCCCCCAAAACGCGTCCATCCCGTGATGGCAGATAGCACATGTTGGCACACTGTGTGCATCCTCCAAATTTGGCTTTTCTAAACATTGAAAAAAGTTTGGTACCATAAAACAGGTGATTTTGCGGGGTTTAAATTCGCCCCAAAACATTAATGATGTTATTATTTTTTTTAATGACATCAGTGATTTGTTGCTGGATGTTTTGCAATTGGAGATTACACCCCATGATCTCCCCTATCAGTATCTGGGCACTTTCAGATGTAAAGCGTTCTCTCTCCCTCACATCACGATCACCTAAAAAGAGATAAAGAACAAAAAAAAAGGTCTCAAAAATCTGACAACATCCATCTCTTTTACCTGAGCCTGTGGTCGCAGACACTCACCTGTTGTGGTGCCAATCTCCACCACGTCTTCTTCTTCCTCCTGCTCTTCTTCTTGGGTAGGTATTTCCCCTTCTTCCAGAGGGGGGGGTCTCTGGTCTCCTGGGATGAGGGGTGTCCGAGTCTTTTCTCCCCTATGTAAAACAAAAATGGTATACTTAGCACACAGATATTTGATGGCAGAACTAGAAATAGGAAACATTGCTTGGAAGTGGGGTACAATTGTCTATTTTAGCCGAGTTCCAAGATGTATATTTTTTAGTGCCCTTTGTCAAGCTGCAATACTTTACCTGTTTGGTACAAGCTTCACAGATGGAGACCCCCCTATAGTATACACTGGAGCACCTGTGTGCCCCCCCTAATAAAAATGTTGTTCTTGTGTCCCACACTAGTGCTCCAGTGTCCAGATGTGAAAACAGCTGCTCAGTGTCCTCTCCTTACACACAATCTAGTTGGCATTTCATTCTAGTAACAAACCCATCTACATAAACAAATATTTGGCATCCAAGTAGGCCCCAAAAAAATGTGGGAAAATGCATATGGCCTAAACAATGGTGTTCTAGAGGCCGAACGAAAAATGTTTGATACGAACGAATAATGGGCCCATGAACATTAAAGTTGACCTTTTTAAACGTTACAATTACTAAAATCATATGGAGCAGAACGAACGGAATAAAGACAGAAAGAATAGGAACACAGCACAACTACTTACTTTTTTGCAGCACTCTCCGGATCTTTCGGTACTGCTCTGGCTCTCTCAACTTCAGGTCCAACCACCGCTTCCTGAGCTGATCTTTAGACCTTCGTACCCCGAAATTCCGCTCGAGACTCCTGACTAGGGATGAGCTTCGAGTTCGAGTCGAACTCATGTTCTACTCGAACATTGGCTGTTCGCAAGTTCACCGAACAGCGAACAATTTGGGGTGTTCGCGGCAAATTCGAATGCCGCGGAACACCCTTTAAAAGTCTATGGGAGAAATCAAAAGTGCTAATTTTAAAGGCTTATATGCAAGTTATTGTCATAAAAAGTGTTTGGGGACCCGGGTCCTGCCCCAGGGGACATGGATCAATGCAAAAAAAAGTTTTAAAAACGGACGTTTTTTCAGGAGCAGTGATTTTATTAATGCTTAAAGTCAAACAATAAAAGTGTAATATCCCTTTAAATTTCGTACCTGGGGGGTGTCTATAGTATGCCTGTAAAGGGGCGCATGTTTCCCGTGTTTAGAACAGTCTGACAGCAAAATGACATTTGGAAGGAAAAAACTCATTTAAAACTACCCGCGGCTATTGCATTGCCGACAATACACATAGAAGTTCATTGATAAAAACGGCATGGGAATTCCCCACAGGGGAACCCCGAACCAAAAAAAAAAAAAAAAAAATGATGTGGGGGTCCCCCTAAATTCCATACAAGGCCCTTCAGGTCTGGTATGGATATTAAGGGGAACCCCAGCCAAAATTTAAAAAAAAAATTGACGTGGGGTTCCCCCTAAATTCCATACCAGACCCTTCAGGTCTGGTATGGATTTTAAGGGGAACCCCGCGCCAAAAAAAAAAAAAAAACGGCGTGGGGTCCCCCTAAAAATCCATACCAGACCCTTATCCGAGCACGCAACCTGGCAGGCCGCAGGAAAAGAGGGGGGGACGAGAGTGCGGCCCCCCCCCCCTCCTGAACCGTACCAGGCCACATGCCCTCAACATTGGGAGGGTGCTTTGGGGTAGCCCCCCAAAACACCTTGTCCCCATGTTGATGAGGACAAGGGCCTCATCCTCACAACCCTGGCCGGTGGTTGTGAGGGTCTGCGGGCGGGGGGCTTATCGGAATCTGGAAGCCCCCTTTAACAAGGGGACCCCCAGATCCCGGCCCCCCCCCTGTGTGAAATGGTAAGGGGGTACTTACCCCTACCATTTCACTAAAAAACTGTCAAAAATGTTAAAAATGACAAGAGACAGTTTTTGACAATTCCTTTATTTAAATGCTTCTTCTTTCTTCCTTCATCTTCTTCTTCTTCTGGTTCTTCTGGCTCTTCTGGTTCTTCCTCCGGCGTTCTCGTCCAGCATCTTCTCCGCGGCGTCTTCTATCTTCTTCTCCTCGGGCCGCTCCGCACCCATGGCATTAGGGGGGAGGCTCCCGCTCTTCTCTTCATCTTCTTCTTCTTCTTTTTCTTCTTCTTCTTCTTCCTTCTTCTCTTCTTCTCTTCTTCCTGTCTTCTCCGGGCCGCTCCGCAATCCATGCTGTGGCATGGAGGGAGGCTCCCGCTGTGTGACGGCGTCTCTTCGTCTGACGGTTCTTAAATAACGGGGGGCGGGGCCATCCGGTGACCCCGCCCCCCTCTGACGCACGGTGACTTGAGGGACTTCCCTGTGACGTCACGGGGAATGCCACAGGGAAGTCCCGTCATGTGTGCGTCAGAGGGGGGCGGGGTCACCGGGTGGCCCCGCCCCCCGTTATTTAAGAACCGTCAGACGAAGAGACGCCGTCACACAGCGGGAGCCTCCCTCCATGCCACAGCATGGATTGCGGAGCGGCCCGGAGAAGACAGGAAGAAGAGAAGAAGAGAAGAAGGAAGAAGAAGAAGAAGAAAAAGAAGAAGAAGAAGATGAAGAGAAGAGCGGGAGCCTCCCCCCTAATGCCATGGGTGCGGAGCGGCCCGAGGAGAAGAAGATAGAAGACGCCGCGGAGAAGATGCTGGACGAGAACGCCGGAGGAAGAACCAGAAGAGCCAGAAGAACCAGAAGAAGAAGAAGATGAAGGAAGAAAGAAGAAGCATTTAAATAAAGGAATTGTCAAAAACTGTCTCTTGTCATTTTTAACATTTTTGACAGTTTTTTAGTGAAATGGTAGGGGTAAGTACCCCCTTACCATTTCACACAGGGGGGGGGCCGGGATCTGGGGGTCCCCTTGTTAAAGGGGGCTTCCAGATTCCGATAAGCCCCCCGCCCGCAGACCCTCACAACCACCGGCCAGGGTTGTGAGGATGAGGCCCTTGTCCTCATCAACATGGGGACAAGGTGTTTTGGGGGGCTACCCCAAAGCACCCTCCCAATGTTGAGGGCATGTGGCCTGGTACGGTTCAGGAGGGGGGGGGGGCCGCACTCTCGTCCCCCCCTCTTTTCCTGCGGCCTGCCAGGTTGCGTGCTCGGATAAGGGTCTGGTATGGATTGTTAGGGGGACCCCACGCCGTTTTTTTTTTTTTTTTTGGCGCGGGGTTCCCCTTAAAATCCATACCAGACCTGAAGGGTCTGGTATGGAATTTAGGGGGAACCCCACGTCAATTTTTTTTTTTAATTTTGGCTAGGGTTCCCCTTAATATCCATACCAGACCTGAAGGGCCTTGTATGGAATTTAGGGGGACTCCCACATCATTTTTTTTTTTTAATTTTGGTTCGGGGTTGCCCTGTGGGGAATTCCCATGCCGTTTTTATCAATGAACTTCTATGTGTATTGTCGGCAATGCAATAGCCGCGGTAGTTTTAAATGTGTTTTTTCCTTCAAAATGTCACTTTGCTGTCAGACTGTTCTAAACACGGGAAACATGCGCCCCTTTACAGGCATACTATAGACACCCCCCAGGTATGAAATTTAAAGGGATATTACACTTTTATTGTTTGACTTTAAGCATTATTAAAATCACTGCTCCTGAAAAAACGGCCGTTTTTAAAACTTTTTTTTGCATTGATTCATGTCCCCTGGGGGAGGACCCGGGTCCCCAAACACTTTTTATGACAATAACTTGCATATTAGCCTTTAAAATTAGCACTTTTGATTATTCATGTTCGTGTCCCATAGACTTTAATGGCGTTCGCGTGTTCGAACGAATTTTTTTCCTGTTCGCATGTTCTGGTGCGAACCGAACAGGGGGGTGTTCGGCTCATCCCTACTCCTGACCACTTTCGCCATGATTTTGGCCTTTCGGATGTTGGGGTGGGGGTAAGGCCCATATTTTCCGTCATAGTCGGACTTCCTCATGATGTGGACCATCTCCAACATCTCCCCAAACGACATATTTGTGGCCTTAAAACGTCTCCTTCTGGATCGGGACGTGCCTGGATCCGCCCTTTCCTCCTCCTCCTCCTCCTCGTTGCTACAATTAGCCCGCACCTGCTGTATGTCCGCCATCATGCTCTTCCCCCACTGCGCCGAACGAAAAGGGGCGGGGAATACACTAGAAAGAACGTCAGGGGCGGGCGGAGTTACACGCATGCGCAGTGTATATAAAGCGTAACACGCGTGCGTATTACCTTTGATCTGTGAGCGGAGGAAGGAGCATTGAACGCGGCGATCGTAAGAACGAAGGTAAGAGACAAACTTGGGCCTATACTGCTTCTATAGATTGATGCCTATATTGTAACAAGATTAGGAGAGTTTGGTGTGACATTAGGCTTTGTCTTGTGTTGTGTCTTGCAGTGAACATGGATATGGTACTGGAAGATCAGGACTTCATTTCAGTCTTCATAGAGATGCTAAGGGAGCTGCCCTGTCTGTGGGAGATTAAACACCCCCATTACAAGAACCAAATAAAGAGGAAGGCAGCACTGGAGCAATTGTGTGAAATTGTGAAGCAGGTGATCCCCACGGCAGACATCACTTATTTAAAGATCTTCATTGGTGGCCTGAGGAGCACATATCTGAGGGAGCGCCAGAAAGTCCTTGATTCACAGAGATCCGGAGCAGCAGATGACATCTATGTCCCCAGAATGTTGTACTACGACAGGCTGCACTTTCTGGCAGGCCAGACTGAACCCAGGCCATCCCTCTCAAGTCTTCCTTCCACGCTTCCTTCCCCCCCGGCTGAGACTTCTGACGCCCAACCTGGGCCTTCCAGGCCACATGTGGAGGAGCCCAGATTGAGCCAGGTATAGCATTCCTCTAAATATTTCTGCTTGTCCAATCAATGATGTTAACTAGATGTTAGTTGGGAGTACTAATTTATGATTGTGATTGATGATGCAAAAACTAAAACCATGTCCCTTTTTCATACACAGGGAAGTCTCAGCCAGGAGGTGGCTGATCTGCAGGTCCCTCCACCCCCCCTGGAAACAGAAAGTGGCAGGAGGAGGAGTACCCTAGCGGAGGCAGCTATCAGATTTTTTTGTAGGGCTACAGAGGTCCTGGGAGCACCACACACCAGGCAGGAGAACCTTGCGGCATTCATAGCCTATAAGATGCTGAGGATGGAGGAGGGCCAAAAAGCCATGTGTGAGGCCCTCATATCTGAGGCTCTGGCGAAAGGTGTGAGGGGCCAACTTACACCTCACACACAGCTTTGGGATGGTCCTCCTCCTCCTCCTGCAGGTCCTACTCCTCCTCCAGGTCCTACTCCTCCTCCTGCCACATCTCCAACTGCACAGCCACAGCCCAGAAGGAAGTGTGAAAGGAAGACCAGAGAGTGAGGACCCTGGATCCAGTCTGGTCGGCCAAAAGATGCAGCCTCTTGTGGTACCACAGCCTGGGGACACTGATGTCATCTGCTGCTATCCGGATCTCTGTGAATCCCGGACCAGACTGCCCTCCCTCAGGGGCGGACTGACCATTCTGGCAGTCGGGCACTGACCGAGGGCCCCATGCCACTAGGGGGCCCCATCAGGGTTGCCAGCCTCAGTAAAACCAGGGACAGATTGTAAAAATCTGTGTATTTTTACATCTGTCCCTGAAATGTCTGACACCGACATCATTTTGATGTTAAATTTCGGAGGCTATAGCTGCTCCGCCCCTCCACTACCTCCTCAGCCAATGGGAACACAGTGTACACACCCCCTTCCCCAGTGCGGCTTCTTTGAATACAGAGCAGGATATGCCGACATCTGGAGGAGAGGAGAGGGAGGCGGGGACACAGCCTGCAGTGTGGGATGGACTTCAGGCTGATGCAAGGTAAGTTGACGAACTTGGCTGAGTTAAATGTCTTTTATCAGTGCTTTCTCTGGTGAGCAGAAGGGGAGGCTGTGTTTCCTCTAGCAGAGCTCCTGTCACTGAGCCTGATAGATCGTTTTTCTGTGTGTGAGAAGTGCACTTCTCCTGGGGGAAGGATGTTCTGAACTTCTCCCCCAATCTCTGCTACACCTCCCTACTGATTACTTGCCCTCCAATACACAGGCACATCATCCTCCTCTCCTGTATTACCACTGAATGTGTCTGTGAGCTGCTGGGGCACTACAAGTCCCAGCATGTCAGAAGATGGGGGAAACAGCAGTGTGTTAGACTGATTTCTAAATGAAAAGTGCTGGTGTGTGTATACTGTGTGTGTATGTATATGCTTAATGTTTATGTGTATGTAGTCTGTGTGTATACTGTCTTTGTGTATACTGTGTCTGTATACTGTGTCTGTATACTGTGCGTGTGTCTGTATACTGTGTGTGTATACTGTGTCTGTATACTGTGTGTGTATACTGTGTGTGTATACCATGTGTGTGTGTGTATACTGTGTTTGTATACTGTGCATGTGACTGTGTGTATACTGTGTCTGTATACCGTGTGTGTGTCCATGTCTGTATACTGTGTCTGTGTGTATACTGTGTGTGTGTCTGTATACTGCATCTGTATACTGTGTGCGTGTCTGTGTGTATACTGTGTCTGTATACTGTGTGTATACTCTATGTGTGTATACTGTGTCTGTATACTGTGTGTATACTCTATGTGTGTATACTGTGTCTGTATACTGTGTGTATACTCTATGTGTGTATACTGTGTCTGTATACTGTGTGTATACTCTATGTGTGTATACTGTGTGTGTGTATACTGTGTGTGTGTCTCTGTGTATACTGTGTCTGTGTGTATACTGTGTGTGTGTCTGTATACTGTGTGCGTGTCTGTGTGTATACTGTGTGTGTGTCTGTTTGTATACTGTGTGTGTATACCGTATGATCCATGTGTGCCCACTGCTGCTCAACAGAAATCGCTCTAACAATCCCGTACCCATGAAAAATGCACTTGATGCCATTTGGAGCCTTCTGATTGGTGAACTGCTGAGCTTGGCCTCGGAACCGGCAGCAGGTCTGGGTACACACCTGTGCAGTGACAACTTGCGCAGTTCAGAGGCTGCAACAAGTGGATTTTTTTTTTAAAGCCTTTTCCCATCAGCTGCCTACCTCACCAAGCAGTAAGGTGCAAAGGTGTGTGTAAAGGGACACCGATAAAAGGCGACACTCTGGGGGCTCTGCTGTAGGGTGCCACTGTGGGGGATCTGTCGTAAGGGAAGATTCTGATGTAAGGGAGGACTGACTCTGCGGACTGTCATGTATAGGGAGAATGTTGGGACTTTGGTGTAAGGGAGGACTCTGATGTGAGCGTGGCGCTCATCCCGACTGCTGTACTCTATATGTTTTGTTTGTTACTTACTCCTGACCCACATTATACTGTACATAGACCTGACCAAGATGTTGTCTCAACAGTTGCTGGTTTTAAAAAAGGGATTGTTTTTTTATTTATTTTTAAATAACAAGAATTTCATACTTGCCTCCTCTGTGCAGTTGGATTTGCACAGAGCAGCCCAGATCCTCCTCTTCTCGGGTCCCTCTTCGCTGCTCCTCGCCCCTCCCGCCTATGGAGTGCCCCCCACAGCATGCAGCTTGCTGGGGGGCCCCAAAATCTCCTATTGCTCGGGGGCCCCATGAGTTGTCAGTCCGCCCCTGCCCTCCCTTATATATGGACTCCTCAGGCCACCAATTTTGAGGTTTAAGAATTGATGTCTGCCGTGGGGGTCCCAGGCTTCACTAATTTCTCCTGTTGATCCAGTGTTGCCTTCCTCTTTGTTTGGTTCTGAGCCCTTAATAAAGGATTTTTGTTTTGAATTATACTCTCCTATGTGTTTTACTTCAAAAATGATGGTTTGTTTGTGAGGATTCAGGTACATTTCTAATATACAATGTAAAATGAACAAGGGACACCAACAACAAAAAATCTCCTGGAGATTAAATAATAATAGATATCAATGGTGTTGGGGTAACTTGCCACACAAAACACACACAAAAATATTCTGGAGTAAAAATAAAAATAACATTGAACAAAGATCAGCCTTGGAAAAAATCCAAACATTAAAGAAAAAAAAAGGCTTAAAAACAAAAAAAAACATAAAAAATATAAAACTGTCAGATGTGACAACTAATAACAATATATTGAGGGAATCCCACTAAAAAAACACAAATCAAACTTTGTGAGAAGTGTGTGTGAATATGAGCAGCAAAACTACTTAATTCTTGTCACATTATAAAGAAGAAGAGAGTGCGCTGTATTAAACCATTTTTAACATTGCAGCGTGACGAAAGTGCTGTATCCATTGCGAACGCTAAGTTTACCAGAACGAGCTGTCCCGTGTCGGAATTTCTTCTGAGCATACGTGGCACTTTGTGCGTCGGAACAGGCCACACACGGTCGGAATTGACGCGATCGGATTTTGTTGTCGGAAAATTTTATCTCCTGCTGTCCAACTTTGTGTGTCGGAAAATCCGATGGAAAATGTCCGATGGAGCCCACACACGGTTGGAATTTCCGACAACACGCTCCGATCGGACATTTTCCATCGGAAAATCCGACCGTGTGTACGGGGCATTACAATGATATTATCAGTGTTAAAGCTACTTTCATCCTTTGAAATCGGTTTGAGAAATTTCTGAAAAATCGGGGACATAATTTTCATTGAGTGTAGTATTTTGATCTAATGAGGTAATCATTGGATCATTTATATCCATACTCTCAATGGGATCATCTTCTTCCAAATTTTTATCATCAATTCCAGAAATAATATTGTTAGCTGTTGATTCTAAATTAACTGTGTCAGTGACATCACAAATTGGAAGTGGAACAACACTTTGTTCAGCAGAAAATAATATCAGCGTAGCACTACTCTTATCTTCCGTAAAGTCACCATATGACAGTGTAACAGAAGACTTGATTGGGGTGATTTGTAATTCTGAAATTACATTTTTGGTATGTATTTTTGCAGGAGTTGATTTTAAGAAAAGTGGGTCAACTATAGAAAAGGACACTGAGTAGTCATGATCCTGACATATGTCAGTGTAACTGGCAATAAATCCATATGATTTCTCTGAAATTGTATAATTAAAATTTTCTTCTACAGTTTGGGTACCCATTTCCCTTTTGAAACCTCGTTTTCCAAGATGAATTGATGACATGGGTAGCAGCAGGGAGGTTCCTTTTTCTGGATAAGGACATTGAACTGTCATCAGGAAAAAAATACAGAACAGCATCGGGTTTCAAAATCCTTGTTTTTTTTCATGTAATATGTGTAATATGTGTCTTTGAAAATTTCTTTGGCTAAAATACTTAGGTCTTCTTCTCTCAAACTAGATCAGGCTATCGATAGTTTTATCATATCCAAATTTTTGTGAAAGATATGGAGTTTTACATCAGGATATTTATATTTTAAAAGAAAAAACGACTCCTGTGCACAGGTGGATCACCATATAAATAGTATGTCAACCAAGGCCTTGCTGCCCTCAAGGATGGGGGATCCTAGTAGAAACCGAAAGAAAAGAGAAACAAGGGCACACCAGCCTTGTGCTTTATATTTTAAAACATTTATTGAATAAAAACAGTAAAAAGAAACAACTCACAAGCAATTGGTAGAGGAGGCACAACTTAAAAGTGCACCGACAAACAGCATGCGACTTAGGATGATTGAAACCTTCCAAGGATCGTGGAGGAACGCACAGGCATCACAATCAGCTAACGCGTTTCGAAGGGAACGTCCCTTCTTCATCAGTGCTATGCAGTGAAATCTCCCTCAGCAGTCCCCATTTATAAGTACCTGAGTGTCAGTGAAACAAGGATGAGATATGGGGCTCCTCCCCCTCAGAAGATCCCTCCCTCCTATGCCCTCCAATCATACGGGCAAAACTCCAATTAGTATACAGAGAATAGGTAGTGGATCATGGTGTGCTGTGCACACAGAATGCAGAAACAACAAATAGCATAAGGTGTATCAAACATACCAAATATAGACCATAGTGAACAGTAACAACCATGGTGAATGGGAATTCCCCACTTTGAACATCACCAATCGCATCAAAAGATGTACAAAAGTATGAGGCTATGAAAATAAATAGAAATATAAATGTAAATAAGGATGTGTATAAAAAATACCTACAGTATTCTCACGGGGGGTCAATGCCTGTGGAGCGCCTCCGCATCGAGTGCGCAGCGCGCCGGTAGCTGCAGCGTGTCTGTATCAAGATGGAATGCACGCTGATGTATTGCGTTCCAAGCTAGGGGAAGGGGGCGGAATCCACATCGCCCCTTCCGCATCTTGCACAGTCCACTGCCAACAAGAGCGGCATGAGACAGCCCAATGACATGCAACTGGGGGCGGGACCAGCATGTCGAAGGCCGTCCGCTCACTAACGCCATCCTGATGTAAATCCAAGCTGGCAGCAGCCCCACAAGCAGCGGCCCACACAGATAAAAGCACCAAATAGCCTCCAACAGGGGACCAAAGGGCCCCTAGATACTAATAATGTATATACCAAATGGTGAAATAATAATAATGATGATAATAATAATGATGATATACATACCATTAATTGATGAAATTGAATTGGATAAAGTAAATGGCTAAATATTATTGGATATATATTAATAATGAAATGAAAATAGTGAAATTGCTACTACTAGTAATGTATATACTATTGTAATAATAGGGATAATGATATTATTAAAACATACATATAAAAATAAATAATAATATGATAAATTATCAATCGTCTAACCGCCAGCACGCCACATATACAGCTCTGCACACGCATATAAGTGCTCACAGACTAGCATGCCACGATTCAACCACAGATCAGCACTTATAAAGACTGTGTAAACATTAACCAACCCAATTAAACCAACCCAATTGGAATAGCACTAAAATAAGGATCATGCTGAGGGAGATATGCACATGCAGCAACATACTGCGACTGGAGGAGCAGTATCTAAAAACTGATAATTTGCAAAATGCTAAACATACAAAAAACCCATTGCAATAAAAAAACAACTGAGAGTTCTTAGTGAAAATAAAATGAATAATACATATAATATATATATATATATATATATATATAAATATATTATATAATAAAAAAGATAAGAATTCCCTCTCCAGTCGCTATGTGCAATGGATGGTTGTGAAAGTGACTATACAATCGATAGCAAAACGATACATGTGTTTTACAACTAGACAAATGTCATGGATGGTGTCCCAGCTACAATATTATTGAATTGGTAATAATCATAAATAATCAACTATTATCTAAAATAGGGTAAAAACTACATCAAATAAAATGAAATGCATAATACACTGAACCTGTTTCTGTATATCAAAGATAGTGTATGAGCATATGAGCACACAGCCTATCCACATTTAAAAGGGGGGGGGAGGCAGGGATAGGCAGAAAAGGGGAAAGATGGGGAAGGCAGGAAAGTAGCCATCAAACTCTACATAGTCAGATAATTTTGTGAACCTCAGGATCCTCATTCAACCCCCCGGGGGTCATGCTACCTAAGGTGAAGATCCAATAGGCCTCGCGTTTGCAGAGCCTTTGGTGTCTTCTACCTCTATCAAGATCACTCCTGATGGACTCAATCCCAAACACTTTCATACCAGATGGATCCCCGTGGTGTACATCATGAAAGTGCCGAGGGACAGGGTATTTGACTCGTGTGTTGGTGATATCACATTTGTGCTCGCCAATGCGCACTCTCATGGGGCGAGAGGTGCGGCCAACATAAAGGCGCCTAACACGGACAAATGATGCCATAAACTACGTGGTCCATCCCACAGTTGATAAATTGCTTCAAATGGTGAATTCTACCATCACTACCAGTGACAGACTTTTTTCTGTGCCACATGTATTGACAAGTGCCACAGTTCCTAACACTACACTGGAGCATTCTCAAACACGATCCGATCCTAAGTAAGCACCTTCCTGATAGACCCAATATAGTCTATAGAAAACCACGGGATTTAAGAAGCTTGATAGCTCCCAGCATGGTGAAGAAACCCCCGAATAAGTCCACTAATGTCTGGTCGACTATTTTTGATCAGAAAGGCAGTTACAAGTGTAGTGTTAGGAACTGTGGCACTTGTCAATACATGTGGCACAGAAAAAAGTCTGTCACTGGTAGTGATGGTAGAATTCACCATTTAAAGCAATTTTTAAACTGTGGGATGGACCACGTAGTTTATGGCATCATTTGTCCGTGTGGGCGCCTTTATGTTGGCCGCACCTCTCGCCCCATGAGAGTGCGCATTGGCGAGCACAAATGTGATATTACCAACACACGAGTCAAATACCCTGTCCCTCGGCACTTTCATAATGTACACCACGGGGATCTGTCTGGTATGAAAATGTTTGGGATTGAGTCCATCAGGGGTGATCTTGATAGAGGTAGAAGACACCAAAGGCTCTGCAAACGCGAGGCCTATTGGATCTTCACCTTAGGTAGCATGACCCCCGGGGGGTTGAATGAGGATCCTGAGGTTCACAAAATTATCTGACTATGTAGAGTTCGATGGCTACTTTCCTGCCTTCCCCATCTTTCCCCTTTTCTGCCTATCCCTGCCTCCTCCCCCCCCTTTTAAATGTGGATAGGCTGTGTGCTCATACACTATCTTTGATATACAGCAACAGGTTCAGTGTATTATCCATTTCATTTTATTTGATGTAGTTTTTACCCTATTTTAGATAATAGTTGATTATTTATGATTATTACCAATTTAATAATATTGTAGCTGGGACACCATCCATGACATTTGTCTAGTTGTAAAACACATGTATCGTTTTGCTATCGATTGTATAGTCACTTTCACAACCATCCATTGCACATAGCGACTGGAGAGGGAATTCTTATCTTTTTTATTATATAATATATTTTTTTATATATATATTATATGTATTATTCATTTTATTTTCACTAAGAACTCTCAGTTGTTTTTTTATTACAATGGGTTTTTTGTATGTTTAGCATTTTGCAAATTATCAGCTTTTAGATACTGCTCCTCCAGTCGCAGTATGTTGCTGCATGTGCATATCTCCCTCAGCATGATCCTTATTTTAGTGCTATTCCAATTGGGTTGGTTTAATTGGGTTGGTTAATGTTTACACAGTGTTTATAAGTGCTGATCTGTGGTTGAATCGTGGCGTGCTAGTCTGTGAGCACTTATATGCGTGTGCAGAGCTGTATATGTGGTGCGTGGGTTGCGCTGGCGGTTAGACGATTGATAATTTATCATATCATTATTTATTTTTATATTTATTTTTTAATAATATCATTATCCCTATTATTACTATAGTATATACATTACTAGTAGTAGTAATTTCACCATTTTCATTTCATTATTAATATATAGCCAATAATATTTAGCCATTTACTTTATCCAATTCAATTTCATCATTTAATGGTATGTATATCATCATTATTATTATCATCATTATTATTATTTCACCATTTGGTATATACATTATTAGTATCTAGGGGCCCTTTGGTCCCCTGTTGGAGGCTATTTGGTGCTTTTATCTGTGTGGGCTGCTGCTTGTGGGGCAGCTGCCAGCTTGGATTTACATCAGGATGGCTTTAGTGAGCGGACGGCCTTCGACATGCTGGTCCCGCCCCCAGTTGCATGTCATTGGGCTGTCTCACGCCGCTCTTGTTGGCAGTGGACTGTGCGAGATGCAGAAGGGGCGATGTGGATTCCGCCCCCTTCCCCTAGCTTGGAACGCAATACATCAGCGTGCGTTCCATCTCGATACAGACACTCTGCAGCTACCAGCCCGCTGCACACTCGATGCGGAGGCGCTCCACAGGCATTGACCCCCCGTGAGAATACTGTAGGTATGTTTTATACACATCCTTATGTACATTTATATTTCTATTTATTTTCATAGCCTCATACTTTTGTACATCTTTTGATGCGATTGGTGATGTTCAAAGTGGGGGATTCCCACTCACCATGGTTGTTACTGTTCACTATGGTCTATATTTGGTATGTTTGATACACCTTATGCTATTTGTTGTTTTTTGCATTCTGTGTGCACAGCACACCATGATCCACTACCTATTCTCTGTATACTAATTGGAGTTTTGCCCGTATGATTGGAGGGCATAGGAGGGAGGGATCTTCTGAGGGGGAGGAGCCCCATATCCCATCTTTGTTTCACTGACACTCAGCCACTTATAAATGAGGACTGCTGAGGGAGAGTTCACTGCATAGCTCTGATGAAGAAGGGACGTTCACTTCGAAACGCGTTAGCTAATTGTGATGCCTGTGCGTTCCTCCAAGATCCTTGGAAGGTTTCGCTCATCCTAAGTCCGATGCTGTTTGTCGGTGCACTTTTAAGTTGTGCCTCGTCTACCAATTGCTTGTGAGTTGTTTCTTTTTACTATTTATATTCAATAAATGTTTTAAAAGATAATGCACAAGGCTGGTGCGCCCTTGTTTCTCTTTTCTTTCTATTTATATTTTAACCCCGTCCTATGTGGGCAGCAATTAAATATGCACGTTGGCATTTTTATGTAATCTGAAAATAAAATAATATAGTAAATTCATTTTTTTAATAATAATAATTGTATTAATATATATTCAGTTACATTATTAGTAAATTTTAATCCAATATTAAAAAAAAAACAGTTTTAATTTGCACAATATAAAAAATATTGTTATTATATCAGTGCTTCTCAAATAATTTTCTACGGACCCAATGTTAGCAAGATAAATGAAATGCATCACAGGTTATATAATTTAATGATCAATAATAGCAGTCTTCCATTCTTTATCTCTACAACAATATACTTAACATTGGGCCTGTTAGCGGGTCCTGAGAAGTGGAGTTAGGAATCAAAACATTTGATAAAAAATATAATCAGGGAAAAAATAATGTTAGTTGATGATACATGCACGCTGAGAATTATCGAGGAATGTAAGGTAATATGATTGTTTTTGACATTTTAAAGTGGTTGCATACCCTTATTTTAATTTAAAAATACTGGTAATCCTATAGTAAGGCAAACCTGTACGTAAAATGAATATATAATAAGCATGTATGGTTTAGGAGATATTCACTTTACATGCGATACGGGGACCTTGTTTTAAGGTAAGTTTTTATGAATAAGCTAGTATGCGGTGCATACTAGCTCATTATGCCTTTGCTTAAAAGGGTTTTTTATCATTATTAATTTTTATTCAAGATGTACGTGTATACAATGCTTATTGGGCAGCACTGATGGGCACTGATAGGCTGCACAGATGGGCACTGATAGGCTGCACAGATGAGCACTGATAAGTTAGCACTGATGGGCTCTGATGAGGCATCACTGGTGGGCACTGATGAGGCGGCACTGGTGGGCAATGATAAGTGGCACTAGTGTGCACTGATAGGTGGCACTAGTGTGCACTGATAGGTGGCACTAGTGTGCAATAAGAGGTTGTACAGTCAGGAAGCACTTATGGGCATTGATAGGGGGCACTGATGATCACTGATAGTTGACACTCATAGTCATAACTGGTAGGTGGCATTGATCATGAGACACTGACGGGCACTGATTGGCACAACTGGTGTGCATTGATAGGTGGCACTGGTGGGCATTGATAGTTGTCATTGATAGGTGTCCCTGATATGCACTAACAGGTGGAACTTGCAGGTGGCAATAGGTGGGCACAGAAAAGTTGGCCGTGGCTCTTCCTTTTTGGGACCAATATCACTTTAAAAGAAGATGGTGATAGGGTTTTGGTCTTGGTTCCTGATTATATATATCGATAGCAGCGCAGCCATTGACTCTCGCTGCTGTCAATAAAATGAAAAAACTTGGAAGCCGCCGGGGGGGGGGGGGGGGTGGAGCAGAGTACTGCTGTATGTGTCAATGAACGAAGAAGCTGGACATGTGAGCACAACCCGCACAAGTGCCCCCATGGAAAGCGGTTCTACAAGGTGGCCCTGCAGCGGAATCATATCCAGGAACTCTGAGTAAGTCCTCTCCCTAGCTTGGTATGGAGATGAGTGAGGGGAAGATAGTCCCCACCAGCTCCATATCATTGCAGGGCGGAAGCAACTTCAAAACGTCACTTCCACCCATAGCTCTTAAGGGGACATTTTTTTCTTTTTCAATGACAAAATTATTATTTTTTTTATTGCATTTTATTGTAAATATGAGATTGGAGTTCTTTTTGAGCCCAGATCTCATATTTAAGAGGTCCTGCCATGCGTTTTTTCTATTACAAGGGATGTTTACATTCCTTGTAATAGGAATAAAAGTTCCTTTAAAGAACAGTGTAAAAATAAAAAATAAAATGTAAAATAAATAAGAAAAAATATAATTTTTTTAAAAACGCGACCCATCCCGCCAAGCTCGTCTGCAGAAGCGAACACATACGTGAGTAGTGCCCACATATGAAAACGGTGTTTAAACCACACAGGTAAGGTATTGTTGCCGTGATCAGTAGAGAGAGGGAGCAATAATTCTAGCCCTAGACCTCCTCTGTAACTCAAAACATGCAAACTGTAGAATTTTGTAAACTTTGCCTATATATATATATATATAGAGAGAGAGAGTGAGAGAGTGAGAGAGAGAGAGAGAGAGAGAGAGAGAGAGAGAGAGAGAGAGAGAGAGAGAGAGAGAGAGAGAGAGAGAGAGAGAGAGAGAGAGAGAGAGAGAGAGAGAGAGAAAGCAATAGCGAGAGAGATAGAGAGCGAGAGAGAGAAATATATATATGTATGTGAGTGTTTATAATATTTTTTTAATTTATACTAATTGATTAAATTACGATATAGACTAACTTAAACCAAAACATATATTTAATCTCATTATATAATTTATCTTACAACAAATATCATAACATTTGAAAAATAAACATATATTGATTAAGAATAAAATAATTAATATTATAAATAATATTATTTTTAACGTATAAAAGAGTTAATTTCTATTCTAGATATAAATTTATTACCAGGTCTATTTGCTCTTCTGCAGAAGTCTCCTATAATAAAAAATGTACATAAATCAATATATCTCTCTACCAATGAGTAATATGAAAAAAAAAATATATAATAAATACATTTATTAAAAACTTTGTTGATTTTTAAAATAAATTGAGCATGTGCACTCAACTTCTTTGGTCAAGCATGGCGAGGCCTGTGGAACCTGTCCTGTGGGCCTAAGTGGAACCTGTCCTGTTAAACCACTGTATGGGCTTGGCCACTGTGCTGCAGCTCAGTTTCAGGGTCTTGGCAATCTTCTTATAGCCTAGGCCATCTTTATGTAGAGCAACAATTCTTTTTTCAGATTCAGTTAGAGTTCTTTGCCACAAGGTGCCCTGTTGAACTTCCAGTGACCATTATGAGAGAGTGAGAGCGATAACAACAAATTTAACGCACCTGCTCCCCATTCACACCTTAGACCTTGTAACACTAACTAGTCACATGACACAGGGGAGCGAAAATGGCTAATTGGGCCCAATTAGGACATTTTCACTTAGGGGTGTACTCACTTTTGTTGCCAGCGGTTAATGGCTGTGTGTTAAGTTATTTTGAGGGGACAGCAAATTAAGGCTGGGTTCACATCTAAGCTGCATGCGGCTCACAGAAGGGGTCTGGTGCGTCCCCGTTCTCCGTTTGAGATCCAATTTCAGCCTGAATTTTTGGCTGAATTTAAACCTGAAAAGACCAAAAGACACACAGGACCTGTGCCGCAGCACAGATATGTGAACTGGCTACATAGAGAGCTGGTCACATTCTCTTGTTATTGTGAATTGGATACAGGGAACCCGACTCCAATTCGCACTAGTGTAAACCCAGCCTTACACTGTTATACAAGCTGTACACTTACTACTTTACATCGTAGCAAAGTGTAATTTCTTCAGTGCTGTCACATGAAAAGATATAATAAAATAGATGCAAAAATGTGAGGGGTGCACTCACTTTTGTGAGATATATATATATCTACATATCTATCTCTATAGATATATATATACAGTGGGGATGGTAAGTATTCAGACCCCCTTAAATTTTTTGCTCTTTGTTATATTGCAGCCATTTGCTAAAATCATTTATGTTATTTTTTTCCTCATTAATGTACACACAGCACCCCATATTGACAGAAAAACACAGAATTGTTGACATTTTTGCAGATTTATTAAAAAAGAAAAAATAAGATATCACATGGTCCTAAGTATTCAGACCCTTTGCTGTGACACTCATATATTTAACTCAGGTGCTGTCCATTTCTTCTGATCATCCTTGAGATGGTTCTACACCTTCATTTGAGTCCAGCTGTGTTTGATTATACTGATTGGACTTGATTAGGAAAGCCACACACCTGTCTATATAAGACCTTACAGCTCACAGTGCATGTCAGAGCAAATGAGAATCATGAGGTCAAAGGAACTGCCTGAAGAGCTCAGAGACAGAATTGTGGCAAGGCATAGATCTGGCCGAGGTTACAAAAAATTTCTGATGCACTTAAGGTTCCCAAGAGCACAGTGGTCTCCATAATCCTTAAATGGAAGATGTTTGGGATGACCAGAACCCTTCCTAGAGCTGGCCGTCCGGCCAAACTGAGCTATCGGGGGAGAAGAGCCTTGGTGAGAGAGGTAAAGAAGAACCCAAAGATCACTGTGGCTGAGCTCCAGAGATGCAGTCGAGAGATGGGAGAAAGTTGTAGTAAGTCAACCATCACTGCAGCCCTCCACCAGTCAGGGCTTTATGGCAGAGTGGCCCGATGGAAGTCTCTCCTCAGCACAAGACACATGAAAGCCTGCATAGAGTTTGTTAAAAAACACCTGAAGGACTCCAAGATGGTGAGAAATAAGATTCTTTGGTCTGATGAGACCAAGATAGAACTTTTTGGCCTTAATTCTAAGCGAAATGTGTGGAGAAAACCAGGCACTGCTCATCACCTGTCCAATACAGTCCCAACAGTGAAGGATGGTGGTGGCAGCATGATGCTGTGGGGGTGTTTTTCAGCTGCAGGGACAGAAGGACTGGTTGCAATCGAGGGAAAGATGAATGCGGCCAAGTACAGGGATATCCTGGATGAAAACCTTCTCCAGAGTGCTCAGGACCTCAGACTGGGCCGAAGGTTTACCTTCCAACAGGACAATGACCCTAAGCACACAGCTAAAATAATGAAGGAGTGGCTTCACAACAACTCTGTGACTGTTCTTGAATGGCCTAGCCAGAGCCCTGACTTAAACCCAATTGAGCATCTCTGGAGAGACCTAAAAATGGCTGTCCACCAATGTTTACCATCCAACCTGACAGAACTGGAGAGGATCAGCAAGGAGGAATGGCAGAGGATCCCCAGAGGAAATCCAGGTGTGAAAAACTTGTTGCATCTTTCCCAAAAAGACTCATGGCTGTATTAGATCAAAAGGGTGCTTCTACTAAATACTGAGCAAAGGGTCTGAATACTTAGGACCATGTGATATTTCAGTTTTTCTTTTTTAATAAATATGCAAAAATGTCAACAATTCTGTGATTTTCTGTCAATATGGGGTGCTGTGTGTACGTTAATGAGGAAAAAAATGAACTTAAATGATTTTAGCAAATGGCTGCAATATAACAAAGAGCAAAAAATTTAAGGGGGTCTGAATACTTACCATCCCCACTGTATATATATGTATCTATAGAGATAGATATATAGATATATATCTATATATCTACATCTCTCTCTCTCTCTCTCTCTCTCTCTCTCTCTCTCTCTCTCTCTCTCTCTCTCTCTCTCTCTTTATATATATATATATATATATATATATATATATATATATATATACAGTTCTCAGCATAAATGAGTACACCCCTTTTGAAAAGTAAGATTTTAATCAATATCTCAATGAACACAAGAACAATTTCCAAAATGTTGCCAACAAAATTTAGTTTTTAATAGAAAATTTGTTTAGCTCATTACAATAAAGTAAAGTTAATATTATAACTTAGATTACAAAATCTTCAGTTTTACTTAAATTAATTGATGCAAAAATGAATACACCACACAACAAAAAGTATTACATCTAGTATTTCTTATGACCTCCATGATTTGTAAGGACAGCACCAAGTCTTCTAGGCATGGAATGAAAAAGTTGGGGACTTATTGCAACATCTTTCTTTTTCCATGCTTCTAGAATGACCTCTTTTAGAGCCTGAATGCTGGATGGAGAGTGATGCTCAACTTGTCTCTTCAGAATTCCCCATAGGTATTCGATTGGGTTCAGGTCAGGAGACATACAGTACTTGACCACTAAATCACTTTCAACCTGTTCTTCTTCAGAAATGCAATAGTGGCCTTAGATGTGTGTTTTGGATCATTGTCATGTTGGAAAAGTGCATGACGACCAAGGGCATGGAGTGATGGTAGTATCTTTTCTTTCAATATAGAGCAGAACATCTGTGAATACATGATACCATCAATGAAATGCAGCTCCCAGACACCAGCAGCACTCATACAGCCCCACAGAAGGACACTGCCACCACCATGTTTCACTGTAGGCTCCATGCATTTTTCTTTGTACTCCTCACCTTTACAACACCATACAGTTTAGAAGCCATCAGTTCCAAAAACATTTATGTTGGTCTCATCACTCTAGAGTACAGAGTCCCAGTAGTCTTTTTCTTTTTCAGCATGTGCCCTGGTAAATTCTAGGTGGTCTTTTTTGTGCATGGGCTTTAGGAGAGGTTTCCTTTGTGGATGACACCCATGCATGCCATTCTTCTGCAGTGTACACTGCATTGTGTCACAGGAAACAATTAAGCCAGTTTGGCTTTATTTACTTTAGCTAACTGCAATGAACTTGCATGGTGATTTTCTTCAACCCTTCTTATCAGAAGATGCTCCTGTTGAGGTGTTAACCTCCATGGATGTCCTAGACGTCTCTGTGAGATGGCTGTAGTTCCATCTCTGTTAAATTTTTGTATCACATTTGCTACAGTATTCTGGCTGATAAGTAAAACTTTGCTGATCTTTTTGTAGCCTTCACCTTTCTTGTGTAAAGAAATTATTTTCTTTCTTATGCCCTGTGACATTTCTCTTCCATGTTTTGCCTTTGCCGACAGCATGAAATGGGAAGGGGTTTTCTTTAAGTAACACTCTTTTATAATCAACTGTCTGCTGGACACCTGTTTAATGAATAATTAGACTCACCTGTAGTTGAATTCTTGTTATTTAGGATTTTATTGTCTAAAATTTTCTCCTAAGACTTTCATTGGAATGTATTCATTTTTGTAACATGGTGTACAGGATGTAAAGGTTGGGTCTTGGACAGGTGCTATATAGCACCGATATTTGGGTTATGATCCCTTTAAGGGAAGTGTGGTCTTATTCAGGAGGTCACCCAGAATGGATGAGGAATTCCCGGGAATAGCCTTAGTCGGGAGAGGACTGACTCTCAGTTCTCTCTTTGTTAATAGAGAGATATTTGGGACCCAGAATTTCAGAGGCTCTGACGTGATCTTCGGGTGGGAAAGAGCCTCCACCCCTGACTACAGGGGTTCCAGCACACACAGGGTTAAGAGCCTCCAGGAAGCAGCTCTTAAAAAGACAGGAAGTAGTGCTAGGTGTGTGGTGAGGAGGAGTTGGTGAATACACCTGTCTTGAATAGTTGTGCATCTGTTGGAGGCTGCTAAAAAGATCCTGCAAGGACTGTTAAATCCTTGGGGCAAAGACCTATCCATGAACTGTATGTGCCTTTTTACTTCTACTTTGTGCTGAAGATAAGTAAACTTTATTTTGTATGTTTGTGCTTGTGTGCTGCTGGAAGTCTTATTTTGATTTGCTTGCTGAAAATAAAAGCCTTTTGTTTAAAGTTTAACGGCTTTGCACTCGGTCCTGTGGAGCTACAATCCCCCCAAACTTTACAACTGGTGTTTTGGATGTGGGCAGAAGTGCATTTGCAGCCGCAAAAGCCATTTAAAACTGAAAACTGACATTTAAAGAGACAATGTACCTATGTCATGCCTTGGGTGAAATTAGCTCAGACACTACAAACAGCAGAGAAAAAAACATGGAGGAAGTCATCAAGGCATTGGCGCAAACCACCGTGACCCAGCAACAAGCCTCGGCAGAGGCAAACCATCGCCATGAGGAAGCGATGGCTCAGCAGCAGCAGGCCCTGGCACAGGCTGTAGATGCACAACAGGAAAGCACAGGGTTGCTAGCTGCTCAGTTTACTGCCCAGCAGGAGTCTACTGAAGCACAGGCGGCTGCATGGCAGGAGGCAGTACAGCGCCTGGCTCAGGGACAAGAGCAAGCAGTTGTCACCACTGGCAACCAGGTATCCATGAGAGACAGCCATTTCTTGCAAAAACTGACACCCAGAGATGATGTAGATGCTTTTCTCACCAAAATGAAGTAACACATGCAAGAGTTGACACAGCTGCACACCCCAAAATGCATTGCAAAATTAGTGGAAAAGTTTCCCCGGGGGTGCTTTAAAGCAGCAAAATATATATATTTTTTTTGAAACAATGTTTAGTAACCATATTTGGTAAAAATATTGTTTAATTCGGACATAGAATGCATTACATAGATACAATCAATATCGCATAAAAATCCAGTAGTCGACACAAGCAACAACAAGGGGCCATCTCCCATGGAAATCAATTAATTAAAAAAGTTCTAATTGTACAGTTACATTATAACAATACTATCCATCGAATCCCCATGAACACCACCTTTAAGAAGATAGCGGAGAGAGAGGGGTGGCCCCATGACTAGGGATGAGCTTCGTGTTCGAGTCGAACCCATGTTCGACTCGAACATCGTCTGTTCGCCCGTTCGCCGAATTGCGAACGATATGGGCCGTTCGCGCCAAATTCGTGTGGCACGTCATGGCCCATAATTCACTGCGGCATCGCAGTGCATTGCTGGCTGATTATTGGCCAAGCATGCACTATGACCCGCATGCTTGGCCAATCACAACGCCATCAGTAAAGAGAGCTGTAATTGGCCAAAGCCAGGGTGGCTTTGGCCAATTATGGCTCAGGGGGTTTAGAACACGCCCCACACTATATAAGGCCGCCTGCACGGCGGCCCTGTGTAGTGTGTTCCGGCGTGCTTAGAGAGAGAGAGAGAGACAGTATAATTTAATTTGAGTTAGCTAGTATAGGCAGGACAGTCAGTGAGTTAGCTGCACTTACAGTGTATTGTGTATATATATGCATCCCAGGTGTTGTGTGTATATATATATATATATCTATATATATATATATATATAGATATATATATATATATATATATATATATATATATATATATATATATATATATATATATATATATATATATAGATATATATATATATATATACTGTATTCAGTTTAGCTAGCTCCGTTCTTGTTATCTTCCTACTGACAGGCAGGCTTGTCTTGTTACAGTATTACCTGAAGAAAATTGCTGGTGTTCTTTTGATCTTATTAGTACCACAGTCAGGCAGCTAGACTATTTACAGTTAGTGTAGTGCGTCCTCCTCACAGTGTTCAGTTAAAGCTATAAGTTAGTTTAGTGTGACCTCTGCACAGTGTTCAGCTAAAACTACAAGTTAGTGTAGTGCGTCCTCCTCACAGTGTTCAGCTAAAGCTACAAGTTACTTTAGTGTGACCTCTGCACAGTGTTCAGCTAAAGCTACAAGTTAGTGTAGTGCATCCTCCTCACAGTGTTCAGCTAAAACTACAAGTTAGCGTAGTGCGACCTCTGCACAGTGTTCAGCTAAAACTACAAGTTAGTTTTTTGCAAGCTCTGCACAGTGTTCACCTAAAGCTACCTGTAGAAGGTTGGTGGTGTTTTCCTGATCCTATCACTACCACAGGCAGCTAAATAAGCTACAAGTTAGTTTTTTGCGAGTGTTTAGCTAAAGCTACCTTTCGAAGGTTGGTGGTGTTTTCCTGATCCTATCACTACCGCAGGCAGCTAAATAAGCTACAAGCTAGTTTTTTGCGAGCTCTGCACAGTGTTCAGCTAAAGCTACTTGTAGAAGGTTGGTGGTGTTTTCCTGATCCTATCACTACCGCAGGCAGCTAAATAAGCTACAAGTTAGTTTTTTGCGAGCTCTGCACAGTGTTCACCTAAAGCTACCTGTAGAAGGTTGGTGGTGTTTTCCTGATCCTATCACTACCGCAGGCAGCTAAATAAGCTACAAGTTAGTTTTTTTGCGAGCTCTGCACAGTGTTCAGCTAAAGCTACCTGTAGAAGGTTGGTGGTGTTCTCATACTACAGGCAGGCAGTTGATTTTGCTAGCTTCAGTATATATATATAGATATAGATATATATATATATCCCAGCTTAGTGCAGCTACAGGCCATTAGTATGTCTGGAAGGCCAACAAGGAGAGGCAGACAGTCACAAGCCAATAAAAGAGGGCAAGCAGGCTCTGTGTCTAGAGGCAACAGTGCTGGTCATGGAGACGGTGCATCCTCATAAGCACATGGCCGTGGGACACGCTTGGCCTTTTTTTCGGCAGCTGGCCGTGTTGAGCAGCAACATGCGGAAGACTTGGTCGAGTGGATGACCAAGCCGTCCTCATCCTCCTCATCCTCTCTCACCCATGCTCAGGGTAATTTGTCTGGCAAAGAAGCTGCCAATGCAGCCTATTCCCTCAGCTCAATGGCATCAGTGACTCCTTCCCTAGCCCCACCATGTCCTCCTGAGGAGTCCCTCGAACTGTTTGACCACAGTGTTGGGTACATGCTCCAGGAGGATGCCCAGTGTTTAGAAGGCTCTGATGATGATACTGAGCTAGATGAAGACAGCAACATGAGCACGGACAGAGGGGGTGCCCAAGAAGGACAGCAATCTGGCAGTCATGCTCCCCCTGCTGCAGCATACTGCCAGGTTTGCTCCAGTGGTGAGGAGGGAGGGGATGATGAGGTCACTGACTCAACGTGGGTGCCTGATAGGAGAGAGGAGGAGGAGGAGGAGGCACATCACCAACAAGGCAGGATGCCCTCCAGGGGCCAGCCTAAGGGCAGAACACTGACTGCATCACACCCCAAAGCTCTGCATGTGCAGGGCGCTGCTGTCTCTGCGCATTATTCCAAAAGTTCTTTGGTGTGGGCCTTTTTTTGAGACGAGTGCATCAGATCACATCGCTGCTATTTGCAACATATGTCTCAAGTGTATCTCGCATAGCCAAAACATCTCCCGCTTGGGCACCACATGCTTGACCAGACATATGTTGACCTGCCATGCAATTCGTTGGCAAGCGTATCTAAAAGACCCACACCAAAGAACAAAGAGGACCTCTCCTTGCTCCTCATCAGCTGAGATCTCCAACCCCACTATACCTTCAGTCCTCTCCGAGACCTGCACTGAGAGGAATGAAGGCGTAGAATAAGGTGTGTCACAGCCAAGTACATGTGGGCGATCTGCTTTCGGTACACCAATGTCAGATTGTACCAGGCTATATTTTCCCTGCCCCAGCTGCTGCACCGCCGAAAGAAGTTCGCTCCCAGCCATCCACATGCCCAGCGGTTGAATGCTAGCTTGGCAAAATTGCTAGCACTTCAACTGCTGCCTTTTCAGTTGGTAGACTCTGCCCCCTTCCGTGAGTTTGTGGAATGTGTGGTTCCTCAGTGGCAGGTACCCAAACGCCACTTTTTCTCACGGAAGGCGATTCCGGCTCTCTACCAGCATGTGGAAGGCAATGTCCATGCCTCGCTGGACAGGGCGGTAAGCGGTAAGGTGCATAATACCGCTGATTCATGGTCCAGCAGGCATGGATAGGGACGTTACCTAAGTTTCACCACACATTGGGTGACTGGTGGCAGCTGGGAAGGATGCAGGACAAGGTGCAGTAGTGTTGGAGGTTGTTCCGCCACCACACCTCCAAAATGCCACTACTAATGATTGTGACACACCTCTCTCCTCCACCCCCTCCTCTTCTTCTTCCTCCATGGCCTCTTCCTGTGCTTTGTCCTTGGAACCAGCGGTGCTCCGTAGCCGTTCAAGGGGCTACGCAAGTATGCAGGCCAAAAGATGCCATGCGGTGCTTGAGCTGGTGTGCTTGGTAGGACAGGAGCCACACTGGGGCAGAGGTTCTGTCAGCTCTGCAGGGGCAGGTTCAGAGGTGGTTGACGCAACGTCAACTTAAGGCAGGAATGGTGGTTTGCGACAATGGCACCAACCTCCTCTCTGCCCTCTGACAGGGACAAATGACCCATGTGCCCTGTTTGGCTCATGTCCTTAACTTGGTGGTGCAGCAGTTCTTGGGCAGGTACCCGGGCTTAAAGGATGTCCTGAGGCAGGCCAGGAAAGTCTGTGTGCATTTCCGCAGGTCATATAATGCCAGTGCTAGGCTGGCAGACCTCCAAAAAGAGTTTAACCTGCCCAAGAACCGCCTAATCTGTGAAATGCCCACCAGGTGGAACTCAATGTTGGCCATGCTGCAGAGGCTGCACACGCAGCAGAGGGCCATCAATGAGTACCTGTGCGACTATGGCACCAGGACAGGGTCAGGGGAGCTTGTTTTTTTCCCTACGCCAGTGGGCCATGATCAGGGATGCATGCACTGTCCTGTCACCATTTGAGGAGGCCACGAGGATGGTGAGCAGTGACAGTGCATGCATCAGTGACACTGTCCCCCTTGTCCACCTGTTGGAGCACACGCTGCGTGGAATAATGGACAGGGCTCTTAAAGCAGAACAGAGGCAGGAAGAGGAGGACTTCCTTAGCTCTCAAGGCCCTCTTTATCCAGACAGTGTTCCTGCGTGACCGCCAATCACACAGGAAGAGGACGAGGAGGAGGAGGAGGATTGTGTCAGTATGGAGGTGGAGCCTGGCACTCAGCATCAGCAGCATTCTTTAAAGGATCAGTCCCAAGAAACACATGGACTTGTATGTGGCTGGGAGGAGGTGGCTGCGGACCATGTCATCCTTAGTGACCCAGAGGACTCTGGACCGAATGCCTCAGCAAACCTATGCTGCATGGCCTCCCTGATCCTGCAAAGCCTGCGGAAGGATCCTTGTATTCGTGGCATCAAGGAGAAGGACCAATACTGGCTGGCAACCCTCCTTGATCCACGTTACAAGGGTAAGGTTGCGGACCTTATCTTGCCGTCGCAGAGGGAGCAGAGGATGAAACATCTTCGGGAGGCCTTGCAGAAAGGTCTGTGCAACGCGTTCCCAGAGACTGGGAGGTTACAAACTCCTGTTTCTGGGCAACGTGTTGCTGAGGCTTCCTTCAAAGACTGCCTATGCTGATGCTGAGTCACTATCCTGAGTAATTATCTTCTTCCTCCTCAATGATCACGCTGATAGCTTTTAAGAACATTTTTGGTTCTGGGCACGGCCACCAGTGCCTAAGGCCCAATTTTTCAGCCCCTGTTTACCAGGGGCGTGTAATTACAATTTTTGATGTAATACTTTGCAGCAGGGCTCGTTTCTGCGTTCCAACTAGAGTATCTGTTAGGGGTTGTAGTGTTGTGGCACCAGCACCAGTACCTAAGGCCCAATTTTTCAGTCCCTTTTCAACAGGGGCATGTAATTACAATTCTTGATCTAATATTTCACAGCAGGGCCCGTTTCTGCGCCCACCAAGAGCGAGTGAGGACTTACAGTGTTGTGGCACTAGCACCACCACCACCAAAGGCCCAATTTTTCTGCCCCTGTTCAACAGGGGCATGTAATTACAATTCTTGATCTAATATTTCACAGCAGGGCCCGTTTCTGCGCCCACCAAGAGCGAGTGAGGACTTACAGTGTTGTGGCACTAGCACCACCACCAAAGGCCCAATTTTTCTGCCCCTGTTCAACAGGGGCATGTAATTACAATTCTTGATCTAATGTTTCACAGCAGGGCCCTGTGAGGGCTTACAGTGTTGTGGCCACAACAACACCCAAGGCCCAAATTTCTGCTGAGTGTATAGGGCAGGCCCCTACTTTCAAACATCCAACTTACAAACGACTCCTACTTGCAAACGGATGGAGACAACAGGAAGTGAGATGAAATCTACCCCTAGGAAGGGAAATTCTCTCCTGTAAGAGTTAATATGGGAAAAACATTTCTCCTTTCCACTGATGCTTTATCACCAATCCTTGTTTCACAAGAAAACACCAAATTTTCAAAAAACATTTGTCATTGGGACAAAAAGTGAGGTGAAAACTTCTGAAGAGGAGCACAGACAGCAAAACAAATGTCACAGGGGTGATAACCCTTCCCTATGTTTTCCAAAAAGCTTAAAATAGATTTTTTGGCTGGAGCTAAACACGTTAAAAATGTACAAGTTTAAAATTACAGATTCTACTTAACAACAAACCTACAGTCCCTGTCTTGTTTGCACCGCCTGTATACTGCTGATCAGAGTACAAAGCCTGTATACTGCGGTTTCCTTTTTTAATTTGAGTGCGGGGTTCCCCTTAATATCCATACAAGACCCAAAGGGAATGGTAATGGACTGGGGGGGTATCCATGCCATTTGTCTTACTGATTTTCATCCATATTGCCAGGACCCAACATTACATTAAAGCCGCAAGCAGTTTTAAATGACTTTTTTTCCTTTAAAAATGACATTTTGTGCAGGGACTGTTCTAAGCACGGGAAACACGCACCACTTTACATGCATACTATAGATACCCCCCAGGTACGATATTTAAAAGAATATTTCACTTTATTTTTTTTTACTTTAAGCATCAATAAAATCACTGCTCCCGAAAAAACTGCCATTTTTAAAAGTTGTTTTTGCATTGATACATGTCCCCTGGGGCAGGACCCGGGTCCCCAAACCCTTTTTAGGACAATACCTTGCAAATTAGCCATTAAAATGAGCACTTTTGATTTTGACCGTTCGAGTCCCATAGACGTCAATGGGGTTCTAACGTTTGTGCAAATTGTTGGTCTGTTCGCAGGTTCTGGTGCGAACCGAACTGGGGGGTGTTCAGCTCATCCCTACCCATGACCAATGGGCTGACATTATTTCCCCTTTACTTAGCTGTGACCCGCAAAAGGCCCACTTTGACCTCCCAGCTGAGCATATCAGAGACTATGAGCGTCTGAAGGCAGGGATCCTGGCCTGCCTGGGAGTGACCACAGCTGTCTGGGCTCAAAGGTTGCCCTGCTGGAGGTATAAACCTGACCGAACACTCAGGTCCCAAATGCACAAACTGGTACAGCTGGTCAAAAAATGGCTGCAACCAGAGAAGTTGACAGGCCCGGGTGGTGATGGACTGGTACCTGAGGTCCCTGCCAGACAACCTACATTGCTGGGTAAGCCATGGTGACCCTGCAACTGCTGACCAGCTGGTACAGTTGGTCAAAAGGTACACCGTGGTGGAGGACCTGCTCGAGCCTGCCAAGCGTCGGGAACCCACACTAAGGGCAACCAGGCCAGCTACAGCACCTAGGAGAGAAGCCCTGCCAGACGTTGTAACTCACAAAGCTGCATCATTTTCCGCAAAACCACAGAGGTTGGTTCCTGTCCCAAGAATGGGGGGCATACAGTGTTGGCGATGTTGGTCCTGGGGGCATACCCGGGCACAATGCCAACTTCAGGAAGAGCCCATGGATTGCGGTCAGAGAAGCTCCTTCTATGTGCAAAAAGCATGTGCCACACATCTTGATTTGGCTGCAGGATGGTTTGAGTGTGAAGTGTGGGTGAACCACCTTCCTGCCAGGGCTCTACTGGACTCCGATAGCATGGTGACGCTGGTACATGCCAGGGTGATCGGGAGACTCGGCCCGGTAAGTAAGACTCTACAGGTAGTGTGTATATATGGGGACACCAGAGAGTACCCCCTGGTTCCAATGACTGTTTCTTATGGCTGTACCTCAGTGACACAAGAGGTTGGGGTGGTACGAAGTCTGGTACATGACATCATAGTGGGGCGTGACTGCCCGTTGTTAATTGAACTGTGGAACCAAGTACAGACAGGGCTGCCAGGACAGCCAGCAGGATTGGAGACACTGGGCCTTTTGGGGCCAAACCTTAAGGGGTCTGGTCCAGAACCACCAGCAACACACACCCATAATGTCGAGGTACCTGTCGCTGATAATGACACTGCAGAAAATACGAATAAAGTTGATAATGCTCATCTTTCAGGTCTCAAAGCCGAGTTGACCTCTGAGGGGGGGAAATCTCTCTGATACAGGTCATGTTGGGGGAGGACAAAGAGGAATCTTCCCCATTGCAGACCTTGGTTAAGGAGGATGAGGGGGGAACTTCCTCTAGGCTAGTGCACCCAGATTTGGGGGTGTCCAGGGGTGTGTTTGGCACCGCCGAGCTACAGGACCCAACTTCGGTCAATGCTTGGGAGCAGGTATCAGTTATTAATGGGGTCCCACAAGTGCCCAGTGCTGAACAAAGTATTGAATGGGGACTTGCTTTACAGAGTAGCTGAAAGCCGAGGGGAAACTGTGGAGCAGTTGCTGGTTCCCCAGTCATATCGGCAGATGCTCCTTGATTTAACCTACAACGATGCACTGAAGAGACACCTGGGGGCTGAAAAAAACAGAAGCCAGGATAACTGACAGGTTTTACTGGCCAAGGGTAAAGGCTCATGTGAAGAGGTACTGTGCATCCTGCCCCACTTGCCGGTTAACTGCCCCGGTGTCCCACTACAGAAACCCCCTGGTACCCCTGCCCATAATTGAGGTGCCATTTGAATGGATTGCTATGGATCTGGTGGGGCCCTTAGTAAAGTCAGCCAGGGGACACCAATATATATTAGTAGTCCTGGATTACGCAACTAGGTATCCTGAAGTAGTCCCTTTAAGGAAAACTTCCTCTAAAGCCATTTCCCTGGAGATGTTTCAAATGTTTTTACAAACTAGGTTCCCCAAGGAGATACTGATGGACCAGGGCACCCTTTTCATGTCAAAAGTGATGGCGGACTTGTGCAAACTGTTTCAGACCAAGCAGTTGGGGACGTCCGTCTATCACCCTCAGACAGATAGCCTTGTTGAGAGGTTTAATAAGACCCTAAAGTCAATGTTAAAGAGCGGTCCAGAAGGATGGAAAGGACTGGGACATGTTGCTCCCTGCCTTGTTATTTGCCATTCGAGAAGTTCGACAGGCATCCAAGGACTTCTCGCCATTTGAACTGGTATACGGGCGAAGATCGCTGGATCTAGTGAATGAAACCTGGGAAAGTGAGTCCTCATCACACAAAACGGTGGTAGAACATATCACTCAAATACAGGAGAGGCTGGCTAGAGTGATGCCATTAGTGAGGGAGCATCTCTAGATGGCCCAGGATGCCCATAGGAGGGTGTACAACTGATCCGCTAACATAAGGCAGTTTCAAGTGCGGGACCAGGTGGCTGTTCTGATTCCCACATTAGAGAGCACATTTTTAGCCAAATGGCAGGGTCCCTTTGAGGTAATGGAAAAAGTTACTGAGGTGAACTACAGGGTGCACAAACCTGGTAAAAAGAAACCCTACTAAATTTATCACATAAATTTGTTAAAACCCTAGAGAGAATGAGAACAGGTGTCCGTTGTGGTAGGTGCCAATGCAGGAGACCCTGCCGGAATTGACCTGGTGCAGGTTGCTGCTACCCTCTCTAAGTCTCAAACTCAACAAACGAAGGAGTTTCTGCAGAGAAACAGATCAATGTTTTCAGGGTTACCTGGTCTCACCAATGTCATTGAACATGACATTATAACAGAACCCAATGTAAGAGTCCGATTAAAACCATATCACATCCCAGAAGCTCATAGGAAGGCAGTGTCCGAAGAGGTGAGAAGGATGCTTGAACTTGACGTCATTGAAGAATCGCAGAGAGAATGGTCGAGTCCAATAGTTTTGGTACTGAAACCCAATGGCACCCTGCGTTTCTGTAATGACTTTAGGAAACTTAATGAAGTGTCCAAGTTTGATGCCTATCCGATGCCCCGGGTAGATGAGTTAATGGAAAGGTTGGGTTCCGCCCGGTACATCACCACATTGGACCTCACAAAAGGGTGCTGGCAGATTCCCCTCACCAAAGAGGCCAGAGAGAAAACTGCTTTTTCCACTCCCGAAGGCCACTTTCAGTATAAGATGCCATTTTGCTTACCCTCTGCCCCTGCCATGTTCCAAAGGTCAATTGACAAAACATTACGCCCCCATCAACAATACACTTCTGTCTACCTGAATGATATTGTCATTTTTAGCACCGATTGGGAGTCCCATCTTCCCCAGGTTCAGGCAGTCATAGATTCTCTGAGAAAAGCAGGGTTCACAATTAATCCTGAAAAGGTGCAGTTGGGATGGAGAAGGCCAAGTACCTAGGGTACATTGTGGGTAGGGGGGTAATGAAACCTCAGTTGAATAAGGTAGAAGCCATACAAAACTGGCCCCATCCCCTAACCAAAAAGCAGGTCAGAGCATTTCTGGGCATAGTTGATTACTACCAAAGACTCGTCCCCAACTTTGCCACCATCGCTGCACCATTGACTGACTTAACAAAAGGCAGGAAGTCAGTAATGATCAAATTGAATACGGATGCTGAAAAAGCCTTTCAGAAGCTTAAGGTAGCATTGTGCCAGCATCTGGTGCTTGCGGCTCCTGATTTTGCAAAAGAGTTTGTGGTGCAGACAGATGCCTCAAGTGAGGGCTTAGGAGCAATATTGTCCCAAAAGGTCAATGGGGAAGAGCACCCCATAGATTTTCTGAGTAGGAAGCTGTGGTAGAGAGTGAGTGTCTTGCCATCAAGTGGGCTCTGGACTTCCTACGATATTTTCTCCTAGGTAGGAGGTTTCGCCTGGTGTCGGACCATGCCCCATTGACCTGGATGAGACAAAACAAGCACACTAATGTCAGGGTGACAAGGTGGTTTCTTTCTTTCCAGGAGGTTAATTTTGGGGTAGAGCACAGACCTGGGAGACAACATCAGAATGCAGATGCCCTCTCCGAGTCCATTGTATGGTGGTGAATGGTGCCTCCAACACCTCCGTGTTGAGGCGGGGGGATATGTACAGAATGCCAAGGTTGGGTCCTGGATGGGTGCTATATATAGCACCGACATTTGGGTTATGGTCCCTTTTAAGTGTGTGGTCGTATTTAGAGGGTTACCCAGAATGGGTGAGGAATTCCGGGGAATAGCCTTAGTCAGGAAATGACTGACTCGCAGTTCTCTCTGTGTTAATAGAGAGATATTAGGGACCCAGAATTTCAGAGGCTCTGAAGTGATATTTGGATGGGAAAGAGCCTCCAACCCTGACTACAGGGATTCCAGCACACACATGGTTAAGAGCCTCCAGGAAACAGCTCTTAAAAAGACAGGAAGTAGTGCTAGGTTTGTGGTGAGGAGTAAGGATGAGCTTCGGCATGCTCGCACACTCCACGTGCCGGGCCCGCCAGGAAGTCGGCACGGTGCTGTGCTAATCACAGGCAGTGAGACATTTTCCTGATGTGTGGCTGCAGCACGTGGAGTGTGCGAACACACCAGAGCTCATCGTTAGTGAGGAGGAGTTGGTGAATATACCTGTCTTGAAGAGTTGTGCGTCTGCTGGAGTCTGCTAAAAAGATCCTGCAAGGACTGTTAAACCCTTTGGGCAAAGACCCATCCATGAGCTGTATGTGCCTTTTTACTGTACTTTTACTTTGTGCTGAAGATAAGCAGACTTTATTTTGTATTTTTGTGCTTGTGTGCTGCTTCAAGACTTGTTTTGATTTGCTTTCTGAAAATAAAAGCCTTTTGTTTAAAGTTTAACGTCTTTGCACTCGGTCCTGTGGAGCTACAATACCCCCAAACTTTACAATTGTCTTGAATGAATTTGTTAGGAAAAATACTTTTTGTGTGTGCAAATTAACAAATCTTGGTTGCAATCAATGGGCTGCATTTGTGGGAGTATTTTGTAGTATAGTGTCCCACAGAAAATGTTGATTCTGAAAGGAAAGTAAAGGTTAGCTGACAAATCTGTTGGGGTGTACTCATTTAAGCTGAGCGCTGTATGTGTGTATATGTATGTATGTATATATATATATATATATATATATATATATATATATATATATATATATATAACTATATTACCAAAAGTATTGGGAGGCCTGCCTTTACACGCACATAAACTTTAATAGCATCCCAGTCTTAGTCAGTAGAATTGAATATTGGGTTGGCCCACCCTGGCTTCAACTCTTCTGGGAAGGCTTTCCACAAGGTTTAGGAGTGTGTTTATGGGAAGGTTTGACCATTCTTCCAGAATTTCATTTGTGAGGTCAGGCACTGATTTTGGACGATTAGGCCTGGCTTACAGTCTCCGCTCGAATTCAGCCCAAAGGTGTTCTATCGGATTGAGGTCAGGGCTCTTGGTGGGGGGGGGGATTATGGTGTGGGGTTTTCAAGGTTTGGGCTTGGCCCCTTAGTTCCAGTGAAGGGAACTCTTAAGGCATCAGCATACCAAGACATTTTGGACATTTTGGACTATTTCATGCTTCCAACTTTGTGGGAACAGATTGGGGTTGGCACCTTCCTGTTCCAACATGATTGTGCACCAGTGCACAAACAAGGTCCATGAAGACATAGATGAGTGAGTTTGGGGTGGGGGAACTTGACTGACCTGCACAGATTCCCGACCTCAACCCAATAGAACACCTTTGGGATTAATTAGAGTGGAGTCTCTGACCCAGGCCTTCTCGTCCACGTCAGTGACTGACCTCAAAAATGCGCTTCTGGAAAAATGGTCAATCATCCCCATAGAAACACTCCTAAACCTTGTGGACAGCCTTTCCAGAAGAGTTGAAGCTAGGGTCGGCCAACTCAATATTAAACCCTGCGGACTAAGACTGGGATGCCATTAAAGTTCATGTGCGTGTAAAGGCACATACATTATACTGTATGTATATTACACATACAAAATACATATGCTACATAAACTTGTATACATGTGCTACATATTCGTTTTGACATTATTTTAGCTTGTACGTTAATAGTTTTTTTATTAATTATTTGTCTAATTGTTAATTGGTACCAGTCTGATATATACCATGCTTCATGTGCTTGCATTTGGATGTATTCTGTTTTGAAGATGGGCGTTATCTGTTCAGCACGAAACTGTCAACCTTAAATATAATGTAATCTCTTGTATTGTTTTTGCTTTTATTTTCCATTACATTTTTGTGCAGCAATACCCTTGTCTTTTTTTATATATGGCCCTTGGGAAGGCCTGATTGCTTTGCACTGATGCTAATTACTGTAGTGCACCTCATTCTCAGGACTTTACTCTATGCTACATATACTGTAGTTCTACTTTAAGGGTTTAGAGAGATACAGAAATCCTAGCATAAAATAAAGGTAGTCTCAGAATAGTCACTTGAGCACTTTCAATACCTCTCTTTGGGTCATAAATATTGAAAATGTCAAAGCTCTGTGAAATAAATTCTGTTATCTGAGACTAAAATGATCTAACTGTGGGACAGTTCTAGATCATATGTAGAATTTCCCCTATCAGCCCCCTGACAATTATGACATGGGTGAGTCATGTTGGTGTAAACCCTATGAAGGGGTGTATATGGATACGTTTGTCTCTAGAAGAAATGTTTGTGCTAAAATAATCCTAATCCTGTTCATCCATATCAGGAATGTCTCAGTCCCACTGTGCCTGAATTTGGGGAAATCAAGAGGGCTTTTCTTGTGTAGCAATAACTCACGGTGGAGCTGCTGATTTAAATCGGGCTGTTACCATCACCCTTTTACCTGTAGTTTCACCAATACCAGACTTAGAGTCCATGTTGAGCTTATTATCTGACAATGTAGGCACCAGTCACTTTAGTATTTTTCCAATGCTTTAATGGGAGATAACTGGAAGAAATAGCAGGAAAGAGGTAGAAGAAGAGTTGCAGGGAAGTTCAAATACCTTTTCTGTCTTTGATCTTTGAGTACTTGAATGTCTTAAGGACGAGTATTACTTCAGTCCAAGATTTAATCTTTTGCCCACCTGGATAGGCCTCTCTCACTGACCTAGCAGCCGGAGCGTAGCACGAACAAGAAAAAAGTCTCTGCCACAGACTTGAGAAGAATAGAGTAAATGCACGATCCTCTGCCACAGGACATAGTAGTTTTAGATGAACAGCAACACAGTACCAGAACCTTTAAGCCGACCCGGCAGTACTATGTGGTAGGTTAACTTAAGATGCATCCTCCAATTGAGTCACCAGGCCCCTCTCCAGACCAGCGCTCCACATGATACTTCCAAGACTGGTCCTCCCCTGGATTCTTCTCAATTGTCTGGCTTCTTTCCGCAGGACAGACAGCACAGGACCATCTCTGCAGCAGTTGTAGTAGGCCCCAGACAGACTTCTGGGCCCACCCACACGCTGCAGCAACGTAGTCCTCCGGCCTGGAGGACCACAAGGTAGGACTCCTAGCACATACCTGTCGGCCAGGAGGGCCAGCAGGTGGAAAGAAAGAGACCAAGAAATATGGAGTCTGTCCCTTAAATACCCCTTCCCAGAATGCACCGCAGTGGACAACCTCTGCTGAGTTACTTCTGAGAAAGAAGAGCACTCAATACACCTCAGTCTGTTGCTTTCCAGCTCCGGTCTGTAGTGACACCGACATCTACAGGCAACGGAGTGGAACTGCACGCAACACAACCAAGGCTAGAACAGAAGCTAATTTAGCCATAGATTAAATCTGAACTATGTACAGAACAGATGACCCACTAAATTTACATATAAGCGGTAGATTAAAAATCTACCAGTGCTACACTTGCAATAAAGTACTGTAAAATCTATAAACTAATTTTGGTTGAGATGGCTATAAAAGTTATTTTTCTAAGATGAAAAATGTCATCTTGTAAATAAAACTGGGCCTTTGCAGAATGCCTTCACTGTAGGCATTGCAGCTGCCATACAGGAGAAAGTGCTAACTCCGGATGTAACACAAGGAAAGACTTTAAAGAAACCCTGTAGATGTTGATATATCGGCTTATTTTTATATTTCAAGTGCACTGTAGCCTACTTCAAGGTGCTGGGGACCATCAAAAAGAGAGGGAATAAAGGGTTGTATGAAATAGGATTATTGGGAGAAACGGCCTTGGATGTTGGCTGAACCATACTAAAATACTGCTTATAAATGTTCAAATAGACAGCCACAATATAAACACCCTCAGAAAGATATTCAATGCATAAGGTCTGATAAAGCCTCATATGTGGAGACAACAGCAAACGCTGTAGTTGTAACCATGTTATTCAACAGCATAAAAAACCACCAGTGTATACACATCAATTTAGAGGCATAATAATATCTTTGCATATGTAGCAAAGCCAGTCCTCCTTGGGAATTTAGAAGCTGTAGAGTAGCTACTGAGATGCTAGGGGAGTTTTGATGCCAAAAAAAGTAGAAGGTATGGTGTTCAGGTCCTGAAAAATATGTTTGGGGATATACACAATGGAATTAATGCAGGAATTTTGGGAGAAACACCACCCCAATAGGATAAGGGGAATATTTGTTCAGGTGGTCAGCTTGGATTCAAATGTGATATTATTACCATTATAATTGTCAAGGACAATTGAACTACCATACCCAGAAACTTGTTATCGAGGAGCACAGGGCAGGAAAAGTTAGAATCAGAACCCACATCAGAACCATTGAAGCTGAGGTAAACACAAAATTTATGAACCACACCCAGAATCAACAACTTTTTGTGGATGTGACAGGTATTTTAACATTATCAGCTTCATTTAAGACACCCTTTCTTCCAATGTGCCCACATGTACATCCATGATTATTAGAGTACATCTAATCACTGCTGCTAGAGGCTCTATAGCCAGAGCAGGGACAGGGGGCATCCACTTCTTGTGCCCCTCTGCAAAGGGAATGGGTCCAAAATTCTATTTTTGACTCTGATTCAGGCATTAGGCTTGTTGTTCAGAATTTGTAGCCAGGATATAAATACATTGCTTAACCCAAACTTCCATAGTCACTGGTTCAAATGAGGCCATTGAATATAATCAAAGGCTTGAATGGTATCCAAAGCTGGGACAGTCCTTGTGGTAGAAGAGGAGGCTGAGATATGAATATTAGTGAAGATCCTATGCATGTTTATGTCTGTGGATCTCCCTGGAATAAACCCAGTTTGGTTTAAGCCTATAACCCATAGAGATAACTGAATTCAATTGTCTAGCCAGAATATTAGCCAATATTTTTACATTAATGAAATAGATCTAAATGATTTGCAAAACAGGTGGTCCTTACTGGGTTTGGGAATCAGAACAATTACCATATATATAGTCCATAGACTTGTGTATTTGATCTCAATGCCATACATTCATATCCATTGCATGCATATACCATGGTGTTTCCAAGCAAGTTAAAATAATATGTATAATGTCAATATCCTTCCAATTGTGGCACCACAGTGCTCACAGTGCGTTGGCGCATGTGTACTGCAGTATATTGCAGTGCATTGGTACAGTTTACCACTGTATATTGCAGTGCATTACTGCATGTTTTACGCAGTATATTTCAATTTGTTATTGCAGGTGTACTGCAGTATATTTCTGTGCGTTGCTGCATGTTTAACGCAGTATATTTCAGTGCATTATTGAAGGTTTACTGCAGTATATTGCAGTGCGTTACTACATGTTTACCTCAGTATATTGCAGTGCATTATTGCGTGTTTACCACAGTATATTGAACTGTATTCATGCACATTTAACACAGTATATTTCAGCGCATTATTGAAGGTTTACAGCAGTGTAGTTCAGTGCGCTACTGCACGTTTAACACAGTATATTTCAGTGCATTGTATATAGTGAGGTAATTTGGGGTCATAGACATTTAGTCAAGACCCACACATATCATACCCTCCAGGACTACATTAAACGTGCAATAACACACTGAAATTTACTGTGTTAAATGTGCAGTAATGCACTGAAATAGTAAAAATGGAGAAAAGTATAAAGTGGGTGTTAAACGGTCAACTCCAGACATGTGTGAAGACACAAATATATATAAAAATTTAAAATTTTATTATAAACCACAAAAGGTATACAAAGAAAGATATATATCATACACAGCCCTCAAAAAATGCACTCGCCTGCTCGCATTTTGAGAGTACATTTTGAGGGCTGGCGAGCTATGGCTGGCTGGGAGTGGGGGAGGGCGAGCACCACCGGCAGCCTGGGTGGAATGGGAGTCCTTCTCCCAGCGATTGTGGAGGGGAAGAGAGAGAGAGCCGCCTGGATGATCATAGCGCAGAGCAGGGAATACAGTGATAACAGCTTTCATTTGACATTGCCATGTTCCCCGCCGCTCGCTGTCAGATACAGCCCTTCCTCCTGGTCCCAGGATTTTGATAGACAGATCACACGTCCAATCCCGTGACGGGTGATCTGTCAATCAAAGTTTTCCAGCCAGGGGGCGCGGGCTGTATATGACATTGAGCAGCGGGAACACAGCAATTGAAATGAAAGCTGTTATTGCTGTGTTCCCTGCACTGCGTTCTGATCATCAGGGTGGCTCTCTTGTTCCTCTCCTCCCCTGCACAGGTAGGCTGTATAGTGGATGGTGGACACAGGCTGCATAGTGGGCACAGGCTGCATGGTGGATGGTGGGCACAGGGTGCGTGGTGGGCACAGGCTGCATGGTGGATGGTGGACACAGGCTGCATGGTGGGTACAGGCTGCATGGTGGGCACAGGCTGCATGGTGGGCACAGGCTGCATTGTGAATGGTGGACACAGGTTGCATGGTGGGTACAGGCAGCATGGTGGGCACAGGCTGCATGGTGGATGGTGAACACAGGGTGGATGGTGGGCACAGGCTACATGGTGGACACAGGCTTCATGGTGGGCACAGGCTGCATGGCGGATGGTGGGCACAGGCTGCATGGTGGGTACAGGCTGCATGGTGGACACAGGCTGCATGGTGGGTACAGGCTGCATGGTGGACACAGGCTTCATGGTGGGCACAGGCTGCATTGTGGATGGTGGACACAGGTTGCATGGTGGATGGTGGGTACAGGCTGCATGGTGGGCACAGGCTGCATGGTGGATGGTGGACACAGGGTGGATGGTGGGCACAGGCTGCATGGTGGACACAGGCTTCATGGTGGGCACAGGCTTCATGACGGATGGTGGGCACAGGCAGGCTGCATTGGTGAGCACGGATAAAGTTGTTGTTGTTGTTAATATTTATTTTTTTAACTTAATTCTGCATAAAACATTTAAATGTCATTTAATGAGATAATTTATGAGGGCGTGTTTAGGGGCGGGCATGATTAGGGGCGGGGCAGGGTTGGGTGGGGCAACTGGTGGCGAGTAACCCTTGAGGCCTGGCTAGTAGCTGAGGACTTGAAATTTTGAGCCCTGTCATACATATACATAAAAAGGGGAAATCTAATCCCCAGAAATGCAAGACAGTGCTACACATAAAGTATATTTAGCATGAAAGGAAATGATGGCCGACATGTTTCACTATAGCTGACACATTTCTCTGCCCCCCCCCTGCTGCAGCAAAAAACAAAATACAGTCACTGCCATCCACATTCCCAGGGTCTAAATTCAAGCTTGTCAAAGCTGCTAGCTTTACAACTCCTGCCTTTCTGTCTAGTGGATTATGCCCCCTCCATGATTTTGTAGAATGTGCCATACCAGAATGGCAGGCTCCCAGTCGCTATTTCTTTTCACACAAGACTATTCCAACTCTCTACCATCACATGGAAAGCAATGTTGTGACATCATTGGGCAAGGCAGTCTGCTGCAAGGTCCACGTTACTGCTGACACGTGGTCCAGTAAGAATTGTCAGGGACACTATAATTTTTTGTTCACAGCCCACTGAGTAACTCTGCTTGCAACTCGAAAGGATACAGGACAGGGCTCAGTAATGCAGCTTATTGTGCTCCTGCCTTTCTGTCTAGTGGATTATGCCCCCTCCATGATTTTGTAGAATGTGCCATACCACAATGGCAGGCTCCCAGTCGCTATTTCTTTTCATGTAAGACTATTCCAACTCTCTACCATCACATGGAAGGCAATGTTGTGACATCGTTGGGCAAGGCAGTCTGCTGCAAGATCCAGGTTACTGCTGCAATGTGGTCCAGTAAGCATTGTCAGGGACGCTATATTTTTTCGTTCACAGCCCACTGGGTAACTCTGCTTGCAACTTGAAAGGATGCAGGACAGGGCTCAGTACTGCAGCTTGTTGTGCCACCACTTCTCCATACAGATACTGGTGAGGATGCGAGAATTGTCAGCTCTACCCTCTTCTCCATCCTCTAGCCTGCTGCATTGTCCTACGAACTACCAGTACCCCCTAAGCATTCAAGGGGCTATTCCATGAGTCAGGCTAAAAGGTGTCATGCAGAGGTTCAGCTGGTCTGTGTAGGGGACAGGAGCCACACCGGATTCTTGCAGCTCTGCAGGGGACGTCCCAGAGGTGGTTCATGCCACACCAGCTGTAGCCAGGAATGGTGGTGTGTGATAATGGCAAAAACCTCCTGTCCGCCCTTCGACAGGGAAAGTTGACACATGTGCCTTGCCTGGCATATGGCCTCAATTTGGTAATGCAGCATTTCCTAAACAGGTACCCAGGGTTGAAAGACCTGCTGAAGCAGGCCAGAAGAGTCTGTAGCCATTTCAGGTGGTCAAACACAGCCAGTGCTGGGTTGGCTGAAATTCAACGGGAATTCCACCTGCCTGTAAACCACCTGATTTGTGACATGCCCACAAGCTGTAACTTGACTTCGGCAATGCTGCAACGGCTTCACGTTCAAGAGAGAGCATTTAATGAGTACTTGAGTGAGTATGACACAATGACAGGCTCAGGCCGGCTAGGCTTCTTTTTCCCCACGCCAATGGCTGCTGATAAAGGATGCATGCACTGTACTGTCACTATTTGAGGAGGCCACAAGGATGGTGAGAATGCATGCATCAGTGACACAATTCCTGTTGTGTTCCTGCTGGAGCAGACCCTGCATGGTATTATGGACAGGGCACTCGAGGCAGAGCAGCGGGAGGAAGAGGGGGCCTTCCTTTCCTCTCAAAGCCCGCTTTATGCAGACACTATTCTTGCGACACCATACAACACACAAGAGGATAGTGAGGAGGAGGAGGTTTCTAACAGTTTTGGAGGCTTTGAAGCAGGGGAAGACATATATCAACCCTTAACAAATGGTTTTTAATCCCCAGAACCCTTGGAAGTATACGTGGTTGGGAGGAGGCAGTTCCAGATACTGTAATCATCAGTAACCCCGAGAAGTCTTCTTCTCATGCCTCCGCAAACTTGCGGTGCATGGGCTCCCTCATTTTTCAAAGCCTGCGAAAGGATCCCAGAATACGTGGCATCGAGGAAAAGGATCACTATTGGTTGGCAACCCTCCTTGACCACCTTTAGGGGGAAAGTCTCAGAAAACATCCTCTCCCCACAGAGGGAGCAGAAAATGAAATCACTTGAGGACACCTTAAAGAGGAGTTTATGTAACGCCTTTCTAGACTCTGGTAGGTTACAGTCTCGTAGAAAACATAGTTTTGAGGCTTCTACTGGTCAAGAGACGAGCTGTGGTTTATGCCAAATTATATATATATATATATATATATATAGTGATTTACGCCAAATTTTGTGAGCATCAAGCACACTGATGGCACAGGTGTGGGTTAGCGTCATATGAGAGTCAAAGATAGAGCTTAGAGCCCCACCGCCTCGAGGAGGTCAGTGTTTAAGGGGAGCTGTGAGAGGCCCTGCTCTGCACCATGGTGTCCAGGTCGGGTCAGAGGAAGGCCTGAGCCTGAGAGAGAGTCCATGAGGGACAAGAACAGCTATGAAGCTGTAAGGGAGACACAGAGCTGAGGTGCAGCATCTGTGCATAAACACTGGGATGTGTTTCATGGTCAGGAGGAACAAAAAGGTACTGATGTTCAGGAGGGACCCTGAAGAGCTACTTGGAGCAGTAAAGCTTTCACAAGAGAGGCAGGAGGCTGAATGTTATGTTTTTGCAGTGATGGTGAAAACCCCCTTTGTGGGGACATTCCGGTGTGAAGTTTTTAAGTTTGTTTAAATAAAAGTGGGCAGGAAGGCCAAGAAAACTATATTCAGTGTGGAGTAAACTGTTTTGGCACAACCATTGAGCTAAAAAACTACCATTGAGCTAAGAAATCCCTGAAAACTATATTTGGCATGGAGTAAACTGTTTTGGCACTATCATTGAGCTAAAAACAATTGGTGGGGGATAGCTGTGGGCATCAAATGGCAGAGTTCCAGATCTGGGTTGCCCATATTTGGGGTGAGCAGGCCCGGTATTGAAGAAATAGCCAGCTTTGGAACAATCAGGTCCCAAACTCTTAGCAGTGATTGCATCAAAGATGGGAGTGTTTCTCTAGATGGACGAGATATAATCGATATCCACGGGAGACAGGTCAAAGGGACAGATGTTTTTTACTATTCAATAGTTACCCACTGTTTTGATTGACCATGACAGAACCAGTCAAGTATTCTGGTCAATATAGATGCTATACAGTAAAATTTTATATGCTGTTAACCTGCTCCCCCCTCTGTCTTCTGCATTACTAAAATATCATGTCAAAGCTTATCTGAGGAATTCATCAAATTATACCAAAGTAGGCTAGATCGGAAAGACTGGAAAAAAGCCAGTGGAAGGGCTATAAGAAGTGTTTGATATAGATACAAACAACAGGGTAAAATATGGATCTTGGCAATCCATAATTCTACATTATTCATTCTTCTGCATTGCATTATGTCCTCTTCTTTAGCTGAGGGCCTTGAAGCACAACTTTTCTGTAAACCAAACTGACAATACCCGACTTGTAGGCTTATACAGAAGATTTGGGACCAAGCTAAGCGGCTTCAGAAAGTGACTGGATGTTTAGCCCTATTTGGGAGAACCATACCTACCCAGAACTTTCTAAATTGCAACACGCTGTTTATGGTGAGTTTATGGGGTGTCTCATCTTAAGCATATTCTCCCAAATACAGGTAAGTATGGTATTCCCTTAAAATATGCTTTTTTATTACATACAACTACAACATACTGTGACGGCTCAGCGGTTCCTTGGGACCTCGGAATTGTCCCCCCCCCCCTATTTTTTCTTACATGCAATAAACCTCCTGTACCAAGGGATTTATATCCACATGTTATGCCATGCTTATGAGGGTGTACTTGGAAAGCTTCTCAAATTTGGCATGTGAGAAATGGGATGTAGGTGATATATCTAGTGAATTTGTGGGAGGTGGCTTTGGAGGTGGTAAGGTTCTGCTCTCTTAGCGTGGCACAGAGACTCTCCCAATTGTATATCCTACTGAGAGTTCATTGCAGCTTGGCATTGCAATGCCAAGCTGCTGCTAACATAGCAAACAGAATATTGCCATGCATTAAAAAGGGGATTAATTCCAGGGATAAAACAATAATTCTCCCACTCTACAAGACTCTGGTCCGGCCGCACCTAGAGTATGCTGTCCAGTTCTGGGCACGAGTCCTCAGGAAGGATGTACTGAAAATTGAGCGAGTACAAAGAAGGGCAACAAAGCTAATAAAGGGTCTGGAGGATATTAGTTATGAGGAAAGGTTGCGAGCACTTAACTTATTCTCTCTGGAGAAGAAACGCTTGAGAAGGGATATGATTTCAATATACAAATAACATACTGGTGACCCCACAATAGGGATAAAACTTTTTTGCAGAAGGGAGTTTAACAAGACCCGTAGCCACCCATTAAAATGAGAAGAAAAGAGGTTTAACCTTAAACTACTTAGAGGGTTCTTTACTGTAAGAGCGGCAAGGTTGTGGAATTCCCTTCCACAGGCGGTGGTCTCAGCGGGGGGCATCAATAGTTTCAAGAAACTATTAGATAAGCACCCGAACGACCGCAACATACAGGGATATACAATGTAATACTGACATATAAATCACACACATAGTTTGGACTTGATGGACGTGTATCTTTTTTCAACCTCACCTACTATGTAACTATATAACTATGCACCCCATATAGGCTTCACTCAATGGGCCTGAGTCCTGATCCTATGTGTATTAGATGTAATAGAGATGTGGGAGACCTAATTAATTTGCTGCGGAGATGCCCGAAGCTACACAGATATTGGGGCTTGATCGTGTCCATGGTGAATACCACCTTGTCTATCCCCTTACACCCTAAGCACTGCATTATAAGTATGCTTGATGCCGTAATCAATGCAAGGTATGATAAAGAGGCAGCTACTAGAGCCTTGTTTCAGGCCCACAAGCTCCTTTTGCTACATTAAACTTCTCCCACCCCCCAACACTCCAGATATGGATCACACAGATGGATTCAATGCTAAGAATGGAGAAATTGATATAACAACACAGAGGCAGCTACTCCAAGTTTGAAAGAGTGTGGGGAGGTTGGCTAGCTACCCTGGGGCTAACACCGACTGACTTAGTGTTGGATAGGATCTTACTGTAAATTGTAGAATGCATTGCCTTGGTGCCTTACGTGGTTGCAGCGGATGGCTGATTGTTTGGGTAGTTATCTTTCCTGTGCTTACTGAGTTAATGTGTATGTGCTAAAACCTCTCTCTCATGCTAATTGTTTGTATTATTATTCACTATGTCTTCAGGGTTCTGTACTCTAATTTAATTATGTTTAATGTTCTTATGGGAAATGGAATAGGTATTTGGTATATTGTAATGGAATGCTTGTACAAAAAAAATGTTTTCCTTATTCTTGTCATATGTTTATGTTTGTGACATCTCAATAAAATCACACTTGGTTTAAAAATATATATATATCAATCTTGCATACTGCCATTCTCCCTAACCAATAATGTTTCCCTGTGGCCATAGACTGCAATCCACTAATCTTAGATAGAGATGGGCCGAACATCCCCTGGTTCTGTTTGCACCAGAACTTTCAAACATCACAAAAGTTCAGACCCAAACAGCGATCAGTGCTATAAAAATGCACTGATTACTGTGTAAATGACACTGGCAGGAAAGTGTGTCCTAGGGAGTGATTCTAACTGTAGGGGGTGGGCTCACTACAATATGACAGAGATCACTGGTCCCGATGACAGGGAGCAGTAGATCTGTCATGTTGCTAGGCAGAACAGTGAAATGCCTTGTTTACATAGGCATCTCCTTGTTCTGCCGCTCCGTGACACGATCGCGGGACACTGGCAGACATTGAGTTTGCGGGACCCGCGGGCACGGTCACGCAGTACGCGGCGGGCATGCTCACGGGCCACCAGAGGCGTGTGCCCACTAGCACGCAAATTAAAGGGGACGTACCTGTATGCCCATTTGCCCACTGCTGCCATTGTGCCGATGTATATCAGCGTGCAGCGGTCGGCAAGTGGTTAAAGGAGCAGTGATTTTAATGATGCTTAAAGTAAAACAATAAAATTGAAAAACTCCTTTAAATATAGTGCCTGTGGGGTCCCCTTAGTCTGCCGTAAAGTGGCGCATCGGTACCATGTATAGCGCTGGTAGATTTTCATCTACCGCTGATAGGTAAATTTAGTGGGTCGCTTATTATAGGAAGTTAGTTTTGCCTCTGTTCCAGCTTGGCTGACATTGCATGTAGTTCCACATTGTGCTGGTGGATGTCGTTATCACCATCGGCAGGTGTTGGAAAAGCAACGTGTTGAAGCGAATAGGTGCTCCTCTGTCCCGGGGATAACTCGGTGGAGGTGGTCCTCCGAGTTGCATCCTGGGAGAGGGTATTTATGGGCAAGACACCATGTTTTAGGGTTCATTTTCAGCCACCTGCTGGCCCTCCTGGCCGACAGTTATGCACTAGGAATACCACCTCGTGGTCCTCCGTTCCAGAGGCCTGCATCGCTGCGGCGTGTGGGTGGGCCCAGAAGCCTGTCTGTGGCCTACCACAGCAGCGGAGGAATGGTCCTGAGCTGTCTATCCTGAGTGAAGAAGCTGGACAACCGAGAAGATCCCAGGGGAGGACCCGTCATGGAAGGATCATGCAGAGTGCTGGTCTAGAGAGGGGCCTGGTGACTCAGTTGGAGGACGCATTCCGAATTAATCTTACAGTATAGTACTGCCGGTTTGGCTTAAAGGTTCAAGTACTGTATCTGACATTCATACAACCAATACATCCTGTGGCAGAGGATCGTACGGCTTTTATCCCAAATAAGTCTGTGGCAGAGACTTTTGTTCGTGCTGCATGCTGGCTGCTAGGCAAGTGAGAGATGTCTATCCAGGCAGGCAAAGATTAAATCCTATGAAAGGGGAGACTATTCAATTACAAGTGTTCAATTACAAAGAATGTTCTGAAGAAACACTACAGAAAGGTATTTGAGCTTCCCTGAAGCTTTCCTACTACCTCTATCCTGCTACTTCCCTTGTTCGTTTTATTAAAACATTGGAAAACCTACTCAAGTGTCTGGTGCTTATATCGTCCAGAGGTAAACTCAACAGAACCCTAGACCCGGTGCCAGTGAAACAGAGGTAACGAGAGTGAAGGAAACAAGCCCGCTAAAACCAGCAGCTCCACCGAGAGTTATTGCTACACATGTATAGAACCTACTGCAGCAAAACCGACATTTATAAAGAAAAAAATATATATTTAAATTGATTGTCCATGCAAGCTTTCTTTATTGTGTAAACAACGGCTTGGGGAGCCAGTCTGTATGATGAGGACACATTTTAGTGCACTCGGAGCAAGTTTAGAGATTTTTTGGATAAATTCTGGTGTCTCTTTGGCAGACTTTGGATGGAAATTACAAAGTTTAAAAAAAGGACATTGTTTGGGACTTTGAATGAGATGTGTGTAGGCAAAAAAAACAATAGTATACATAATCAAATGACGGGTTTATTTAAGGAATTGCCCAGAACGTTTCTTGGACCATACATGGAGGTCATGGCACTCACATACAGAACACTAGGTACACTTATCTTTCATTCCTTCCCCTTCCTCCCCCCCAGGACTCTCTTTCCTGGGGGGTTTCTTTCTCTTCTACCTCCTTGGTGGTCCTTGAATTTTCGGACAGGATAGGCCTGTCGTGATTCCAGGACTGTGCATTTCATCACTTCCTCATCTGCCCAGGTTTTGCTGTTTTTCCTTGTTCACCTTTCCATGGATATCCTATCCAATTCTCTCTGTTTTATTTATTTCATTTCTCTCTTAGCCCTGAATCTCTGGGCAGTATTGATCTGTTGTGATTTCAGGATGCTTTATCATTTCTTCTTTACTTCTATGGGTTTCTGGTTCTTTATTGTTTTTTTTTTTCTCTTGGTCAGCTACAATTCATGTGCCTGGCCAGTCTGTTCTTTTGTGTTTTGTTTTTTTCACCTCACACAGATGAGAGCTACTCACAGGCATCTTCCTGCAGCTCATGTTCTTTCGCTCCCCCGGGGTATGGTGTTCTCCGCCTTGGCTGCCTGCGTTGTGATGCCCCCTCAGCTCCCGGCAGGAATATGTCCCGGCCTCCATTGACCGTCAGGTTTCAGCACTGTATGACTGTTTACAAAGCTGTCAAGTAAGCCATTGGGGTGTTTGGATTTTTCCTTCCCCTGCATCCTTGTCTAATTAATTGGAATCATTTTGGATATATATTACTTCTAGATATGAATTCTGCAATTGCTTCTGAAGAAGTGGAATGAATCCACGAAACGCGTCAAGCTCATTTATGTAATTTTATATTTCATCATGTTTGTATACAATATCCTTTGGATTTTAAAACTTGTGCAATATGTATGTTGTTTATATGTATTACATGTTCATCAGCTTGTCATACTGGCGATGCATCAGGTCCAAGCCAATTTCTTAAATAAACCCGTCATTTGATTATGTATACTATTGTTTTTTTGCCTACACACATCTCATTCAAAGTCCCAAACAATGTCCTTTCTTTTACATGATTACCAGGGATGGAAGTGTAGTGCTCGCTTATGACCACACACTTCATTTAAAGTCCCAACCATTTTTTGTTTCTTGTAAATTACAAAGTTTTGCACCACAGTGAGCAAGCCTTATGTGAAGAAATCAAATTATAGTACACTTAGGCCAAGATTAACAATTTTTTTAGATAAAGTCTGGTGTCTGTTTCGCAAACTTTGGATAGAAGTAACAGATGTGGAAAAATTGGGCTTTGGGTGGTGGTGGTGCCTTTACACCCCTATAAAGGTACTCTTGATGAAAGCAAGAATTGGCTTTGCTGTAAAAAATTAAAATTTTATGGCCGGTCAAACAGTTGTGGAAAATTTAGCTTTGGGTGTTTGTGGTGCGTTCACCCCATAACCTTCTAGAGGTACTCTTGATGAAACCAAGACTTGGCCTTGCTATAAAAGAAAAATTATAAATTTGATGCCGCTGTCAAACAGTTCCCGTTTTGAGGCCCTGGCCGATATTGTATGGTGAAATTGTACGGTTGCAAAGCCAGGCTCCACCTTAGTAATCAGCCATTCTCTCCCGCCACCCGGTTAAGCCCTATCAAGGGATTGTGGTCCGTCATGACAGTAAAAGAGCGTCCATACACATAGGGCTGCAATTTCTTTAAAGCCCAGACTAAGGCCAAACACTCTTTTTCCACGGCAGCATATCCAACTTCACGGGGTAACAACTTGTGGCTGAGATAAGCCACCGGGTGCTCTTTCCCGTCATCACCAACTTGACTTAGTATGGCTCCCAGTCCGAACATGGAGGCATCTGTATGAATGACAAAGCGTTTGTTAGGATCGGGTGCCGCCAGTATGGGAGCTTGCGTTAGGGCATTTTTTTAACTAATGAAAAGATGTCTCGCACTCCAGGGACCACAGGACCTATCTAGGGAGAGTCTTTTTGGTCAGGTCCATCAGGGATTTGGCTATGTCACTATAGTGGGGTACAAACTTCCTGTAGTACCCTGCTGTCCCTAAAAATGCAAATACCTGGGTCTTGGTTCTGGGAACTGGCCAGTTTAGGACGGCCTCGATTTTTGCAGGTTCTGGCCTCTGCTTCCCACATCCCACTCTATGTCCCAGATATTGCACCTCAGACATCCCGATATTACATTTGTCTGGCTTCAGGGTCAGGTTAGCGGCTTGGATCCTATCTAGCACTATTCCCAGGTGTCTAAGATGTTCCTCCCATGTCTGGCTATAGATTGCGATGTAATCAAGATATGCGCATGCAAAATCTTACAGACCATCGGAGTTCATCTATCATCCGCTGGAAGGTAGCTGTAGCATTCTTCATCCCGAATGGCATTACCCGAAACTGGTAAAGGCCGAATGGGGTGATGAAGGCCGACTTTGGAATTGTTTCCGCTTCCAAGGGAATCTGCCAGTAGCCCCTATATAAGTCAATAGTCATCAGAAAATGTCCCTGAGCTATTTTGTCCAGCAATTCGTCCACTCGGGGCATAGGGTAGGCATCTGTCACAGTACAGTCATTCAGTCACCTATAGTCCACAAAAAATTGGGTCGTGCCATCCCATTTTGGGACTAATACTACAGGGGAAGCCCAGGGGCTTGCTGATGGTTCGATCACCCCTAACTCGAGCATCTCCCTAATCTCCGCTCTCATCCCTTCTTGCACTGCTCCGGGAATCCTATAGGCTGGTTGTCTCAGGGGCTTCTGCCCAGGGGTCTCTACCTTGTGCACAGCTATGTGAGTGTACCCAGGGAGTGCCGAGAACATCTCCTGCCGGTCCTGGAGTAATTCTCTGGCCTGTTCTCGTTCTTGGGATCCTAATCGATCTCCTAGCCGTATATCTTCCACACCCCTGGAACAGCTACTGATTTCGGGAAGCTCCAGCATCGGTAGATATTCAGAGTCCCCGGTGGCAGGAGCGCATATGGTGGCTACAGCCTCAGTCCTCTCATGATAGGCCTTCATCATATTAATGTGGAACGTCCTCTTAATTTTTGTGTCTGCACAGCTGGCAACCACGTAGGTGGTATCGCACAGCTGTTTTACCACCTGATAGGGGCCCTGCCAGGAGGCCTGTAATTTATTTTGTTCCAGGGGTTTTAGTACCAGGACTTTCTGTCTGATATAAAAGGTGTGATTCCACGCAGACCGATCATACCAAACCTTCTGCTGACTCTGGGCCAATTGCATATTCTCATGGACTAGATCGGTAAGTTCCCGCAGGCTTTCCCTGAGTTTCAAGACATAACTAAGGATGGGGAGGCCTTCTGGATCCTCTACCCCCTCCCACTGGGCCCTCACTAAGTCTAAGGGCCCCCTAACCCTTCGCCCATACAACAGCTCAAATGGTGTAAACCCCGTGGACTCTTGGGGTACCTCTCTATAGGCGAACAGTAGATGGGGAAGATATTTCTCCCAATCCTTCCTACTCTCCACGAAGGCCCGAAGCAGCTGCTTCAGGGTCCCGTTAAATCTCTCACACAGCCCGTTAGTCTGAGGGTGGTAGGGGGCGCTCTGGAGGGGTTTAATTCCACAGAGATGCCAGACCTGCTGCGTCAGCTCTGTTGTGAACTGGGTACCCTGATTGGACAATATCTCCTGGGGAAACCCTACCCTAGTGAATACCCGCAGTAAGGCATCTGCTACTGTATCAGCCTGGATATTGGCTAAGGGAATGGCCTCCTGGTAGCGGGTGGCGTAATCCACCACCGTAAGAATATACTTCTTCCCAGTGGCACTGGGGCGGGCCAGTGGGCCTATAATATCAACTGCTATGCGGCTAAAGGGTTCTCTAATGATCGGCAGGGGTTGCAGCGAGGCTTTTGGGTGATCCCCTGTCTTCCCTACTTTCTGACAAGTCTCACAGGTCCGGCAGTATTCTCGCACCTCAGCATGTAACCTGGGCCAGAAGAACGCATGAGACAACCGACTCCGGGTCTTAGCTATCCCTAAATGTCCGGCCAAGGGGATGTCATGAGCCAGCCGCAATAGCTCCCATCTGTATTTCTGGGGTACAACTAGCTGTTTGTGGGGACCCTGTCGCTTCCCGGTACCTATTCCCTCAGTGTAATGATAAAGAAAACCTCCCACTCTATTCTGACTTCCCCCAACCCCCCTGGATCCTTGCCCGCCCTGTCCCGATAACCAGCTAATGTTGGGTCATTCTGAGTCTCTTGCCTAATGTCGGTGGGAGAATCCCAGGACACAGGTTGTCAAGTCGGGGTAATGTAGGAGGATTTGGTCCTACCTGGGTCCCCATAGGAGTGGAGTTGCCTTGAAGTTGGCTCTGACGTTGGGTGGTTACGGCCATGGTGGCCTCTGGGGCATATGAGAAAGACAAATGCCCCAAATTGTTCCCCAAAAGTACTTCCATGGGTAACTCACGTAGTAATCCCACTCGCACTTGTCGCTCCCCTGAGCCCCAATCCAAGAGGACTTGGGCGGTGGATAAATGTAACACCTTGCCCCCTGCTACCCTGACTGCAACAGTCTGGCCGGTGCGGGCCGACTGGGGAATCATGTGAGGCTGCATGAGGGTAATCGTAGCCCCAGAATCATGGAGTCCCTGGGCCGGCTGCCCATTAACCCATACTGCCTGATGATGGTGCTGCCGATTATCTCCGGCAGCAGCTTGGACAGGATCAGCCTCAAAAAGTTTGCCACACTCTTCCTGAACATCTCGATGGTTGGGCTTGTTCTGGAAGCAATGAGCCATTGGTCTGGATGGATGAGCAGTCTCTCGGTACCTCGTGGATCGGGTAGGACAATATTGCTGCAGATCACAGGTTTGGTTACAGGTATAGCAATTAGGTCCGTTAGGAGGGTTGGGTCGGGCTGGTGGTCTAGAGGCAGACCACTGAGGTACTGAAGTTGGGTTAGAGGCTGGTAAACTGGGCCGAGATAGTGGATAGCGCTCGCTTTTGCCTGACCTTCGAGAATCCAGTTATTCATCGGCCAAAGTAGCCGCTTGCTGTACAGTCTGTGGTCGCTTATCTCGCACCCAATCCCGTACTACCAGACGATGTGCCCACTCCACGTATGTTATGTTGGCTTGTTTCTGGGATTCTCTAAACTTAATCTGACTGGCTTCGGGTGTAATGCCAAATCGGGCTAGCAGAGCTTCTTTTACCCGGTCATAATCTTTAGCGTCCTCGTCCTCCAGGGCCCAATACGCATCGGCTGCTCTGCCAGTCAAATTACTCGCCAGTAAGGCAACCCAATTTTGGGACAGTACATTATGTATCTGGCATAGTCTCTCAAAGTCCTGCAGGAACGCTTCAATTTCCTCCTCTCCTTCCTTAAATAGTTTGAACGCCGAAAGGGCAACTTACAGAAAGGCGCTGTATCTTTAGTTGTTGTCTCCGATTGCCCTATTCCGCCATTCTCTGCTCATGTTGCCGCTCTAGTTCTCTCTCTTGTCGCTCATCCTGCAGCTGGATGTCTCTAATGGCATTCTGTATGGCGGTCTCTGATGGGTTAGCACCATATAATGCCAACCGCTCTCGAACTCGTTGCCGAAACAAGTCTTCAACTGACCGGGGTCCTGTATCACCATCCCTCTGATCCATCTTGGCTAGCTCACTGATCAGGGTGGCCTTGTTCTTTGTCCCACCGGTCCCTCCACGGCTCTCAAGTAAGTCTTTCAGCGTGGCTCTCCTGCAGGCTGCATAGCTGGCCATTTACTGTGGTGGTTTGGAGTGTCCCAGTAACTGGAGAGCAAATCCCACCACTGTCAACCAATGTAACGAGCCCCTGCTCGCTCGGTTCTACTCTCCCGACACTCCTCTGTGGCTATAGAATCAGATTGCAGATCGCAACGTCTGATGGTTCAGTCATCCGATGCTCCAGGATTCGAACTACAGCTATGTGCCGTTCTAATCCAGTTGTAATAGCTCAGAACAAACACCAGGCAGGCTGTATGTAAGTTCAAACAGGAATCTCACTTTTATTGATGCACACAACACACTTTTATACACAGCAGTTTGAACACCCCGCCCCCAAAAACTACTTTCCTATTGGTCAATTATAAAGTACACTTTAGTCTTCACTCAGGTCCTCTTGTCCATGCAAATGAGGACTTGAAACAGGGTCAGCAGAGAGTGGTCCGATAGCTTGAATAGGTGGACTGATATGTGTAATGACACAGAGAAGCCCCAGGAGGTAATTAAAGTACATAAACAAATGGTCAAACATAGAACAATGCCTTCCTTCCAGACCATGGAGCCGTCAGGAGGGGTTAACCTTAAGATAGGGCAGACGACCCCCCACTGTGTAATAGAATCAAAGGAGAAATACTTCAGTATTCCAAGCTTCATGATAATCCAGTATTCCAAGGTTCATGACAGGTACTCTTTATGAAAGAAAGAATTGGCCTTGCTGTAAAAAAAATTAATTTGATGCAACTGTCACGCAGTTGTGGAAAAATTGGTCTTTGGGTGTTGGTGGTGTCTTCACCCTGTAACCTTCTAGAGGTACTTTTTGATGAAAGCAAGAATTGGCCTTTCTGTAAAAAATTTTAATTTGATGCAACTGTCACACAGTTGTGGAAAAATTGGTCTTTGGGAGTTGGTTGTGACTTCACCCTGTAACCTTCTAGAGGTACTCTTGATGAAAGCAAGACTTGGCCTTGCTGTAAAAAAAATTTAATTGAATGCACCTGTCAAACAGGTGCAGAAAAATTGGTCCTTGGGTGTTAATTGAGCCTAAGAAACCTATACCAAAAATGACTCAAAATAAAATCAACACCCACAAATCTAGGCAGCCTAGACATTCTTGCAGAGATTGGAGATCTTAATAACACTAATCAGCAACATTGGCACCAGGGGCTTGATAGCTGCTGCTAATCCAGGACTGATTCATTTTTACAAATGTCAGCCAGTTAACGGAGTCTGTGGACAGACGCGTTCTTTTATCTGTCACAAAATCTCTGGCAGCACTGAATAAAAGCACGCTGGATGTAGGGCAGCCCAGCAGCTCAATTGCATACTGGGCAAGTACTCTATGTCTGTTTTTGCCCCTAGATAATCTTCCACCATATGATGCAGATGCTGCCGTTGGGATTCCGAAGCTGACAGCCCTGGGCGCCGAGGACTAAAAAATTTTTGAAATGCATCACTGAGGCCACCTTCTCCACTGCTCCTCCTTTGACCAACAGAAGCCTCAAAATTATCTTTTCCATGAGACTGTAAACTACTAGAGTCTGAAAAGGCATTACATAAACTCCTCTTTAAGGTGTCTTCAAGATATGTCATCCTGTGCGCCCTCAGCAAGGGCAGGATGGGCTCCAAGACTTTCCCCTTGTAACGGTGGTCAAGGAGGGTTGCTAACCAATAATAGTCCTTCTGCTTGATGCCACAAATTATCGGGTACTTTCGCAGGCTTTGAAGAATAAGGGAGCCTATGCACCGCAAATTTGCGGAGGCATGAGATAAAGACTCCTCGGGGTCACTGAGGATTAAAATATCTGAAACTACCTTCTCCCAGACATGTACTGCTTCCACTACTTCTGGGGACAGAAAATAATCTCTTTAAGGTTTTGACGTATGTCTTCCTCGGCTTCAATGCCTTGAAAATTGCCAGAATACTGCTCCTCCTCCCTCTCCTCTTGTATGTTCTGTGGCATCGCAAGAATGGTGTCTGCATAAAGCGAGCCTTGAGAGGAAAGGAAGTCCCCTTTTTCCTGCTGCTCTGCCTCGAGTGCCCTGTCCATAATGCCACGTAGAGTATGCTCCAGCACAAGAAGGATTGTGTCACTAATGCATGCATTGTCACGGCTCACCATCCTTGTTGCCTCCTCAAATGGTGACAGTACAGTGCATGCATCCTTTAACACCAGCCATTGGCATGGGGGAAAAAAAGCTAAGGTGCCCTGAGCCTGTCATTGTGCCATACTCACATAGGTACTCATTAACGGCCCTCTGCTCCATGTGCAGCCACTGCAGCATTGCCAAAGTTGAGTTCACCTGGCGTGCATGTCACAAGGCATTTTATGGGCAGGGGATTCCTGCTGAATTTCAGCCAATCGAACACTGGCTGTGTATGACAGCCTGAAATGGCTACAGACTCTTCTGGCCTGCTTTAGAAGATCTTGCAGACCTGGATACCTGCACCACCAAATTGAGGACATGTGCCAGGCATGGCACATGTGTAAATTTTCCCTGTCGAAGGTCGGACAGAATGTTAGTGCCATTATCGCACACCACTATTTCTGGCTCAAGCTACCATGGTGTGAACCACCTCTGGGTCTGCCCCTGCAAAGCTGAAAGAATCTCTGCTCTGGTGTGACTCTTGTCCTCTAGACAGACCAGCTGAAGCACTGACTCACTGAATGGCCCCTTGAACGCTTAGGGGGTACTGGTGGTTCATAGGACAAGCCAAGCAGAAGAGTGCATGGAGAAGGGGGGTGGAGCTGACAGATCTTGCATCATCACCACCAGCTACAGTATATGAAGACATGATGGCAAAACAAGCTCCAGCACTGAGCCCTGTCCTGTATATTTCATAGCAGGAATGAGCCAAACACCCTCCTGTTCGGTTCACAGCAGAACCCCCAAACAGGGGAAATGTTATAAACCGAACAGCGAACCCCACTGAAGTCTATGGGAGTCGAACAGGAAAAAGCAAAAGGGCCCATTTTGAAGGCTTACATGCAAATTATTGGCCATAAAAGGGGTATGGGGGTCTGGGAACTGCCCTGGGGACATGCATCAATAATTAAAATTAAAAAAAATATATCGATTTTTTTTCAGGAGCAGTGATTTTAATGATGCTTAAAGTGCAACAATAAAAATTAATTTAAATATCCTGCCTGGGGGTTCCCTTAATGGGCCTGTAAAGTCGCACATTTGCAGCATATACAGAACATGCTACAGCAAAACCGACATTTCTAAAGAAAAAGAAAACAAATCAAATCTCATTTAAAATGACTTGCGGTTACAATTGCCGTCACCTGGTTATTAAAAATTCAAGAAAAAAAATGGCGTGCATGTAGCCCGGCAGCCCCCATTCACAAAAAAAAGTGTTTAAAAAAGTGTTAAAAAGTAAGAATACAGGAAACTGTTTTTGACAAATCCTTTAATAAAATAGAAAAAAAGAAAAAAAACGTGTCCCGCAATGTAAATCCATCATCAATCACGACGCCCGACTGACCCGAAAAATAGAAAAAACTGAAAATTCCTCCACCTCCTGGGAGGCCTCCCGTCGAACTGCACTTTGACAGTTTTTATATAGGCAAGGGGTGGGGCAACCTGATTACATCACCCGGTGTCACCACCCCTTCTGACATCATGTGATGTCAGAAGGGGGCAATGCCACCGAGTGCCATAACCGGATGGCCCCATCCCTTGCCTATATAAGAGCTGACAAAGCGAAGAGAGAGTATACGGTGTGTAGCCTCCCGGGGGGTGGAAGCGGTTTAAATTTTTTCTATTGTTTGGGTCTGGCGGGCGTCATGATTGATGATGGATTTACATCGAGGGACACTTTTTTTATTTTTCCTTATGAAAAATGGTTCTACAAAGTATTGACTCAGGGGGGGGGGGGTTTCTGAATACAAATGCATGCCACACTTTTAAGATATTTATTTTGAAAACCATTTATCATTTTACTCCCACTTCACAATTATGTGCCACTTTATGCTGGTCTATCACATAAAATCCCAATAAAATCCATTTACGTTTTTGGTTCTAACATGACAAAATGTGGAAAATGTCAAGGGGTATGAATACTTTTTCAAGGTACTGCAAAGTCTGTGTTCACAAAAAGTCTCTCATACCAATATTTACAAATCCAAGGAAGTTTTATTGAAGTCAGTCTAGGCACAATAAACCAAAAAATGTAAAAGAGCACACCGATGAGCAACCGTTGAAGAAGCAATGGGGGTTATTTACTAAAAGAAAATCCACTTTGCACTACAAGTGCACTGCCAGCGTGCTTGAAAGTGCACTGAAAGTGCACTTGGAAGTGCAGTCACTGTAGATCTGAGGGGGACATGCAAGGAAAATAAAAAACAGCATTTTAGCTTGCACATGATTTTTTTAATTCAAGTCATTTTTTATTAATTTTCCAAGTTATACAATTTTCGTTATAAAATCAAGCAGTCATAAACAAATCATTAATACGTATATTGTCCCACATCGAGTTAGCTAAGAAAACAAGTGAAAATATCAACCCCTTGCTCTACCCCCCTTTTAACCTATCCCTCCCCCCACCCCCACAGTTGCTTTCCAAAAATATAAAAAATATCTTAACTTTAACACACCTTATTACCAACCATGTACATATTTCTAAATACCATTTCCCTTAGACCTATATTCATAGTTACTAATAGTCCTACCAGCACTAGAGTATTATATAATCCTACCCTGACACCACAAACCCCAGATCTTTGAAAATTTCTTATGATTCCCCCTTCTACCGTATATAGTCCTCTCTGTTCTGACCAGTGCATTCATTGTATTAACCCATTCTTCCGAGGTAGGGGGGGTTGCTGCCAGCCATGCTTTCGCAATCAGCTTCCTCGCCTGGTATAGCCCCCGCACTATTGCTATACCTATGTGATCCTCCCCCATGTTCTTACTAAATAGCCCCAGTACACACGCCTTAGCCTCGTATTCCACTCTTTTCCCAAGTCTTGCTTCTATAATACTTAGGATCTCAGTCCAGTACCTTGCTAATTTCGGACACCTCCACATCATGTGTACAAGGTCACCTGTCTCCAGGCATCTAGGGCACTTGTCATCTGGTCTTTTTCCAAATCTATACAGTTTCTTGGGGGTATAATAGGCTCTGTGTAACAATAGAAGGTGCGATGCCCGTTGCGACGGGGATAGGGATACCAGTGGGCCGAGCTCTAGTACTTTCTCCCACTGTTCATTACTCAGTTCCCCCACATCGGCCTCCCACCCCTCCCTTGCTCGCAAGAGTGGGGTCGAACTAGTTGCCCTTACCGTTAACTGGGCGTATATTCCTGATATCAGCCCTTTAAGACCGGATGCTCTCACCACCCTATTAAGCAGAGGTGCACTACACCATTCCAGTGCCACAATCCTGAATTGCTTCTCTAGCGCGTGTCTAACCTGGAGGTAAAAATAAAATGTTTCTTTGGGAATTCCGAATTCCTGTCTTAGGTCTGCGAAAGATTTTAATGAGTTGCCATCAAATATTTGCTTCAGACTATTTATGCCCGCCCTTTCCCAGATCCTATTTACTCCTATAGAGTTCAGTTCTTGTAACTGCCTATTCTGCCAGATAGGTGAAAATTCCGTGGGCCCCCCATAGCCCATTTCTATCTTCACTGACCGCCATACTTTTGTAACCAGCTTGTATGTTGGGAGTACACTTCCCAGTGTCCCGGCTTCCAATGCCCCCGACAGGGAGTTATGCGGGTTCCCTGACAGCATGATTTTCGCACAGGTATTCAGCTCTCCCCCACACTCACTTCCCCCCAGATGTTGCAGCTGGGCCGCCAAGAAGTATCTATATGGGTGGGGCACCGCCAGTCCCCCCTCCCTATTAGGGCGCTGCAGCGTCTGGAGACTAATCCTGGCCTGGCCCTTCTTCCAGATCAACTCGCGAAAGAGGGAGTTTATTTTTATAAACCATTCCCTCCCAATCCAAACTGGTGAATTATGTAATATATACATTAGTTGTGGCATCCAGATCATCTTGATCAAATTTACGCGCCCTGCCATAGATAGAGGGAGTCGACACCAAATCTCCTTTTTCCTTTTAAACTTTTCTAGCAACGGGACTAAATTGTCTATAATATACTGCATTGGGGTATTAGTTATTACTATACCCAAATATTTGAAGTTCTCCACCACCCTAAGATGAGGTATATTCTGCGGAAAGGAACCCGTAGTCGAGTCAAGCGGGAGAATTGTGGATTTCTCCCAGTTGACTGATAGTCCTGAGATCATTCCAAACCCCTCCACCAACTGCATTGCCCTAACTAATGACGGCCCCATATCCCCCAAAAACAATAGCACGTCATCGGCATAGAGTGCAATTCTTTCCTCACCGTCATCTCTTTTGTAACCCTGTAGGCCTGGGGACTTTCTTATTACCTCTGCGAACGGTTCCATTGCCAGGGCGAACAACAGGGGCGACAAAGGACACCCCTGTCTAGTCCCCCTCTCAAGGGAGATCCGCTCTGAGTATGAGTTATTTATTTTTAATCTAGCATTGGGGTGATGATATAATATCTTAAGCCACTTTATAAACCGGGGACCAAACCCGAATTTTCCCAGTACCCACCATATATAATCCCACTCCAGGGAGTCGAATGCCCTGGCGATATCCAGGGACAAGACAACCCTGGAGCCTGCGTTTTTTACCGGCGTCTGGACATTCAGAAAGGTTCTTCTTATATTTTTACTAGTAGACCTGTTCTGAATAAACCCAGACTGGTCTGGGTGTACCAGAGCAGGTATGCACTTATTAAGCCTGGTAGCCAAGACCTTTGCCAGGATCTTGGCATCCGTGCCCAACAACGAGATCGGTCTATATGATGACGTATCCAGCCGGTTTTTCCCCTCCTTCTGGATCAGTACTATAATAGCCTCATACATTGATGATGGTAAAGTCTCAGCCACAGCTGACCAGTTATATACCTTCAGAAGTTCTGGGGACAAAACCTCCCCAAATTGTTTGTACACCTCAACTGGTAATCCATCAGGGCCCGGGGACTTTTGGCTCTGCATATTCTTTATTGCTTGCTCTATTTCTTCCAGTGTTATTGGAGCTTCCAGACTATTCATGTCTGTGTCCGAGAGCACCGGCAAGACAGTTCCTCCCAAGAATTCCTCCATCTCTTCTTGTGCAGGAGAGTGGCATTTCTTATATAGATCACTATAGAACTCTACAAATGTATCCGAAATTATCTCCGGGTCTGATGAGATGTCCCCTTTCTTTGTTTTAATCATAGGAATTGTTGAAGAGGGAGAGTTGGTTTTGGCCAGCATGGCCAGCGTCCGACCAACTCTTTCCCCCTCATCAAAAGTCCTTTGCCTCTGAAAGATCTTCCTATTCTCTGCTCTTTTAATTTCTTCATTTTTATATTCTTGCTGCTTCAGTACCCATTGGTTTCGATTTTCCATAGTTGGATCTGATACATACTTTCTTTCTGATTCCCGAACCTCTTCCCTAATACTCTCTTCCCTTGCTCTTGTTTGCTTCTTTAACTTGGAAATCTGTTGAATCAACAGCCCTCTGAGAAACGCTTTCAAAGAGTCCCACATCACACCCCCCGATGCAGTACCTGTATTAAAATCGATAAATTCTTTCAGTCTTGCATTAATTTCGTCCCTGTTCCCTATCAGTCCCAACCATGTTGGATTTAGTGACCACATTCTCGGGCCCCCGTTATCCCGCATGGTTATTGTCAATATCAATGGCGAATGGTCGGACACTCCCCTTGGGCGATATTCGATCTTTTGAATTAGGGGTTGGATTTCATTATTACCTATAGCCATATCAATACGGGAAAGCGTTCGGTAAGACCCTGAGAAGCAAGAGTATTGCTGACTGGTAGGATTACGAACCCTCCAAATATCACACCACCCCACCTCCTCAAGGAACTGTGCCAGCCTTCCCTCTGATCCTCTATTTCGACTGACCCCTGGCGGGAATCTGTCGATCCTACTATCAAGAACTGCGTTGAAATCCCCAACTATCACCACTGGGACCTCTCTCTTATCCTCCAGGAACCCCAATAGCAAGAGCAGGACCTCCATTTTAAAAGGTGGGGGGATGTACACATTTACTATAACAAAAGGCCTTCCCTCAATCAAACAATACAGAAAAATAAAACATCCTAATTTATCAATACTGATATCCCTGCAGGAGAACACCAGACCCTTCCTAATCAAAATACTCACTCCCCTTGAATAAGAGGAGTGCACAGAGTGATATTGTAATTGAAATTTTTTATTTCTAATTAATAACTTAGTCTCGTCAGTCAGATGTGTTTCCTGCAGGCATATCACCTCAGTGGCACATGATTCTAGCTCCTGGAACACAGTGGCTTTTTTCATAGGATCGCTCATACCTCTAATGTTCCAAGAACTAATTCCAAATGATCTAGGTTTCATTCAAAATATACTTCCACATAGAGCTATGCCATTTATGCAAGTACTTGGATAGGTCCATCCTTCTACTGATAGGTCGATGCTTCAAGGGTATACAGTTATGCTGTTTTAACCTGGCACTTTTTTGAAAAGAATTACAAGGAAGAAGTCTCCAACATCTAGACTGATCATACCAATTCACCACATGTGCCCTTTTTCCCCCTAACCTATTAACCTTCTGTTTCAAATCAGTAATACGCCTTCTTGCCACACTCAGTGCTATTATTATGGGAAGAGAACCAGGTGGGTCCAGAGGAATATTACCCCCGTACCCCCCGCCCCTTCCATACCGAGATGAATTTCTCATTGTGTTCAATCTCAAAAAATTCAAATAATTATAAACAAGTATTTTTATCCACGTGCTATATATTTTAAGTCTATTTAAAACAACTGTGTTATCCCCTATTTTAAATAATCCCTTTTGCCCCCTCCCTTGCCTTACTCGGCGTGCCCTGGGAGCCTTCCTTGTGACCACTCTCTTCCCCTCATCCCACCATCCTCCCCCCTCCTCCCCCCTCCCCCCCCCCAATGGATCTGCTGACCCAAAAATTACAATAACACCTATCATCAATCTAAACCATACTCTCATCCCACACATAATCCACCCAACCCTCCCTCTCCCGACCCTGCTGCAAAAAAAAAAAAAAAAAAAAAAAAAAAAAAAAACACCATCAGTCATCTGTATGCGACTTCAGCTTTATAAGTTCCTTTTGTTCTCTTCAAACCAGTCCGTGACACCTTTGACAGTTTCAAAAAAACGAATAGTTCCTAGGGCCTCTATGCGCAGCCGTGCTGGATACAGTAACGCATATGAAATGTTATGGTTCCGTAATGTACGCTTAATATCCAGGAAACCTGCTCTTCTTCTTTGTAGGTCTGGGGAATAATCTGGGTATATCGCTATTCTAGCACCATTGAAAAAAATATCTCCTTTCTCTCTAGACCTTTGCATCAGATTCAGCTTATCTTTATAACAAAAAAATCTCAAAATCATTGGTCTCGGGCGGTCTCCTGAGTATGCTGATCTAGACGGCACTCTGTGGGCACGCTCAATAGAGAAAAACTGTGAGAACGCCTCAGCCCCAAACACCTCTTTAAGCCACTTTTCCATAAATTCTTCAGGGCAGGAACCCTCACTTTTCTCAGGAAGGCCCATCACTCTTACGTTTTGTCTTCGGGACCTATTCTCCCATTCATCCATTTTAAGGCTGTTGGCGTCTAGCTGTGCTTGCATTTTTTTGAACTCAAGTCGCATTGGGGTTACGGCGTCTTCTATTTGGCTAACCCTTTCTTCCACCGTTTTAACTCTCTCGACTGTTTTCTGGAGCTCTTGTTTAATGCTGCCAAACTCCTTGCTCAAAGCTTTCAGCTCCTCCCACATCCCGCTTATCGAGCTTCTGCATGCGTTTATGGCGCATAATACCTCTTTTAAGGTGGGTTCTTGGTCACAGACTGCTTCTACAGTGGGGCTACCATCCCCTGCTCTTCCGGGCTGCTCCCTCTCCGGGCTTTTTTTGTTTGTTGCTCTTGTGCTGGCTGACTGGCTATCCGGCCCTTTCCCCAGACTCCTTCTATCCCCTAGGCCCCCCGCTGAAGATTTTCCCGCGGTCAGTTGATTATTTTTGGCTGGGGATAGCGTAGCGCTGTGTGCAAATTTTTCCAGCTTCGCAGCAGCTGATAATGCAGATGCGTTTTGAGACCCCTTTTCCTTTTCTTTGGCAGCCCGGGTGGTTTGAACAGGCATGCTTTCTAGGGGCTGCTGTAGCTGTTCTTCCCCCTTCCTCTTGGTCATAGCCAGCTAAAATAGTTTAAGCACCCTGTAACCCACCAGATTAACAAATTCGCCAATCAGTCCTTCCTCACTTTGGCAGACCGGTATTTGTGTAACAAAGGACAGATCCCAAGCCCCCCACTCTACTATACAGTCTCTGTAATATGTGTTTATAAACTCAAAGTCTTTACCTCTCTTCCTTTGGCATTTGGGGGGTCTGTAAGGCCTCAGCAGTGCTTCACCAGGGCTTTTTGTCACAGCCTTCCGCAATGTCAGTAGTATATCCCCAGTCAGCCAAACACAGCCAGTCACAGCCACAGATACGGCGTCGGCGTTCGTTCCTAGCTCTCTGCACCGCTCAGCTGATCTTCTCGGCCTCCTCACTTACGCCCAGTCAGCATAACGAGCCTCCCGCAGCTACAGCGTGGCGTTGCTAAGCAACCCAGCGACGCCACCAGCACAGATCCCGAGCTCCGCTTAACTCGGCCGTACAACAGGAGGATAAAGCAATTAACTTCAGCCTTCTTGTAACCTTCTTTCTAGGCACTTGTCTCCCCGGTCAGTCAGCCTGCCGTCCCTCAATATTCCAACAAGGAAAGCCTCTATAAGTCAATAGGCAGGACTCTGGAGCTCGCTGGGTTTTCACACAGGCAATCCCATTCAGGCAGACACGCTAGTGCAGCATCAGGGCCGGGAGAGAGCACTCACTCACTGCTCACACCTGCATCCGGTCACGCCCCCTCTATCTGAGTTGATCTCCTGGTGTATGTCTTCAACTCATTATGTGGCTGACCAGCTTGCACATGATTGGATGCTAAAATCAGCAGAGCTTCCCCTCATTTCAGATCTTCCCTTTAGATCTACAGCGACTGCACTTCCAAGTGCACTTTCATTGCACTTTCAAGTGCACTTGCAGTGCACTTGTAGTGCAGAGTGGATTTGCCTTTAGTAAATCAACCCCATTATCTTCACCATGATGTTCCTCTTACTGACAAATTAGGTTTACCAACTTGAAGGCGGGAGCTCAGAAAGATGAGGATCAGGCCAAGGTTTGAGTCCCCCTTGCGGTTTAGCCAGAAAGTTAATGCTGTTATTCCATAATTAGTGTACTTGTTGGACTTGGAGAGGCTCGGTTTTGCTGAAAATGAGAGGATGAGTATGACACATGCATCCAGGGCCGGCGCTAGCATTAGGCAGGTCAGGCGGCTGCCTAGGGTGCCAGAGTAGGAGGGGCGGCAAAATCCAGATCCCCAGCCACTTAACTTGTAAAATACCTAAAGGGCCGGTGTTAGGGGGCCGTAAAACGTGCCTGTGAAGACATCCCCAGACGCTGTGCACAAACAATTCCAATTTCCACCTCTCCATCCCCCGTTCCATCAGCCTGCTTTTTTAGAGCTCTCCGGGACCACTCTTTGCCCAGCCTGCAATTCTGCCCTAGTGAGAAGAGGAAGGGAGAGAGCCAAGACACAGAGCAGCTGGCCAGAAGTGCTGCATGATACATGGAAGCGGCCCGAGAAGGAAGACCTGCATGTTAGGTCCGGGCTTGCTGCGATTTCCCTTCCCTCTTCCTGGACTGTCGGGGATCTGTGGTGGGGAGGACAGGTAGCATCACTGATCTCCTTGAGGTGAGGCCACCACCACCGTTGTCTCAGGTAGTGGGAGAACAGGCAAAACAAGTGCAATGTATGGTTTACAGAGGAAAACAGGTGTGCGGGGTTACAGAGGGGAACTGATTTGGGGGGTACAGAGGTGAATTGATTTTGGGGGTACAGAGGGGAACTGATTGGGGGGGCGGGTGCAGAGGGGAACTAATGTGTGTGTGTGTGTGTGTGTGTGTGGGGGGGGTACAGAGGGGAAATAATGTATGTGTGTGTGTGCAACAGATTTTGGAGGTTATTTGAGTTGTGGAGTTTCAAGTTCAGCTTTGCAAAAAAATAATAAATGCAGATATTTTTGCAAAAAAAGTGCATTTCTTATTTTTTTTTAGTAGGAGCCCGTAAAGCAATGACAGTGTATCTGTCTGCTCATACAGACAGGCAGTTGCATAGTTAGCCTGTCTGTATAGTTCCCTAGCCAGTCCGTATAGTACCCTAGCTGGTCTGTATAGTACCCTAGCTGGTCCATATAGTACCCTAGCCGGTCCATATAGTACCCTAGCCGGTCCGTATAGTATCCTAGTCTGTCCGTATAGTACCCTAGCCAGTCCATATAGTAACCTAGCCTGTGCGTATACTACCCTAGCCTCTGTGTATACAACCCTATACTGTCCCTATACTATCCTATACTATCCTAGCCCACCGTATTCATGGACAGGGCAAAGGGGGTGGAGTCAGGGGTAATCCAATAGGGGGGTGGAAAAATGAGGTTTCGTCTACGGTGTCAAAAATCCTTGCACCAGTCCTACATACATCTGGGAACCACAAGTTGTGTCAGGTACCTCTCAGGTGTAGGTCTTTTTAAATGCCTCTCGAGCCTTAGCAAATGAGTCCCTCCACGTCGCTAGTAAGGGAAGAGTCCCCAAAGTTTTGTGTTTAGATGCGGGGTGTATAGAAATAACTAGGATGTTATTGGAAATGTTGGATTTGGTGAAAACCCTTTCGCTGTACATCTGCATGTGTCCACGGCAGATGTGCAGTCTAATACCAATTAGTGGAAACAGGTGGTGCAGGTGATGTTAAGCAATGTTGGTCAAAGTTGGTATTGGTTACTTGTGTGGAACGTGGTCTTATGGTTGTTTGGGAGAGTGCTTCCAGCGGCACTTGTGTAGAGAAGGTTCTCATGGGAACTGCTGGAGAAATCAGAAATGATAGGAAATAATAACAGTGTTGATAACTGTAACAGGGAAGTATGTAAACCTGTGTTGAAAGTTGTCTCACAGTGTTCTTCTGGATTGCTTCCCACTGACATGGTTTATGAGAAGCCCTCCAGAGGACTGTTGGACAGGTCAGAGATATTGGTTAAAGTACCAATCAAAACACTAATGGTTAAGGAGACCTGTGTACAAAAATGTGTTGAAAAAGGTTGGTTGGTAGAACAGGCGCTTATGGAGTGTTGGACAACAGGGAGTGATGTGAAACTGTGGGAAGATCCTATAGGGGGTAATCTCTTAATGTAGGTGGTCGCTCCACAGACACTGTCCTAGCAAACAATGGTACAATAGTTCCATGTGATAGTGTCCATAATGAGTTGAATAATCCATTGTGGAATGTTACTATTGTTGATACAAAGAAGGATGTTGTATTAATCTCAGATGATTTGGTTGCCAAGGGTAACCACACAGGGGTTAGTGAACCTGAAAAACTGATGATGCTGGTTAAGGTAGAGTCAGGTAGTGAGAGAGGTTGGTCCCTGACAGGTAACTCATGTTACTCAGTAAAATGGTGATTTATGCCAGATCTTGTGGGAAGAAAGCACACTGGTGGCACAGGTGTGTGCTGGCTTCATGTGAGAGCCAAAGATAGAGCTCAGAGCCCCATCCCCTCAAGGAGGTCAGTGTGTGAAGAGAGCCATGAGAGGTGCTGCTGTGCACCATGGCGTCCAGGTCAGAACAGAGGAAGGCCAGAGTTCGAGAGACAGTCCATGAGGGACAAGAACAGCTACGAATCTGTAAGGAAGATGCAAAGCTGAGGTTCAGTGTCTGTGCATAAACATTCTTAGAAGACGGTTTTGTATCAACACTGAGTGGTACTGCAGATACGACACACTGGTAGTTAATGCCACGTCCTGATAATTTGAATAATTAAGAAGAATTTGTAACTAATGGACTTTATAGGCATAACAAAGATAGACATTTTTTTATAAAAATATTTCAATATTTATTACAAAAATAAAACTAAAAAGCACATACATAGACTTACATACATTCACAGATAATGCTTATGAGCATATTGACTATTGACTATGGAATGATCTGTATATGTACATATGAATAATAAGAAATTTCATTGTAGAATGGCAGCTTATTGTATTTTTTGTGCCACATCCAGTAATAAAGCTAAACAATGAAAAGAACCCCCTAATGCTGGACTTTTAAGGCACATAAAAGATTAAAAATATATTAATACAAATGTCATTTATTGAATTTCAATATTAAAAACACAACAATGGTGTAACAAAGATTGTTTGGAATGTGTAACAGACATTTTTTTTTTTTTTTTTTTTTTATAAATTTTTTATTTTCAATAATTTTTCAACAAATATAAATCATCATAACAAAAAGTATAAGGAAAAGTCATGACAATTTACATATAAACAATCAAAATAAAATTAGTGCAAACATTGTATAGAAGCATAGTGAGGATATCTGTATAGATAGAAATCAGCTTCTTCCCGAATTGGGACATATATTAAGAAAGAAATAATTCCACACAGTATCTATGCTTTTATCTCAATTACATATTCAAAAACACAAGGATGCTCAAGAGGACATGTAAGTTGGAATCAAAAGGAAGCAGAAATGGAAGGTACAGAAGAAAATTTTGAAAATTTCGAATCATCCCAAGATTTCCAAATTTTTTCAAATTGGGGAGTTTTACCTTCAATTTTTGCTGTTAAATGTTCCATTTTACGCATATCTGTAATAATAGAGAGAACATGGTGTAAAGTGGGAGCGTTGGTGGAGAGCCAAAGTCTAGGGATGGCTCTTTTTGCTGCCAAAAGTACAAAGGACCCTAATCTCTGTAGTGGTTTAGGAATACCCGGAAAAGGTAGACCTAACAGGAAATGTATGGGTTTTAATGGAATAGATGTGGCGAAAAGTGACTGTAATAGATTTTGTATCTCAATCCAATACGTACCCAGGACATGACAGTCCCAGAAAATGTGAAGGTGCGTACCTACGGACCGTCCACATCTCCAGCACAAACTAGAAAGAGATGCATTTTGGGCATGTAGCAACTCAGGAGTTTTGTACCAAAGAAATATTATCTTAATAGCGGTCTCCTTTTGTGCCACACATCTAGAAACTTTAAAAGCTGACTCCCAGATTTTACCCCAATCAATTAATGAAATTGATCTGTTTAGCATATTGGACCATTTTGTCATGTATCTATGTATGGAGTCATTTAGAGGGGGTGTTGTCTGGAGTATTTTATATATGGATGAGATTAAGTTTGGTTCGTATGGGCCATTTGTACACAATAATTCAAAGGCAGTGGGATTTTCTAAAGATAAGGAGGGAAAGCAGGATTGGAAAAAATGTTTAATTTGTAAGTAGAAGTACTCTGTAGATTTCGGTAGGGTGTGTTTTTCTTTAAGGACTGAGAAAGGTAAAAGCTTATGTGTTACTGGATGAACTAAATGTCGCAGCTGAAACATTCCCGCGTGTGTCCATGCAATTGTTCGCAGATATGATAATCCGTCCGGAATTTCTGGGTTAAAAAGGAAATTCTGGAGAGGGGAGCAGGGTAAGGAGAGGTGAAATTTGTCTCTACATCTTTTCCAGATTGATAGCGTAAAAAGCATCGGGGAGAGACACAGAGACCTTAGTTGGGGTATGAATTTCTTTGAGGAAGGCCATAATAGATAGCATGGATGTACTGGGGCAGTAATCCCCATTTCAATTTCGGCCCAGCTACTTGCAGCCTTCCTTGAGGTCCATGTTGTCAATACTCTAAGATGAGAAGCATAGTAATATTTAATAAAATATCCACCTTTAGCTCTAGGAGAGAGGACTACCGATTGAGCAATTCTATGGGATGCATTTTTCCAAACAAAGTTAAGGCACTTTCTCTGGAGATTTCTCAACTGCGACATAGGGACTGGGACCGGAAGTGTTTCAAAAAGGTACAGTAATTTGGGCAAAACCGACATTTTAAGAACGTTAATCCTACCTAGGAGGGAGATTGGGAGAGAAGACCAATGTTGTAGGAGTTTAGCAATTTCTGCGAACATAGGAGGGAAATTGGCTTGATAAAGAGAGTGGTATGAAGGGGTAAGATGAATTCCTAAATATTTTAGTGAAGTCTGGCACCATCTGTATTTAAATCTGTTTTGTAAGGAGCTGAGTATATCTGAGGGTATATTGATGGGGAGAGCTTCTGTTTTAGTCTGATTAATACAGAATCCTGATAAGGATCCGAATGTGGATAGGGTTTCGTGTAAGAAGGGTAATGAAATCTCGGGGTGTGTGATGGTGAGCAGAATGTCGTCTGCGAAAAGAGAGAGTTTATAGTCCTGATGTCGTAGTGGGATTCCTCTAATATTAGGATGGGATCTAATAGCTGCTGCTAAAGGTTCTAGACTTAATATAAATAATAGGGGCGACAGAGGGCAGCCTTGTCTCGTACCATTACTGAGAGTAAATCGTTGCGAAATATAGGAGGACAGCTGGACTTGAGTTGTAGGGAGGGAGTATAAGGTATGTAGGGCTCTTATAAAGGGGCCTGAGAATCCAAATCGGGATAGGACTGCGAACATGAAGGGCCAACTTAAACGGTCGAAAGCTTTTTGAGCATCTAAGCTCAAGACTAAGGCGGGACGTTTAGTTCTGTTTATTAGGTCTATCAGGTCTATGGTTCTTCTTGTATTATCTCCAGCATGTCTCGAGGGTACAAATCCTACCTGGTCTCTGTGAATCAGGAGCGTTAAAAGTGGGGATAGTCTATTGGCTAATATCTTAGTGAAAATCTTGTAATCTGAGTTTAATAAAGCAATTGGGCGGTAGTTGTCGGGTAGTGCAGGATCCTTCCCTGGTTTAGGGATTACCGTTATATTGGCATGTAAGAATTGTGAATGTGGGATGGATCCCTTAAAAAAGGAGGAGAATAGGGATTGTAGATAGGGGGTTAAAATATGTGTAAAGGTTTTATAATAGATGTAAGGGAGACCGTCAGGGCCCGGAGATTTGTGGGTTGGAAGATTTTTAATCACCTCTCCTATTTCCTCCCCAGTAATCGGAGAGTTAAGGGAGGATAGATGGTCAGCAGAGATCCTTGGTAGCGGGAGGGAATTTATAAATTTATCAAACTCTGATTGTGAGAAATGAGGATGTGAATCAGGACCTAAGCAGTTATAAAGCCGCTTATAAAAATCTCCAAAGACCTTTGACATAGCTTTCGGACAGTATGTGGGGGTGCCGTCAGATTGTATCAGGTGGTCGGGTATAGAAAGAAAGGGCCGTGGTTTTAATTTGTTCACTAGCATCCTATGTGGTTTATTTGCATAATCGTAAAATTTTTGCTTGGCCCACAACATGGATTTAGAAATTTGATTCGTATCGAAAGACTTAATCCGATCTCGGATTGAGATGACATTTCTCAGTTTTTCCACCGTGGGGGAGGCCAACAAAGTTCCTTCCGCTGTCTGCAGTTGGGTGATAAGATCCTTTTTGAGTTTTACAGAATCTTTCTTTAGGCGTGAGCCTATAGCTATGCATTCACCCCTAAAAAAGGCCTTATGAGCCTCCCACAGGGTGGAAATTTCCGGGACAGAACCATCATTAAGCTGGAAAAACTCAGTTAGTTTCTGCTGTAGTTGGGTTTGAGATAAAGGGTTTTTAAGCAAGGATTCATTGAGGCGCCAGTGGCAGGTTTTAGTAAAAGACTTTGTCAATAATACATTGAGTTCAATGGGTGCATGATCCGACCAGGTAATAGGATTTATTTCTGAAGATACTACATAGGGCAATAGAGGGCCTGTAACAAGGAAGTAATCTAGTCTAGAATAAGACTTGTGGGGGTGAGAATAAAATGTATAGTGTTTTTGGGTCGGGTGTTTTATCCTCCAAGAGTCAAATAGATTATGGGATCTAACTAGTTTGCGAAAGAATGTTGATAGTTTCTTAGAGGAAGATTGTGGGGTGGTTTGGAATAGAGTTTTCCTGTCCCTGGTCGGGGACATGCACACATTGAAGTCGCCTCCCATGATCATGAAAGGCTGGGAAAAGGGTTGTAGTTTCTCAAAAACTTTTTCAAGGAAACTGATTTGTCCTACATTTGGTGCATAAATGTTAATTAAGGAAAAAGAGGTAGATAAGTGACTACACTTCAGGAATATGAACCTACCGTGAGGATCTAGGTAGGAGGAGAGTATTTTTATTGGGCTTGTGCGTTTAATAAGAATTGCTACTCCCGCTTTTCCAGAGGGATCAGAGGCAGTATATGCTACGGGGAAGTGTCTAGAGGCAAACTTAAATGAGCCATTGGGCTTAAAATGGGTTTCCTGAACCAAAATCACCTCTGCTTTGGATGATTTAAATTCTTTTAAGGCCTGCCACCTTTTGCCTATAGAATTCAATCCTTTAACATTACAAGAGTAAACTTTGAGGGCCATATTTGGCTAAACCAGAGAGTGCTAATGTAATATAAAGACTGAGAGCATAGAGATGAGCATCCTTAAGAAAGAAAAACATTTGAAGACAAACATTGCTTACAATTGTTACATTGATGTAAGTACAACACTGAAAAAACATATATAGGTCAAAAAGAGAAAAAAAGAAAAAAGACCTGCATATGTAAACTCCAAAGGGAGTAAAAAAATTAGGAACTATATTGCATAAGAAGATGAAAAATGTTAAAAAAAAAAAAATAGAAAAAATAATTTTTGAAAAGCCTGAGAAAAAATTTCAGGCTGCCCAGGCATAAGCCTTGGGTCATGAGGGGGGGCATGTTAGCCTGCAGGGTTTGATAGAGGAGGGGGGGAGGTGGGGAGATCCTCGTCTCTGTTTTTTGTAAACAAAAAAAAAAAAAAAAAAAAAAAAAAAAAAGGGAAAACAAACAGACAGGAGGAGCATAGGTATTTGGCATGTAATTATGAACAGGTAGATAAATCTTAAGACAAGCTGGTGTATGTCAAAGAAGTGTAAAAAAAAAAAAAAAAAAAAAGGAAAAAGGGGGGGGAAACCCCCAAGAAGGCATCTAACAAAGACATCGGTGAGAGGTGTGACCTCTCAACAAAGTGACCCGACCACTGTGAGGTCACTAGGATAACCATGGTAAATATTATCTGGTCATGAAAAAATGGCCAGAAAAATTGAGAAAATAAAAAATAAAAAATAATAAGTCACATCAGGTTGGATGTCTGTGACGGTTGGCTCGTTGTGGGGTAGAGAAGTTCTTCTGGGATCTTCGTTGAACTGGGGTCCAAATTTTAGCTGGTGTGGTAAGTGGTTTGGGGTTCGGAGCTTGGGGTATAGAATCTTCCTCAGGCAGGGGGGGAAGACCTAGATTGCGGATAAAGGCTTCACTTTCGTAAAGGTCTCTTATGGAATGTTGAACACCATCTTTGGAAACGGTTAGGCGGAAGGGGAATCCCCAGCGGTATGGAACTTGATGGTTTTGTAGATGGGTAGTAACAGGACGGAAACTGCGCCTTTTGGCCAAAGTGATTGGGGAGAGATCGTTGAATATCTGGATTTTGTGTTGTTTATAGTCAATACGTGATTTGTTCCGCGTTGCAAGTGTGAGGGCTTCTTTGCTTTCGTAGAAGTGGAAGCGGACAATAATATCTCTGGGGTTGGCAGTAGGAGGAGGCTTTGGGGCCAGAGATCTATGCGCCCTGTCCATACGCCAGTCTATGTCCGGAATGTGTGGGGCTAAAGTGACGAATAGGCCTAAAAGGTAGGGACGTAGTTCCTTGTCGTTTACCGTCTCAGGGATTCCCCTAATCCTCAGATTCTGGCGTCTTTCACGGTTTTCCAGGTCTTCCTGTTGAAGTTGAAGTAGGGAGACTGTATGTTTCAGGTTGGAGTTGTCCTCTTCGAGAACATGTACATATTGGGTCAGTTCATCGAATTTGTTCTCCAATGTGTTGGTGCGTTCACCTAGTTGGTCAATTTCACCCCGTAACTCATGTGCTATTTTGCTCACTTCTTTAGCAATACTGCGGGTTAATTCGTGTAGTAATGAGTTCAACTTTGTGTCTAGGACAGCTACTGTTACTACATCCACGGGGTGATCGGGTGGAAGGGAGTGTTGGGAGTATTGAGACCTGTTATCATCTTGGGTCATGTCTTCCGGCCGAGTATGTGGGTCAGCAATGTCCGAGGATCTCGGTTGTTCACTGGGGGTCGGGGATCTTTGTTTATATAGGAATCGCTCCATGGTGTCAGGGGTCTGCGACTTTGGCGGTGGGATAAAACCTCTATATATTGCTTTCTGGAAGCCAATCTTCCCCATGCAGTGTTAGGAAGGGTCTGATGTCTTGTTATGATATCGCTCCTGCGATTAATAGGGGACTGTTAGCTTTGTAGGAGCATCTCTTAAAGAGACGGGGATCAAAGGACTCCTCTTACATGTCTGCTTCCCTGCACGCCGGTCTGGGGGTGGTCACATTAAGGATCAGGGAGTGCTGAGGTGGCAGCTATGAGATTAGCAGGTATATGAAAGAATTTGGTGTCTGCAAGCAATCTGTAGTTGGTTAAATTGCAGGGAATAGGTTGTGGGGGTACTTGGAGTACCAAGATGGCCGCCGACTTCCAGGACTAGGCCGAAGCCGCGGCCTATCCTGAAGGCTGAGGCCGGTCGGGGGGGGCCCTCCTCCGGGCCCGGACCGGGTCCCCCGGGTCTAAGGTACAGGGATTCTGAGGTTAGGTACAGCAGAGAAGAAGGCTCGGGCGACAGCCCTTGTACTCACAGAGTCCAGGATGGCCGGTGGAGAAGCCCAGGAGTGGCGGCAGGCCGCGGGGGGGTCCGGGATGGAAGGAGAGGATCCCGCTCGGCCCTCCCCCACGCTGTGGGTGTCTGTCTCCTCTCAGTGGTAGCTCGGATGTCCCGGTCGGGAGGATCCCAGGGAAGGATCCGTTCGTCCTCCGGTCTGCGGCGTAGGCGAGTGCCAGGCTCCGGACAGGCCGCAGGCCTCAATATGGCGGCGGTGGTTCACAGTCCAGGGCAGGCAGGAGGCCTAAAAAAGCTCAGGTTTGCCTGATTTGAGGCAAGATCCAGCCGGATCTGCAGCGGAGAGGGTTGGGGACGTTCCCAGCAATAGATGGGTTTTTTCCCAAGGGAAATAGAGCAGGGATGGCAATGGATGGGAGATGCCTGGACGGAGCTCAGCATACACACGTCCTCCCTGTATCACGTCCGGCCACGCCCCCCGTAACAGACATTTTTACATCAATGTATGTACACAATGGAAAATACTCTTGCACCCGACGCGTTTTCGGAGTATATGTACCTCCTTCCTCAAGGGTGGGTGTGAGCTAAAGACATTTCTATTCTAAAAAGATATATAGAAAAAAGCAAAAACAAATGTCAGCATTCAAGCATATATATGGGTGTAACAATTCTTAATGTGATCTCCATATTTCTTACACTTACGTTGTTATAGTTTACTGCTGGCTTAGCATTCCATATGGCTCTAATTAAAAACAACAGCAAAGACACGGTCTGTCTACCATATAGATTCTTGGTTCCAAAAGAAAGCAATGGTTTTCAGTTTGAATATTATTGGAAAATTATTTTGTATCCATACTCAGGTGAAGAATAAAAATGTATTCAGGCAGTATATATATTTTAATGATAGTAGGGGAGGGGGTAAATCCTCCCTTGGCCTTCCAAAGAAGGGAGGAGGCCAGTAGGAGGCGTAGTGATGGGTATTCTGAGGATACACTGAGGCCGAAAGGCAAATCCTGCAAAAAACATAATAGAAAAATTGTATAGTAAAGTATGATATTTGCTAAAAATTAAAAGCGCTAATGTTATTTATTTTGACAGAGGTGGTTTTGTGTGCAAGCGATAAATCATACCTTAAAGTTGTTTAGAAGCTCAGCGACTGATGTTGTTAGTATATAGGTGGTAGCTAGAATAGTAACAAATGAATAGATAATTTATTTAGTTAATTAATAAAAACTAGGTAAGAGAGCCTCAGCTATCTCCTAAAAATTGGGATTTTTAAGTGGACAAGATCATCTGTATAATAAGGTAAGCATAGACTCAGAACCTTGAATAAAACTACATTTTATTGAATAGAAAAACAAACATATACAAGTGTCATAAAATCATCAGTCCATTAGAGATACTTAGTACTAATTATTTTTAGTCCGAAAGTTGCCGGTAAAGATGCTTGGATATGCGATATGCCAACATGTTTCGCAGATTTCCTGCTTCTTCAAGGGCGTCGCTTACATCTATTGGTATCTCTAAATTATATAAACTCATATTAGGTACTGTTTTATAATTACATTATTCAGATGCAACTTACTTGAGCTAATAGGAGTGCTTACCCAGTATAAGTTATCAATGGTGCCAGACATATCCATTTATTGATGCACTTTTCCCCCCTTTGTATCCATACTAATACAAACCTATAGTATAATGCCTAGACAATGCTCCAGATGTCATTTCCATTCATATAGGTGCAGCTTGCAATGTTTAGTGGGGATGTGTCTGCTAGTGATATTGGAGCAGACACATCCTATTTTATAAACATATGGATATATATGTGTTTATTTATTTGATTTTGAAAATCAATTGTATATCTTTAGAAAGACACAATTTAGATTTATCCATCTGGCTGACTATTTCTCTCTTTTTTTAAATGATATAAAGGGGTTAAAATGATCAAAGGGGATACGATTTCATGGGATTAATATGGCCATTAAGGATCTATAGACACTAAAACCAATTGGTAAATTGTTTCTTCACACAGGATATATTTATTCACTAGGCTGGTTAGTACATGATCCGACATCCCACTCTCCAACCCTGTGCGCTCTGACTGCCCTAGGGTATTGATCGTGATTGGCTGTTGGCGGACTGAGCCTTCTGGTGTGAGTCGGGCTTTGCAGGCCCCATTTTTAGGCATTGATAACTTATACTGGGTAAGCACTCCTATTAGCTCAAGTAAGTTGCATCTGAATAATGTAATTATAAAACAGTACCTAATATGAGTTTATATAATTTAGAGATACCAATAGATGTAAGCGACGCCCTTGAAGAAGCAGGAAATCTGCGAAACATGTTGGCATATCGCATATCCAAGCATCTTTACCGGCAACTTTTGGACTAATAATAATTAGTACTAAGTATCTCTAATGGACTGATGATTTTATGACACTTGTATATGTGTGTTTTTGTATTCAATAAAATGTAGTTTTATTCAAGGTTCTGAGTCTGTGCTTACCTTATTATACAGATGATCTTGTCCACTTAAAAATCCCAATTTTTAGGAGATAGTTGAGGCTCTCTTCCCTAGTTTTTACTTTCGATTAATTAGTAGGGATTGTGGACTTCCATCTGTATCTGAAAATAGTCCAACATTATCACTATTTAATTAGTTAATTAATAGTTTTAAATATTATGTAGAGGCATCACAGATGCACTGTTATAATTATAATATTGCTATCACCTTTAAACAAGGTAAATTTATTTGTTAAAAATGTATTTCTAAATACTAAGAAGTGGAAAGAACGCTGAGCCTTGGTGAAAAAGTTATAATGGTATTGTCAATTAATTTGAGTTTCCTAAATAAGATAGCGGCATTCTTTGGATTTAAACAAAGTTTTTGTATTGGCATTAAAAGTTGTAAGCAGCACACAAGTGAGGCAGTACCCTGCTTCCCCGAAAATAAGACCTAGCGTGATTGTCGGTGATGGCTGCAATAGAAGCCCTACCCCCCAAATAAGCCCTAGTTAAAGTCCTTTTAGGTCTTATTTTCAGGGTAGGGCTTATTTTCAGGGAAACAGGGTAGGGCTTATTTGGGGGGTAGGGCTTATATAGCAGCCAAGACCGACAATCACGCTAGGTCTTATTTTCGGGGAAACAGGGTAGTGGTCAAAATAGAAAGAGATTTCTTACCTATATGTTCCAAGGATAAACAAGTTTCTGACAGCACAGACCGGTGTCATACAGCAGAGTGCGGTAGACATCCGGCATGTTCACACAGTGCAAGTATAAAAACCCTCTCCCTACCAATCAGCTGTCGCTACTAATTGTGAACAGCTGATGGTATGGGAGGGAGAGGAGGCAGGGATTCGCCAGGTATGGCCCCCCGGGCTGAGTGCGCGCCACCCCGTCCAAGGCACGCATGCGCAGGCACTCACGCATGTCGGAGTGGGGCCACGCCCACTCCACCCGCCGACACAGCAGGCTTCCCCAGCAGACTGCGCATGTCCGCTGGGGTCGCAATATGGGGAACAGTCACAGCTGGAAAATAACATGAAGCCGCCACGGGTTACATAGCCCGGGTGGCTTTGTGTGCCGGGAAAATCTCAGATTTGTTTGTGGAGATCATAATGATGTTCAATGGGTGAAATTTGTATCCCATATATGGGTTTGATGGCAAGGATAAGTCCGTGGTTACACATAACCATAATGTAAAACCTTTCAGAAACAAGAAAAAAATGGTAACAGGTGTTAATTCATTTGACAGGGTTACATAACATTTCAGGTTGCATAGATTAGAGTACAACAAACAATACAGGTGTAAATATACATCAATAATTAGATGTTAATACTTATTGAATGACATAGGTAAATTGTACAGTAGATTTAGTCATAAACAGTGACGTATATTTTTTGGCAGGATCAACATGGGTGGAAAGCAATTAAACATGGTGTCAAACAAAAGAAACATAGATCTGCTTCATATGGCTAGTTGATACTGATTATTGACTGGTGTGACCAGATTTATATGAAATGTTTTGTCGCATCAAGTGACATATTTTGGCAGGATCAACACAAAATACCTCATTCAAACAAACCGTACGTGTTTCCATGCTGGCAAATTTTATTGTTCCCTTCCTCCCAAGGAAAAACCCTTGAGGAAGAGTTTAAACCAATTGCTTCATTTAAACCGGGGGGCTGGGTAGCTTTTAATCTGTGGATCCATTGTGATTCCATTTGCAATGAGATCTTATTCCAGTCCCCTCCTCTGGGACTTGGATGTATACGGTCCAAAATTAGGAACCTTATTTTCGGAAACTTTCCATTATGAACTAGTGTGGTATGTCGACCAAGAGGAAGATCAGGGTCGCAAGTTTGCATGCTGGTTATATGTCTATGTGCCCTTCTACAAAATTCCAATTTCGTTTTGCCAACATAGAAACACATACAGTTACATAAAAGCATATAAATTACCCCCAAGGTTTTACAATTAGCAAAATGATTTGGGTGAAAGGTTTGGCTATTAGGGAGGATAGGATTTTTCTGTGTGAGCATGAATTTGCAATAATTACATGCCCCACATTTAAAGGTTCCTTTATATTTTCAATGGGATTTGTTCGTCTCTCCTTTATATTCACTGTTGACAATCCTATCCCTAAGAGATGTGGCTTGTTTAAAGGTAAATAATGGCCTAGGTGGGACAAACTGGATCACATTGAAGCATGTGCCAATATTTATCTATAATAGTTCTGATTTGCTTGTGCTGGTTGCTATATTTGGTGATGATCCTAATAGCATTGGTATCATTTTTGGACTTTTGAGAGTATAGCAGATCGTTCCTTGATTGTAAGGAGGGTTGTTTAAAAGATCACTTTAACGAGGTATGAGAGTAGCCTCGTAACAACAGTATTTTCCGTAATTTGTTTGCTTCTATTTTGTAGATGGTATCATTTGAACAATTCCATCTTACCCTAAGGTACTGGCTATAAGGAATAGAGTCCATAAGGGGTTTGGGGTGGAAACTGGTAGCGTGCAAAATAGCATTGCTCGATGTAGGTTTCCTATAGAGCCTACTCAAAATGGCCCCCCCTCTCCTCTATAGGCTTCTACATCCAGAAATGTGACACAAGATTTATCATAGGACATAGTAAAACTCGGATTGAAGTTATTCCTGTTCATCCTTAGAAGACATTGTTGGAGTAAGTCTGGTGGTCCGTCCCAGACGATGAATATGTCATCGATGTACCAGTACCAACCAAGAATGTGCTCCATGTACATCGATCAGGATTCATCGCCTAGGATGCCCCATCCCCTCAAGGAGGTCAGTGTGTGAAGAGAGCCATGAGAGGTGCTGCTGTGCACCATGGCGTCCAGGTCAGGACAGAGGAAGGCCAGAGTCTGAGAGACAGTCCACGAGGGACAAGAACAGCTAGGAATCTGTAAGGAAGATGCAAAGCTGAGGTTCAGTGTCTGTGCATAAACATTCTTAGAAGATGGTTTTGTATCAACACTGAGTGGTACTGCGGATACGACACACTGGTAGTTAATGCCACGTCCCGATAATTTGAATAATTAAGAAGAATTTGTAACTAATGGACTTTATAGGCATAACAAAGATAGACTTTTTTTTTTAAATATTTCAATATTTATTACAAAAATAAAACTAAAAAGCACATACATAGACTTACATACATTCACAGATAATGCTTATGAACATATTGACTACACCAGCTACATGTGTTCAAATTAATAAAAATAATAAAGATAGAAATATCGGAAAATCGAGCAATTTACTCTTATCAATAATAGCAAGGAGACGGTGTATCATATAAAGCTCAGATCAGCTTGCTCTACATGTTACGCGTTCAATAATGGTTCATCAGGAGCTTTTGATGTATTCTATGAACAAAAGAATATGTATAGGTTCATGACATTTTATATATAAAAACCATACATTAATACATAAAAGTATATAAAAAACTGTTGCGCCCATGACATTGACCGTTGGGACCATGTCCCCAGCCCAAGCCATAACCCCTAGTGATGTATACAATATAGCCCAAAGATTGGAAACAGAGAACAGAGATACAAAAAGAAATTGGCATAAGGTGTGGGAAGACTATGGGGACGGATGTGACATTTGAAATTTTTTAAGTAGAAGGGCAGAGAAAGGTGAGCTTATCACTTTGAGGTTGAGGTTTAAAACTCAATTTCTACTTATGTTTTCCAATACGCAGATGAAGTAAAATAAGGTGAGCGGGGAATTAGTGGATGGTCAGATAGAAGACAGATCTCCAAGTTAGTTTTGAAATGATCTGTATATTATTATTATTATTATTCAGGATTTATATAGCGCCAACAGTTTACGCAGCGCTTTACAATATAAAAGGGAGACAATACAGTTATAATACAATACAATACAATAGGTTTAAGAGGGCCCTGCTCAGAAGAGCTTACAATCTAATAGGGTGGGGCAGGTGGTACAAAAGGTTGTAACTGTGGGGAATGAGCTGGTGGAAGTGGTAGGAGATTAGTTGCAGACGTGATAGGCTTTCCTGAAGAGATGAGTTTTCAGGGATTGCCTGAAGGTAGCAAGAGTAGGGGATAGCCGGATAGATGGAGGATATGTATATGTACATATGAATAATAAGGGGTCAGTATTGTATATTTGATCTTAATTTAAATTTAGAATTTGTGCTCTACAACATGTGCATACATATTGTGCCTATAATCCCACCTAGAAAAATCTGTATTGTACTGGACACAATGAAGTAATTGATAAATATAAACAACAGCATCCAAGACATCCATATATAGGCTGAATCAGTCTGAGTCAGTCTGATAACCTCCCACTATAGAAGCTAGCAGTCCAGAAATTCCTAAAAGGTATCCGTTTCAGAGGATATGAAAAGAAAGAGAGAAAACCCTCTTATCAATATACACAGTCTTAGAAACTGCTCTGACCAATGCGCTTCAAGTGGTAAGGAGATGATAAGGTAAATAAAGACACTTGCCTTGAGGATTGATCTTGTACCCGCTCATATGACAGCTAGGGATGAGCCGAACACACCCCTGTTCGGTTCGCACCAGAACTTGCGAACAGGCAAAAAATTTGCTTGAACACGCGAACACCGTTAAAGTCTATGGGACACGAACATGAATAATCAAAAGTGCTAATTTTAAAGTCTTATATGCATGGTATTGTCATAAAAAGTGTTTGGGGACCTGGGTCCTGCCCCAGGGGACAAGGATCAATGCAAAAAAAGTTTTAAAAACGGCCGTTTTTTTTCGGGAGCAGTGATTTTAATAATGCTTAAAGTGAAACAATAAAAGTGTAATATCCCTTTAAATTTCGTACCTGGGGGGTGTCTATAGTATGCCTGTAAAGGGGCGCATGTTTCCCGTGTTTAGAACAGTCTGACAGCAAAATGACATTTCAAAGGAAAAAAAGTAATTTAAAACTACTCGCGGCTATAATGAATTGCCGGTCCGACAATACACATAAAAGTTCATTGATAAAAACGGCATGGGAATTCCCCACAGGGGAACCCCGAACCAAAATTTAAAAAAAAAATGGCGTGGGGTCCCCCTCAAGTCTCCGGTGCAGTTGCAGAGCTAAGCATCATTAAGAGACAAGATTGCCCTCCTCGCGAAGCTAAAAGCGCCGTTGACAGCCGATTGGCTGTAATAAAACGGCGCCTTGCAGCCACATAGTGTACCGCATCACCATACTATATTGAGCAAGATAGAAATTAAGGATTATACAGTTAGTAACTAAAAAAAGAATAGATATAAAAGAGGAAGAAAGGGCATTGTGGCAGCCACCTCGCAGAGGGCAACATTACAGCAACATACTGTACATAGTGATTATGTTCCTAAAAACACAATTCTATTAAAATTATAATTACCACCTAAAATAGGTTAATTTCTAACTATCCAGTCAGATCAAATCTACACTAGTTTGAGTCCTAAAATTACCATAGTTACAGAAAAAGGAAAAAACAAGGGGGAAAAAGAGAGGGGGGGATCTGTTGTAAATAGAGGGCTCAGTTGTACAGATATTCTAGCAAGGCCAGCAAATGAGGGTATTGCAATATTCTTAGCCTATAAGATGTCACTATAGAAACGATCTGTATGATTGTGTCTCATTGATACCCGGGGCATGGACAGCATTCAATCGTTCGATCCATAATGCTTCTTTTTGTAGGATCACCTTGTCCCAATTACCTCCACGTGGATCTTTTGGAATTACCACTAGGGCAAAAAATGAGACACAAGTGGCATCAAATCCATGATACAGATCGAGGTGTCTGCTGACCGGAGTCAACATTTTTCCACTAGTTGAGACGTGATCTTTAATTTGTTGCCAAAAGCAACGAGCTGTCTTGCCGACATAAAATGCCCCACACTCACAAGACATTAGATATACAACCCCCTGTGTGTTGCAATCTGCTTTGAATTTAGGAAAAAATAGTTCCCCATTGGGAAGTGTAAACGCAGTGTCCTCACATAACCAAGGGCAGAAATTGCAATTGCCACATCTGTGTGTGCTACCACTTCTAGCCCCAGGATTGGGCGCTGAGGAGTAGTGGCTCGAAACAAGTCTGTCACATAGGGAGCTTGCCCATCTAAATGTAATTTCAGGTCTGGTGCCTACATGTTTTTTAACAATTGGGGGCCTTGTTATAGGCTTTCCGCAAAAACGATTTGCTGTAGCCTCTAGCTAATAAACGTGCGTGAAGTAATTTGGCCTCAGCCAAGAAATATGCTATGTGAGTACAGTTATGGTGTAACCTTATATACTGTGCATAAGGAATACTGTGGACTAGGGCTGCAGGATGAGCACTTGCTGCATGCAGCAAAGTGTTCCCACAGTTTCTTTGCAGTAAAGACTAGTAGCCAAACAGTTGTCCTCATCTTTGTAGATTGAGAGATCTAGAAATGTAATTCTCTCCATACTCGAATTCAAAGTGAATCTCAAATGGAAGGAGTTTTGATTTAATGTCTCAACGAAACCCGTTAACATGGCAGGTGTGCCCGTCCAAATCAAGAAAATATCATCTATGTAGCACATCCAGTACATCACTTGGTCAGTGTACATAAACAGTTCCTCATCTGAAAAAATATGTCGTTTCCACCCCCCCAGGTACAGGTTGGCATATGCCGGTGCGCAACATGTGCCCATGGCAACTCCCTGTACCTGGAGGTAGTGGGAACCTTTGAAACCATACCAGTTATGAGTGAGGACAAACTGTAGAAGAGTCAAGATAAACTCATTGTAATTCCATTTTGTATGAGGCTCTTCATAGAGAAAGGTGCGAACCGTTCCGACGCCCTGCTCGTGAGGGATGCTCGAGTATAAAGACTCTACATCCAATGTCACGAGCAGGGTGTCAGGAGGGACCACCATTCCTTCAATCTTTTTCAACAAATAAAGTGTATCCCTAGTATAATAAGATAGACTCATAACATGAGGCATCAGTACTGAGTCGATCAATCTACTAACATTTTCAGTCAAGGAACCGATTCCCAATATAATCGGTCTGCCTGGGGGAGATGCACAGTTCTTGTGCACCTTGGGTAATGAGTAAAACATTACTTCCCTAGGATGTTTATTATTGAGGTAATCATAGGTTTCTTGATCAATGAGGCCTTTCTGATAGCCCGCATTGATAATAGCTAAGTATTGGGTTTTAAAAGTTGGAATTTGCAAGGGTGAAATTTGTACCAGTCCTTGTTAGACAGTATATTATAACATATTCGTTTCATAGTTTAGTTTTATTAGGACAACATTGCCCCCTTTGTCTGATGCCTTAATGACCAGATCTGGATGCTTGTTCAATTTAGAAATGGCCTTTTTTTGGGCGAATGTGAGGTTACTATGATAGGGACTGACCTGCATCCATTTGATATCACTAACTAACGATAAGAAAGAAAAAGAGAGCGCACCGGCCTAGTGCATTATCCTTGGGAAAATTATTTATTAAAAACAAGATTAAAATCTAAATAATTTTCCCAAGGATAATGCACTAGGCTGGTGCGCTCTCTTTTTCTTTCTTATCGTTTACTACTAGGATAATCCCATCCTGGAGAGCAGCAAGGCCGAAATTCACTGTCCTTTTTGAACCTTTGAGATCATCTAGCTTACACACCTGTGCGCAAGAGTATTTTCTTCGATATCACTAACTACCCTCACCAAAAATGCCCAAATATGGGAGTTGGTGGATAGATCGGGGAATTTTTGGGACTTAGGCTTGAATTTCTTTTTAGAGTAGTGAGATCAATGCCTGTTCTAGATACTGTTCTGTCTCAAGGAGCAGATAGCTAAACCTTCTTATCCCAATAACTGTAGATACCATATTTCTTTCAGTTTTATTAGAACAAGCCAGGTGAAACTACAAAATAGCAGAAACAGACCTCAATAAGTATAATATTGCATACAATACAGCATACATTTAATAAAAAACGATATACAATACAAGATGGGATAGTAAAAACTTACTTTTTAAGTTCTCTAAGGGGTGATGGCGATTGATAGAGAAATACATGTGTTGTTTCTTGAATGTCTTCTCACAAAATGGTGGCTGTTTCACTTCCTGCTAAGATTCTACCCAGAATTCCCTGCTTGCTGACAGCTTCCTTATTTACACATGCAATAAACAATTATGAACAGAACTGCAGCAATACCAAAAAGGAATGCTAGATGGAGTCTGCACACCACATAAGATTGTCTTAAGTAAATTACATATTTTGCATGTAAATTTAACAACACAGGTAAAAATAACCAGTATAAAACATCAGCAAGACATCTGGTGGACAGAACAGATACTACTGTTGATACAGACGATTCCTGTGATGTAACCTGCGTGCTAGTAGCTGTAGGCTCTAGGGTCTCATTGTTTTCTTCTAGTAACAGCATCAAGTCAGGGAGGGCTTGAAAGTCCGCCATCGTGTAGTGCTTGATGCTCTCTGAAAGTTCACGTTCTTGTCTAGCTCTAATGCTGTCGTGATCGAACATATATCTATATGTCAGACCACGAGCAAACATATATATATCCTTGATCAATTCATATTTGTCCAAGTTGGTAGATGGAAAAAAACTCAACCCAAGTTTTAAGACCTCTAGCTCGCAGTCTGAAAACCAGTAAGGTGTAAGGTTCACTATATCAGGTTCTAGGTTGGAAGTGGACGAAGCCCCGCCAACTGAAAACCCGAATGCAGCGAACTCTGGTGTGCCAAATGGGGGTCCAGTGTACTTTGTTTGGTAAACATCTGTATAGGGGTAGATGGAATAGAATGGGAAGGTGGTCCTAAATTAGTCAAAGGTAAAGAAGTAGACGCCACAGCAGTGGAGGATGATGATGAAGATATTGCTGGTAGTGTGTTAGATGACATAAAAACTGATGTTAAGGATGTTCTGGGGGTCTGAGGTTGTATATTCAAGATTTGGGCAGCCTGATGGGCTACCCCTCCCATAAATTTTGTCAGTGAACTAGACCCACCACCACTATTGGAGGAGTTCCCCATTGTTAGGGTGTGAATTCTGGGGTTGCTATTGCCACTAGAGAGACGTTTAGAATAGGGTGTATAGTGCCCACCACCATGACCCCGCTTACGTGATCCTGGATTGATATTGTTGTGTACAGATGCTCCTCGTCTGTTAGATGACTGTGAAGGAAGAACAGAAATAGATGAATCAGACTCAGTATCATCCTCAGTGAGCCCAAAATCATTCCCCACATATTGAAACTTTTTGTTGTTTTTTTGGTCCCCGTCCTTGATGGGTGTTTTGCCACCGATATGCAAAATGTCCATAAAGGCCACCCTATCTTTAGACATTTTGTTCTGCTTTTTGCAGATGATATCTTTAGTTATCTTGGTAATATAGTCCTTGACCTCTTGCCAATGTTTAGTAAATTGGGCATGGTCTTTAATCGAGTCATTAGTAGACTGTAGCATTAATATGCCTTGGTCAAGGCTATTGAGCTCCGATTGGTATTGTATGATAAGTAATTTCATTAGCTCCATGCTACATTGTGTCAGAACCTTTTCCCATGATTTCTTGAAATCCTGGGTATAGTTTTGAAAAGAGGGATACACATGAACTCGTAGCCCAATTGGTCTGATGTTTTCCCATACATATTGTTGCAAGAGATAAACATGCCAATGCAGATTTGATATCTATTTAAGCAATCTTTTCATTTTACTCATATATTAATTGATACTGATCTCTGGTCCTGTGTCTGCATTGACATTAGTTTGAATTTCGTTCATATAGCCCATCCAGGCTGTACCTACAAAGTCCATAGTCACCAACCACTGGGGGTAGAGGGAAAGAGAAACAGAGAAGGGGGAATTGGGTAAAAAAAAGGGTCATTTGTTTATTAAAGTTCTCAAACTAAATACTGAATCATATAGGTAATGAAATTAACAAACCTGACCGGGTTTATATAAACCACTTAGTGGATTAAGTGGGGTGCTTCCACCCTAATTAAAAATTCTTAGAAGACAGTTTCGTATCAACACAGAGTGGTACTGCGAATAAGACACACTGGTAGTTAATGCCACATCCCGATAATTTGAATAATTAAGAAGAATTTGTAACTAACGGACTTTATAGGCATAACAAAGAAAGACTTTTTTATAAAAAAATATTTCAATATTTATTACAAAAATAAAACTAAAAAGCACATACATAGACTTAAAAAAAAAAAAAAAGTGGTAATAACTACCTACTCGCACATATGGATAAATTACTTAGGGTGCAGCACGTTATACAATGATGAAAAAGCAAAAAATAATTAACAAGTTAATTATAAACCACGCTCCTTTAAAGTGCAAGTGCAAAATCACTCTATTGTGAAAACAATGAAATAGTGAAATAATACCAGTGGTAATAAGTACCAGCTGAGTGAAACATTAAATCTTCATAGTGAAAGATACAAATAAATTACTGAAATGATCAAAATATATAAAGTGAAAGAAAAATAAAGTCCAAAATAGTGTCCAAAATATCAATGTGTACACAAATATTCCAAACTGATAAAATCATGAAAAGTGTTCAAATAAACAAAACTTCTGGAAAATTAAGCTTCTGGACAGATCTTTATTGGGTTCAGCAGAGCATCAAATAATATTCAATCACCATCACCAGCCACACAGCCTACTCACCAGATGGAGGTGACTCCCATGACAGGAGTCAAACACACTTTGGAGACAACCAACGGGGCTTCTCACTGTCACGGCTAAGTGCAGACGCTGGAACTCAGATGCTGGAACTCAGGTGTCTTGATTAGCACTAAGGCTACTTGGATGCAAACAGCGGAACTTCCCAAGATGGGTCACAAAGACCATGGATATTTGGGATGTGGAGAAAATAGATTAAAAAATCCCATGGTGAAGTAAGCTAAAATATTTAATGAGTTAAAACGGGATTAAAAACCACATTACCCACATATGGGTTCATGCAGCCAAACAAGCAAACAAAAAAGCAAACAAAAAAGCAGGAACCAAGCGGAAATGGCGTGTCACGTTCGTTTGCGTCCGACCGGTTTCGTCATGCGTTCTGACGTCATCAGGGATCGCACGAACGGGCACGTCGCCTCCTTAAGTTCACATCGCCATTAGAGGCGTCCAATCCGGTGGCATCTCAATTAGCAGAGAATCAGACCAAAATTAGAAATAAAATTCACTGCCATCTTGTGGTCACAAAACAGAATACAATGTGAAAATGTTATAAATTTTCAACGACATCCATACTGCCATCTTGTGGATAGATGCCAGATTACACAATTGAGTCAGATGTCATTAGTTGGAATACAATATAATCAATTGGATGAAAAATATGTATAAAATATGTATAAAAATATATATAAAAAATAAAAATATATATATATACAAAAATGAAAAATAAAATGAAGAATAATGATACAAAGAAATGAAACCGAAATGGACAGCCCCTTCACAGTCTAAAAGGACAAAGAACTAAAATTCAATAATTGGACAAATAGCAGTTTAAATCAATATCGACATTAATACCTGCCGGGGTGAGTGTGTCTAACCGATAAATCCATTCCGTTTCAATTTTTTATATTCTCTGGACCATATTTCCTCCCCTCCAATCAGCATCCAGCTTGTCAATCCCAAAAAATCTGGCCAAGCTAGGATCCTGTGGTGGTGGATTCTAAAATGGTTAGAGAGACTGTGTTTGGGAAAACTATTTGTAATATTTGTGAAGTGTTCATTGATACGTGTGCAGAGATTTCTTTTAGTATGCCCAACGTACTGTAACCCACATGGGCAAACAATAAGATACGTGACGAAGGAAGACTTACAGGTGATAAACGTATCTATTTTATATTCTTTACCTGTGCTAAAAGATGTGAAGTGTTCTATTTTCCTCACATTATTTCTGGTCATTTTGCAGGCTTTGCACTTCCTACAATAGAAGAACCCTTTTACATCCAAGAAAGTGGGAGATCTCCTGGGAGGGTTTAAAACCTTTGGGGCTAGTTTGTTCCGTAGTTTTGGTGCACGCCGATAAATAAACCTAGGACGTTCTGGTAGGAAGCTGGACAGAGTCCTGTCCCCCAGCAGAACCGGATAGTATTTTAAGAAAATTTTTTCAACACTTTTATAGTCTCTATTAAAGCTGGTTAGAAAAGGAACATAATCCAGTTCACATTTTTCTTTGATGTTATCTTTTAAAAGTTGGTCCCTATCCATCTGTAAAATTAATGATTGGGTAGCCCTAAGGTTTTTTTTGCGTTACCCTTTTTCTTTAAATCTATCAACTAATAAATTTGATTGTGATATATAATCTGATGTGGAGTCACAATTACGCCTGATCCTTAACAGTTGGCCCTTTGGGGATCCCTTTCAGCCAGTTTGGATGATGACAGCTGGCCGTGGGTATGTAACTGTTTCTATCAGTACCCTTAAAATGGGTTTTTGTCTGGATTCTACCATTGTTCTTATATACCATTAGGTCAAGAAAGCTAATTTCACTTGTACTCCAGTTACCTGTAAAACTAAGGCCATAACAATTGTGAATAATGTTACTGAGGAACACCTCCAGGGCCTCCACTGTGCCGTTCCACAGAATCACAATGTCATCTATGTACCTTTTATACAGGCAGATCTCGGGGGGCATGGGTTCCAAATATGCTGTGGTCCTCCCAAAGACTCAGGAGTATGTTGGCCACACTGGGAGCATACTTGGCTCCCATGGCCACTCCCTTGATCTGCCTTTAACAAGACCCCTCATGCCAAAAATAGTTGTTAGACATGGCCAACTCCAAGATCTCGATCAAGAAACCTTTCTGTTCGACTTTGAGATTGGACTTAGAGTCAAGAGCCCTCCTTGTGATTCTTAGAACATCCTTCTGAACTAGATTAGTATATAGCGATTCGACATCAATCGTAACAATGATTGTGTCAACCTGAACCGGTATATCCTTAAGCAAGTTCATAAGGTGTTTGCTATCTGTAAGAAATAATCAACGTACAGTAGGTGACCGCGATATTGTGTCAATCTCGCCGCACTTCTCGGCGAGATTTGACACCTACGAGCCCCGTCGCAGGAGCCAGCGCCGAGATGACTCACTCATCGGGAAAGGAAAACTTTGTCTTCCTTCCGCGATGAGTGACAGGCAGTGCTGACAGCTGTCTGGTATGAATCCTGAGGCGGGAACACCGCGCCAAATTTTAAATGAAAAAACCGGCGTGGGTTCCCCCCTCGGGGGCATACCAGGCCCTTGGGTCTGGCATGGATTGTAAGGGGAACCCCCTATGTCGAAAAATCGGCGTGGGGGTCCCCCCCAAATCCATACCAGACCCTTATCCGAGCACGCAGCCCGGCCGGCCAGGAAAGGGGGTGGGGACGAGCGAGCGCCCCCCCCTCCTGAGCCGTACCAAGCCGCATGCCCTCAACATGGGGGGGTGGGTGCCTTGGGGGAGGGGGGCGCCCTGCGCCCCCCCCCCACCCCAAAGCACCTTGTCCCCATGTTGATGAGGACAAGGGCCTCTTCCCGACAACCCTGGCCGTTGGTTGTCGGGGTCTGCGGGCGGGGGGCTTATCGGAATCCGGGAGCCCCCCTTAATAAGGGGGCCCCCAGATACCGGCCCCCCACCCTGTGTGAATGAGTTTGGGGTACATGGTACCCCTACCCATTCACCTAGGCAAAAGTGTCAATAGAAAAAAAAACACACTACACAGGTTTTAAGAGTCATTTATTAGTCAGCTCCGGGGGTCTTCTTCCGACTTCGGGGGGTCTCCTTCCACATTCTCCCGGTGTTCGGCCTCTTCTCCCGGGCCCCGCCGCTATCTTCTTCCAGCTCTATTGCCAGCGAGGGGCCCGGTCTGCTGCCGCTGTCTCGCCGCCGCTGTCCGGCCTCTTCTCCCGGTGTTCGGTCTCTTCTCCCGGTGTTCGGCCTCTTCTCCCGGGCCCCGCCGCTATCTTCTTCCAGCTCTATTGCCAGCGAGGGGCCCGGTCTGCTGCCGCTGTCTTGTCGCCGCTGTCTCTCCGCCGCTGTCTCTCCGCCGCTGTCTCGCTGCCGCTGTCTCTCCGCTTCTTCTCTTCTTTTCTTCTTCCCCGATGTTGACACGACGCTCTCTCCGGCTCGAATGCTGTGTGCGAGCTGCGGAGCCATTTATATAGGCGGTAACCCCACCCCCTTACGACGTCATGGTCCCAGCATGCGCAGGGACTCTGGCGTCATAAGGGGGCGTGGCCCCAGAGTCCCTGCGCATGCTGGGACCATGACGTCGTAAGGGGGTGGGGTTACCGCCTATATAAATGGCTCCGCAGCTCGCACACAGCATTCGAGCCGGAGAGAGCGTCGTGTCAACATCGGGGAAGAAGAAAAGAAGAGAAGAAGCGGAGAGACAGCGGCAGCGAGACAGCGGCGGAGAGACAGCGGCGGAGAGACAGCGGCGACAAGACAGCGGCAGCAGACCGGGCCCCTCGCTGGCAATAGAGCTGGAAGAAGATAGCGGCGGGGCCCGGGAGAAGAGGCCGAACACCGGGAGAAGAGACCGAACACCGGGAGAAGAGGCCGGACAGCGGCGGCGAGACAGCGGCAGCAGACCGGGCCCCTCGCTGGCAATAGAGCTGGAAGAAGATAGCGGCGGGGCCCGGGAGAAGAGGCCGAACACCGGGAGAATGTGGAAGGAGACCCCCCGAAGTCGGAAGAAGACCCCCGGAGCTGACTAATAAATGACTCTTAAAACCTGTGTAGTGTGTTTTTTTTTCTATTGACACTTTTGCCTAGGTGAATGGGTAGGGGTACCATGTACCCCAAACTCATTCACACAGGGTGGGGGGCCGGTATCTGGGGGCCCCCTTATTAAGGGGGGCTCCCGGATTCCGATAAGCCCCCCGCCCGCAGACCCCGACAACCAACGGCCAGGGTTGTCGGGAAGAGGCCCTTGTCCTCATCAACATGGGGACAAGGTGCTTTGGGGTGGGGGGGGGCGCAGGGCGCCCCCCTCCCCCAAGGCACCCACCCCCCCATGTTGAGGGCATGCGGCTTGGTACGGCTCAGGAGGGGGGGGGGGCGCTCGCTCGTCCCCACCCCCTTTCCTGGCCGGCCGGGCTGCGTGCTCGGATAAGGGTCTGGTATGGATTTGGGGGGGACCCCCACGCCGATTTTTCGGCATAGGGGGTTCCCCTTACAATCCATGCCAGACCCAAGGGCCTGGTATGCTCCTGGGGGGGAACCCACGCCAGTTTTTTCATTTAAAATTTGGCGCGGTGTTCCCGCCTCAGGATTCATACCAGACAGCTGTCAGCACTGCCTGTCACTCATCGCGGAAGGAAGACAAAGTTTTCCTTTCCCGATGAGCAAGCCAGCGCGACATTCACAGTACCCTGTCGCCGAGAACCAGCGCGATGCTATCGCGCTGGAAACACAATCTCGCGGTCAGGTACTGTATCCTCCCAATCTTGAAAAAATAGAATCTTTGCCACTGATAATATATCTACCAGGTGGGAATTGAGGATTTTTGTGTATTTTAGGCAGTTGATATATTATAGGGAGTCTAGGTGCATCAGGGACTAGATATCTAGCTTCTTTCTTATTGGGGATTCCCAACTCTTTAGCTTTACGTATACTATCCTTCACTGAAATTTTCAGTTTTTTTGTGGGATCACCTTTGATTTTGATCGCCTCTAATGGCGATGTGTACTTAAGGAGGCGGCGTGCCCGTTCGTGCGATCCCTGATGACGTCAGAACGCATGACGAAAGCGGTCAGATGCAAACGAACGTGACACGCCATTTCCGCTCGTAACTTAGTTCCTGCTTTTTTGTTTGCTTTTTTGTTTGCTTGTTTGGCTGCATGAACCCATATGTGGGTAATGTGGTTTTTAAGCCCGTTTTAACTCCACATCCCAAATATCCATGGTCTTTGTGACCCATCTTGGAAAGTTCGGCTGTTTGCATCCAAGTGGCCTTAGTGCTAATCAAGACACCTGAGTTCCAGCATCTGAGTTCCAGTGTCTGCACTTGGCCGTGACCATGAGAAGCCCCGTTGGTTGTCTCCAAAGCATGTTTGACTCCTGTCATGGGAGTGACCTCCATCTGGTGAGTAGGCTGTGTGGCTGGTGATGGTGATTGAATATTATTTGATGATTTGATGCTCTGCTGAACCCAATGAAGATCTATCCAGAAGCTTAATTTTCCAGAAGTTTTGTTTATTTGAACACTTTTCATGATTGATTTTTATCAGTTTGGAATATTTGTGTACACATTGATATTTTGGACACTATTTTGGACTTTATTTTTCTTTTACTTTATATATTTTGATCATTCCGGTAATTTATTTGTATCTTTCACTATGAAGATTTAATGTTTCACTCAGCTGGTACTTATTACCATTGGTATTATTTCACATACATAGACTTACATACATTCACAGATAATGCTTATGAGCATATTGACTACACCATCTACATATTCAAATTAATAAAAATAATAAAGATAGAAATATCGGAAAATCAAGCAATTTACTCTTATCAATAATAGCAAGTTTCCGAAGAGACGGTGTATCATATATAGCTCAGATTAGCTTGCTCTACATGTTACGCATTCAATAATGCTTCATCAGGAGCTTTTGATGTATTCTATGAACAAAAGAATACGTATAAGTTCATGACATTTTATATATAAAAACCATACATTGGGGGCATGGCTTGGACGGGACCCGAGATGGCTGCCTAAGACCTGAGCTCCTGCACACAGAGGATGAATCCTGCTTTCTTTTGGGTATTGCAGCCACATCCGGCAATGGGAAAGTCCAACAGGAGCACTTCTGCTCCCCGTACGCTGAAGAAATCTGGGACACAGCTGAGTAAAAACATCCCCGAGGTGTTCCGCACCCAGCAGGCAAACAATCACGAGGCATCACAGGCCTTACAGGCCTCATCCCCGGCCTTGCGTGAGAGTGGTACCAACATGCAGACGAACGGAGACGACGGTCCGGGTCATCCCTTCAGTCTGCTGGACCTGCAGAAGGATCTGCAAAAGGTTGCCATTGACATTAAACATTATGGAAGTGGAACAGGCTTCACAAACACACGCTGAAGGCAAGTGCAAGGGGCATACGATTCCCAATTAACACACATGTTTGAGCTCCATCGTCAGGTGAAAAATCTCGACAATAGGGACTTACTAGGCCACCCAGCAGATTCTCCTATTATTATGGAAAGACTGCACTGAGCGCTAAGACCCCCTCCCCGTGAAACTGAACCCTCAAGAGATGTTGTTTGCTGCATTGTAAACTTCCCCCTCAAAGAAGAAATCCTTCGTAAAGCAACAGAAAAAGGACGCATTCTATTTAATGGCACAGACATTAAACTATTTCAGGACCTTTCTCAAATAACATTACAAAATATACGCACACTGCGCCCCCTGCTGGAAGCGTTACGTACACGAAATATCCAATACAGATGGAAGTTTCCATTCTGTCTTTCTGCCTCCACAAGAGCTTGCACTGCTCTACTCCTAACACTGGAAGACTTGCCTGCCTTCTGTGACCAGATTGATATCCCACAAGTGGATCTTCCTGAGTGGTACTCTTTCTACTTCCCGTCGGAGCCATGGAAGCCAGTTTCACATAATCTAACTCTGAAATCTCAAAGGCAACGTTTCAGACGTTGCAGATTGGACCCAACGTCTCCAGCTGGTCGTCTCTCATGCTGAGATATGCCCGTGCGCAGCCCGGGGGTGGCTATGACCCCTCAATGAGACCAACAGAATGAATAACCACCTTTGCCCCATGCTACATAGGGATGTTTGTATGTAAGTACTGTTTCTGCTGCCCTTTTCCTCGTTGGAAAGAGAAGGGATTTTTTCTTTTTGCCCCTCCTTTGTCTTGTGCATTGTGTCTTTCTCTGCCTGTTTATTTTCCTCGAAAGGCCCGAACCTACCATCTTTTTTGAGATCTGTGAGAGACCTGCCTGCACATGCAATTGGAAGAACCTGTCAGAGAATATCACCCTGCTCACAGCTGTAATGGACGCCTAACTCCACGCTAAAGTTCCAGGTAACCATCACCAACACTTGGGACTCTGGCTTTCCTTATTCCCTTGTTACGCTTTTCAAGATCTGTGAATGTCCTTTTTGCACTTGCAACTAGAGGAGCCTATGGGGATATATTATCCCGCTCACAGCTGTAATGGACACTTAGCTTTACGCTAAATTCTCAGGTAACCATCACCATTGATTGGGACACTGGCTCTTCTAGTCATCTACACTCCAGAAGCAGCATGTTTGCTCTATGTCCTTCAAACCACTCTTCCTTGAACTTTGGAGTCGGGAAACAGGGGATGGACATTTTCTGATGGAGTCCCCTCCTCCCTCCCCCCACCCCCCCTTTTTTATTTTGTCTCTTAACAATAAAGAAAATACAGGAAGAGAGAACACTAATGAGACCTGGAGGGGAGTCTCTCTGATGCACACAGAGAGGGCTTCTGTTAGAAAGAGTCCCCAGACATAATACAGGATACGATCAAAGACTGCAGACATGATACAAGAGATGGTCAGAGACAGCAGACATGATACAGGAGATGATCAGAGACTGCAGACATGGTACAGGAGATGGTCAGAGACTGCAGACATAGTACAGGAGATGGTCAGAGACTGCAGACATAATACAGGAGATGATCAGAGACTGCAGACATGGTACAGGAGATGATCAGAGACTGCAGACATAATACAGGAGATGATCAGAGACTGCAGACATAGTACAGGAGATGATCAGAGACTGCAGACATGGTACAGGAGATGATCAGAGACTGCAGACATAATACAGGAGATGATCAGAGACTGCAGACATAGCACAGGAGATGATCAGAGACTGTAGACATGGTACAGGAGATGATCAGAGACTGCAGACATAGTACAGGAGATGGTCAGAGACTGTAGACATGATACAAGAGACAGTCAGAGACTGCAGACATAGTACAGGAGATGATCAGAGACTGCAGACATGATATAAGAGAGATGGTCAGAGACTGCAGACATAGTACAGGAGATGGTCAGAGACTGCAGACATGATACAAGAGATGGTCAGAGACTGCAGACATGATACAAGAGACAGTCAGACACTGCAGACATGGTACAGAAGCTGGTCAGAGATTGCAGACATGATACAAGAGTTGGTCAGAGACTGCAGACATAGTACAGGAGATGATCAGAGACTGCAGACATGATACAAGAGACAGTCAGAGACTGTAGACATGATACAAGAGACAGTCAGAGACTGTAGACATGATACAAGAGACAGTCAGAGACAGCAGACATAGTACAGGAGATGGTCAGAGACTGCAGGCATGGTACAGGAGATGATCAGATACTGCAGACATGGTACAGGAGATGATCAGAGACTGTAGACATGATATAAGAGACAGTCAGAGACTTCAGACATAGTACAGGAGATGATCAGAGACTGTAGACATGATACAAGAGACAGTCAGAGACTGCAGACATAGTACAGAAGATGGTCAGAGACTGCAGACATGGTACAGGAGATGATCAGAGACTGCAGACATAGTACAGGGGATGGTCAGAGACTGTAGACATGATACAAAAGACAGTCAGAGACTGCAGACATAGTACAGGAGATGGTCAGAGACTGCAGACATGATACAAGAGATGGTCAGAGACTGCAGACATAATACAGGAGATGGTCAGAGACTGCAGACATGATACAAGAGACAGTCAGAGACTGTAGACATGATACAAGAGACAGTCAGAGACTGCAGACATAGTACAGGAGATGGTCAGAGACTGCAGACATGATACAGGAGTTGTCAGAGACTGCAGACATAATACAGGAGATGATCAGAGACTGCAGACATAGTACAGGCGATGATCAGAGACTGCAGACATAGTACAGAAGATGGTCAGAGACTGCAGACATGGTACAGGAGATGATCAGAGACTGCAGACATAGTACAGGGGATGGTCAGAGACTGTAGACATGATACAAGAGACAGTCAGAGACTGCAGACATAGTACAGGAGATGGTCAGAGACTGCAGACATGATACAAGAGATGGTCAGAGACTGCAGACATAATACAGGAGATGGTCAGAGACTGCAGACATGATACAAGAGACAGTCAGAGACTGTAGACATGATACAAGAGACAGTCAGAGACTGCAGACATAGTACAGGAGATGGTCAGAGACTGCAGACATGATACAGGAGTTGTCAGAGACTGCAGACATAATACAGGAGATGATCAGAGACTGCAGACATAGTACAGGCAATGATCAGAGACTGCAGACATAGTACAGGAGATGGTCAGAGACTGCAGACATAATACAGGAGATGGTCAGAGACTACAGACAAGATAGAATAGATGGTCAGAGACTGTAGACATGATACAAGAGACAGTCAGACACTGCAGACATGGTACAGAAGCTGGTCAGAGATTGCAGACATGATACAAGAGATGGTCAGAGACTGCAGAAATGATACAAGAGATGGTCAGAGACTGCAGACATGATACAAGAGATGATCAGAGACTGCAGACATGATACAAGAGATGGTTAGAGACTGCAGACATGGTACAGGAGATGGTCAGAGACTGCAGACATGATACAAGAGAAGGTCAGAGACTGCAGACATGATACAAGAGATGGTCAGAGACTGCAGACATGATACAAGAGATGGTCAGAGACTGCAGACATGGTACAGGAGATGGTCAGAGACTGAAGACATGATACAAGAGAAGGTCAGAGACTGCAGACATGATACAAGAGATGGTCAGAGACTGCAGACATGGTACAGGAGCTGGTCAGAGACTGCAGACATGATACAAGAGATGGTCAGAGACTGCAGACATGATACAAGAGATGGTCAGAGACTGTAGACATGATACAAGAGACAGTCAGAGACTGCAGACATAGTACAGGAGATGGTCAGAGACTGCAGACATAGTACAGGAGATGGTCAGAGACTGCAGACATAGTACAGGAGATGATCAAAGACTGCAGACATGGTACAGGAGATGATCAGAGACTGTAGACATATTACAGGAGATGATCAGACACTGCAGATATGGTACAGGAGATCAGAGACTGCAGACATAGTACAGGAGATGATCAGAGACTGCAGACATGGTACAGGAGATGATCAGAGACTGCAGACATGGTACAGGAGATGATCAGAGACTGTAGACATGATACAAGAGACAATCAAAGACTTTAGACATAGTACAGGAGATGGTCAGAGACTGTAGACATGATACAAGATACAGTCAGAGACTGCAGACATAGTACAGGAGATGGTCAGAGACTGAAGACATAATACAGGAGATGGTCAGAGACTACAGACAAGATAGAATAGATGGTCAGAGACTGTGGACACGATACAAGAGACAGTCAGACACTGCAGACATGGTACAGAAGCTGGTCAGAGATTGCAGACATGATACAAGAGATGGTCAGAGACTGCAGACATGATACAAGAGATGGTCAGAGACTGCAGACATGATACAAGAGATGGTTAGAGACTGCAGACATGGTACAGGAGATGGTCAGAGACTGCAGACATGATACAAGAGAAGGTCAGAGACTGCAGACATGATACAAGAGATGGTCAGAGACTGCAGATATGATACAAGGGAAGGTCAGAGACTGAAGACATGATACAAGAGAAGGTCAGAGACTGCAGACATGATACAAGAGATGGTCAGAGACTGCAGACATGATACAAGAGATGGTCAGAGACTGCAGACATGATACAAGAGATGGTTAGAGACTGCAGACATGGTACAGGAGATGGTCAGACTGCAGACATGATACAAGAGATGGTCAGAGACTGCAGACATGATACAAGAGAAGGTCAGAGACTGCAGATATAATACAGGAGATGGTCAGAGACTGCAGTTCCTATGGACGTTAGTAGATAATGGACGATCGGCCCTCTCACCTGACCCAGCGATAGTTCCTCTGATCAGGAGTCAGCTCACTCTGAATTGCCCATGGCGACTCCGCTAGGTAGCACCCAGATCTGTATTCTGGCAGTGACTGCATTCTTTTCTCCGCCAGGGATGGCGCTAGGCTGTGTGTCTTTCCCTCTGGTGACGCAGGGCAGTGGGGTTCCCTCTCTGATGGTGTTCCCTCAGCATTGCCCTCTCCCTCTGGAGTCCTGGGTGTACTTCCCTGAAAGCTTTCCCAGGCTCCTGTACCTCTCTCTCTCCCATTCAGCTGAGCCTGCTGTGTGGGCTGCAGTTTCCGTGTAACAGTGGGGCTGCCAGTCCTCGGGACTACATGTCCCACAATCCTCTTCTCTGCTCCTTTTTCTATTCTATTTTTTCCCTGGCTGATATGAAGGTGGGGAAGAAACATAGTGGGAGGCTGTGCTGGCCAGCACCGCTCACTAGTATAGCAGTGCACGTGCGGAGGAGAGGGAGAGGGAGGGGAAGGGGCGAAAGAAGAGCCCGCAGCTGCAGTGACGTCACTAGGGTTGGTGTCACCAGGTGTGGTATAACATGGTGTCACCCCCCTTCCACTAAGTTTAGTCGCCCCTCAGTACAGACCCCCCTCCACTAAGTATAGACCCCCCTTCGTCAGTGCAGACCCCCCACTAAGTATAAACCCCCCTCCCAGTACAGACCCCCCCTTCTTCAGTATAGACCCCCCCAGGATAAACCACCCCCCTCCATTAGTAGACCCCACCAGGACTACCCCCCTCCATTAGTACAGATCACCCACAGGACAAAGCCCCCTCCATTAGTACAGACCCCCCACAGGACAAACCCCCCTTCATTAGTACAGACCCCCAGGACAACCCCCTTCCATTAGTACAGACCCCCAGGACAAACCCCCCCCTCTATTAGTACAGACAGGCTTTAGCAGTGTAAAAAACAGCGGCCGCTCCACGGCAGTGACCTGCGGACAGAGCTACTTCTGGACACGGAGGGGAGGAGAAGAAGGGAGGGGAGCACTCTGCACTACAGAGCCCCCACCTTTCTGGCGCCTGGGTGCACTGCATCCTGTGCACCCACCTGGGATCGGCCCTGGGCCCATTTCACTGTTAAACGTGGACATTAAATTATATGCCAAAATACTAGCCAATAGATTATTACCTCTCATACCTAGCCTCATAACCTCTAACCAAGTAGGCTTCATACCAGGAAGGGAGGCGAGAGATAATACCACACGTACCTTAAACCTACATCATTGGCTCACCTCCTCTAAAACTCAGGGATTTCTCCTTTCCCTGGATGCAGAAAAGGCGTTCGACAGAGTCGCCTGGGATTACATGCGGGAAGTACTGAAAGGCATTGGCCTTGTGCTCATACATAGCTGCTTTACTGTATATTCCAACCCGTCGGTGAGAGTGAAAGTAAATGGCCACCTGTTGAACAACTTTAACATCAGCAATGAGACACGTCAGAGATGTCCCCTGTCACCCCTCATTTTCGTCCTGACACTAGAACACCTCTTAAATAAGCTAAGGGCGAACTCTGACATTAAGGGGATCACCACAGCACATTCAAATAGAATAGAGAATAGAGAATTCAAAATAGCGGCGTTCGCAGACGACATTCTACTATCTCTCCAAACACCTGAAGTCTTCTTACCAAACTTACTGAATGATATGAAACAGTTTAAAGAGCTCTCGAATTTCAAAATTAATTTTTCCAAGTCGCATGCCCTGAATATCTCACTTCCCCAATCAGAAGTATTACATTGCCAAGAATCCTTTCCATTCATATGGAAAAAGGACTCTATCCCATATCTTGGTATACATATAACCAGGAAACTGTCTGACCTTTATCATCATAACTTTTTACCTGCATTATCCAAGACTCAATCAAACCTGAAAGATTGGGCCAGCCTTAATGTCCCCTGAAAAAAATGATCATACTACTCCGCCTACTCTACTTAATGCAAATGATCCCCATCCACCTCCCCCCGTCCTTCTTCACATCATATAAAAAAGCATGCACAGCTTATATATGGAAAAATAACACCCCACGCATCAACTACTCATGCCTCAAGCATGCCAGGAGCAAGGGCGGGATTGGATTACCTGATATATATAAGTACTACCTAGCCTGTCATTTGAATAGAGTGGTGGATTGGAGGGCCCACAAACTTGAGAAGGCTTGGGTTACTCTGGAAAACTCATTCACGGACACCTTAATACATTCAATCCCCTGGATGAATCCCTCGCTATGGCCCCAGAACCTGAAGATGCACCCCTTTATCTTTCCCTCATTAATGGCCTTCAAGAAGTCGATGGGACCCTACAAACTAACATCATATCCAGGCCCACTGACTCCTCTGCGGGGTAACCCTGATTTCCCCCCTGGAGAGTCTGAAATGTTCCTCCGAAGGGAGTGGCCTCACAAGGAAATATTGGCACACCAATTTTTCCACAGGGGACGCATGCGTCCCTTAGAAGACTTGGTGTCCTCATTATGTACTAAAATGTTTCCCTTCTGGACCTACAGGCAGTTGAGTCACTTTTTTGCATCACGAGATCCCTCGTTAACATGGAACAGACAGCTTACAGCCTTTGAATCCTTACACACACAAGCAACTCCTCAAAGACATCTAATATCATATATATACATTCTACTTCAAGATGACCTCTCTCCCCCCGGGAGAGACGCCTCACGTTTGTCCTGGGAAGGAGACCTTAACATGACCCTATCGGATGACAATTGGGAGGACATTAATGAGTGCATTCATAAAGGAACAATGAATGTAGCAATCCAAGAAAATGGTTACAAAATTGCAACCAAATGTTATAGAACCCCTGCCCGCCTACACAAATTCTCCCCTACAATACCTAATACTTGCTGGAGATGCAAGGTGGAGGTAGGCTCAATGCTCCATATCTGGTGGGAGTGTACTCTAATCCAACAGTTTTGGAGAGAAGTGCATGCCCTAATAAAACAAATCACTACACTCACTCTAGACTATGGCCCAGCTCAATACATTTTACACCATTCCAATCTACCTAAGAAACACTATCACAAATCGCTTGCCATGCATATGGTCAATGCAGCTAGGCTCTGCATTCCTGTACACTGGCAATCCACAGATACTCCATACATTAGAGAGTGGCTGATCAGGATCTCTAAGATTGAGGAGATGGAGGAACTGATCCATATCTCCCAAGAACGCTTAAAACACTTTACAACTACCTGGGCTTGCTGGGTCCATTTCAAATCTACCCAGAGCTATAAGTCTCATTTCCCGTCCCTTGCCATAGTAGCCTGAACAATATGCGGGGAGACCTCCCAATTGGGGGTTGGGTTGGGTCAGAGAGCGGTCCCCACCCTTCCCCTTCTTCCCTTACCTCCCACCCCTATCCTCCTCTATCTCACCTTATTCTCCTTTCACTCCCCTTTTCCCCTCTTTCTTCTATCCCTTTCTCCTTAATTCTATACATGACTAGACCTCATACACTAACTCTTCCCATCACAACCCATAACATAAAATGGAGGCTGATCCCTCTAGGATTGAAATTACCATTAGGTACAGTCCCAATCACCTAAAGGGGTGGGCTTTGAAAAGCAACTAATACAGACTTGACTTCTCAAGGCTATATATTAAAGCGACACCAATCAACCTGTATGTTATACATTCTACTGAATAACTTCAACAGTTACCCATGCCATGTTTTATGGGTTGGTTATGCCATGTATCTTCTCATTGTATTGTCTAGTCATGTAACCTACTCCAAAATGTTATTCCATCTGTATTGCACTGTAAACTCACCTTAATTTCCTTCAATAAATTTTTTTTTTGTGGAAAAAAAAAAAACATACATTAATACATAAAAGTATATAAAAAACTGTTGATCCCCGTGACGTTGACAGTTGGGACCATGTCCCCAGCCCAAGCCATAACCCCTAGTACATAGAGATCATCCCAAAACTAACTTGGAAATCTGTCTTCTATCTGACCATCCACTAAGGCTAAGTATACTATTCCCCACTTACCTTATTTTATTTCATCTCCGTATTGGAAAATGTGAGTTTTAAACTCTCAACCTCAAAGTGATAAGCTCACCTTTCCCTGCTCTTCTACTTAAAAAATTGCAAATGTCACATCTGTTCCCATAATAGTCTTCCCACACCTTATGCCAATTTCCTTTTGTATCTCTGTTCTCTGTTTCCAATCTTTGGGCTATACTTGTATACATCACTAGGGGTTATGGCTTGGGCTGGGGACATGGTCCCAACTGTCAACGTCATGGGGGCAACAGTTTTTTATATACTTTTATGTATTTATGTATGGTTTTTATATATAAAATGTCATGAACTTATACATATTCTTCTGTTCATAGAATACATCAAAAGCTCCTGATGAAGCGTTATTGAAGGCGTAACATGTAGAGCAAGCTGATCTGAGCTATAAATGATACACAGTCTCTTTGGAAACTTGCTATTATTGATAAGAATGAATTGCTTGATTTTCTAATATTTCTATCTTTAATATTTTTATTAATTTGAATATGTAGATGGTGTAGTCAATATGCTCATAAGCATTATCTGTGAATGTATGTAAGTCTATGTATGTGCTTTTTAGTTTTATTTTTGTAATAAATATTGAAACATTTTTATAAAAATGTCTATCTTTGTTATGCCTTTTAAAGTCCATTAGTTACAAATTCTTCTTAATTGTGCATAAACATTGGTATGTGTTTCATGATCAGGAGGAACAAAAAGTTACTGATATTCAGGAGGGACCCTGGAGAGGTACTTGGAGCAGTTGCACAAAGTTGCACAAGAGCCAGGAGCCTGAATATTTTGTTTTTACAGTGATGGTGAGAACCCCAGCGCGGGAAGACATACCTGTGTGAAGTTTTGATGTTTTTTAAGTTTTCAGGGAAAGCCCTGAAAATCATATCTGGCGTGGAGTAAACTCACTATTTTGGCACTACCACTGAGCTAAGAAACCCAGACGTGTCACTACTGGGAGCATGAAATTGTCCAAAATGTCTTGGTATGCTGACACCTTAAGAGTTCCCTTCACTGGAACTAAGGGGCAAAGCCCAACCCCTGAACAACAACCCCACACCATAATCCCCCCTCCACCAAATGATTTGGACCTAAAACTTGTGGACAGCTTTCCCAGAAGAGTTGAAGCTGGTATGGCTGCAAAGGGTGGGCCAACTCAATACTAAACCCTACAGACTAATGCCCCGTACACACGGTCGGACTTTGTTCGGACATTCCGACAACAAAATCCTCGGATTTTTTCCCACGGATGTTGGCTCAAACTTGTTTTGCCTACACACGGTCACACAAAGTTGTCGGAATTTCCGATCGCCAAGAACGCGGTGACGTCAAGCACGTACGACGAGACTAGAAAAGGCCAGTTCAGAACCAAGCGAGGCACCCTTTGGGCTCCTTTTGCTAATCTCGTGTTAGTAAAAGTTTGGTGAGAGACGATTCGCGCTTTTTCAGACTCGTGGCTTTCAGATCGTTTTCTGCCGTTCAGTTTGTGCTTGTGGATTTGTATTTGCTCTTCAGTGCATGCAGTCAGTTCGTATCGGAGTTTTCTGTGCGATCTTGTCCGCTCGTTGCTGTTTTTCAGGTCGCTCTTCACAGGCCTTGCTGTTCTTCAGTGCGTTCTGTTACTTCGTTCTGAGCAGCCGACCGTTTTCTAGCCATGTTTCGTATGCGTACTCCTCGTACAGTTCGTGCTGTGCGGGGGCTTGGTGTTGGGGTCCTGACCTTGACACAAGTCCAGTCCATGAACAGGGTGGGGAGGAGTTCATGGACCAAGAATTGGTTGCTTCAGCGTGACCAGTTCTGTCATATGCCTTCGTGAGAATAATCCTGGTGATTTCAGGAATTTTCTCAGGATGACGGACCCCGTGTTTCACCGTTTGTTGGCTTCGCTGACCCCCTATATCAGCAGGCAGGATACCTGCATGAGGCAAGCCATCACTCCGGAGCAGAGGTTGGTCGCTACCCTGCGGTATTTGGCCACAGGGAGAAGCCTGCAGGACCTCAAGTTCTCGACAGGCATCTCCCCCCAGGCTCTTCTTTGTGGACATGTACTGTTTGTGTTTGTTTGAGTTGACCCTGACAGAAATGTGTGGAGTCCAGAAAAGGGCGTGATTGTGTAACCTTATACAAAGCACTGTTGTCTGTTATTTACTAAATGCAAAGACACTTTTCACTACAAGTGCACTTGCAACTGCACTGAAACTGCACTTGTAGTGCAAAGTGGATTTGCCCTTAGGAAATTACCCCCATTTTCTCATCAAACAACAATTACATCACCCCAAAAGTGTTGTAGCGTTGAGACAATAATCCACATATTCTTGATGAACAATCTTTTTAATACCTGCACAATCACATGTGCATTTACCAAAGGTTTTTCTGACAAACCGACATGTTTGTTGTATAACATATTTTGTGGTGTCATTATCCAAAATCAAAATGTGCATTTTATAGAAAACAGGCCTGTGTAAAACCCACAAGAAAGACACAAATCTTGATCTTACAAAGTTCACATTTGGTAGAACTTGAAGGCAATATCAAACATGAGTATTTAGGAACTGTGTTTGATATTGCGTTCAGATGGGGGGAAATCACCCCTGGAAAAGCCAAATTTGGAAGATGCACACAAATTTCCCAATGTCAACATGTGCTATCTGCCATCAGGGGGGATCAAGGGACGTGTTTTGGGGGAGAAAGCCCTTCCTCACCGTTACTTTATTATTGAGGAAGGGGTTGCACCCCCAAAATGCGTCCATTGATCTCCCGTGATGGCAGATAGCACATGTTGACACACTGTGTGCATCCTCCAAATTTGGCTTTGGGAAAAATCACAAAAACATTTCGCACATTGTAGCAGACAAAAGAAGAAAGTGATTTTGAGGGACTTTAAACTCGCCCCAAAACATCAATGATGTTTTTATATTTTGGAATAACATCATTGATGTTTTGCTTGATGTTTTCCAATTGTAAATTACACCCCATGATCTCCCCGATCAGGATCTGGGCACTTTCGGATGGGAAAGGATCTTCATCCACAACCTCACGATCACCTAAAAAGAGAGGAACCCCAAAATAAATTAGGTCTAAAAAAAATGCTGCCATCCATCTCTTATCTGAGCCTGTGGTCGCAGACACTCACCTGTTGTGGTGACTAGTTCCACCACGTCTTCTTCCTCCTGCTTATCTTGTGTTGGGGGATTTTCCCTTCTTCCAGAGGGGGGGGGCTCTGGTCTCCTCCGATGAGGGGTGTCCTCCGAGTCTTTTCTCCCCTATGTAAAACAAAAATGGTATACTTAGCACACAGATATTTGATGGCAGAACTCTAAAGATGAAACATTGCTTGGAAGTGGGGTACAATTATCTATTTTAGCCGAGTTCCAAGATGTAGCTTTTTTAGTGTCCTTTGTCAAGCTGCAATACTTTACCTGTTTTGTACAAGCTTCACAGATGGAGACCCCCCTATAGTATACACTGGAGCACCTGTGTGGCCCCCCTAATAAAAAGGGTGTTCTGGGGTCCCACACTAGTGCTCCAGTGTCCAGATGTGAAAACAGCTGCTCAGTGTCCTCTCCTTACACACAATCTAGTTTGCATTTCATTCTAGTAACAAAGCCATCTACACAACCCAATTCTTTGAAGACAAGTATAGGGCCTCAAAATGGTGGCCAAATGCATATGGGCTAAACAATGGTATTTTATAGTCCGAAAAAAAAATGTGTGATCCGAACGAATAATGTGCCCATGAACATGAAAGTTGCCATTTTAAACTGTACAGTTCCTAAAAGCACATGGAGCAGCACGAACGTAATAAACACAAGAACAATAGGAACACAGCACAACTACTTACTTTTTTGCAGCACTCTCCGGATCTTTCTGTACTGCTCATGTTCTCGTAATTTCAGGTCCGACCACCGCTTCCTGAGCTGATCTTTCGATCGTCGTACCCCGAATTTCCGGTGCAGACTCCTGACCACTTTCGCCATGATCTTGGCCTTTCGGACATTGTGGTTGGGGTAAGGCCCATACTTTCCATCATAGTCGGCCTTCTTCAGGATGTCCACCATCTCCAACATCTCCCCAAAGGACATATTTGAGTCCTTTAATCTCCTTCTGGATCGGGACGTTTCAGGCTCCAGCCTTTCCTCCTCCTCCTCCTCGTTGCTGTAATTAGCACTATCCTGCTGTCTCTCCGCCATGTGCTCTTCCTCCACTGCGCCGAACAAAAAGGGGCGGGGAATAGAATAGAAAGAACGTCAGGGGCGGGCGGAGTTATACGCATGCGCAGTGTGTATAAATCGTAACGCGCGCGTCTTACGTACGATCTGTGAGCGGAGGAAGGAGCATCGGAGATGCCGATCGTGCTAACGAAGGTAGGATCTAAACTTGGGCCTATACTGCTTCGAAATTGAAGCCTATATTGTAACAAGATTAGGGGAGTTTGGCCTGACATTAGGGTTTGTCTTGTGTTGTGTCTTGCAGAGAAAATGGATGGGTTCAACGACCACAATTTCCTGCCCCTGTTTATTGACAAGTACAGAGAGCTGCCCTGTCTGTGGCAGGTCAGACACCCCCACTATAACCATAAACAGAAGAGGCAGGCAGCGCTGGAGAAACTGCTGGAGTTGGTGAAGCCGGTGGTCCCCACAGCAACCATCCCTTATTTAAAAGCTAAAATTGGTGGCCTGAGGAGCACTTATCTTAGGGAGCGCAAGAAGGTCACAGATTCCCAGAGGCCCGGAGCTGCAGCAGATGACGTTTATGTCCCCAGGCTGTGGTACTATGAGAGACTGCGATTTCTGTCAGACCACACTGAAGTCAGGAAATCCCTCTCCACTCTTCCTTCCACTCTTCCTTCCACCCCAGCTGAGGCTTCCGATGTCCAACCTGGGCCTTCCAGCCAGGAAGAAGTGGAGGAGCCCAGCTGGAGTCAGGTATAGCATTCTTCTACAGATTTCTGGGCAATAAAGAAATGATGTTTACTAGATGTTATTATTGACCACTAATTGCTGATTAAAAAAAGTGTTTTACATATCAATAGACAGTAGTGGGCACCCAAAATTGGGACAACAATGCAAAATGCTGGGCTCAGAAGGATAGTCTGTTATATTTGTTAACATTGAATTTGCAGCAGTCAGGAGGTGAAAATTGTGTGTGATTGATGAAAACAATACTAAAACTATGTCCCTTTTTCATACACAGGAAGACCTCAGCCAGGAGGAGGCTGTGGAATGTGGCAGTCAGGAGGAGGTGGGGATTAGTGGCAGTCAGAAGGAGACGGGGATTAGTGGCAGCCAGGAGGAGGCGGGGCTAAGTGTCAGCCAAGAGAAGCCTGGGACAAGTCGCAGCCTGACTGAGTCTCAGGTCCCTCCCCTCCGCCTGCCATATAAAAGGGCCAGGAAGGCCACTCCCAGTCCTGTGCAGGATTCAGTGTACAGGCTGATCCAGGAGGCTTCGGCATCCCTCAGAGCCTTCCCCAGTCCTGCAGAGGCCTTTGCCTGCATGGCTGCCACCAAATTGCTGGGCATGCAGGAGGGCCAACGCAAGATCTCTGAGGACCTGATTTATAAAGTCCTTCGTAAGGGGGAGAGTGGGGAACTGACACCCAAGACGGATGTCATGGAGAGGGACGATCCTCCTCCTCCTCCTCCTCCTGCTGCCACAACTCCACCACCACAGCCAAAGCCTGGAAGGAAGCGTGGAAGGAAGACCACAGAGTGATTGCCCTGGGTTCAGTCTGGTCTGACAGAAGCTGCAGTCTCTCGTATGACCACAGCCTGGGGACACAGATGTCATCTGCTGCTTTCCGGATCTCTGGGACTTCTGGACCAGACTGCCCTCCCTTAGATATGGACTCCTCAGGCCACCAATTTTGCTTTTAAATAATTGATGTCTGCCCTGGGAGTCCAAGGCTTCGCCCACTTCTGCAGTTTCTCCAGCGTTGCCTCCCTCTTTGTGTTTTTATAGTTGTGACCCCTTAATAAAATATTTTTAGGTAAATTCTACTCTCCTGTGTGTGTTTTCATCCAAAAAGGACAGTTTGTTGGTGAGTATTCAGGTACATTTCTAAAGTACAATGTGAAATTAACAAGGGACAACAACACCAAACAATCTCCTCCTACAGATTAAATAGAACAACATATCAATGGTGTTGTGGGAACTTGTCACAAAAAACACACAAACATTTTCGGGAATACAAATCAAAATCAACAAAAAAAATAAAAAATAAAAAGAGAAACACAAAAAAAGATTCTACATTAAAGTAAAAAAAAAAAAATATGTTGTCAGATGTGAGAAATCAAAATATATTGAGGGAATCCCGATAAATAGTAACAAAAAAAGTTTGTGAGAAGTGTGTGTGAATATGAGCATCAAAACGACTTAATTCTTGTCACATTATAAAGAAGAAGAGAGTGCGCTGTATTAAACCATTTTTTACATTGCAGCGTGACGAAAGTGCTTTATCCATTACGAACGCTAAGTTTACCAGAACGAGCTGTCCCGTGTCGGAATTTCTTCTGAGCATGCGTGGCACTTTGTGCGTCGGAACAGGCCACACACGGTCGGAATTGACGCGATCGGATTTTGTTGTCGGAAAATTTTATCTCCTGCTGTCCAACTTTGTGTGTCGGAAAATCCGATGGAAAATGTCCGATGGAGCCCACACACGGTCGGAATTTCCGACAACACGCTCCGATCGGACATTTTCCATCGGAAAATCCGACCGTGTGTACGGGGCATAAGACTGGGATGTAAGCATCACATCTATTTGCAAATAAAATCAGTAGAAGGCAGCAGATCCCTACACAAGCAATGCTTCCAAAACCATAGCTACTAAATGTAAAAAGAGTTAAACATCTAAACGGAAAAGACTTATATAGCCACATTGCTACTCAATATATAAAAGGATAGACATGAAATATTTAGATCATCATCAAGGCAAACAACTTTAAGAAACAGAAACTCTCACATGTATCTATTAGGCTCATAATCAAAGGAAAACCATGAAAATAAATTAACTAGAAGATAAATAATTTAATATTAGCACCTACAGTAGATACCCTTATACGAGGAATACACACTTTTTCTTAGAGAACGATAACAAAACAATTGGCCCCTCTATATGGGAATCACACAAGGCATTTGTAAAAGGAAACAATTTTGTTGAGTGTGGTAAACAAAAAAACAGGTATAACCTGAAAAAAAATCCTTTTCTTGGAGTACATCACGGGACACAGTAATTACTGTCTGGGTTATATGGCACCTTTAGGTGATGGATACTGGCACACCCTAAATAGGAAGTTTAATTCCCCAAATAACCCCTCCCCTTACCTCAGTTTTGTAGCAAAGCAATACACATGTAACCAGAGAGAGGGGAGGGACCTCTGTGTCCCGTGATGTACTCCAAGAAAAGGATTTTACAGGTAAGCTGTTATAAAAATCCTATTTTCTTTATCATACATCAGGGGACACAGAACCACAGTAATTACTTTCTGGGATGTCCCAGAGCAATGCCACCTGAGGGGGGGACACAACAAAAGTAGGGTGCAAACAGACCTGAGGACCTATACTGAAGCCTGAAGCACACTGCGTCCAAAGGCGACATCCTCATGCCTTCTTGCATCCACCTGATAGAATCTGGTGAATGTATGGACTGAAGACCAGGTTGCAGCCTTGCAGATTTGAGCCATGGAGGCTTGGTGATGCACTGCCCACGAAGTACTAACAGCACTGGTGGAGTGCGCTTTGACCTGAAAAGGTGGAACCTTACTCTTCAAGCCATAAGCTTGAATAATTATCTGCCGAATCCATTTGGCAATAGTGGATTTCAATGCTGTCTGTCCTTTCCTAGGACCTTCCGGAAACACAAACAAAACATCTGTTTTCTGAATCTGAGCAGTCTCCTTCAAATAGATCTTGACCGCTCTCACTACATCCAAAGAGTGTAGTGACTTTTCTTCCTTAGAACAGGGTTCCAGAAAAACTGAAGGCAAAACAATATCCTGGTTTAGGTGAAAACCTTAAACCACCTTTGGCAGAAAGCTAGGATGAGGACGCAATACCACTCTATCCTTGTGAACGATTAAATATGGCTCTTTACAAGAAAGAGCCGCCAGCTCTTATAACCCTCTTGCAGAAGAAATGGCTACCAGAAAAACTAGTTTCCTTGTCAAAAGGACCAAAGGAACATGTTGTATCGGCTCAAAAGGCTGTTTCTGTAATGCCAACAGAACTGAATTCAAGTCCCAAGGGTTCAGGGGTGCTTTAACCAGAGGATTAAGCCACGTTACCCCCTGTATAAAGCTTTGGATCAAAGAATGCAAAGCCAGTGGATGTTGAAACAACACTGATAAGGCAGAGACCTGGCCCTTGATAGTACTCAAGGCCAGCTTCATCTCTAGCCCCATTTTCAGAAAGGCAAGAATTCTACCTATGACATACTTCCTAGGATGCCAACCCCTGGATTCACACCAAGAAACATATGCCTTCCAGACTCTATAATAAAGGACTCTGGAAGCTGGCTTCCTTGCATTAACCACTTGCCGACCGCAGCACGACGATGTACGTCGGCAGAATGGCACGGGCAGGCAAAAGGACTTACAGGAACGTCCTTGCCTTCCCATGGGCGGGGGGTCCAATCGGACCCCCCCAGTGCCTGCGGTGGTCGGGTTCTCGTCAGGAGCGATGAGAGGTGAGGGGGAGGCCACTCATTCATGGCTCCCCCCTCGCGATCGCTCCAGGCGAATGACAGGCTTCCTCGGCTTCTGCATAGTAAACAGAAGCGGAGAAAGTGATGTCATCTCTCCTCGGCTCGGTATTTTCTGTTCCGGCGCCGAGGAGAGAAGACATTGTGTGCACAAACACTACACACACAGTAGAACATGCCAGGCATACTGTACACCCCCTTTACCCCCCGATCCCCCCCCGATCAACCCCTAATCACCCCCCCGTCACACTGACACCAAGCAGTTTTTTTTTCTGATTACTGCATTGGTGTCAGTTTGTGACAGTTAGTGTTGTAGGGCAGTTAGTGTTAGCCCCCTTTAGGTCTAGGGTACCCCCCTAATAAAGTTTTAACCCCTTGATCACCCCCCATTGCCAGTGTTCATTTTTCTGATCGCTGTATTAGTGTCACTGGTGACGCTAGTTAGGGAGGTAAATATTTAGGTTCGCCGTCAGCGTTTTATAGCGTCAGGGACCACCATATATGATCTAATAAAGGTTTTAACCCCTTGATTGCTCCCTAGTTAACCCTTTCACCAGTAATCACCGTATAACTGTTACGGATGACGCTGGTTAGTTAGTTTATTTTTTATAGTGTCAAGGCACCCGCCGTTTATTACCGAATAAAGGTTTAGCCCCCTGATCGCCCGGCGGTGATATAACTTAGGTTTTAGGGTCAGATAGGGTCTGCGTCGCCCCAGGCAGCGTCAGGTTAGCGCCAGTAGCGATAACACCCATGCACGCACCATACGCCTCCCTTAATGGTATAGTATCTGAACGGATCAATATCTGATCCAATCAGAGCTATACTAGCATCCCCAGCAGTTTAGGGTTCCCAAAAATGCAGTGTTAGCGGGATCAGCCCAGATACCTGCTACCACCTGCGTTTTGCCCCTCCGCCCAGCCCAGCCCACCCAAGTGCAGTATCAATCGATCACTGTCACTTACAAAACACTAAACGCATAACTGCAGCGTTCGCAGAGTCAAGCCTGATCCGTGTGATCGCTAACAGTTTTTTTGGTAGCGTTTTGGTGAACTGGCAAGCACCAGCGGCCTAGTACACCCCGGTCGTAGTCAAACCAGCACTGCAGTAATACTTGGTGATGTGGCAAGTCCCATAAGTGCAGTTCAAGCTGGTGAGTTGGCAAGCACAAGTAGTGTCCCGCTGCCACCAAGAAGAAGACAAACACAGGCCCGTCGTGCCCATAATGTCCTTCCTGCTGCATTCGCCAATCCAAATTGGGAACCCACCACTCCTGCAGCACCTGTACTTCCCCCATTCACATCCCCAACCAAATGCAGTCGGCTGCATGAGAGGCATTTTCTTCATGTCCTCCCGAGTACCCCTACCCAACGAACCCCCCCAAAAAAGATGTCGTGTCTGCAGCAAGCGAGGATATAGGTGTGAGACCTGCAATTATTGTCCCTCCTGTCCTGACAATCCTGGTCTTTGCATTGGTGAATGTTTTGAACGCTATCATACACTAGTTGAATATTAGCGTAGCGTACAGCATTGCACAGACTAGGCACACTTTCACAGGGTCTCCCAAGATGCCATCACATTTTGAGAGACCCGAATCTGGAACCGGTTACAGTTACAAAAGTTACAGTTACAAAAAAACATGTATAAAAAAAAATAGTTGTCGTTTTATTGTTCTCTCTCTCTCTATTCTCTCTCTATTGTTCTGCTCTTTTTTACTGTATTCTATTCTGCAATGTTTTATTGCTATTATGTTTTATCATGTTTGCTTTTCAGGTATGCAATTTTTTATACTTTACCGTTTACTGTGTTTTATTGTTAACCACTTTTTTGTCTTCAGGTATGCCATTCAGCTGCAGCGCAGATTTATTTATCTTGACAGCAACAGCGTTTGCTCCCACGATATATAAAGCCGTGACTCCAGCAGAGGTGATATATGCCGAAGCATGGGGGCAGCAGGGGCAGAGGAGCGATGTGCTCCTACCTTTTGCGGGAGGATGCCCCCATGCTTCGGCATATATAAACGGTGCATGTATGCCCATCATTAGAAGTGGGTGGATGAAATGAGGTATTCTAATGGTGGGCATACCCACCGATCAATCTCTTTTTTTCGTTCAGCCCACAGGCTGCATTAAAAAAAAAAGATTACAATATATGCCCCACAAGGACCAGCAACGTACTGGTATGTTGCTGGACTTTGAGTGGTTATACCAGAATGATGCCTGCAGATTTAGGTATCATCTTGGTATCATTCTTTTCAGCCAGCAGTCGGCTTTCATGTAAAAGCAATCCTAGCGGCTAATTAGCCTCTAGACTGCTTTTACAAGCAGTGGGAGGGAATGCCCCCCCGCCATCTTCCATGTTTTTCTCTGGCTCTCCTGTCCCAACAGGGAACCTGAGAATGCAGCCGGTGATTCAGCCAGCTGACCATAGAGCTGATCAGAGACTAGAGTGGCTCCAAACATCTCTATGGCCTAAGAAACCGGAAGCTATGAGCATTTCATGACTTAGATTTTGCAGGATGTAAACAGCGCCATTGGGAAATTGGGAAAGCGTTTTATCACACCGATCTTGGTGTGGTCAGATGCTTTGAGGGCAGAGGAGAGATCTAGGGTCTAATAGACCCCAATTTTTTCAAAAAGAGTACCTGTCACTACCTATTGCTATCATAGGGGATATTTACATTCCCTGAGATAACAATAAAAATGATTTTAAAAAAATGAAAGGAACAGTTTAAAAATAAGATAAAAAAGCAAAAAAATAATAAAGAAAAAAAAGAAAAAAAAGCACCCCTGTCCCCCCCGCCTCTCGTGCAAAGGCGAACGCAAGCGTTGGTCTGGCGTCAAATGTAAACAGCAATTGCACTATGCATGTGAGGTATCACCGCGAAGGTCAGATCGAGGGCAATAATTTTAGCAGTAGACCTCCTCTGTAAATCTAAAGTGGTAACCTGTAAAGCCTTTTAAAGGCTTTTAAAAATGTATTTAGTTTGTCGCCACTGCATGTTTGTGCGCAATTTTAAAACATGTCATGTTTGGTATCCATGTACTCAGCCTAGGATCATCTTTTTTATTTCATCAAACATTTGGGCAATATAGTGGGGGTCATTTACTATAGCGCTATGGCGCTAATTCGCGCAAATTGCCGCGAATTAGCGCTAATACGCGGCAATTTAGCGCTAATTTGCTGCAATTTGCGCTAATTCGCGGCAATTTAGCGCGAATTAGCGCTATTAGCGGTATTCACTATACGGTATTCACTATAGCACTGGTGAGAAAATACTCCCAAAATCTAATTTACTATAGCTCCCCGAAACTAAATAGCGCCCAAACCCTTACTCTGCTAAAACCTAGAGAATTGCACATGGAAATAATGTTTAGAGCATGATATAATAGCCTAAGTGGTACTGAAATATGCGGTATATTATTTAAAGATTATCTGCCTTTAAACTGTGTGAAAAAGTGATTTCTACACTGAAATATCTTTAAAAGTCTGAAAAGTGAAAAATTCCCCGTTTTGGACAACTAGGTGCCAACACAACTGAGCATGCTCAGACCTGAAAATAACTCTCATTTTAACTCAAGTGTCTTTTTTACCTGGAGCTATAGTAAATGAGAGCTAATTAGAGAGCATTTTTTGGGAGTTAAAATCTGCTCTATTTTAGTCCAAATGAAGTTTCAGTCATTGATTCTAATGGAACAATTCTAACTTTCACAAAAAAAACTTTTAATGTTGAGATGAAATGTATCTTTCTGTGAAATTAATTTTCCATTGCAACATTGTTGCTTCTTTAAGAAGGCTACAATGTGGAATGTTTTGATGTTTTGGTAAAATATATTTTTCTCTGTCACTTTCACTTGTTACTCTTTATCTCACAACAATCTTTACCCCAAACTCACACAGGTGTCTTTATAATCCACAAACCATACCATTTCTGATACAAATTTAAAATGATTCACAATTTTTTGTGCTTTTTATTATTTCCAAATATTCATAATTTGAGCCCAAAAAATGTGATATGTGTACCAACATCAGAAAGCAAAATGTAATTCCCCAAAATTTGAGGGTAATATTCTACTCTCACCCACAAAAAAACACCAAATATCACAGAACAAATCAAGAAGAATAACTAACTCTTGAGTAATGTAATTCCATCACCTGTATGTCCAAAGAAATGCAGTATTTATGTGTAGTTATATGTAGGAGGCTCTCACACATGGCAGCTCCGTGGCTTAGAGGTTAGAACTTCTGCTTAGTAACTCTGAGGGTCTGGGTTCAAATCCTCAACCATGTTACTTCATGTAGAGAAGTTGTCTCATCTCCCAGGTCCTATAACTATGTCTAATTGTAGTAGTTATGTGTGGGAGGGTTTCACCACCATTGTAAGTCTTTTCCAGATACACTATATAGCCAAAAGTATTGGGACGCCTGCCTTTACACACACATGAACTTTAATGGCAGTCCAGTCTTAGTCCGTAGGGTTAAAATTTGATTTGGCCCACCCTTTGCAGCTAGAACAGCTTCTGGGAAGGCTATCCACAAGGTTTAGTCTGCCTATGGGAATGTTTGATCGTTCTTCCAGAAGTGAATTTGTGAGGCCAGGCACTGATGTTAGATGAGAAGGCCTGGCTTGCAGTCTCTACTCTAATTCAGCCAAAGGGTGTTCTATTGGGTTGAGGCCAGGACTCAAGTCAAGTTTCTCCACCCCAAACTTGCTCATCCATGTCTTTATGGACCTTGCTTTGTGTACTGGTGTGCAGTCATGTTGGAACAGGAAGGGGCTTTCCCCACAAAGTTGGGAGCATGAAATTGTCCAAAATGTCTTGGTATGCTGACGCCTTAAGAGTTCCCTTATCTGAAACTAAGAGGCCAAGCCCAACCCCTGAAAAACAACCCCGTACCATAATCCCCCTCCACCAAATCATTTGGACCAGTGCACAAAGCAAGGTCCATAAAGACATGGATGAGTGATTTTGGGGTGGAGGAACTTGACTGGCTTGCACAGAGTCCTGACCTCAACACAACAGAAAACCTTGGGGATAAATTAGAGAGGAGACTGTAGGTCAGGCCTTCTCGTCCAACATCAGTGCCTGAACTCACAAATGCACTTGGAAGAATGGTCAAACATTCCCATAGACACACTCCTAAACCTTGTGGACAAGAAGAGTTGAAGCTGTTATAGCTGCAAAGGGTGGGCCAAATGAGTTTTGAACCCAATACTAATACTGGGATGCCATTACAGTTCATGTGTGTTTAAAGGCAGGCATCCCAATACTTACGGCAATACACTGTATATTGTTTGTGACACTGAGCATGGCTATGGACTTAGGGCTGGTTCACACCACAGAGATGCAGAGACCATGCTTGGGGCTGCCTGGTGGCTAAGTGGGTAGCAGTTCTGTCTAGCATCACCTGGGATGTTGGTTCAATTCCCCAACATGCTAATGCCTATGTTGAAGTTTATATGTTCTCCCTGTGTGGGTTTCTCACCACAATCTAAAGACACACTGGCATTATATTTGTCTAAAATAAAATATTCAACATCTTGTCAAAATAGGTTCTAATGTAAGAAAACAGAAAATTGTATACTCACCTTTCCGTAATTTTCCTTTCCTGTCGTATCTTCATGGCAGCATACACTTTGGGTTGTGACTCCGCCTCCACAACCTGATAGGACTACATAGCTATAAGTTGTAGAGATGGCCCCTGCCCAGTATTCTCCGTATATATATATCTCACCTTAGACGGGTGGGAGATTGTATGCTGCCATGAAGATACGACAGGAAAGGAAAATTACGGAAAGGTGAGTATACAATTTTCCGTTTTCCTGTCGCATCATGGCAGCATACACTTTGGGGAGTAACTCGCAAAGACTGGGTGGGAATTCAAACTAAGTTTATTAATCAAATAATAGAGGAATTGGCCTGGATAACGGATCTTCCGAAATCCACCGTGGATAAGCAGGCGGAATCCACCTTGTAATGAGACATGAAGGTGTTCCTGGAGGACCAGGTAGCCGCTCTGCAAATCGTCTCCGCCGAGACTCTACAATATGCCGCCCAGGAGGTTGCCACTGCCCTGGTGGAGTGTGCCCTTAAGCCCTCAGGTACTTGATGGTTACTCAGTGAGTAAGATCTCTTGATGGTCTTTACTAGCCATGAAGCAATGGTGCGTGAGGATGCCGCTTGACCTCTCCTGAAACCATGTGGGATAATTAGGAGGTTTTCCGACTTTCTGATGGATTTTGTTGCTGAGAGGTATTCTATAACGGTACCCTTAACATCTAGTGGATGAGGGTCTCCCTGATCCGTGCTGAGTGCTGGAAGATTAATCTCCTGATTAAAATGGAAGGATGAGGACACCTTGGGGATGAATCGATCCGAAGGCCTTAGGACTAGCCTGTCTGGAAGAACAACCAAGTATGGTTCGCTAACCATTAGAGCTTGCATCTCTGACACTCGCTTCGCCGATGTTATGGCTATTAAAAATGAAACCTTCAGCGTCAGATCCCAGAGGGATATGCTCTGCATTGGAAAAAAGGGTTCCTTGGATAATGACTCTAGAACAATTGAGAGATCCCAGACCGGGAATGACGGTTTTCTGGGGGGCCTCAGCTTTAGACAGGCCCTCTGAAACTGAACCACCAGAGGCTCTTGCGCCCATTTAACTCCTGTCAAGGCGGACAGGGCCGATACCTGGACCTTCAGGGTGCTTGACCTAAGGCCTTTCTCTAGGCCTGATTGAAGGAACTCCAAGATGTGAGACACCGACGGGGAGGACGAGTCCCAACCTTGCTGGTGGGAGAAGGAGACAAATTTTTCCCAAACTCTTCTGTACGTGATGTTGGTAGTAGGCTTTCTGGCCTGGAGTAAGGTATCCACCACCTTCTGGGAACAGCCCTGCTCTAGGTACCTAGCCCTTTCAGTCTCCAGGCCATCAAGTGTAGCTTCCCCGGGTTCGGGTGAAGAAGATGTCCCTGGGAGAGTAGGTCTGACGTCAATGGGAGAGGCAGAGGCTCTGCCGTGTTCAGCTGCATGAGGGTAGTAAACCATGGCCTCCTCGGCCAGAAAGGGATCACTGCTACCACCAATGCTGTTGACTTCTTGAGCCTCAGGAGGAATCTCGCTATGAGAGGCGTCGGGGGGAAAATGTACCCCAGGTGAAAGTTCCAGGGGTGTTGGAGGCAGTCCGTCCCCTCTGCCGAAGGAAACGGTGTCCTTGATAGGAATCTCTGGCACTTTGTGTTCTCCGGAGTTGCTGCTAGGTCTATCTCTGGAGGACCCCAGGTTCGGGATATGAGAGCATAGGCTTGTGGACTCAGAGACCATTCGTTGTTGGAGTGGAAATTTCTGCTTAGTGAGTCGGCTAAGGTGTTCTGGACTCCCGGGACATAAACCGCCTTTAGGTCCAGTAGATTCAGCTGCGCCCATTCCAGAACAGGACGGACCTCCTGTAACATGGACCTGCTTCTGGTGCCCCCCTGCCTGTTGATGTAGGCAACGGCCACCTTGTTGTCCATCCTTAGGAGGACGTGCTTCCTCCTCAAGTGAGAACTGAAGGCCAGGAGAGCCTGGAACGCTGCTCTCATCTCCAGAACGTTCGACACTGTATCCTGTGCCCTGAAAGGCCAACGACCCTGAGCCGCAAGGTCCTGATAGTGGGCACCCCATCCCTGTAGACTGGCATCTGAGGTCACGGTTTCTTGATAGGGAGTGACTATCTGCCTGCATCTTCCCAAGTTGTGAGGACGTACCCACCACATCAACGATTGCTTTACCTCCTGAGAGATGAGGATTGGTTGGGACATTGATGTGCCCTTCCACTGACGTAGGAAGGAGATCTGGAGAGGCCTCGAATTCCATTGCGCCCATTGGACCATTGGAATGGTGGAAGCTAGGGAGCCCAGGATACTGAGACAGGTCCTGGCCGGGAGCATTGTAGCGGAGATCGCCCTTTTCACCTTTTGGATTAGAGGAGGGATTTTTTCCCCCGGAAGTTCCACCGTATTCTCCCTTGTGTCCAATTCGGCCCCCAGAAAGACCATTCTCTGTGTTGGATGGATGTTGCTCTTCTTCCAATTTATCAGCCACCCTAGGGACTGTAATGTGGAGACCAGGATTTCCCTGTGAAGGACAAGAGAGTCCTGGCTGTCTGAGAGAAGTAGGATGTCGTCCAGGTAATGGTGGACCCTCAGCCCGTTTTCTCTCAGGTGGGCTATTACAGGTAATAGGACTTTTGTAAACGTCCTGGGTGCGGTAGAGATCCCGAACGGAAGGCTTCGGAATTGGAAGTGCCGATGATTTAGGGTAAACCGGAGGAATTTTTGGAACTCGGAATGGATAGGGATATGCAAATACGCGTCCTGGAGGTCGATTGACAGCATCCAATCTCCCAAGTTTATTGCTTGGAGGATTGATTGAAGGCTTTCCATCTTGAATGTTTCCAACCGTATCGACCGGTTGAGGTTTTTTAGGTCCAAGACTGGACGAAGGTCCCCTGATTTCTTTTTCACTAAGAAAAGTGGGGAGTAGAAACCTTTGCCTCTTTGGGATGGTGGTACCTCCACTATTGCTTGTTTCTGGAGCAACTCTTGGATATACTGGACTAGGGATAGTCTTTTCTCTTGAGAGGGAGGAAGTCTGGTTGAGCAGAATTGGTCTCTTGGAGGATGACCTCTGAATGCCCACCTGTGTCCGAAATGAATGGTGGACACCGTCCATGGGTCTTTTATCATTCCCGCCCAGACCAACTTGAACTTTGTGAGTCTGGCCCCCACTACCGCTGGTTGGGCGGGCGAACCTTCAAAAGGACTTCTGGTCATTGGAGGCAGGGGTCTTGGGTTTCTGGAACTTAAGGAAGGACGTCTGGGGGTTCTTCCAGCTCCTTCTGTATTCCTTCCCGGGTCTATAGGATTTCGCATCCCTATATCTTTCCGGAAGGTTACGTTTAAAGGGAGGTGGCCTTTGTTGCTTCGGCCTTCTGTCCGATGGTATGAGACCCGACTTCCCGCCTGTTACTTTAGAGATTGCGGTATCCAGCTTTGCTCCAAAGAGGTTCACCCCATCATATGGAATCCTGCACCAGTTTGACTTTGAGGCGGGGTCAGCCGACCAAGGTTTAAGCCATAGCGCCCTTCTGGCCATTACAGAGGCTAACATGGACCTTGATGTGGATCTGATGGTATCTACGGAAGCCTCCGCCACGAAATCTCCCGCAAGGCTAAGTTCTTGTAAGGCCTTAGTGATCTGTTCTTGATCTGCGCCCTCAGTGACGAGCCTCGCTGTAGCTGAGGACCAGCTGGAGATAGCTTTCCCAACCGCCGCTAATGCCACCGCTGGCCTGCAGGCGCCTCCTGCGAACAGGTAAGCTCTCTTAAGGTCTGTATCCACCTTCCTGTCAAGCACGTCTCTGAACGTTACTGCATCTTCAATGGGGAGCGTCACGTGCCTGGCTAGACGCATCAGAGATGCATCCACTACTGGAGGAGAAAGTAAAGGAGATACTTTGGGTTCCTTGAGAGGGTACAGTTTGGTGAGTCTGTTGGACAGACTGAACTTATTTTCCGGATTCTGCCACTCCTCCTTAATGAGCTCTTCTAACTCGTCGATGAATGGGAAAGCCTCCGGAACCTTCTTGAGGTTTGGGAAATATTTTCTCTGTTTAGGCTGTGTCTCCTCAAGCTCCTCCCAGTTAATCGCTTCCTTAACCGATCTGATGAACGGTTCTATGAGCGCGAAATCAAAGCCAGCTGAAGCTTCCGGCTCCTCATCATCCGACGGTAGGTCTTGCTCTCTTGATGCACTGGGAATGGTGGGTGAGGTGCTATAGGTCGTAAACTCCACATCAGGAGTTGAGACCTGGGGAGTAGAGACTCCAGTGGGTTCTATGGAATCCGGCTCTTTCTCCCTGGTGGCTTCATCTATGCACTTGCGGCAGGCTAGTTTGTCTGGGAGGGCCGTGGCCCCACATACCCAGCAAGCGTTCCCGGCTGGACGGGAAGGGTGCGTAGAGGATTGGTGTCCTCGTGCAGGGGATCTTCTGCGGTGGGAACGGCTATGCCTTGAGTGGGATCGACTCCGTCTGCGACTCCCCTTGCGGCCTGAGCGGCTTCTTCCGCGTGAGCGGCTGCGTCTATGGCCGGAGCGGCTTCTCCTGTGCGAAGATTCTCTTCGTGATTTAGATGATCTTGCGGACCTGACAGGGCTGACCAATTAGGTAGCATTAGTACGGTCCTGCTCTCTTTTTCAATCTTCACTACTTACCGCTGGAATCCCCCCCCCTTACCTATTAGGCTGGTGGTGATCTGCTGGGGCAGCGGCCTCCATAGGAGAAGAAGGTGAATACCTGAGAAAGGTATAGGAAGGTAAGAGCATGCAGCCAGGTCCCAAAAAACAGTGTATAAGTATTAGACACTTACCCAGAGGGAGAGGGTAGCTTTAGGAATGCAGAAGTTCAAAACAGCAGCAGTCAGAAGTCTTCCAGGGAGCAAGGAGAGCTCAGAAATGACAAACAGGGCTTTTAAATCTGCCGCCATGGCCGCCGAGGTCACGACCCGCTCGCACATGCGCAGTAGCGGCGCGATGCGCCCGGCGCCATCTTGGAAACTGGCAAAATCGAAAGGACGCCCTGACGGCGCGCACTGCGCATGCGCGGAAGTGCCGAGACGCTCGGGAAGCCTGTAGGGAGGCACAGAGGGACCACAGAGCCCAGCATAGAGGGAAAAAGACCAAAAGTGAGAAAAAGAGGCATGGCGACCGCTGCACAACAACTAAGCCTGTTTAAGGCTTATACCAGACCGCAACATACCCCCGAGATCACCAGAGCGGGGCTCCTTCCATCTAGCTCGTTTAGAGGCTGTACAGGTAAGGACTTCCACCCAGGAGAGGCTAGAACCTGGCTGGGGCGAATTCGGTAAGGGGGTGCTTCTGATATGTTCAGTCCTTCAGGTGAGGAAAAATAAGAGAATACTGGGCAGGGGCCATCTCTACAACTTATAGCTATGTAGTCCTATCAGGTTGTGGGGGCGGAGTCACAACCCAAAGTGTATGCTGCCATGATGCGACAGGAAAGTTAATTTTGGACTTTATATTGGAAGCTCATTGCAGCCAGGGACTGATGTTAATGTTTATTAGCACTAATCATGCCCAGGGACTTGGACATTTCAAATTTTAGGGTTTACACTGCACAGGTACATATGCTTAGAAAACTGTTGCTTTGTTTATGTGGATGCAAATGGACTTTTATCTTTGTCCTGTAGTTGGAGATTTGCTGCACATAGCCAAGGCTAACACAGTTGCAAATACTATTATGTGTTCCTGCTCATCAGGTGCAATCACTTTAGACATACATGAAGAGACAGATTGAAAGATATTGGTGGGCGTGTACTTCTATTGGGTGTGTCAGTGTGCTAACTAAACAACCTCTCTTATATAAAGGCCTGCAGTAGGGGGTTTGTTTGGCCTGAGAAGGTCAGGTTTTTTGTTGTGATGGAGAAGGAATGAGATTGGGAGATTTGATGAAATGCTTGTGCATTTTTTTCAATCAAAAGTGGGTTTATGTGGCCATGCTGTCAATGTTGTGTGTGTATTGTTCCTGTCTGATCATGCAAACATCGTTTGGAAGCATCTGCTGACCTATTATTTTTGATCTTGTTTAATCGTGTACACCGAAATGCAGCTTCCAGCAGAACATGGTCATTAATGTATGTATGTGTGGATTGTGGGCTGGTGGTGGGTGTTTTGAATAAGTCTTTTGCAATATTATGTTGGAATGCTTTGTAAGAATGACTGTTAAGTATGTTTCTATAATCTTGCAGATAATGTGATGTGTTGCCTGTTATACACTGAAACTAAAGCTGTGTCCACTCTAAGATTTTGTCTAATTTTAGATTTTAAGCTCCTATGAGCAGGGCCCTTAAAATTCCATTGCTAAATGTAGCACCTTATATCCTGTCAATTTTTTTGAAGCTAGTAAATGTAAATTAATTTTTTTTCTGCTGGTAAAATAAAAGGGTGTGTGTGTGTGTGTGTGTGTGTGTGTGTGTGTGTGTGTGTGTGTGTGTGTGTTTTCTACTTTTCTTTCTCTTTAGTTTTTGTAGGTGGTGGTTTTGGGAAAGTGCAATATCTCTTTTATATTTTATTTCAATATGTATTTGTGCACCAAAAAACTAATCTCTTTGCCCTGGTTCACATGCTACTTTGAAATTGCATTACTTCACTTGAAGTAGCACGTTTCAAAGTAGCAAGGTCAGCGTGATTTCAGGTGACTTCATACACAAATGTCTATTGACGTCGCACCTGAAATCGGCTAAAGTAGTGCAGGAACTACTTTAGCAAATTGATGCGGTGCCACAAAAAAATGTTGCATCGATTGGAACAGTGCCATTGCCAATAGTCATGCAATTTGATCTCTCAAATCGCATGACCAATCGCTCCAATGTAAACCTAAGCTTCTGCACAACTGCAAGTTATATATAAAGATTCCACCTTTATCATTAACAGCTGTGGAGAATTGCAGGTAATGAATTCAGCTGGTGGATAGGCAGTGTTTGAATGTGTCAGCTCTGGTTCACATTGGTGTGATTTGACATGTCAAATCTGTGGCAATTGCACTGTTCTAATTGGTGCGATTTGTATTGATATTGGTGCAGAAACCTGCACTGATGTCTCTGATGTTGCCCCCACAGTCGGGACTGACATGCAGGAATGAAATTGTGGGATTTAAGCTGAACGCTTTCCTCCTGCTGTCAGTGTGAACCAGGGCTCAAACTGGGCCTTTTGCCTTTGTAATTCACCTGCTGCTAACTCAGGGACACCATTTCTTATCAAACTCCCTTAAGTTTACCTTCAAATATATGTAGAAATACAGATTTGCATATCTGAAAATAAAAAATACTAATCATGGTTGGGATCAAATATTCGCAGCTGCAAACAAAAGCGTGGTTTCACTTTCTGACCTGGAAATTAGTCATCGTATGCACCCGGAAGTTCCTGTGCTGGTCAGGATCTCCATCTAGGTGGACATGGCGAGGTCTCTTTAGCAGAGAGGAGGTGCTGCTCATTGGCCGGGTAAGTGTAGGATATGTACTTGTACTTAATCAATGCGGGGGTGGATGTCATACTTAGATTTGGTGTGGGTGGGGTTCATTGATTTGTTTGGCATCACCACACATTTGCTTCTGTCCCATGTGCACACATCACTTCCTGCATTTGTTCTGCTGATGTAAATCAGTAAGGACTATGCGTATAAATGAGAGCTCCTTTTATTAAAATACGTATGACTTGTTTCACAGCTGGGTGAATTTTCCAGCAAATTTGGACCTCTGAGTTGCATGACAAGTTGTATCCCATGATTCTCAATGACAACCATTCATATCTGTGCTACTTTAAGTCGCACCAACTTCAAAGTATTCCCTGTACTACTTTGGTGTGACTTGAGGTATATCGGGTACAATATTACACCGGCATTCCCAGAAGTTGGGGCCAAGTTGCAGCGGCAAAGTGGCAGCAAAATAGTGTGACTTTCAGGTCACAGCAGTGTGATTGAGATTCAAGGATAACACCTTTGAATTTGGCCCTATTGTTGCTTGTGCATCCTGAAGGTGTAGCAAATTTGTCCCTGCACTACCTTCGTTTGACTTTGATGCAATTTGAGGTCCATACACCACAAGATTACACAGACAATGCTTCAAATCATGACAAAGCTGTGCAATTTTAAGGTCGCACAAGTGCAAATGGGGCCTTATTCAAAGGTGTTATCAATTAATCGCATTAGGTTACTTTCACACTTGGGTGACTTTTCATGGAGCTTTGGACCTCAGAGTCACATGAAAAGTTGTCCCACTTGATTTCCATGCATATTTATTAGAGCTGCACGATTAATCGTCATCGTGATTTTTTTCCCTTTTACGATCTTGATAAAGAGTTTCACGATTCTTGCAATGCAAAGAACTCTCTGCTCTTCTGAAGCCACAGCCGAAAAACCAGGAAGTCTGCCAAGAATTAGAACATTCTTTATCAGTGAACTTAACTAGAAACCTTGTAACAATTTGTCAATTAAATAGAATTCTGTGTAAGTGAGGAAAGTTTAACTACTTAAACACTAAACATTTTTCTGACATTTGTTGGTTTCAGGTTAAAATCATTTTTTTTTTTTGCTAGAAAATTACTTAAAACCCCCCAACATTATATATATATTTTTTAGTAGAGACCCTAGAGAATAAAATGGTGGTTGTTACAATATTTTATGTCACACTGTATTTGTGCCTTTCAAATGCAATTTTTTTTGGAAAAATACTTTAATGAATTAAAAAAAAAAAAAAAGAAAAGTTAGCCCAATTTTTTGTGGGATAATGTGAAAGATTTTATGTCGCGAGAATCGTGATCTTTTTATTCTAAGCAAAAAAATTGTAATTCTCATTTTGGCCAGAACCGTGCAGCTCTAATATCTATGCAACTTCACCCATGTTCACATAGGTCTGAATTGACATGTCAAATTGTAGGCCAAATTGGCGCCTATTGATGGCAATGGAATTGTCCGAATTGGTGCAACGCCACAACAATTCCCAAAAGTTGTATTTCCTGCACTACTTTGGGCGACTTCAGGGGGCGATTTCTTACCTCCCAACTTTTTGAGATGGGTATAAGGGACACCTATTGGCAAAAGTAGGTAGGCATAGGACACCTTCTTAAAGGAGAAGGAGTGATTTCACTAGACATCTGTGCAGGAAAGTGCACTGTCTCTGAAATCGCTGACAAAGTCGGGCTGAGTCACACTTGTGCGACTTTGGACATCAGAGTCATATGACAAGTCAAACCCCATGATTTTTAATGTGTACCATTCATATCTGTGCGACTTCAAGTAACACTGACTTCAACGTAGTCCCTGTACTACTTTGGTCTGACTTTGATGCGAGTTGAGGTCCATAGACCTCAAGTTTACACAGGCATTCCCTGGAATTGCGGCAAAATTGCTGATGCAAAATCATGGAAAAGTTGCGTGTCTTTCCCTGCGACTCCTGCGTCCATAGACCTCAAGATTACACAGGCATTGCTTAAAGTCGCATTAAAATCTCGCAACTTTCAGGTCGCACAAGTGTGAAAGGTGCCTTAGTCACTGTGCTGAGTACTATTTTATACCTAGAATATAAAGTAGTCCCACCATCAAACACTAGTAAACATATGTTCTCAATATAATTGTGCTCAAATGGCTGAAAATCACACAGATGGTATCACCTACTGAAAGCTTGCATTATGCTCAGCAGCATATGCTGAAAAGAGGCAAATGCCTATTAGCCAATGCCACATCGGCACGAGCATGGTTGTTACTATAATATTAAAATGCAAAAAATACTGAAATGCAAAACATTATTGTATTGAATCAAACATTAGTAAATGTATTTCTCTAGTCATCTTCCAGGACGGCACACCTGAGAGATGAGAGGCTCCTCCCTACAGGAAACACAATCAATCGACAGCTGTTTTAAGTCCCCACCCTTCCCCTTGATCCTCAGTTTTTGATTGTGTTTCTCCCTACACAGCGAAACCGTTTGTTTTTTTCCAAATGACCCGAAGCCTGGGGCTGGTGGTCCCCCCTGGGAGCCGGACCAAATGCCTGGGGAAGGCCTACGGCCACATCACCCTGAAAGTGAAAGAGGGCGCCGCCTGCCCGATCTCGTATGATCTCGGAGGCAAAGCAGGGTTGGGCCTGGTTAGTACCTGATGGGCCTCTGGGTCTGGCCGGATATATTTATCCTTCCTGGGGGGTTCCCCTATCCTTTCCTCAGGGGGGGCAGCAGAAACTGGAAGAGCCCCCCTGAGAGCTGAAGGCCCCTGGGTACAGTGGTGTCCCCAGAACTTCAGGGGCCTTTTTCCTGTCTCCCCCCCTTACCTGTCCGGGCGTCCGTTCAGACAGGGGTGCTGGCTGTCAGTTCTTTCCAGGGCCCCCGACTCCTGGGCCCCTGGTAGCTCGCGTGGGCTGCTGGGGAGGGCGCCGCCTGAACGACCCGCGTTCTTACCCAGGAGGGAAGGCTGAGAGTCAGCAGGAGCAGGCGCCCACATCCTCCTTTCGAGGAGGCACCAGTTCACTACGGTGGATGTCTGCCTAAACCACCTCAGAATGGAATGAGGAACGTACGGCATTGCCCCCCCAGGTGTATATACTGACTGGCAGGACACAGCCTAACCTTGCAGCTCCCTACGGGGACAGTAGTTGGGGGGGCACTTTGGCGGCTATCCTCCTTGCGTGTGGACCATAAGGATGGAAAAGCAAGCCCGGTGGCTGTGGAAAAAGGGGAAGACTACAACGGTGAGTACTTTCCTTTACCTTGGGAATTTAGCTGCAAAATCCCCAATCCCAGCCAGATTGTTTCTGGGCATTTGAGATAATCTCCACTGGGGTCTAGATTTAAATAGCCCAGAAGCTTCTGCTAAAAACACCAGCTACAGCTCCCTCTTACATCAGAGATGCTGTATGGTGGACAAATGTTGCAGAGGAGCGAGTGTGCCTAAACCACCTCAGATGGGAAAGAGGTAGGTAAGGCATTTCTTCCCCTTCCCCCTGTATTTACTAAGTGGTGCAAGCAGGACCTGGGGTCTGCATAACAAAATAGCCCAGAAGCTACTGCTAAAACCACCAGCCACAGCTCCCTCTTACAGCAGAGACACTGTGGTTATCACAACAGTAGGTTTCCAGACTCTCCCTACATGTCCGGTTGTGGGACATTAGTAGGGATGAATAGAGCGAAGGGGGGAAGGACCTGGTAGATACAAAGAGTTCCTTACAGGCCAGGTATACCACTGAACAATTTATGGATTGTGCAATGGTTGAAGGATTCAGGAGTAAGCTCTCCTGGTCAGCAGGTGCACTAGGTTATATGACCCTATTAGCCCAGCTGCTAGGAATCTGAAGTCATAAGCTCCAACCTCACACTCCACCTTTACATTGTGGTTATATTGAAGTGCAGGAGGTAAGAAAAACCTTTTTGTTGGTTTGGGCTACAGTCGACTCCGTGACAGAGGCGATTTACCATAAATCACTTCCTATATCCTTTAAGGATTTTCTGTGCAAACATATGCAAGAGCTAGATAGATACATGATTGCTTAAGGCCTGCAGGTGGCTATTTTCCTCCAGGCTAAATTGGTGATCATCTTTTCTAGAGGCTGTCCTAAATTGGTCTCTAGGGCTGGGCTCATTGAGACTTTAGTTTCTGATCAGCCCCACCTGTGTGTGAGCTGGCCAGCGTTTGCTCAGTCTACGGAGGTAAGGTAGGACAACAGCTACTATAGTAAGGTGTCTAACCATTTTTAGAATGTGTTCCTTCACTGGGGGTGAAGTGTTAGTATCTACAGCCCAGGCTATGCCTAGGGATCAAATTGCTCTGTTTGGGTTTTTCATAAAGGGATACACCATGAATCCTCCTTGGTTGCACACCAGTAGACCTCAGTAGTGAAGGTTTGTCCTTGCTGGGATGTTTTGTGGCACAGCAGAAATACACATTGAGATTTGTGACATTTCTGCTCATAAGGGGTATAGTGCTGTACATCAGAAATGCACTGCACTGAAGCTTGGTTGTTGTCTGTTATATCCTAAAGGTACTGCCTTATTTGGCTACAGATCAGAAAAATACAACAGGGAAGGTGGTCTGTACTTTCTGGTCTTGTGACGCATGGCAGAAATGCACATCGAGTCTTATGACATCTCTGCTCATATTTGTTATATTGCTGCACATCAGACATACTCAAAATTGAGTTCTGTCTGGGGTTTTTTGTGTCCTGTATTACTGCCTTATTGGTTGCTTATTAGAAAGGCAGTAGTGAAGATTGATGGTCCTGAATTGTTGGGAAATACAAATTGAACCTGTGCCAGGGGTAGTACTTGTACTGCCTTTGGTATTCGGTGCAGCCCCGCAAAGTGGCGTCAGGCTGACAGTGCTATTAACGGCAAAGGTTGCCGATTTTAGGCATGCGATTTGACAGGTTGAGTCGCATGCCAAATCCCTTCAATATGGATGTGCTATCTCTATTCAGATTGTTATATTGTTGCACATCAGATATATACAAGATTGAAGGTTGTCTGTCCTTTTATGTCTTACATTTACTGCCTTATTGGCTGCATATCAGAAGGGACACAGCAGTGGGTTTGCTTGTACTTTTCTGATTTGTTTTTGCTGCCTCAGCAGGGAGACACATTGAGGATGGTGGCGTATCTGCTCAGTATTGGTATATTACTACACATCAGACATACACAAAGATTAAAGATTGTTTGTTTGTGTCCTGTATGTTCTATATTTACTGCCCTATCGGCTGCATATCAGAAAGGCACAGCAGTGAGGGGTGTCTTTTCTGTTTCTCATTGTTCTACCTTGCTGCTTCTTAGGGATACACAGCAGGGGGTTGTTGGCTGCACGCCTCCAGGGAGATACAGCATTGGGGACCCCTCGCTTGTTCAACCTGAAAATTGCAAGTTACCTGCGACCTGTGTAATCTTGAGGTCTGTGGATCCAGAAAGCAGGGTCTGCTTGGTGGCGCCGCGACCTGGAGTTGCACAGACACAAATGGTTCCCATTGGAAGCCATAGTGTATGACTTTTCTCTTGCGTTTTTGAGGTTGCAGGTTGGGTCGCACAGGTGTGGGAGCCCTAAGTTTCCCTTCTGGTTAAGGTTTTGCTACACACAAGAATAGACATCATTGAGTTTATTGCCTTTGCAATACACCAGAAAGATCGCAGCTAGGAAGGCTGTCTGTTTTTATGTGGCTGCACAGCAGAAATACTCAACATTGAAGCTTGTTGGTGCTTTCTGTTTCAGATTCCCTTACCTTACTGCACTTCGGAAAAACACAATGCTGCAGGTTGCTTGGGTCCTTTCTGTGTTGGTTCTATGTGACTGCACTACAGAACTGCATAACAGAAAAGATATTGTCTTGTTATGTTTGTTTAGCTAGCCAGTGCCATATTGATCTTATAACTGTATTTGGTGGTTCGTCAGAAATATGCAACATAGAAGTTTGGGTCTTTCTGTCTTATATTTATGGCCCTGTTTTGCTTTACATCAGTAAAACTCCACCGTAAACAGGACTCCTGTCCTTTATGTATATATATCAGTTATGACCTAGCTAGCTGCACTTCAGAAACACGCAGCATTTAGGGTCGGTTCACACTGAGGCAGCACGACTTACAGCGCGACTGCCTCAGGCGACCCAGGACACAACTCAGCGGCGACTTGCGAAACGACTTCTGTATAGAAGTCAATGCAAGTCGCCCCCAAAGTCGTACAGGAACCTTTTTTCTAAACTGGAGCGACTTGCATCGCGCCGATTTAGAACGGCTCCATTGCACAGAACAGGACGCTACTTGTCAGGTGACTAGGTCGCCTGACAGGTTGTCCCAGTGTGAACCAAGGCTGATGGTTTGCGTGTGTCTTAATGTTTTTACAGATTGGCTGCACATCAGAAAACCAGACTGTGAGGACTGTTTGTCTACATTGAAGTTGAGATTTGGGTCTCTCCCATATTTGATATGTTGGTTTAGCTAGCCACACTCGGATACACATTATTGTCTATGCTTGTCTCCTTTCTGTCTAAATCTATTGTGCTGGGTCCACAATCTATGATCTTTTTTAATTTGTGATAATAATGCATGTATCACCTTTTGTATTTCAGCCCTCTTTTCCGTGGAGGGGCCTGGAGTTCTGGCTGCAGACGTCACATGTCAGAAAGCCTCAGCCCCTTACATTCAGGAATGCTGGAACCATTTCCTAGAGTTGAAGCCCAGTAGGGTTATAGGACACTGGAGGAAGACGATAAAGAATCACCCTGCTTAGTAAGAACTTGGGAAGTTCTGTTCAGAGGAGTATTATGACTTGAAGATGAAGTATAAAGATGTCCACCCGACTGAATAGGTTACGGCTCGGTGCATGGCTTTCATCTCACCCTTCTAGCAGAACTAGATGTATAAGTGTTATACTCCTGCTATGAACTTTATTCTCCTGAAGTAGGCACTCAGGCGTAAGTAAAGCCACAGAATGGGCATGCCTTAAACCCAGGGATCAAGCCTCGGTTAATCTATTACCCTTACGTAGGCTTCCCTTTAGTCTTTGCTGATGTAAAGATAAAAATGAACAAAAAAGGTTGTCTGTTAGGGGCCCACCTTTTTTTTGCAGTTTTAATTCCCTGAACAGGGTAGTGTTAAGACAGGCCCTCTTAGTGATCAATTAGTGTCCTTGTCTTACAACACAGGTCTCTGATTAATCTTTAGGGGTTCTAAGTAGCACCTACAGGCACAATAGGCCATGGTTGTTAGATGTGTGAGACAGGCAACATTGATAACCTACAAATTTAACATGTTTTCTGATTCCCACTCCACCTAGGTCCTGCATCCGAAGCAGAGAAGGCAGGGACATCAGTGGAGTAGACCTGCAGACCAGTCGCATGATCCAGCTATAATACCTTCATCAAGCATATGGAGTGGAAGTAAAACTCACTGCAGAACCAAGGTTCGCCAAGAGGGTCTTGCAGTGGTCCCACCCTAAGGTAGGCCTGAGGTACTTGATTATCCTCTCAGGTGTGCCATCCTGGAAGATGACTAGAGAAAATTGACAGTTACTTACCGATAACTGTTTTTCTAGGATATCTTCCAGGACGGCAGGCCTACTTCCCGCCCATTGGAGGAGGGAAAATGTTAGAATATTAGAAGGTGAGTACCTATGAGGAATGATTTCCCTTGTGAACCAGGTTCAGGAGTTACTTCTCTACAAACTGAGGATCAAGGGGAAGGGTGGGGACTTAAAACAGCTGTCGATTGATTGTGTTTCCTGTAGGGAGGAGCCTCTCATCTCTCAGGTGTGCCGTCCTGAAAGATATCCTAGAAAAACAGTTATCGGTAAGTAACTGTCAATTTTTCTCTGTAGGTAAGTGCTCAGCTCTGTAGCATAGCCGTATACCCTGCTGCCCCCAAAAGTTCAAACCATGAATTCAAATCCCACTGACAGCATCACCTCCTAGAAGTGTGCATTGTACTCAGAAGCATAATTAGCCAAAGCACATCAGCTTGCTTTATTCCATATTTTAACTCTTCAAATGCATGCAATGGTATGTACTTATTCAATAATATGGTATGGAATTCCAAAATTCAATGAAAAAAATGTCGTAGGGTCCCCCCAGTACATACCAGGCCCTTCGGTATGGACTTTAAGGGGAACCCCACACCAAAATGTGAAATAAATTTGATGTTGGGCCCCCCAAAATCCATACCAGACCCTTATTCAAGCATGCAGCCTGGAGGTCAGGATAGGGGGGGACGAGTGAGCACCCTCCCCTTCTGAACCTTACCAGGCCACATGCCCCAAAGCACCTTTTCCCCATGTTGATGGGGACAAGGGCCTCTTCCCGACAACACTGGTCGGTGGTTGTCGGTCTGCAGGTAGGGGGTTTATCAGAATCTGGAAGCCCCCTTTAACAAGGGGGCTCCCAGATTCTGCCCCCTATGTGAATAGGTATGGAGTACATTTAACCCCTACCCATTCACCAAAAAAAGCAGTGAAATGTAAAAAAATTAATAGCCGTTTTTTGACAAGTCCTTTATTGTAGAATAGCTCTGAGCTGTCTTTTTCCCTGAGCCATCTTCTCCAGATGCTGTCTCTCCCTCCTCCATCTTCTTCCCGAGCTGTATTCTCCCAGAGCTGTCTCTCCTACCGCCACCATCTGCTGTGTTCTTCCGCACCGATGGTTACCCGCTAATAAAAAAAGCTGCTCTTCCATGGTGGTCTTCCTCCGCTGTGTTGTCACCCTCTGTGTGCCATCTCTTACATAGCCATGGAGCGGACTCTCCGGGTGACATTATCGGATGGCCACAGAAGACCGCCACAAGAAGAGCGGCTTTTTTTTTATTAGTGCGTAACCGGCTGCGCTGAAGAACACATCAGCAGGAGAAGATGGTGGCAGCAGGAGAGACAGGTCGGGGAGAAGAAACATCAAACACTAGTGAATGTATTTTCTATGTATGACTGTGCTACACCCAATAGGCTAGCGGTCAGCACTTCTACCTTGAAGAACTCATGGGTTCAAATCCCACAGAGAAATACTAAAAGATTGAATTGGTGAAAAAAAAGCAAATGACTATTAGCCAATTAGCCAAAGCAGCATATGCTGAAAATAGGTGAATGCCAATTAGCCAATGCACTTTAAATTTGGCTGATACTATTATATTAACTCTTCAAATGCATGCAATGATATGTAAGTATTCAATACTATTATGGTGTGAAATTCCAAACACCACACACTAACTAATGGGCAGATTACATTTTTTTGTTCATTTTAATTCGCTTGTGCACTGAAAAAATAAACACAGCTGGGGGATGGTAGGTTGGTTGGTATTTGAACTTGTACCATGAGTGCTGTGGAGACATCTGAGCAGACTACTAAGCCATTGTGCTAAGTATGAGACCTGCATAATAGTGTAGTATGATTAAAGAATGAATATAAATAATTACCGCTTTATAGTCACCTAAATTAAAAAATAAAAAACATACAGCAAATAGGTAACCTAAATGTTTAATACATGCAACTTTACAGAATAGCAGACATTACTATGTAATTATCATTCATAACTGCATTAGTTGGCAAAAGAAGGAAAAAACTAGGAATACTAATTGCAACATACATCAATAGATGCACACGAGGTAGAGCACATCTCACATAAAAATGTTTCTTTCACATACATGGATCATGATTACAGTGCAGTACTATATAACAACTTGGTAGGAATTGGCATTTGCATATACGCGGAAGCGCTAATTAGCGCCAGCTTAGAATTTATTAACATGTGTTTCTCACTAATAGCGCTAGTTTTTCATTCGCATATTCGCCTGTTGAAATTTTATTTGGCTAAAATGGGAGCTATTGTTTGCCATAGTGCCCAGTACTTCCTGGTGCTATAGTAAATGACCCCCATAGACTTTAACGGTGTTCGCGTGCTCGAACAAACTTTTTTCCTGTTTACATGTTCTGGTGCGAACCAAATGGGGGGGGGGGGTCTGTTCATCCCTACCTAGCAGTAAAAAGGGTCGCTGGTTTGTATTCCCAACCACACCACAAGACTACCTGCCTGGAGTTTGCATGTTCTCCCTGTGCCTGCATGGGTTTTCTCGGGGTACTACGGTTTCCTCCCACACTCCAAAGACATGCTGGTAGGTTAATTGGCTTCTGTCTAAATTGGCCCTAGTATATGAATGTGATTTAGGGACCTTAGATTGTAAGCTCCTTGAGGGTAGGGGCCCATATTAGTGTATAATGTATATGTAAAGCACTGCGTAAATTGACGGCACTATAGAAGTACCTTAAATAAAAATAAATAAGTCTTCACTAATATTATGGTGTGAATCTCCAAAACACCATACACTAGTTAACAAGCAGTTTACATTTGATAAACTTTATTGTATGGTATATAAACCATCAAACACTAGTAAAAGTATTTTGTATATATAATTGTGCTCACCCCAATAGGCTAGCAGTTAGCACCTTTACCTTCAAAAATTCAGGTATTGAAAGACTCATGGGTTCAAATCCCACAGAAGAATCCTAAAAGATTACTATTGGTGGAGAAAAGGAGAATTACTGTTAGCCAGTTAACAAATTAGCCAAAGCAGCATACAGTGAATGCCAAGTAGCCAATACACTTTAATGTGGTTGATATTATTGTATTAACTCTTAAAATGCTTGCAATGGTATGTAAGTATTCACTAATATTATGGTGTGAATCTCCAAACACCACACACTAGCTAACAAGCAGTTTACATTTGATAAACTTTATTGTATAGTATATAACACATCAAACACTAGTAAAAGTATTTTGTATGTATAATCGTGCTCAGCCCAATAGGCTAGCAGTTAGCACCTCTACCTTCAAACATTCAGGTATTGAAAGACTCATGGGTTCAAATCCCACAGAAAAATCCTAAAAGATTGCATTGGTGGGAAAAGAAGAATGCCAGTTAGCCAATTGGCCAAAGCAACACAAATATACGTGTATATATATTTACTGAAAATAGGTGATTGCCAAGTAGCCAATGCAGTTTAATGTGAAAGTTTTTATTGTATTAACTCTTTAAATGCATGCAATGGTATGTAAGTATTCAATTATATTATGATATGACATTCCAAACACCACACACTAGCTAAAGGGCAATTTACATTTATTTGTTTGTTTATTTTAATTCACTTGTGCACTGAAAAAATAAACACAGCTGGTGGATGGTAGGTTGGCTGTTTGAACTCATACCAGGAGTGGTGTGGAGATATCCAAGCAGACCACTAAGCCATTGTGCTAAGTACAAGACCTGCATAATAGTGTAGTATTAAAGAATGAACATAAATAATTACTGCTTTATAGTCAACTAAATTAATAAATAATAAATCAAAAATATGAAAAAAAACATACAACAAATAGGTAACCTAAATGATTAATACATGTAACTTTACAGAATAGCAGACATTAGTATGTAATAATCATGCAGAACTGCATTTCTTACCAAAAGAAGGAAAAAAAATAGGAATACTAATTGCAATATAAATCAATAGATGCACGGGAACTAGAGCACATCTCTGATAAAAAATGTTTCTTTCACATACATGGATCATGGCTACAGTACAGTGCTATATAACAACTTGATAAGAATTGGCATTTGTATATACGCGGAAGCGCTAATTACTGGCAATTTAGAATTTACAAACGTTTATTCTCCGCTTATATCGCTGATTTTCATGCGCAAATTCGCCGTTTTGTTTCCACTTGGCTAAAATGGGCTCTATTATTTGCCATAGTGCCCAGTACTTCCTGGAGTTATAGTAAATGACCCCCAGTGTGTTTTAGTGCATTAAAATTTTAAAAAGTGTGTTTTTTCCCCAAAAAATGCATTTGAAAAATCGCTGCACAAATACTGTGTGAAAAAAAAAATGAAACGCCCACCATTTTATTCTGTAGGGCATTTGCTTTAAAAAATATATAATGCTTGGGAGTTCACAGTAATTTTCTTGCAAAAAAAAATCATTTTTTCATGTAAACAAAAAGTGTCAGAAAGGGCTTTGTCTTCAAGTGGTTAGAAGAGTGGGTGATATGTGACATAAGCTTCTAAATGTTGTGCATAAAATGCCAGGACAGTTCAACCCCCCCCCCCAAATGACCCCATTTTGGAAAGTAGACACCCCAAGCTATTTGCTGAGAGGCATGTCGAGTCCATGGAATATTTTATATTGTGACACAAGTTGCGGGAAAGAGACCAATTTTTTTTTGCACAAAGTTGTCACTAAATGATATATTGCGTAAACATGCCATGGGAATATATGACATTACACCCCAAAATACATTCTGTTTCTCCTGAGTGTGGGGATACCACATGTGTGAGACTTTTTGGGAGCCTAGCTGCATACGGGACCCTGAAAACCAAGCACCGCCTTCAGGGTTTCTAAGGGCGTAAATTTTTGATTTAATTCACTGTATCACAGTTTCAGGGGCCATGGAATGCCCAGGTGGCACAACCTCCCCCCCAATGACCCTATTTTGGAAAGTAGACACCCCAAGCTATTTGGAAAGTAGACACCCCAAGTGATTGGTTTTCGGAGTCCCGTACGCAGCTAGGCTCCCAAAAAGTCCCACACATGTGGTATCCTCATACTCAGGAGAAGCAGCTAAATGTATTTTGGGGTGCAATTCCACATATGCCCATGGCCTGTGTGAGCAATATATCATTTAGTGACTACTTTGTGCAAAAAAAAAAAAAATTGTCACTTTCCCGCAACTTGTGTCAAAATATAAAATATTCCATGGACTCAACATGCCTCTCAGCAAATAGCTTGGGGTGTCTACTTTCCAAAATTGGGTCATTTTGGGGGTTTGTGCCATCTGGGCATTTTATGGCCTTCAAAACTGTGATAGGTAATGAGGAGTGAAATCAAAAATTTACGCCCTTAGAAATCCTGAAGGCGGTGATTGGTTTTCGGGGCCCCGTACGCGGCTAGACTCCCAAAAAGTCCCACACATGTGGTATCCCCGTACTCAGGAAAAGCAGCTGAATGTATTTTGGGGTGCAATTCCACATATGCCCATGGCCTGTGTGAGCAATATATCATTTAGTGACAAATTTTTGTAATTTTTTTTTTTTTTTGTCATTCAATCACTTGGGACAAAAAAAATTAATATTCAATGGGCTCAACATGCCTCTCAGCAATTTCCTTGGGGTGTCTACTTTCCAAAATGGGGTAATTTGGGGGGGGTTTGTACTGCCCTGCCATTTTAGCACCTCAAGAAATGACATAGGCAGTCATAAATTAAAGGCTGTGTAAATTCCAGAAAATGTACCCTAGTTTGTAGGCGCTATAACTTTTGCGCAAACCAAAAAATATACACTTATTGACATTTTTTTACCAAAGACATGTGGCTGAATACATTTTGGCCTAAATGTATGACTAAAATTGAGTTTATTGGATTTTTTTTTATAACAAAAAGTAGAAAATATAATTTTTTTTCAAAATTTTCGGTCTTTTTCTGTTTATAGCGCATAAAATAAAAATGGCAGAGGTGATCAAATACCATCAAAAGAAAGCTCTATTTGTGGGAAGAAAAGGATGCAAATTTTGTTTGGGTACAGCATTGCATGACGGTGCAATTAGCAGTTAAAGCGACGCAGTGCCAAATTGTAAAAAGTGCTCTGGTCAGGAAGGATCCTTCCGGGGCTGAAGTGGTTAATCGAGGTAGGTATCACTGAGCCTGAAAGCCCACGATTCCTTAGAATGTGGGTTTCAATAGCCAAACCGTTAAATTTAGCGTTTGTAAAGTAAGATGGAACACTGGTCCCTGAGATAGCAGGTCTGGACGTGGTGGTAGGGTCCATGGGTTTCCTACCGCCATCTTTACTATTTCTACATACTAAGATCTTCTGGGCCATGCTGGGGCCACAAGAACTACCGACTTCCTTTCCTGCTTGATCCTGCAAAGAAGTCGAGATAGCATCAGAATAGGAGGGAAGGCATAAATCAGTGAGAATTGATCCCACAGAGTCACCAACGCATCTGTTCCGTATGCGAGTGGATCCCTTGTTCTTAACACAGTTTTCAATTTTTTGTTGAACCTGGATGCAAACAGATCTACATCCAGGATCCCCCATCGTTGGCATATAGCCAGGAAGATGTCAGGGTGAAGGGACCATTATCCCGGGAACAACTGCTGGCAACTTAGGTAGTCTGCCAGCCAGTTCTCTACCCCTGGAATGAAGATTGCCCAAATGCACGGCACATGTTCTTCTGCCCAGGTTAGGATATGGTTTACCTTTGCCTGGACTGCCTGACTTCTGGTGCCCCCTTGGTGATTGATATAAGCCACTACTGTGGCATTGTCTGATTGAATTCTGACAGGAGAATTCTGCAGCCTGAATGTCCAGGCCTTTGGGGCTAGATGTTATACCCGAAATTCTAGAATGTTGATGGACAAGGTGTTTTCGGTTCTGGAACATTTCCCTTGGACAGACACTTCTTCCAGGACTGCTCCCCAACCTGAAAGGCTGGCATCTGTTGTTACCACCTTCCAGGTAACCAGTAAGAAGGATTTCCCCTTCTGCAGATTCTCAGATATCCTCCACCAACTGAGGCTCTGGAGAACTTTTGGCGACAAACGCATTGGAAAATCTAGTGCCTGAATCTTTTTGTTCCAGGCTGATAGGATACTGTTTTGCAGTAGTCTTGAATGAAACTGAGCATAGGGAACTGCTTCGAATGAAGCCACCATCTTCCCCAATAACCTCATACTAAGGCGAATGGAAGGACCTTTCTTTGCCCTGACCCCTTGGACCAGCTCCTTTATGGTGCTGATCTTTGGGGTAAAACACCTTCTTTTGGGCTGTATTTATGACCAGACCCAAGTACTCTAATCTTCTTACTGGCTTTAAAGAAGATTTCTCTAGGTTGATGACCCAACCTAGGTATTCCAGGTAGTTGTGGTGGTGACTACACTTTGATTCAAGCGGACTACCGGCTGGTCTATTAAGAGCAGGTCATCCAGGTATGCTATTATTGTTATACCTTGAATCCTTAATTTGGCCAGAGGAAGGACCAGAAGTTTTGTAAACTCCCGAGGTGCAGTAGCTAGACCCAAAGGCAAGGCTGCAAATTGAAAATGAAATTTTTCTACTTCAAAACGCAGATACTTCTGATTAACAGGGAAAATAGGTACATTCAGGTATGCATGCTTGATGTCGAATGAAGCTCTCCCCCTTGTAGGATGGAGACAACTGATCGAATTGATTCCATGTGAAAAGAGCGAATCTTCAGGAACCAGTTTAGATCTTTGAGATCTAGAATGGGTCTGACATCCCCATTTGGTTTTGGTACCGTGAAAAGGTTTGAATAAAACCCTGACTCCTGGTCTTCCACTGGGACCACCATGATCACCTTTTGTGACAAAAGTCGGTCGAACGCTAGAAAGAGAGACTTCTTTTTCTCTGAATCTTTGGGGACATTTGACCTGAGTAAACGAGGAGACGGGAATTCTCGGAACTCTAGTTTGTAACCTAGAGCTATTGTGGAGACCACCCATCTGTCCCCAATTTCTTCCTGCCAGACCTTTGACAACTGCAGAAGTCTTCCCCCCACTCGAGCGAGCGGGGGCGCCCCTTCATAAAGAGGCTTTAGTGTTAAGTATTGCGGGTTTCTTCCCCCAGGACCTCTTTTGTCCCTGGGATTGACCCTGAGGTTTACCTGTTGAACCTGACTGTAGAGGCCGCCACGACTGCCTGGAGGCTGATGCCCCTGGCACTGGAGAAAGAGCCTGTTTAAATGAGGGGCGTTTACTCTTTTTATTAACCACTTAAGGACTAGCCTCATTTTGAGATTTGGGTGTTTACAAGTTTAAAACAGTTTTTTTAACAGTTTTTTGCTAGAAAATTACTTAGAACCCCCAAACATTATATATTTATTTCTAACACCCTAGAGAATAAAATGGCGGTCATTGCAATACTTTTTTTCGCACCGTATTTGAGCAGCGGTCTTACAAGCGCAATTTTTTGGAAAAAATTCACTTTTTTGAATAAAAAAATAAAACAGTAAAGTTAGCCCAATTTTTTTATAGTGTGAAAGATAATGTTACACCAAGTAAATTGATACCCTACATGTCACGCTTCAAAATTGCGCCCTCTCGTGGAATGGCGTCAAACTTTTACCCTTAAAAATCTCAATAGGCAACGTTTAAAAAATTCTACAGGTTGCATGTTAAAGTTACAGAGGAGGTCTAGGGCTTGAAATATTGCTCTCGGTCTAATGATTGTGGCGAAACCTCACATGTGTGGGTTAACCACCGTTTTTATATGCAGGTGCTACTCACGTATGCGTTCGCTTCTGTGTGCGAGCTCGTCGGGACGGGGCGCTTTAAAAAAAATGTTTCTTATTTATTTTACTTTATTTTATTGTTTCACTGTTTTTTTTTTTTTATTTGGATAACTTTTATTCCTATTACAAGGAATGTATACATCCCTTGTAATAGAAAAAAGCATGACAGGTCCTCTTAAATATGAGATCTGGGGTCAAAAAGTCCTCCTATCTCATATTTGGACTTAAATGCCAAAAAAAATTGTCATTTGAAAAAATGACGACAAAAAAATGGCCCTTTAAGACGTATGGGTGGAGCTGACGTTATGACGTCGCTTCTGCCCTCCTATGGTATGGAGACGGGTGGGGGCCATCTTCCCCTCACTTGTCTCCATACCACAGACATGTCAGGTCCTGATCGCCTCCGCCGATATCGACGGCTCCGGTAAGCGGCGGAGGGCGCGGGAGAGCGGCAGGAGGGGGGTGGCACCTCTTCCACCGCCGATAACGGTGATCTTATGGCGAATCTGCCGCAGAGACCACCATTATCGTAAACACGACCGGCTCCTGAAAAGATGGATACCTCAGTTGTGGCAGTACGGCGATACCACATGTGTGAGACTTCCACAGCCTGGCCACATACAGAGGCTGGGTATTTCTGAGCATGGCTGGGTATTTCTGAGCATGGCTGGGTATGGCTGAGCATGGCTGGGTATGGCTGAGCATGGCTGGGTATGGCTGAGCATGGCTGGGTATTGCAGAGTATCGCCGAGTATGACTGGGTATCACCGAGTATTGCGGGGTATTGCAGAGTATGGCTGGGTATGGCAGAGTATTGCGTGTTATGGCAGAGTATTGCAGATTTTTGCGGGGTATTGCAGAGCATGGCTGGGTATGGCAGAGTATTGCAGAGTATGGCTGGGTATCACTGAGTATTGCGGGGTATTGCAGAGTATTGCAGAGTATGGCTGGGTATTGCCGGGTATTGCAGAGCAGTGAGGGATGGCTGAGCATGGATGGATGGCTGGATGTCTCTGTGCAGCGCTGTGCGCATACAGATGCAGCCCACAACGCTGCTACCATCCATCCATCCCCCTCTCCGCTCAGTGTACCGATCGGTACACAGGAGGGGAGGAGAGGAACCGGCGTCATCAGATGATGACGTCGATGACATCAGATGTTTACATGTGATCGCTCCGTCATTTGACGGCGCGATCACATGGTAAACGGCCGCGATCAGCGGCCATTTACCGGGATCCGTGATGCGCCGGATCCTCTGGACCCGGCGGTCACGGATGCTCTCGAGTGCGCGCCCTAGGGGGCACGCGAGAGCCAAATTCTGGGAGGACGTCCATGGACGCCCTCCCAGAGTTAAACAACCGCCCTGTAGCCGTCATTTGGCTATGGGCCGGTTGTTAAGTGGTTAAAGTGTCGACGTATATGTACAGGAGCCAATCGGTAAGTGGTTAGCTAGCAAAAGGGTGCTTTTCCCACTTGATATTCTTTGGATATATTTGTCCCAATCCTCCCCAAACAGCTTTTCACCACGGAAAGGAAAACCAGTCAGGGGCTTTTTGCATGGTGCTTCGGCTGACCAACCTTTCAACCATAAGATTCTATGCATATGCGCCAACCCAAGCGTAAGGCGAGAGGTTTGAAGAATAGAATCTCTAATTGTGTCAATTGCAAACCACAAAGCCGCTGGTAGCTCAGCTAATTCCTGGGCCTGCTGTTCAGGGACCACCTTGAGTACCTGTTTCAACTGGTCTCTCAAGGACTGACATAACCCAATTGCCGCCACTGCAGGTTGAGCCACTGAACCTGCCAGGGAAAAAAATGTTTTTTAACAGGAATTCCAATTTTTTAACAGTTGGATCCCTAAGCATTTGTGCATTGTCAACTGAACAAGTCAAATTTTTATTCAGAGGATATAGCAGCGTCAATTGCTGGTATACTCCACATCTTAGTCAATTTTTCCTCCATAGGATAAAGTGTTGAAAACTTTTTAGGAGGGAAAAAGTGCTTATCTGGGTGATCCCACTCAGAATACATAAGCTTTTCTAGTAATGAATGGACAGGAAAGGCACGCAAAGCTTGAGGAGGCTTTAGTGAACCCAAAAAAAGTGGGCTCTTCAACCGACTCCGTTAAGGGTAGCTTAAATGTGGAGTGGACCATTTCAGTAAGAAAGTTATCAGCAACTTCTCATCATGTGAAGCTGAAGAAGATCCTTCCCCACTTGACACCTCGGAAGAGGAATCATCAGCCTGTTCACGGTCCCCTGAGGGGGATTCATCTTCCCCCTCCCATAGTTCTTCCATTTGGGGATCCTGGGTGGTAGAAGGGGACCTAATGCATTTTCTTTCACTCTGTGAAGACGTGATTAAAGCCACTAATCTTTCCAAAAAGCCACTCATAGCTGAGGAGAAAACCTCAGTTATATAGACAGGGGCTGAAGTGTCAGAAGCAATTGCAGCCCCTGATGACTCGCTCTGACCAGCCTCCTTAGTATGGGATAGTGTTGCAGAGGGAGGGTCCTTAGGATCTGAGAGTGACCCCTTTGTGTCCTTGGTCTTTGCAGCATTTGAACCACCTCCTCTGGTCATAGTTCCGAGCACAGCGCAGAGGTACCACCAAAAAATGCACCCACTGCTGAGCAATAGTCCAGCAACTGCCACTGTTCTTAAGCTCAGCCTTAAAGTAAATTTGCCTGGGAATGCCTGTGTCACCAACTCACATGCCCCCCATCCGCTCTGTGTCCCTCCTAGCTGTATGCACCTGAAAAAGATGCATTTTATAGCTATTCAGCCCACATTGTGGACGCTCAATTCACGGCGAGTGGGCTCCAATCCTGCCTGACTGCATGGAGTAGGGCTGGAGGAGAAGAGAGCTGCTGGAGGGGGACCGCTGTAATGGCGGCGGGAGCAGCGAGGCACACAGCCTTCTAGCACCATGCTCCCCCTGCCTGGAGGAAGCTATCCATGTGGGGGGACATTCCCGGGAGAAGAAAGCACCCCTTTCCCATGACTTTACTTGGAGCTTTGGGCCGGAGAAGCATACAGCCTGAGACAGAGGCGAGACTGACAAGCATAGAATAGGTACATGCTCTTGACAGCCCCCGGTGGTGACTTTAGGCATAGCAACATTTACTTTAAAGGAGGAAACCCACAAGAATTAGAAAAATTCCTCAGTTACTTTTTCTATCATCACCACAGGTCACTGGTCCTAACTTAATACCAGCTCTTGATGGATTTGCAGCCCTATCCGGCCTTATGATTAATCCTAAGAAATGCCTAGTGCTTAATATTTCACTCACAAACATGGAATTGATCCCAGCTAGGGCTGCACTCCCATTCACATGGGCAGAAAAATCAATCCCATATCTTGGAATTCATTTAACAGCATCTCATTCTGACTTATTCTCAACCAATTATCCTCCTGTATTAAGACAGATCACAAATCTAATAAAACAATGGTCGCAACTTCCTTTATCCTGGATAGGAAAGATTAATGCAATCAAAATGACTATTCTACCCAAATTGCTTTATCTATTCAGAGTCCTCCCTATTCCAATTCCTTCCTATTTTTTGAGAATGGTACAAAAAAGAGCAACATCGTTTATATGGGGCTCTTCTAAACCACGTATACCTATACACACACTACATCTTCCCAAAAATAAAGGAGGCCTGGGATACCCTAATTTTACTAACTGCTACAGAGCAGCACATTTGGCCAGTCTGTCCAAATACCATGCAAAACAGGAAATCCCATTATGGGTATTTATAGAAGCTTCAGAAAATGGCCCTCTATTAATATCAAATTTATTATGGCTTGATCCTAAAGACCGCTTTAAAATTCACAATCCCATAACTAAACACTTCTTATCTCCCTGGGATAAACTAAAAACCAAATATCAGTTACAGTCTCCACACAATCCTCTCCTTTCTTTTATCAGAAATCCGGCCTTTTACCCGGCATGGATCTACCCAAATTCTTTTAAAGCTTGGACAACATCAGGCATTCAGACACTAAATGACTTCATAGCATCTAAATCATTCCTTTCATTCCCATCGCTTAGAGAAAAATATGATCTACCAAACTCTTAGATATTTAGATATCTCCAAATTTAAAAATTTCTATACACCATTCCTAAAGGGGGATACACCATTATCCCAATTATCCATTTTTGAATCAATCTGTACAAAAGATTTATTTGCTAAAGGTACAATTTCATCACTTTATAATCAATTATATGGAGTAGCAAATCTTAATAGACCCTCTTACATTCAGAGGTGGGAGGAGGACCTGGTACGAACTTTAGAAGACACGGACTGGTCTAACATATGGCTCACATCTAAGTCATCTTCACCCAACATCTTCGCACTGGAGACAAATTATAAAGTCCTAACTCGCTGGTACCTTGTACCCGCTAGAGTGGCAAAATATTCACCTAATACCTCAGCTCTTTGATTTCGAGGATGCCCAGAAATAGGCACATATTTACGCATATGGTGGACGTGCCCAGTAATCCAAACCTTCTGGAAGGAAGTCTTCATGATTGCATCTAAAATATTTTAAAAAATAATACAACCAGATCCATATTTAACTTTACTCAATCTAAAACCGGAATGGTTAACACTCTCTCAATTCAAACTTATGATCCAACTAATAATGGCTGCAAAACAAACAGTGGCCAAGGCATAGAAATCTCCTACATTGGTACTAGCAGAAACAATTCACAGAATGAATAATACAATGTCCCATGCTAAGATGGTAGTCAAACAGTTCCTGTCAAACTTCAATGACTCTGTCCTGTTGCCATGGTAACAGATTAAATGACTTACAGAGACACCCATTCTAAGGCTTCAAAGAGAACTAAAAAGAATAATAAACTGATGAGCGGGACAACCTTGTGGACCATACCTCTACCTTTCAACCCTTTTTCTTCTTTCTCTTTCCTTTTCTCCACCTTACGATTAAAGCTCATTATCAGAATTTATTTGACCTATATACACTCTACTTGTAAACAATATGTATAGTAGGTATAAATCATTTAAATACATACAAAAGTAACTAAGGAAATGATATGTATCTTTAATTTAGGTTTACGTGAACCCAATGTTTAATATTTGAAATTTCATGATCTTTACCTATATAAACCCTACTGTAAAACAATGAGCTTACTTTATAGATCCTTGTAAACTTACTTTATGTATCTTTATAACATTGTATACTCAATAAACTTCTTTTGACAAGGAGAAACATTCCTCAGGAATTTCCCTTACCTTATCCAGCTGCAGGGTTCTGGCAACAGACCCAATCTTCACCTCTCACAGCGGGCTCCATTAGAAAACCTTCAGGGACTGGGGCCCCCTTTTTATCAGAGGATCCACAGCCCTGGGCCTGTAAAAAGTACCCCGCCAGGAATATGGCTGAAACGCTCTCTAAAAAGAAAAGCGTTACAGGTAAAACCTTGTTTCTTCAGACACATGGCCTGGGTACCATTCAATTAGGCCTGGAAAAGACACTCTCAATGGATCCGGTTGCATGGCTTGCCCCAGTAAGGAATATTCCAGCGGAGCTCATGGAGCTTTTATGGATCAACTTTATCTCCAAACCCAAGGCGTTGCCATGAGCACGTCCTGTGCCCCTTCTTATGCCAATTTATTCTTGGGAGGCTGGGAGCGGACCATTTTTGTTGATGAATTAATGGAAACCTTCATGAACCATGTCCTATGTTGGCATAGGTTTATTGATGACCTATTGGTCATCTGGACAGGTACTGAACAACTTCTAAAAGCTTTCATTGAAAGGTTAAATATCAACCAATTCAACCTCCATTTCACCTATACTTACGATACTCATAGCATTTCATTTTTAGACATACAGATTATCATCAAGAATTCTTCCGGCAAATTAATCACGGATTTATTTCGCAAACCCACAGCGGGCAACACGCTGTTGCACGTGTCTAGCTCTCATCCCCGCCCCCTAGTTTGCAGTATCCCTTATGCTCAATACTTGAGACTAAGAAGGAACTGCACAGAGGACGGGGATTTTCATAGACAGGCTAATGCCCTACGCACACGTTTATTAGCCAGGGGCTATATTCGTACTAACTTGAGGAAAGCCTTCAATAGAGCCCAAGCCCAGGACCGACAAACACTACTTTACAGTCCTACTCGCCCCAAGCAACCTTTTTTCACCAAAATCATTACCAAATATTCCACTCACCACAGTCAGTTACGTAATATCTTGTCTCGACATTGGCATATACTGACTGATCATCACACACTTAAGAAATACATTAGACCCACCCCAGATCTGGTTTTTAGGAGAGCCACCTCATTGAGGGACAGGTTCACTCATAGCCATTACAGAATTCCCACATCTTGCCCACGAGAACCTAGAGGCACCTTCAAGTGTGGCAATTGCCCACACTGTCCCTGGATCCAAGAAGGACAACAAATTGTGCTTCCGAATGGCGAAGTGTTCGTTCCAAGACACTCCACCAATTGTGGTACAAGAGGTGTCATTTACTTAATGACTTGTGCTTGTAAGGCCTTTTATGTGGGTAAAACCATTAGGGAGCTACGGCAGAGATTGGGGGACCACTTGTATGCCTCCACCAATGGCAAGCTCACCACGGTGGGCCGCCATATAGGAATCCACCACAGATTTGACCCTGATTATATTAAATTTTATGTACTGGAGGTCATCTCAGAAGACCCCAGAGGAGGCAACTGGGATCGCCAAATCCTTAAACGGGAATTGTTCTGGATTGAACGATTGAATGCTCTGACCCCCCAGGCCTCAATGAGGCACACACATATAAACATTTTCTTGAATAAACTAGTGGTATTCTAAACAACCCACCTCTGCCTTCGCTCCCCCCTTTTTTAGGCCCGTTGTCCACTTTACAATTGATGGAACCATTGAATATGCTATGGTATCTTGGTTTCCCCCCACTGTCCAATTTTTTTTCCCCTCTTTTCTCCCTTCTTTCCCCCCCTCCCCCTCTTCCTCTTACACCTGCCCCTTGTCATCCCCCCAATTCCCTTTCCCTTCCTCCCCCCCTTTCTCCCTCTCTCCCCTGCCTCCTTCCTTCCCCCCTTTTTCCATTCCCTCACCCTTTTCCCCTCCTCTTTCCTCTTTTCTCCCCCCTCCTTATGTCCTTCCTCCCAATTTCCCCCTCTTTCTCCTTTTCTCCTCTCTCCCCCCTTCCCCCTTCCCCCCCCTTTTCTTCCTCCCCTTCCCCCCCCCCATTTCCCCCCTTCTTTTCCCCCCCTTTCCCCCTTCTACCTTCTCCTTTCTCTCCCTTGCTCCTTAGGACCCCCCAGTGCCCCGGGTATGTTTGCTTCAGATGTAACAGACCCCACATTTATTTGTAAAGAGAGAGTTACGTATTACATACTTTTTTACTTTTTTCTATGTATTATGTTTATTTCTTATTTGGCCTGTAAAACATTGTATTTCAATATACGTTTTGGAATGCTGCTGTAACAATGTGCATCCTATTCATATGTTTTATGTGAGAAGGCCAGCATCAACACCAGTGAGCAAAATGTCGTCGTCTCCTGGCTGGATGCAATACCTCCTCTGATATTTTACAAATATAGCTTAATTGTGTTATCTGTATTGTTACAATATGTGTTGCACTCTCCTCCCCTTACGATGTGAGGAGTCAATTCTCCCCCTGGGTGGCGGGCATGCATCTTTCCGGCAGTGGGTGGGTTTCCCTCAATAGGCAAACCTAGCCCCTGCCTCCCGACAATGACGCATATGGCGTCTTGAATATCGGGGCTAGGCGCATGCGTCAGATCCTATTTCTGACATGCGCACTAGTGGGGAGCAGGACACGGCGACAGCGGCGTCTGACGCTCACAGCGCTGCTTGTCTTCCGGGTTGGGGGTTTAAAAGGCAGACAACAGGTCTGCCTGTCAGGGATGGCATTACATCCACACCCAGCGGGTCGCGATCACCTAGCAGATTGAAAGTAAGTAACCAGCCCTAGTGAGGGCCACATCGCAACTTCTTAAGCTAGATTACATCCAAGCCTAGATGTACCTCCCTTTAGAGGTCCCCATGGCCACAGCACTTTGCAATTATAGCCTTACTGTATCTCCATACTCTTCCCCCTAAGGGTGCTCTGGGTGGCTTATGGCCGAATGAAATAGCTGCTAAAAAAGGTAGTTGGCTATCAAGCATTACCCCTGGGTGTCAGCAACAACTGATTTTTATGGTTTTAAGACAATATCAGTGGGTTATGCCCTATTTTTTTATTCATTACCTCCAATTGCACCAGTGTGGTGGGTTATTCCTTTCTGATTCCCTGGTCACGTTTCTCCCCCTTCCTGCCCCTTCTCCCCCTTTCCCCTTCTTTCCTACCCTCCCCCCTCTTCTTCCACCCCCCCTCTTTCCCCTCCCTCTCCTCCTTCCCTCCCACTTTCCCCTCCCTTCCCCCTTTTCCTTCCCCTCCCCTCCTCTCCCCTCCCCCCTTTCCCTTCCCCTACCCCCCCTTTTTTCCCTCTTTTCTTTTTTTTCTTTCTTTCTTTCTTCCCCCCCTTTTTTTCTTTCCTCTTTACTTTTCCCCCTTTTTTCCCCTTCTCCCTCTCACCTCCTCCCTTTCCCCCCCACCCCTTACCAGTGTTTCCACTCTATTCACGGTGGTGGCTATCACTCTACTGATAAATTATATTCATTACTTATTTTATTTATTATCCCTTTTATCTTTGCATACATTAGTTCACCTTGACAAAATAAAAACCCCCCTTGCTCGCCCCCGGGGGAACGCCCGATGAAGGCGTCTCACAAGTGCCGTTCCAGTCCTTAGGGACAGTGGGTGGTGAGTACAAACACAAAAAAATTTCTTTAATTACTCCAATGTGACCAACACCTAAGACACTGGCGGAAAAACGGAGGTACTCCCAGTAAGGGGAGGGGTTATATGGGGAATTGAACTTCCTGTTTAGGGTGTGCTAGTGTCCATCACCTAAAGGTGCCATATAATCCAGACAGTAATTACTGTGGCTCTGTGTCCCGTAGTGTACGATAAAGAAATTGACTGTGTAGAATGACTACATAAGAGTCTTTAGTGAAACAACACCTCTAAGGGCTCACTAACTTCCATAGAAAAGTGTAAAAATTATACACAAAAAAATATAAATATATTTTTAAGAGAGTTCCTCATTGCTTCTACCAAATTGGCAGTAAATGCAGTAAGCTGTAGGCACAAGTCCTCAGTGCTTAAAAAACTCAGAACTAAATTCTTAACCACTTGCTTACTGGGCACTTAAACCACCCTCCTGCCCAGACCAATTTTCAGCTTTCAGCGCTGTCACTCTTTCAGTGACAATTGCGCGGTCATGCAACACTGTACCCAAATGAAATTTTTATAATTTTTTTTCACACAAATAGAGCTTTCTTTTGGTGGTATTTAATTACCACTGGGGTTTTTATTTTTTGCTAAAAAAACAAAAAAACAAAAAATTTTGAAAAAAAAAAAATCATGTTTCATAGTTTGTTATAAAATTTCGCAATCAGGTAATTTTTCTCCTTTAACGATATGTGCTGATGAGGCGGCACTGTTGGGCACTGATAGGCTGCACTGATGGGCACAGATAAGGTGGCTCTGATGGCCACTAATAGGATGGCACTGATGGGTCCTGATGGGTGGCACTGATGGGCACTGATAGGTGGTACTGATAGGTACCACTGATAGATGGGCACTGATAGGCTGCACTGGTGTGCACTGATAGGTTGCACAGATGGGCACTGATAGGCACAGATAAGGCGGTACTGATGGGCAGAGATAAGGCGGCACCAATGGCCACTGATGGGTGGCACTGATGGGCACTGATAGGTGTTACTGATAGGTACCACCGATAGATGGGCACTGATATGCTGCACTGGCGGGCACTGATAGGATGCATTGATGGGTACTGATAGGCACAGATAAGGCGCTACTGATGGGACAGATAAGGGGGCACTGATGGGCCCTAATGGGTGGCACTGATGGACACTTGTAGGTGACACTGTGGGCACTGATAGGTGACACTGATGGGCAGCACTGTTGATGAGGCACTGTGGGCACTGGTAGGTGGCACTGTTGTGCACTGGTAGAAAAATATTGGAGTTTTTGGGACTTTAAATGAGGTGCATGGGGAATGCACCTCCATCCCTAATTCAGAGAAAAAAAGAAGGGAGTTTGGGACTTTAAATGAGGCCCACGGACATCAGGAGGTAAAAAAAGGATGTTGTTTATTGATCATGAAGTATGTGTCAAAACATATCACAATTATAGACTGCATGTAAAAGAAGAACATTGTAATAAATGTCATTCAGTATACCTACGCACATTAGTATGAGCGCATGCAAAAAGCATCAAGAATACATCAATATGTCAAACTAGAGGCCACATGATAGTCACAAGTGATCAATGGATACATACAATGATAAAAGATATATATACACATAAAAGCAGCATAGGACGATAGTCATGAAAATAAACCCATAATTGATTGAAGAAGGATGTTCTGAGTTGATAGTGTGATGTGAGCATGTATCTGCGTAACAAATGCCCGACGCGTTTCGTGTAAACCACTCATCAGGGGCACGGTGCTCAAACATATCTATGGGGTATAGTAGAGTAAGCAATTAATTTATATGCAACCAATAGTAGCCGGGGGAAACAAAAGTGCACCCCAGAGTACTTACATAGAATCATTGCAGGGGAGATGTGGTGATAATGAAGCCAGGGCCATATTAGTAGTCCGTACCGGGAGCTGAGGCGACCGAAACATGCACTGGCGGGGCGCATGCACAAAGCCCCCCCAAACCATACACAGAACCCGGAGCACTGGATCTTGAGATGAGACAGTGATCTGCCAGTAATGACTACCAAGCGGGGTCTAAGAAAGAGGGAAGGTACATAATCAGTAAGCCATATTATACTGATAAGGTAATTAGGAAAGATCTATGTATCAGATGCGTAGGAACTGAGTTAGGGAAGTCAAAGCAACAAAGGGAAACCCAGCTGGGGATAAAAGAAAATAAGGAAAAATGAGAAACGAAAAAAAAAAAAATTATATGAAAAAAATGAGGATTGGAAATAAAATAAAAAATAAAAAATAATGAATAATGAATAGTGATGAATAAGTGGAAAATAATAAATGGAATGAGTGATGAATTGGACTAAAATGAATAAAAAATGAAGGGGTGAATAACATCCCAAAATGGGATATGGTATAAGTAAAAAGGTAACAAACGCAGACCTGATTGGTAAGTGAAACCAAAAAAGGCAGGGGGGAAAAAGGAGGGGGGGTAAAGCAAGGGATGGTAGAAAAAGAAATGGTGACTGGTTGTGAAAAAATAATAATAATGTATGGATGGAGTGGCTGGGTAGGAGCTTACATGTTTCCCAGGATGTATACATGTGCTATGGTGAGATCTGTCATCATCTCTGTGCGGCGCCCAGACTGTGTCGGGAGGGGCCATATATGTACACCCGCCCTAAACCACGTGCACGCTATCGGACACCAGCGTCACGCAGGCACGGTGTGTGCAGGGAGGGGCCTCAGCGTGGGCGAAAAGCGCCGCCCACAGGGGATGCCCACATGACCCCGCTGTCCGTCCAAGATGACAAGCCTGATAACCGCACGCCGTGACGTCGGTTGACATCACCCGTGCGGCAGGATGCGTGGCGCCGATGCGCTGTGAGAGCCCGCCCGCCCCCCGCATATATCCACTCCCCACGATCCTGATAGGACAGGAGGGAGTGACGGGGGGGGGAAGGGGGACACACAGAGCGCATCGCAGCTCCCGGAAATCGGACAACAAGACAGCTCCGGTGATTCAAAAACCACATCATTCCCCAAAGAAAAAAGTAATAAGCTGTGCTGCCTAATCCCATGGACACACATGGTTGTGTCCATTGAGAATGTGTATGGGCCTGGACAAGGTAAAAAAACCTTCCAGGGCTAAAAAGAAAGAACCTAGCCTGTGAGTAGCAGGGGAACACTGCTGGCTCTGTCCGTGGAGCTCCATCCCTAATGGCGGAAAAATATTGGAGTTTTTGGGACTTTAAATGAGGTGCATGGGGAATGCACCTCCATCCCTAATTCAGAGAAAAAAAGAAGGGAGTTTGGGACTTTAAATGAGGCCCACGGACATCAGGAGGTAAAAAAAGGATGTTGTTTATTGATCATGAAGTATGTGTCAAAACATATCACAATTATAGACTGCATGTAAAAGAAGAACATTGTAATAAATGTCATTCAGTATACCTACGCACATTAGTATGAGCGCATGCAAAAAGCATCAAGAATACATCAATATGTCAAACTAGAGGCCACATGATAGTCACAAGTGATCAATGGATACATACAATGATAAAAGATATATATACACATAAAAGCAGCATAGGACGATAGTCATGAAAATAAACCCATAATTGATTGAAGAAGGATGTTCTGAGTTGATAGTGTGATGTGAGCATGTATCTGCGTAACAAATGCCCGACGCGTTTCGTGTAAACCACTCATCAGGGGCATGGTGCTCAAACATATCTATGGGGTATAGTAGAGTAAGCAATTAATTTATATGCAACCAATAGTAGCCGGGGGAAACAAAAGTGCACCCCAGAGTACTTACATAGAATCATTGCAGGGGAGATGTGGTGATAATGAAGCCAGGGCCATATTAGTAGTCCGTACCGGGAGCTGAGGCGACCGAAACATGCACTGGCGGGGCGCATGCACAAAGCCCCCCCAAACCATACACAGAACCCGGAGCACTGGATCTTGAGATGAGACAGTGATCTGCCAGTAATGACTACCAAGCGGGGTCTAAGAAAGAGGGAAGGTACATAATCAGTAAGCCATATTATACTGATAAGGTAATTAGGAAAGATCTATGTATCAGATGCGTAGGAACTGAGTTAGGGAAGTCAAAGCAACAAAGGGAAACCCAGCTGGGGATAAAAGAAAATAAGGAAAAATGAGAAACGAAAAAAAAAAAAATTATATGAAAAAAATGAGGATTGGAAATAAAATAAAAAATAAAAAATAATGAATAATGAATAGTGATGAATAAGTGGAAAATAATAAATGGAATGAGTGATGAATTGGACTAAAATGAATAAAAAATGAAGGGGTGAATAACATCCCAAAATGGGATATGGTATAAGTAAAAAGGTAACAAACGCAGACCTGATTGGTAAGTGAAACCAAAAAAGGCAGGGGGGAAAAAGAAGGAGGGGGGGTAAAGCAAGGGATGGTAGAAAAAGAAATGGTGACTGGTTGTGAAAAAATAATAATAATGTATGGATGGAGTGGCTGGGTAGGAGCTTACATGTTTCCCAGGATGTATACATGTGCTATGGTGAGATCTGTCATCATCTCTGTGCGGCGCCCAGACTGTGTCGGGAGGGGCCATATATGTACACCCGCCCTAAACCACGTGCACGCTATCGGACACCAGCGTCACGCAGGCACGGTGTGTGCAGGGAGGGGCCTCAGCGTGGGCGAAAAGCGCCGCCCACAGGGGATGCCCACATGACCCCGCTGTCCGTCCAAGATGACAAGCCTGATAACCGCACGCCGTGACGTCGGTTGACATCACCCGTGCGGCAGGATGCGTGGCGCCGATGCGCTGTGAGAGCCCGCCCGCCCCCGCATATATCCACTCCCCACGATCCTGATAGGACAGGAGGGAGTGACGGGGGGGGAAGGGGGACACACAGAGCGCATCGCAGCTCCCGGAAATCGGACAACAAGACAGCTCCGGTGATTCAAAAACCACATCATTCCCCAAAGAAAAAAGTAATAAGCTGTGCTGCCTAATCCCATGGACACACATGGTTGTGTCCATTGAGAATGTGTATGGGCCTGGACAAGGTAAAAAAACCTTCCAGGGCTAAAAAGAAAGAACCTAGCCTGTGAGTAGCAGGGGAACACTGCTGGCTCTGTCCGTGGAGCTCCATCCCTAATGGCGGAAAAATATTGGAGTTTTTGGGACTTTAAATGAGGTGCATGGGGAATGCACCTCCATCCCTAATTCAGAGAAAAAAAGAAGGGAGTTTGGGACTTTAAATGAGGCCCACGGACATCAGGAGGTAAAAAAAGGATGTTGCCACTGGTAGGTGGCACAGGTGGGCACAGATAAGCCGGCGGCTGCTCCCCTTGATCAGACAGCTGATCATATAGTAAGGGGTCGGGATCGACCCCTTCGATTTGTGATCCAGTGAGTCTCATAGACCTGCAGGGGGCATGCAGGCTGCTCAAGCATGGAAGGACGTCTATTGACGCCTTCCTGGCAATGTAGGTCCACGCTGTAGCCGTCATTCGGCTATAGCATGGATCTGAAGCGGTTAAAATAAAACAAAAATAAAGAACCTAGAACTAATAGAGGCTGATATTAACAGAAATGGGTTGTAGGGCCCCCCACTTCCGACATCATACAAATCTATGATCACTCTACAGCCTCTGCAAAGGGGTCCTCAATCTTCTACAAAAAGCTTGACTCCACACAGAACCACAAAAAACTGCCATCAATGTAAAAATTGGAGAAAACGCTAAACTTTGCGGCAGACCTAACATCTTGGCACCTCGCAACGCACTTCACCCTGAAAGCCTCTAGATGTATCTCACATTGGGAAACAGCACAGAAACTACTTCATCAATGGTACTATACACCAACAAAACTATCACGGTTCTCGTCCTCCCATGCACCCGCTTGCTGGAGGAACTGCAGAGACATAGGATCTACAGTACACATATGGTGGTCCTGCCCCCTGCTCCTTTCCTTTTGGCAGAATGTTCAAGCCCTCACCATTAACATCACAGGCAATCCTGCAAAAATCGCTCCCCAACTAGCACTTCTGGGTCTGGGGATGGAAATATGGGAGACCCCATATCATATCATATTCTCACCCACATTTTAATCACGACAAGACTCTCAATAACAAGGAACTGGAACAATATCTCTCCACCCCCCCCCCCCACACACACAACTGATCTAGAAAATCCTCAACTTACACCTCCAGATGGAGCTTATGTTTGCCAAAGCAAACATGACTCTGCCTAAATTCCAGAAAGACTGGGCCCCCTGGTTCACTTGCTCCAACCTGGACTCTACCTCCTTACTTCGGTAACTATGCTACTACCTTACTAAATCCAATAATATATGCCTCATTGAAAAGATATCCCTTTCTTCACCTCTTAGCTCTACATTCAAAGCTACTTAATGCCTCCCTGCAACACCCTCCCCACCCCCCCCCCCACCCGAATGGAATCATGGACTATAATACCTGTATATAATTTAACGATTGTGTTTTGATGCGTTTATATTCGCTACTGTTTCTTTGATTATTCTCTCTTGTATTACCTTACCAATGCCTTGTGATAAACTTGTATGTAAAAAAAAAATTGTAAACTCTCAATAAAAATGTAAATAAAAAAAAAATAAAAGGGTTGTAGGAAGCTATTCAAAATATCCTTTATGAAAATGTCCAGGCCTAGATAAATTCTATTAATACACTATAAGATGATCATATTTTACCCCCTATTATGCCTCTGATGAATCATATCTTTGTTATATGCTACAGACAGTTCTCTCTGTTGAATATTGACAATAGGCTGTTGGCAAAAACCTGCAAACAGTATCCAGAATTTTTTTTTTTCATGACAGGATGAGACCAGGAAGGATTTATACCAGGCTGCATATGTCCACACATGCAGAGCATGCACTTGACAGGATAGATTGGCTGTATTTAAAGTGCATCTGTATCAAGACTATGCAAAATAAATTATTTACATATTCTAAACAAGCGGTAAGTTTGTAGAGAAATTCTTCCTCAGCTCACAACAGATGTAAACAGATGTATTGATAGCCCCGGTCTCCTCCCCTCAGTGATAGTAGAAGCTTTGTAGTCTGTCAGTCCTCTAATTTATAAAACAAACATATACAGCGCTGGTAAAAAATGTGCTATACCATGAATATCCTATATGTAAAGTGCTCTGTGCAATACTGAAATACTTAAATCCATAAATGACATGGGTAGTGAATATTGGTGTACACTGGGTGCAATACACAAATAAACTGCTTGTTCCCCATAAAACTTATACATAAAGTGCAATTTGCAATACATCCGCAATCGGTACTTGCCCAATTGCTAGTGAAATAATACATGTGCTAACAGAGTTGATATAGTGCTAATAAATAAACTTCAATAAATACCGGCTGGTCTACTAAACAAAGCCCTCATTAGCGGTCCCACTAGAAGCAAACAGCAACTCTTCAGCCTGCGCTGTCAATCAATCACCATGGATTTTGTAAAGTGATGCCTCTACAATGGGAACCAATATAGATGTTCATGCAGATAAGTCATATACTTGTGGATGTTGACCCCAAAAGAAAGAGAAAAGCAATATGTTGAAATATTGTGGAGCTGGGAGATCACTTGCGCATTACAGCGCTGCTCACAGAATCCCAAGTCTTTGACTCCCTGGGGGAGGGGTGAAACACGTCGACGAAACATCCGGCTCACGTCCAAACCAGTGACTCATTTCCTGTTCCCGTGGAATGCACGCTGTAAGCGGCGACCGCGGAAGTATTCTGATATGCCTGATTGCAACCGGGTATTCTGTGAGTAGCGCTGTGATGCGCAAGTGATTTCCCAGCTCCACAATATTTCACCATATTGCTTTTCTCTTTCTTTTGGGGTCAACATCCACAAGCATATGACTTATCTGCATGAACATCTATATCGGTTCCTATTGTAGAGGCATTACTTTACAAAATCCATGGTGATTGATTGACAGCGCAAGCTGAAGAGTTGCTGTTTGCTTCTTGTGTATTGCACCCAGTGTACACCAATATTCACTACCCATGTCATTTATGGATTTAAGTATTTCAGTATTGCACAGAGCACTTTACATATAGGATATTCATGGTATAGCACATTTGTTACCATTGCTGTATAGGTTTGTTTTTTTTAATTTTCAAGTACTTGTACTTTCTTACAGCAGCGGTAACATATCATTTTAGTTTATTGTCACTAGCGTTGCTCTATTCACATAAGTCTTCTAATTTAGGCAAACCCAAGGTGATGTAAACTGTTAAAAATGGGCTAAATCTGACTACAGAATCTCGGTTGAAATGTTTTTAGGCCGTTGGGCGTGGCCTAATCTACGTCTCCCAAACAACATAGGACTACTGACGGTTAACCTGAGATTTACTTTCTTGCTTGATATGAGCTATTAAAATGTGAGTACCGCTTTGTCACTTTTTAAGTAAAATTTTTTAAAACGGTTTTACGCTATGGGCATCCCTTCTCTCTTTATGTGAAATGCTACTACGATCCTGAGATTGCCAGGAACTGCCGCACAGTGGCATAGACTGTGACTGCTTGATACCACAGCAGGGGTGAAAACAGCTGGTGAGTGTTTGCACATTAAGAGCACACGATTCAAACAGCACTGTCACCAATGAAATTAAGAACATAGTCACCAAGGAAGTAACAATAAGGAATACTGCACTGAACACTGTTTGATAAAAGGACTTTAATGTTAACCAATAGTTTGCACATGTTCACTTTGACTGAATGGTTTTAATTTAACACTGATTTTATTTCAGCATATCTCACTCCTTTCCTCCACTCACACCCCCTTCTCCCATTCCCTCCCCTCACCCCCCCCCACCCTTCCTGTTTTTTCTACCAACATGCCTGTGTAACCATATAAGTACACAAACACTCTTACACAGGGTAAGATTAGTTACACCTGAATACTAAGCAAGTGTGTTTTTGTTTGATTTCATTTACTATTTTTTTCCATGTCAGAAATCACTTTTTCCTTTGAATCACTCATCCCACCTAATAGAGGCGAACACAGTAAGGTAGTATATATTATTTACAAATTTGAATAGGAACAGCGCCACACCCATACGTGAAACCTTTTTAGCCCAGCTTTTTCCACCTCATGTGGTGATCGCTTTTTTGGGGGCAGCAGTTCTAGTTTACCTATAGCTTACTTTAAGTTACCTTTCTCCACTTCCACTGTGCAGGTCACTACCATATTTTCCAATATTCTGCTGTTTGCTCAGAAACTAGAGATTTATCTTCCAGTAAAAACTGACAGAACTTGATACTTTTTAGCACCTGTAAAAATTAAAATATAACATGTCCAAATCAAACGTTTACATAATAATGCTCAACAAGAATGAATAAAGTGTTTATAGAAATACCTCAGGTCTATATAGATGTAACTTTAGGCCATTGGTGGAAAAACTGGTGGAAGAATTTATTATTTGTGAACTTATCCTTCTTTTCTTGAGTAGACTGTAGTAGTTTATTCAAGAGAAATAAAGTCCCCAGAAAATTATTATTGTCTTCATTTGGCAAGGAAGGAAGTTCCATCTATATACCCAAATGCTGACCAGATCTCATCAATGGGTGGCTTAGGGTGATTCTAAAGGATTTTTTTTTTTTAATAACAAACGTGTTATGCTTACCTGCTCTGTGCAATAGTTTTGCACAGAGCAGCCCCAATCTTCTTTTTGGGTCCCCCACCGGCTGTCCAGGCTTTCCCCCCCTTCTGAGTGCATGACTCTTACTATGAGGTACTTGAGCATGCTCACTCCTGAGCCACACTCTGTGTGTCTCTTCACACAGAGAGTACAGCTTGGTGCTGCCCCCACCCCCGCTCTCTGCTCAGTGGCTCACTGGCTATGATTGGAAGCAGCAGGAGACAATAGCTCCCACTGCTGTGTGAGCCAATAAGGAGAGAGAGACCTGAGAGAGCCGTTGCTCTGCACATCGCTGGATTGAGATGGGGCTAAGGTAAGTATAAGGGTTGCTGCACACAGAAGGTTTTCAAAATCTTAAGCCTTTAGAACCACTTTAAAGCCTCGTGCACAAGATCGGATTGTTGGCAGACAAAGCATCAGACTTTTGTCCGAAGGGCATGTGCCATGAACTTGTCTTGCATACAAACGGTACACAATTGTTGGCCAACAAACACGAACATAGTGACATACTAGACGTACTATGAGCCGATAAAGAGAAAGTTCAATTGTCATGCGCCACCCTTTGGGCTCCTTCTGCTAATTTTGTGTTAGTAGAAGTTTGGTAAATGTTGATTTGTGCTTGTCAGTTCGTTTCTGAACGGCCGTTCGTCAACCAGCCATGTTGCAGAATCAGAGGAGAGAACGTGCTATTATTGGCCTTGGAGTTATTGCTTTGACCCAAGTCCAGTCCAAGAACAGGAGGAGGAGGATTTCTTGGACCAAAAATTGGTTGCTTAATCGTGACCAATTATGTCATATGTCTTTGCTGCAGGAGTTTCAGGAGAATAATCTGTAACCCCCCCCCACCAACAAAAAAACACTAAGCCAACAGATACAAATACTTTATCTGCTGACTTTGCAAAACCCATACACACTATCTCTCTTTTGTGGTCATATTTCTGTATAAAATTTTAAAAAGGTAGGAAATAACTGTAAACCGCTCCCTACTTCCTCCTATCTCAGCGCTATAGGTTTCAAGCTTAGATAATAAAGGCAATAAAGTTTATGATTTCACACAAAAAAATATGTATCGTACAGCAGCCACTTAAAAACACAGAAAATACTAGCATGTGATAAAAAATTATCACTGTTTGAAAATTCAACCAGAAATAAAATTCTATCAAAGCGGCGCTCCTGTCAACATGAACATATTGACTGGCTAGCATATGCATATAAACATACACGATCAATAAATACAAAATATTGAATCAACTAGCACAGTGTGTAGGATTGTGGTGAGGGGTGCACCTGCCAGCGGATTCCATTAGGTCCACTGATTAGACTCATCACGGACTGTACCTTTTATATTATCCACTCTACTATTTCATTATCCTGCCATTTTTCTAGTTGTTTTAATATCTTGTATTTATTGATCGTGTATGTTTATATGCATATGCTAGCTAGTCAATATGTAATATTGACAGGAGTGTCACTTTGATAGAATTTTATATCTGGTTGAATTTTCAAGCAGAGATAATTTTTTATCACATGCTAGTATATTTCTGTATAAATTCACCCAACCATGTAGTACAAGGGCACACCTGATTACCTAAAAATTGTAACAGTTTTTGTCTCCTATTATATTGATATGTATTTTCTGAATGTCAAAATGTGCTGCAATTTGGACAGTGTAGATCCATATTTTTAGATTATGACACTTCTTACCTGTCCACTGGGCTGCTAATAGTGTAAGTAAGGAGGGGCTGGCTAAAGTATCCCGGATTATTTATGCAAACAGCTCTCATGGAAGTGGAGAGGATTACCTGTCCAAAACATCTGCCCATTTCCTCCCCCCACCCTTAAATTTTGCTAATAGGCCACCAGAGGGGGAGATGAATTGGATAAGTTGACATCACCCTTTCGTCTTTAAATAATCATTTAAGTTTTCTCCTTATGTTGGCTAAGCATGTTTGTGTCAACTCTGCTTGAAATGTCATGTGCAGCAGTAGTATTTTTTTTTCTTTTTTTAATCCACAGTTTCCTTCAAACCCACAGCAATTGAAGGATGTTGCAGCCCAGTTCCACCATCAGTGGGATTTTCCCAACACTGATGGTGTTATTGATGGAAAACATGTCTGGATTGTCCCGCCACCCAACTCAGGCTCATATTATTTTAATTATAAGGGCTATTGCAGCATAGTCCTGCTGTAGTGTCTGCCACATATGAGTTTCTGTATCTGGATGTTGGGAAGAACCGCTGCAACTCTGATGGAGACTTATGCAGACAGTTCTACAAGCGGCTCCAGAATGACACCTTAAACTTGCCACCAGCTGAGTAGAATGTTGAGGGCCTAAATTTTGTTTTTGTTGCAGATGAGGCCTTTGCTCTGGAGGAACATCTTACGAAGCCCTTCCTATGCGGAACCTCACCCCAGAGCAGAGAATATTTAATCACTGGCTCCCACAGAAGGGTGGTTGAAAACACCTTTGGCATCCTCTCCAGTCGGTTCAGGCTGTTTTTAACACCAATTAACCAGGCACTATACAAAATCAACCATGTGGTTTTGTGCTGCTGTATCCTCCATAATTTTTTACGGAGGAATGCTAGCAGCTACCTTGACTCAGTGCCAACTGATGTGGACCCTGTAGTGGCAGGCCCAGCTGAAGAGGCTGCAGCTCAGCCATCTGTGGGTGTGATGACGTCTGTCAAAAATGCCCGTGCTGGATTGCCCTCCCAAAATGCCAGGGATCTAAGGCAAAAATACCTGGATTATTTTGTGGGTAGAGGGGCAGTGGCTTAGCAGCAAATTGTAGCTGATCAGGAATAATATATTTCTTTGATCATAAACTCCTATTTCATTTGAACTACTGTTGTCTGTGTTTCTTATCTGTCTAATATGTTCACAAATGGGCTTTATTTTGGCCAGTTGCTCCAATAGTGCAAATGTACGTTATTTTCTACATGAGGTGACAATATCTTCTTCAGCTAACTATTATGGTGTGATATTGTCTGCTACACACACACACACACACACACACTATGTTTTTGTTCTTAATGGATCTAATGCATGAAGTTCAAAAACATTATGCATTTTCAACTCTTATAATTTTTTTGAGGACTAAAAATTGCATGAGTTGGCCACAATTTAAGAGCACATTGTCACTGTCAGGGTCTTGGTAGGAGGCCAAGATGCTGGGAGGGCTCCCCTTGCGGACGGGTGCAGAACAACCCTGAAGATGACACAGGGATGCGGTGCCCACAGAAGCATGGGTTGCCTGGTAGTAGAAGCTGATGCCAGAAGCTTGGTAGAGCAAAGTCACTGGAGGCAACGTGCTTAGAGGTCCAGAGAAGAGGGCCAATGGAAGTCCAATAGCAAATCAGAAGCCAGGCCAGGGGTCAAACACGGTAAGACAGTCCAGGAACTAGATCAACAAATCCAGGTACAGGAGACAGAAGTATTGGGAGTCTGTTAGCCAAGCCGGGGTCAGATGCAGGAAGCAGGCAGGAGAAGTTAGAAGCAAGCCAGTAGGTAGAGCCAGGAGGTCAGGAGGAGCAGGTCAAACAAGCCGGGTTGGTGCACAGGAGATCAGGTAAGCAGGAATCACAAATACAGGTATACAGGAAGAGCTAATGAAAATCCAGCAATGTGGCACTGTCAGTGGAGCGTTTAAATAAACAAGGCGCCTGTGTCATGTCGTGCGCGCACCGTTGCATATGTGTGTTCGCACGATTGCGGCGTTGTGCACGCGCATTCATCTGATCGTGGCGCCAGGCGTCCGCCTAGTAGAGACATTGCGCATCCGTGTGCACTGATGCACGTTAGCGTGACCTTGCCTGTACTGGTTCACTAACCTTGCGGAAATGTGCATAGGGATGCGCCTATTTCCCTGACAGTGCCCCCCAATGAGCAACCTCCAGATGCCTAAATGTGCCCATTTTTCGGGGTACCTACTGAAGAACCTCTGTATCAGCCTAGGAGCATGCACATGACTTGCAGGCTCCCAAGAGTTCCCTTCTGCAGAATACTCCTTCCGCTTAATTAGGAACTGAATTGTCCTACCTCTCCGACGACAGTCAAGGATAGATTCCACTTCGAATTCAGCTTCATCTCCAACCTGGACCTGAGCTGGGGGCACTTCTTCTCTCCCTGGAAAAGGACTAGAAATAACATGTTTAAGAAGTGAAACATGAAATACCGGATGGATTCTGAAAGACTCAGGCAAGGTAAGTTCAAAAGCTACACGGATAATTTCACGTTTGATCTCAGAAGGACCCAGGAACTTGGGTCCCAATTTCCGAGATGGGTATGGCAACTTGAAATTCACAGATGAGAGCCACACTTTTTCCCTTATCTTAAAGGTAGGGTTAGCTCTTCTTTTCCTATTATATTGTTTTTTTATATTCTTCTTGGGCCTTCTTCATGGTATCCTGTAGTAATTTGCATGGATGAAATCTACACTGCCCTGAACTGCCGGGACTGAGGATTCAGGAATGATGTTGGATAAGAATGAAGGATGAAAGGTGTAATTTGCCCAGAAGGGTGATTGGTTGGTAGAAGCATGTACAGAGTTATTATATGCAAATTCTGCACAAGGTAATAGTTGAATCCAGTCATCCTGAGAAAAAGAACAGAAGTATCGCAGGTATTGCTCTAGCGTCTGGTTGGTCCTTTCGGTCTGACCGTTACTCTGTGGGTGGTAGGCTGTGGACAAGCATATCTCGATTGAAAGTAGAGATTTTTCCAAAACCTAGAGGTAAATTGTACCCCTCTATCTGATATGATGTTATCTGGTAATCCGTGTAATCAGACAATTTCCTTAATAAAGATTTTTGCTGTATCCAAGGTAGAGGGAGTACCTTTTATTGGCAAAAAATGCGCCATCTTGGACAGGCGGTCTACTACCACCAAGATGGTCCTAAATTCTTTTGAGGGGGGCAGATCCATGATGAAGTCCATGGAAATCTTCTTCCATGGTTGTTCTGGGACTGACAATGGTCTTAACAAGCCCCAAGACCTGGCTTTGTACCCCTTGTTTCATTGGCAGGTTATGCAAGAGTTGACGTAGTCCTTACAGTCAGATCTCAAAGTAGGCCACTATAGGGACCGCTGAACAAGTTCAGTTGTCTTTTGGACCCCAAAGTGGCCAGCTAGCTGATGGTCATGAAAGGTCTTCAATACTTGTAGCCTGGCTTGCTGAGAAACAAAAATCTTGTTTTGGTGCCATAGGATTCCCTCTTGCCTTCTCAGGGAGGAGACTTCTGCTTCCGTACACTGTTTAGAGGCCTGCTCAATTGAGGATCTTAGGTCAGGTTGGATTAATAGAAAGTTTTGGGGAGACAAAATTGTACTGGGTGCAATTTCTTCAGGAGTTTCCGGGAACTTCCAGGATAAGGCATCCGCCTTTCCATTCTTCAACCCTGGGTGATAGGTTATGTGGAAATTAAACCTAGAGAAAAATAGAGCCCATCGAGCCTGTCGGGGTCTCAAGCATTTGGCCGTGCGGAGGTACTCTAAGTTCTTATGGTCTGTAAAAATCAGGATGGGTTGATTGGCACCTTCCAGGAGATACCTCCATTCCTCGAGAGCAGTTTTAATTGCTAAAAGTTCCTGATCCCCCACATCATAATTTCTCTCTGGAGGGCTCATTTTCCGCGAGAAAAAGGCCACGGGGTGCAGTAATGCCTTGGGACCCTGGCGTTGGGATAGAATCGCCCCTGTGTCAACCTCCAGGACGTAGGGTAAAGCGGGATCAGGGTGTTGTAAAATTGGGGCAGAAGTGAAGAAGGTCTTAAGCTGGTCGAAAGCGGACTGTGCCGCTGCGGACCAATGACACTTGGCATGTTGGCGGTTGCTCTGAGTAATGGGTGCTACAATTGTGGAGAAATTCTTTATAAACCTTCTGTAAAAGTTTGTGAAGCCAATTCATCTCTCAACACCCTTTCTGTCAGAAGGGGTCGCCCAGTCAAGAATAGACTTCACCTTTTGAGGGTCCATGGCAATTCCACCTGTGGTAATGATGGGTCCCAAGAATTGAATTGATGACTTTTCGAAATAGCGCTTTTCGGATTTAACGAATAACTCGTGGGTTCTGAGGATGCACAGTACCTTCTTAACATGCATTCTGTGGAGTTTCAGAGTGGCTGAAAAAATGAGAATGTCATCTAGGTAGACGACGACAAAGTGATCTAAGTACTCCCGGAAGATATCATTTATGAAATGCTGAAAAGTCGCCGGGGCATTGCACAACCCAAACGGCATGACTAAGTATTCAAAATGTCCAAATCTTGTTCTGAATGCTGTTTTCCATTCGTCCCCCTCTCGGATACGGACGAGATTTTAAGAGTCAGGGAGGTCAAGTTTGGTGAAGATGTGTGCATGTACAGAACCTTTGGAAGAGCTTGGGAATGAGCAGGAGCGGGTAGCGGTTTTTAAGAGTAATCCCTGTAGTCCACACATGGTCTCAGAGTCTTATCCTTCTTCTCAACTAAGAAAATGCCGGCACCGACAGGGGAGGAGGAAGGACGGATAAATCCCTTTTCAAGGTTTTCGTTGATATATTGCCTCAGGGTCTCAAGCTCAGTCTCGGAAAGGGGGAATATACGACCAAAGGGAATAGTAGCTCCTGGCAGTAACTTGATGGGACAGTCGTAGGGACGGTGTGGAGGTAAGGTGTCTGCTTTTTTCTTATCAAAGACGTCAAGAAATTCGAAGTAAGCTGCTGGTATATTAGGATCCGGACTGGGTGTGGGTTGTACAGTCAGGCAACTGGAAAAGTCCTTGGATTCATGGGCCACACAATGTTGTTGGCAATAGGAAGATGTAAAGGGTGCCTCCTTCTCGGACCAATCAATCTGAGAATTGTGTGCTTGTAGCCATGGAATTCCCAGGATAACCGGGAACATAGGGGAGCTTAAGACATCGCATCTAAGAAACTCCCGATGACCTGAATTGGTAATCGTAAGGATAGGTACTGTTTCTTGGGTGACATAACCAGAGCTTGGCATGGAGCCATCAGCCAGATGGACGGTCAGTCTCTGTTTCTTGTGGTTCAGTGGAACAGCAAGATTCTTAGCTAAGGCCAAGTCCAAAAAATAACTACATGCCCCGGAATCCAGTATTGCCTGGAGGTGAAATTCTTCGCCTGCCACCAGCAGTGTAACAGAGAGTGAGATATGAGCAGAAGAAGACTTGGCTACTTGAAGGTGGACTGAAGTACGGAGGGTTGGTTTTCTTGGTCTTGTGGGGCAGTTGCTTATGAAATGTCCTGATTCCCAGTAGTAGAAGCAAAGGTTCGCCTGTCGGCGATGAAGTCTCACCTCTGTGGTTAATGCTGGATGGATAATGCCAAATTGTATGGGGGCTGATGCAGAGCGGATTTGAGGCAGTGTCTGGGTAGGACAGGAGACACTGAGGCAGTACGAACGCTGTGGAGACACAGCACGGCTCGGCCATCCGTCCTTGGTGTCCATTCTTCCCCCCCCCACTGACACCCCTGCTAGCACCAGATTGCCTCTTCCCTCTCCACCGGACTGCTATAGGCATCTGCCAGAAATATTGAACTATACTGGATGGCGCTGTGTTCAGTCATTCCACCTCTTTCTGCCTGGTTGTGATGGAGTGCCAGCCACACTGGAACTGTTGTGACCTACAGTCCCACATCATCTTCTCAGCCCAGATCATGGACCTGAACACTACTTCCCTTTCTTTCATGTGAGTGGATACTGTTATTGTAATAAATTGTTTGATGATATATATTCAGAGGCGCCCTTTTTCCTTGTTTTAGTCCTAGCTCATTGGAACTCGCTTTTGGTTTCTTGGTGGCTGCCCTGAATGAATGACTGTCTTACACATTCACTAGTGTACATACATGTACAAACATATTTCTTCCCACCCATGCCCTTGGACTATTGGGCACTACGCTCTGAGGTATCTGCACATTGCGCCTTTTTACTTGTTTATTAGAACAGGAGGCCTGATCGTGTTCAGCCTGACGTTCCTGTAAACGTCTGTCGAGCTGAATTGTTAGCTGGATGAGATCTTCTAGAGTGGAGGGAACCTGTAATCTGGCTAGCTCATCTTTGAGGGCCTCAGAAAACCCCATCCGATACTGATATTTTAATGCCGCCTCATTCCAACCGGAGTCTATAGACCATGTGCGGAATTCCACTGTATAGTCTTCCGCAGGGCGCTGACCCTGACGAAGGGAATATAGAGTTTGTTCGGCAGTAGCTACCCGTAGGGGATCATCATATAACCGTGCCATGTTTTCAAAGAACTGGTCCACAGTGTTAATGACTGGGCTGCTTTGTTCCAATAGGCCATGGGCCCAGGTCTGCGGCTCACCACGTAGTAATGAAATGGTAAAACCTACTTTGACTGCTTCACTGGAAAAAGTCTGTGGATGCAAGGCAAAGTACAAGTAACAGGAATTCTTAAAGGACCTGAATTTCCTTTGATCACCATGAAAATGTTCTGGCACTGAGACTTGTGGTTCCGGAGGGGCCATAAACCCAGTAGCTTCCTCTGGAGGCGGGCCTTGAACTGAGGGAATGGGTGACTCTGGTAGGTGCTGCAGACATTCCTTCAACCGGAAGTATTCCTCCTGAAGCTTCTGGGTGACTGGGGTAAGAGCCATGATCTGCTGAAGAACGGCCTCCATCGGGGAGTCTCCTCCGTCAGCCTCTGACTTGACTGGAATACACTGTCAGGGTCTTGGTAGGAGGCCGAGATGCTGGGAAGGCTCCCCTTGCGGCCGAGTGCAGCACAACCCTGAAGATGACACAAGAAAGAGGTGCCCACAGATGCATGGGTTGCCTGGTAGTAGAAGCTGGTGCCAGAAGTTTGGTAGAGCAAAGTCACTGGAGGCAACGTGCTTAGAGGTCCAGATGGACCAATGGAAGTCCAATAGCAAATCAGAAGCCAGGCCAGGGGTCAAACATGGTAAGACAGTCCAGGAACAAGATCAACAAATCCAGGTACAGGTGACAGAAGTATGCGGAGTCTGTTAGCCAAGCCGGGGTCAGATGCAGGAAGCAGGCAGGAGGAGTCAGAAGCAAGCCAGTAGGTAGAGCCAGGAGGTCAGGAGGAGCAGGTCAAACAAGCCGGGTTGGTGCACAGGAGATTAGGTAAGCAGGAATCACAAATACAGGTATACAGGAAGAGATGATGGTAATTCAACGATGTGGCACTGTCAGCGTTCAAATAAACAAGGCGCCTGTGTCACGTCGTGCGCGCACCGTTGCGTATGCACGTTCTCACTATTGCAGCATTGTTGCACACACACATTTGTCTGATCGCAGCGCCAGGCATCCGCCTAGTAGAGACATTGCGCATCCGTGTACGCTGATGTGTGTTAGCATGACCTTGCCTGTGCTGGTTCACTAACTTGCGGAATTGTGCATAGGGATGCGCCTATTTACCTGACAGTCACTGTAACTACAACTACTTAACAAATACACTGGTATTGAGCTTTGAAATAATAAGCCACACATTGTTTAGTAAAAAACAATTTAATCAAAGCACATTCACGTGTGCATTTTAAGGTTTTAAAACAAACCAAAATCTTGGTGTATACTTAGGTGTATTACTTACCCCTTCTTATTCCTCCCTATATGACACCAACTTCCCTCCCCTGATACTAGATATTAATAAGTCTCTGTCGAACTGGACCAAATACCCCCTATCTCTCTTAGGCAGAATTAATGTTTTGAAAATGTCTATACTGCCTAGATTACTTTATTATTTTGAAACCCTCCCAATAGCTGTACCTGTCACACAATTAAAAGCACTTCACAGAACTTTCCTAAAGTTCATATGGAATGGCGGAGCGCACCGTATAGCAAGCTCAGTGTTGTTTGCCACTAGGTCCAGAGGAGGTTTAGGAGCTCCTGACATCCCTAAATATTATTATGTTACACATTTGAGGGCCATTACCTCTTGGTCTTCCTTACATTCACCAAACCAATGGTCTGCTATTGAAAAGGGGGTACTTTACCCAGTCCACCCGGTATCCTTGGTTTGGGGCGCTCCCCCTGTTCTAGATCCTATATATAAACGTCAGTGTACTGGACCAATGATACTAACTTTAACTATTTGGTGTAATTGCCTTAAATGCTTTTCCCTTATGTCTCCTGCTCCCCTCTCATAAATGTATTATTTAACCCTCTCATATCGGATAGTATGTCCTTGGGCAGGATTTTCCCATGGGTAAATGTTCATCTCTTTCAACTCAGGAACCTTGTTAATCCCATAACAAGGAAGCTACATACCTTTTAACATTTTAAGTGAGAAATTTGACCTACCACCACATCTTTTATACTTCTATATGCAAATTAGACATTTCTTTCATTCTAAATCACCATCCCTGACTGTAGATAAGCCTACTACTTTTGAATATCTGTGTGCTCAAGGCCCTCATCAATTGCATTTAATTTCCTGTATTTATCGTATCCTCCATGAGTCGTTTCCCATCACAGAGACATTGCATCTTTATATGCGCAGGTGGTCTCATTTAGTGGGCCGTCCTGTCACAATACAGATGTGGGATAGAATTTGGTCCTCTACATTTAAATCTTCCAAATGTGTCACTCAGAGGGAGACAACCATTAAGAGTCTCATGTTCTGGTACAGAACTCCCAATGTAATTCGCAAGTATGACCCATCAGTCTCACAGCGTTGTTGGCGATGTGGAACTGATATAGGTTCACTGTTCCACATTTTTTGGCAGTGCTCCTTGATCCAACCCTTTTGGTGTGATGTACATTTTCTTATACAAAAGGTGACTGGGGTGTCCCTTCCGGTAGATCCCTTGATCTATCTCTTGGGCTTACCTCCATCAGGGATATCTAAAAAGACAAACAAATTAATATCCTACATATTACTAGCTGCCAGGAGACTCATCCCGTTATTCTGGTTATCCAATACTCCACCTCCACGTCCAGATTACTACATTTGGTGTCTGAGATTCGGACAATGGAGTTTTTGACGGCCTCGGTACATGATTGTGTCTCCAAATTTACTGAAATATGGGAACCATGGGATCTTTCGGAATACGGGACCCCCTTGTCGCCAGGTACATCCTAATCTTAATTCAACCCTATACTACCTGTGTATACGGCCTGAACTGATCTCAGGGATCCAGACTCCCTTCAATATTACGCTTATTATACACACCATAGGGAATTGATCTATTATATTTATGTGTTTTGTTAATGTGAACACTTTTTGTTACCTACATTTGTCACTTTATATTTTGTTTTCCTTTTTTCTATTATGACTGCTGTATAATGCACATGCATTGATAATGTAATGTTCATTTTGTTACAACTTTGTACTTAATCTTTGAAAACCAATAAAAATACAATTATAAAAAAAAAAAAATCTTGGTGTATAACATTTATGTTTTGCATTATTTCCCCTTTTTTGGGGCTAAACAATCCAAACTCAGGAACTTGCAAAGTTCCATTTTGGTAAAGTGAAGGCCAAATGAGGCATTAGTATCCCAAGACTGTCTGGATGTTGCCTTCCTAATATGGGGTGACCTCACCCCTTTAAACCCAAAATTTGAAGCAACGTACACATAGAGGCATGACAATTAAATTACCCTTATGATCCCATGTCGCAAATGTGTGTAGGTACAAACAACTTTTTTCCTAAACCCACAAAACACACAGTGTATCAACATGTGCTAGCCTCCATCACGTGGTATCGATGGACGTGTTTCGGGGGGGCAACCCATTCCTCTGAGCTTCTTTAGTTACGAGGAAGGGGTTTCACCCCCAAAACGCGTCCATTGATACCCAGTGATGGTAGATAGCACATGCTGACACACTGTGTGTTTTGTGGCTTTTGGCAAACTAGATGTATGGAAATACACACATTTTAGGCATGGGATCATGAGGGAGATAAGAATGTTAAGGCACAATTCGGGAGCACCTTCAAATTTTGGGTTTTATATTATTCAAAACACTGAAAAATTACAATTCACATTCGTTAGGGCAGTGTTTTCCAACTCTCCTCCTCAAGATGCAAACCCAGGCCATGTTTTCTATACTTGTAGAATTTGGCACAAGTGATGTTGTTAGTAATTCACATAGTCTTTTTTAGACTGAGGAAAATACAGAAAACAGGACCTGGTGGTGCACCTAAAGAAGTGGAGTGGAGAAACGCTGAGTTCGGACACTAAACTTTCTCATTTAAAAGTCAGAAAAATATGGTAAATATTCAAAGTGAGTATAATATAGGTTCCCATTTTTTTTGCAGGTGTCATGCTGATATACAACTTGGGGGGTCTAATAGGGGTTATGCTAGACTGACCAATGTTTCTAAAACAAGATGGGGATGGCTAAATTGACCATCGTAACTTGGAATGTCAGAGGGCTGGGCAATCCAGTAAAACGGGTGGCGGTCCTCAGGCATCTCAAGTCGCTGAATGCGGGGGTAGTCTGCCTGCAAGAGACCCATTTCTCTGTAGATCCTACTCCCAGCTTTAGCCCACGATTGTATGTGAACCAGTTTCATGCAACCCACTCCACCTATTCTAGGGGAGCAAGTATACTGATCAGAAAGGATGTTCAATTTAATTGTATTAGAAAACGCATAGACCCGACTGGCAGATAAGTATTCCTCTTATGCACAATCTCAGGCCTAAGATGTATTCTTGCTAGCATCTACATTCCCCCACCGTATACCTCAGAGATTGTCAGGCACCTGGCAAGTTTCATGGCCCAATACCCAGAGGTACCCTTACTGGCAATGGGAGACTATAACAACTTTTTAAACTCACTTAAGGATAAGTTACCTACACCCGTTGCTAGTGCATGTCAGATACAGGGTAATACTCCCTTTGCTAAAATGCTTGAAGAAATAGGACTGATAGACGTGTGGAGGTGTAAACATCCTGATGACAAAAAATACTCCTGTTACTCAGCCTCACATGCCGGATTATCTAGAATAGATTTGGGCCTGGGGAATGATAAGATGTTACATTTAATTTTGGGATCGGGATATGCAGATAGGAATATATATGATCATTCTGCCTTCTGGGTGACCATTTCACTACCAAATAGAATCAGACGTCCAGTCTGGAAACTTAATCCCTTCTGGCTCTCGCTGTTTACTGGACCAGATCCCATACGAACAGCGCTTAGGCTGTTTCTACAGGATAATATTGGTAATGCTAGATTGGGGGTGGTCTGGGATGCAGCGAAGGCCTTTTTGAGAGGACAGCTTATTAAAACAATTTCACAGATTAAAACTGACACTAAGGCCTAGGAACTATTGGTACGGAATATGGTCACTGAGACTGAGAACACTTATACTAATGATGCCACAGAAGATACTAGAAGAGCATGGTTAAGCGCGCAGACAATGTCTGGCCAACTAGCATTGCAGCTGGCAGAGAATAAATGCTTTTTTCTGCAACAATCACACTTTGAGGAAGGGGAGACAACTGGTCATATGCTCGCAGTAATGGCAAGGTCTCAGCAATCATCCTCTCTTATTCCCACCATCTGTGATGAGCAGGGGACTCTGAAATGCTCTACTTTTGATATCCTAAAAGTCTTTAGCGATTTTTATGCTGATCGTTATACTTCCAAAGTTGCACCCACTGACAGTGCAATAGAAGATTTTTTAGGAAGTTGCGAGCTCCCCATTCTCCAAATAGAAGATAGGACCATGCTTAATGCCCCTTTAACAGCAGAGGAACTAGACATCGCTTTATCCCAAACTAAAACTAACAAATCACCAGGCTTAGATGGTCTCCCATCAGAGATATACAAACGCTGTGCTGACTCCATGCTTCCCACACTACTGAAAGTTTACAATGAGGCATTAGAAGAGGGCTCCCTACCAAACTCGATGAATGAGGCGATCATTGTTGTCATATTAAAACCGGGTAAAGACACGAACTCCCCTGGCTCTTATACACCCATATCTCTGCTCACAGCTGATATTAAGTTGCTGGCTCGGATGCTAGCAAACAGGCTAGCCAAAGTAATTCATAAAATAGTACATAGAGACCAATCCGGGTTCATCCCCACGAGATCCACGGCCCAAAATATAAGACGATTATTCCTGAACCTACAACTCCCAGTGGACAACACAGGCAACAGAGCAATTTTCTCGCTAGATGCAGCTAAGGCCTTCGACAGTGTCGAATGGCCTTATCTGTGGAAGACACTACAGAGCATGGGATTAGGAGACGCCTTTATCCGCTGGATAAGGCTCCTGTATGCTGCACCCACTGCCAGAATACGGATTAATGGGGAACTACCGGAACCTCTTCCTTTATTTAGGGGCACCAGACAGGGGTGCCCATTGTCACCCCTGCTGTTTGTCCTGGCCCTAGAGCCCTTGGGGGCCAAAATTAGAGGGGACTCCAGAATAGCAGGTTTCCAGAGAGGTATGAATAAAGATGTATTGTCCATGTATGCAGATGATACCTTGCTGTATTTAGGAGACATAAAAGATACATTACAAACAGTCATGTCCCTCATTAAGGATTTTGGAGAATTATCAGGCTTTTCCATCAATTGGGACAAGTCGGTGTTGATGCCACTTGACCCCCTGAATACTCCACTGCCCTTAGGTGCAGAAATGATACAACAGGTGAGCTCATTTCGCTACCTCGGGATTCAGGTGACATTGAATCCGGCCACCTATATTGATCAGAATCTGACACCCCTTTTAACTAAATTCCGAGAAAAGTGTAGGGCTTGGTGTAAACTTCCCCTGTCAGTAGCTGGTAGAGTTAACCTTATTAAAATGGTTTGGGCGCCGCAACTGTTATATATTTCTAATAACTCCCCAGTGTGGATACCTAAAAGATGGTTCGATAGGATAGAAACCCAATTTAGGGAGCTTATTTGGAGGAAAAAGACAGCAAGGATAAAATTATCGACATTACAATACGGCAAGGAGGAGGGGGGACTTGCTGTCCCTCATCCCAGAATGTATTATTTAGCATCCCAATTACAACAGCTAGGAGGATGGGGCTTACTGGATCCCACAGACCCGATCCGTAGGCTTATAACGTTAGATGAAAATAATTGTTCAGCCCTGGCAAACTTGGAGGCTGGGTTCTTACATTTAGACCCGGAAGCTACTACAATTAAACTGTTGATTATGCTCTGGTCCTTTGTTAAGAAACTATTGGGCGTTACAGGTTTTTTGTCCTGCACACCTCTCTTGCGAAAAAGACAACTTAAAGAAATACAAAAATTAAAAGGTTTCAAGAACTGGGACGATGCAGGCATCAAATATATTTCACAACTATACCAAGATAACACCCTCAAATCATTCCAGCAGATTCAAATAGAGTTTGAGATCCCGCGCAATAACTTCTATAAATATCTTCAACTGCGCCATGCCATACAAATTCAGAATAGAACTGTCAGGCTTCATCACACAGAACATCCGATTATTCAGGAAGTTTTTATGGAGGAAGTTAAAAAGGGGATGATATCTCGCTGTTATAGCACTCTCCTTACACGAATACAAGACCCCTCTAGACTACCATGTAGACAGCGTTGGGAGGAGGACATAGGGGCGATAGATGGAGACAGTTGGGATATATGCCTGGTGAATGCCCCCCTTGTATCATTATCTGCATCCCAGAAAATCTCACACCTCTATTTACTACATAGGGCATACAGAACTCCTCTTTAACTTTATAAATGGGGAATTAGAGACTCTCCCCTGTGCCCAAAATGTGAACGAGATCAAGCGGACTTACTCCATATGATCTGGATATGCCCCAAATTGTTCAGGTACTGGAAGGAAATACTAGATACGATCTCGGAAATATATATGATACCTCTTGAAAGAACCCCAGTAACATGTATACTGGGAGGAATAGATGATGAGTCGATACCCCCACCCACTCGTATAGCGCTTATTCGTCTATTGTACATGGCAAGGAAACTAATTGCTCAGTGGTGGATTACTCCACGAGTTCCCACCAAGAGGCAATGGATAGACAGTGTTAATAGGCTTCTAATAAGAGAAAAGATTGCTTACCAACATAGAAAGGTCCCACAAAAGTTCCTATCAATATGGCAGGCGTGGCTAGATATTCCTTGTCTGGCCCCACACCAATTAAATAAAGATAGATTACTCCTGGGCTGATGTAGACATTACCATGATATGGAAAATGAACATATGGAAAGGAGAGGGATGTATGGGGCAATACGTTCCCTGTGAGGTATAAGACAGAGTGTGTTATGTTGCAATGTATGGCATGGTTTTGCTCTGTTTTGCTACGGTTTTTCTCTTTTCCTTTTTTCTTTCTTCCTTCTTTTCTTTCTCTTTTCATGTTTTCTTTTCTTCTCCTCTACCTGAGAATATAATTTTATAGCTTAAGGTTATTGTAGATCATTGGAGTTCTTATTGTATAATGGTAACACAAATACAGTTGGAATCTGGTTATACTATATCACATCTAGATATATACTCTCTACGAGTCATATTACAAGCTGGATTTATTGTTAAAGGATAACAGTATACTAGTTTTTTTACCCCTGATAGAATGCAAATAGAACTTCCTTCTGGTAACCTTGAAATGCTGATAACTGTATCCATAAAGTGATGTGTTAGAACTCCAAGATGTGTATGCACTCAGTATCCTAACCTGTATGCTATGTAATTTTGTTCTTTATGCAAAATAAAAACCCTTCTGATTCAAAAAAAAAAAATATTCAAAGTGCAAACAGGAGCAAACAAGTGGAACAAGAAACTTCCGAACAGGCAAGAGGAAATTAGAATTTGGCAAGCATGTCTACAAAATCTCTGATTCTTCTCTGTAAAGCAGTGGCAGCCTCCTTTATTTGCTCCAGCTCCAGGGGCGTAACTACCACCATAGCGACCCATGCGGGTGCTATGGGGCCCGCAGCCGAGTGAGGATAAGAGCACCGCCGGCACAGTCTCCCAGCCAGGGGAAGAGAGAGGAAAGGAAGAGGCAAGCTGTCCGTATCAGCAGAGAGCTGAATTGCCCGATGTAAGAGCTTTCATTAGAACTTCCAGTGTTCCCAGGGCTCATGTCACATAGCTCCACCTCTTGGCCCGGTGCCTTTGATAGACAGAACGCTGATCCAATGCGGGACATGTGACGTCATCAAAGGAGTCGGGCCAAGAGGTGGGGCTATGTGACGATGAGCCCCGGGAAGACAGGAAATTCAAATGAAAGCTATTACAGCGGGCAATCCCACTCTCTGCTGATCCGGGTGGCTTGCCTCTTCCTCTGCATAGGTGGGGCTGTATGGGGCACAGGCAGACCAGGCTGTATTGGGCACAGGTCATGCTGTATTGGGCACAGGTCATGCTGTATTGGGCACAGGTCATGCTGTATTGGGCACAGGTCAAGCTGTATTGGGCACAGGTCACGCTGCATTGGGCACAGGTCACGATGTATGTGGCACAGGTCACGCTGCATTGACACCAGGGCAGCTGTGGGGGGGGGGCTGTTTGCAGGGGGGCCCCATACAACATTTTGCTATGGGGCCCTGATATTTCTAGTTACGCCCCTGTCCAGCTCCTTCAAACAATGTACCATATCTGCACTCATCCGGCCAATTGTGCATCTGGAAGATCATGACCTAGCAAGAAGACAAAAAAGTATTAAGGTAACGATGGTCAAGTAGCTGAGGCCCCACATAGTGAGTTATGGTCAAGTTACTAGTCAAATTCAGAAAATACTTACCCACCAACTCTATTGTTGCTTGCAACCTGCTTGCCCTTCAGACACCTAAACTACTAGGAATGTACACACTGCAACTACTCAGTAATCTTGGCCCTGGTGCCTGGGTATGCAAAACTAGGGTACCTAGCAAAAATGACAGCTCCTTCCACCTCTTCCTTCTCCATGCTAATGTTAAGGCACTACATACTTTGCTAATGTGTGGAGTGGGTGTTTTGTTTGTTCAGCTAAACACTCGACATGTAGACACATTTGAAGCCAGATTACAAGAATACTTACTTGCGCAAACAAGAGGCTCCCGAATACTTTCTTCCTCTTCGGGGTCTCTTTGGCCCAAAGTGCGACTTGAATCAGGGGTTTGATGTCCACAACGGACAGGTCTGTGCTGGGTCCAGGAGTCAGATCCCATGCCTACAAACCCCACATCCTGGGTGAGATGACCACACTCACTTTCCTCTAAAAGGAAACAATACACCATTCATTAAGCCACCCCTAGTCCCATCTGTTTCTAGCATCCATTTTGCTACATTACCTTGCACTTGGTCTGAAGACAATGTTTGCTCCTGACTAGTGGACGCCACCATGCTACACTGTGTTTTTTTTACAGTGAAAAATGCATAGAAAAGGGAAGGTGATGTCATTTTACAGAGGACAAACACTGGACAAGTGCTAACATTGAAATAGTCCTGCAGTTGCCCCCCACCCCTCTTGTCTCCTATGGGATAGGGGATATACGATGATCATTCTAGCAGGCGTGACTCTGTGACTGTGATCCCCGGGTCCTCTCCTCTAGCCATGTCTACACTGGCAAGGCTGCATTAATAGGTGCTGATGAGCCAGGCAGCAACCAGAAAGTGTTCTTTACCCCTTAAGTTCTGCCCTAAGCCCATGGCCTTTGGCCCACCTAGAATCACCCCTGTCGGTGGCTAAATGAGTGTGTTTGAAGTTGTCACTTACATTTTTGGTGGAAGATGGCCTTGTTGCCTCCCCTGTTGGGGTCGGAGCAAGGGTAGCCTCCCTTCACCCCTTCTGGTGGCTTGGCTGTTGCTTCATTTTTTGGTGCCTCCCTGGTGAAAGAAGAGAAAAGAAATTGGTCCAGAAATAAAGAAATGACCAAAAACAGAACCAAATAAGAATGTTCATATCTGCTTTCTATTTTACTTCATATTTAAAAAAACAATTCACACAAAGATTATCGAAAACATTATATATAATTCTCTCGAGCTACTTGGAGAAAGTACATATACAGACAGCTAATTTACACATATCCATATTGGTTAGATACAAATCTTGCTTACTTTTTTTGATGATCTTATGTATGGACTCCATCTAATCTTGCTCACAATGTTTGAGATCAGACCATCGTTTTCTGATTTGGTCCTTCGTTCGTTGCACCGAAAATTCGCCCTGCAAAGCGAGGATGCCCTTCTCCAAAATGCCATCCTTTCCGCTGTTGGGACTTTCGTATCTGCGCAGCTTACAGTCGTAGTCGTGCTTCTCTAGGTTGTGCACCATCTCCTACTTGCTCAGGGGGTTTCTTTGTGCCTCCTATGAGCTACACCACCGTGGGGCTGCCTGGAATACACTGAATCTGACATGTTGTCCCTCCTGAATGTTCCGCTGTGTGTGTCGCATGCAGAAGAGAGATGGTGGCTCCCCAGAGTCATGATGCACTGAGAGCGGAGTTTCACGCATGCGCAGTGTAAATAAAGCCATAACGCACAGTCAATGGAACAGCCGTAGGAACAATCTTTGAGTGGAGGATGAACGATCGCCATTGCCAACACATGAAAAGAGCCAAAAAACCAAGAGACAATTGGAAATTGGGGCATAGGTGGTTAGTGGTGTCTACTGCGTAGATTGATGCCTAGATTGGGAGCAGCTTATGAGTTAAGCCAGACATGATGTTTTGTCTTGTGTTCTGTCTTGCAGGCATCATATAATTTATCATGACAGATACATTTACCTTGCCAGATTTTTTGCCCCAATTCATTGACCTGTACCGGGAGCTGCTCTGTCTCTGGAAGGTCGAGACTACCCAAATAAAATCTTGAGGAAGGCAGCATTGGAGAAACTGCTTGAGTTTGTGAAGCCAGTGTACCCCAGGGCAGATATCTACTATGTCAAGACAAAATCTCAAACCCGAGGAGTACATTTAAAAGGGAGCACAACGGGGCATGGCTTGGCGCATGGAGTGAGCGGCCGCATCTTTCTGGAGCTCCCACACCCGCCGGACATTCCACGGCTCGTAGAGCTTCACAAAACCAGATCAGAGGTCTGTGATGGGGAAGAGGGGTGGCGGAGACTCTCAGCATTCCCTAGAGCCGCAAATAGAGAGGGAAATTGTTCGCTATTTCACCCGTTTAGGGCCGAATCACCGGGGCCCCCCCTCATCCAAGATGGCGCCGACCCGCTCTTCAGGCTTGCATGCAGCCTCACAGGGGGCCACCTCACAAAGATCCACACCGAGTGTGAGAACCAGGCAGCGCAACAGATCCCCAGCAGATTCTGAAAATGAATCAGTCCGATCAGCTTGCCATTCCCCAGAATCGCACAGGTCATTTAATAGCTGGGACATGGAGGCTTACATCAAAGCCCTCCCAAACAAACATGACTTTGAGGCCTGTGTGCAGAGGATGGAGCGTTCATATAAACAGGAGATTGCAGAGCTGCGCAGAGATGTTACTAACAGGCTGGAGGATGTGGAGCACACTGTTGAAGAAACTGTCACTGCCTTGCAGTCTCATGAAAACATCCTACATGAACATACTATACAAATACAGCAATTAATCTACCACAAAGATGACCAAGAGAACAGGGCCAGGCGTAAAAACATACCCATCCGCGGCCTTCCAGAGTCGATCGACTCTAAAGACCTGGCCCCTGCAGTCATTGCCATTTTCAACGATTTAATACAGAAAGACAAAGATGCCCCCCTGGAATTGGATCGGGTACACAGAGCGTTGGGCCCCAAGAATCCCAATTTAGAACTCCCCAGGGACGTTATTTGCAGAGTTCATTTCTACGCAATCAAAGATGCTATAATGCAAGCCTCATGTGCGCAAGAAGCCATCTACTTTAATGGCACTCAAATATTTTTACTCCCGGACATTTCTAAGCTGACCCTTGATATGCGTCAGGCCCTGAAGCCCCTTACGGGAGCCCTGCAAGCAAAACACATCAAATATCGCTGGGGCTTTCCGTTCAATCTATCCGCATCCCATGAAAGGAAGTCGGCATCTTTCCGCACTTTGGGTGACCTACCAAAGTTCCTGGGAACTTTTGAACTTCCACAAATTTCCTTGCCGGATTGGCCACTTCATGCAGCAACCCCTGGATTCCAACCCCCTGCCGGCTGGCGCAAACAAGCCAAGAAAAAAAAACGTTCCAAATCAGATCCCTCCAAATCGACGGCTGGATGACTTTGTCAGGTCCTCTTTTTGGATTAGAAATAAAGAAAAACCGCGCTCAAAGATTGATACAAAATGTGATTATAAAACTTAGTAAAAAATAAAAATAAGTATAATTCTATGCAATAGAATGTCCAACAATCAAAAAGTGAATAACGTGAAATTCTTCAATAATTCATATGTTGTTAGTTGAAGGTTCAGGTGAAACAAATCTGTAAAGTGAAATGCTTACCAGAAAGTAAGCCAAAAACGGACAAGTGGCTTAAAACCCAGCCTGGGCTTTTAAGGGATCGATCCCGATGTGAACTGGATAAATCACACTTGTACCATAGAATTAGATCCACGGAGGATTACCCAGATATTTACAAATAAGTGAGCATATAGCTATTGTAATGGAGATTTGTAAGTTCTGTATATAATTGTATTGTATTTTGTATGTATTGCACACTGCCCTCACTGTGCACACGGCACTAATAATGTTTTCAGTAAACGTTTACATTCTTTCGAGTCCTGATTAGAATTAGCCTGCCTATGTAATGCCCCTTGTTACCATAAATGTACAATTGTAATATTAATGTGATACCTACGTAATCATGTGCATAAAAACCTTCAATTGCGTCATAATAAAGCAGAACAGTAATTTGGAAAGATGCTGAGCGTATCTTTTGTGTCTGTTCCCTACTGCAGTAGTTATTATTAATTTGGAACCACTAATCAATATGAGGATAGGAGTTGCCTATCATCAATTTAACCGAGTCAGCATGGCGAGCCAGCCAGGAGGGGATTCCAGGTGACCCTGAGTATCCGAAACGAGGAGCTTGAGACGATCCGGGAATTTCTGATAATCAGCCGGCTGAGGTAAGCCTTTTGCTTACATTTGAGGTATCAGACTTCCTTTATCGGTAAGGCATTTTCGGGACAAAGGGTACCTATTTTACTCCCCTTAATCGAACTCTATTGATTGGTGGTTATATGTTATGTTGTCCCTGTCTATTGTCCATCGGAGTGTTATAGATAAGAAAGGGAAGAATAGTACTGTTCACAGGTATATGTAGTACATCTGCTAGATAAAGTAGTTTAGAGGCAAGAGGGTATAGGCATATGTAGAGAAGACTGGCCAGTCATTATGGGCATTGAATTAAGTAAGGGAATGAAGGGTAAGAGACCCTCAAAAATGCCCAGCGCAAGAGGAGCGCTATATATGAACCGAAGGTGCGGTTCCGCCTATACTGAGCCCCTAGATTAATGGTTAAAGTGTACAGGGATCCACAATGGGTAACTGGGTTACCAAGGTCCACAGGGACTAAGAATCATGCAGAGTAAACAGCTAGAGAAACAGCTATCTATGTGAGCATGATGGATGAAGGTTGACATTAACACTAGACAGAAAGGGACATTTTCATGTTAAGTTGTGGGATGAATTTGGGGTCAGGCACTACAACTAGTAAAAATCAGAAACAGAGAAATGAGAGGTAAAACAGAATACTTTATATGTTGTCAGAGAGGGAAGATGGGATGAGCACTGTGGCTCCCCGTCTGATCATAGAATCATAGAAGCTAGATATAAAAGATATCTGAACAAAATAAGGAAAGCAGAATTTAGGCAGGGAAATATTAATGAGAGTTAAAAGAAATTGAGAGAATGATATGCATGTGTTGTGTACAAATGGGAAAAATGTAAGCGATTTTAGAGAGATATTGATGCGTGTGCGAATGCTGGGACCTTTTAGTTCTATTGCTTGTGTGTGTCATGTAGGAAGATGTGACCCCCTCCTTTGCGCTCTCATGAAAGAAATGTGGCTGGGATGAGAGGTCTGTGATAAGCTTGAAGGACACCATGCCAATTTCTGATTTTTAGACAAAACATTTATAACAAAATGTGCCGGGTTAACGAATCTAATGGTAAACAATGTGATCACAATTATTTTGAATCTGTTTCCCAAACATGGTAAAATGAAGGTTACGTTTAACCGTGTATTACACAAATTGAATATCCTTTGATAGTGGAAACCGTGCATTTAAAAAAGGGAAATCAAGTAAAATTAAGTAATAATGAGTATTCATTTCTAATATGAGTTTAACAATTTTATTAATATAGATATATTGAAACTGGTTTAGACAACCTTTGGTTGGAAATGAAATTCAGGTTAATGGGGAAATTTGTAAAAATGGGATTAGTTTAGATTAATATAACAATTTTGTAATTTTACATTTATACAATAAGCCCTTATTGAGAGAAAAAAAGATTAAGATGAGGTTGTTATTTGGAATACAGCTGTCATAATATTTAACAAAACCAAGATGGATGAGATACATAAGAAGTTTTTCTACAAAAATGTTATTGTAAGGTTTTTGATGATAACTTGATGTGCGGTCCATGATGTCAGAGTAATAATAAATAAAATTTAAATATAACAGACCCATCACATCAAGTCCACACACCCTGTTAGGATAGATGCCACCTGCAGCCAGTTGTTTTATAGTTTTTGATGCTTTCTGGTCCATCATACAGATTGGTCCTTTTGTTTTTATTTATTTTTATTTTTGAAATCCAAAGCAGAATGTGTGGATTGTGAAATGATGTGCCCCTTTTTCTTGTAAGTGCAGTGGTATAAGCAGAAGAATATTTTGCATTTATGGGCATCTCTCCATGACCGCAGGGTATTGTTATCATTTATGATATAATTATCGTGAAAAAGTTGTCTTTTGAAACATGAAACTGGAGTTCATACACAAACAGTGTGATAGAAAACAAGCCATTGTAATATATTTATGCAAGCTGGACCCAGTAATAAAGGGTTCATCCTGATATATCAGAGCTACAGCTTTTATGCGAAGGTGCTATTAGACAAAGTTAGATATTGTTTTGGTCAAACATTTAATTTTTAGTGGTCCGACATTCTGTGCAGCAAATATACAGCTAACTAAATGTTTGTCTAATAAAAGGTTTAAAATATGAGTTTGTTTATGTACAAATCTAACAATGAAAAATGCGTACATTTGAATCCAGACACCTTATTGCCTCTTTTGGAGGAGGCTGGAGACAAAGGAAGACACATGTGTTAAATTGATGACGTAGGAATCAGTTGCTGTGAGCCCAGTGCAGGACACACTCCCTGAAGACCCAGATATTAAATTTTTTGTAGATTTGAGTATGCAGTTTATCACCCAGAAGGATACTCTGTATTCAAAGTCATTGGATCCTTTTTCCCCAGCTCAAGAAGCAGAGCTCCATGTTTTAGCAAAGCCTGTGAGCTACAAAAGAGTGTATATTTATATAGATAATCGAGATATAGAGAGCTTTTGTTCCATTTGAAGGGCCAGAAGTTTGTTTTTACTTCAGCAGGTAAACCAATAAAGCATGCCAAGTTAATTTGATTGGCTGTTTTCAGCCTTCCAGCTTCTTGCTGAGGTAGCCATATTAACTTTCACACATGGAAGCAGACCAGGTGACTAAGGATGCTGCATAACAGCCCCGGACACTTGATGGGTCTGTGCAACTCACAGATTCCACCCTAGTTCTGGCCCAGTATAGCTGGGATTAATAATTCAACTTTAAGGACCCCAGAACGAGAAGAACAAGTGGTCCACAGGGGGCAACTTCTTAAGAAACAGGACTTTGGAAAAGGTGATCATTTATGTCTGCCAACCACTCTTTTCCCTCCAGCTTGACACATGGACCGTGTCATCAGTCACAAGCAGTTATGGCTGCCTTAGTAAATGAGCATGGGATAGAGCCAGGGTTCACCACAGTTGTTTTACTAACATACCACTTCTTGTTTTACCTGTTACCAAAGGTGTTACCAAAAGCTGAACATCCCTTCCAGAGATTACAAAAAAGATATAGCCAGATGCCCAAGTTAGGATCTTACGAGTATGCATTTTGTATGTATGGACATGTTTTTTGGATGTCCAGTTGTAAATGCTACTGCAAAGGCCACAGTAAAAAAGTGTTATCAGAAGTAGTTTGTAAGTACAGTGCCAGAAAGTACAGAGAGTAACAGAGGAAGTAATTTTTATAGGAGAGTCCTTACTAGAAGTTTTGAGGTTTTATTTTTACACCCCCTACTGTCTACAATATAGCGGACAAAGTAAAGTAAGAAACTAGAAAACTTTTGCCTGAATGTTTTCTTATATTTTATCAAGCCTCTAAGGGGGATGTTGGACTCTCTCCCTATGGGATTTGGTTTGGGAGTGTGTTACTCACTTGCTTATATTTTGTCTCAGCAGCTGAAGTCCTCCATTCGGATCTCACAGAGAATGTTGATGATCTTTTAAGGTTTTTTACAAACTCATTTATGTGTTTTCTCCCCAATTCCAGATCCTAAAAGTTTGGAAGGATCTAAAACTAAAGCCAGGTGACTTTTGGATTGTTAAGAGACATTTATATATAAGGAAATGTTTGGAGACTCAATTCAGCATCTATTTCATGTACAGTTTTTGCAAAACTTGAAGGAAAAGTCACCTGGATCCACACCAGACACTGCAAAAATGACTAAATTAAAGAAATATCTGTGTTTGATTTGTTTCCCTCTTGTCATCACAGTCTAGGGTACTTTTTGATTCAATTACTTTAATTGTAAGGGATATATATATATATTTGAAAAGTAGTTTAGCCATGTTGAAGTCATATTTGTCTTTTGTATGTCTTCCATTTTATGTAGAATTGTCTGTGTTTACATATGCTGATAAGTCAGCATGCCCACAATTCAGCTAGAAGGCCATTCTGGCCACAGGAGTGTACAGCCAGTACTCTGTAAATATGTCTTATCAATCATTTGTTTTTCACAATGAAAAGTCATTTTGTAATGAAAAAGTTGCTCAGCTATTATTTTCTCCACAATGGAGTTTTTTGCCTCTTTGGCCAGGACTACGTCCACCTAAGCGTGTGGAGGTTCCAGGTTAAAGGTGATAGCAGGTATGGTTAGTGATCAAAATATTGATCAAAAGAGGGGAGACTGTAATGTAAATTTGTAAGTTCTGTATATAATTGTATTGTATTTTGTATGTGTTGCACACTGCCCTCACTGTGCACACGGCACTAATAATGTTTTCAGTAAAAGTTTACATTCTTTCGAGTCCTGATTAGAATTAGCCTGCCTATGTAATGCCCCTTGTTACCATAAATGTACAATTGTAATATTAATGTGATACCTACGTAATCATGTGCATAAAAACCTTCAATTGCGTCATAATAAAGCAGAACAGTAATTTGGAAAGATGCTGAGCGTATCTTTTGTGTCTGTTCCCTACTGCAGTAGTTATTATTAATTTGGAACCACTAATCAATATGAGGATAGGAGTTGCCTATCATCAATTTAACTGAGTCACTATCCACCAAATGAAAGGTTGGAAAGAGGTACCAGAAGGTGCAGCAAACCACATATAAATCCTGCTTACCAGATGGCAAATTATATATGAGCAGACTTATCACAACCACAGATTATCCACCAGATGAAAAGTTGAAAAAGGGGTACCAAAAGATGCAGCAAACCACATAAAAATCCTGCTTACCAGATGACAAACTTTATATGAGCAGACTAGCACAACCACAGACAGAACTTCCTGACAAGGAGCGGCGTAGATACGTCCTGGCATCCATATCACGAGCTCAGAAATGCATAATGTGTAAAGAAGCAGCCAATAGTGTGATACTATTTAAACTTCATTGCTTCTGCCTCTTTTTGGATCGGTTACTTCTTTTTTTTTTCTCCTTCACAGGACTTGGACCTCTGGAGTTGCCCCGGTATCCAGACATGTTGGGACTCTGAGCCCCTATACCATTATAGCACTTTACAGTTTTATTTGCAGGTTTTGATAATCTCATTAGATGTGTGTTAATTTCATATAAGAGATTTATATATGTTGGTGCCCAATTGTTCCACCCCTCATTAAATCCCTTCCCCTCCTCCCCCCCCATAGCACCTCATACAATGTTTGATTGAATCTAGTCTTATGTTGAAGCCAAATAAAGGACCCTTCTTATTAGCAAGTTGTGGTCACTCGTGGAGTTTTACCCTATGGATGCCCACTGAAATAGAGTCGGTTAAAGTTTAATCTATTGTGAAGGGCCTTGAGCCGTACCGTTTTTATAAAGACCCTGATGCAGTTGCCCGGTGGGTGCGGCCCCCTCCGTGCGCTTATCTCGTACCCCCCCTTAGGATTTTCAGCTTCCATATTGGTATTAGCTGATTTGTTGAATACAACACATTAGTATGGCCCTTAAGGCCTTGTTTTTTTTTCTCTCTCTTTTCTCTCATTTATTTATTCTATCCACTTATCCTTCTGGTGTTTACCACCAGAGGGCGTTTAAACCTCCCACTATCCTTTTTCTTTATCCCCTCCCTTGAGACAGCGGGCCTCACCTATATCCAGTATAGTGTCTCTCCCCTTTTGCTCCTCTTATGGCAATGCAACCCACCCTGAGGGTCTCCTCTTTAAATTGTAGGGGCTTTAATACCCCGTAAAAAAGGAGACAAATATTATATCATTTTCATAAACTCCGTACGCAAATTCTCCTCCTCCAGGAAACTCACTTCAGGTCCGACACCGTCCCGCAATTACTCCATCGGCAATACCCTACCTGGTTTCACAGTACCAACCCATCTGCCAAATCCAAAGGGGTTTCCGTCGCATTTCATACTACATTTACACCAGATGTGCTAGACTCCTATGTTGATCCTCAAGGGAGATATATCTTCCTTAAACTGTCATATATGAACATGATTTATACTATTATTAATATGTATTCTCCAAATCAGGACCAGCAACAATTTCTACGGTGATATCACGCCTGAAACGTTTCAGCACGACCAACATGATCCTGGGAGGAGACCTTAATGCAGCCTTGATACCTCGTCTCGACACCTCCACCGGTAAGTCCTCACTCTCCCCGGCCTCTCTGACCAAAATGCGAACACTCCTCTCTGACCTTTCTTTGGTAGACGTAAGGAGAGTCCTTCATCCTACTACTAAGGACTACACATACTACTTCCCTGCACATTCATCTTATAGCAGACTTGATTATATCTTCATCTCCCAATCCTTTACTGACTACAAACCAGACACTTCTATAGGCCTCATTCTGTGGTCAGACCACGCTCCTATTCACCTAAGTTTAGGGAAGATCCCGACATACAAAACAAGAACCTCTTGGAGACTGAACGATAACTTGTTATTTGACTCAGTCTGTACCCAAGATATCATACAGACCATTAAGCACTTTGTCATAGACCATGCATGTGACGACACAAATCCTCTCACGAAATGGGAAGCGCTTAAATGCGTTCTTAGAGGTAAATTCATTCAACATGGTTCTAGATTAAAACGGGAACGCACGGCAGATATAACATGCCTCCTTGCCACCATAGCTGCTTTGGAAGATTCACATAAACACAACCCCGACTTATCCACTCAGCTAGAACTGATTAACGCTAGAAAGGATCTCTTGCAAATCTTTGCAGAAAGATCACTGGTGGCTAGAAGTAAAGGGAAATTTGTTCACTACTCCCAAGCCAATAAATGCGGTAGACATCTAGCGAATTCGTTGCATCCTCATCAGATACGAAGCCCCATCCCATTTATTAACTCTGCCACTAAAGGGAAAATACTAAATAATTCGGCCATAGCTGAAGAATTTCGTCACTACTATGCGAATTTATACAATCTATCTCCACAGACGTCACCATTTAAACCCCATTCTGGTACCCCTCCGTAGGACCTTTCTCCATACATCAAAGAGACTGCTCTTCCCACCATCCCATTCTCCGATCTAGAGGATTTGGAGTCCGCTCTGTCCGAGACTGCCTTTACACAGGCCATAAAGCATCTCAAAAAAATCAAGAGCCCAGGCCCAGATGGGTTTTCTCCTCGCTTTTATAAAATGTTCCCCTTGCTACTCTCACCCCTTTTGGCGAAAGCCTTTTCTGCTCTAGACGAGAAGATATCCCCCTCCTCAACTCTGCTTCAAGTTGTAGTTATTCCAAAACCAGGTAAAGACCCCTCTTTATGCCCCAACTATAGACCGATATCCCTATTAAATATAGACCTCAAACTGTTCGCCAAGATTCTTGCAAATCGCCTCTCACCCTTCCTACCTAAGATCATACATCGAGACCAGGTGGGGTTTATCCCTGGCCGTGAAGCCAGGGACAACACTACCAAAACCATGTATTTAATAACACATGCCCATCGTAGCAATACCAAAACCTGCCTTCTCTCCTGTGAGGCAGAGAAGGCCTTTGATAGGGTTAGTTGGTCCTTTTTACATTCCACCCTCACACAAATAGGATTAGGCTCTAGAATGCTAACACGCATTATGTCCCTTTACTCTTTCCCTTCAGCCACCATATTGGTTAACGGTACACAATCCGGAAAACTTACAATTTCAAACAGCACCAGACAGGGCTGTCCATTATCCCCACTTTTGTTTGCCCTAGTAATCGAACATCTCGCCCAAGCTATTAGGTCGAACCCAAATATACATGGTATTCAGACCACCTCCTCCCAATATAAACTTTCTTTATATGCAGACGATCTTCTCCTTTATGTGGCCCAACCCCACATTAGTATCCCGTCAATTCTTGCTGAGATTGACAGGTTCGGCCACTTTAGTAACTACAAGCTAAATATTTCTAAAACTGAAGCACTGAATCTCTCACTAACACAGCACACCCTGGCCTCCCTCAAAGCCAACTTCTCCTTTCAATGGCAGACAAAATCCATCTCTTATCTAAGAACTGCCATACCAATATGTACATCAGAGATCTACGCCCTAAACTATAGCCCACTTCTAACTAAACTGAAACGTCTTTCTGAAGACAGGAAAGACATACCGTTGTCATGGTTCGGACGCATGAATACGTTAATAATGGATATACTTCCCAAACTATTGTATTTGTTCCAAGCACTCCCGATAGCTCTCCCATCCGCATTCTTTCGTGCCCTCCGATCCATGGCAATTCGGTTTGTATGGAAGGGGAACCACCCCAGATTGAAACATCAATTGTTATGCTCCCCCACCGCTAAAGGGGGATTGAGCTTACCAGTTTTTGAGTTGTACCATAACTCAACAATATTCTCTCGGATGTGGGAGTGGTTCCCCCGACCCCTATCGAAGGCCTCAACACTGGTGGAACAGGACCTTTCCTCAGTTTATCTCAGAGCCCTCCTTTGGGGCTTCAATAAGACTCATAAATCTCTTAATTTTCTGTCCCCCCATACCAGAGACGCATTGGCGATATGGTACCGAAGGAAAGAGACATATGCATTATCCACCGAGCCGAGCCCCCTAACACCTCTATTCGATAATCCGGCCCTTCCAGAAGGTAGATCTACTCTTAATCTAGACACTTACACCAGAGAACAATGGTACCTATGTAACTCATCCCAACACAGCGACCTCTAGGGTCACATGGCTTACTCATTTACACTTGACTTCATATTGTAAGAAACTTCATGAAACTAATCAAATACACAGACCATTGACTGGATTTGAACAATTATGCACTCATACGGAAACCCCGCGCCATACCCTTTCATTGATATACAAGATGATCCTAGATCGCACTTCTGACACCCTCCCTAAATACACTGCTGTATGGTCAGAGGAGCTCGGGAGAGAACTAACAGAGGCAGAATGGGGTAAAGCTTTTGTTTTTACACATAAATCATCCATTTCAAGCTATATTCAGGAAAAAAATTAAAAGATGGTATCAAGGTGGTATCGAGTCCCAACCAACCTCAAGATCATGTTCCCGTCGGCTTCTGATGTTTGTTGGAGATGCAACGTAGAGAAGGGCACATATAAGCATATCTGGTGAGAATGCGAGGTGGTCTGTCCATTTTGGACACAAATTTTTGAAATATATTCTGAAATATATGATAAACCACTCACGCCTTCCCCTGTCCTAGCACTTTTCTATTCTGCCGGGTTCCATTAAATCCCAAAAAACATAGCCTTCTTAAATTTTTCCTCAGTGCGGGGAGGCTCTTAATTTCTAGACACTGGAAAACTACCTCACCCCCATCCCTCACAGAATGGGTGGCAGAGATCAATGACATTATGCTGATGGAGGGGATGCAGGCCAAATCCATAGAAAAAGAGGCAAAGTTCTCTTTCATCTGGAGTATCTGGAGGCATTACTCTACTTCAGACAAATTGAGAATTAGACTTTCATTAAATAAACACATCTGAGCTATAGAAATTCCCCCAAATCTGCATAGACTTATATGCAATTGTTTCACTGATTGGTGGGTGAGGCCCGCTGTCTATCCCCCCCCCTTATTTTTCTTCTTTTCTTTTTCTCTTCTCTTCCATTCCTCAATACTATTTCTTCCCTCCTGCTTTTCCTCTCCTCCTAATACTTCTTTCTTTCTCTTTCTTCTATTCTTAATTGAAGTTTGACATTCCATTTGACTTCATATGTTCTAGTCCCTCTGTATTTTCCACGGAGAGTCGGGACATTTATAGGCATTTTAGACCTAACTTCTGAATTGTAAATTAGCAACTTTAGATATATCTGCTTTCAAGGTTTACGGGCGCAGCAGGCTCCCAAAGGGGCGTCCGGACCGATAGAGCAGACAATTTCCCATGTGTCAGCACTCTATGTGAAATCGCCAAGTAACTTATGCCTTTTCTAATCATTATGCATATGTATTGGAATGCATTTTGTATATGTTAACAGACTTCAAATGTACTGGACCAGCACACTTTCTGTTTGGTGTCTGGCCCAGCACAACAAGGTGATGGACTCACAGAGATATGGGGCATCAGCAGATGACATACTGTATATGTCCCCGGGCCGTGGTATTACAACAGCCTGCGGTTTTTGTACGACCACACAGAACCCAGGCCATTGCTGTCTACACTCCCTTCCACATCTGCTGAGGCCACAGCTCCAGAGGTACACCCAGGTCCTGCTGCACAGGAGGAGGAGCCCAGCTTGACCCAGGTATAGCATTGTTGAACATATTTGTATCCAAAAATACAATGATGATAACTAGACAATATTGTCAAAATATTTCTGCCTTGGGGGCGCAGGCTCGCCTCACTATACACCCCAGCCTCACCCGGGATGGTATTGATGGGCCACCGTGGCAAAAACAAGCTGAAACCGATAAAAGAAGCACTGGCCCGCGCCTCCTCCAAAAAAGCGGCGAAGGCCCTGGCTAAACAACGCGCAGCATCACCGACCAGATCGGAGCTGGCAGACAGTGGGGAGGAAGATGAAACTGATTTTAACCTCAGTGGCTCCCGTCCCCTTCCACAGTCAGGTATGTCACAGAAAGACTTTCTTAAGCACATGGAGACAATGCTCCAGGAGGCCCTTAAAACAACCTCTGATCAAATTACCAACAGACTGTCACAGGAAATATGAGAATTAGGCCAACGTACAGCAGACGTAGAAACCAGGGTTGATTATATGGAGCTCACCCTGCAAGAACAGGCCCAAGAACAGGCAGCGCTCCGTGATGAAAATGCCACACTTCTTTCCCGCTTGGAAGACGATGAGAACCGCTCCCACAGATCTACTCTGCGACTCGGCGGAATCCCTGAAACGATTGACAATCTACAATCGTTTACCACTGCCTTGTTCCAGGAACTCTCACCCTCCAACCCTTCGAGCATCTAGAGTTTGACAGGATCCACAGGGCACTCACCCGTCACCAAACAGATGGCCCACCGCAAGATTTAATTGTGAAGCTGCATTTCTTTCACACAAAAGAGCAGCTACTCTCAGCTGCCCGCAATAAAGACTCTCTCCTGTTTCAGAGCCATGCATATCAGTTATTCTCTGACTTGGCACCCCTCACTATAGCCAAATGCCGTGCCATGAAGCCACAACTCCAAATCCTGCTGCAACATCAGCTCAAATACAGTTGGCAATTCCCTTTTGCCCTGCAGTTCTCGTACCAAGGGCAGCAACACTCCTGCACATCACCTGAATTGTTACAACGCCTCCTGGAAACCCTCCATCTGACATCCCGGCTCAACAATCTGAGACTATGCTACCATGCACACCAGCCCATGCAGCTGCTCACCCATACACTGCCACACCGAAACGTAACCCCATCCTGAATACCAGGCGACAACTTCAATGATCCTAAGACATACAGTATGTACCCCGCTGAATATGCAACAGCTCCAAATGCCATTAGAAGGTTTTCTTCACCCAAGACCTAGGGGACTGTATCCTGCTATGTACTTTCTACACCCTGAAAGATAACCCACATAGATCCCACGACCCTTAATGGGTTTCACAGGTTTAGAACCTTTTCAACCATTCTTAGTTACCTTATGTTGTAAGTTAACGCTCAATTTCTTTTATGGTCCAGTTTGAAAGACTGATGAACACCATATATCTTTGTTATTCCCACCATTAGGTTTAATGCAGTACTGTTTTATTAGGACAAATCTAGCTGCTGTCTGTTCTTTATACTGATGTAAGTCATATGTGCTCTGCAACACCATACCTATCTTCCCCTACTCCTTCCCCTCCCTTTCACCCTTCCTCCTCCCTTATCCTTCCTTCCCTTATGGTATTCCCTTCCCTTTCCTACTCCCCCTCCCCCCTCTGCTGAATCAAAACAAAGAGGAGTCTTGTTGGCCTTCCACCATACCCTACCGTTTACCCCATTGTCTGAAATTAATGACCCCGAAGGCCGCTACATAATTCTAGTGGGCCTGCTACAGGATATCAAAACCACATTTGTTTCATATTATGCCCCCAACAATAACCTAAACCCATTTTTTCTTGCACTTCCTACAGGTAATAAGAACACATTTCATGTGTGGCGACTCCAGCCTAGTACTCCACCCACACCTAAATAAATCCCCATACACCCCAGAACAATATTCTCCCTCCATACTGTTTCGTAAACAGTTACAGCAGACCTCTCTGCTCGATACCTGGAGGTAATGTAACCTCTCAAGGAAGAACTACACATTTTATCCCTACCCACATAAATCTTTCTTGAGAATCGACCATATATTTTTCCAGATAGCATCTTCACCGATTTTACTTAATTCTTGCATACACTCCATTACATGGTCAGACCACTGCACTGTAATCACCACGGTCTCCTCACTGATGCCCAAAACTAGGGACCGAACCTGGTGTATAAATGACGCACACCTAGCTAACCAATCTTATTGCTTTGATATTCAGCTCGCTCTTAAAGAATATCTTTTACATAACTCCACAAGAGGGATTTCTCCAGTTCTCTTATGGGAAGCACACAAACCGGTGATTAGGGGTAAATGCATCTCAGTTGCCACGCACCTCAAAAGGGATAAAAAACTTAAATTACAACAATTGGAATCAGACTTCCACCACCACTTTCTCCAATTTCAATCTTCTCCTACTGAACTCCACAGAATAACTTTGGAGAAGACTAAAACCAAATTGGACTGTAGGAATCAACCTCGCGCAGCGGTGCGGGTGAACGGTCCTGGTTTCCTCCCGGATGGTGTCGGCTCCTGGTCCTCTGTCCTCAGGCCCTGGTGCTCCATCACTAGGTAAGCAAACGCACACCTACCCACATGTAATTAGATGGCAAAGTTACTATCCCTAAATGTACATGGCCTGAACTCTAACAGAAAAAGGCATTTGGCACTGCGGGAGTTCAGACAGTCGGGAGCTGATGTCGTAATGGTACAGGAGACACATTTCAATAAGGAAGGCTCGTTCGCATTCGCCTCCAAATACTTCCCGAAGGTGTATCTCTCATCTAGCACCCAAAAAAAAGCAGGAGTGGCTATATTATTCAAAAAGGGAACCCCCTTCACTTGCACAAACCATTACTCCGACCCTAAGGGCCACTTTATCATTCTACAGGGGCACTGGCATACACAACCTATCATGCTGTGCGTGGTATACGCGCCTAACACTAAACAACATAATCTCCTCTCTAAAATATATAAGCGTATTTTCAAGTCAGCCCCCGGGATCTTAGTGGTGGGGGGAGATTTCAATCTTGTACAATCAGCAACTGTCGATCGCCAGGTGGTGGGCTCCAGGGTATCTCCACCAGGTGTCCTTCGGGGCTCTAGACTGTTTTGACAAATCTCCAGACGCTATGCGCTCTTTGATGCCTGGAGGGCCCTTCACCCGGGAGATCGGCAGTATACATTTTACTCCGCCCCCCACCATACACACTCCCGAATAGATTACTTCTTTGTTAACAACCATACACTCAGACTTACACGAAAAGCCCAAATACTCCCCATCTAGTGGTCGGATCATGCCCTGATTCTACTAGAGCTAGAACTAGATAATCCCAACCGTAAACCCTACAACTGGAGGCTTAACACATTTCTCCTTCAACACCTCCCTTCCCAAGTCGAACTAAATACCACCTTAAAACACTACTTCATTGAAAACAACACGCCGGATATATCACCAACCACCCTCTGGGAGGCCCACAAGGCAGTCCTGCGAGGTAAATGCATAGCCTTGTCCTCCGCAATGAAAAAAGATTCCCTAGCCGCAAAGCTAAAAACTGAACAGGACCTTAGAGTGTCTGAACGCAAACTTCAAGCCACCCCTTCCATACCCTTGCTTCGGAAGGTCATTAGCCTTCGCTCAACCCTGAAGGAATTCGCGCTAGGCCAGGTAGAAAAAGCACTGACAAGACTAAAGCAATTATTCTACGATAAAGGTAACAAAGCGCACTCCCTTTTAGCTAACAAACTGCGGGACAAATTCCACATGCAGACACCACATCAGATTAAAAATAAGTCGGGACATATAGTCTCCCACCCCAAAGAAATAGCTCAAGTTTTTGCGGACTTCTATAAACACTTATACAATAACCCAGACATACCTAGCAATCCCCCTTCCCCCGACCTGTCTTATAAAATGCGAGAATACTTAGAACGCAGTGGAGTTCCCCACTTAACACCCTCCGACCTACTGACCTTGAACACACAGATTACAGATGAGGAAATAGAGATGACCATTAAATCCCTCCCATCCCATAAAGCCCCGGGACCCGACGGATTCCCATATGAATATTATAAGACATTTCTCCCCATACTGCTTCCACATATGAGCAAGGTCTTCCATGCCTTTCTTCACAAGGCCGATATACCACCGGACATGCACCGTTCTTTTATCACCTTAATTCCTAAACCAGACAAAGACCCTTCCCTATGCACCAATTACAGACCCATTGCATTACTGAACTCCGACCTTAAAATTTTCACCAAACTACTTTCCAATCGCCTAAACCAGATTCTCCCCTCACTGGTCCATAAAGACCAGGTAGGGTTCGTCCCGTTGCGTCAGGCTGGCGACAATACCAGAAAAATTATAGACCTGGTGGAGGTGGTGAATAGAGAACACCAGGCGGCATTGTTGCTCAGTTTAGACGCAGAAAAAGCGTTTGACCGCTTGGGATGGCCCTTTCTATTTGCCACTCTACAATTCATGGGCTTTCGAGGCCCCTTCCTACAAGCAATCAGACATTTATACACAGGCCCAACATCCCAAGTTAGGACCCCCTTTGCATTATCCCCTACATTCTCAGTGGCGAACGGGACCAGGCAGGGATGCCCACTCTCGCCCCTGCTATTTGCACTCTGCGTCGAACCCCTAGCCGCATCCATTAGGAGAAACCCAGACATACGAGGAATATCAGTTAGAGGGAGGGAGTTTAAAATCTCCCTCGTTGCAGATGATATCATACTCTCAGTGACTCAACCCCATATCACTCTTCCAATTCTGCAAACAGAACTAGATCGCTTTCGCGCACTATCAGGGTATAAGATAAATGCATCAAAATCAGAGGCCCTCCCAATTAACATCCCTCCTAACGAGGTCTCACTTTTAAAATCTAAATTTTCCATTCACATGGAAAACAAATTCCCTGAAATATCTAGGCATATTTATTACACCCAAATTTAGTACCATATACCAAGAAAATTTCCCATCACTGTTCCGATCTATAAGATCCTCACTGACCCAATGGAAAAAACACCACATCTCTCTACTAGGTCGAATAGCCTCAATAAAAATGACTATCCTCCCAAGGCTTTTATATCTCTTCCAAACACTACCCATACCAATCCCGATTGCCCATTTGAAAAAACTCCAATCCGACCTATTACAGTTCACATGGAATCACAAAAGGCACAGGGTCCCGAGGTCGGTACTGATGGCATCCCGCAATGAAGGGGGATTGGCGTTCCCAAATATTATTAAATATTATTACGCAGCTCAATTGCGAGCGATAGCCTCCTGGTATACCCACAAATCTTATAATAAATGGACCGAAATCGAAAAACTATGGCTTGCTCCCATACATCCAAATAACCTGCTGTGGAGTGCGAATGCGGACGTAGCCCCTGAGCGTATGCTGGGTCCCATGTCCCACTTGAGACGGCTATGGCGCACTCTGGTCCCCAAACATAGTCTCTCCTCAGATAGATCGCTCCTGACCTCTTTTATTTGTAACCCCAAAGTGCCGGATAGTCTAACCTACCAAATGTCACATCATTGGACAGCCCGGAACTTGTTCCACTATGGGAACCTGGTGGACCCCAGAACAAGGAAATTGCTGCCATTCAGCGAACTACAAACTAAACATGACCTCCCCAGACAGGCACTCTACGGGTATCTACAAATTCGGCACTACGCACTCACTATTACACCCACCCTACAATTTTCACCACCATCAGCGTTTGAAACAACAATCTTGGCGGGCAATAATCAGAGGGGGCTTATATCGAGCATATACAAGATCTTGAACGTCTTCTCAGAGGACAGCCAGGGTAAACACCTGTATATGACTAAATGGGAGGGGATCCTTGGGGAGGAACTCCCTATCTCGCAATGGCAGATAATCTGGAATCAAACAGCGAAGAGTTCAATGTGTTCTTTATATAAAGAAAACTCCTATAAAATCCTCTTGCTGTGGTATATGACCCCAGATGTTCTCCATACCATATTCCCCAATAGTTCCGATAGATGCTGGAGGTGCCAGGGAGCAAGGGGCACCTTCCTACATATATACTGGAGCTGCCCATTGTTGACTCCTTACAGGTCCACGGTCCAGCAACTACTGGAACGCCTCCTGGACATACAGATCCAGGCTTCCCCAAAATTCTTCCTACTGGGCCTACCGCCGCCTAAACTCCCCACCCCATATAAAAAACTGGTACGTCACATACTGACGGCGGCAAGATGCCTTATAGCATTACATTGGAAGCGTTCTTCACCCCCCTCTGCTGAGGACCTGTACACTAGAATAAAGGACATAGAAGTGATGGAAAAGATGACAGCTAGAATACAAGATACATTGGAAGCACATAACAGGGTCTGGGAGCTATGGCACCTCCGGGAGGACCCACCATGACCAGGTAACACCACCGTTGATATACCTACTATACCCCCCCCTCTCTAACCCCCTCTCTCTCTACTACCCACCTCTTCTTCTTTATGTTATACATACCTGCGACTTCATAGCCATAGATAACTAAGTTATGATTCTGCTATTACAGTAAGATTATAAACTTGCCAGTAAATATAGTACATGGAAGACGATGACACTTAGCTGGCATTTTGTAAAACTTTAATATTGGAACATGGCATTTGATTATTGATACTGTGTACAAGAATTCAACACTATTGTACTACTGTCACAAACGCCAACTGTTATTGCATAATGTACTGCAAAAATGGAAAAATAATAAAAACGTTACTTGAAAAAAACAAAAAAAAACAAATTGGATTTACTTTTGGCTGAATCAGCAGAAAAATCTATACGTAGATCCAACCATACAATCTACACGAAGGCCAACAAACCGGACACCTTTTTAACCTTACGACTTTGTTGACCGGAGCGTTTTCAGAACCCAGTTAGACACAGACTGGTTAAAGACACCTACACAAGCAACCCAATCAAGGTGCTCTCTGAATTCCGTATACGGTTGGCCAAACTATACGGATCGAAGGCCTCTTTCCCTCTGAACCAAGCAGAAACACTATTCCAAAATATTCCTATACCTAAACTGTCAGACGCCAATCATAAGTCTATGAAGTGTCCTGTTAAGGCTAGGGAAGTCCTCCTATCTATTAAGTCATATAAACCTCATAAACAACCTGGGCCTGATGGCCTCTCCAGCACATACTATAAAAAATTTGCTGACACATTAGCCCCTCTCCTTACAAACTCCTTTAATGCCCTTCTTAAGCATTAATTCTTTGGTTGAGACACACTGACAGTCATCATTTCCATGATACCCAAACCTAACACGGATAACACTCTTTAGTCCAATTACAGGCCCATATCTCTACTTAATCTGGGCATCAAAATCCTGGCCAAAATACTTGCATTACGACTCAACCCGATCATTGCAGTGTTAATCCACAAAGATCAAGGAGGCTTTATACCATGACGGCAAGCCAGTGACAACATCCGATGCATTATATTGCTACAGCACTTAGCTAGATCCCATAAAATACCTATGCATCTCCTGTCCCTTGATATAAGTGTCATGGTTATGCAATAGAGTTTGTTGATCAGCATACCTGTCTCCATGTGTTCATCTCTAGAGACCAGCTGAACCTCACCTGACTGCTTTTGTAACCTCTCCTCTAAGCATGGCCCCACCCCAGGCCCTATCAAGGAACCCTATATTAACCTGTGCACTGCAAGCCAGCAGTGCTGATCAACCATTGTGTGTTAGCCTCTGTGTGTACTTGCTGTGTTTCCTACATCTGATTCCTGTTACCGACTTTGGCCTGTTCTTAACTATTCCTGTCTGCTCGTGACCCTGACCTTTGGCGTGTTCCCGACCATCCCTGTTTGCCTGTGACCCTGAACCTTGGCGTGTACCCTGTTGTCCTTGTCTGCTTGTGGCACCCACCTTGGCTTGTCCCTTACTTTCTCTGCTGCCTCCTTCCTCTTCTCCTGCAGTCTACCGTGAGCGTGAGCTGTGAGACCCTGGGGGCCGTGACCTGGAGCCAGACTGCAGCGCAGTCCATCCTTACCATTAAAGGCTCTGGTGAACACCTGCTGGCTCTTAGACTCCGCACCCTGGGGAATCTATGCTCTAGCTCCCAGTGGGATCTATGTCAGTGATCCAGTAGACCTGCTTCCTGAACCTCCCAGGGTTCAATCCGCAGCAGTCAGCCGTAGGGTCCACTACCTTGCGGAGCACTCCTGATCCCAACGGTGTGCATCTGTCACCCAGCCTCTAGGTGACCTAACAATAAGGAAGGCATTTGACACAGTCTCCTGGCCTTACTTACATTTTATTCTACAGCGCTGGGGGTTCGGCCCACACTTATTCTACAATGGATAAGCTCCCTATACAACCAACCCCAAGCTTAGGTTAATTACTCTGGGTTTTGCTCAGAAGTAGGGATGAGCTTCGTGTTCGAGTCGAACCCATGTTCGACTCAAACATCGGCTGTTCGGTCGTTCGCCGAATTGCGAACGATATGGGCCGTTCGCGCCAAATTCGTGTGGCGCGTCACGGCCCATAATTCACTGCGGCATCGCAGTGCATTGCTTGCTGATGATTGGCCAAGCATGTACTATGACCCGCATGCTTGGCCAATCACAGCGCCGCCTGAACAGAGAGCCGTAATTGGCCAAAGCCAAGGAGGCTTTGCCCAATTATGGCTCAGGGGATTTAGTACACGCCCCACACTATATAAGGCCGCCTGCACGGCGGCCCTGTGTAGTGTGTGTTCCGGCGTTGGAAGAGATAGACAGAGAGACAGTGTCATTTGATTTGAGTTAGATAGATTAGGCAGAACAGTCAGTCAGTTAGCTGCACTTACAGTGTATTGTGTATATATATGCATCCCGGGTGTTGCATATATATATACACTGTATTCAGTTTAGCTAGATCCGTTCCTGTTATCTTCTAGACTATTTACATTTAGTGCAGTGCGTCCTGCTCACAGTGTTCAGCTAGATCCGTTCCTGTTATCCTCTAGACTATTTACATTTAGTGCAGTGCGTCCTGCTCACAGTGTTCAGCTAGATCCGTTCCTGTAAAATTCTAGACTATTTACATTTAGTGCAGTGCGTCCTGCTCACAGTGTTCAGCTAGATCCGTTCCTGTTATCTTCTAGACTATTTACATTTAGTGCAGTGCGTCCTGCTCACAGTGTTCAGCTAGATCCGTTCCTGTTATCTTCCTACTGACAGGCAGGCTTGTCTTGTTACAGTATTAACAGCTACCTAAAGAAAATTACTGGTGTTCTTTTGATCCTATTAGTACCACGGTCAGGCAGCTAGACTATTTACATTTAGTAAAGTGCGTCCTGCTCACAGTGTTCAGCTAGATCCGTTCCTGTTATCTTCTAGACTATTTACATTTAGTGCAGTGCATCCTGCTCACAGTGTTCAGCTAGATCCGTTCCTGTTATCTTCCTACTGACAGGCAGACTTGTCTTGTTACAGTATATAAAGCTACCTGAAGAAAATTACTGGTGTTCTTTTGATCCTATTAGTACCACGGTCAGGCAGCTAGACTATTTACATTTAGTGCAGTGCGTCCTGCTCACAGTGTTCAGCTAGATCCGTTCCTGTTATCTTCCTACTGACAGGCAGGCTTGTCTTGTTACAGTATTTACAGCTACCTAAAGAAAATTACTGGTGTTCTTTTGATCCTATTAGTACCACGGTCAGGCAGCTAGACTATTTACATTTAGTACAGTGCGTCCTGCTCACAGTGTTCAGCTAGATCCGTTCCTGTTATCTTCCTACTGACAGGCAGGCTTGTCTTGTTACAGTATATAAAGCTACCTGAAGAAAATTACTGGTGTTCTTTTGATCCTATTAGTACCACGGTCAGGCAGCTAGACTATTTACATTTAGTGCAGTGCGTCCTGCTCACAGTGTTCAGCTAGATCCGTTCCTGTTATCTTCCTACTGACAGGCAGGCTTGTCTTGTTACAGTATATAAAGCTACCTGAAGAAAATTACTGGTGTTCTTTTGATCCTATTAGTACCACGGTCAGGCAGCTAGACTATTTACATTTAGTGCAGTGCGTCCTGCTCACAGTGTTCAGCTAGATCCGTTCCTGTTATCTTCCTACTGACAGGCAGGCTTGTCTTGTTACAGTATATAAAGCTACCTGAAGAAAATTACTGGTGTTCTTTTGATCCTATTAGTACCACGGTCAGGCAGCTAGACTATTTACATTTAGTGCAGTGCGTCCTGCTCACAGTGTTCAGCTAGATCCGTTCCTGTTATCTTCTAGACTTGTTGACTCCTTACAGGTCCACGGTCCAGCAACTACTGGAACGCCTCCTGGACATACAGATCCAGGCTTCCCCAAAATTCTTCCTACTGGGCCTACCGCCGCCTAAACTCCCCACCCCATATAAAAAACTGGTACGTCACATACTGACGGCGGCAAGATGCCTTATAGCATTACATTGGAAGCGTTCTTCACCCCCCTCTGCTGAGGACCTGTACACTAGAATAAAGGACATAGAAGTGATGGAAAAGATGACAGCTAGAATACAAGATACATTGGAAGCACATAACAGGGTCTGGGAGCTATGGCACCTCCGGGAGGACCCACCATGACCAGGTAACACCACCGTTGATATACCTACTATACCCCCCCCTCTCTAACCCCCTCTCTCTCTACTACCCACCTCTTCTTCTTTATGTTATACATACCTGCGACTTCATAGCCATAGATAACTAAGTTATGATTCTGCTATTACAGTAAGATTATAAACTTGCCAGTAAATATAGTACATGGAAGACGATGACACTTAGCTGGCATTTTGTAAAACTTTAATATTGGAACATGGCATTTGATTATTGATACTGTGTACAAGAATTCAACACTATTGTACTACTGTCACAAACGCCAACTGTTATTGCATAATGTACTGCAAAAATGGAAAAATAATAAAAACGTTACTTGAAAAAAACAAAAAAAAACAAATTGGATTTACTTTTGGCTGAATCAGCAGAAAAATCTATACGTAGATCCAACCATACAATCTACACGAAGGCCAACAAACCGGACACCTTTTTAACCTTACGACTTTGTTGACCGGAGCGTTTTCAGAACCCAGTTAGACACAGACTGGTTAAAGACACCTACACAAGCAACCCAATCAAGGTGCTCTCTGAATTCCGTATACGGTTGGCCAAACTATACGGATCGAAGGCCTCTTTCCCTCTGAACCAAGCAGAAACACTATTCCAAAATATTCCTATACCTAAACTGTCAGACGCCAATCATAAGTCTATGAAGTGTCCTGTTAAGGCTAGGGAAGTCCTCCTATCTATTAAGTCATATAAACCTCATAAACAACCTGGGCCTGATGGCCTCTCCAGCACATACTATAAAAAATTTGCTGACACATTAGCCCCTCTCCTTACAAACTCCTTTAATGCCCTTCTTAAGCATTAATTCTTTGGTTGAGACACACTGACAGTCATCATTTCCATGATACCCAAACCTAACACGGATAACACTCTTTAGTCCAATTACAGGCCCATATCTCTACTTAATCTGGGCATCAAAATCCTGGCCAAAATACTTGCATTACGACTCAACCCGATCATTGCAGTGTTAATCCACAAAGATCAAGGAGGCTTTATACCATGACGGCAAGCCAGTGACAACATCCGATGCATTATATTGCTACAGCACTTAGCTAGATCCCATAAAATACCTATGCATCTCCTGTCCCTTGATATAAGTGTCATGGTTATGCAACCATGAGCAGACAACCAACCCCAAGCTTAGGTTAATTACTCTGGGTTTTGCTCAGAAGTAGGGATGAGCTTCGTGTTCGAGTCGAACCCATGTTCGACTCAAACATCGGCTGTTCGGTCGTTCGCCGAATTGCGAACGATATGGGCCGTTCGCGCCAAATTCGTGTGGCGCGTCACGGCCCATAATTCACTGCGGCATCGCAGTGCATTGCTTGCTGATGATTGGCCAAGCATGTACTATGACCCGCATGCTTGGCCAATCACAGCGCCGCCTGAACAGAGAGCCGTAATTGGCCAAAGCCAAGGAGGCTTTGCCCAATTATGGCTCAGGGGATTTAGTACACGCCCCACACTATATAAGGCCGCCTGCACGGCGGCCCTGTGTAGTGTGTGTTCCGGCGTTGGAAGAGATAGACAGAGAGACAGTGTCATTTGATTTGAGTTAGATAGATTAGGCAGAACAGTCAGTCAGTTAGCTGCACTTACAGTGTATTGTGTATATATATGCATCCCGGGTGTTGCATATATATATACACTGTATTCAGTTTAGCTAGATCCGTTCCTGTTATCTTCTAGACTATTTACATTTAGTGCAGTGCGTCCTGCTCACAGTGTTCAGCTAGATCCGTTCCTGTTATCCTCTAGACTATTTACATTTAGTGCAGTGCGTCCTGCTCACAGTGTTCAGCTAGATCCGTTCCTGTAAAATTCTAGACTATTTACATTTAGTGCAGTGCGTCCTGCTCACAGTGTTCAGCTAGATCCGTTCCTGTTATCTTCTAGACTATTTACATTTAGTGCAGTGCGTCCTGCTCACAGTGTTCAGCTAGATCCGTTCCTGTTATCTTCCTACTGACAGGCAGGCTTGTCTTGTTACAGTATTAACAGCTACCTAAAGAAAATTACTGGTGTTCTTTTGATCCTATTAGTACCACGGTCAGGCAGCTAGACTATTTACATTTAGTAAAGTGCGTCCTGCTCACAGTGTTCAGCTAGATCCGTTCCTGTTATCTTCTAGACTATTTACATTTAGTGCAGTGCATCCTGCTCACAGTGTTCAGCTAGATCCGTTCCTGTTATCTTCCTACTGACAGGCAGACTTGTCTTGTTACAGTATATAAAGCTACCTGAAGAAAATTACTGGTGTTCTTTTGATCCTATTAGTACCACGGTCAGGCAGCTAGACTATTTACATTTAGTGCAGTGCGTCCTGCTCACAGTGTTCAGCTAGATCCGTTCCTGTTATCTTCCTACTGACAGGCAGGCTTGTCTTGTTACAGTATTTACAGCTACCTAAAGAAAATTACTGGTGTTCTTTTGATCCTATTAGTACCACGGTCAGGCAGCTAGACTATTTACATTTAGTACAGTGCGTCCTGCTCACAGTGTTCAGCTAGATCCGTTCCTGTTATCTTCCTACTGACAGGCAGGCTTGTCTTGATACAGTATATAAAGCTACCTGAAGAAAATTACTGGTGTTCTTTTGATCCTATTAGTACCACGGTCAGGCAGCTAGACTATTTACATTTAGTGCAGTGCGTCCTGCTCACAGTGTTCAGCTAGATCCGTTCCTGTTATCTTCCTACTGACAGGCAGGCTTGTCTTGTTACAGTATATAAAGCTACCTGAAGAAAATTACTGGTGTTCTTTTGATCCTATTAGTACCACGGTCAGGCAGCTAGACTATTTACATTTAGTGCAGTGCGTCCTGCTCACAGTGTTCAGCTAGATCCGTTCCTGTTATCTTCCTACTGACAGGCAGGCTTGTCTTGTTAAAGTATTTACAGCTACCTAAAGAAAATTACTGGTGTTCTTTTGATCCTATTAGTACCACGGTCAGGCAGCTAGACTATTTACAGTTAGTGCAGTGCGTCCTGCTTACAGTGTTCAGCTAGATCCGTTCCTGTTATCTTCCTACTGACAGGCAGGCTTGTCTTGTTACAGTATATAAAGCTACCTGAAGAAAATTACTGGTGTTCTTTTGATCCTATTAGTACCACGGTCAGGCAGCTAGACTATTTACATTTAGTGCAGTGCGTCCTGCTCACAGTGTTCAGCTAGATCCGTTCCTGTTATCTTCCTACTGACAGGCAGGCTTGTCTTGTTAAAGTATTTACAGCTACCTAAAGAAAATTACTGGTGTTCTTTTGATCCTATTAGTACCACGGTCAGGCAGCTAGACTATTTACAGTTAGTGCAGTGCGTCCTGCTCACAGTGTTCAGCTAAACCTACAAGTTAGTGGGGTGCGTCCACCTCACAGTGTTCAGCTAAAGCTACCTGTAGAAGGTTGGTGGTGTTCTCAAACTACAGGCAGGCAGTTGATTTTGCTAGCTGCAGTATATATATATATATATATATATATATATATATATATATATATATATATATATATATATATATCCCAGCTTAGTGCAGCTACAGGCCATTAGTATGTCTGGAAGGCCAAGAAGGAGAGGCAGACAGTCACAAGCCAATAAGAGAGGGCAAGCAGGCTCTGTGTCTAGTGCTGGTCGTGGAGACGGTGCATCCTCATCAGCACGTGGCCATGGGACACGCTTGGCCTTTTTTTCGGCAGCTGGCCGTGTTGAGCCGCAACATGCGGAAGACTTGGTCGAGTGGATGACCAAGCCGTCCTCATCCTCCCTCACCCATGCCCAGGGTGCTTTGTCTGGCAAAGCAGCGGCCTCTTCCCTCGGCTCAATGTCATCAGTGACTCCTTCCCTAGCTCCACCATGTCCTCCTGAGGAGTCCCTCGAACTGTTTGACCACAGTGTTGGGTACATGCTCCAGGAGGATGACCAGCATTTGAAAGGCTCTGATGATGATACTAAGCTCGATGAAGGCAGTAACATGAGCACGGACAGAGGGGGTGCCCAAGAAGGACAGCAATCTGGCAGTCATGCTCCCCCTGCTGCAGCATACTGCCAGGTTTGCTCCAGTGATGAGGAGGGAGGGGATGATGAGGTCACTGACTCAACGTGGGTGCCTGATAGGAGAGAGGAGGAGGAGGAGGAGGCGGCACATCACCAACGAGGCAGGATGCCCTCCAGGGGCCAGCCTAAGGGCAGCACATTGACTGCATCACATGTGCAGGGCGCTGCAGTCTCTGCGCGTTATTCAAAAAGTTCTTTGGTGTGGGCCTTTTTTGAGACGAGTGCATCAGATCGCACCGCTGCTATTTGCAACATATGTCTCAAGCGTATCTCACGTGGCCAAAACATCTCCCGCTTGGGTACCACATGCTTGACCAGACATATGTTGACCTGCCATGCAGTTTGTTGGCAAGCGCATCTAAAAGACCCACACCAAAGAACAAAGAGGACCTCTCCTTGCTCCTCATCAGCTGAGATTTCCAACCCCACTAGACCTTCAGTCCTCTCTGAGACCTGCACTGAGAGGAATGAAGGTGTAGAATTAGGTGTGTCACAGCCAAGTACTTGTGGGCAATCTGCTTTTGGTACACCGACGTCAGATTGTACCAGGCAAATTTCCCTGCCCCAGCTGCTGCACCGCCGAAAGAAGTTTGCTCCCAGCCATCCACATGCCCAGCGGTTGAATGCTAGCTTGGCAAAATTGCTGGCACTTCAACTGCTGCCTTTTCAGTTGGTAGACTCTGCCCCCTTCCGTGAGTTTGTGGAATGTGCGGTTCCTCAGTGGCAAGTACCCAAACGCCACTTTTTCTCACGGAAGGCGATTCCGGCTCTCTACCGGCATGTGGAAGGCAATGTCCATGCCTCGCTGGACAGGGCAGTCAGCGGTAAAGTGCATATTACCGCTGACTCATGGTCCAGCAGGCATGGACAGGGACATTACCTAAGTTTCACGGCGCATTGGGTGACTCTGCTGGCAGCTGGGAAGGATGCAGGACAAGGTGCAGTAGTGTTGGAGGTTGTTCCGCCACCACGCCTCCAAAATGCTAATGATTGTGACACACCTCTCTCCTCCACCCCCTCCTCTTCTTCTTCCTCCATGGCCTCTTCCTCGGAACCAGCGGTGCTCCGTAGTCGTTCAAGGGGCTACGCAAGTACGCAGGCCAAAAGATGCCATGCGGTGCTTGAGCTGGTGTGCTTGGGGGACAGGAGCCACACTGGGGCAGAGGTTCTGTCAGCTCTGCAGGGGCAGGTTCAGAGGTGGTTGACGCCACGCCAACTTAAGGCAGGAATGGTGGTTTGCGACAATGGCACCAACCTCCTCTCTGCCCTCCGACAGGGACAAATGACCCATGTGCCCTGTTTGGCTAACGTCCTTAACTTGGTGGTGCAGCGGTTCTTGGGCAGGTACCAGGGCTTACAGGATGTCCTGAGGCAGGCCAGGAAAGTCTGTGTGCATTTCCGCCGGTCATATAATGCCAGTGCTCGGCTGACTGACCTCCAAAAGGAGTTTAACCTGCCCAAGAACTGCCTAATCTGTGCCATGCCCACCAGGTGGAACTCAACGTTGACCATGCTGCAGCGGCTGCACACGCAGCAGAGGGCTATCAATGAGTACCTGTGTGACTATGGCACCAGGACAGGGTCAGGGGAGCTTTTTTCCCCACGCCAGTGGGCCATGATCAGGGATGCATGCACTGTCCTGTCACCATTTGAGGAGGCTGGTGAGCAGTGACAGTGCATGCATCAGTGACACTGTCCCCCTTGTCCACCTGTTGGAGCACACGCTGCGTGGAATAATAGACAGGGCACTTGAGGCAGAACAGAGGCAGGAAGAGGAGGACTTCCTTAGATCTCAAGGCCCCCTTTATCCAGACAGTGTTCCTGCGTGCCCGCCGATCACACAGGAAGAGGCCGAGGAGGAGGAGGAGGAGGAGGAGGAAGATTGTGTCAGTATGGAGGTGGAGCCTGGCACTCAGCATCAGCAGCAGTCTTTAAGGGATCAGTCCCAAGAAACACATGGACTTGTACGTGGCTGGGAGGAGGTGGCTGCGGACCATGTCGTCCTTAGTGACCCAGAGGACTCCGGACCGAATGCCTCAGCAAACCTACGCTGCATGGCCTCCCTGATCCTGCAAAGCCTGCGTAAGGATCCTCGTATTCGTGGTATCAGGGAGAAGGACCAATACTGGCTGGCAACCCTCCTTGATCCACGTTACAAGGGTAAGGTTGCGGACCTTATCTTGCCATCGCAGAGGGAGCAGAGGTTGAAACATCTTCGGGAGGCCTTGCAGAAAGGTCTGTGCAACGCGTTCCCAGAGACTGGGAGGTTACAAACTCCTGTTTCTGGACAACGTGTTGCTGAGGCTTCGGTCAGTCAAAGAAGGAGCGGTGGAGAAGGTGGCCGTCTGACCGATGCGTTCAGACAATTTTTTGGTCCGCAGCCCCAAGGTATGATCGGACCCAGCAACCATCGCCAGCGTCTGTTTTACATGGTGCAGGAATACCTAGGGGCAAGATCAGACTTGGACACCTTTCCCACCGAAAATCCTCTGGGTTACTGGGTCTTGAGGATGGATCACTGGCCAGAGCTTGCACAGTATGCAATTGAGCTACTGGCCTTTCCTGCATCCAGCGTTCTTTCGGAACGCACATTCAGTGCTGCTGGAGGCGTGGTAACCGATCACAGGGTGCATCTGTCCACCGACTCGGTCAATCGACTGACCTTCATAAAAATGAATCAGTCTTGGATCACCACCAGCTACCAAGCACCTGATGCTGATGTAACCGAATAATTTTTTTTGAAATCTCAGATCCCTTCAAAGACTGCCTATGCTGATGCTGAGTGACTATCCCTGAGTAATCCTCCTCAATCATCACGCTGATAGCTTGTAAGAACATTTTTGGTTCTGGGCGCCACCACCAGTGCCTAAGGCACAATTTTTCAGCCCCTGTTTAACAGGGGCGTGTAATTACAATTTTTAATGTAATACTTTGCAGCAGGGCTCGTTCCTGCATTCCAACTAGAGTGTCTGTGAGGGGTTGCAGTGTTGTGGCACCAGCACCAGTGCCTAAGGCCTAATTTTTCAGCTCCTGTTCAACAGGGGCATGTAATTACAATTCTTGATCTAATATTTCACAGCAGGGCCCTGTGAGGGCTTACAGTGTTGTGGCCACAGCAACACCTAAGGCCCAAATTTCTGCTGAGTATATAGGGCAGGACCCTACTTTCAAACATCTAACTTACAAACGACTCCTACTTGCAAACGGAAGGAGACAACAGGAAGTGAGATTAAATCTACCGATAGGGAGGGAAATTCTCTCCTGTAAGAGTTAATATGGGAAAAAAAATTCTCCTTTCCACTGATGCTTTCCAATCCTTGTTCCACAAAAAAACCCAAATTTTCAAAAAACATTTTTCATTGGGACAAAAAGTGAGGTGAAATCTTCTGAAGAGGAGGAAAGACAGCAAAACAAATGTCACAGGGGTGATAACCCTTCCCTATGTTTTCCAAAAAGCTTAAAAAAGATTTTTTGGCTGGAGCTAAACACGTTAAAAATGTACCCGTTCAAAATTACAAACAGATTCTACTTAACAACAAACCTACAGTCCCTGTCTTGTTTGCACCGCCTGTATACTGCTGTTCAGAGTATATAGGGCCTGGTGGCCCCACACCTTTCCTTATTTTAATTTGGGTGCGGGGTTCCCCTTAATATCCATACAAGACCCAAAGGGCCTGGTAATGGACTGGGGGGTACCCATGCCGTTTGTCTCACTGATTTTCATCCATATTGCCATGACCCGACATTACATTAAACCCGCAAGCAGTTTTAAATGAGATTTTTTCCTTTAAAAATGACATTTGGTGCAGGGACTGTTCTAAACATGGGAAACACGCGTCACTTTACAGGCATACTATAGACACCCCCCAGGTACGATATTTAAAGGAATATTTCACTTTTTTTTTTTACTTTAAGCATCATTAAAATCACTGCTCCCGAAAAAACGGCCGTTTTTAAAAGTTTTTTTTGCATTGATACATGTCCCCTGGGGTAGGACCCGGGTCCCCAAACCCTTTTTAGGACAATACCATGCAAATTAACCTTTAAAATGACCACTTTTGATTTCGAACGTTCGAGTCCCATAGACGTCAATGGGGTTCTAACGTTCGTGCAAACTTTCGGTCCGTTCGCAGGTTCTGGTGCGAACTGAACCGGGGGGTGTTCGGCTCATCCCTACTCAGAAGGCTTCCCTATCCAACGAGGAATGAGGCAGGGTTGCTCCCTTTCCCCTCTAGTCTTTGCCCTTGCGATCGAACCCCTAGCAGCCTTGATCAGAGCGAATCCTAATATTAAGGGTTTGGAAGTTGCCTCCACGTCTCACAAACTATGTCTATTTGCTGACGACACACTATTATTCATAACCTCACCTCATACTTCACTTCCAAACCTCATTCAAGTACTAGACAAATTCACAATGATCACAGGCCTAGAGGTCAACCAATCCAAATCCAAGGCCCTTCATGTGTCTCTTCCACAGACAGAGCTCAAACACTTACAAGAGAACTTCCCTTTCACCTGGTCCACATCATCAATACCATATCTTGGGATAAAACTGACTAGCAACCCAAATCACCTCTTCCACTCAAATTATCTCCCTATGCTGACCTGCTTGACCTCCCTATTTAACTCCTAGCAGCCACTATGCGTTTCCTGGCTTGGGCGAGTTGCGGCCGTGAATATGTCATTACTAACTTGTCACTAGCAATGCTCTAAAATCATTCCCAGCCCTACAAGCACAAGCTCAACTCCCACATAAGGAATGTTTCCGATTTTGTTCAGATCACTCACTTTGCTCAAACAATCATAGGATCTTGCTCATCGCTAGACAGCTTATCTACAGTATCTCACAAAAGTGAGTACACCCCTCACATTTATGTAAATGTTTTATGATATCTTAAAGAAGAGAGGACACTCAGAGAAATATAAATAAGAGGGCTGCGCACCCCATAAGATGCATGAGAAAAACGAAAAAACACCCTGAGCGGGGCTTTAATGCAGCCAATGATATATAATTCGAAAAAGCTTCCCTTGAAGCCTCCTTCACGAAATTAGAATGTAAATCACTCCCGTGGATCTCCCCTCACCACATCCCACAAGAGATCCACAACCACCCGACGATAGGCCCCACCCTGCGCTACTTCCACTCGACTTGCAAAAAGGTTCCGCTCTCCTCTACTCCCAGCCCACTGACACCAATAAAATTGAACCCGGACTTCCCCCCGGGAATGTACCATCAGTTCCTAGATGACCACCTACCTCAAGGACAAACCAGTGCCTCCCACTTCCTTCAACAGGGCAAAATTATCCCTGCAATACAACTAGCATCACGCTCCGAAAAAGCACTTATCCCACAGTGGACATACCTAATGATAACATATTACCTCCAAACACTCGATAAGGCAGGTCAATGCTCCAGACCACTCACACCCTTTGAATCTCTATGTACCAAATCATCACCACAAACGCACCTCATTTCTCAGATACATAATATGCTTTTTGCTGATCTCAAAGCTAATGACAGTCCGTTTTGCAAAAAATGGGAGAAAGATCTAGCGATACAAATACCAGAAGAGAGCTGGGAGCGAATATTCTCGCACATACATAAAGGCTCAATAAATGTTTCCACCCAAGAGAATGGATTTAAAATACTATCACGGTGGTACCATACCCCAGCATTATTGCACAAATTTAATTCCAACATTCCCGAAACATGCTGGAGGTGCCATCAAGCTAAAGGTACTCTACTCCATATGTGGTGGTCCTGCACCCCCCTCCAAACCTTTTGGTTAGAGGTTCACAAAATGATCGAACAGATCACCACCTACAACATAGAGTTCGCCCCGGCTCAATTCCTCCTCCACCTCTCTTCCCATTCACAGGGCACATACCATAAATCACTTATGATGTATTTGATAAATGCAGCAAAACAATGCATACCCATACACTGGAAATCACATAAAATACCTACCCCAGCTGAATGGTTTGCCAGAATTAACAAGATAGAAGAAATGGAAAAACTTATCCATATCGCTCAAGACACCCAAACGAAATTCAACCATAAATGGGCGTGCTGGACCCACTTTAAGACCCTGCCGGATTATAAATCCATTCTGAACTCCCCTGTACACAGTAACTAGGTCTTTTAACATGACCACCCAGACTATACCTACCCACGCTCTAGATATAGTCATCCTCTGCCCACACCTTGTTGGGGGTCCACCCCCGCTTTGCCCTCCTATAAATACATTTTGGGTGCTCTTAATCATCCTCCCCCTCACCTGGAGGAGTCAGAGATTTCCCAGCCCCCCCTATTTCACCCCTCACCCCCCCACTTGTACACCCTATCTTCTTCTCTTATCCCCCCCCCTTTTTTTTTTTTCTCCCCTGACCCCATTTTCCTCCATGTCTGGCCCCCCCTCCCCCACATTAGCCCCCAAACCTCCCACGTTGCACTCCAATCAGATACCCAAGTGGATAATTGCAAGGCTGAGTGCTAGGAGAGGTCTAGATATATGTATGCAAGTAAGACTTTGCACCATAATCATACAACACCTAACAAAGATATTGTCTTACAACGTTTAATGACATTCTAATTTGATCCGTTCTCTGGTTTGGTTATTCATTTCAATACCACAGCGTTCTGACTACGGTCTATCTCATGTTGTACTGTACTTATAATGTATACATACAAAACGTGCTATCAGTGTGACATTTCATTACTGCTTTGAAACTTTCTTGTTACACTGAAAGCTCCAATAAATATTTGGAGACGAAAAAAATGTAGGATGTCGGGGGTGGAGGAGTTCCGCCACAGTGAGTACCCATTTGGGGTGGCGGGCCTCTCCCTCCCGATATTGCGTACAAATCAATCTAAATCAGATTTATAGCTCTCCTATGTTCACCTTGTTAATAGTACATGACTGTTTCTGTTCATTTTATACTACACTGTTTTGTATACCAAAGCCTTACTAAGTTGTACTTAATGCGACCATAATGGTCACCATCTGTACTTTACTGTCTCAAAAAATTTTTTTTTTTTGCAATGACATGTAATGTTTTCCCTACGTCCCCTTTCCCTTCTCTTTTGAAAATAAAAATATTGAAAAAAAAAAAAAAAAAAATAATTCGAAAAAGCAATGGAATGGTCAAATTTAATTTTTATTGGTACAAAGGTTATAAAAGATAATAACTTCTGACATTAAAAGGCAAGACATGAGCTGTAGTACAAAAAATTGTTAAAAAGCCGGCAACAGTGTACAGTACAGTATATCCAAAGCAACAAGATCAAAATTTGTTATTGCTGTGCTGACGCGTTTCGACCCCAATGGGTCTTCTTCAGAGAACAGATGGTTAGCAGCTGCAAAAATGTAAGCGTGTATCACAATCTTTTAAAACAACACAAATCAAAACAAAAAATATATAAGTACATTAAATTTGTGAACATTTTTATGTATTACATAGTTACAAGTCAAGTTGCTTCTAATGATTATAGATAGCCGTGATGTGGGGAAGTTGTCCCCTCCCTTTTCTCCTCTGTTTTCCAGAAGGTGAGCTAACCCCCCAGAGAGCAAGCATCGAGTCAACTCGCCTTGCAAGGCATCACACAGAAACTACCCCTAGACAACCGGGGGAGGAGGAGGGGTGTGTGTGCACTGCACCTGTAGTAAAGTAACAGTCATACTCAATTGAAAGCAAAAGCATAGAAGGGAATTGCTTGTTTCCAAAATAATAAAGAAAAAATGACCGATTATAGTAACTATTAATTTTTTGCATTTTATGATATCTTTTCATGAGACGACATTGAAGAAATGACACTAACTCAACACACAGCCATTAATGTCTAAACCGCTGGCAACAAAAGTGAGTACACCCCTAAGTGAAAATGTCCAAATTGGGCCCTATTAGCCATTTTCCCTCCCCAGTGTCATGTGACTCATTAGTGTTACAAGGTCTCAGGTGTGAATGGGGAGCAGGTGTGTTAAATTTGGTGTTATCGCTCTTACTCTCTCATACTGGTCACTGGAAGTTCAACATGGCACCTCATGGCAAAGACCTCTCTGAGGATCTGAAAAAAAAGAATTGTTGCTCTACATAAAGATGGCCTAAGCTATAAGAAGATTGCCAAGACCCTGAAACTGAGCTGCAGCACGGTGGCCAAGACCATACAGTGGTTTAACAGGACAGGTTCCACTCAGAACAGGCCTCGCCATGGTCGACCAAAGAAGCCGAGTGCACATGCTCAGCGTCATATTCAGAGGTTGTCTTTGGGAAAAAGACGTATGAGTGCTGCCAGTAGAGGTTGAAGGGGTGGGGAGTCAGCCTGTCAGTGCTCAGACCATATGCCGTACACTGCATCAAATTGGTCTGCACGGCTGTCGTCCCAGGAAGAAACATCTTCTAAAGATGATGCACAAGAAAGCCCACAGTTTGCTGAAGACAAGCAGACTAAGGACATGGATTACTGGAACCATGCCCTATGGTCTGATGAGACCAAAATAAACTTATTTGGTTCAGATGGTGTCACACGCGTGTGGCAGCAACCAGGTGAGGAGTACAAAGACAAGTGTGTCTTGCCTACAGTCAAGCATGGTGGTGGGAGAGTTATGGTCTGGGGCTGCATAAGTGCTGCCAGCTCTGGGGGGCTACAGTTCATTGAAAGAACCATTAATGCCAACACGTACTGTGACATACTGAAGCCGAGCCTGATCCCCTCCCTTCGGAGACTGGGCCACAGGGCAGTATTCCAACATGATAACAACCCCAAAAACACCTCCAAGATGACCACTGCCTTGCTAAAGAAGCTGAGGGTAAAGGTGATGGACTGGCCAAGCGTGTCTCCAGACCTAAACCCTATTGAGCATCTGGGGGCATCCTCAAACGCAAGGTGGAGGAGCGCAAGGTCTCTAACCTCCACCAGCTCGGTGATGTCGTCACGGAGGAGTGGAAGAGGACCCCAGTGGCAACCTGTAAAGCTCTGGTGAACTGCATGCCCAAGAGGGTTAAGGCAGTGCTGGCAAATAATGGTGTCCACACAAAATATTGATACTTTGGGCCCAATTTGGACATTTTCACTTAGTGGTGTACTTTTGTTGCCAGTGGTTTAGACATTAATTGCTGTGTGTTGAGTTATTTTAAGGGGGCAGCAATTTTTCACTGTTATACAAGCCGTACACTCACTACTTTACATTGTATCAAAGTGTCATTTCTTCAGTGTTGTCACATGAAAAGATATAATAAAATATTTACAAAAATGTGAGGGGTGTACTCACTTTTGTGAGATACTGTGTGTTTGAGGGTATATGCAACTCAGACCCACATGCCCCAGGTATCATTTCTCGCCTCTATAACCATCTCACATCCCCCAGCTAATCTTCTCTCATATGCTGTGCAATGGTCCAAAGACCTGGCTTTGGACCATTGCAACTACACCACACAGGACTACAACTACACCACACAGGACTACACTAGGGCACAACTCTGTCTCCTTCTACAACTCACCACTGCGACCAAGCAAATGATAGCTAGAGCTTGGAAGTCCCCCAGCTTAAACATAACTGAAGTGAAAAATAGAGTCACCCAAGCCATGATAAATAAAGCAAAATTGAGGCAACAATTTTAGATAAAATTCCCAAACACCTCAAAATCTTGCATCCATGGATAGAACATTTTCTACCTCCAGATTTTGACAAACACCTCTTGGAAACTTAGCTCTTCCATGGTCCCTTGAGACCACGGCACAATATGATGGGGACTCATACGACCCACCTGACCACTTTCCCCCCAACCACTCTTGCTTCCTTTCTTTCTAGTCTTTCCTCTACTTGACCTCCTTCCTTCCTTCCCTCCCTCCTACTCCCCTCCTAGCTCAATGTTTACCAGTAGGGATGAGCCGAACACCCCCCTGTTCGGTTCGCACCAGAATTTGCGAACAGGCAAAAAATTTGTTCGAACATGCTAACATCGTTAAAGTCTATGGGACGCGAACATGAATAATCAAAAGTGCTAATTTTAAAGGCTTATATGCAAGTTATTGTCATAAAAAGTGTTTGGGGACCTGGGTCCTGCCCCAGGGGACAAGGATCAATGCAAAAAAAAGTTTTAAAAATGGACGTTTTTTCGGGAGCATTGATTTTAATAATGCTTAAAGTGAAACAATAAAAGTGTAATATCCCTTTAAATTTTGTACCTGGGGGTGTCTATAGTATGCCTGTAAAGGGGCACATGTTTCCCATGTTTAGAACAGTCTGACAGCAAAATGACATTTCAAAGGAAAAAAAGTTGCGGCTATTAATGAATTGCCGGTCCGACAATACACATAAAAGTTCATTGATAAAAACGGCATGGGAATTCCCCACAGGGGAACCCCGAACCAAAATTTAAAAAAAAAAATGACGTGGGGGTCCCCTTAAATTCCATACCAGGCCCTTCAGGTCTGGTATGGATATTAAGGGGAACCCCGTGCCAAAATTTCAAAAAAAGAAGACGTAGGGGTCCCCCTCAAAATTCATACCAGACCCTTCAGGTCTGTTATGGATTTTAAGGGGAACACCGCACCAAAATTGAAAAAAAAATGGCGTGGGGTCCCCCCAAAGTTCCATACCAGACCCTTATCCGAGCATGCAACCTGGCAGGCTGCAGGAAAAGAGGGGGGACGAGAGAGCGCCCCCCCTCCTGAACCGTACCAGGCCACATGCCCTCAACATTGAGAGGGTTCTTTGGGGTAGCAAATCACAAGGGCCTCATCTCCACAACCCTTGCCCGGTGGTTGTGGGGGTCTGCAGGGGGGGGGCTTATCAGAATCTGGAAGCCCCCTTTAACAAGGGCACCCTCAGATCCCGGCCCTCCCCCCTGTGTGAAATGGTAAGGGTAAGTACCCCTACCATTCCACAAAAAAACTGTCAAAACTGTTAAAAATGACAAGAGACAGTTTTTGACAATTCCTTTATTTAAATGCTTCTTCTTTCTTCTATCTTCTATCTTCCTTCGGTTTCTTCCTCCATCTTCTTCTTCTGGTTCTTCTGGTTCTTATGGTTCTTCCTCCGGTGTTTTCGTCCGGCATCTCCTCCGCGGCGTCTTATCTTCTTCTCCTCTGGCCGCTCCACATCCATGATGGCATTGGAGGGAGGCTCCCGCTGTGTGACGCTTCTCTCTTCATCTTTTTCTTTTCATCTTCTTCTCTTCATCTTCTTTTCAGGCCACTCCGCATCCATGATGGCATGGAGGGAGGCTCCCGCTGTGTGATGCTGAAGAACCGCTGTGAACCGTCAGAAGAGGAGAAGCGTCACACAGTGGGAGCCTCCCTCCATGCCATCATGGATGCGGAGCGGCCGGAAAAGAAGATGAAGACAAGAAGATATGGAGAAGAAGATGAAGAGGAAAAGATGAAGAAAAAGATGAAGAGAGAAGAGTCACACAGTGGGAGCCTCCCTCCATGCCATCATGGATGTGGAGCGGCCCGAGGAGAAGAAGATAAGAAGATGCCGCGGAGGAGATGCCGGACGAGAACACCGGAGGAAGAACCAGAAGAACCAGAAGAACCAGAAGAAGAAGAAGAAAATGGAGGAAGAAACCGAAGGAAGATAGAAGATAGAAGAAAGGAGATAGAAGAAAGAAGAAGCATTTAAATAAAGGAATTGTCAAAAACTGTCTCTTGTCATTTTTAACATTTTTGACAGTTTTTTTGTGAAATGGTAGGGGTACTTTTGTACCCCCTTACCATTACACACAGGGGGGAGACCCGGGATCTGGGAGTCCCTTTGTTAAAGGGGCTTCCAGATTCCGATAAGCCCCCCGCCCGCAGACTCCCACAACCACTGGGCAAGGATTGTGGGGATGAGGCCCTTGTCCCCATCAACATGGGGACAAGGTGTTTTGGGGGGCTACCCCAAAGCACCCTCCCAATGTTGAGGGCATGTGGCCTGGTACGGTTCAGGAGGGGGGGCACTCTCTCTTCCCCCCTCTTTTCCTGTGGCCTGCCAGGTAGTGTGCTCGGATAAGGGTCTGGTATGGATTTTTGGGGGGACCCCACCCCGTTTTTTTTTTAATTTTGGCACGGGGTTCCCTTTAAAATCCATACCAGACCTGAAAGGTCTGGTATAGATTTTAAAGGAGGACCCCACACCATTTTTTAAAAAGATTTTGGCCGGGGTTCCCCTTAATTTCCATGTCAGACCTGAAGAGCCTGGTATGGAATTTAGGGGGAGCCCCCACGTCATTTTTTAGTTTTTTGGTTCGGGGTTCCCCTGTGGGGAATTCCCATGCCATTTTTATCAATGAACTTTTATGTGTATTGTCGGACCGGCAATTCATTAATAGCCGCTAGTAGTTTTAAATGACTCTTTTTCCTTTGAAATGTCATTTTGCTGTCAGACTGTTCTAAACACGGGAAACATGCGCCCCTTTACAGGCATACTATAGACACCCCCAAGGTACGAAATTTAAAAGGATATTACACTTTTATTGTTTCACTTTAAGCATTATTAAAATCACTGCTCCCGAAAAAACAGTCATTTTTAAAACTTTTTTTTTGCATTGATCCATGTCCCCTGGGGCAGGACCCAGGTCCCCAAACACTTTTTATGACAACACCATGCATACAAGCCTTTAAAATTAGCACTTTTGATTTCTCCCATAGACTTTTAAAGGGTGTTCTGCGGCATTCCAATTTGCCGCGAACACCCCAAATTGTTCGCTGTTCGGCGAACTGGCGAACAGCCGATGTTCAAGTCGAACATGATTTCGACTCGAACTCAAAGCTCATCCCTATTTACCAGTGGTAACGTAACTTACTGGTATAACTTACCTCGCTGATACCTTGACCAAAACCCAAGGACAACCTCCTATGACAAGGGCCTTTGCCCTTCCTGCTTTAGCACTCTTTGGATCTCATTAATACATATATGTTTGTATAACCTATTCATACTCTGTATCCCCTCATTCATTTTGTTTTCTTACTGTATTGTTACACCAAAACATGTTCTGTAAGTTATACTTTTTCAATGTCATAACTGAGATTGTCAGTTACTGTTTACTGCTTGTTACCAATAAAAATTTGAACAGAAAAAATATTTCTGCCTTAACAAAGTGGTTTCCATATTAATAGACAGTAGTGACCAAAAATGATTTGTACAAGAATAAAACATGCTGGGGTCAGAATGATAGTCTTTTCTATTTGTCCACATTCAATTTGCAACAGCGAGGAGATCAAAATTGTGTGTGATTGATGACCAATCCTAAAAAAGATTCTAATTATGTCCCATTTTCATACACAGGAAAGTGTCAGTCAGGAGGAGCCATGGCCAGCAGCCAGACGGAGCCCAAGATCCCTCCCCTACGCCCTCCTGCTAAAAGGGCCTAGAAGAGAAGGAATCTGGACGAGGCCACAGCTGCCTTCCTCAGCCAGGCCACTACTGCCCTCAGGACAGACCCAGATAAGGCTGAGGGATTTGCCATGCTGACCGCCAATAAATTAAGGCAGATGGACAGTGAGCAAAGGAGCAGGTGTGAGGAACTCATCCTGCAGCTTCTCAACAAGGGGGTGAGGGGCCAAATGAAAGAAAACACACACCTGTATGATTTTGTGGCTCCACATCCACCACTTCCACAGCAAACCCACCCACCACAGCAACCCCACCAACCACAGCAGCATGGCGGTCAATGTCAATACCAGCCACAAGACCCCCAACAAAGCTGTCTGGGGATTTGCACCCCTACCCCTTTTACTATTTTTTTTTTTATGGTTTTGTTGAATAATGATTTTCTTTGTAATATTTTCTATATTTTTGTATGCATTGAATGCACTTTTTGTTTAAGTTCTTTATATTTGGATGTCAGATAGCATCTCTATTTTTTTTTAATGCACAATAAAAAAAATGTGTAGAATAATATTTGGCTATGTGTTTTACTTCAAATGACAGTTTGGGAGTAGGCAGTTACATTTTAAAAAAATTCAAGGTAAAATTACCAAAGGACACCAAAATAGTTGTATCTTTGAGATTAAAAACTACGGGATAATGGTGTTGTGGTAACTTGCCAAAAAATAAAAAATAAACAAGCGTAATAACTGATATCACTAGAAAATAAAAGCCTTTTAAAATATGTTTGGCAGAGCTCAATCAGTATCACCAGCAAAGCCGACCACAGCAGCATGGCGGTCAGTGTCAATACCAGCCACAAGACCCCCCAACAAGGCCGCTGGTCTGGGAATTTGCACCCCTACCCCTTTTACTATTTTTTTTGTATGGTTTTGTTGAATAATGATTTTCTTTATTATATTTTCTATATTTTTGTATGCATAGAATGCACTTTTTGTTTAATTTCTTTATATTTGGATGGCAGATAGCATCTCTATATTTTTTTTAATGCACAAAAAAAAATTGTGTAGTATAATATTTGGCTATGTGTTTTACTTCAAATGACAGTTTGGGAGTAGGCAGTTACATTTAAAAAAATACAAGGTAAAATTAACAAAGGACACCAAAATAGTTGTATCTTTGAGATTAAAAATTAAGGGATAATGGTAACTTGCCCAAAAAAATAAACAAACAAGCATAATAATATTATTCTTGATATCATTAGAAAATAAAGGCCTTTTAAAATACATTTGGAAAAGCTCAATCAGTATCACCGGCAAAGCAGCTTCATTATTATCCCATTAAAGAAGAGACTGTGCGCTGCATTTCAAAATTTCATAATTTGGCGCGTCACGAATGTTAATTCTACATTATGAGTGCTAGTTTACAAGACCGACCGCTTCCGAGCATGCGTGTTTGCACTTTGGATTTTTGTGTGACGGACTTGTGTACGCACGATAGAAAAATCTGACAACAGAGCATTGTCCGCCAAAAATTTACTAGCCTGCCATCCAACATTTGTTGGCGGAAAGTTGTCCAACAATTGTCTGATGGAGTGTACTAATGGACGGATTTTAAGCAAACAGTCTGTTATCACACAATTCCCTGACGAAAATCCGATCATTTGTATGAGGCTTTGGCCTCTCTAACATAAAAATTATTATGAAACCATAGCTCTTGGCTAATTGCTAGACTTGTAGATTTATGGGTCTTGATAGAATTGCCCTAATCAACACACCTTTGACTAGATTTACAGATAATCAAATATAAACATTACTTACAAGTCTTTACTTCCATTGTGCAAGCAGATCTTTTTTATTTGGAATGCATCAAGCTGGGTCATAAAAAAGCCATCCAACTACATTACATATTGAAAAGAAATCAGCTCCTATTGTTGGAAAAAAAATTACAAATAAATGGGGTACACAATCAGTTGACTACTGGTGTTAGTGTACAAGAAAATAAAATATTACAAATATATATATATATATATATATATATATATATATATATATATATATATATATATATATATATATATATATATATATATATATATATATATAGGGATATCTCTATCATCTCTATTTCTATCTCTATCTTCTCTATTTCTATCTCTATCTTCTCTATCTCCATCTCTATCATCTCTATCTCTGTCATCTCTATTATCTCTATCTCTATCATCTATCTCAATCTCTGTCATCTCTATCATCTCTATCTCTATCTCTATCTCATCTCTATCATCTCTATCTCTATCATCAATAGGAATGGTGCAGCGCTAACAAATATTAATGTAAAAATGTCCCAATAAGAACCAAAATAAATATGGTCAAACAAAAGTCCTCTCCGTCAGGAAGAAATAATACTCTAATCAGCGAGATCCATATTGAAAGGAGACACAGAAGAGAGATGAAGACACCGTCACCAACACCCAAACAAACTGACCCTTACCAGCAGTGTATGGGTTATATATGTGTGTAGAAAAAAAAGTCTTCATAGAATAAACCAACGATCTTCTACTGGAGTAGCACCAACATATACCCCTCTGAACTAAATGGAAGGCTGTAGATATCCTTTTGGTAGCTGGATATTAAACCAAGTATACTCCAGTATGCATATGCACCTCAAGATCGTGGTACGTAGGGAATAAAAAGAAAACGCTCATTGCGCAATCTCCATAAACAAGGATGATTTATTGAAAAGATAAAAACCACTCACATTTAGTAAGAAGGTATACAGCAGTGTGAAGCGTCCAGCGCTTCTAACCACAAAGATGGCCGCCGTGTCACCGTCCCACCGCGTCCTGCGTCGCCAGTCTCTATCATCGCCCAACGTTTCGTCATCAACATGCGTCTTCAGGGGCGTAGTTATGACGCAAACTGATGTGTATTTATAGGAACAACAGAACTGGAAAGGCAGAAATCAGAGGACAGGAAGTATGACCTTCCGACCCGGAAGTAATATATCTCAAAGAGATTGATATATTAGATAGTAGTAATACTTAGTTTAGGCAAAGGACTTGAATCAAAGATAAAAATATCCTCAAAACAAATCTTATTATAAAACGATTGAAATATGGGTGATCATTAAATCAAAAATGTAGAGACAGAGCAGCGGTGGTTACCGGTGGTGGCGGCATCTTGTGGCCAAAATACAAACTACCATATAAATAATGAATAAAAAGAATTTGGATACAAAAAATACCTTACCCCAATGAATATCACTGGAGGTGGCGGCATCTTGTGGCCAAAGTACAAACTACCATATGAATAATGAATGCAAAGAATCTTGATAAGAAAATACTTTACACCAATGAATATCAGGGGGTGAAGAAAAACGACCACACTACATGATACCCAAAAAACATACCGAAACATAATCAATAATGCAAAAATGAAACATAAAATTAAAAAAATAAAATAAAATAGAATAAACGCAGGAAGCCTAGCTGTTGCTAATAAAGGCATTCAAATCCCATTCCACATTCATCCCATATGGAAAATAGGTCCTGGCTTGGTATATCCATTTGGTCTATAGCTGAGAGACCCCTCTAGTCATGTTGCTTCCCCTCCAATGGCCAGAGAATTTATCAATTCCCAAAAACACAGTGCCCTTTGGATTACAGTCATGTTTCAGAGCATAGTGCTTCGATAGACTATGCTTAGGGAACCCCCTTTTTATATTATCAACATGTTCTTTAAGCCTGATGTGTAATTTACGGATAGTGCGTCCTATGTACTGAAGCCCACAGGGGCAAATAATAATATTCACCACATGTCTAGTAGTACATGTAATGAAGGGCTTAATTGGAAAGGATTTATGGGTGGCAGTGGATTGGAAGGAATCTACTTTCCTAGATTTGTTGGTGCTAAGCTTACAAATCGGGCATCTCCTACAAGGAAAGAAAACCCCCAATTTTTGGAAGAACGAAATCTGCTTAGGTGGATTAATAATATTGGGAGCTACCTGTAGCCTCAATGGGGGAGCTCCCCTATATACCATACGCGGTAGGTCGGGCAAATCAGGGCCCAAAACCCTGTCTCCCTTCAAGAATTTCCAATGCCTTTGAATAATTTTTTGAATCTCATAATATTGGTTAGAGTAGGCAGTGATAAACGAAAATTTAAAAGAGGTATCTTGAACTGTAATTTTCGCAGTTAGCAAGTCCTCTCTATTTTTCTCTCTTGCAAGATTAAATGTCACATCCAAGGCTTCCGCTGAATAACCCTTTTCAAGAAACCGCTGCCTGAGAATAGAGGATTCGGACACAAAGTCCTCACTTTTCGTGAAGTTACGCCTCAACCTTAGGAATTGGCTCTTAGGTACTGATCCCAGCCAGGCCTTATGGTGACAGCTTTTGGTGTCTATATAGCCATTGCGATCTGTAGCTTTAAAATAGGTGGAGGTAATAAGAACACCTTCATTCACTCTAATCCTAAGGTCAAGAAAATGTATTTCAGTAGTGCTAGCCTCAAATGTAAGGGCAATACCCCTATCGTTAGCACTGAGACAAGCAATAAACTCTGACAGGGACTCAAAACTACCATCCCATAGGAGGAGGATGTCGTCTATATATATCTTTTCCAGAACACCAGCTCTACCCTGGGTTCTTGATAGACGACATCCTCCTCCCATTTGGCCATGAAAATATTGCCCATGCTTGGGGCAAATTTAGCTCCCATGGCTACACCCCTATTTTGCAAATAATAAGAGCCATCATGCCAAAAATAGTTGTGTTGCATGGCATATTCCAGTAAACTTAGAATAAAGGTGGTTTGGTTGTTCTGGAGAGAATCCTTCTTCAAAAAGTGCTCTACTGCTTCTTTACCATGAGTTGCAAGAATATAAGACTCTTTCCACTGTATACTGCTAAGCTCATTAATTACTTGCGTTGAGTCTCTCAGATAAGAAGGCGTCCCAACCACAAGAGGCTGCAAAAAATGGTCCACATATTTGCCCACCCTGGAAGTAACCGAGTCAATACCGCTGACTATCGGCCTTCCAGGGGGGCAAATGGGATCCTTATGAACTTTAGGCAAGTAGTAGATCACTGGGATCCTAGGGGCTGATGGAATAAGGAAAGCCTTTTCTTTTTTGGAAATACCAATACCCTCATCTACTACCCTAACCAACTCCTTATATTGGGAAGTTGGATTGCCTCGCAAAGGAAGGTAAGTATCTCGATCTGAGAGCAACCTAGACATCTCTTTGTCATAGGCCTCTTTGTTCAAAATCACGATACCCCCCCCTTTGTCCGCTGGTCGTACAACGATATCAACACGATCTTTGAGTTGTTCTAATCCCTTTTTAAACGTATATTCCCTCCTGTTCTTCTTGACCTGTAAAGCAAGTAAATCCTTGTTCACTAGATCCCTGAAAACAGAAATAGCTGGGGCTTTTTGTACTGGGGGGTTAAATAATGAGGCATTCCTTAAATTAGATTGCCTAATCCCTGTAGACACCGCCACATTAGGGCGAGAGGGATTTGTCAAAAAATGGCGCTGAACGTTAATTTTCCGAATAAATTTTTGAACGTCTATAAAGGTTTCAAACTTATTCAAAGGCTTTGGGGGGGGCAAATTTCAGTCCATGATTTAAGACGTGTTTCTCCTCGTTGGAGAGAATGGCCTTACTCAAATTGAAAAGTCCTGAGTCTCTTATGTGCGCTTCCTTTTTTGCACGGACCCGCCTCCCCCCTCTGGTGCCCCTTTTAGGTCTAAGACCCTTTTTTTTGCTTGGCCTCAGGAAAAAAATTGTTGTTATCATAACCTCCCCAGGCACCCCCATCTCTCCTTGGCTGAGTGGCCCCTAGGGGGTAATGTTGTTGTTGCCACCAATTATCTCTTACCGGAGTTCTAGGAGAGTAACCTTGTTGTAGATAATAAGGGGGACCCCAGTTATCATGAGAATCAGTAATGAACCTATCATCTCTACGTGGACTATCTAGTCCACACAGTGGGTCAAAGCGATTATGAACCACAGTGGGAAACTGGTTATAGGGTGCATGCTGTCCACCTCTCTTGCGCCCACCCCCTCTATTTTTGGGACCTCCTTTAAAAGGCAACCTCTGTGGGGGTAGTTGGTTAGAAGCTGGAAGCAATGGAGGTAGGGCTTGCGATGGATTGTGGACATTGCCCTGGGAGGAAGGCATCCCACCTGCAGCTCTAATCCCAGAATCCATCCCTGGACTTTCCGTGGTTTTAGTTTGCCATTTAAAGACACTTTTGCTTTTATAATCAATACCATCTCTCAAATATTTTTTCCTTTTCTTAGTCCTTGCTCTAACTCCTCTTTTTCAAGGTGCTTTTTCAAAAGATCAGATCTTTTCTTATAGTCATCATTATCCTTGAAAGGATTCAATTTTTCTTTAATAACACCAATCTCCCCATCTACCTTGAGGAGTTTCTGCTGCTTTCTTTTACACTTACAGACCACCAGGACCAAAGACCAATCTCCTTATGCCACTCACTGAATTCTTTTCAATACACACCTTGAAAACCAAAAACCTTCTGGTACTTGGGGATTTTAACCTGTGGGCAAACTTTGCCCAAGTCTCCATCGCAACCGCCTGCGTCAACCAAATGGAAGAACTTGGCCTTCAACAACTGATAAATTCTCCCACCCATGGGTCAGGACACACTTTAGATCTCATCTTCAAACAGAATATGGACATCAACGTATTTGACAACACTCCACTACCATGGACGGACCACCATGCTATTAAATTTATAATCACCAATAACACCACCCACCAAAAACAGAAACGTGCAACAGCAACACACTGGAATAGATCTCAGAAGAAACTTCACTCTGATCTCTTCAAAACTACATTGTCAAGCAAAATTCTTTTGCTAAACTCAAACCTCTCAACAGAACAAACACTCAACTCCCTAAACAATGTATTACTACAAACAGCAGACTCCGTGGCGCCAAAACGCAGAACACTCATCCGCAAAAAAACCTCGAGTTGGTTTAATGGCACTCTCACCCTACTCAAGCAAGAACGTAGAAGAGCTGAGAGAGCATGGAAAAGAAATCCCACCAAGGAAAACCATGCTTATTACAAAGCACTCACTGTGAAATACCACAAGGCAATCTTCAAAGCCAAAAAAGAACATTTCTCAGACACCATCTCATCCACCTTAAACCGTCCGCGGGAACTTTTCAAAATAGTTGCTCAGTCAATGAACCCGACCTGCTTAGAGCCCCCAGCAAACGATACTCAAGAATTCTGCAATGAGTTATCAGATTTCTTCATCGACAAAATCGACATCATTCGGAAATCAATCCATCAAAAAATAACAACCAACCTCACTCAACCAAAGCAAAAAGAGGATAGCGACACGAACATCACTCAACCACCGAATTTCTTTTTGTCCCCAATCACCACGGACACGACTAAAAACATCATCAGAAGCCTTCGAGACAGCACATCACCGAACGACATCATCCCCACTAAACTGTTTAAAGAATGTTCCGACATCTTGGCCTCTACCCTAACACATCTCATAAATCAATCATTCAAAGAAGGGACTGTGCCAACCTCCCTCAAGCAAGGCATCGTCAAACCCCTGCTAAAGAAACCCAATCTCGACCCTAAGGACCCTAACTGCCAATAACTAGCCTCAACGCCATCTCCAAGATTATAGAGAAAGCAGTTGTACAGCAGCTACAACACCACCTGGACACACACCAACTCCTGGACCCTCTGCAATCAGGCTTCCGCCCAGGCCATGGCACAGAAACAGCACTTCTCAAAATATGGGACGACGCCCTTGAAGCAGCAGACGAGGGAGAACCGAGTCTCCTGGTACTGTTAGACCTCAGCGCAGCATTCAATACAGTGGACCACAATACTTTACTTGTCCGCCTCGCTGAAGTTGCAGGAGCTACAGATTCTGCTCTAAAATGGTTTACTTCCTTCTTAGAGAATCACTCCCAGACAGTGAAACTAGGAACATTCACCTCGGAAACCTGGGCAGTCTCCTGTGGAGTCCCTCAAGGCTCACCCTTGTCACCAGTACTATTCAACATCTACATCCGCCCACTTCTCAATATCATCAGGAAAACCGATCTCTGCTTCCACTCATACGCTGATGACACCCAACTCTACCTTTGCATCAACAGACAAAAAGACCTTCATCAGCAATTACAGAAATGCCTGACTTTAATAGATGACTGGATGACCACTAGCTCCCTCAAACTCAACGGATCAAAAACAGAACTTCTTCTCCTACAAGCTAACAAAAATTCCACAATAAAGACTCCGTGGACACCTCCCACCATCCTCGGACAGACCATCTCTCCAAGCACCAAAGCCAAGAGTCTCGGAGTAATTTTTGACTCAGGAATGACAATGGATGCACAAATAGGATCAGTGGTGAGCGGATCCCACCATCTCCTCCGCCAGCTACGCAGACTCATCCCCTTCATCCCAGAAGAGGACAAAACGGCAGTTGTGGGAACAATAATCAATTCCCGACTCGACTATGCAAATTCGCTCTACGTAGGACTACCCCAATATCAGCTTGCGCGCTTGCAACTCATCCAAAACACGGCGGCAAGACTGTTAACAGGAAAAAAACCCTGGGAATCCATCTCCCCAGCCCTAAAGAGCCTACACTGGCTAACCGTGAAGAATCGGATCACATTCAAGACCCTCTGCCTCACCCACAAATGCATACAAAGAAATGCTCCGCTATATCTCCGGGAGAAAATAAAACACTACACACCGAATCGCAGTCTTCGATCAGCCATCCAAAACCTCCTTATCATTCCCAAATAGCGCTACAAAGCAAAAGGAGAATGATGATTCGCAGTCCAAGGACCTCGACTATGGAATGCTCTTCCAACCAACATCCGCATGAAAGAAAACCACCAGGCCTTCAGGAAAAAACTAAAGACCTTCCTTTTCTAAAAAGCTGACAACAGAGAATGCATCTAGCGCCTTGAGGCGATTCAGTTCGCATTTGCTGCGCTTTACAAATCATTCATTCATCCATTCATTCATTCATTCAGAAATTGAATAAGATCCAAACCGGCTGTATTAAATAATTGAAACCATTCTGTAGTATCAGTGACATCACTCAAAGGGGTGATGTCCCATCGTAAACTACGTGGAACCATTTTGTCGGCTAGGTATTGTTCAAAAAAGGCTACATCCCAGTTGGTATGTAACTCAGTGGTTAACAGGTTGTTAAGCCTGATATTCATTGGTGTAAAGTATTTTCTTATCAAGATTCTTTGCATTCATTATTCATATGGTAGTTTGTACTTTGGCCACAAGATGCCGCCACCTACAGTGATATTCATTGGGGTAAGGTATTTTTTGTATCTAAATTCTTTTTATTCATTATTTATATGGTAGTTTGTATTTTGCCCACAAGATGCTGCCACCACCGGTAACCACCGCTGCTCTGTCTCTACATTTTTGATTTAATGATCACCCATATTTCGATTGTTTTATAATAAGATTTGTTTTGAGGATATTTTTATCTTTGATTCAAGTCCTTTGCCTAAACTGAGTATTACTACTATCTAATATACATCAAACTCTTTGAGACATATTACTTCCGGGTCGGAAGGTCATACTTCCTGTCCTCTGATTTCTGCCTTTCCAGTTCTGTTGTTCCTATAAATACACGTCAGTTTGCATCATAATTACGCCCCTGAAGACGCATGTTGATGACGAAACGTTGAGCGATGATAGAGACTGGTGACGCAGGACGCGGTGGGACGGTGACACGGCGGCCATCTTTGTGGTTAGAAGCGCTGGACGCTTCACACTGCTGTATACCTTCTTACTAAATGTGAGTGGTTTTTATCTTTTCAATAAATCATCCTTGTTTATTCTATGAAGACTGCCTTTTTCTACACACGTGTATAACCCATACACTGCTGGTAAGGGTTAGTTTGTTTGGGTGTTGGTGCCAGTGTTTTCATCTCTCTTCTGTGTCTCCTTTCAATATGGATCTCACTGATTAGAGTATTATTTCTTCCTGACGGAGAGGACTTTTGTTTGACCATATATATTTTGGTTGTTATTGGGACATTTTTACATTAATATTTTTTAGCGCTGCACCATTCCTATTGATATCTCTTCAATTGTATCCAGCAATTTTTGTGTCAGCAGCTTCCATTATGTTTTATTAAGCGCAACAGATTCTGTTTTATCATCTCTATCATCTCTATCTCCATCTCCATCTCTACCTCTATTATCTCTATCTCTATCTTTATCATCTCTATCGCTATCATCTCTATTATCTCTATCGCTATCATCTCTATCTCTATCATCTCCATCTCTATCTCTGTCATCGCTATCTCTATCATCTCTATCTCTGTCTCTGTCTCTATCTATATCATTTCTATCTCTATCATCTCTATTCTCTCTATCGCTATCATCTCCATCTCTATCATCTCTATCTCTACCATCTCTATCTCTATCTCTATCATCCCTATCTCTATATCATCTCTATAATCTCTATCTCCATCTCTATCATCTCTATCTCTATCATCTCTATCATCTCTATCTCTATCATCTCTAACATCTCTATCTCCATCATCTCTATCATCTCTATAATCTCTATCTCCATCTCTATCATCTCTATAATCTCTATCTCTATCATCTCTAACATCTCTATCTCTATCATCTCTATCATCTCTATCTCTATCATCTCTATCATCTCTATAATCTCTATCTCCATCTCTATCATCTCTATAATCTCTATCTCTATCATCTCTATCATCTCTATCTCTATCATCTATATTTCTATCTCTATCATCTCTATCTCAATCATCTCTAGCTCTATATCTATCATCTCTATCTTTTTTTTTTTTTTAAATCAAAAAAGGTTTTATTGAACATTCACATATTATCCATCGATCAACGTCACCAACTTTACAATTACATAGGATTTGTTGTAGCAGAAATCCCTCATGTACATACATACAGTGTTTATTTCAACTTTGCTCTCCATCTCACCACGACACTTCTGCAAACCAAAGTACACATTTTCCTCATCACCCCCCCCCCACCCACACATCTTATAATATTTACACTGTCCTGCACCTCCTCGTTTTATTTACAGAGATTGTAAGAGTCTGGACATCACTAGCTCTGGACCAAATTCGTTCAAACCTGGTAGGGCACCCTCTGTGTTGATATATATACTTTTCCCTTATGAGGGTTTGTCCCATGTGTTCCACCCATGTGCGACTAGTAGGTGGTTCCACTGACTTCCAACCCATAAGTATAAGTTTTCTGGCCTGAAATAAAGCTCTGGAGAACGCGACCCTGACCAATTCTTCCGGGATCTCATCCTCCAGGACCCCCAGTATACAGCACATGGGGTCTATGGGGACTTTCGTTTGAAATACCTCATTGAGCGTACCCATCACCTCCCTCCAATATCTGTGGAGCTTCGGGCATCTCCACAGAAGGTGGATAAGGTCCCCATCTTGCTGACGGCAGCGGGAACATAGAGGGTCTATCGTCCTGTCCATTTTAAATAGCTTTTTTGGGGTATAGTGCACTCTTAACGCTATAAACAATTGGGAAACCTTTTGTGCAACGTTAAGGGAGCAAGTGGATATAGACTGCAGGGCCTCCTCCCATTGCTCCTCTGTAATCTGACCAAGGTCCCTTTCCCAAGCCAGCATTGCCTTGCACGGGTATGCTCGCAAGTGCCTCACTAATAACATCTGATAGCATTGAGATATAATACCCTTGGTCTCGCTACTGGATTGCAACACATGAAACACCGGTGTGGGTGACAGTGTCCAACCCCCCGCGTCCCCCTGTGTGAGAATTGCATGTCGCAGCTGAAGGTAAGAATAGAGCATGTTATCTGGAAGGTTAAATTTATCCTGCAGTTCTGTAAAGGAGAGTAGTTTACCGTTTGCGAATATTTGTTGTAGCAGTTTAACCCCATATTTGCGCCATCTTGGCCCTTGTAATAATTTATCCAGCTCCGTATAAGAGCGATTGCCCCATATTGGGCTAAAATCAGTGAAGCCTTGTACCCCCTGAAGCTGTCTAACCTTATTCCAAATTTTTTGTACTAGTGATAGTGTTGGGGTCTGTTTGTTGGACTTTGCAAATAGCTGTGCCTCAAGGCCCATGGGAATGGTCTCTGCCCCCGTCGCCATTAACATCAGCCGCGCCGACGAGCCTTTTGGTTCTGATGTCATAGAGCCGACCAGCTGCTGCAATTGGGACGCTATATAGTACAACCAGGGGTTGGGAACTGCCAACCCCCCACTGTCCTTTGATTGCTGCAGCTGCTCCAGCTTAATTCTGGGGTTTTTGTTGTTCCATAGTAACTGACAAAAGAGTGTATTCACTATTCTGAAAATTTTAAGTGGGACCACTACAGGAGTATTATGTAGGAAGTATAGCAGCTGTGGCATTAGGATCATTTTAATTAGGTTGGCTTTGCCCGCCAAGGACACCTTCAGGTTGTTCCAGGTATTTATTTTATCTCGAAAACGAGAAAGCAAGGGGTAGATGTTTAAGGCGCAGTAGTCTTCAATCCTGGGCGCCATTTGTATGCCCAGGTATTTGAAACCAGTGACCAGGGGAATGGGGCAGCCATCAGGGAGTGCAACCCCGTGATCCCCTTCCAACAACATCAGAGCCGACTTGGACCAGTTGATGGTTAGCCCGGAATAGTGACCGAACGTTTTTATTATGGACATCACCTCCACTAACGAGCGACCAGTGTCCCCTAAGAAGAGTAGCATGTCGTCAGCATACAACATTATTTTTTCATGTAGGTTTCCGTATTGGAACCCCTGTATCTGGGCACTATCTCTTATCAGGGCTGCTAGGGGCTCTATCGCGATCGCAAAGAGCAGAGGGGACAGAGGGCAACCCTGCCTCGTCCCCCTGCCCAGAGCGAAGGCGTGTGAAACCCTGTCTGTCACTCTAATATTGGCCTGAGGGGACGCATACAGCAACTTAACCCAAGCTATAAACCGTGCACCGAAACCAAACTTTTCCAACACTGCCCATATATATCTCCAGCTAACGCTGTCAAAGGCCTTGTTGGCGTCTAGAGACAACAGTGCCCTTTGACCCCCGTTATCCGCTTGCATCTGCATATTCAGGAACAGTCTCCTAAGATTTGTAGCCGTTGACTTTTGTGGCATAAAACCTGCCTGATCCTGGTGTATAATGGAGGAGATGACCCCATTGACCCGTAGCGCCAGGACCTTTGCTAGGATCTTCACCTCACTCTGGAGTAACGATATAGGTCTGTAGGAGCCGGGGTCAACCGGGTCCCTCCCCTGTTTGAGTAGTAGGATTACGTTGGCTCTCGTCATGGATTCGGGAAGTCTACCCGCCTCTAGGCAAGCATTAAAAACCTTTAACAGTTCGGGGAGTATCTGTTCACCATATTCATTAAACACCTCCATGGGGTGGCCATCCTCTCCCGGCGCCTTACATGTGGGAAAAGAGCAGGCCGCGGTCTGTAGCTCCTCCAGGGTTATAGGAGCATCTAACTGATTTCGAGCTGCCACCGACAGCGAGGGTAAATCTATTTTTGTCATGTACATGGTTAGGTCTGCATCCGAGTAGGCATCCCTCGATTTATACAAGTCGCCATAGAAAGATGCCAGCTCGGAGATCACAACCCCTGGAGAATTAACTATTTTCCCATTGGCTGCTCTAATAGACCCAATGGTCGGTGACTGCTGTTGGGATCGTGTGATTTTTGCAAGTAAACGGCCTGTCTTTTCCCCCTCTTCATAGAACGCCAGTTTCGAGAAAAATCTCTTTCTCTCTGCTGTGGAGGATCTCAGCTGGTCCAGGGAGTCCTGGGCCGACATCCATGCCTCCCTGGCGGAGTCGGTGGGGCTGGTAACATAAGTTAATTCCAGTTGTCGCACCAAGTCCCCAGCCTGTTCTAACAGGACCGAGGAATTGTGTTTGACCTTCTGTATTTCCTGGATAAATGTCCCTCTTAAGTGTGCTTTAAAGGTTTCCCATTTCAGATGAGTATTAGTTAGATGTCTATGCATTTTAAAGAAAGCCTGGATCTGGGCGGCTATTCTATCTTGTGAAGTGAAAAGTTTCAGCCAGAAAGCATTTAACTTCCAAGGGGCTCTAGGTAGGTTACTAGGGGGCCTAGTAGTTAGCCATACAGCTAATGGGGAGTGGTCCGAGACACCTCGCGGGAAATATTCTATTTTAGATATACTACCAACCAGGTTTGGGGTGCCTATACATAAATCAATGCGAGATAGTGACCCATGGGTCTTAGAGAAACAAGAAAATTGCTTGTTATTTGGATTTCTGTTACACCACATTTCCATCCATCCTATTTCTGTAAGTAAACGGCTCAGAGCTGTGCCTCGTCCGCCCCCAGGAGGCTGTACAGGAGGGTGTCTGTCTAATTTTGGGTCCAGGTAACAATTAAAGTCACCCATGATTAATACCGGAATATCTGCTTTGTTAACTAAATATGAGATTAATAGCTGCAGAACCTCTCTGGAGAACGGAGGGGGCACATACACAAAGGCTAGTATCAATGTGAATGTGTACAATTTACAGTGCAAAAACACAAACCTTCCAGATATATCTATCAATGAGTCAAGTTCCTGGTACACTAGGGCTTTGTGTATCAAAACACTTACTCCACGCGAAAAAGCAGAGTAAGTGGAGTGATAGGCTTTACCTACCCAGGCATATTGCAAAAAATGAACTGTGTCGCTCTTCAAGTGGGTTTCCTGCAAACCTACTATGGCCGGGTGAAACTTCCGCAGCCCAGCAGAGATCATGGATCTTTTTAATGGGTCATTTACGGCTCGCACGTTCCAGGACACTATAGGTGTATCAGACATAGCGAGGGTTTGAACCATTTCTGATAGGCATGTCCCTGTCCTGTATCATTTGGCTTTGCACCCGTTGTCTTCCAAGACGCAGTCCTCGTGCAGGCAAAATGACCATCCTAATGTGTGGGGCGTGGGGCAGGTCAACGAGGCATAGTGCGCAGTGGAGAAGCAACAAATCCTTGCAGATAATAAACCAGCTCAATTGTATGGTGACACTGAGCACATGATGGATCCATAGATGAAGTAGAACTTGTAAAACAGGTCCTGCTGGCAGTGCCCAGCGGAAAGAAATCAAAAACTGTGGGGCTCCATATGCCCAAACCATGCCAACAGGGCACACAAACTCAAGCCATATCAACAATGGCAACTTGTATTGTGCGGAGGTGAGGCACATTCACAGCCCACCCGGCTGGTTAGACAGAGAATGCGCCGAGCTCTGTAAGGTTTGGTGTTCAATCGCTGTCACTGGATGATAAGGAAATGTCCTCTGTGCAAGGAGCAATATAAGAAGTGGAATGTATGCGCCCTTTTATGTATGGGGTAAGTTGGTTAGTTGAAATCAGCCTTCCTCATTTTCACGTCTGCGGCGTTGTAGATCCTGTTCGTTCTGGTCCAGCCATTCTGCTGCATCCTGTGCGGTTTCAAAAAAGTGATTCTGGTCTCCGGCCGTGACTCTCAGCTTAGCGGGGAACAGCATTGCATATTTGAGTTGCAGTCGTTGTAGCCTTTTTTTGACGTCAGCAAACTTAGATCTTCTGCGCTGCACTTCGGCTGAGAAGTCAGGATAAAAGGATATTTTGGTACCGTTGAACTGCACAGTCCCCTTTTCTCTGGCTAACCTTAGAACCACTTCACGGTCCCTATAGTTGAGGAGCCTGGCCAGCATCGCTCTGGGGGGGTTGCCAGGCGGGAGAGGTCTTGGTGGTACTCGGTGTGCCCGTTCTACCGCATACAGTGGCGAAAATGCCTCTTTGCCAAATATATTTTGCAGCCATTCCTCAACGAATGTCGTGGGGTCTCTGCCCTCAACTTTCTCTGGTAGCCCAACTATACGAACGTTGTTACGTCGCAGGCGGTTCTCGATGACGTCGGTCTTTTCAAAGGCCTGGCGTGCATGCTGTGCAGCTCCCCTCACATCCCTGTTCAAGTGGGGCATCTGGTCTTCTATATCGCTGACCCTCCCCTCCACTGCCGTGGTTCTCTCTCTGATTTTCTGAATGTCCTGCCGGAGGAGGGAGACAGTCTCCTTCAGCCCTCCAAACTTCTCCTTAAGGTCATCCACTGAAGCAGTACATCTGTGGACTGCATGGAGTATTTCACTCAGCGTGGGCTGTGGGGTGTCCTCCACCTGCATATCAAACAGGCCTGGCATAGGGTCAGGTACAGACTCCATGGTGTCAGTGTCTTCTGGCCTGTCTGTGTCACCCCTGCCTGCCTGTCCCATAGAAGCTGCAGGAAGCTGTGTGCTGCTCTGTGTGGATTCTGCTGAGCCTGCTAACTTCTGGGCATAGTAGAGCATGTCCCTGGGCTGATCTTTAGTCTTAGGGGGTTTCTGTGACTTACCCCCTTGCTCCGTTTTCTTCTCCTGGCCTCGTGGTGTTCTCTGAGGCTGAGATGACCAGGCGCCATCTTGGAAGTCAGCCGCGGCCAAGGCCACTTGTTCTCCGCGATTCCCTCGGGTCATCATGCCCCAGTCTGGTGCTGTTACTGTGGCCTGGGATGTCAGGGAGGCTGTAGGTACCGGTACCGTGACTTTTGGGCGTCTGGACAAGCGAGGAAAGGATCGGTCTCAGGATCAACAGCGGGAGCTCCGGTGAACAGGTCTGTTCACATGCCGCGCTAGGCCACGCCCCCATCATCTCTATCTTTATCATCTCTATCATCTCTATATCTACCTCTACCACCTCTATCTCTATCTCTATCTTCTCTACTTCTATCATCTCTGTCTCTATCTCATCTCTATCATCTCTATCATCTCCATCCCTATGTCTATCTCTATCATCTCTATCTCTATCTCTATCATCTCTATCTCGATCATCTCTATCCCTATATCTATCTCTATCTCTAGTGATATATCTCTAGCTCTATCATCTCTATCCCTATCATGTCTATCTCTATCATATCTATCTCTATCTCTATCACTAGCATCTCTATCATCTCTATCTCCAACATCTCTATCTCATCTCTATCATCTCTATCATCTCTATCTCTATCATCTCTATCTCTATATCTATCATCTCTATCTCTATCATCTCTATCATCTCTATATCTATCATCTCTATCATCTCTATATCTATCGTCTCTATCATCTCTATCTCTATCATCTCTATCTCTCTGTCTCTATCATCTCTATCTCTATCTCTATTATCTCTATCTCTAACATCGCTATCTCTATCATCTCTATATCTATCTCATCTCTATCATCTCTATCACTATCTCTATCATCTCTATCTCATCTCTATGCCTATCATCTCTATATCTATCTCATCTCTATCATCTCTATCTCTATCATCTCTATCATCTCTATCTCTATTATCTCTATCACTATCATCTCTATCATATCTATCTCTATCATCTATCATCTACCAGGCAGGCACTGGATACCACAGCGTCAGTGGGGATCGTTAGCACAAATCTCAGCAGGGCAATGTTATCACCAAAAAAACCACAAAGTGATCCACATAGCGTAAATCCTTAGGCTCACAGCCTCCGAGTCCAAACTACACACATGTGCAGCAACCAGCGAGAGAGTCTCGCTGGTTGCTGCACATGTGTGTAGTTTGGACTCGGAGGCTGTCAGCAGAAGAATTTACGCTATGTGGAGCACTTTGTGTTTTTTTTGGTGATCACATTGCCCTGCTGAGATTTGTGCTGACGATCCCCACTGACGATGTGGTATCCAGTGCCTGCCTGTGAGATCCAGGGCTGGGGTTACAGCCATCTGCTTAGCGTGGTCCCCTGTAATAAGGGACCATCACTTTCTGGTAAGCGGCAGTATTTTTTCCGTGGTGGAGGTTTCATCTTTGCACTTGTCACTACACTACTTGTGACATCTTTTTAATATGTATTACTTATGTAAATCATTTTTTTACTGCACTCAGTTTATGGACATTCTTAATCGAACTTCCTCTACATTTGCACATTTTTCTGATTGCATTTGTTTTTTGTGTATTTATAGCACTTCAATTTGCACTTTATATATTTTCACTTATTATGTAGTATTACCACTGTGATTAGTGGTACCTAGCACTGGGAGCCCAATACCACTTTTTTCTACTAGCGCAACTTTTTTGTTTTGTAATGCATGCTGGATTGTCTCTTTGGCACATACGAGGCTTGGAACGCAAGCCCCCTGTGACAAGCCGACGAGACACCAGCGGCTGATTGGTGATTTGCTGTCATCTCCTCCTGGTTGATTCTTTCAGGTATACGAGGCTTGGAACGCAAGCCGCTCGGAAGACCCACCAATTTTATAGTTCCCTGAGGCTTCCAGCTGTGTCTTCTATTATGATATGATTGGTATTACTGTCTGTCACACTACCTTTAGCTCTCATGTTCGTGGGGTTAAGATTATGTATGCTGGTTATAGGTGTTTATGTATTCACTGAGTTTTTACTTCCGGTTCCGCCCTGACGGGGCAGATCTGGTCAATTTTAACCACTTGAGCCCCGGACCATTATGCTGCCTAAGGACCAGAGGTCTTTTTCCAATTTGGCACTGCGTCGCTTTAACTGCTAATTGCGCGGTCATGCAATGCTGTACCCAAACGAAATTTGCGTCCTTTTCTTCCCACAAATAGAGCTTTCTTTTGATGGTATTTGATCACCTCTGCGGTTTTTATTTTTTGCGCTATAAACGGAAAAAGACCGAAAATTTTGAAAAAAAATGATATTTTCTACTTTTTGTTATAAAAAAAATCCAATAAACTAAATTTTAGTCATACATTTAGGCCAAAATGTATTCGGCCACATGTCTTTGGTAAAAAAAATGTCAATAAGTGTATATTTATTGGTTTGCGCAAAAGTTATAGCGTCTACAAACTAGGGTACATTTTCTGGAATTTACACAGCTTTTAGTTTATGACTGCCTATGTCATTTCTTGAGGTGCTAAAATGGCAGGGCAGTACAAAACCCCCCCAAATGACCCCATTTTGGAAAGTAGACACCCCAAGGAAATTGCTGAGAGGCATGTTGAACCCATTGAATATTTATTTTTTTTGTCCCAAGTGATTGAAAAATGACAAAAAAAAAAAAAATATTTACAAAAAGTCGTCACTAAATGATATATTGCTCACACAGGCCATGGGCCTATGTGGAATTGCACCCCAAAATACATTTAGCTGCTTCTCCTGAGTATGGGGATACCACATGTGTGGGACTTTTTGGGAGCCTAGCCGCGTACGGGGCCCCGAAAACCAATCACCGCCTTCAGGATTTCTAAGGGTGTAAATTTTTGCTTTCACTCTTCACTGCCTATCACAGTTTCGGAGGCCATGGAATGCCCAGGTGGCACAAAACCCCCCAAAATGACCCCATTTTGGAAAGTAGACACCCCAAGCTATTTGCTGAGAGGCATATTGAGTCCATGGAATATTTTATATTTTGACACAAGTTGCGGGAAAGTGACACTTTTTTTTTTTTTTTTTTTCATAAAGTTGTCACTAAATGATATATTGCTCACACAGGCCATGGGCATATGTGGAATTGCACCCCAAAATACATTTAGCTGCTTCTCCTGAGTATGGGGATACCACATGTGTGGGACTTTTTGGGAGCCTAGCCGCGTACTGGACCCCAAAAACCAATCACTGCCTTCAGGATTTCTAAGGGTGAAAATTTTTGATTTCACTCTTTACTGCCTATCACAGTTTCGGAGGCCATGGAATGCCCAGGTGGCACAAAACCCCCCCAAATGACCCCATTTTGGAAAGTAGACACCCCAAGCTATTTGCTGAAAGGCATGGTGAGTATTTTGCAGCTCTCATTTGTTTTTGAAAATGAAGAAAGACAAGAAAAAACATTTTTTTTTTTCTTTTTTCAATTTTCAAAACTTTGTGACAAAAAGTGAGGTCTGCAAAATACTCACTATACCTCTCAGCAAATAGCTTGGGGTGTCTACTTTCCAAAATGGGGTCATTTGGGGGGGTTTTGTGCCACCTGGGCATTCCATGGCCTCCGAAACTGTGATAGGCAGTGAAGAGTGAAATCAAAAATTCACGCCCTTAGAAATCCTGAAGGCGGTGCTTGGTTTTCGGGGTCCCGTACGCGGCTAGGCTCCCAAAAAGTCTCACACATGTGGTATCCCCGTACTCAGGAGAAGCAGCAGAATGTATTTTGGGGTGTAATTTCATATATTTCCATGGCATGTTTGAGCAATATATCATTTAGTGACAACTTTGTGCAAAAAAAAAAAAAAAAGAAAAAAAATTTGTCTCTTTCCCGCAACTTGTGTCGCAATATAAAATATTCCATGGACTCGACATGCCTCTCAGCAAATAGCTTGGGGTGTCTACTTTCCAAAATGGGGTCATTTGGGGGGGTTTTGAACTGTCCTGGCATTTTATGCACAACATTTAGAAGCTTATGTCACACATCACCCACTCTTCTAACCACTTGAAGACAAAGCCCTTTCTGACACTTATTGTTTACATGAAAAAGTTTTTTTTTTTTGCAAAAAAATTACTTTGAACCCCCAAACATTATATATTTTTTTAAAGCAAATGCCCTACAGATTAAAATGGTGGGTGTTTCATTTTTTTTTTTTCACACAGTAATTGCGCAGCGATTTTTCAAACGCATTTTTTGGGGAAAAAACACACTTTTTTAAATTTTAATGCACTAAAACACGCTATATTGCCCAAATGTTTGATGAAATAAAAAAGATGATCTCAGGCCGAGTACATGGATACCAAACATGACATGCTTTAAAATTGCGCACAAACGTGCAGTGGCAACAAAATAAATACATGTTTAAAAGCCTTCAAAAGCCTTTACAGGTTACCACTTTAGATTTACAGAGGAGGTCTACTGGAAAAATTACTGCACTCGATCTGGCCTTCGCGGTGATACCTCACATGCATGGTGCAATTGCTGTTTACGTTTGACGACAGACCGCCGCTTGCGTTCGCCTTAGCGCGAGAGCAGGGGGCGACAGGGGTGTTTTTTTTTTTTTTTTTTTTTTTTCTTTATTATTTTTTTGCTTTTTTAATCTTACTTTTAAACTGTTCCTTTCATATTTTTTTTTTTTAATCATTTTTATTGTTATCTCGGGGAATGTAAATATCCCCTATGATAGCAATAGGTAGTGACAGGTACTCTTTTTTGAAAAAATTGTGGTCTATTAGACCCTAGATCTCTCCTCTGCCCTCAAAGCAAATGACCACACCAAGATCGGTGTGATAAAATGCTTCCCCAATTTCCCAATGGCGCTATTTACATCCGGCGAAATCTAAGTCATGAAATACTCGTAGCTTCCGGTTTCTTAGGCCATAGAGATGTTTGGAGCCACTCTGGTCTCTGATCAGCTCTATGGTCAGCTGGCTGAATCACCGGCTGCATTCTCAGGTTCCCTGTTGAGACAGGAGAGCCAGAGAAAAACACGGAAGACGGTGGGGGGGGGGGGCATTCCCTCCCACGGCTTGTAAAAGCAGTCTAGAGGCTAATTAGCCGCTAGGATTGCTTTTACATGAAAGCCGACCGCTGGCTGAAAAGAATGATACCAAGATGATACCTAAACCTGCAGGCATCATTCTGGTATAACCACTCAAAGTCGTGAATGGCGTACCTGAAGACAAAAAAATGGTTAACAATGGTTAACAATAAAGCACAGTAAAGTGTAAATAATTACACACCTGAAAAACAAACATGATAAAACATAATAACAATAACAATAACAATCAATAACAATAACAATAACAATAAAACATTGCAGAATAGAATACAGTAAAAAAGAGCAGAACAATAGAGAGAGAGAATAGAGAGAGAGAGAACAATAAAACAACAACTATTTTTTTTTATTTCATATTTTTTTTTTTTTTACACTTTTTTTGTAACTAACTTTTATAACGGTAACCGGTTCCAGGTTCGGGTCTCTCAAAATGCGATGGCATCTTGGGAGACCCTGTGAAAGTGTGCCTAGTCTGTGCAATGCTGTACCCTACGCTAATACTCAACTAGTGAATGGTAGCGTTCAAAACATTCACCAATGCAAAGACCAGGATTGTCAGGACAGGAGGGACAATAATAGCGGGTGTCACGCCTATATCCTCGCTTGCTGCAGACACGACGTCTTTTTGGGGGGGTTCGTTGGGTAGGGGTACTCGGGAGGACATAAAAATGCCTCTCATGCAGCCGACTGCATTTGGTTGGGGATGTGAATGGGGGAAGTACGGGCGCTGCAGAAGCGGTGGGTTCCCAATTAGGATTGGCGAATGCAGCAGGAAGGGCATTATGGGCACGACGGGCCTGTGTTTGTCTTTTTGGTGGCGGCGGGACACTACTTGTGCTTGCCACCTCACCAGCTTGAACTGCACTTATGGGACTCGCCACGTCACCAAGTGTTACTGCAGTGCTGGTTTGACTACGACCGGGGTGTACTACGCCGCTGGCGCTTGCCAGTTCACCAAAACGCTACCAAAAAACTGTTAGCGATCGCAGGGATCAGGCCTGACTCTGCGAACGCTGCAGTTATGCGTTTAGTGTTTTGTAAGTGACAGTGATCGATCGATACCGCACTTGGGTGGGCTGGGCTGGGCCGGGCGGAGGGGCAAAACGCAGGTGCTAGCAGGTATCTGGGCTGATCCCGCTAACACTGCGTTTTTGGGAACCCTAAACTGCTGGTGACGCTAGTATAGATCTGATCGGATCAGATATTGATGCGATCAGATACTATACCACTAAGGGAGGTGTACAGTGCGTGCGTGGGTGTTAGCGGTACTGGCGCTAATCTGACGCTGCCTGGGGCTGGTGCTTGCCAGTTCACCAAAACGCTACAAAAAAAAACTGTTAGCGATCGCAGGGATCAGGCCTGACTCTGCGAACGCTGCAGTTATGCGTTTAGTGTTTTGTAAGTGACAGTGATCGATCGATACTGCACTTGGGTGGGCTGGGCTGGGCCGGGCGGAGGGGCAAAACGCAGGTGCTAGCAGGTATCTGGGCTGATTCCGCTAACACTGCGTTTTTGGGAACCCTAAACTGCTGGGGACGCTAGTATAGATCTGATCGGATCAGATATTGATCCGTTCAGATACTATACCACTAAGGGAGGTGTACGGTGCGTGCGTGGGTGTTAGCGGTACTGGCGCTAACCTGACGCTGCCTGGGGCTGGTGCTTGCCAGTTCACCAAAATGCTACCAAAAAAACTGTTAGCGATCGCAGGGATCAGGCCTGACTCTGCGAACGCTGCAGTTATGCGTTTAGTGCCTTGTAAGTGACAGTGATCGATCGATACTGCACTTGGGTGGGCCGGGCGGAGGGACAAAACGCAGGTGCTAGCGGGTATCTGGGCTGATCCCGCTAACACTGCATTTTTGGGAACCCTAAACTGCTGGGGACGCTAGTATAGATCTGATCGGATCAGATATTGATCCGTTCAGATACTATACCACTAAGGGAGGCGCATGCTGCGTGCGTGGGTGTTAGCGGTACTGGCGCTAATTTGACGCTGCCTGGGGCGACGCATATCACCGCCGGGCGATCGGGGGGCTAAACCTTTATTCGGTAATAAACGGCGGGTGCCCTGACACTATAAAAAATAAACGAACTAACCAGCGTCAACCGTATCGGTTATACGGTGATCAGTGGTGAAAGGGTTAACTAGGGGGCAATCAAGGGGTTAAAACATTTATTAGGTAGTATATGGGGGTCCCTGACGCTATAAAACGCTGACGGCGAACCTAAATATTTACGTCCCTAACTAGCGTCACCAGCGACACTAATACAGCGATCAGAAAAATGATCGCTTAGCGACACTGGTGACAGGGGGTGATCAAGGGGTTAAAACTTTATTAGGGGGGGTTAGGGGGGTACCCTAGACCTAAAGGGGGGTAATATACACTGTCCCAACACAGTAACTGTCACAAACTGACACTATGCAGTAATCAGAAAAAAAAACAAAAAAAAAAACAAAAAACTGCTGGTGTCAGTTTGTGACAGGGGGGGGGGGGGTGATTGGGGGGGGATCGGGGGGCGATCGGGGGGGGGATCGGGGTGATTTGTGTGCCTGGCATGTTCTACTGTGTGTGTAGTGTTTGTGCACTCACATACTTGTCGTCTCTCCTCGGGCCGGAACGGAAAATACCGACCCGAGGGGAGATGACATCACTTCCTTTGCTGCTGTTTAGCATACAGCAGCAAAGGAGTGTTCTCATTGGCCGGCGGCGATCGCGAGGGGGGGGCCACGAACGGATGGTCTCCCCCTCATCACCGATCGCCGCTGGACAAACGACGACCGCCTCGGGCACCGGGGGGGGTCCGATCGGACCCCCCACCCGCGGAAGGCAAATCACGTACCCTGTACGTGATTTTGCCTGTCCGTGCCACTTTGCCGACGTACATCGGCGTGAGGCGGTCGTCAAGTGGTTAAAGTTTTTGTACAGTCTATAAGTAAGAGCAATGTGGGGAGGCTGTTTTATGCCCCTGTTGTAGACTGTTTAGTCGAAACGCATAGGGATAGCATTTCAGCTTCCCACATTTCCATTTTTTTACCTGTTTGTGATCACTTTTATTGTGTATGGTTTTTATCCAATAAATCCCATTTTTGACCTGCACCATGCGGAGCTTCCTTTTTTCTTTTCCCACGGCTCCATACTGAACTGTTTCCTCTGGATCATTCCACTCTGGAATTGGAGAATGTGTGCGGCAGTTGTCCTACTTCCGCCTGTGACTTCCGCATTCTGCCGGTGATCACGGCCCACAGGACACCGTCCGGCTGGACATCACGGGAGATCACCCCCCATGCCTATCTGACGCACTGCTATACGGTATGTGCATCCTACAGATCTGGTAAGGGTACCTATTTACTTCCATTGAACATCTGTGTGCCTTGGTATCTGCTGTCTCCTTTCCATTTGAGTATCCACACGCCTCCCGGGGTCTACTGGTACCCTCCCTTTGGAGAAGACACCCCTTTACTTTTCACCTTATGGACTTCCATTATTTGCTGTTCCATATTTCACTACAGACACTTTGATTATTTTTTGCTGGTTTTATTGCCGGTTTTTCACATTTGTATGTTGTCATATTCTCTTTCCCACATGTGTATTCAGTACGTGATTTATTATTCTATTATTATTTATTATTTTTTCACATGTATATCTAGTACATGCTAGAAATTTCCAGCGCTGCACTTTGTGTATTTGAAAATTGTCATTTAAAACTGATCGCAGCTGTAATGAATTGTCGGGTCTCGGCAACATAGATAAAACTCATTGAAAAAAAAGAGCATGGATCCCCCCCAGTCCATTACCAGGCCCTTTGGGTCTGGTATGAATATTAAGGGGAACTCCAAACCAAAATTAAAAAAAAAAATTGTGTGGGGGTCCCCCTAAAATCTCTACCAGGCCCTTCAGTTCTGATATGGAAATGGCGAACCCTGCACCAAATTTAAAAGAAAATGGCATAGGAGTCCCCCCAAAATCCATACCAGACGCTTCTTCTGGGTGACAGTTCTTATATAGCTGAGGGCGGGGCCACCTGGTGATGTAAATGGGTGACCCCACCCCCTCTGATGCCACAGGGGCTTCCCCATGGCTTCCCTGTGGCGTCAGAGGGGCAGGGTCACCCGTTTACATCACCGGGTGGCCCCGCCCTCAGCTATATAAGAACTGTCACCCAGAAGAAGCGACAGTCGGCAGGAGCCTCCCATGGCGGTGGAACGGTTGTGGCTTTTTTTTCCAGTCCACCGGGCAGCATGGATTTACATCTTGGGACATTTTTTTTTATTTATTTTTTACAATAAAGGACTTGTCCCAATCTGTCTACCCCATTACCAATTCACATAGGGGGGGCCGGGATCTGGGGGTGCCCTTGTTAAAGGGGGCTTCCAGATTCTGATAAGCCCCCGCCCGCATACCCCCACAACTATCGGGAAAGAGTTGTGGGGATGAGGCTCATGTCCCCATCAACATGGGGACAAGGTGATTTGGGGTCAGACCCCAAAGCACCCTCCCCATGTTGAAGGCATGTGGCCTGGTATGGTTCAGGAGCGGGAACTCCTTCGTGCCCACTTCTTTTCCTGCCAGGTTGTGTGCTCGGATAAGGATCTGGTATGGATTTTGGGGGGACCCCTACACCATTTTTTTATTTTGGCGCAGGGTTCTCCTTGAAATCCATACCAGACCTGAAGGGTCTGGTATAGATTTTGGGAGGACCCCTACGCCCTTTTTTTTAATGTGGCGCAGGGTTCCCCTTAATTTCCATTCCAGACCTGAAGGGCCTGGTATGGATTTTGGGGGGACCCCCACGCAATTTTTAAAAAAAAAATTTTAATGAGTTTTATCTATATTGCCCAAGACCCAACAATTCATTACAGCCGCGATCAGTTTTAAATGACAATTTTTCCTTTAATGTCATTTTTGCTGTGGTACTATTCTAAACACAAGAAAAATGCGCCACTTTACAGGCATACTATAGACACCCCCCAGGCACAATATTTAAAGGAATATTTCATTTTTATTGTTTCACTTTAAGCATTAAAAAAATCACTGCTTCCCAAAGACACAGCCGTTTTTAAAAACATTTTTTGCATTGATACATTGACTGTATGTCCCCAAACACTTTTGTTATGACAATAACTTTCATATAAGCTTTTAAAAGGAGCACTTTTGATTTTTCATGTTAGTGTCCCATAGACTTTAACAATGTTCTGGCGGCTTTCGAATTTGCCCCGAACAAAGCATATTTTTCGGTGTTAACAGACTTTTTAATTGGGAACACTAGCAAAAATATCCCTTAATGGTTTATACAAACTCAAATGGAATGTATTTACTTTGCATTTTAACTACCTAATTAGCCCATAGATTTGATAAAGAAAAAAAATTGTTTTGAACTGGAACACACAACTAGACTTCACAGAACTATTTCCTTAAATCTCCTACTATGGTTGTTGGTTTGAATTTGTGCTCTGTGACTATAACTTCCTTTTTTTTTATTCCATCTGGATTGATTTAGTCAAATTTATAGTGGATCTTGTTTTTGGTGAATTGGCTGGTTCATCTCTGGGCCAGACATTGATATAAAGATTAGGTATGGAAAAGCTGCCTGCACAGTTCTACATGTGTATTTGTGTGTTGTGGTACATAACAAGTAAACATGGGAAAAAAGTATGTATCTATTTATCTAATGATCCAAATAGTGTACTTTAATGGTTAAGCATGAGAGGACAGGGATTATATTTTTTCTGCACTACTTACTAAATATGTCATTTGCAGCTCTAAAAGGCTTGCATATCAATCTATAAAGAACTTACCTGACGTCCTCACTTGTCATGGTCACATCCACTCCTTCATACCAGAACCTTTGTCATTGTGTGTTATGGCTGCCATGTGTTGCCAAGCAACTACACTCCATTATGCTCTTGTCTTTATATTTCTTTCTACATTCTCTATGAGTAGACCTTGAAACTGCTTCCTTAGTAAAGTGCCTTAAAGCTTATGTATGTAGAAAGTATACCTGTAAGTGTAATAGCCCAAACAAATAGTCTAATAAATTATTTTTGTGAGATACATGACTGCACAAACATCTAATCGCTTTACATATTTTGTTACATGATAGCTTCTAATATATTTCTATTTATACTGCAAAATACTGTTTTTAGTTTATTTGATTACCCTTATAGGGGACTTTTTTTAATGTGGTTAACAAAGGAGCAAAATTAATTATTCTCAATATGCATGTAAAAATGTGTGCTGCAGCTGTGCAATCACATCAGCAATTAACACAAAACATATGTAGTAAATAGTTTAACCTGTCCATCACCTGGTAAAAGTAACAAATATAGGGATGGCACTTTCCCCAAAAAAAAGCTTTTCTCAACTTGGTGGTACAACAGCAATAGGAAAAAAGTGAAAGAAGAAAAAGAGGGCGCACCAGCCTTGTGCATTCACCTGGTAGCTCACTCATGAGCAGGAGTGTTTGTCTTTCTGCTATCAAAAATAGGAAAAAAGTGTCTGAGGCATTCAGCCCACAATCCCCGCAGTGCCAAGATGAAACTCAGGCTTGCTGTTGGTTACTAAAGACAACTGCAAACCAAATTCCATTGAGCCCCATGTTGGGCACCAAAAATGTAGCACTCCCAGAGGCATGGTGGTACCCCCTAAAACTGGGTGAGCTAGCATTTTCCCAGAGCTGAGTCCATGACTGAAAGGTAGAGATATGTAACAATTGGATACCAGTCACTTTAATCACTTTTTAAAGGACTTTAATTCTTCACAGATATCCTTACTGACTTAAAGACTCATGATTACTGACTTAAGACTTCATCTATAGACCTCAGTACAGGCAAAAGGGGCCTTTAAGCTGAAACCAGCAGCCTGTTTCCAAAAGAAACAATAGTTTCCAGTGGAAACAGCCTCCATAGTGATCCTTCTCTGGTACTCTATCCCAGGCATCACTTCTCCTTCCAGATCCCTATCCTCTGTGAGGCTCCCTGAGCCTAGGGCCTCTAGCAGCAGTAGCATTCTGGAAAGGCAGGCTTCTGCTTCCAGGCATTTGCACCCTCCCCAGGCCAAAGCCCTTGAGGGAAGAGAGAGCTCACATGATCTGCCCCAAATATACATGCTCTCCCCCGGCATGCATCAGTGGCAATAAACCTCCTACTGATTAGCTAAGGGAAACACAACTATTCATAACTTAATATACCTTCTAACACTATTGCCAAAGGTACAATTGGACCTACTTGCAGCAGAACAAAACCACAGCTTTTCTAACCTTAGGGGATGTATTCCTAAATGCACAAAATATACCTGGATGTTAACATTTATAGGTAATAACACTATAGATCGTTGACCCAGTGAATATCTGGGGGATCATGAAGGATTTTTTCCCCCACTGGTGCAAATTGGATCATTTTTTATAGGGTTTATTTTGCTTTCCTTTGGATCAACTGTGGATCAAGGATTGTGTATATGGAGGTTTCCTATTTCTTTTTTCTGGATGGATTTCTGTAAAGAGTAATGGGATGAAAGGAGACAACTCCTCGGGATGCTACGATTCTACAGCTTGAGATGCTTTGGATCGAAAGGCTCAACGCCACCATTCCACCGGGCCTCAACAAGGTGCTATCCTACAAGCCATTTTTGTAAATACTGTGGGTGACATCTACGGTTAATCCCCTCAATTTCCTTGTCTCCTTTTCTGTTTTATTTCCCCCAAATAATCCCCCCCCCCTTTTTAGGCCAGATCTGTTACATTGTCATTTTGCCTATCACTTAATGGGGGTTTATCTTTCTCTGAGGCTATAGTTCATCCTCTCATCTGTCTATTGGTAACTTCCACATTGCAGATCAGATTGGAATTCCATGATTTTTGACCATTTTTTGCTCACACCCTTGAATTGCCTGTGTGTGTGGGGATTTGTATACCCCACCTCAACCTACTTTTTGGGCTCTTTTTGCCCTTTTGCCCCGTTAAAGACATTGAATATCCTTGTTTATCAGAATAGTTACTTGTATTATATGTTTGCTATGCTCACGTATTAAATTATAGATGGTGTGACGGTATGCGAGGTGCAATAATGGATATGGTATATTTCACCTTGCATGCGTTCTGTTGTTAAAGACTGAACCGAAATCCGGCCCGGGTTTTTCCAGCCTCTGTGGAAGGCTTGGTTCTGGTCCAGATGTTGTGGTCCACTTGAGTCCATGCTCAGGTGGACTTTAAGTGAGCAGGAAGAGAGCACACACCATATAGAGAGGAAGTCTGCTGTATAGTTTAGCGCCGGACGGCAAGGATTTGCTTTACAATTCTTTTTGTTTGTTTTCATTATTGTGCAAACCTCTGCTAAATAAACCTGGCAACCTGCCAGATTTGAAAGAAATTGCCTGCACGCTGACCTTTTTCCCAGAAAAGATGATCCCCATGAGCTAATCTCCCACACGTGGTGGAGAATGCGGGCAGTTTCTAAGGATGGAGAACCTCAAAAGGCCTACTTTGATCTGGAACTGGATAAGGCCCAGGAATATAAAACTCTGAAGACAGAGATACTCGCATGTTTGGGTGTCACTATGGCAGTCCGGGCCCAGCACATGCATCAGTGGACATACTCCAGTGACAAGCCACCCTGTTCTCAAATGTTCGACCTGGTCCACCTCACCAGGAAGTGGTTGCAGCCAGAGACCTTAATAGGTCCTCGGATCATGGAGCGCGTGGTAATGAACTGGTACCTGCATGCGCTCCCTGGTGCTCTGAGGAGGTGGGTTGGACAGGGGGACCCCAAAACTTCAACCCAATTGGTGGACCTAGTGGGGAGATACACTGCTACTGAGGACTTGGTGAACCCATCTACGCCCCACTTTGGTGTGTCTAGGGGGTGCACGATCACCCAGCGGTTCTGGTAAGACTGACTGTTCCAAGGTTCAAGAGCATGGGGAAGTTATATAAGACTGTTACAGCTAATGAGACTGTGGGTCCTAGACCTGAAGACTGGCCAAAGAAGCCAGGAAGGTCTTTGGGACAGTTAGGAGGACTTGTGGTAGAGCACATAAAGTGTTTTCATTACCATGCATTAGGGCATATTGCTGCAAACTGTCCTATAAATGATGAACCTATGCAATGTGATTGTGCTTATATGAAAAGACACATATCTCTTTTTGCACAGGTCGCATGTACTGCATCATGTCAGAGTAGCATTGAAAAACAAATGTGTGTTATTTCAGTGGATGGAAAGCCACTCACAGCCCTTCTAGACTCCGGTAGTGTGGTAACATCAGTCAGAAATGATTGTGTAAACCCCACAAATCTACACCCCAGTACTATTGGGGTCATTTGCACCCACCGGGACACTCGGGACTACCAGTCAGCGGTGGTTGAGGTTGATACTCCTTGGGGCAGTGTGACACATTCAGTGGGGTGGTGCCTTCACTGCTTCATGGGAGAGCAAAGGGAGGCTGGTAGATAGAACTCCCCCTGCTGGGGTAGCAATGGAACTCTCACCAGATCCTTTTTGCCATGGCTGGGGAGCCGAAGGACCTGGAAGCTAGGTCCCAGCCTGAGGGTAACGAACAGGAGAACATCTCTGACCCTAACAATGAGAGTTGCCAGAATGTGGTACCTGACTTAGAGGTCAGGAGAGATGATTTCTGTATCGAGCAACTGCGAGATGTCACCCTCATGAGAGCCAGAGAAAACGGTGGTGGATGGGGAACCTGTGGATCCTAACTGGGGGAGAGTCTTTCCCCTACATGGCCCTTAAAAACATTTTACTGTATCAGGTGGTAAAATGTAGAGAGAACGAGATAGAACAGCTACTGGTTACCAAACCCTTCTGTAGCGTGGTGCTAGACCTGGCCCATGGTCATGTAATGGGGAGACATCTCGGTATCGAAAACCCCAGGGAGAGAATCACCCAGAGATTATTCTGGCCCAGGTTGTATGCCGGTGTCAGGGAGTACTGTGAATCATGTCCGAGTGCCAAATGTCGGCACCTTTGCCCCATTTTCACAGTCCCATTGTCCCTCTACCAATAATCAACCTTTTGAGAGGATTGGCATGGACCTGGTGGGGCCAGTGGTGAAATCGGCCCGGGGTCACCAGCAGATTTTAGTACCCTGGATTATGCGATGTGCTATCCTGAGGCAATAACCTTGCATAACACCTCCGCTAAGGCTATTGCCAAGGAATCCAGGTGTTTAGTCAAGTGGGGATCCCAAAAGATGTCTTAACCGATAAGGCCACCCCATTTATGTCCAGGGTTACCTAGGAACTGTGTAAGTTATACAAAGTTTCTCATCTCCGTACCTCTGTCTACCACCCCCAAACGGATGGTCTTGTGGAAAGATTTACTAAAACTTTGAAAAGCATGCTAAAAAAGGTGGTCAACAAAGATGGGAGCAATTGGAATTTTTAGCTACCATATCTTATGTTTGCTAAACGAGAGGTTTCACAGGCATCCACAGGCTATTCCCCCTTTGATCTCTTGTATGGTAGACATCCCAGGGTGCTGCTAGATGTCGCCAAAGAAACGTGGGAAGGAGAGGCCACCCCATATTGAAGCATCATAGAGCATGCCTCCTTAATGCAGGATCGAATCGCAGTTGTCCTGCCCCTGGTACGAGAACATATGGAGCGAGCCCAGGAGAGCCAGAGGAGGGTCTATGATCGGGGTGCCAAGGTCTGTACTTTCAGCCCCGGGGACAGAGTGTTGGTACTGGTTTCCACGGTGGAAAGTAAGTTCCTAGCCAAGTGGCAGGATCCATTTGAGGTTGTTGAAAGGGTAGGGTAGGTAAACTACAAAGTCTACCAGCCAGGGAAAAGGAAACCACAACAAATTTATATGAATCTCCTAAAGCCCTGGAAGGACAGAGAGACTTTACTAGCCGCATCCACTCCTCCAACAGACCGGTACCAGTGACACCTGATGTCCCCATGACGGATTCCCTATCCGTGGCACAACAAAGTGATGTTAAGGCATTTGTATACAAAAATAGAGACTTTTTCTCCCCCTTACCCGGACTGACCAAGGTGATCCAGCATGATATAGTGACGAAATCCCAGAGGCCAGGCGAGAGGCAGTCGCAAAGGAAATCAAAAATATGTTAGAGTTAGATGTGATAGAAGAGTCCCACAGTGATTGGTCGAGCCCCATAGTGCTGATCCCAAAACCCAAAGGCACTATCAGGTTTTGTAACGATTTTAGGAAATTCAACAGTTTGTCCAAGTTTGATGCATACCAGATGCCGCGGGTCAACGAACTCGTGGGCAGGTTGGGACAGGCTCGCTACATAACAACCCTAGACCTAACGAAAGGCTATTGGCAAATACCCCTAACTGAATCAGCCAAGGAGAAGACAAGCAGATGCCTTTTGGTCTGCATGGGGCCCCTGCATCGTTCCAGTGAATGATGGACAAAACTTTGAGACCACATCGCCGTTATGCAGCCACTTATTTGAATCATGTTGTCATCCACAGCCCAGATTGGGAATCACACCTGCCCTGAGTACAAGCAGCGGTAGATTCCCTTAGGGAAGCAGGTCTCACGGCCAATCCAAAAAAGTGTTCCATAGGCCTGGAGAAGGCCAAATACCTTTTGTACGTTATTGGCCAGGGACTGGTCAAGCCTCAGACCAATAAAATTGAGTCAATTCAAAAATGGTCCCAACCAGTAAACAAGAAACAAGTTCCTGGGCATTACGGGGTATTACAGACAGTTTATACCTGACTTTGGCACCATTGCCACCCCTCTGACCGACCTGACAAAGGGTAGAGGGTCGGTCATGATCAAATAGAATCCTGAAACCGAAGAGGCGTTTCAGAAATTAAAGCAGGCCCTTTGAGTACTACCGGTGCTGATGACCCCGGACTTCACAAAGGGGTTTGTAAAAGAGACAGATGGCCCTGAGGTGGGCCTAGGGGCTGTACTATCCGAGAACAGAGATGGTGAGGAGCACCCAGTTGTATACCTGAGCCGAAAACTGAACGAGCATGAAAAAACTATGCCATTGTGGAGAAGGAGTGTCTCGCTATAAAAAGGGCCTTATGCCGTGTACACACGGTCGGACTTTTCAGCTACAAAAGTCCAACAGCCTGTCCAACAGACTTTCAACAGACTTTTGACGGACTTTTGGCGGACTTTCAACAAACTTTTTACCGACCGGACTTGCCTACACACGATCACACCAAAGTCCGACGGATTTGTACGTGATGACGTACACCGGACTAAAATAAGAAAGTTGATAGCCAGTAGCCAATAGCTGCCCAAGCGTTGGTTTTGTCCATAGGACTAGCATACAGACGAGCAGATTTCTGGGTCCGGCAGAGTTACGACACCCCACAATGGGGCGTACACACAGTTGGACTTTTCGACCGGACTGGTCTGACAGACGCTGACGCACCAAATCCGGCGAACAATCCAATCGTGTGTGGGCTTCACCGGACCTTCAGCGGACTTTTCCAGTCGCAAATCTGACGGACTTTAGATTTGGAACTCCAATGGACCCAGAAATCCGCTTGTCTGTATGCTAGTCCGACGGACAAAAAACGACACTAGGGCAGCTATTGGCTACTGGCTATCAACTTCCTTATTTTAGTCCGGTGTACGTCATCATGTAGGAATCCATGGGACTTTGGTGTGATCGTGTGTAGGCAAGTCCGGTCGTTAGAAAGACCATTAAAAAAGTCCGCCAAAAGTCCGTCAAAAGTCTGTCGAAAGTCTGTTGGACAGGCTGTCGGACTTTTGTAGCTGAAAATTCCGACCATGTGTACACAGCATTAGACTCTGTGACGTTCCGTTACATTGGTGGCAAGCAGTGGGACGCTTCCTGCAGTCTGGGACATCCAAACTTCCACCTGGATCCAAGGTCCAGATAGCAGGAGAGGAGAGGAGAGGTAAAAATACCAGTCACCATGGGAGAGGAATTCAGAAGGAGGTTGCGAGAGATGCAGATACAGCACAGAGGACCAGTGTCAGAGCAGGTCCTGCTGGGATGGTTTGATTCTATCCACTGCGAACTCTGGAGGGAAGCGCTAGCCCATGAGCAGCGACACCAGGGAAAGGTTCTCCTCTCCATCCAGGAAAGGTACTGGTCGCAGTATGGATTGCGGGTGCTGTTTTTGGGAGAAAAACCACACAAGGAGCAGACAGCTGAATTAAGCAGGCTGGTCTGGGCAGAGATGCAGCTGGATGAGAGCTACAGAGCCCTCCAATGGCATGTATCCCAAGCATGACCTTGGATAGCGGATGACAGCCCAATGGAAGGCTTTGGCTACGGCGGCCTGGGACTGTTGTATGTGAAGCTGACAGGGGACCCTAACTTTGGGAGTGATTTGAAGTGGCGGTTGGACGAAATCATGGATTTCAGAGAAGGGCTACTGAACATCTCGGAAGTGCACTTGGCACTGGAAGATATAGAGTTTCTGGCCACGCAGGAATGGGAGCTGGAGATTGCCTACAGATGGCTACTAGACTCTGCTCAGCACCAGGGCTGGGCTCCCTTTACCTGGGACTATCAGGAAATACCAGTTGAGAACTCTGAAATCCTGGCTGAAGAGTCGGCAAGGTGGCATAGTAACAGTGTGCTTTGCCCAACTGTCCCTGCAGCTATGGACGTGGAGATCTTATGGCGGATGCAGCAAAGCAAGTACTTACTGACCTTGACGATCCTGTTTCTGCATGGGATGATCTTGGATGGAGTATTATGCCGGTCCAGCAGCATGCCAGAGAATCGGCAGTGGAAAATCTGGAGATTGCCATCCCCAAAGCTGAAGTGCTGACAACACGGCAGAGCTCTGCTAACTTCTGCCCAGCACCGATAGCATATTCTGGGTTCCACGGACAGGAGATGGTGAACCCATCTCCAGACACCAGTTGCAGAGACAGGGGATTTGATATACTTCTCTGCTGAGGAAGAACAACCGGATGAGCCTCCAGCAGAAGAGCTGGTATCAGGGCCAAAGTTCACTGTGCTCTGCACAGCACCAACAGCAGTATCTATGGAGTTGCAAGGAACTTCCCCAGCTGAAGCGCTGGTCACCAGACAGAGGGTCCAAGACATTTGCCCCACACCTGTGACAGTTCCGGAGTCTCAGGGTGAGAAGGTGGCAATCACTTCCCAGCAGCAGATACAGGGGGAGAAGGGAGAGGAGGTGTTTGTTGTCCCTTCCCAACAGTTGGCCAGGGTGGAGGAAGCGGTCTTTCCTCCCCAGAAAAGATCCGTGCACCTGGGAGACAGTACCAGAGACATGTCGTCCCAGCAGCCAGATGAGGGAACGGAACAGGAAGCAGCCAGCTCACCTCCCCAATGGCAGCTACACAGTTTGGGAGTGGAGGAATCCAGCCTCCTGCCCCAACGGGTAGCCAGAGCAGAGAATGTGGAGTCCCCAGCAGTAGTGCTGGCAACAGGGCAGAGTGCTACCAACCTCTGCCCAGCACCAGCAACAACTGTGGAGATCCAGGGAGCCAGGGCAGTTGGCCCCTCTCTCTGGTGACAAGCTGATGTAGTGAAGCTGCTACTCCCAGCTGAATCGCTGGCAACAGGGCAGAGCGCTACTGGTCTCTGCCTAGCACCTACAGTTTTTTCTCAGCTTCAGGGAACTGGGGCAGTGGGCCCCTTTGCCCAGCAACAGGCCAAGCCATGGAATGGTAAACATCATCCAGCTGAAGCGCTGACAGCCGGACAGAGAGTCAATGACCTCTGCCCCACACCTACTGAGGTCAACTATTCCTTGCAGCCAATAAGGAGATCATGTGGACAGACTATGTGAGTTCACTCTGCCTGACTAATGCATTGTCAGACCAGTGGAGGTCTGGGACCTTGTTAGTCTTTTGATGAGGGGGAAATATGACAGGCTCACCCAGGACAGAGGCCTTTGGAGGGGACTAAATGCTAGCCTCTTACCTACCGGTTATGGGCCCTGGCATTTGGGGGAATTGTGCGCTTTGTGAGCTGTATGCCTGGGGACCCTTGAGGTGGTGTTACTATGGATTCTGGTCCTTGTCCCCCAGGAAACACAGACTCTGGGAACCCTGGTATGCCATATTGGAAATGGTAACTGGGAGGGTATGTCTTGGATTGCTTAAAATGGGACAGTAATATTTATCCACAATATCTCCCAGGATATATGTAAAGACTATTCTTGGTTTGTTTGATTCTGAACTCAACATGTTAGTTGAGAGAGCTGATCACATTGGCCTCTAGAACTGGGTAGGAGCCGGACAGCCTACTCCTACTATAGTTTGTTGCCTACTAGGCTGAGGAGGGGGGGAGATCACTGTTTGTATTGTTAATTTTAATTAGTTTCTGCTATTGTGAGAATGTGTCCTGTGTTTATACTACTGTGTGAAGCTTGGTGACAACAAGTCTGACCTGTAGTGAAATCCCGATTAATCATAACAATGCTCCAGAGGGCACGGAGTCACATCAGCTGCTTTAAGGGATTAGTTAATTAGCTCATGTTAATTCTGTTTCTGGTTACAGATGTATCATTAGAGTAATATGAGCAGGAGGGGGGACCTCCTCTTTTACTGTATATAAGACTTGTAATTTTGGTTCTAATAAATTGTCCATGTTGATCAGCTAAACAAATCTCATCTTGTTTTGTGCCCTGAAGTATTACTTTGTTGGGGAGGTCATTTAAGCTGGTCACGACCATGCTCCCCTAAAGTGGATGTGTGACAACATGGAGAAAAATGGCCTCGTGACAAGATGGTTCTTGGCTTTACATCCCTTTAAGTTTACAGTACATCATAGACTGGGCAAACTCCAAAACAATGTGGATGCCCTCTCTCACATGCACTGTATGCTTGGGACAATTGCTCAGCTGCAGGGGCTTGAGCAGGGGGGGGAGGATATGTGACGGTATGCGAGGTAAGGTATTGGATAATATTTCACCTTGCCTGCTTTCTGTTGTAAGAGACTGAACCGGAATCAGGCCCAGGTTTCTCCAGCCTCTGTGGCAGGCTTGGTTCCGGTCCGGATGTTGTGGTCCACTTGAGTCCACGCTCAGGTGGACTTTAAATGAGCAGGAAGAGAGCACAGGATAGCTCTGGCCTGAGACTCAGAAGAGAATCTGAGAGAGAGCTCTGTTTGGACTTAAAAAAAAAAGGTTTGCTTTACCACATGTGTTGTGGGTGTCGGGGACCAGCCCCACACCATATAGAGAGGAAGTCTGCTATATAGTTTAGCGCCGGATGGCAAGGATTTGCTTTACTATTTTTTTGTTTGTTTTCAGCATTGTGCAAACCTCTGCTAAAAAAACCTGGCAACCTGCCAGATTTGAAAGAAATTGCCTGCACGCTGACCTTTTTTCCCAGAAAAGGTGATCCCCATGAGCTAATCTCCCACAATGGACACCTGTGTACTAACATAAACTCTGTTTTCTAGTGGCTCAATAGCCCTAGTAAACCTTTCACCTATTCGGTCTCCCCCTGACCGTCACAGGGAAACATTCGTGACATTGCAGTCCAGTCTCGATCCTCCTTAGGCTTTCACTGGTAAGCGAGTGAATATTTCCCCACATTACTTGTCTCATTTTTGTATACAGGCATTAAAAATTGGTGCTTAATATGCAAATTTTGTTTCTTTATTCATAGATTTTATGTTGTATTTCTCCTGAAGAAGCGCTCAGTAGCCGCAAAAGATGTTGCGAATGATCGTGCAGAAATGTAATACTCTTTATTTCCATTATGGAGTGTAATTGAGTACCAGTGTAATGTAAACAAATATGTACAACTTTTTAATTGCAATTTTTGTATCTGGATATTATATATTTTTTGATTATGTACCAATACAATTCTTATGTTTTACCTGATGTCTTATCTGTCCAGGTTACTGAGCTAGTCCCCTTTTTTTCCCTTCCCCCACATTGGAGACTTCTCTTGGAGTTGTCTCCTTTCATGCCATTACTCTTTACCATCACCTGGATGATGGTACCCTTTATCAATTTCTATATACTTACCCATCTGGAGGACTTCCCAATATTCCTGGATGGATTTCTGGATGAACTGGATGGATTTGTGTTTTTTTTTTTCCACAAAGTTTTTATTGAAAACAATAATGCCCCGTACACACGGTCGGATTTTCCGATGGACAATGTCCGATCGGAGCGTGTTGTCGGAAATTCCGACCGTGTGTGGGCGCCATCGGACATTTTCCATCGGATTTTCCGACACACAAAGTTGGACAGCAGGAGATACAATTTTCCGACAACAAAATCTGATCGCGTCAATTCCGACCGTGTGTGGCCTGTTCCTACGCACAAAGTGCCACGCATGCTCAGAAGAAATTCCGACACGGGACAGCTCGTTCTGGTAAACTTAGCGTTCGCAATGGATACAGCACTTTCATCACGCTGCAATGTTCAAAATGGTTTAATACAGCGCACTCTCTTCTTCTTTATAATGTGACAAGAATTAAGTAGTTTTGCTGCTCATATTCACACACACTTCTCACAAACTTTTCTTTGTGTTTTTTTAGTGGGATTCCCTCAATATATTGTTATTAGTTGTCACATCTGACAGTTTTATATTTTTTTTTTTTTTTGGATTTTAACCCTTTTTTTTTCTTTAATGTTTGCATTTTTTCCAAGGCTGATCTTTGTTCAATGTTATTTTTATTTTTACTCCAGAATATTTTTGTGTGTTTTGTGTGTCAAGTTACCCCAACACCATTTTTATCTTTTATTATTTAATCTCCAGGAGATTTTTTGTTGTTGGTGTCCCTTGTTCATTTCACATTGTATATTTGAAATGTACCTGAATCCTCACAAACAAACTGTAATTTTTGAAGTAAAACACATAGGAGAGTATAATTCAAAACAAAAATCCTTTATTAAGGGATCAGAACCAAACAAAGAGGAAGGCAACACTGGATCAACAGCAGAAATTAGTGAAGCCTGGGACCCCCACGGCAGACATCAATTCTTCAACATCAAAATTGGTGGCCTGAGGAGTCCATATCTAAGGGAGGGCAGTCTGGTCCGGGATTCACAGAGACTCGGATAGCAGCAGATGACATCTGTGTCCCCAGGCTGTGGTACCACAAGAGGCTGCATCTTTTGGCCGACCAGACTGGATCCAGGGCAATCACTGTCTAGTCTTCCTTTCACGCTTCCTTCCAGGCTGTGGCTGTGCAGTTGGAGATGTGGCAGGAGGAGGAGTAGGACCTGGAGGAGGAGGAGGACTGGGGGGACTGGAGGAGGACTGGGAGGACCTGGAGGAGGACTGGGAGGACCTGGAGGAGGACTGGGAGGACCTGGAGGAGAGGGAGGAGGAGGAGGACCATCCCAAAGCTGTGTGTGAGGTGTAATTTGGCCCCTCATACCTTTCTCCAGAGCCTCTGATATGAGGGCCTGACACATGGCTTTTTGGCCCTCCTCCATCGTCTGCATTTTATATGCTATGAATGCAGCAATGTTCTCCTGCATGGTGTGTGGTGCTCCCAGGACCTCTGTAGCCCTCCAAAAGAATCTGATAGCCGCCTCCTCTAGGGCACACGTCCTACTGCCACTTTCTGTTTTCAGGTGTGGTGGAGGGACCTTGATATCAGCCAGCCGGCTCGGCCCGGCCACCTCCTGGCTGGGACTTCCCTGTGTATGAAAAAGGGACATAGTTGTAATGTTTTGCATCATCAATCACAATCCTCAATTAGTACTCCCAACTAACATCTAGGTAACATCATTGATTGGACAAGCAGAAATATTTAGAGGAATGCTATACCTGGCTCAATCTGGGCTCCTCCACATATGGCCTGGAAGGCCCAGGTTGGGCGTCAGAAGCCTCAGCCGGGGGGGAAGGAAGCGTGGAAGGAAGACTGGAGAGGGATGGCCTGGGTTCAGTCTGGCCTGCCAGAAAGTGCAGCCTGTCGTAGTACAACATCCTGGGGACATAGATGTCATCAGCTGCTCCGGATCTCTGCGAATCCAGGACTTTCTTGCGCTCCCTCAGATATGTGCTCCTCAGGCAACCAATTAATATCTTTAAATAAGTGATGTCTGCCGTGGGGATCACCTGCTTCACAATTTCACACAATTGCTCCAGTGCTGCCTTCCTCTTTGCTTGGTTCTTGAAATGGGGGTAGGTAATCTCCCACAGACAGGGCAGCTCACTTAGCATATCAATGAATAGTGACATGAAGTCAGTATCTCTCATTAAGATATCCATGTTCACTGCAAGACACAACACAAGACAAAGCCTAATGTCAGACAAAACTATCCTAATCTTGTTACAATATAGGCCTCAATCTAGAAGCAGTATAGGCCCAAGTTTGTCTCTTACCTTCGTTCTTACGAACGGCGCGTCCAATGCTCCTTCCTCCGCTCACAGATCGTACTTAATACGCACGCGTGTTACGCTTTATACATACTGCGCATGCGTGTAACTCCACCCGCCCCTGACGTTCTTTCTAGTGTATTCCCCGCCCCTTTTCGTTCGGCACAGTGGGGGAAGAGCATGATGGCGGAGTTACAACAGGTGCGTGATAATAATTCTAACAACGAGGAGGAGGAGGAGGAAAGCCCGGATCCAGGCACGTCCCGATCCAGAAGGAGACGTTTTAAGGCCACAAATATGTCGTTTGGGGAGATGTTGGAGCTCTCATGAAGAAGTCCGACTATGACGGAAAGTATGGGCCCCAACATCAGAAAGGCCAAAATCATTGGTAAAGTGGTCCGGAGTCTGGAAAGGAATTTCGGGGTACGAAGATCTAAAGATCAGCTCAGGAAGCGGTGGTCGGACCTGAAGTTGAGAGAGCCAGAGCAGTACCGAAAGATCCGGAGAGTGCTGCAAAAAAGTAAGTAGTTGTGCTGTGTTCCTATTCTTTCTGTCTTTATTCCGTTCGTTCTGCTCCATATGCTTTTAGTAATTGTAACGTTTAAAAAGGTCAACTTTAATGTTCATGGGCCCATTATTCGTTCGTATCAAACATTTTTCTTTCGGCCTCTAGATCCTACTTGGATGCCAAATATTTGTTTGTGTAGATGGGTTTGTTACTAGAATGAAATGCCAACTAGATTGTGTGTAAGGAGAGGACACTGAGCAGCTGTTTTCACATCTGGACACTGGAGCACTAGTGTGGGACCCCAGAACACCATTTTTATTAGGGGGGGCACACAGGTGCTCCAGTGTATACTATAGGGGGGGCTACATCTGTGAAGCTTGTACTAAACAGGTAAAGTATTGCAGCTTGACAAAGGGCAATAAAAAATATACATCTTGGAACTCGGCTAAAATAGACAATTGTGCCCCACTTCCAAGCAATGTTTCCTATTTCTAGTTCTGCCATCAAATATCTGTGTGCTAATTATACCATTTTTGTTTTACATAGGGGAGAAAAGACTCGGAGGACCCCCCTCATCCGAGGAGACCAGAGAACCCCCACCTCTGGAAGAAGGGGAAATGCCAACCCAAGAAGAAGAGCAGGAGGAAGAAGAAGATGTGGTGGAGATTGGCACCACAACAGGTGAGTGTCTGCAACCACAGGCTCAGGTAAAAGAGATGGATGTTGGCAGATTTTTGAGACCTGTTTTTTTGTTCTCTATCTCTTTTTAGGTGATCGTGATCCAGAACGCTTTACATCAGAAAGTGCTCAGATACTGATCGGGGAGATCATGGGGTGTAATCTCCAATTGCAAAATATCCAGCAACAAATCAGTGATATTATTAAAAAAAATAATAACATCATTGTTGTTTTGGGGCGAATTTAAACCCCACAAAATCACCTGTTTTATCTTACTAAAATTTTTACAATGTTTAGAAAAGCCAAATTTGGAGGATGCACAAAGTGTGCCAACATGTGCTATCTGCCATCACGGGAGATCAATGGACGCGTTTTGGGGGTGCAACCCCTTCCTCAATTATAAAGTAGCGTTGAGGAAGGGCTTGCTCCCCCAAAACACATCCCTTGATCCCCCCTGATGGCAGATAGCACATGTTGACATTCGTAAATTGGTGTGCATCTTCTAAATTTGGCTTTTCCAGGGGTGATTTCCCCCCATCTGAACGCTATATCAAACACAGTTCCTAAATACTCATGTCTGATATAGCCTTCAGGTTTTACCTAATGTGAACTTTGTAAGTTCAAGTTTTTTGGCTTTCTTGTTGGTTTTACACAGGCCTGTTTTATCTGAAATGGATATTTCGATTTTTGATAATGCCCCCCCAAAAATTGTTATACAACAAACATGTTGGTTTGTTTTAAAAACCTTTCGTAAATGCACATGTGATTGTGCAGGTATAAAAAAGTGCCTTACTCAAGAATGTGTGGATTATTGTCTCAACACTACAACACTTTTGGGGTGATGTAATAGCTGTTTTATGCAAAAATGGGGGTTTTTTCCTAAGGGCAAATACACTTTGCACTACAAGTGCAGGTTCAGTGCAGTTGCAAGTGCACTTGTAGTGAAATGTGTTTTGGCATTTAGGAAGTACCAGCCAACACTATTCTTTATAAGGTTACCTAATCACGACATTTTCTGCACTCAACACATTTCTGTCAGGGTCAGCTAAAACAAACACAAGCAGTAAATGTCCACCAAGAATTTCTTTTGGTTGTTTTTTATTTGAAAAAGGTGTCACAGATTGTCTGGCATATTGATAGCCCCCCTACCTGCAAAGAACTCCAGGTAGCGTAACCGGACATCACAGGCATTCAGGGAGGGCAAGCCAGGACGGCCACTTTCAAGCGCCGTCATTGTTGATGTATTTGGGATTCCGGCCTCAGGCCCAACTGAGCCAGCATAGTTGGCTGAATGTTTTCTTAAAAAATTATGGAGAACACAGCACGCCAGTATTATATGGTTCAGTTTATACTCTGCCATATGGATGGGTGTCAGAAATAATCGGAACCGGCTGGCCTGGATTCCAAATGTGTTCTCCACCACTCTTCGGGCTCTGGCCAGCCGGTAATTAAAAACCCTCTGTTCCGGGGTGAGGGTCCTCATCAGGAATGGCCGCATCAGGTCGTCCCCCAGTGCAAACGCTTCATTAGCAACGAACACAAATGGGAGACCTTCAACATTGTCCTCTGGAGGTGGCAAGTCCAACCTGCCATTCTGGAGACACCTGTAGAACTCCGTCTGGGCGATCACTCCACCATCGGACATCCGGCCATTCTTTCCCACGTCCACATACAAGAAGTCGTAATTAGCCGACACCACCGCCAACATCACTATACTATTAAACCCCTTGTAATTATAATAGTACGACCCCCAGTTGGGTGGTGGGACGATGTGGACGTGTTTCCCATCAATTGCCCCTACGCAGTTAGGAAAGTCCCACCGCTGGGCAAAGTGGGAGGCCACAGTCTGCCATTCCTGTGGCGTTGAAGGAAACTGTTGAGGAAAAAAAAAAAACATTACTATTTTTTCACAGAAACCTGGCAAGCAGATTAGACACAAACATTATGGGTCAACCTCCAGATAGCATTTATTAAGGGGAATTTAACAACAACAAAGTATAAGGTACACCTATCATATTCCCCCTCCCCCCCCTCTCATGGGCCATTTGTAACATTATAGGGGGGAGCTCTTGGACAGGTAACCCTCTTCACTTCATTGAGAGATGAATGCCTAAATAATAGGTATTACTTGGAACAGCCCCTCCTTAGTTACACTATTGGCAGCCCACTGGACAGGTAAGAAGTGTCATAATACAAAGATATAAATACACACTGTACACATTTGAGCACATTTGGACATTCTGCTATTACCTATCAAGATAATAATAGGATACAAGAACTTTAAACAGTGCCATTGGAAAGTATACAGGCAGGCCCTTGCACTACATGCTTTGGGGAATTCATCCATAAATCTGAGCACTAAAGAGATGGGTATAGTGTGTATGGGTTTGGCAAAGTCAGCAGATAGATGATTGAGGATAGATAGAGAATTGGGATCAGCTGACTTAGCAGTTGGGGGAGGAAGGGTTACCAAAAATTTGGGGACACCACAAAAAAAAGCCTCTGGCCCTCTGCCTGAATTTAAATCAAAAATAACATTTCCAAACATTTTAGGGGGTGTTTGGGGTAAAGCACTACTATGGAGCTGAAAAAATACATTGTTAAGTGACTACATGAGGTGAATATAGGGCCAGGAGACACCATGCTGGGGAGGTTATTGAAGGGCAAATATGTATGAAGGACCTAAAATAATAATTATATAAAAATCCAGCATGCATGAGAACAAAGGGGACATTCACAGCATATTCCAATCATGGTGATTAGGGAATGAGGAAAGAAATACAATATATTAGCAAACATTCAATACCATAAAATGTGATATAAAAGGATAAAAATCTTACCTTCATATACTCCTTCTGCAGGACCTGGATGATGGCAGAACAGGTCTCTGGGATAATGATCCCCAGAGCCTGGGGGGAGATGCCTGTCGAGAACTTGAGGTCCTGCAGGCTTCTCCCTGTGGCCAAATACCGCAAGGTAGCGACCAACCTCTGCTCCGGAGTGATGGCTTGCCTCATGCAGGTATCCTGCCTGCTGATATAGGGGGTCAGCGAAGCCAACAGACGGTGAAATACGGGGTCCGTCATCCTGAGAAAGTTCCTGAAATCATCAAGATTATTCTCACGGATCTCACGGAGCAAAGGCATATGACAGAACTGGTCACGCTGAAGCAACCAATTCTTGGTCCATGAACTCCTCCCCACCCTGTTCATGGACTGGACCTGTGTCAAGGTCAGGACCCCAACACCAAGCCCCCGCACAGCACGAACTCTACGAGGAGTACGCATACAAAACATGGCTAGAAAACGGTCGGCTGCTCAGAACGAAGTAACAGAACGCACTGAAGAACAGCAAGGCCTGTGAAGAGCGACCTGAAAACCAGTAACGAACGAACAAGAATACAGTGACTAAAGTCACGCGGAACTTGCTTGCACGCACTGAAGAGCAGATACAAACCCACAAGCACAAACTGAACGTCAGAAAACGATCTGAAAGCCACGAGTCTGAAAAAGCGCGTATCGTCTCTCACCAAACTTTTACTAACACGAGATTAGCAAAAGGAGCCCAAAGGGTGCCGCGCTTGGTTCTGAACCGGCCTTTTCTAGTCTCGTCGTACGTGGTGTACGTGACCGCGTGGTTGTCGATCGGAAATTCCGACAACTTTGTGCGACCGTGTGTAGGCAAAACAAGTTTGAGCCAACATCCGTCGAAAAAAATCTGAGGATTTTGTTGTCGGAATGTCCGAACAAAGTCCGACCGTGTGTACGGGGCATAAGGATGGTGCATAGAAAGTATACAAAAAAATCACATGTAATCATGAAATGATCAAGAACATGTATACATTTGAGAAAAACATATTATAATTAAGACTTGAAGCAGAATAGTCAGGAACAGACCATTAAGACAAATTATAGCTTAGGTTAAGGGGAGGATCTCTTATTCTCTCCCCCCCACAGAGGTTACTATTATTCAACTGGTGAGAGGAAGTAGGTTGTAGGCTTGTTCCAGATCAGGACAATGTTAACGGTGTCCCATTGTGTATGTGTCATATGGTGGCTGTAGATTGCAAGTAGTGTGGCTTGAAGAATACTCGAGACACAGGAAGAAACAAAAGGGGAGGAGGGAGAGGGGCAAGAGGTGAAAAAAAAACAGATGAGAAAGGGAAGAAGGAGAAAAAGAAAAAATGGGGGGTGGCCTACAGAGAAAAGGAAAAGGGGGTGGTAGGGAGGGGAGAGAGGGATAGGTATTTCTACCAAGTAGTAGGCAGCTTAGAGTTGGCCCACTGCCCATTGCCTTCCCCCTCCCGGGGATAGACAATACCAATTGCTTGGTGGATGTCAGCTGTGTTCAAGGAACATAGTGACAATAATGCTTGGTGGTTTTGAAATAAGTCCAGCATGACCAGGTGATTGCAAATTTTTGTATCCATTCTTGAGATATATGGATCAATTCTTCAATCTCATCTATCTTTGAGAGCCTAGTGAACCATTCTCCAATCGGAATGCGTGTGGAGTGCCAATGTATGGGGATGCAGTCTGGCCGCGTTCACCATGTGTATGGTCAGTGACTTAAAATAGTCCGTTTTAGACAGGGTTGTGTGGTGTAGGAGAAATTGTGTCGGGGTGTAGTCCAGAGTGAATGTGGTAACATGCGCAATGAGAGCATGAACCTCTTTCCAAAAGGGTTGGAGTGGTTCACATTCCCACCACACCTGGAGCATGGTGTCTTCTGTTTTCCCACACCTCCAGCAAGTGTTGGGTATGGCAGGGGAAAATTTGTGAAGGCGTGAGGGTGTTCTGTACCATCTGGTTACAACCTTGTAGCAATTTTCTTGAATCGCTACATTCAGGGAGCCCTTATGAGTGTATTCGAGAATGGTGTCCCAGTCCTCTTCAGTGAGAGGTAACTGTAAATCCTATTCCCATGACACCTGTGAAGGAGTTGGGGTAGAGGGGGCATCATCTGAAAGGAGGGTGTAAATGTAAGATATTAAGTGGCTTTGTGGTGATTTTCGAGAGCATAGGGATTCGAAAGGGGTGAGTTGTCTTGTCCAATTGGTTATAGTTGCATGAATCGAAAGAAAATTTCGGATCTGCTTATATGTCCAAAAGGTAAAGGAGGCAGTTTGTTATGGCTACCAGTTTTTAAAAGGAGAGGGGGGTACATTTTGAGAAGCATTGGTGTGCTAGCACATCATTATAAGGCCATATGTAATGTAAAAAGGAATTGGATTTGCCTGGAGGAAAGTCTGGATTTGCCCTCAAAGAAGTCAAAGGCCCCGAGACTGAAGTAAAGTGGCGGCTGTTGTTGCCCTTCTAAACGACTGCAAAGAAAGATAAGCGGGTAAGCGGGTGCATCTTAGAACCTTTGGCCAATGCTTATGGGGTATCCAGGGGGGTGAGTGTAGGGGGGGTATGAGAGAGTTCTCTAGGGTCAGGGCTGAGTGACTGAACCATGAAACATTTAGGCCAGTCCACTCCTTGAAATTCGTTTGAGTCTTAGTTAGGGCCACAGGGAAGTTCTGAGTGTAGGGGTCTGCCATTCCGCTTGTAATTTGAATGCCTAAATATGTAATAGCATCTTACTTCCATAGGAAGGGAAAAGATTCCTGGCAGTGATTCACTTCTTGTGTAGTAAGTGTGACATTCAGGGCTTGGGATTTTGAGTATTTGATTTTGAGGTTTGACAAGCTTCCAAATTGTTCTATGTCTTTCAATAGATTAGGCAAGGTAATCCAGGGTGATTTCAAAGAGAGAGGAATATCATCAGCGAAAGCTGCGATCTTAAAATCCCTGTCCCCTATGGTCAATCCATGGATGTCATAATTGGATCTCAATCTATTAAGTAGGGGATCTAAGGTCAAAATATAGATCAGATAGATCAGGGGGGATAAGGGGCAGCCTTGGCAGGTTTCGTATGGTGAAGGTGTTTAACAGGTGGCCGTTAACTCTTATGCCGCGTACACACGGTCTGACTTTTCGGCTACAAAAGTCCGACGGCCTGTCCGACAGACTTTCGACGGACTTGCGGCGGACTTTCTAACGAACCGACTTGCCTACATACGATCACACAAGTCCGACAGCCTAGTACACGTTGACATACACCAAGTCAGACAAGACTATAAAACGAAAGTTCAATAGCCCATACGACACCCTTTGGGCTCCTTCTGCTAATCTCGTGTTTATCTAGTGTTAGTAGAAGTTTGGTGAGAGACAATTCGCGCTTGTGAGACTTGTATTTTTCAGTTCGTTTTAACTGTTGTTCAGTCTGTGCTTGTGAGGTTTGTATCTGCTTTTCAGTGCGTTTGGTCAGTTGGCATTGAGCAAACTTTGTTTTATTGTCCGCTCGTTGCTGATTTTCAGGTAGCTCTTCACAGGCCTTGCTGTTCTTCAGTGCGTTCTGTTAAGTGCGTTCTGACCAGCCGACCGTTTTGAAGCCATGTTACCTGTACGTACTCATTGTAGAGCTCATGCATTGTATGTGCTTGGTGCTGTAGTTCATTCTTCAGCCCAAGACCAGTCCATGAACAGGGCAGGGAGGAGTTCATGGACGAAGAATTGGTTGCTCCAGCGTGACCAACTCTGTCACATGCCATTGCTCCGTGAGATCCATGAGAATAATCCTGAGGATTTCAGGAACTTTCTCCGGATGACGGACTGTGTTTTTGACTGTTTGTTGGCTTTGCTCACCCCTTATATCAGCAGGCAGGATACCTGCATGAGGCAAGCCATCACTCCGGAGCAGAGGCTAGTCACGGTACTTGGCGACAGGGAGAAGCCTGCAGGACCTTAAGTTCTCGACAGGCATCTCCCCCCAGGTTCTGGGGATCATTATCCCAGAGACTCTGATATAATTCAGGTCCTGCAGAAGGACTATATTAAGATAAGAATTTTATCCTTTATTAGCATCACATGTTTTTTTATTTAATGTTTGATAATGTAATGTATTTCTTAACTCAAACACTACTTACCATCATTGCAATATAGTGTGAATGTCCCCTTTTTGTCCTCATGCATGCTGTAATTTTTTCATGTTCTTTTTGTCCTGCATGTATATTTGCCTTCACTAACCTCCCCAGCATGCAATGCTGGGCACATAGCCACCTAGTCTACTCACTTTGAATGTATTTTGTCAGCTGCATTGTAGTTTTTTTCACCTAAACTCCATCCAAATAGTGTGTGTGTGTGTCATTAACTCAATTTTCAGTCCCCCCCCTAACTCCATCCAAATAGTGTGTGTGTCATTAACTCGATTTCCAATCCCTCCCCCCAAACTCCATCCAAATAGTGTGTGTGTCATTAATTCGATTTCCAATCCCCTCCCCCCCTAAACTCCATCCAAATAGTGTTTGTGTCATTAACTCGATTTTCAATCCCCTCCCTCCCAAACTCCATCCAAATATTATGTATGTCATTAACTCGATTTCCAATCCCCTCCCCCCCAAAACTCCATCCAAATAGTGTGTGTGTCATTAACTCGATTTCCAACCCCCCCCTAAACTCCATCCAAATAGTGTGTGTGTCATTAACTCGATTTCCAATCCCCTCCCCCCCTAAACTCCATCCAAATAGTGTGTGTGTCATTAACTCGATTTCCAATCCCCCCCTAAACTCCATCCAAATAGTGTGTGTGTCATTAACTCGATTTCCAATCCCCCCTAAACTCCATCCAAATAGTGTGTGTGTCATTAACTCGATTTCCAATCCCCCCCCCTAAACTCCATCCAAATAGTGTGTGTGTCATTAACTCGATTTCCAATCCCCTTCCCCCTAAACTCCATCCATATAGTGTGTGTGTCATTAACTCGATTTCCAATCCCCTCCCCCCCAAATTCCATCCAAATAGTGTGTGTGTCATTACCTCAATTTCCAATCCCCTTCCCCCTAAACTCCATCCAAATAGTGTGTGTGTCATTAACTCAATTTCCAATCCCCTCCCCCCCTAAACTCCATCCATATAGTGTGTGTGTCATTAACTCGATTTCCAATCCCCCCCCCCCTAAACTCCATCCAAATAGTGTGTGTGTCATTAACTCGATTTCCAATCCCCTCCCCCCTAAACTCCATCCAAATAGTGTGTGTGTCATTAACTCAATTTCCAATCCCCTCCCCCCCTAAGCTCCATCCAAATAGTGTGTGTGTCATTAACTCGATTTCCAATCACCTCCCCCCCTAACTCCATCCAAATAGTGTGTGTGTCATTGACTCGATTTCCAATCCCCCCCTAAACTCCATCCAAATAGTGTGTGTGTCATTAACTCAAATCCAATCCCCTCCTCCCCCCCTAAACTCCATCCAAATAGTGTGTGTGTCATTAACTCGATTTCCAATCCCCCCCTAAACTCCATCCAAATAGTGTGTGTGTCATTAACTCGATTTCCAATCCCCCCCCCCTAAACTCCATCCAAATAGTGTGTGTGTCATTAACTCGATTTCCAATCCCACCCCCCTCCCCTTAATAATTTGCTATAATGTTCTGTGGTGTTGATTTTAAAAAGGCAAATATATGTTGCACTTTGCAAAATGCATTTGCACTTTGCAAAATGCATTTGCACTCTGCAAGTTCATTTGCTCCAGGGCTTTAGTAAATGAGCAGAAGCTCTGCTGATTTCCATTATTCAATCATGTGCAAGCCACAAAGTGTTTGGATTAATTGCCCTTGCATGTGATTGGGTACTCCTTGCAACATGAAGCTTTTACCTTACCTCATTTACTAAGCTGTGGAGCAACTGCACTTGCAGAGTGCAACAACTGCACTTTTCAAACTGCACAGTCTTGTAGCCTTTAGTAAATCAAACCCTGCGTGTCCTTAAACTTAATTTCTAATTTCACCACCCCCTAAAATGTAACAATGTGCCATCAGAGGGGGTGAGCAATCTGATAAGTGTGCCTTTCCATAATATTTATTAAAGAAGATTTCAATTATTTAATGTTATACTGATGCTGGGCAATAATGTTTTAAGTGTAATGTTCTTGCAATGTTCTTTTCAAAATTACTGAGTTTTGGTTTCTTGTTTGATTCCCCAGTTTCCTTCAACGCCACAGGAATGGCAGACTGTGGCATTCCATTTTGCCACCCGTTGGGACTTTCCCAACTGTGGAGGGCCTATAGATGGGAAACATGTCCACATTGTGCCACCACCCCATTCGGGGTCATACTATTTTAATTATAAGGGGTTCTATAGTATTGTCTTAATGGCGGTGGTGTCGGCACAATATGACTTTCTGTATGTGGACGTGGGGAAGAATGGTCGGATGGAGGAGTATTTGCCCAGACGGAGTTCTACCCGCGTCTCCAGAGTGGTGGCCTGGGATTGCCACCTGATGCGGATAACGTGGAAGGACTCCCCTTTGTCTTCATAGCAGATGAAGCCTTCACTCTGAGCAAGCACCTCATGAGGCCATTCCCCCAAAGGACCCTCACCCCGGAGAGGAGGGTTTTTAATTTCCGGCTGGCCAGAGCAAGAAGAGTTGTTGAGAATGCCTTTATGATTCTGGCCAGCCGGTTCTGCCTGTTTCAGACATCGATAAACCTTGCGGAATACAAACTTAATTACCGTATTTATCAGCGTATAACACGCACTTTTTCCCCCTTAAAATCAGGGGAAAATCGTGGGTGCGTATTATAGGCCGATCCCCGCCATTTTAGTTTGTTTGGAGCGGTTGTGGCAATCGCCATGATCGCCGCAATCGCCACGATCGCCGCCGTCATACACAGCCGTGTGTAGATTAAAATACGGTGCCGAGACTGCGGGGACTCTGCGGAGCCGAGATACACATAGCCGAGTGTTCTCGGCTCTTCTCGGCGCCGCTCACAGTCACGCCCAGTCCTGCCATTGGACCTGTGTTATGTCCATCATAGGGCGGGACTGGGCGTGACTGTGAGCGGCGCCGAAAAGAGCCGAAAACACTTGGCTATGTGTATCTCGGCTCCGCCCAGTCCCTGCAGTCTCGGCGCCATATTTGAATCTACACACGGCTGTGTATGTCGGCGGAGATCGTGGCAAGTACACAAAGCTACACTGACAAGGCTGCACTGGGCAAAGCTGCACTGACAAGGCTGCACTGGGGCAAGGCTGCACTGGGGCAAAGCTGCACTGGGGCAAGGCTGCACTGGGGCAAGGCTGCACTGACAAGGCTGCACTGGGGCAAAGCTGCACTGACAAGGCTGCACTGGGGCAAAGCTGCACTGACAAGGCTGCACTGGGGCAAAGCTGCACTGACAAGGCTGCACTGGGGCAAAGCTGCACTGACAAGGCTGCACTAGGGCAAAGCTGCACTGACAAGGCTGCAATGGACACTGGGGCAAGGCTGCACTGACCTGCATTGATAGGCATTTTAATGTAAGGTTTTTTTCCTTAAACTTTACTCCTAAAAGTTTTTTCCTTAAAATTACCTCCTAAACTTGGGGTTCGTGTTATACGCCGGCACGTGTTATACGCCGATAAATACGGTACATAATTTTAGCGTGCTGCATCCTGCACAACTTTTTGAACAAACATTCCCCAAATTATATTTTGCCAGTTGGGCCTGAGGCCGGACTTATTATTAGTGACAATCTGACGGGCCTGGATACTGTCCGTACTGGCTTGGCCCCCCAAAGTGCCTGTCAAGTTGTGATCAATATATAGATTATTTTATTGGTAGGGGGGCCATTGCAATGCCCCAGAATATTTAATTTGTTAAAATAAATATCTTGATCAAATCTTGAATTATATTTATGCTTGCCTTTCTTTTTGGCTTTCTCCTAGGTTATCGTAGAGCACTTGTAGTGCCAAGTGTATTTTCCTTTAGTAAATAAGCACCATTGTCACTGTAACCAACTACTAACTTTAAACAAACTGATACTGAGGATTGAAAGAAGAAACCACACATTTTTTTTTTGTTAATTACTAAACAGATTTTTTAATATTCGGTGTACATTGACTTATGCGTTTGTAAAAAATGTTGATATTTAACCACTTCAATAGAGGGCACTTAGACACCTTCCTGCCCAGACCAATTTTCAGCTTTCAGTGCTGTCACTGCTTGAATGACAATTCAGTGGTCATGCTACACTGTACCCAAACTACATTTTTATAATTTTGTTCCCACAAATAGAACTTTCTTTCGGTGGTATTTGATCACCTCTGCGGTTTTTATTTTTTGCTAAGACCGAAAATTTTGAAAAAAAAAGTTTTGCTTTTGTTTCTGTTAAAAAAAAATTGTCGACTTGCGGTACCGGCGCCACATGAGGAGGAGATAGTTAGCTCCAGCTCCCGCAGCGCTCCTCACTAATCTGCAACTCAAGCCGGCTATTGCTCTGAGGAGACTCCCCTCGCATTGCGGACACACAGCGGGCTCCCATGGATCGCTTTGTGGAGCGATCGTACGCTCTGGCGGTCACATCTACGATCCCCACCGGAGGAGATACAGCGGCGGACACAGCCAAGATGGCGGCCGCCCCAGGCATGACGGAGCAGGCACACACGCAGCCACAGCCGCAACCACAGCTCCCCTCAGCTCCACACATGACAGGTACAGACCCTACCTCCCCTGCTGGAATTGCACAAGCTGTAGTCACGCTGCTGAGCCCCACTCTCTCAGCTACAGTGGATGCAGCAGTTCATAGAGGGTTAGAGCAGTTGCACATTGACCTACAAGCACAGACACAGAGAATTAATCAGGTGGAGGATAGAATTTCCTCCCTGGAAGATGAACTCACAGCCTCATCTGCAGCAGTAGCACGTCTCACAGCTACTAACAGGGACATTTGGGACAAACTCGATGATCTGGAAAATCGTTCGAGGAGAAACAATTTACGCATCATTGGTTTGCCTGAATCAGTATCCACACCACAGCTAACCAATATATGCGCAAAAATCATCCCAGAACAACTGGGCCTTCGCATTCCCTGAACGCGCGTACCGCATAGGTCAATTCTCAGAATCACGTGCCAAACCCTGCCATGTTATTGTAAAGTACCTCAACTACACAGACAAGAATGCCATAATGCAAAAGTTTTGTCGTTCACGGTCTTTAATGGTTGATGGCGCAAAACTCCTACTTTTCGCAGATTATTCCATAGAGGTGATGAAACAGCGTAAAGCGTTTTCACCGATCTGCTCCACCCTTCATTATAACCAAATCCGGTTCTCCTTAGCCTACCCAGCTGTCCTCCTTATCCAAACACATGAAGGAGAACACCTCATGTTTCATACCCCTGAGGAGGCAGATCATTTTCTCACCACCGGAGGCACCGAAATGGAGCATAGCAACACTGCAGAGAATTCACCATCGTCATCACCATCGACAGCGAAGGTACCACCCAAACATCAATGCAGCCCCACAAAACCTCCATACAAGCGCAGCCGCTTCACCAACCAGGAAGACCGCTCTGAAAATCGATGAAGGACTCCAGGAACTTTATCTAACCAATTACGCTTCCACGGATGGGTAATATTACCCCCCATTGTCTCTAACCTGATCTCTTCTTATTTTACTTGTTAGCCTGTTTAAGTGTAATGTCACACACGGTTGCTATTACTTGTTAGCTCAAGGTCCTGTTATAATGCCTCCCAGCCTGGTTTACCACCACCTAGCGTTCATTGCCCAAAAGGGCAACATAATAACCCAGTTGATCTCCACGGCTATAGACCCCTCACTGGGCAGACCCTTTGACTAAGCCCCTCCCTTTTTTTTATTATATTATCTTAGCTGAGCCTAATCTATGGCACAGATACAACCAGCCACCTCCCTTACCCCCCTACCCTGGTCTAACCCCTCTACCAACACCTACCTGCCTCCCCTCCCTCCTTCCCCTCCCTCCCCCCTTTCCCCTATCTCTTCCTACCTCCTCCCACTCCTCTTAGCCAACATCATGCTCGTATGTGAGGAGCTAGCGGGTCGCTGAGAGGCATTACGGGTAGTTGTATCCCATGTGGAAAAAAGTGAAGTACACTGTTTGTAGTTTGTTACGCTATAACCGTAACCTTGTTTTGTTACAGCTCAATACTTATCGCTTCATAGTCTTGCAATTCATGTTTGCCTTTTTAGTACCTTTTCTTTTATGTGACCTACAACATTTAGGTGATTCCTGTATGGTTGACACTGTGCATATCAGGAGGCTTCCTGATCAGCCTCCCACTCATCACAACTATTATGTCCAGTCATGTCTCTGTCAACCGATGGGAGTCACCTGAAATTTATTTCATGGAATGTTAAGGGGCTCCGATCCCCGAATAAACGTATGTCCATTCTTAGACATTTACGGTGTCTTCGGGCAGATGTGGCTCTATTGCAGGAGACATCTCTCCGCAGACGATTTAGCACGCCTTCAAAAAATGTGGGTAGGATCTGTATACGGGTCCCCTGCAAAGCTGGTGTAGCTATTTTAATTCATAAAAACCTACGACACTCTGTCAGAGAGGTGAGGGCTGACACCCTAGGCCGCAAACTGACATTACAGATGACCATAGGCGACAAAGCAGTAGCTATCACCAATATCTATGCTCCCAACTCTCCAGACACTTCCTTCTTCCAGGACATGGTACAATGGGTTCTCGCTGCCCCTGAGGTATTGCATTTAGTGGGCGGGGACTTCAACTCAGGCATGTCCACACTGGCAGATCGCACATATCGCCCTAAGCAAATGTCAAGGCCCGGTGCCTCCCATACATCAGACTCTACTCCCTTAGCGCACTCCATTGAATCTACGCATTTTGTCAACATCTGGCGCCTGACACACCCAACGGACAGAGAATATACCTTTTTCTCGCCCCCACATAATACCTTCTCTCGTATAGACTACTTCTTTCCCTCCCTGGCCCTAGTGTCTGTAATAAATACCCCAGACATTTACGATGCCAGAATCTCAGACCACAGCCCCATCGCAGTCCATATGACTCAGACCACACCCTCAACTCCTTCCCCTACCTGGCGTTTCCCTTCATATTTGGTGGATAATGAAGACTTCCGACACATACTGCACCAAACATGGGAAGAATATATCTCCACAAATGGAGCACATATCTCTGACCCAAACCTCTTCTGGGAAGCAGGTAAAGCCCTCCTACGGGGTAAAATCATTTCTTACACCGTTCAATTTAAAAAGCACACCCGACAACAATATATGCAAGCAAGTGAAGCCTTACGCGTAGCCCACGACAAGTTAACACTAAACCGCACCTTAGCTAACATACAGGAATGGAAGCGGGCCAAGTGCGCCTTTGATCTCTGGGCAGAACAGCACGAAGCTGCTAAAACTTCGTACTCTACTCTTCACTTTCACAAGTTTGGCAACAAGGCAGGCAGATTGCTTGCCAGACTATGTTCAGGACCAAGACGTCCTACACATATCCCAATCTTGAGAAACGCTTCCGGCTCGCTAGTTACCTCGCCTGCCGAAGTCAGCAAATTACTTGCAGATTACTATACTGATTTGTACCGAGCAGACCCAGCAGATCAACTTGCCGTGGAAGCTCTGCTAGCCAAGATACGCCTGCCCAGGCTTCAAACGACGCACTTGGAGGCACTTAATGCGCCTATTACTTTAGAAGACATACAACACACGATCAAATCTATGGCCTCTGCTAAAGCTCCAGGTCCCGACGGGTACACTGCGGAATTCTTCAAATTAACGTCTGATTTCATTCCCGACACACTGAAGCATGTGTATGCAGCCATGTGGGACGGGGGTCCATACCTCCCCACAGGGACACAAGCTCATATCAAATTAATTTCTAAGAAAGGGAAAGATCCCTTACTTCCAGGCTCCTATCGTCCAATTTCGTTAATAAATGTGGATGTAAAAATCCTGTCTAAAATAGTAGCATCACGCTTAGCTCTCTTGCTTCCGTCCCTCTTACACCCAGCCCAATCTGGTTTTGTCTCAGGACGATCAGCTACACTAAACATCCATAAGGTCTTAATGGCTCTAGAATTTGCTAAAACACACCCCGATCAAGACGTCGCAATCATGTCCCTAGACGCCGAAAAAGCCTTTGACAACATTGGTTTTTCATGACTTTTCACGGTAATGGAAAAATTTGGCTTTTCGGGTCAAATCACAAGTTTCCTCTCACAAATGTACACCTCACCAATGGCACGCCTTGTCACCCCGGACTTTATTTCAGACACCATCCCCTTAGCGAAAGGAACGCGACAGGGATGCCCCCTATCCCCGTTGTTATTCAACATTGCGATTGAACCCTTATCTAGAATCCTCAATTCAACCGAAGGGGTCAGTGGCATCACCTTGGGAAACCAAACACTCCGCTCTGCACTTTTTGCGGACGATATTTTATTGTTTTCTACTGACCCCGTATCAGACTTTGACAGACTTAAACAAATCTTTACAAACCTCCGACTCTGCTCTGGTTTTCATATAAACTTTGATAAAAGTGAAATCTTAGCACTACACCCTCGACTATCCACTAAATGGACACATTTGTCCCCGCTGACCATTGCATCTCAACATATTACATACTTAGGAATACATATAGGCCGAGACCCATCCTCCTTGTATATACTCAATTATCCTCCCTTGGTTGCCAAAATTATCTGGGAATTGGAGGGTTGGGGTGCCCTTCCCCTCTCGCTTTTTGGGAGATGCCACCTTTTTAAAATGGTCTCATTTGCACGCCTACTATACCCCATGCAAACCATACCTCTATTATTGAGGCACTCAGATGTGCAAAAACTTCAGAAGGCTTTGACAGCTTTCCTATGGTCTAGCAAAAAAACCACACATTGCGCTTCAAAAATGATGTCTCCCGAAGAGCGAAGGCGGGGCAGGACTCCCCAACATTCGTTTTTATAATTTAGCCTGCTTACTTAGACAGGGCCTAGACTGGTTAACAGGAGGGTCCAAATATTCCAACTATGTCCTAGAGGACTCTATGGCTTCCCCATACGACCTTACAGGCATCCTCCACTCTAATCCTAACAACCTGCCGCATCACCTCAAAACTAGCATACTATTCAGAGATACTGTCATCGCCTGGAGGGAGGCCAGAAAACTACTTGGACTGCCCTCTATCATCTCGAAACATCTAAGAATACAAGGCAACCCTATGTTCTTACCTTCCACTTTACATAAAGCCTTTACCCAATGGCAATCCAGAGGCCTCATACAGATAACTTCGTTATACCAAGATAAGACAAGTAAGTTCAAACCATACCAAAACCTGATGCGGGAATTCTCCCTGCCACCAACTCACAGCTTCTTCTATCACCAACTCACAAATTATCTGAGATCCTGTTGTGGTCCTGAGTCTGATCCTTTTAAACCATCCTTTATTGATAACTTACTGCAAAGCAAGGATTACTCTATCTCCAACATCTATTCCCACCTCATTCAGCACCAATCGCGGAAGTACCCCCTCACGCCTTTCCAAAAATGGTCCCATATACTGGGAGATGAAGACCTACCCGACAAAATCCTTGAGGGATAGAGGCTTACCCGGAAACTTACGATCTCTGAAACATGGCGTGAAACTCAATTTAAGATTATTCACAGAGCATACTTCCCATTTCGTTTCAACAAAGAAGACCCGTCTCAAGCACTTTGCCCATGGTGCTCACTGCCAAGTCCCACGCTGCTCCACAGGCTTTGGGAGTGCTCTGCTATTAACAGCTACTGGAATGATGTGATAGCCTATATTAACAAAATCTGCAATATCAGTCTACATAGTGACTGCCTACTATGCCTGTTTAGCATCACAACTTCAGATTCCTCCTCGTCCGCATTGGACTTACCAAACATACCACACTGGGCCCATATCTGCCTTCTTGTAGCCCGCAGGACTATTATGTCCCACTGGATTATTACATTGCCGCCTAGTCTACCTGCGGTTATAAAAGCTTTGACGTCATTATTTTATCTGGAAAGATTGGACCTCATCAAGTCAAATCTCCGCTTTACCCCACGATTTTTCAAATGCTGGAGAAGGTTTCTGGAAGCCACATTTCCTCAACAGACCATCCAAGACATAATGCACCCATTTAGGTATACAGAATGGTACCTGACGAGAGACATTACTAACTCACTTGGCAAACTTAAAATTCCTCCAGTTTCTGATCCTTCTTCATTTAAACCACCATAAGCGGCCTACAATCACCTGAAGCTCCTTGGCATCCATCAACTTCATCTATTTCACTCTGGGACTATATTCACCCAAACAAAATGTATTAACCAGATCATAATGTAGGTTATCTAGTTAGACATGTTCATAAGTCGCCTCCATTCCCTAAAGGTACAAAAATTTAGGATAAACCCTTTTGGCAACTTCTTACCCAATGTTAGTGACAAGCTGGTTAATGTGAATTGCTTACCCCCCTCACCCTTCCCTCCCCCCTCCCTCTCCCCAGTGTACCTTATAACTATGTTTAGGTATAACATGCATTCTGTATAAAGAATAATTGTGTATATTCACGCCTTACAATTGTTTTGTACAATGTTTTCTATGAATATATTTTGAAAAAATCAATAAATATTAAAAAAAAAAAAAAAAAAAAATTGTAAATAAGTAAGTTTTCTCTTTCACTCATGGGCACTGATAAGGCAGCACTGACAGGCACTGATACAGCGGCACCGATGAGGTGGCACCAATGAGTGGGCACTGATGGGCACTGGTAGGCGGCACTGATGGGTGGCACTGATATGCAGCACTGATGGTCATTGATAAGCGGCACTGATGGCCACACATGGGTGGCACTGGGTGGCACTGGTTGGCACTGATGGGCACTGAAAGGTGGCACTGTTGGGCGCTGCTGGACACTGCTGGACAATGATAGGGTGGCACTGATAGGCGGCACTGCCGGGCACTGATGGGCACTGATAGGTGGAACTGCTGAGCACTGATGGGCACTGATAGGCGGCAGGGCTGGGCACTGATGGGCACTGATACGTGCCACTGATATGAGGCACTGATAGGCATCCCTGGTGGCACTGGCAGTGGTAGGCATTGGAGTGGGCACTGATTGGCAGATGCCTGGGCACAGACTGGCAGCTGCCTGGGCACATAGTGGTATTTCCCTGGGGGTCTAGGGGCATACCTGGTGGCCCAGTGTGGATGGCTTCCCTGGTGGTCCTGGGCAGCTTCACTGGTGGTCCTAGGCGGGATCCGAGGGGGGGCTGTGCTGATAAACAATCAGCACAGATCCCCCTGTCAGGAGAGCAGCCGATCGGCTCTCCTCTACTCGCCTCTGTCAGACGCGAGTGAGGAAAAGCCAATCACCGAGTCTTCCTATTTACATCGTGATCAGCCGTGATTGGACATGGCTGATCATGTGGTAAAGAAACTCCATCAGAGACTCTTTACCTAGATCGGTGTTACAAGGGGGGGGCGCGGGGGCGCGCAGCTGCTCGATATCCTGATCACGTCATATGACGTCCGGTCAGGAATATCAAACCACTTTGCCGCCGTCATTTTGTAATAGGGCGAGCGGCAAGTGGTTAAACATAAATCTATATTTAGAAATTTTAAACAATATAATTAGGTCATTTTTTTCATTATTTTTGTTTCTTTTTGTTTTTTTATTTTATAAAAACAGGCCTCTATTTTTTTTTTTTTGGAAAACAGGCCTCTATTTTTTTTATGTTTTGAAAACAGGCCTTTATTTTTTTGTTATTTTATTTTATAAAAACAGGCCTCTATTTTTTTGTTAATAAAAACAACAGGCGTCCTTTTTTTGGAATATAATTTTTGGAAACAGGCTTATAATTTTAAGAATAAAAAAGAGAAGGCCCAGAATGGGGTCAGCAAACAAGGAAATGAAGAACATGATCAATGTTTTTTTGGTTGAAAAAGGGCATTTAGATTCTCCCCAAAACATAGATCATGTTCTTCATTTCCTGCTGCATACGATCCAGCCGATTCCGCATTAAATCAATCTCCCCATCCCAGGCCATTATCTGACCAATTAGGCGTTGTGCACTGTCTGAGCTAAAATGTTCACCCAGACCCAAAACTGAATGAAAAAAAAATGTGTTTAGAAATATGCAGCCATACATAGATTACCTTACCATAAGCTGGTGTCTCAGACACTGACCTGGTGGGGTGCCCATGTCGCATACTTCATCAACATCCTCGGGGGTGGTGCTGTTGCTTGATTCAAGCACAACCAGGTCACCTAAAAAAGAGTTGAAAATGTTATTTTCCAAATATGCAGTGTCATGAAGCTTGGAATAGTGGCTGATTGATAATGCTGGGACAAATACTGTTAGGAGACGCTGATGTCAATTCCAGCCACCTGTCTGTCTGTTGCCTGCTAGAATGTGTATTGTAAATAAGTCTACTATGGGATCTAAGAGTCATTAGATCCCCAATGTTGTTTGTGTTATTTAACTCTGCTATTGTGTGAAGAAGAGTCTGTGTTGATTTGTGATAATGTTGATTGTGTTTTCTGAGCTGCAAGATGGCCAGTCTGGCCTAAAGGTCATGTCTGAGTCATCTAGGCTGTCTAAAGGGATTACCGTATTTATCGGCGTATAACACGCACTTTTTTCCCCTTAAAATCAGGGGAAAATCACGGGTGCGTGTTATATGCCGATCCCCTGCGATCCGGAGCTGTCAGATTTTCAAAATTGCCGACCGCGATTTGAAAATGGCACCGCCGACGCCGAAATACACAGTGCCGGTCCTCGGCTCTTCTCGGCCACTTTCGTCTTCACTCGAGCGCCGCCCGAACCTAGCCGAGTGTACTCGGCTAGGTTCGGATAGCTCCGCTCGGGACTACGAGTGGAGCCTAAAGTAAACGAGAGCCACCGAGAAGAGCCGAGGACCGGCTCTGTGTATTTCGGCGCTGGCGGCGCCATTTTCAAATCGCGGTCGGTGGTTTTGAAAGACAGGATGGCAGGGATCACAGGATGCAAGGCTGCATTGGGGAAGGCTGCATTGGGGAAGGCTGCATTGGGGAAGGCTGCACTGGGGAAGGCTGCACTGGGGAAGGCTGCACTGACAAGGCTGCACTGGGGAAGGCTGCACTGACAAGGCTGCACTGGGGAAGGCTGCACTGACGAGGCTGCACTGGGGAAGGCTGCACTGACAAGGCTGCACTGACAAGGCTGCACTGACATGGCTGCACTGACATGGCTGCACTGACAAGGCTGCACTGGGGCAAGGCTGCACTGAGAAGGCTGAAATGATGGGCATTTAAATGTAAGTTTTTTTCCTTCAACTTCCCTCCTAAAAGTTTTTTTTTCCTTAAAATTCCCTCCTAAATTGGGGTGCGTGTTATACGCTGATAAATACAGTAGTTAATTAGCCCATGTTAATTAGGTTTCTGGTCACAGGTGTATGTTCAGAGTAATATGAGCTGGAGGTATGCACCTCCACTTTTAGTGTATAAAAGAGCCTGTATTTTTCAATAAAAGAGATTCCTGGTTGAACTTACATACAGCCTGCCTGGTGTTTGTTCTGAGCTATCACAACTGGATTAGAACGGCACATAGCTGTAGTTCTAGTCCCGGAGCATCGGATGACTGAACCATCAGATGTTGTGATCTGCAATCTGATTCTATAGCCGCAGAGGAGTGTCGGGAGAGTGGAATCGAACGAGCAAGGGGCTTGTTACATTGGTTGGCAGCGGTGGGATTTGATCTCCAGTTACTGGGACACTCTAAACCACCACAGTGAATGGCCAGCTATGCAGCCTGCAGGAGAGCCACGCTGAAAGACTTACTTGAGAGCCGTGGAGGGACCGGTGGGACAAAGAACAAGGCCACCCTGATCAGTGAGCTAGCCAAGATGGATCAGAGGGATGGTGATGCTGGACCCCAGTCAGTTGAAGACTTGTTTCAGCAGCGAGTTCGAGAGCGGTTGGCATTATATGGTGCTAACCCATCAGAGACCACCATACAGAATGCCATTAGAGGCATCCAGCTGCAGGATGAGCGACAAGAGAGAGAACTAGAGCGGCAACATGAGCTGAAAATGGCGGAAATACGACAATCGAAGACAACACCTAAATATACAGCGCCTTTCCTTAAGTTGCCCTTTCGGGCGTTCAAACTTTTTAAGGAAGGAGAGGAGGAAATTGAAGCGTTCCTGCAGGATTTTGAGAGACTATGCCAGATACATAATGTACTGTCCCAAGATTGGGTTGCCTTACTGGCGAGTATTTTGACTGGCAGAGCAGCCGATGCGTATCGGGCCCTGGAGGACGAGGACGCTAAAGATTATGACCGGGTAATAGAAGCTCTGCTAGTCCGATTTGGCATTACACCCGAAGCTAGTCGGATTAAGTTTAGAGAATTCCGGAAACAAGCCAACATAACATACGTGGAGTGGGCACATCGTCTGCAGCGGAACCTTAAGGGCTGGTTCCAGGTAAGCCATGCTCATACCATAGAGGACATCACCCAGCTAGTACTCTTAGAACAGTTCTTTAACCACACCCCTCCGGTAGTATGGGATTGGGTGCAAGATAAGCGACCACAGACTGTACAGCAAGCGGCTACTTTGGCTGATGAATATCTGGACTCTCGAAGGTCAGGCGAAAGTGAGCGCTATTCACTATCTCAGCCCAGTTTACCAGCCTCTAACCCAACTTCAGTACCTCAGTGGTCTGCCTCTAGACCTCCAATCCGACCCAATCCTAACGGACCTAAGTGCTATACCTGTAACCAAACCGGTCATCTGAATCATCGATATTGTCCTACCCGATCCACGAGGTACCGAGAGACTGCTCATCCATCCAGACCAGTGGCTCATTGCTTCCAGAACGAGCCCAACCATCAAGATGTTTGGCAAACTTTTTGAGGCTGATCCCATTCAAGCTGCTGCCGGAGATAATCGGCAGCACCATCGTCAGGCAGTATGGGTTAATGGGCACAGGGACTCCGCGATTCCGGGGCTATGATTACCCTCATCCAGCCTCACATGATTCCCCAGTCGTCCCGGACCGGTAAGACTGTTGCAGTCAGGGTAGCAGGGGGCAAGGTGCTATGTTTATCCACCGCCCAAGTCCTCTTGGATTGGGGCTCAGGGGAGCGACAAGTGCGAGTGGGATTACTACGTGAGTTACCTGCGGAAGTACTTTTGGGGAACGATTTGGGGCATTTGACTTCCTGATATGCCCCAGAGGCCACCATGGCCGTGACCACCCGACGTCAGAGCCAACTTCAAGGAAACTCCACTCCTATGGGGACCCAGGTAAGACCAAATCCTTCTACATTACCCCGACTTGACAACCCTGTGTCCTGGGATTCTCCCTCCGACATTAAGCAAGAGACTCAGAATGACCCAACATTAGCTGGTTATCGGGACAGGGTGGGCAAGGATCCAGGGGGGTTGGGGGAAGACAGAATAGAGTGGGAGGGGGGATTCTTTATCGTTACACTGAGGGAACAGGTACTGGGAAGTGACAGGGTCCCCACAAACAGCTAGCTGTACCCCAGAAATACAGACGGGAGCTGTTGCGGCTGGCTCACGACATCCCCTTGGCCGGACATTTAGGGATAGCTAAGACCCGGAGTCGGTTGTCTCATGTGTTCTTCTGACCCAGGTTACATGCTGAGGTGCGAGAATACTGCCAGACCTGTGAGACTTGTCAGAAAGTAGGGAAGACAGGGGATCACCCAAAAGCCTCACTGCAACCCCTGCTGATCATTAGAGAACCCTTTAGCCGCAAAGCGATTGATATTATAGGCCCACTGGCCCGCCCCAGTGCCACTGGGAAGAAGTATATTCTTACGGTGGTGGATTATGCCACCCGCTACCTGGAGGCCATTCCCTTATCCAATATCCAGGCTGATACAGTAGCAGATGCCTTACTGCGGGTATTCACTAGGGTAGGGTTTCCCCAGGAGATATTGTCCAATCAGGGTACCCAGTTCACAGCCGAGCTGATGCAGTAGCTCTGGCGTCTCTGTGGGATTAAACCCCTCCAGAGCGCCCCCTACCACCCTCAGACTAACGGGCTGTGTGAGAGATTTAACGGGACCCTGAAGCAGCTGCTTCGGGCCTTCGTGGAGAGTAGGAAGGATTGGGAGAAATATCTTCCCCATCTACTGTTCGCCTATAGAGAGGTACCCCAAGAGTCCACGGCGTTTTCTCCATTTGAGCTGTTGTATGGGCGAAGGGTTAGGGGGCCCTTAGACTTAGTGAGGGCCCAGTGGGAGGGGGTAGAGGATCCAGAAGGCCTCCCCATCCTTAGTTATGTCTTGGAACTCAGGGAGCGCCTGCGGGAACTTACATATCTAGTCCATGAGAATATGCAATCGGCAGAAGGTTTGATATGATCGGTCTGCGCGGATTCGCATCTTTTATATTGGACAGAAAGTCCTGGTACTAAAACTCCTGAAGCAAAATAAATTACAGGCCTCCTGGCAGGGCCCCTATCAGGTGGTAAAACAGCTGTGCGATACCACCTACTTAGTTGCCAGCTGTGCAGACACAAACATTAAGAGGACGTTCCACATTAATACGATGAAGGCCTATCATGAGAGGACTGAGGCCATAGCCGCCATATGCGCGCCTGCCACCGGGGACTCTGAATATCCGATGCTGGAGCTTCCCGAAATCAGTAACTGTTCCAGGGGTGTGGAAGATATACGGCTAGGAGATAAATTAGGATCCCAAGAATGAGAATTACTCCAGGACCAGCAGGAGATGTTCTAGGCACTCCCTGGGTACACTCACATAGCTGTGCACAAGGTAGAGACCCCCGGGCAGAAGCCCCTGAGACAACTAGCATATAGGATTCCCGGAGCAGTGCAAGAAGGGATGAGAGTGGAGATTAGGGAGATGCTCGAGTTAGGGGTGATCAAACTATCGGCAAGCCCCTGTAGTATTAGTCCCAAAACGGGATGGCGCGACCCGATTTTGTGTGGACTATAGGCGACAGATTCACTGTGAAAAAGTTCAAGAAGATTAGTTTTTCAGGGTCTATGACATGGTTGAAGGATAGCCCTAGGATAGCCCTAGGGAGTTGCAGTTGCAATGCTTGACAAAGGACTCTATACTCTCTGATGTCCCCTCCCAGATCAGAATGATATCATCGATGTAGCGCCCATAATATATAATATGGGCGACAAAAGGGTTGTTATGTGAGACGTATTGTAGTTTCCAGTAGCCCATAGTCAGGTTGGCGTAGCTTGGGGCAAAATTGGCACCCATGGCAATGCCTTGAATTTGTAGATAGAAGGTGTGGTCAAACTCAAAGTAGTTGTGTTCTAGACAGAATTGTGTAGCCTCCAGGATGTACTGTGCCTGTCTGGGGTTGATGAGGGGGTCCTCAGAGAGAAAATATTCTAAATAAATGTTTTAACTCTAATTCCACTTACTATCATTATCCTTATATTTATTAAACTTACCCCCAATTCATCATATTTTTAATTCTTCATACTTTCCTTTCAACTTTTTTGTGCTTTTTGAAAGATTGTGGGTCTGCTGGCTGTTGTGGTTCCACAGCTACAGACCTCCAGCCCATACACCTTAACCTAATTAACCTAATTAACCTAATTGCCTCCACTATATATTCAAGCTGCTCTCCTCCAGGATGCAAAAAGGCCAGTAGAAGGAGCTGTGAGCCCCGAGCGCGTAGCCTGTACTATCCCTGCATTATCCCCAACACCAGCCTGGACATTTGCCGTGCATCAGTGACGTAATTTCCTCTTCCGCGCTCCAGAGTGGACAGCGTGGAGCTTTCCATGCACTGTATACAGCGGTTCAGCCTGTGTACAGACTCCACACCCAGACGCCTGAAGAAATGAAATCCGAGTTGGAAACAAGATAACAGCACATCCCAGGACACTTTCCATCTCAAAGAAACACCTCCACCCTGCGAACCAGTAAGTGTAATTGTTACACTAACTTTTATTTTGCATAAACAAGCTACCACAGTTGGCGCCTCCACACCCCTCCTTTTTTCAACATTGATTATCAACAGAGGTAATGGACACCCTCTGAGGATGGCTGCCTCCTCATTCTAGAATTTATTTTAATGTGCTATTATAGCTACCATTGTACTATTTACCTTAGACATCACATGTTGCGGAGCGCCGAAAACCCCCCCCTTTTGTTTCTGTACTGTGACAGATGCCTACCCTATGCCCCGAGTGGATGAATTGCTGAACAAAATATCTCAGGGACATTATCTGACGACTATTGACTTATGTAAGGGCTACTGGCAGATCCCCTTGGAAGCAGAAGCAATTCCAAAGTCAGCCTTCATCACCCCGTTCGGCCTTTACCAGTTTCGGGTAATGCCATTTGGGATAAGGAATGCTCCGGCTACCTTCCAGCGGATGACAGATGAACTCCTCGATGGTCTTCAAGATTTTGCATGCGCATATCTTGATGACATCGCAATCTATAGCCAGACATGGGAGGAACATCTTAGACACCTGGGAATAGTGCTAGATAGGGTCCGAGCTGCTAACCTGACCCTGAAGCCAGACAAATGTAATATCGGGAAGTCTGAGGTGCAATATCTGGGACATAGAGTGGGATGTGGGAAGGAGAGGCCAGAGCCTGCAAAAATCGAGGCCGTCCTAAACTGGCCAGTTCCCAGAACCAAGACCCAGGTACTTGCATTTTTAGGGACAGCAGGGTACTACAGAAAGTTTGTACCCCACTATAGTGACATAGCCAAACCCGTGATGGACCTGACCAAAAAGACTCTCCCTAGACAGGTCCTGTGGTCCCCGGAGTGCGAGACAGCGTTTCATCAGTTAAAAACCGCCCTAACGCAAGCTCCCATACTGGCGGCACCCGATCCTAACAAACGCTTTGTCATTCATACAGATGCCTCCATGTTCGGACTGGGAGCCGTACAAAGTCAAGTTGGCGATGACGGGAAAGAGCACCCGGTGGCGTATCTCAGCCGCAAGTTGTTACCCCGTGAAGTTGGATATGCTGCCGTGGAAAAAGAGTGTTTGGCCTTAGTCTGGGCTTTAAAGAAATTGCAGCCCTATGTGTAGGGACGCTCTTTTACCATCATGCCGGACCACAATCCTTTGATATGGCTTAAACGGGTGGCGGGAGAGAACGGCCGATTACTAAGGTGGAGCCTGGCTTTGCAACCGTACAATTTCACCATACAATATCGGCCAGGGCCTCACAACGGGAATGCGGATGGGTTATCCCGGCAGACGAACCTTAAGACTACTTTTCCAACATCCTCGAGTTGACCAGTTCGGGGTCCCACTGTGGCTGTTGGACTGTTTCCCAGGGGGGAGTATTGTCATGAAGCTTGGAATAGTGGCTGATTCATAATGCTGGGACAAATACTGTTAGGAGACGCTGATGTCAATTCCAGCCACCTGTCTGTCTGTTGCCTGCTAGAATGTGTATTTTAAATAAGTCTACTATGGGATCTAAGAGTCATTAGATCCCCATTGTTGTTTGTGTTAATTAACTCTGCTATTGTGTGAAGAAGAGTCTGTGTTGATTTGTGATAATGTTGATTGTGTTTTCTGAGCTACAAGATGACCAGTCTGGCCTAAAGGTCATGTCTGAGTCATCTAGGCCGTCTAAAGGGATTAGTTAATTAGCCCATATTAATTAGGTTTCTGGTCACAGGTGTATGTTCAGAGTAATATGAGTCGGAGGTATGCACCTCCACTTTTAGTGTATAAAAGAGCCTGTATTTTTCAATAAAAGAGATTCCTGGTTGAACTTACATACAGCCTGCCTGGTGTTTGTTCTGAGCTATCACAACTGGATTAGAACGGCAAATAGCTGTAGTTCTAGTCCCGGAGCATCAGATGACCGAACCATCAGATGTTGCGATCTGCAATCTGATTCTATAGCCGCAGAGGAGTGTCGGGAGAGTGGAATTGAGCGAGCAAGGGGCTTGTTACATGCAGCCATACATAGATTACCGTAAGCTGGTGTGTCAGACACTCACCTGGTGGGGTGCCCATGTCGCCCACCTCTCCTTCCTTCACATTCTCTGTGGTGGCTTGCGCTGATTTCCCAATTATGGTGTTGCGGTTGGGGGGGACTGGGTTCTTTTCTCCCCTATGTGAATGAAAAAAATATATATACTTAGCACACAGATATTTTAGTACATGAATAGTAATCTTAAAACATTGTAGTGAAGTGGTGTACAAATTGTCTGTTTGTGTAGAGTTCCTAGTTTAATACATTTTTTAATTTTCTTAAGACCTATCTATCTATCTATCTATCTATCTATCTATCTATCTATCTATCTATCTATCTATCTCTCTCTCTCTCTCTCTCTCTCTCTCTCTCTCTCTCTCTCTCTCTCTCTCTCTCTATATATATATATATATATATATATATATATATATATATATATATAATCTATACGTATTGTGTCGTACGTATGTTCTGTGCGTAGATGATAATGGACCGGGACGCTAGAAAACGAAGGTAATTTTAAATTTTGAAATTTGGTAAAAAATTTGTAGCAAGCAGCCTATATGGCTTGACAGATTGATGAGGCCTATGTTGGGATAAGATGATGAGGGTTTAGCAGAAACATAAGTGTTTTTTGTCTTGTGTCTTTATCTTTTACAGAAATTATGAATGCAAAATTTAGGGAGCCTGAATTTCTGTCAGCTTTTATTGAGTACAGAGAGATTAGGAATCTGTGGGAGGTCAAACACCCTCAATAATATCTTAAGCATGTAAGGAAGTCAACGCTGGAGAGACTTCTGACATTTGTCCAGACGTACATCCCAGAAGCAACGATGGAGATGTTGTTATCTAAAATTGGGATCTTGAGGAACATGTATAAGAGGGAGAATAACAAGATCCAGAATTCCCTGAGATCAGGAGCATCAGCAGATGATATATATGTACCCAGGCTGTGGTACTACAATAAACTATGTTTTCTTGATGACCAGGCTGAAGCCAGGGTATCACTTTCAACCCTTCCCTCCACCCTTCCATGCACTCTTCCATGCACCCTTCCCTCCACCCCAGCAGAGGCTGATGAGGACCAAGCTGGGTCTTCCATCCTGGAAGAACCGGATGTGACCATCTGAAGTCAGGTAAATTAATTAAAAAAATATTTACTGTCCTAATATTAATGATGTTAACTAGATGTTATAATTGATTAAAATAGTTTTATCCTAAAAATGATGTATACATATCAATTGACAGTAGTGGCCAAATATGTTTGTCACCTGCTTTAAAAAATTACGGTATCTGATTTCTAGACTCTTTTATTAATAGATGTATTAACATTGAATTTGCAAGTCATGAGAAGCAAATTGTGTGTCATTGATGAACCAAAAACAAATAACTAAAACTATGTCCCTTTTTTATACACAGGATGAGGTCAGCCAGGAGGAAAGTGGGGAAAGTGGCAGGCAGGAGGAGGCCGGGCCCAAGGACAGCCAGGAAGAGGCCAGACCCTGTGTCTTCCAGGAGGAGGCAGGACCCTGTGTCATCCTGGAGGAGGCCGGACCCAGTGTCAGGCAGGAGGTGGCTGGGCCCAGTAGGAGCCTGACCCAATCCCAAGTGGCTCCCCTCTGCCTTCCTACAAAAAGGGCCAGGAAGGGGACGGTGACACAGGAGGCATCCCTGTGCCTCATGAGAGAGGCCACCAAGTTTTTGAAGAGCCCCCCCCCGAAGCTGAAGAGGCCTATGGGTGCTATTTAGCCAGAAGGCTGCTTCAAATGGAGTGGGGCCAATGCCTCATTTGTGAAAAACTGTTTGCTGAAATGATACACAAGGGGCTGAACGGCGAGCTAACTGCCAACACACAAATAAATGAGGCAGCCCCCCTCCTCCTCCTCCTCCTTCTCCTCCTGCCACAACTCAACCACCAGATCCACAGCCTCCAAGGAAGGCTGCAGGGAAGGGCGCAGGGAAGGGTGCAGGGCAGCCTGGAGGGAAGGCTGCAGGGAAGAGAAGAAAGTGATGACCTGGGTTCAGTCTGGTCTGACAGAAGACGCAGGCTGTTGCAGTACCACAGTCTGGGGACATCTATGTCATCTGCTGCTGCTGTTGATCTCTGGGATTCCTCGACCAGATTGTGCTCCCTCTTATATGGACTCCTCAAGATCCCAATTTTCTTGTCCACAGACTTTTGCCAGCGTTAACTTCCTCTTTATTTTCTTTTTACCATAAATAAATGGATGTTTTAGTTTATGAAAAGACTTTGTGTTTTAATTAACATCATTGATTTAGAGACAATGTCAAATTAACAAGGAACAACAACCTCCTTGAGGCTGCAAAAACGCCAAAAAAATATAATGTTCTAGTGGTAACTTTAAAAAAAAAAAAAAAAACATAACCAAAAAAGGTTCTTTGTAGTTCTTAAATTGAACAAAAAAAAATGTATTTGTGTTCAATTTAAGAACTACAAAAATCAAACAAAAATGGTTCTTTGTGGTAACTTTACAAACCCCCAAAAAATAAAAAAAATGTAGATAAAGATAAAATAATTTCAACAATAATCATAAAAAAAATCTTGATGAAATCTAACATAAAAGATAACTCCCCAAAAAAAACCAAAGTGTAAACATTAGTATTAGTATGGAGATATGGCTTTTAAAAAAATACTATATCATTCATGAGATCAAAGAGAAAAAGAATCCAGAAGAAATCAGTTTGGGAGAACTCTGTGTGAATAGGAATAGCAAAACATCTTCGTTCTTATAACATTATTAAAGAAGACATTAAATGTGCTGCGCTTCAGTGATCACAGAATTTGCAGTGTGAGGAATGTGCTACCTACAATACGAACACTAGTTTTACTAGACCAAGTGCTTCCGTTTAGTTTTTGCTTCTGAGCATGCATTATTTTTTTGTCCGCCAAACTAGCATACAGACGACCGGATTTCTGGGTCCTGCGGAGTTACGACGTAAAGATTTGAAGCATGTTCCAAATCTAAAGTCCATCCAATTTGCGGCTGGAAAAGTCCGCTGAAAGTCTGGGGAAGCCCACACACGATCGGATTGTCCGCCGGACTTGGTCCATCGGCGTCCGTCGGACTTTTGTAGCCGAAAAGTCCGACCATGTGTACACGGCATTACACTCACTAAGGGGGTGGAGTAAAGTGCCATTATATGAGCAAGCATGCAAGGTTGGAGTCCAATAGCTTTGAGGACCTCTAGCATGTAGTCCCAGGCCACTCTGTCGAACGCCTTTTCTACGTCAAGCGAGAGGAAAGATCCCTGAGTGCGAGACGTTGTGAGCCAATGATGGAGATTCAATGTGTGTAGTGTTGTCCCTGGCTTCCCTGCCAGGGACAAATCCAACTTGGTCCAAAGAGATAAGGGTGGGTATAAGGGGAAGCATTCGGTTAGCGAGTATCTTTGCGTAAACTGTAAACCCTTTGCGTCCACATTTAGTTGAGATATGGGTCTGTAGCTTGAAACTTGTGTGGGGTCCTTACCCTCTTTAAGTATAATAGTTATATGTGCTTCCAGCATCCTGCCAGGCAACATCTGGGGATTGGATAGGATACGTTATAGGTTGATAGTACATGAATGGAGTGACATTATTGCGCTAACCATAAACACAAATCTAAGCAGCTAACACAAAAATCGACAAATTTAAAAAAAAGATAACACATGGTGTAGCGCTAAAACAAAATATTGACATTATAAATCGTGTGCAAAATACATCATTCAATGCAAAAATTAAACCATGTTGCTTAATTAAAGTGCCAAGTGCAAAAATGTGGAAAGTCGCTAAATTACCAAATGCAAGTACAAATGATTATATAGTGAATACAGTTCGTATGATGGTGAAACTACAAAAGATTGGATGTTGAATGAAGTTGATATAACGGTGTACTAATGCCACAGTATGTAAGAACAGTCCACTCAGGGAAGAGGGATCCAGGAAAGTGGTCCAGTGCAAAGGAGAAGGTGCATGTAGAAACCTAATAAGCCACAATTGGATCACCCGGGATAGTGAATCCTTGGCCCAAGTAAGGGGGGGGTAAATACTCTTTCTGGATGATGTGAACACACATGCCAGTGGCAGTGGGTCAGTCGGGCAGTAAGTACCGAGTAGGTAGACTCCGAGAAAGAACACTGGACCTCCAACACCGAAAGTTGAGATTGAAGCTCTGGTGAAAATCTTCCAAAATGTGGATAGTAGAAAACATCCAAAATATGGATCAGTAAATGTTTCCAATGAGCAGTATGAAGATCATGGAAAGAAAAGAGCCTCCATATAGTGTAGGTCAAACTAGTAAAAATGTATTTAAAAGTACAAGCATCGGATAAGATGTGTACAAAAAAATAGTGATCACAGAAGTAAAAGCAATGTGGGGAGCTGGACTGGCAAACCCGACGCATTTTGTCCCACTGGACTTCAACTGGGGTATTAGCCAGCTCCCACCACATTGCTGGCTTATATAATAGAACATAATTACAATGAGATCTCAAAGAACAGCGGTACCCAGATCTAGAAGCATGGCCGCCAGCATGAGCTACATGCCTCATTCTGAGGGCCACTGGGTGCAACAATGCTGACCACGTGACTCAATGTATGATGTCTGAGAAATGCCAATCACATGACTCTACATGTGACATTCGTATCTTGCTATGGTTACCTGCCTTGACGTGTAACACATCCGTACTGAACGTGCGTGCCAAGCCTCAGTATGGACTCATAAGCCTCATTCTGAGTAGAAAATTTGAGTGACCAATAGTATTTAACAATATGTATTCAAAGCCTCGATTATATACAAGGCCAAAAAGAATGATGTTGGCAAGAATCACCGTCAAATCAAGGGATTGGCAATGAAATTGATTTGGCTTGATTAATAAAAGCATTTTTACCAATCTATGTTCATGCTGAACGGGGAATATGACTTGAGCTTGTGTATTCAGAACGTTTCGAGTCTGGAGACACCTCGTAGACATTAATCACCCCTCCAGTGGGGGATGAATTTGTTAATAATTTAGAACTGCGTTTCAGCTGGGTTTTTGTTATGGTATTATGGAACTTAAATAATGATGGGGACGCTATAATTGAGATTGCCCTTCTTGATGCTAGCCAAATGCTCATTGACCCTCACCGAGAAGGTCCTGATAGTGCGTCCCACATATTGCTTTTTACATGGGCAGGTCAGCCAATATATGATAAATCGGGTGGCACGGGTTGTGAAATGTTTCATATGGTAAGTACGTTGGGTGGCAGTGGATGTAAATGTATCTGTTTTGCATCTCCTACAGGTGTTATGCAAACATACATTACACCTGCGGCAGGGATGATACCCTTTACAATGTTGGAAAAAGGAAATGGTTTTCGGAGGATCAATAATATTCGGGGCAATCTGTCTTTGTATGGACAATGCACCTCTAGAAATCACCCCAGCACGTTCTGGGAGGATAGGTCCCAAATACCTATCATTCGGGAGAATCTTCTAATGTCTATTAAAAATCTCTTTTATTTGCCTATGTTGGATGGAAAAGGTGGTAAAAAAAGACCACCTTAATTTGTTATCCAGAGTTGGTTTGGGACAATTTTCTAATACTGTGTTCCTATCAACCGCAGAGGCCTTATTGATGTCATCAACTAGGTCAGTAGTTCTGTAACCCTTTTCTAAGAATCTTTGTTTCAGAATTTGAGACTGTTGATGGAAGTCTGTTACATTAATACAGTTACACCTCAAAAGTAAGAATTGGCTGCGCGGGACTAACTTTAACCACTGGCTATGATAGCAACTATTGACCTGAATGTACCCATTCCGGTTGGTAGGTTTAAAATATGGAATAAAATTCCAAACGCTGGTTAATAACTGAAATTTCCAGGTCCAAAAAATGTATAGAGTTACATCTAGCCTCGTTACTCAGAGTGATGCCCCTGTTATTGTCATTGAGGGATGTCATGAAGGTGTCCAGGGATTCAAAGTCTCCACTCCATAGCAGGAGGATGTCATCAATATTTCCTGGCCCAAAGAGCCAACTCAGATCACCAAGGGCATAGACAACATCCTCCCCCCATTGAGACATTAATACATTTGCCAGACTGGGTGAAAACTTAGCCCCCATAGCTACCCCTTTTTGTTGTAAGTAAAACTGGCCCCGGAACCAAAAGTAGTTGTGTTTCATTGCAAACTGAAGGAGTTCCATAATGAACTCCTGTTGGATCAAAGGGAGACTTGCATTTTTAGACACATAATACTTGACAGTCCAGTTCCCCACATTGATTTTAATTCCGTGATCAGAATTTTTTTTTACACATCTTATCTGATGTATGTACTTTTAAATACATTTTTACTAGTTTGACCTACACTATATGGAGGCTTTTTTCTTTCCATGATCTTCATACTGCTCATTGGAGACCTTTGCTGATCCATATTTTGGATGGTTTCTACTATCCACATTTCGGAAGATTTCGACCAGAGCTTCAATCTCAATTTCCGGTGTTGGAGGTCCAGTGTTCCTTCTCTGAGTCTACCTACTCGGTACTGGCTGCCTGACTGACCCACTGCTGCTGGCATGTGTGTCCACATCATCCGGTAAAAGTATTTACCCCCTTAATTGGACCAAGGACACACTATCCCGGATGATCCAATTGTGGCTTTTTAGGTTTCTACATACACCTTCTCCTCTGCACTGGACCACTTTCCTGGATCCCACTTCCCTGAGTGGACTGTTGTTACATATTGTGGCATTAATACACCGTTATGTCAACTTCATTCACCATCCAATCTTTTGTAGTTTCGCCATCATACGAACTGTATTCACTATATAATCATTTGTACTTGCATTTGGTCGTTTAGCGACTTTCCACATTTTTGCACTTGCATTTCAATTAAGCAACATGGTTTATTATTACATTGTATGGTGTATTTTGCCCACGATTTATATGTCAATATTTTGTTTTAGTGCTACACCATGTGTTATCATAGATTGATAGTAGTTTAGGAGATAAAAAGTCTAAAAAGCACTTATAGTACTGAAGGGTGGATCCATCAGGCCCTGGGCTTTTACCTGATTTCATGTGTTTGATAACGATTTCTAATTCTTTTATAGTGAAGGGGCTTTCCATTTCTTTGGCCTGTTGGTGTGTCATTGGTTTAGGACCATATTGAGACAAAAAATCCTTAATGTGTTTAGCACGAGAGTCTGATGGGGTCAGATCCGGATGGTCAGTTTTTTTAAGTTACAGAGTTCTGAGTAAAAAAACTCATTGTTTTGCAATATCTTCATTTTAGAGGCAAGTGAGGCTTGTGCATTTCATAGATGGTGTATTGTGGAAGAAGTTTTAGAAGCCTGTACTATATGCGCTAGGCTTCACCTGCTTTTGTTACTCTGTTCGTAGAAGACTCTTTAACAAAGAACATAGCGTCTCCTAGTTCGTTTCCCTAGCTCCTCCAGAAGGAGGGACCATGTGAGTAGTAAGTATTGCAGGGTGGATTGTGCATGAGATTGTTTGTGAGATGTTTCTAAGCATTTGATTTTTGATATCAGTGAGTTAATCATCTCTTGGTGCTTTTTTTTAGCTTTTGTTGCTAGTGCTATAAGTTCCCCCTTAAATCATACACTTGTGCGCTTCCCACAGGGAAATGGGGGAAATCTCTGATGTAGTGTTTTCCTTGAAATAAGTTTGAATTTGATATCTAACGTAGGCCATAATTTCTGGGTCTTTAAATAGTGAGGGGTTTAAGCGCCAGGTTTTTGTTCTAGAGCATGGTTCTGGGAAAGACAAAGTAACCGTGATAGGATAATGGTCAGATAAGAACACTGGCTCTATGCGTGAGAAGGGCTACATTTGCTTGGGTAAGGAAGAAATAATCTAGAGTATTTACAATAAGGAGCCGCATAAAATGTGTAATCTTTATCTGAGGGAAACCTGGTGCGCCAGGTGTCGGGTAGCATTAGCCTTTGAAGTTGAAGTTTAATTTGATGGAGTGCACGATACATTAAAGTAGACAAGCCAGGATGGGATTCAACTATATGTTGAAATCACCACCCAGTAGCATGCTGCCATTCTGAAATGAGCACAGGTGTTCGCAAATTTTTCTAAAGAAGGATACTTGATGTTTGTTAGAATCAAAACAGTATACAGATAAAAAAATTAATGTAGAAATGTGTATAAAAATATATAATATAATAATGTTACAAGTGCTAAGTGCATAAATAAACATATACGTAAATAAACGTGCTATAATTAATAACTATTAGATCAAGGATAATTTCTAGTGCATCCAATCAAAAGTGCAAAGTGCTGTATGAAATACACAGTAGGAATCCGATCAAAAGTGAAATAAAATAAAAAAATATAAAAAAATCCTCATAAGAGTTCTTAAAGTCTGAACAGTGTGAGTTCAGAGATACAAAAATACATAAAGTGCCCAAAATCAGTGTCCATAATCAGTGAAGTATATCCATTAAGTTCTTCCAAAAGTGCAACACCATAAAGCATGCTTCAGTGTCCTCCAGTGATCCCCATAAGCATATGCGCTCACCTTATGGGGATCACTGGAGGACACTGAAGCATGCTTTATGGTGTTGCACTTTTGGAAGAACTTAATGGATATACTTCACTGATTATGGACACTGATTTTGGGCACTTTATGTATTTTTGTATCTCTGAACTCACACTGTTCAGACTTTAAGAACTCTTATGAGGATTTTTTTATATTTTTTTATTTTATTTCACTTTTGATCGGATTCCTACTGTGTATTTCATACAGCACTTTGCACTTTTGATTGGATGCACTAGAAATTATCCTTGATCTAATAGTTATTAATTATAGCACGTTTATTTACGTATATGTTTATTTATGCACTTAGCACTTGTAACATTATTATATTATATATTTTTATACACATTTCTACATTAATTTTTTTATCTGTATACTGTTTTGATTCTTTCATCTAGCGCAGACACATTTTTCTTTTCTTTTCTTTATATGCCATTTACACGAATATGAACGTGATATAGTGTTTGCTGCTGATGTCATTTCATGAGTGGTTTATGGTTCATTTTTAAGGCATAGACCCGTCTGTGGCTCGCAAGGTTTTCCACTATTTTTGATGTTTGTTAGGACAGTATATGTTTGCAAGTGTTATTGACTTAGAGGAATAGGTACCATTGATAAAAAATAATCTGCCTCGGGGTCTATAAGGGAGTCAGATATGTGCAAATTTGCATGTTTGGAGATCAATATGTATACTCCTTTAATTTTATGCCCGTACACACGGTCGGATTTTCCGATGGAAGATGTCCAATCGGAGCGTGTTGTCGGAAATTCCGACCGTGTGTGGGCTCCATCGGTCATTTTCCATCGGATTTTCCGACACACAAAGTTTGAGAGCAGGCTATACAATTTTCCGACAACAAAATCCGATCGCGTCAAATCCGACTGTGTGTGGCCTGTTCCGACGCACAAAGTGCCACGCATGCTCAGAAGAAATTCCAAAACGGAACAGCTCGGTCTCGGTCTGGTAAACTTAGCAATGGATACAGCACTTTTGTCATGGTGCAATGTCAAAAATAGTTTAATACAGGGCACTCTCTTCTTCTTTATAATGTGAGAAAAATGAAGTAGTTTTGCTGCTCATATTCACACAGACTTCTCACAAACTTATTTCTTTATTATTTATCGGGATTCCCTTAATATATTTTGATTTGTCACATCTGACAAAAATATTTTTGTGTTTGTTTTTTTTTTTTTTTTAAAGGCAGATTTTTTTTTATATTTTAGGTTTGTATTTTTTTCAAAGGCTGATCTTTGTTTTATTTTATTTTTAGTTTTACTCCAGAATATTTTTGTGTGTGTTTTGTGTGTCAAGTTACCACAACACCATTATTATCTTGTATTATTTAATCTCAGGGAGATTGTTTGGTGTTGGTGTCCCTTGTTAATTTCACATTGTATTTTTGAAATGTACCTGAATCCTCACAAACAAACTGTCCTTTTAGAAGGAAAACACACATAGGCGAGTATAATTGAAACCAAAATTCCTTTATTAAGGGATCAGAACCAAACAAAGAGGGAGGTAACGCTGGAGAAACAGCAGAGATTAGCGAAGCCTTGGACCCCCAGGGCAGACATCAATTATTGAACATCAAAATTGGTGGCCTGAGGAGTCCATATGTAAGGGAGTGCAGTCTGGTCCAGAAGTCCCAGAGATCCGGAAAGCAGCAGATGACATCTGTGTCCCCAAGCTGAGGTACCACAAGAGGCTGCATCTTTTGGCCGACCAGACTGAACCCAGGGCCATCACTTTCTGGTCTTCCTTCCACGCTTCCTTCCTGGCTGTGGCTCTGCTGTTGGAGATCTGGCAGGAGGAGGAGGAGGACTAGTAGGACCTGGAGGAGAAGGAGGAGGACCTTGAGGAGGAGGAGGACCATGTGTGAGGTCACAAAGGTGGGTATCAGATGTTATTTGGGCCCTCAACCCCTTATTGAGAGCCTCCAAAATTAATAACTCACACATTAGTTGTTGGCCCTCCTCCATCCGCTGCATTTTACAGGCAATTATGGAAGCAAAGTCCTCCTCAATGGTGTGGGGGGCTCTCCCAGGGCCTCTGTAGCCTTCCAAAAGAGGCCTATGGCAGCCTCCTCTAGGGTACTCCTCTTCCTGCCACTTTCTCTTTGTAGGTGTAGCGGAGGGACCTGCATATCAGCCAGCCTGCTCGGCCCGGCCACCTCCTGGCTGAGACTTCCCTGTGTATGAAAAAGAGACCAGGAAAAGAGATGTGCCCCAAGGGGGATACTATGGGCAGTGTATCAACGGGCAATAAATGAATGGTGCATGTGTGAAATACACAGTTAAGGTTTAAAAGTTGTATAACAAAAGTTTATTAAGTAACAAGATACACACAAATCTAGGATATAAAATCGCATGAGCGGAAGAGGCAAAAAACAATGGTGATCAAACTGCTAACATGCTAGGTATAGTATCCCAGTAAATACAAGTATGACCCGCTGGGCTAGAAATACGATAGCATATAATACTCTACATGTTTCGGAAAGTAAAGAGGTTGTATCCTCTCTATATGGTGTATTTCCTTCTTCAGGAGTTTCGGGGAAGCAGTTATGATATTTTTCTATAAAAGAGAAAAAAGGATATATTTGTATATATAGGTATAAGTGGGTCACTGTAATAAGCACCAACAATAGGTATGAAACCATTATGTCTAAAAGTATGAGAGACTGTTTGGATTACAGACAAGACATGAGGACAGAGCAAAATCTCAGACTGAACAAGCATTTTTGTACAGAGATACTCACAGGGCATGTGACTCTTCAGCATATATACTGTACACAGATGTATCACGAGAAGGACTCCCACTTCCTACAGCTCGAAAGGTTATATCGCTCGGTTAGAGATCCAAATACTGGATATAATTTTCAGGGGATAAAACCCAAAAGGGAAGATATGGAGGGATTTACAGACACTGGCCCTGACATAGATCCCCACATGGACGGCGAGCCAGGGCTCACAAGAGCCACCAATGCTGGGCGGACTGCACAAGCACCTGCAGAATCAGAGACAGGGAAAAAGGGAGGTGTTTTAGGAGATATGTATCCCATATTGGAGAAATTAGGCTGGTAAAGCCTTAACATAAAATGTGATATCTCAGCACGGTGTGTAGAGCAATGAGACATCTTAGTGGCAATCGCAGTTGGAGTGGACGTACCTGGTCTATGGTGTTACAGTGTAGGTAAATCCTGCAGGGAAGGAACACTCCTCACGGCTGTGTAGCAGAGAAGAGTGTGTGTGAGGCTGATCCTAAGTATACTGCCTGGTGTGGGGTGTGACATTGATGGGCCAATCATTCGCCTGCAGGGCGGAGTAAATTTATGTGGTAGCAATACAGCTGATTGTCAACCTGAACGGAACGTAATGTCCGGAGGAGACATCAGCTGTGTGCAGGTGTGTGTGCAGAAACCGCCCACTGTGGCTCCTCGGCCTGAGCGGCGGCCGACGCAGCCGCGTCATCAGACTCGTCAACAAAGGCCGCCGACACGGGAAGAGAGCAGTCTGCTGGAGTGTGAGTGGAAAGTTTCCAGTGCGCAGGCGCGAGACATCACGTCGGGCGCGTGCGCATTAGCACTGCTGACAGAATGCCGCTGTCCCCGGGGAGGGGATACAGAGGCCTTTCCGTGATTAATAGATCACCTACGGAAGTGGCACGTCTATATGTTATTAAGGGTTTGGGGGGGAGATGCCAACTACTAATCCCTAAACCTAAATCCAGTGTTGAGGTCCCTGCAAGAATAATCACAACCTACACGAACGATCATGAAAAAATCAGGCAGATTTGCCAAAAATATTGGCATCTATTAACTTCAGACCCTATTTTGGGCCCCCTGGTACCCCCCAAACCCTTAATAACATATAGACGTGCCACTTCCGTAGGTGATCTATTAATCAAAAGTGAGTATAAGGGACAAGACAGAGGTGATCCCTGCACGACGTTGGGTACATTTCAATGCGGGTCATGTGCATACTGCAGATATATGGATACACGCAAAAACATATGTTTGTCAAACGGCAAACGTTTTGTGCCGAAACACTATGCAAACTGCCAAACCACAGGAGTGGTGTATCTACTGACCTGTCATTGTAATTGTTTCTATGTGGGGAAAACCTTACAAAAACTATGGCAACGCATTTATCGACATCTTAGGGTGATGCAATCTGCCGATCCTGACTTCCCTCTAGGGAGACACGTAGCCCAGGTACATGGTGGCACGTGTCCCAAAGTGTCAGTGCTAATTTTGGATCGGTTACATCCGAGCTCCCGAGGAGGCGATTTCAACAAGATCCTCCTACAGCAGGAACTCCGCTGGATATCTAACCTTAATGCGACAATGCCACCAGGCCTGAATGAGGCGTTTAATCTTAAACCTTTCCTTCCTGGCTTTTCCACAGGTGGTTACGACAAGGAATTATAGGACAGTGGCTTGTCATATCAAGCCATTTTGCCCTATTCTCCACTTAAGGTTTTTTTTTTTTTTTACCGAAATTTTACCGCCCAGTTTTTTTTTTTTTTTTGTTTTTTTTTCTTAATCGAAATTTTACCGCCCAGCCTATATGCCTATATATATTTGTATTGAAATATGGAAAATTCATATATGTTTGTGTCTTTCATATATATATTTGTACTGCAATATGGAAAATTCATATATGTTTGTGTCTTTCCAGGAATATTTTGTAAAGATGGAACTCCCACCTCCCAACAGCTCGGATTAGCTCTAAATTAAATTCCTCCACAGTAACTACACCAATACAATTGCTGTATTTCTAGATGTGGCCCTGATTGAGTGTGCCCCCTGTGGATGGCTTGCCGGTGCTCCCCGGCACGGAAAGGCCTCTGTATCCCCTCCCCGGGGACAGCGGCATTCTGTCAGCAGTGCTAATGCGCACGCGCCCGACGTGATGTCTCGCGCCTGCGCACTGGAAACTTTCCACTCACACTCCAGCAGACTGCTCTCTTCCCGTGTCGGCGGCCTTTGTTGACGAGTCTGATGACGCGGCTGCGTCGGCCGCCGCTCAGGCCGAGGAGCCACAGTGGGCGGTTTCTGCACACACACCTGCACACAGCTGATGTCTCCTCCGGACATTACGTTCCGTTCAGGTTGACAATCAGCTGTATTGCTACCACATAAATTTACTCCGCCCTGCAGGCGAATGATTGGCCCATCAATGTCACACCCCACACCAGGCAGTATACTTAGGATCAGCCTCACACACACTCTTCTCTGCTACACAGCCGTGAGGAGTGTTCCTTCCCTGCAGGATTTACCTACACTGTAACACCATAGACCAGGTACGTCCACTCCAACTGCGATTGCCACTAAGATGTCTCATTGCTCTACACACCGTGCTGAGATATCACATTTTATGTTAAGGCTTTACCAGCCTAATTTCTCCAATATGGGATACATATCTCCTAAAACACCTCCCTTTTTCCCTGTCTCTGATTCTGCAGGTGCTTGTGCAGTCCGCCCAGCATTGGTGGCTCTTGTGAGCCCTGGCTCGCCGTCCATGTGGGGATCTATGTCAGGGCCAGTGTCTGTAAATCCCTCCATATCTTCCCTTTTGGGTTTTATCCCCTGAAAATTATATCCAGTATTTGGATCTCTAACCGAGCGATATAACCTTTCGAGCTGTAGGAAGTGGGAGTCCTTCTCGTGATACATCTGTGTACAGTATATATGCTGAAGAGTCACATGCCCTGTGAGTATCTCTGTACAAAAATGCTTGTTCAGTCTGAGATTTTGCTCTGTCCTCATGTCTTGTCTGTAATCCAAACAGTCTCTCATACTTTTAGACATAATGGTTTCATACCTATTGTTGGTGCTTATTACAGTGACCCACTTATACCTATATATACAAATATATCCTTTTTTCTCTTTTATAGAAAAATATCATAACTGCTTCCCCGAAACTCCTGAAGAAGGAAATACACCATATAGAGAGGATACAACCTCTTTACTTTCCGAAACATGTAGAGTATTATATGCTATCGTATTTCTAGCCCAGCGGGTCATACTTGTATTTACTGGGATACTATACCTAGCATGTTAGCAGTTTGATCACCATTGTTTTTTGCCTCTTCCGCTCATGCGATTTTATATCTAGCCCAAGCATTGGTTCCTTTCCGAATTGTTAATTTCCTGTGTATGAAAAAGGGACATGGTTTTAGTTTTTGCATCATCAATCACAATCATAAATTCGTACTCCAAACTAACATCTGGTTAACATCATTGATTGGACAAGCAGAAATATTTAGAGGAATGCTATACCTGGCTCAAGCTGGGCTCCTCCACATGTTGCTGTCTGGAAGGCCCAAGTTGGGCGTCAGAAGCCTCAGCTGGGGGGAGGAAGCATGGAAGGAAGACTGGAGAGTGATGACCCGGGTTCAGTCTGGTCTGCCAGAAAATGCAGCCTATCATAGTACCACATCCTGGGGACATAGATGTCATCTGCTGCTCCGGATCTCTGCGAATCCTGAACTTTCCTGCGCTCCCTTACATATGTGCTCCTTAGGCCACCAATTAGGATCTTCAAATATGTGATGTCTGCCGTGGGGATCACCTGCTTCACAATTTCCAACAATTGATCCAGCGCTGCCTTCCTCTTTGCTTGGTTCTTATAATGTTGGTGGGTTATCTCCCACAGACAAGGCAGCTCCTGAACATGTCAATGAATATTGCCATGAAGTCTGTATCATTCAAGATATCCATTTTAACTGCAAGACACAACACAAGACAAACCCTAATGTCAGCCTAAACTCTCCTAATCTTGTTACAATATAGGCATCAATCTAGAAGCAGTATAGGCCCAAGTTTGTCTCTTACCTTCGTTATTACGATCGGCGCCTCCAATGCTCCTTCCTCCGCTCACAGATCGTACGTAATGCGCACGCGTGTTACGCTTTATACACACTGCGCATGCGTGTAACTCCGCCCGCCCCTGACGTTCTTTCTAGTCTATTCCCTGCCCCTTTTCATTTTGCGCAGTGGGGGAAGAGAACATGGCGGATAGACAGCAGGTGCGTGCTAATTACAGAAATGAGGAGGAGGAGGAGGAAAGCCGGGATCTGGACACGTCCCGATCCAGAAGGAGATGTAAGGCCTCAAATATGTCCTTTGGGGAGATGTTGGAGATGGTGGACATCCTGAAGAAGGCAGACTATGATGGGAAGTATGGACCTTACCCCAACCCCAATGTCAGAAAGGCCAAGATCATGGCAAAAGTGGTCAAAAGTCTGCACCGGAATTTCGGGGTACATCGATCGAAAGATCGGCTCAGGAAGCGGTGGTCCGACCCCAAATTCCGAGAACATGAGCAGTACAGAAAGATCCGGAGAGTGCTGCAAAAAAGTAAGTAGTTGTGCTGTGTTCCTATTCTTTATGTTTATTACGTTCGTGCTGCTCTATGTTCTTTTCTTAAAAGTGTACATTTTAAAATGGCAACTTTCATGTTCATGGGCACATTATTCGTTCATAGCAAACATTTTTCTTTCGGCCTATAAAACACCATTGTTTTGGTCATATGCATTTGGCCACCATTTTTACGCCCTACTTGTATGAAACTAATTTGGTTGTGTAGATGGGTTTGTAACTAGAATGAAATGCAAACTAGATTCTGTGTAAGGAGAGGACACTGAGCAGCTTTTTTCACATCTGGACACTGGAGCACTAGTGTGGGACACAAGAACACCATTTTTATTAGGGGGCCACACAGGTGCTCCAGTGTATACTATAGGGGGGGTCTCCATCTGTGAAGCTTGTACCAAATAGGTAAAGTATGCAGCTTGACAAAGGACACAGAAAATGCTACATTTTGGAACTCTGCTAAAATTGACAATTGTACCCCACTTCCAAGCAATGTTTCATATTTATAGTTCTGCCATCAAATATCTGTGTGCTATGTATACCATTTTTGTTTTACATAGGGGAGAAAAGACTCGGAGGACACCCCTCATCCGAGGAGACCAGAGACCCCCCACCTTTGGAAGAAGGGGAAATACCCCCAACCCAAGAAGAGCAGGATGAAGAAGACATGGTGGAACTAGTCACCAGGTGAGTGTCTGCGACCACAGGCTCAGGTAAGAGATGGATGCCGGCATATTTTTTATACCTGTTTTTGTTTGTTTTCTCTCTTTTTAGGTGATCGTGATGTTGTGGATCCAGATCCTTTCACATCAGAAAGTGCCCAGATCCTGATCGGGGAGATCATGGGGTGTAATTTAGAATTGGAAAACCTCAAGAAAAACATCAATGATGTTATTCAAAAAATGAAGAACATCATTGATGTTTTGGGGAGAGTTTAAAACCCCTCCAAATCACTTTCTTCTTTGTGTGCTACAATGTTCTGAGTGTTTTAGCGATTTTTCAAAATGCTAAATTTGGAGGATGCACACAGTGTGTCAACATGTGCTATCTGCCATCATGGAAGTCCAACGGACACGTTTTGGGGGTGCAACCCCTTCCTCAATAATAAAGTAGCTGAGAGGAAGGGGTTTCTCCCCCAAAACACGTCCCTTGATCCCCCGTGATGGCAGCTAGCACATGTTGACATTCGTAAATTGGTGTGCATCTTCCAAATTTGGCTTTTTCTGAACGCAATATCAAACACAGTTCCTAAATACTCATGTCTGATATTGCCTTCAAGTTCTACCTAATGTGAACTTTGTAAGTTCAAGATTTGTGTCTTTCTTGTTGGTTTTTACACATGCCTGTTTTAGCTTAAATGGACATTTCTATTTTTGATAATGTGACCCCCAAAATTGTTATACAACAAACATGTTGGTTTGTTTTAAAAACCTTTTACAAATCCACATGTGATTGTGCAGGTATTAAAAAGGTTGTTTTAATCAAGAATGTGTGGATTATTGTCTCAACACTACAACACTTTTGTAGTGATGTAATTGGTGCTTTCGGTGACAATGGGTGTTATTTCATAAGAGCAAATACTCTTTGCACTACAAGTGCAGTTTCAGTGCAGTTTCAAGTGCACTTGTAGTGCAAAGTGTCTTTGCCTTTAGTAAATAACACCCAACAGTGCTTTGTAAGGTTACACAATCACGCCATTTTCAGCACTCCCCACATTTCTGTCAGGGTCAGCTAAAACAAACACAAGTAGGAAATGTCACCAAAGATTTTTTTGTTTTTTGTTTTTATTTCATAAAGGCTTCACAAATTGTCTGGCATATTGATGGCCCCCCTACCCACAAAGAACTCAAGGTATCTTAACCAGACATCACGGGCACTCAGGGAGGGCAAGCCATGATGGCCACTTTCAAGCGCCGTCAGGGTTGTTTCATATATAATTCCGGCCTCAGGCCCAACTGAGCCAGCATAGTTGGAAGAATGTTGCCGTAAAGGTAGAACACAGCACGCCAGGATTATATGATTAAGTTTATACTCCGCCATATGGATGGGTGTAAGAAATAGGCGGAACCGGCTGGCCATGATTCCAAACGTGTTCTCCACTACTCTTCTGGCTCTGGTCATCCGGTAATTAAAAACCCTCTGGTCCGGGGTGAGGGTCCTCATCGGGAATGGCCGCATAAGATGGTCCCCAGCGCAAAAGCTTCATCCGCAACGAAGACAAATGGGAGTCCTTCCACATTCTCTTCTGGAGGTGGCAAGTCCAAGCTGCCATTCTGGAGACGCCTGTAAAACTCCGTCTGGGTGATGACTCCACCATCGGACATCGGGCCATTCTTCCCCACGTCCACATACAAGAAGTCGTAATTAGCCGACACCACCACCAACATCACAATACTATTGAACCCCTTGTAATTATAATCGTACGACCCCGAGTTGGGTGGTGGGAGGATGTGGACATGTTTCCCATCAATTGCACCTCCGCAGTTAGGAAAGTCCCACCGCTGGGCAAAGTGGGAGGCCACAGTCTGCCATTCCTGTGGCGTGGAAGGAAACTGTTGAGGAGAACCAAAAAAAATTTGTGTTTTTGCACATAAACATGGAAAGTAGATTAGACACAAATATTCTTGGCCAACATCCAGATAAAACATTTATTAAGGGGAATTTTACAATACCAAACTATAAGGTACACCTATTATATTCCCCCTCCCCCCCTCTCATGGCCCATTTCTAACAAATTGGGGGGGGGTTCTTGGACAGGTAACCCTATTCACTTCATTGAGAGATGAATGCCTAAATAATGGGTATTACTTTGAACAGCCCCTCCTTAGTTACCCTATTGGCAGCCCACTGGACAGGTAAGAAGTGTCCTAATACAAAGAAATAAATACACACTGTACACATTTGAGCATATTTGGACATTCTGCTCTTACCTATCAAGATAATAATAGGATACAAAAACTTTAAACAGTACCATTTGCAAGTATACAGGCAGGCCCTACTACATGCTTTGGGGAATTCATCCATAAATCTCACCACTAAAGAGATGGGTATAGTGTGTATGGGTTTGGCCAAGTCAGCAGATAGATGATTGAGGATAGATAGATAATTGGTATCAGCTGACTTAGCAGTTGGGGGGAGGGAGGGTTAATAAAAATGATTTGGGGACACTACAAAAATATGCCTCTGGCACTTTGCCTACATTTAAAGCACAAATCACATGTAAAAACATTTTAGGGGGTGTTTGGGGTAAAACACTACTATGGAGCTGATAAAATACATTGTTAAGTGACTACATGAGGTGAATATCGGGGCAGGAGAACATGCTGGGGAGGTAAGTGAAGGCAAATTTGTATGAAGGACTAAAAAAAAATTACATAAAAATCCAGCAAGCATGAGAACAAAGGGGACATTCACAGCATATTACAATCATGGTAATTAGGGAATGAGGAAAGAAATACAATATATTAGCAAACAATAAATACAATAAAATGTGATATTAAAGGATAAAAATCTTACCTTCATATACTCCTTTTGCAGGACCTGGATGATGGCAGAACAGGTCTCTGGAATAATGATCCCCAGAGCCTGGGGGGAGATGCCTGTCGAGAACTTCAAGTCCTGCAGGCTTCTCCCTGCCGCCAAGTACCGCAGGGTAGCGACGAGCCTCTGCTCCGGAGTGATGGCTTGCCTCATGCAGGTATCCTGCCTGCTGATATAGGGGATCAGCAAAGCCAACAAACGGTGAAATACGGGGTCCTGAAATCATCAGGATTATTCTCACGGATCTCACGGAGCAAAGGCATATGAGACAACTGGTCACGCTGAAAAAAACAATTCTTGGTCCATGAACTCCTCCCCACCCTGTTCATGGACTGGACTTGTGTCAAGGTCAGGACCCCAACACCAAGCCCCCGCACAGCACAAACTCTACGAGGAGTACGTATATGCGACATGGCTAGAAAACAAACAGAGGATCAAGGGAGAAAGAGAGAGGGATATACAGTCAGGTCCATAAATATTGGGACATCAACACAATTCTAATCTTTTTGGCTCTATACACCACCACAATAGATTTGAAATGAAACAAACAAGATGTGCTTTAACTGCAGACTTTCATCTTTAATTTGAGGGTGTTTACATCCAAATCAGGTGAACGGTGTAGGAATTACAACAGTTTGTATATATGCCTTCCACTTTTTAAGGGACTAAAAGAATTGGGACAATTGGCTGCTCAGCTGTTCCATGGCCAGGTGTGTGTTATTCTCTCATTATCCCATTTACAAGGAGCAGATAAAAGGTCCAGAGATCATTTTAAGTGAGCTATTTGCATCTGGAATCTGTTACTGTCAACTCTCAATATGAGATCCAAAGAGCTGTCACTATCAGTGAAGCAAGCCATAATTAGGCTGAAAAAACAAAACAAACCCATGAGAGAGATAGCAAAAACAATAGGTGTGGCCAAATCAACTGTTTGGAACATCCTTAAAAAGAAAGAATGCACCGGTGAGCTCAGCAACACCAAAAGACCCGGAAGACCACAGAAAACAACTGTGGTGGATGACCGAGGAATTCTTTCCCTGGTGAAGAAAACACCCTTCACAACAGTTGGCCAGATCAAGAACACTCTCCAGGAGGTAGGTGTATGTGTGTCAAAGTCAGCAATCAAGAGAAGACTTCACCAGAGTTATTACAGAGGGTTCACCACAACATGTAAACCATTGGTGAGCCTCAAAAACAGGAGGACCAGATTAGAGTTTGCCAAACAACATCTAAAAAAGCCTTCACAGTTCTGGAACAACATCCTATGCACAGATGAGACCAAGATCAACTTGTACCAGAGTGATGGGAAGAGAAGAGTATGGAAAAGGAAAGAACCTGCTCATGATCCAAACCATACCACCTCATCAGTGAAGCATGGTGGTGGTAGTGTCATGGCGTGGGCATGTATGGCTGCCAATGGAACTGGTTCTCTTGTATTTATTGATAATGTGACTGCTGACAAAAGCAGCAGGATGAATTCTGAAGTGTTTCGGGCAATATTATCTGCTCATAATTAGCAAAATGCTTCAGAACTCATTGGACGACGCTTCACAGTGCAGATGGACAATGACCCGAAGCATACTGCGAAAGCAACCAAAGAGTTTTTTAAGGGAAAGAAGTGGAATGTTATGCAATGGCCAAGTCAATCACCTGACCTGAATCCGATTGAGCATGCATTTCACTTGTTGAAGACAAAACTGAAGGGAAAATGCCCCAAGAACAAGCAGGAACTGAAGACAGTTGCAGTAGAGGCCTGGCAGAGCATCAACGGGGATGAAACCCAGCGTCTGGTGATGTCTATGCATTCCAGACTTCAGGCTGTAATTGACTGCAGAGGATTTGCAACCAAGTATTAAAAAGTGAAAGTTTGATGGATGATTGTTAATCTGTCCCATTACTTTTGGTCACTTAAAAAGTGGGAGGCACATATACAAAACGTTGTAATTCCTACAACGTTCACCTGATTTGGGTGTAAACACCCTCAAATTAAAGCTGAAAGTCTGCAGTTAAAGCACATTGTGTTTGTTTCATTTCAAATCCCTCCCTCCAAGCAGCAAACAATTACTTGTAGAAACCTTCGCCACTCTAACCCTTCTCTTCTCTATTCTGCTACTGACCACCTATATGACATAATCTCTCCCCTGTCCTGTCCTGACCTGGCCACTTCTGTCTACAACAGTTCACTCTCATCATCACTAGATGCACTTGCTCCTCTAACCACATGCAGAATCAGGCCCCGACCGTTACAACCCTGGCAAACTGACAACACTAGAAATCTCAAGAGACATTTCCGTGCTCTTGAACGACTGTGGTGTAAAACCAAATGCCTGCAAGACTTCACCCTATATAAATCTGCCCTTCTAAAATACAATTCATGCCTCCATGCTGCCAAACAAGCCTACTTTGTCTCTCTTATTAATTCCTTGTCATCCAGTCCCCATCGGCTCTTCTCAACCTTTAACTCTCTGCTTCGTCCACCACCCCCTCTACCCACTAACTCACTCACTGCCCAAGAGATTGCCAATCACTTCAAAGACAAGAACGATGCAATTCGTGAGGACATCTCCACTGTGCGTATGTCTTCCCCACCCAACATACCTTGTCTAGCAGCACATTCAACACTCTCCTCTTTTGAATTGGCTACTACGGAAGAGGTTACAAAAATTTTCTCGGATGCCCACCTAACCAATTGTCCCTTGGATCCTGTTCCCTCACAACTACTACGATCACCCTCTTCTTCTATCCTATGCTCCCTCACCCACATCTTCAATCTCTCCCTCTCTAGTGGCATCTTCCCCTCCCCTTTAAAACATGCGCAGATAACTCCCATTCTTAAAAAACCCTCACTGGACCCTACCGATCTGAACAACTTAAGACCCATCTCATTGCTCCCATTCACCTCTAAACTTCTAGAACGTTTAGTCTACAACCGTCTTAGCTCCTACCTCAATGAAAATAACCTTCTTGACCCCTTACAGTCTGGCTTTCGCTCACAGCACTTCACGGAAACTGCTTTACTAAAACTCACTAACGATTTACTAACTGCTAAAACCAACAGCCAGTACTCCATACTCCTACTACTTGACCTCTCTGCGGCCTTTGATACTGTTGACCACCCGCTCCTTCTCAATAAACTACATTCCCTTGGCCTCCGAGATTCTACTCTATCCTGGTTCTCTGCCTATTTATCACAGTGCTCCTTCAGTGTCACCTACAACTCTGTCTCCTCCTCTCCATTGCCCCTTTCTGTGGGGGTCCCCCAAGGCTCGGTTCTTGGACACCTTCTCTTCTCTATCTACACCTCCTCCCTTGGTCACTTAATAACTGCCCACGGCTTCCAATACCACTTATACGCTGATGACACCCAAATCTATCTGTCTACTCCTCACCTCACTTCAGTCTTCTCTCACATTATTAACTTACTAACTGACATATCAGCATGGATGTTGCACCACTTCCTTAAACTAAATCTCTCTAAAACTGAGCTATTAATATTCCCCCCCACCCGTGCCCCCCTCCATGACTTTTCCATCAAAATTAACAATGCAACCATCAGTCCCTCCCCTCATGCCAGGGTACTAGGTGTAATCCTAGACTCTGACTTGTCATTTCAGCCTCAAATCCAATTGTTGTCAAAAGTTTGTAGAATCCACCTCCGTAACATCTCTAAAATTCGCCCCTTTTTAACAAATGAAACCACCAAGCTCCTCATTCACTCCCTTGTTATCTCTCGCCTTGACTATTGCAACTCCCTTCTCATTGGCTTACCTCTCCATAGGCTATCCCCTCTTCAGTCTATCATGAATGCTACTGCCACACTTATCCACCTTACCAAATGCTCAGTGTCTGCCAACCCTCTACTCCAATCCCTACACTGGCTCCCAACCACCCAGCGAATTAAATTCAAATACTAACCACAACATACAAAGCCATTCACAACTCTGCCCCAAGCTACATCACTAATCTTGTCTCCAAATATCACCCAAATCGACCTCTCCGCTCTTCTCAAGACCTCCTGCTTTCAAGCTCTCTCATCTCCTCCTCCCATGCTCGTCTCCAGGATTTCCTCTGGATGTCGCTACCTCCATCTATCCGGCTTTACCCTACTCTTGCTACCTTCAGGCGATCCCTGAAAACTCATCTCTTCAGGAAAGCCTATCACGTCTCCAACTAATCTCCTACTACTTCCATCAGCTCATTCTCCACAGTTACAACCTTTTGTACCACCTGCCCCACCCTATTAGATTGTAAGCTCTTCTGAGCAGAGCCCTCTTAATCCTCTTGTATTTTATTGTATTATAACTGTATTGTCTCCCTTTTATATTGTAAAGCACTGCGTAAACTGTTGGTGCTATATAAATCCTGAATAATAATAATAATAAATCCATTGTGGTGGTGTATAGAGCCAAAAAGATTAGAATTGTGTTGATGTCCCAATATTTATGGACCTGACTGTAGGTAAGAACAGAGATCAGAAAGAGGAGAAAAAAGGGGGATGGGTGTGGGGGAAAACCAGAGGTGATAACGGACAAGCTATTTCACCTAAAAAGGAATGAGTTGGGTAGTCAGCGTGCGTCCAAAGGGACTGCTGTTGTGAGGCGTAAGAGGATGGAAACCACAGTGCTTCTGCAAAATGCGGATGTTGGTATGTAGTGTTGTATTGTGTTAGGGAGCTATGAAAGTGTAAAGGGGCATACAGCTGGGATGTGATGTTCTGTATGTCTAACAAAACCCTTTGGTTCAACCACATATAGCTAGTATATTGTTTGGTAAATGTCAAGGAAAAATATATTTATCCTATGAACGAGTAAACATAAACGTTTAAGGTTAATTGTATAACCCATTGGAAAACTTCCAGCATAGTATACTATTGATATTATTTTAGCCGTATATAGTGGTGTCTCCATTATCATCGCTGTAGAGTGTTCATGGAGAGCCTGAGAGTCAGGAGCATCAAGCACACTTACTTTGTGCAAGTATTCCTTTGCTACCTAATAAGGATGCAAAACATTGAAAGAGGTATTTAATATGTGGGAGGAGGCGACAGGAATAATGTTGAACTTAACAGGCCTGTAGTGCCAAGTAACGGATACCTCTGGACTCTCAGCTCACCGCGCTCGCAGGTATTGAGTTTGTATCTATCGATCTCACTATAGCCCCTTAATTGCAAGTTGAAAAAGCATATAATTACATGTCTCCGTGCGGTCTCCCATGGTGCACTGTCTCAGTGTATAGAACAGTAAGTGTTCTTTGTTTCTTACAAATTGGGCAGATGATCTTTGTTTATAGATCATAAAGTGTTGGGCAACACGGTTAAGCTAAGCCAAGGGCCTATTGCGTATGTGGAGTCCCATGTGGGCAACGATTTAGCTCCTATGGGCAATAGTAGCCTGCTCTCATGTGTATCAGTGTGCCCAGGGAGACATGCACCATCTTCTAAATGCTACCCATCAGCATCTTCCTTGGCAGGGGGATGCACATAAGAATACACAAATATATATCAGGGTGAGGACTGGCCTAAACACCAGAGTAAATGGGTCCCCTCTTGGAAGACAGTGCCCTATGAGAAAGCCTAGAGTAAAGGGTGCCCTACCACTAACTCTTGGGTAATCTGATCCACGAGGGGGTACATCAGTGTTCAACTCCAAGAAATGGGCAGTTCAAGTTCCAGGACAGAGTGACCAAGACGCTGCAAACAGTGTAATTGGTGCGAGAGAGTGAGAGATAAGTGAAATACAAAACACTCTAGCAGCTAAATAACAGGTGGGTTTAAATTGGTCCCCTACAGTGCCTACTCTTCTCCAAGCCAGAACCTGCCCCCCCCCCTCTGCAACCCATATGTGGTGTGCACTGAGATCCATTTTTCGGATAAAACGGCTATAGAAGCTATATACTTATCCGCAGTGTATGGTCTCTAGCCCGGAACTCAAAAGCAAAAGAAATCTGTCCAGAACCAGAGTCACAAGGGTCTTTGCCCCCATGTTCCGGTTTTTCACAAACTCGTCAGGTGGCAACAGGAACTGGTTAACTTGCCAAGCTCAATCTCGGGAATAGAGGATGTCTGTGGTAGCAGATGGAGTGTAGTGAATATTCATTTCTTAAGCAACTTAGATAAAGATAGAGTAGTCAAAGAGGCGTCAGGAGCAATGAAGGAAGGATTGTCACACAGTATAATTATGCTGGGTAGTTCAACTACTGATAGAGATTTGACTCCAGGTTGTATCCAATGTGGAAGTAGAAAAAACACACAAAAAACAAAAAACCCAAATAGAGGCATAGAGGCTAATGCCAAGGACACTTACATATGCATAGTTGGATGAGTGCTTGTTTCTTTAGGACTCCTGGCAGTCCCTCCTAGGAGATAGAGATGAGGGAGAGCCCAGGCTGTGCTGGCAGAGGTCACGACGAGACAAGCATGAGTTAGGTGTGGTAGGATCTGCCTCTTTGTCTACGGGATCTTTGCCTCTGGGTTTTCGGAGATGAGTTGAGTGAGGGATGTTTACATTCCTTGTAATAGGAATAAAAGTGCTAAAAAAATAAAATAAAATAACATAAAATAAAATAAAATAATAAAAGGATAGTGTAAAAATAAAAAATAAAAAGTAGAATAAATACGAAAATGAAAATGAAAGCCCCCATCCCAACGTGCTTGTGCGCAGAAGCGAATATATACGGAAGTCATGCCCGAATATGTAAACGGTGTTCAAACCATACATGTGAGGTATTGCCATGATCGTTAGAGTGAAAGCAATAATTCTAGCACAGGGCCTCTTCTGTAACTCTAAACAGGTAACTTGAAAACGTGACGCCTATTGATATTTTTAAGTACCGTAGTTTGTCGCCATTCCACGAGTGTGTGCAATTTTAAAGCATGACATGTTAGGTATCTATTTACTCAGCATACCATCATCTTTCACATTATACAAAAAATTGGGCTAACTTTAGGGTTTTGTATTTTTTCAAAAAAAAATTGCGTTTGAAAGACCACTACGCAAATACAGTGTGACATAAAATATTGCAACGACCGCCATTTTATTTATTAGGGTCTCTGTTAAATAAAAAATATACTGTATATACTCGAGTATAAGCCGAGTTTTTCAGCACATTTTTTTGTGCTGAAAATGCCCCTCTCGGCTTATACTCGAGTCAAGCACTTTTTTTTGCAGCAGAGAATGACATTTTCCAAACCGACTTTGGGGCCCAATGTCTTGGGGCCACTTGGTGCTAGGAACCCCAAATTTGGTATGAAAACCCAGTAGAACTAGCACTACAACCATACCTAAAGTCGGTTCGGAAAATGTCATTCTCTGCTGCAGAAAAGTGCTTGACATTTTCTGAACCAATTTTGGGGCCCTGTATCTCGGGACCACTTAGTGCTAGGAGCCCCAGCTTTGGATATGTTGTCGTGCTAGTTTCACTGGAGTTCCTAGCACCAATTGGCCCCGAGATATGGTCAACTGTGTCCATCTGCAGCAATGCCCTTTGGGTCCAGAAACCCCAAACTTTGGCTGCAGCTAGGGGGTATCTAGGAACCCTTAACTACTGAGTTTGAAGTTCAGGGGACCTATGGCTGCAAATGGGCACAGTGGGGCATGCAAATGGGCACAGTGAGCCTGCAAATGGGCATTGTTGACCCTCCTTTCCACTTACAGTAGCTGCGCATATCTCACCCTAGGCTTATACTCGAGTCAATAAGTTTTCCCAGTTTTTTGTGGTAAAATTAGGTGCCACAGTTTATATTTGAGTCGGCTTATACTTGAGTATATACGGTAATGTGTATATTCTAAGTAATTTTCTAGCAAAAAGTACAGATTTTTACTTAACCAACAACAAATGTCAGAAAAAGGCCTGGTTTTAAAGTGGTTAACTAAACAAGCTAAAGTTAGTTGCTAACTCTCCAATTTTAGTAAATCAACCCCCTATGCTTGTTTTTTTTCTTCTTTTCTCTCCAAATGTCTATACTGGGAATTTCCTATGCTGGTGGTTCTGAGGAAGAGAGTTATAATCATCCATTACAGCTGTTCCCACTTCAGCCCTAGAAGATTTTACCCCATTCCTGACCAGAGCACTTTTTGCGATTCAGCACTGCGTCGATTTAACTGACAATTGCATGGTTGTGCGACATTGCACCCAAACAAAATTGATGTCCTTTTTTTCCCACAAATAGAGCTTTCTTTTGGTGGTATTTGATCACTTCTGCAGTTTTTATTTTTTGTGCTATAAACAAAAAAATGGCAATAATTTTGAAAAAAAAAACGCATTATTTTTTACTTTTTGCTATAATAAATAAATAAATTATTAGTAATATTATTAGTAATAGCAGCAATCTGCGATTTTTATCGGGACTGCGACATTATGGCAGACACATCGGACAATTTTGACACTATTTTGGGACCATTGTCATTTATACAGTGATCGGTGCTAGAAAAATGCACTGATTACTGTGTAAATAACACTGGCAGTGAAGGAGTTAACCACTAGGGGGCGATGAAGGGATTAAGTTTGTCCTAGGGAGTGATTCTAACTGTGGGGTGATGGGCTTCAAGTCACATGACAGCGATTACTGTTCCCGATGACAGGAAGCGGTGATCTCTGTCATGACACAAGCCAGAACGGGGAAATGCCTTGTTTACATAAGCACTTCCCCGTTCTGAGGCTCCGTGACACGATTGCCGGGAGACCGGTGGACGTCGAGTCTGCCGGTCCCCCGGGCACGATCACGCACGCGCCTGCTATCCCAGCTCTTAAAGAGGATGTGCAGGTACGCCCATTTGCCCACCGCTGCCATTGTGCCGACGTATATTGGCATGCGGCAGTCGCAAACTGGTTAAAGAGACCCAGAGGAAGGGAGATTTAATCATCTTTTAGAGCTGTCCCCTGTTGTTTAATCGTTTGTTGCCCTTAGGACATACCCGTACATCCTCAGGTTTCAGTGCTTATACCAGAGTTATGACTGCAGCTGTAGCCATGACCCTGGCATGTTTTTTCTCAGCCAGCATTGCTTTGAGTTCATACCAAAAAACATTTTTTTTCTCAGTTTAGGCTGATATGTATTCTTCTACATATTTTTGGTAAAAAAAATCTCAACAAGCGTATATTGACTGGTTTGCACAAAAGTTATAGCGCCTACAAAATAGGAGATAGTTTTATGGCATTTTTATTTTTATTTTTTTTATTAGTAATAGCAGCAATCTGTGATTTTTATCGGGACTGCGACATTATGGCAGACACATCGGACAATTTTGACACTATTTTGGGACCATTGTCATTTATACAGCGATCGGTGCTAGAAAAATGCACTGATTACTGTGTAAATGACACTGGCAGTGAAGGAGTTAACCACTAGGGGGCGATGAAGGAGTTAAGTTTGTCCTAGGGAGTGATTCTAACTCTGGGGGGATGGGCTTCAAGTCACATGACAGCGATCACCGTTCCCGATGACAGGAAGCGGTGATCTCTGTCATGACACAAGCCAGAACGGGGAAATGCCTTGTTTACATAAGCACTTCCCCGTTCTGAGGCTCCGTGACACGAGTCCCCCGGGCACGATCACGCACGCGCCTGCTATCCCAGCTCTTAAAGAGGATGTGCAGGTACGCCCATTTGCCCACCGCTGCCATTGTGCCGACGTATATTGGCATGCGGCAGTCGCAAACTGGTTAAAGAGACCCAGAGGAAGGGAGTTTTAATCATCTTTTAGAGCTGTCCCCTGTTGTTTAACCGTTTGTTGCCCTTAGGACATACCCGTACATCCTCCGGTTTCACTGCTTATACCAGGGTTATGACTGCAGCTGTGGCATGTTTTTTTTCAGCCAGCATTGCTCTTTAATGTAAAAGTGATTTGAGCAGATATACATGTGGAAGAAGATGGTCCCTCCTCCCACCATCTTCCGCCACCTTCCCAAGTTCTTCTGTTCCACTGGTGAGCCCAGAACTAAAACTGGCAGTCATGCTGGGTGACCATAGAAATGAGGAAGGAATTTATGTTCCCCAATCATCTCTATGGTCTATGAAATTAAGATTTGGTCACTTCTGGTTTCGGTTTGCTGTTTGCAAGCCATTACTGATTGCAAGCAACAAGGGCAAAGTAGAGATTTGGGGTCTAATAGACCTCAGATGTCTCAGTTAAAACTACCTTTCACTGCCCATGATATCAAAAGGGATGTTGTTCATCCCTTGTAATAGCAATAAATAAATTAAATTGATATTGTAAAAAAAATGAAAAAAACAAAAATCAAAAATTTTAAGCGCCTTGTCCCCCTGTGCTCATGAGCAAAGGCGACGCATACACAAACATGGCAAGCAAGTCGAGTTAATGCCAAAGAGCTAAATTTTGGTCTCATCTGACCACAGCACTTTTTACTAATCCTCTGAATCATTTAGATGTTCATTGGCATGGCTGTACATGTGCCTTCTTGAGGAGGGGGACTCGCCGTGTTTGGAGGAAGAAAAATGCTGACTATGACCCTAAGAACACCATCCCTTCAGTCAAGCACAGAAGTGGAAACATTATGCTTTGGGGCTGTTTCTCTGCTAAAAGGTACAGATCGATTCGGCCCCATCCATTGGCCTCTCAATGTGGCAATGTATTGTAAAATCTTGGATGAGAATCTTCCCTCAGCCAGAACACTAAAGATGGGTCATGGATGGTTCTTTCAACATGACAATGACCCAAAACATGCCACCAAGGCAACAAATGAGTGGCTTAAGAAGAAGCACATTAAGGTCATGGAGTAGACTAGCCAGTCTCCAGAATTTAATCCTATAGAAGATTTATGAAGGGCGCAGAAACTTTGAGTTGAAAAGTGACAGCCAAGAAACCTTAAGGATTTAGAAAAGATCAGTAAAGAAGATTGGACCAAAATCCCTCTTGAGATGTGTGCAAACCTGGTCACTAACTACAAGAAGCATCTTACTTCTATTTTTGCCCACAAGGGTTCCTCCACTAAGTACTAAGTCATGTTTTGCTTGGGGATCAAATACTTATTTTATTAACTGAACTGCAACTCACTATATAACATTTGTATCATGTGTTTTTTTTTGGATTTTTGTGTTGATATTCTGTCTCTAACATTTAAAATCCACCTATGATAAAAAAATCATAGACTCTTCAGTTTTTGTAAGTGGTCAAACTTACAGAATCTGCAGAGGATCAAATAAATATTCCCCCACTGTACAATGTTTGGGGGTTCTAAGTAACTATCCAGTAAAAAATAATACAGATTATTACATGTATGTGAGAAGTGTCGAAAATTGGCCTGGGCAGCTAGTGGTTAAAGGGACCCTACATTTTTGACCTTTATAACATAAAAGGTCCAATGTTGAAGGTTAGAGTGTGTCCACGGGAGTTGGTGGTGGTGGAGTAAAATATTTTTTCACAGATTGTTTTTTATTCACATTTTCTTGAGGATTATTACAAAGAGAATTCACTCACTGTACTATTATTGATAATGGTTTAATAATCTTAGCACCAGTTTTTGTTTGGATCATAGTATTGTCAATTTACATTCATATACTTCATGCACATTTGGATTTTGATTATTACAATTTGTATTATGGTTTATATATGTTTTCACTAATTACTGATTGGGGACATTTTGAGCACAGTATATTTCATTTTGTGCATTCTTGATGAATGTTTGTTACTGCTCCCTCAGTACTGTTAATCCCCATCACAGAGAAAGATTATGGTAGTGGGGGTAATTGGAGGAGGATTTCTAGTAAAGGAGGAGAAAGCAGCACAGATGACATGTGGTACTGTTTGTAGTTAATATCCCTGATTTCATCCCCATTGGGATTAGCGGCTAATTCCCATTTTTACACATTTTATTATAATCATATTTTTAATGCTTGGAAAAAAATTTGGTAAATAATTTCATTTTAAAAGCTCTAAAAATGGCGAATGTTAGTAGTCTTGCATCCATCTATTTGGATGTATCCAAATTACAATAGTACCAAACTTAAACAAAGCAGAAAAAACAAAAAAAATTCAGACAAAATTTGAATTTGAATCGTTTTCAAATTCAAATCATTTTTAAATTTTCAAAGAGAATAAAATAAAATTTAAAATAAAGGAATAGAATAGAAAAGAATATAACAGAAAATAAAAGAATATAATATATTGGAGTAAAAAAGAACACAATAGAATAGAAAATAAAATAATAGATTAGAATATAATAGAAACAAATAGAATAGAATAAAATAACATAGAAAGAATATAACCATCTTCTGAAATTTAAATTTCAAATAGAATAAATTTGAATTTGAATACATAAGAAAATATTAGAACAGTAAAAAAATAATATAATAGAATGGACTATAATAGAATAGAATAAAAAAAAAAATAGAATAGAATAGAAAGAATATAACCATTTCCCACAATTCAAATTTGAATAGAATAGAAAAGATTAGAATACAATAGAAAATAACAGAATAGTACAGAAAATAAACAAAATAATAGAATAGAAAGAATATAACCATCTTCTGAAATTAAAATTTCAAATATAATAAATTTGAATGGAAAATAATAGAATATAATAGAAAATAGAATAGAATATAAAAGAATAGAATAGAATAAACAAATAGAAAAAGAATACAATACAAAAATAGAATATAATAGAATGAATATAACCATTTCCCAAAATTCAAATAGAATTAATTTGAATAGAAAAGGAAAGAATAGATTCGAATAGGAAGATGGTTTATTCATTCTACCCTATTCTGGGTTTTTTTCTATACTATTCTATTCTATTCTTTTATATGCTATTCAATTTCAAATTGATTCTATTTGAATTTTCAGATGGTTATAACCTATTTAATTCTATTCTTTTTTTTTATTCTATTCTATTCTTTTCTATTCTATTCCATTCTATTCTGTTCTTTATTTTCTGTCCTATTTGTTCTGTTTTACTCTATTATATTATATTCTTTTATTTTCTTTTATTTTCTGTTATATTCTTTTCTATTCTATTCAATTTTTTTCTATTCTATTCCTTTATTTTCTATTTTATTCTCTTTGGAAATTGGAAAACTATTCAAATTTGAAAACTTTTCAAATTCGATTAGAAAATTTTTCGAATCAATCCAAATTCATATTCAAATTAATTTGAATACGAATAAACTAAACAAATTCTGAAAACGAATTAAACAAATTAAACACATTTCTGTAAATAACGAATTGAAACGAAACAAAACATTTTTTTTCATTCTGCACATGTCTAGTCTACAGTACATAGTTGCATTTCTCTCAGTGATCATCAATGCCAAGGGGTGCTTATTTTACACCTTACCAGCAATGTAAAGGGATGCATCAATAAACCTTGGCCCCCAATGTAAAGGGTCACTCTTTTCCACTGATCACCGATTTAAGGGGGGCATTTCACCAATGTAAAAAGCACTTTTTACTGATGACAAATTTAAAGGGAGCATGTACCCTTACCAGAAATGAATGGAAATCATTTACTCTGACCACCAATCTAAAGGGGGCATTTAAAAAAATTTACTGTAATGTTAGAAATCCATTTCTGCTGATCATTACTTAACATACAGCAGCTATATAGTTCTCTTTTTATATGCCACGAGACATTTATATTTCAATCAGTTTAATATTGTTTCAACTAGAACATTTACATCCAGTTGTCAGGTGTATGTTTCAAATTATAGTTAGGATTACAGGATTCCAAAGTAACAAACACATAACTCATTCTCATCACATCAAGAAAAAATCTAGAGCCTAGATACGAACATAAATCACTTTCTATTGTACAAAGAAAGCAAAAGAATAGAGAGTGACCTATTGTTCTAGACCAGGGATATGCAATTAGCAGACCTTCAGCTGTTGCAGAACTACAAGTCCCATGAGGCATAGCAAGACTCTGACAGCCACAAGCATGTCACCCAGAGGCAGAGGCATGATGGGACATGTAGTTTTGCAACATCTGGAGGTCCGCTAATTGCATATCACTGTTCTAGAAACTAATCATAGATGTACAAGTCATAATCATAAGATGTACAAATAAAAGGATGTGAAAAAGGAAGAAAAAGAGGAAAGCAGAGAAGAAGAAGGAATTGCTCTCCTAGGGTCACAAGAGTCAAGCTATGGATATTGAATCCACAGAAACCATGTTTCTTCAATTTTTTTAGTTTGTGAGTTTGTCATTTGCCATGGTCCAGTTTAATTTATGCTTGACAAAGTCAATGGTTACAGTCATTCTTTTCCATATTTTTGTGATCACTATTCTGGCAGCCACGACTTTATATGATACAGTGCCTCAAAAAAGTATTTATACCCTTTAAAATTTTCCACATTTTGTCATGTTACAAACAATAAACCTAAATGTATTTTATAGGGATTTTATGTGATAAATCAACACAAAGTGGCACAATAATTGTGAAGTGGAAGGAACATGATAAATGGTTTTCAAATTTTTTTTACATATAAATATGTGGAAAGTGTGGCATGCATTTGTATTTAGCCCCCCTCAATACTTTGTAGAACCACCTTTCACTGCAATTACAGCTGCAAGTCTTTCTTGGGTATGTTTCTAAGAGCTTTGCACATCTAGAGAGTGACATTTCCTGTCGCATCATGGCAGCATACACTTTGGGTTGTGACTCCGCCCCTCACAACCTGATAGGACCACATAGCTATAAGTTGTAAAGATGGCCCCCGCCCCAGTATTCTCTTATTTTTCCTCACCTGAGAAGGACTGAAGATGTCAGAAGCACCCCCTTACCGAACTCACCCCAGCCAGGTTCTAGCCTCTCCTGGGTGGAAGTCCTTGCCTGTACAGCCTCTAAATGAGCTAGATGGAAGGAACCCCACTCTGGTGGTCTCAGGGGTATGTGCGGCTCCAGTATAAGCCTTAAACAGGCTTAGTTGTGTGCAGCGGTCTCCATCTGTCTTTCCATCTCTTGGTGCAGCTTGCTGGGCTCTGTGGTTCTCCTCTGTCTCTCCCCTGTGTCCTCGGATGTCTCAGCGCTTCTGCACATGCTCAGTAAACGTTTTTAGGGCGTCCTGGCACATTGCCAGGTTCCAAGATGGCGCCGAGAGCGGCTCAGTGCTACTGCACATGTGCGGCCGGTTCATGACCCCGGCGGCCGTGACGGTTTATTTAAAAAGCTCAGAGATGTCATTTCTGATGCCTCCAGCTTCCTGAGCATATCTGACGCTGCTATCAACTCTGCCTCACCTCTGACGCTCCCTCCTTGGGGTAAGTGTTTCTCTCTCCCCCTGGTTCCTCTGTTTGTTTGCTTGCATGTTTACACCTGCCTGTATCCCTCCAGGATACCACAGTTATCCTTTCTATGGAGACCGCTGCCCCAGCAGATCACCATCAGCCCAATAGGTAAGGGGGGGGGATGTTCATGGTAAGTAGTGAATATTGAAAAAGAGAGCAGGATCGTACTAATGCTGCCTAATCGGTCAGCCCTACCAGGTCATCAAGATCGTCTAAGTCAAGGCGAAGAGAGACCTCACGCAGGAGAAGCCGCTCCAGCCATAGGCGAAGCCGCTCACGCGGCAGAAGTCGCTCAGCCCACAGGGGAAGCCGTTCCTACTCCAGGCATAGACATTCCCATTATAGAAGATCCCCTGCACGTAGACGCCAGTCTCCTGCACATCCTCCCCATCCAGCGGGGAATGCTTGCTGGGTATGCGGGGCCACAGCTCTACCAGACAGGCTGGCCTGCCGCAGGTGTATGGACGAAGCCACCAGGGAGAAGGAGCTAGTCACTGTGGAACCTACCGGGGTCCCTGCTACGCATATCTCAACCCCATATGTGGAGGCTACAGCCCTGAGCGCCTCACCATCCCATCCTAGTACATATAGGGAACAAGAGTTTCCATCAGACGAGGAAGAACTGGAAGTGGCAGCAGGCTTTGATTTCTCGCTCATAGGACCCTTTGCAAAATCGGTCAAGGAAGCGATTAACTGGGAGGAACCTGAGGAGGTACAGCAGAAGCAAAGGAAGTATTTCCCGAATCTCAAGAAGGTACCTGAAGCCTTCCCATTTATAGAGGAACTGGATGAGCTTATTAAGGAAGAATGGCAGAATCCAGAGAAGAAGTTTAGTCTTTCTAACAGACTTACTAAGCTATATCCTCTGAAAGCGCCCAGAGTAGCTCCCCTGGTCTCCCCTCCAGTGGTGGACGCCTCTTTGATGCACCTAGCCAGGCATGTGATGCTTCCCATTGAAGACGCAGTGACGTTCAGGGATGTCCTGGACAGGAAGGTGGACACGGACCTTAAAAGGGCTTACGTTTTTGCAGGAGGCGCCTGCAGACCAGCAGTGGCTTTGGCCGCAGTCGGGAAAGCTATTTCCGGGTGGTCTTTGAACACCGCGAAGCTCGTTGCTGAAGGCGCAGATCAGGACCAGATCGTTAAAGCCCTACAGGAACTCAGTCTCGCAGGAGACTTTGTGGCGGAAACCTCTGTGGACACCATTAGGTCCGCTTCAAGGTCTATGCTAGCAATGGTAATGGCCAGGAGGGCATTATGGCTTAAGCCCTGGTCGGCCGACCCGGCCTCAAAGTCCAACTGGTGCAGGATTCCATATGATGGAGTTAACCTCTTTGGTGCAAAGCTGGATACAGCAATATCCAAAGTGACAGGCGGGAAGTCTGGTCTTATTCCCTCAGACAGAAGGCCAAAACAACAAAGAGCGCCTCCCTTCAAGCGCAATCTCCCGGAGAGATACAGGGATGCAAAGTCTTATAGACCTGGGAAGGAGTACAGGAGAACTTGGAAGAACCCTCAGACGTCCTTCCTCAAATTTCAGAAAACCAAAAAACGCCTGCTTCCAATGAACAGAAACCTTTTTGAAGGTACGTCCGCCCAACCAGCGGTAGTGGGTGCCAGGCTCACAAGATTCGGGTTGGTTTTGGCGGAATTGATAAAGGACCCATGGACAGTATCCACCATCCGGGTCGGACACAGGTGGTTGTTCAAGAACCGCCCCCCAAGGGGTCACTTCTGCGCAACCAGGCTTCCTCCTTCCAGGGAGAAAAGGTTGTCTTTGGTCCAGTACATCCAGGATCTGTTAAGGAAACAGGCAATAGTGGAAGTCGCACCATCCCAAAGAGGTCAGGGTTTCTATTCCCCACTCTTTCTAGTACGAAAAAAGTCAGGGGACTTCCGTCCTGTTATGGACCTAAAGAAACTCAACCGGTCAATCCGGGTAGAAACATTCAGGATGGAAAGCCTCCAGTCGATCCTTCAAGCAATAAATCGGGGGGACTGGATGCTCTCGATCGATCTGCAAGACGCATACTTACATATCCCGATCCACTCAGAGTTCCAGAGATTCCTCCGCTTCACGATAAACAGCTGGCACTTCCAATTCTGAAGTCTTCTGTTTGGGATCTCCACCGCACCCAGGACATTCACGAAGGTCCTATTGCCCGTGATAGCCCACTTGAGAGAGAGGGGATTGAGAGTCCACCATTACCTGGACGACATCCTGCTTCTCTTGAACAACAAGGAGTCTCTCATCCAGCATCGGGGAATCCTGGTCTCCACTTTACAGTCTCTAGGGTGGCTGATAAACTGGAAGAAGAGCAGTATTCATCCCACTCAGAGGATGGTCTTTCTAGGGGCCGAGCTGGACACGAGAGAGAACATGGTGGAACTTCCAGAGGAGAAGATTTTCCCCCTGATTCAGAAAGTGAAGAAGCCCATCTCGGCCAGGAGATTACCAGCCAGAACATGCCTCAGTATCCTGGGCTCCTTGGCATCCACCATTCCGATGGTTCAGTGGGCGCAATGGAACTCGAGGCCTTTCCAGATTTCCTTCCTGCGCCAGTGGAACGGTGTTTCGATGTCGCAGTCGATTCACATCCTTCAAGAGGTGAAGCAGTCATTGCTGTGGTGGATACGGCCTCGCAACCTAGGAAGGTGCAAGCACATAATCACCCCTTACCAGGAGACGGTGACCTCAGATGCCAGTCTGCTGGGGTGGGGAGCCCACCATCAGCACTTTGTGGCCCAAGGCCGCTGGCCATTCAGGGCACAGGACACAGGACACAGTGTCGAATGTGTTAGAAATGAGAGCAGCATTCCAAGCGCTCCTGTCCTTCGGCTCGCTTTTGAGAGGGAAACACGTTCTTCTAAGAATGAACAACAAGGTCGCGGTTGCCTATATCAACAGACAGGGGGGCACCAGAAGCAGGTCCATGATGCAGGAGGTCCGTCCTGTTCTAGAGTGGGCACAACTGAACCTGTTAAGCTTAAGGGCAGTCTATGTTCCGGGAGTCCAGAATGTGCTGGCCGACTCGCTGAGCAGGAATTTCACCTCCAATCACGAGTGGTCTCTGAACCCACAGGCCTATGCCCTCATATCCAGGACTTGGGGTCCTCCAGAGATAGACCTGGCGGCAACCCCAGAGAATGCAAAATGTTGGAGATTTCTATCGAGAATACCATTCCCTTCGGCGGAGGGGACGGATTGTCTCCTGCACTCCTGGAATTTCCATCTAGGATACATCTTTCCTCCAACTCCACTCATAATGAGGTTTCTCCTGAGACTCAAGGAGTCATCGGCACTGGTGGTGGCAGTAATTCCTTTCTGGCCGAGGAGGCCATGGTTTACCACTCTGATACAGCTGAATACGGCAGATCCCCTGCCCCTTCCGTTGTCACCAGACCTACTCTCCCAGGGTCATCTTCTTCACCCGAACCCGGAGAAGCTACATTTGATGGCCTGGAGGCTGAAAGGGCTAGGTACCTAGAGCAAGGATGCTCCCAGAGAGTGGTGGATACCCTACTCCATGCCAGGAGACCTACCACGAATATTACTTACAGGCGAGTCTGGGTGAAGTTTACCGCCTTCGCTCAACAGCAAGGTTGGGACTCATCCTCACCATCGGTGTCACAGGTCCTGGAGTTCCTTCAACTAGGCCTAGAGAAGGGTCTTAGATCAAGTACTCTAAAGGTCCAAGTCTCGGCCTTGTCCGTCCCGACAGGAGTCAGGTGGGCACAAGATCCCCTTGTGGTTCAGTTCCAACGGGCCTGTCTAAAGCTGAGACCTCCTAGGAAACCTTCCTTCCCAGTCTGGGACCTCTCAGTTGTACTGGAAGCTCTATCTAAGGAACCCTTTTTTCCGAATTAGAACATATCCTTATGGGATCTGATGCTAAAAGTCTCATTCCTGATAGCCATAACATCGGCTAAGCGGGTGTCAGAGATGCAGGCCTTAATGGTTAGTGATCCATATCTGGTAGTATTGCCAGACAGATTAGTCTTAAAACCTTCAGACCGGTTCATACCCAAGGTATCCTCATTATTTCACTTCAACCAAGAGATTAACCTTCCGGCACTCACCACGGAACAGGGCGATCCTCACCCACTGGACGTCAAGGGTAATGTCCTGGAGTACCTCTCAGCTACCAGATCCATCAGGAAAACGGAAAGTCTCCTAATTATTCCGCATGGATTCAGGAGAGGTCAAGCGGCATCCTCACGCACCATTGCGTCATGGCTGGTGAAGACCATAAAAAAGGCCTATTCATTGAGCAGTCAGCAAGTACCTGAGGGCTTAAGGGCACATTCCACCAGGGCAGTGGCAACCTCCTGGGCGGCATATTGTAGAGTCTCGGCGGAGACAATTTGCAGAGCAGCTACCTGGTCTTCCAGGAACACCTTTATGACCCATTACAAAGTGGATTCCGCCTGTTTATCCACAGTGGATTTCGGAAGAGCCGTTATCCAGGCCAATTCTCCTGTTCTCTGATTAATAAACTTAGTTTGAATCCCCACCCAGTCTTTGCGAGTTACTCCCCAAAGTGTATGCTACCATGATGCGACAGGAAAACGGAAAATTGTATACTCACCTTTCTGTAATTTTCCTTTCCTGTTGTATCTTCATGGCAGCATACAATTTCCCACCCGTCTAAGGTGATATATATACGGAGAATACTGGGGCGGGGGCCATCTTTACAACTTATAGCTATGTGGTCCTATCAGGTTGTGAGGGGCGGAGTCACAACCCAAAGTGTATGCTGCCATGAAGATACGACAGGAAAGGAAAATTACGGAAAGGTGAGTATACAATTTTCCGTTTTTTGCCCATTCTTTGCAAAATAGCTCAAGCTTTGTCAGATTGGATAGAGAGCAACTGTTAACAGCAATTTATAAGTCTTTCCACAGATTCTCAATTGGGTTTAGGTCTGGATTTCGACTGGGCCATTTTACATAGTTACATAATTACATAGTTAGTCAGGTTGAAAAAAGACACAAGTCCATCCAGTTCAACCATAAAAAAACAAAAAAAAAACAAAAAAAAATCGTACAATCCAATATACTCAATACTATACCCACAGTTGATCCAGAGGAAGGCAAAAAACCCCAGCAGAGCATGCTCCAATTTGCTACAGCAGGGGAAAAAATTCCTTCCTGATCCCCCAAGAGGCAATTGGATTTTCCCTGGATCAACTTCACCTATAAATGTCAGTACCCAGTTATATTATGTACATTTAGGAAAGTATCCAGGCCTTTCTTAAAGCAATCTACTGAGCTGGCCAGAACCACCTCTGGAGGGAGTCTATTCCACATTTTCACAGCTCTTACTGTGAAGAAACCTTTCCGTATTTGGAGATGAAATCTCTTTTCCTCCAGTCGTAAAGAGTGCCCCGTTGTCCTCTGTGTTGACCGTAAAGTGAATAACTCAACACCAAGTTCACTATATGGACCCCTTATATATTTGAACATGTTGATCATATCCCCCCTTATTCTCCTCTTCTCAAGAGTGAACAAATTCAGTTCCTCTAATCTTTCCTCATAGCTGAGCTCCCCCATGCCTCTTATCAGTTTGGTTGCCCTTCTCTGCACTTTCTCCAGTTCCCCGATATCCTTTTTGAGAACTGGTGCCCAAAACTGAACTGCATATTCCAGATGAGTTCTTACTAATGATTTGAACAGGGGCAAAATGATATCTCTCTCTCTGGAGTCCATACCTCTCTTAATACAAGAAAGGACTTTGCTCACTTTGGAAACCGCAGCTTGGCATTGCATGCTATTATTGAGCTTATGATCTACCAAAACCCCCAGATCATTCTCCACTACGGATTCCCCCAGTTGTACTCCCCCTAGTATGTATGATGCATGCATATTCTTAGCCCCCCAAGTGCATAACTTTACATTTCTCAACATTAAACCTCATCTGCCACATAGACACCCATTTAGACAGAGCATTAAGGTCAGCTTGTAAATTGAAGACATCCTGTAAGGACGTTATTCCACTGCATAGCTTAGTGTCATCTGCAATTTTAACACATGAATATGCCTTGATCAATGTACAATGTATATGTAAAGCGCTGCGTAAATTGACAGGGCTATATAAGTACCTGAAATAAATAATAAATAAATAAAAATAAATCTAAACCATTCCATTGTAGCTCTGGCTGTATGTTTAGAGTTGTTGTCCTGCTGGAAGGTGAACCTCCGCCCCAGTCTCAAGTCTTTTGCAGACAGTTTTTTTCTAAGATTGCCCTGTATTTGGCTCAATCCATCTTCCCATCAACTCTGACCAGCTTTAAGGTCAGCTTGTAAATTGAAGACATCCTGTAAGGATGTTATTCCACTGCATAGCTTAGTGTCATCTGCAATTTTAACACATGAATATGCCTTGATCAATGTACAATGTATATGTAAAGCGCTGCGTAAATTGACAGGGCTATATAAGTACCTGAAATAAATAATAAATAAATAAAAATAAATCTAAACCATTCCATTGTAGCTCTGGCTGTATGTTTAGAGTTGTTGTCCTGCTGGAAGGTGAACCTCCGCCCCAGTCTCAAGTCTTTTGCAGACAGTTTTTTTCTAAGATTGCCCTGTATTTGGCTCAATCCATCAATCCATCTTCCCATCAACTCTGACCAGCTTCCCTGTCCCTTTTTTCTAAGATTGCCCTGTATTTGGCTCAATCCATCTTCCCATCAACTCTGACCAGCTTTAAGGTCAGCTTGTAAATTGAAGACATCCTGTAAGGACGTTATTCCACTGCATAGCTTAGTGTCATCTGCAATTTTAACACATGAATATGCCTTGATCAATGTACAATGTATATGTAAAGCGCTGCGTAAATTGACAGGGCTATATAAGTACCTGAAATAAATAATAAATAAATAAAAATAAATCTAAACCATTCCATTGTAGCTCTGGCTGTATGTTTAGAGTTGTTGTCCTGCTGGAAGGTGAACCTCCGCCCCAGTCTCAAGTCTTTTGCAGACAGTTTTTTTCTAAGATTGCCCTGTATTTGGCTCAATCCATCTTCCCATCAACTCTGACCAGCTTCCCTGTCCCTGCTGAAGAAAATCATCCCCACAAGATTATGCTGTCACCACCATGTTTCACAGTAAGGATGGTGTGTTCAGGGTGATGTGCAGTGTTAGTTTTCCACCACACATAGCGTTTTGCTTTTAGGCCAAAAAGTTCAATTTTGGTCTCATCTGACCAGAGCACCTTCTTCCACATGTTTACTGTGTCCCCCACATGGCTTCTTGCAAACTGTAAATGGGACTTCTTACGGCTTTCTTTAAACAATGGCTTTCTTCTTGCCACTCTTCCATAAAGTCCAGATTTGTGGAGTGCACAACAGATGATGGATTGAACAGTGCTCCGTGAGATGATCAAAGATTGGGATTTTTTTATAACCTAATGCTACTTTAAACTTCTCCACAACTTTATCCCTGACCTGTCTGGTGTGTTCCTTGACCTTCATGGTGCTGTTTGTTCACTAAGGTTCTCTAACAAACCTCTGAGGACTTCACAGAACAGCTGTATTTATATTGAGATTAAATTACACACAGGTGGACTCTATTTACTAATTAGGTGACTACTGAAGGCAATTGGTTCCACTGGATTTTGGTTAGGGGTATCACAGTAAAGGGGGCTGAATACAAATGCAAAAACAAAGAGAGAGCAGCGCCATCTAAGTGCAGCAATGTGATCACTTTTAATCCAAAAATGACAAGTGGAAACTAACAAGATAAACAGGATGTCAGCGCATATAAAGTTGTATAAGGGTTCATCCACTCCCGGGGAAGACAAACTGCACACAAGTGGAGAGGCAGCTGATGGATCCAGCTGCACTGGTGGCTTCCAGCGCTTCCAGAAACTCAGATCAGCTAAGAGGCAGTCGCTGACATCACATCCAGATGGAGGAAGAGTGGGGAGGAGCGCACGTTTGGAGCATGCGCGCTCTTTCATCAGGCAGTAGCAGTGACCATATTGGAAGAGGTATAAATAGTCTAGTATGGCCAGAACGTGTCAATACGGTATCATAGCAACCACTCACGATTAACCATTTGTTGTGTCGTGAAGCGCTGAGGTAAAGTATAGTGTTGCTTGATCACAATAAAAGCAATTTGATAAGAATTACACAAAAATATATAAAACATATACAAAAATATAAGAATTACACAAATCATTATAAGGTTTAAAAAGTATAAACAATGGAAAAGTCAATGGATACCATGACAGAAAATGATGAAAGGTTAACGAAGGTGATATATGTGTAAACAAATTCGAAAAGAATGTTGAAATTAATGAAAAATGCATGTGACAAAAAATGAAAGAATGTAAGGGTATGGTGAAACTAAATATAAAGATAAACATGAAATAAAAATAAAAATATGAAGTTAAAAATAATTATAATAATAATAATATAGAGATAAAGAATAAAGGAGTAGGAATAGAGATTAGGTAGGATGTGTATGAACAATGAATGGGTACCAGAGAAAAGTGAAGGGGAGGAAAGAATGACAAAACAACATTGTGAGCAACAATCCAGGTGGGGCGCAAGAGGTACTTATTATTGCGGGATATCTAGGAGAGGAATAGGACCATAGGGGTCCTTAACCTAAAGTGATTAATGATAACAGATGTTAGCCAAAAAAGGATAAAATGATAGATGCAAAAATTATATCTAATACACCTATTCTTTCAATGGATGATGAAGAAGTGTTATTGAATATTAGCTGGTATAAAGAAAACAGATGTGGTTATGAAATGATTAGAAGTGCTGGTTACAGTAAAGGATTAATTTCTAGCTTCCCTGGTGCTAGAGTATCTAGTCGGTAAATCCAGTTGGATTCCTGGGCGCAAAGGCATCTAAAATGCTTGGCTACTGGGAGATTATTGGGTATCGCTTTGATCACTCAAACTTTCAGATCCTGGGAGGAATGTTCATGATGAATGAGGAAATGTTTAGGGACGCTGTGTTCGTCTGACCCAGCGTCCTCTAAACACCTATGGTCCCCAAATATTTTGTGGAGTTTTATCCATTCTTTGTTCATACACATCTTACCCCATCTCTAATCAAACTTCCTAATCATTTATTCTTTATCTCTAAAATATTATTATTTTTATTATTTTCAACTTTCTTATTTTTATTTTTACTTTTATTTTTATTTCATTTTTCATTTTTATCTTTATATTCAGTTTCATCATACCCTTACATTCTTTCATTTTTTGTCACACGCATTTTCATTCATTTCAACATTCTTTTCTTATTTGTTTACACATATATCACCTTCATTAACCTTTAATCATTTTCTGTCATGGTATCCATTGACTGTTCCATTATTTAAATTTTTTAAACCTTATAATGATTTGGTAATTCTTATATTTTTGTATATTTTCTATATTTATTTTTGTGTAATTCTTATCAAATTGCTTTTATTGTGATCAAGTAATACTATACATCAGCACTTACGACACAACAGATGGTTAATTGTGAGCAGTTGCTTTACTGGCCATACTACACTATTTATACCTCTTTGAATATGGCCATAGCTACTGCCTGATGAAGGAGCACCCATACTCCGACTCCGAACGTGTGTTCCTCCCCACTCTTCCTCCATCTGGATGTGACGTCAGCAACTGCCTCTGAGCCCATCCGAGTCTCTGGAAGTTTTCTGTCTTCCTCAGGAGTGGATGAACCCTTATACAACTTTATATGCACTGACATCCTGTTTATCTTAAGAGTTTCCACTTGTCATTTTTGGATTAAAAGTCATCATATTGCTGCATTTAGATGGCACTGCTCTCTCTTTGTTTTTGCTTTTCACAGAGTCTCTTCTAGCTTGTTGTGAGCTAGCAGCTGTCCAAAGTCAGCACTCCTTGAGACTACTATTTGCTTTCGAATTATATGAACTTCCACATATGGATTCCCTGTGACAGAGAGCCTATAATAGCCCACTTTCTTTCCACTCAGCTGACAGAGCGCACATAAGTATGTCTTTTCCTTGTGAGTACAAATGCACACCATACTTTTCAGATATTTATTTGTAAAACATTTTGAAAATCATTTATAATTTTCCTTCCACTTCACAATTATATGCCACTTTGTGTTGGTCTATCACATAAATAAAATACATTTACATTTTTGGTTGTAACATGACAAAATGTGAAAAATTTCAAGGGGTTTAAATACTTTTTCAATTGAATGCAGGGTTTTTTGGCAGCAAAGTAGGTATTACAATCAAAGTGACAATGATATGATTAAAAATCAATAGTTTAATAATTACTTTATTTGTATCATGGTATCAAAAAAAGGGGACGAAGGGCATGGGAGCTGTAAAAAGCAATTCAGGTCCTTACATATAATTATTTTGTATTCATATAAAAACATCTCATCAATGTGAAAAAACCACATATAAACTCAATACATGTTTAGAAAGCCGTAAAAATTTATTCAGAGTTTAAAGGTCTTCTTCAGGGCAATTTTTTCTATGCGAAAAAGAAAACATTTTAAATTATGCTATCTATAAATCGGTCAATTATTCTATTTAATCATTTCATACTCTGGAGTTAAATATGCATATTCACCACTTCTTGACGAGAAAAGTTCATGCCATGGTTGGATAAATTGCTGTTCTTCTAAAAACACCTTTAATCTCAGCGATCCCGGATACTCCCACATTGTTCCTCCACCCTCGATAGGGGCAAGAACCCCCACCTCCACACATCTTGCAAGGAGTCACCCCTTGGGGGGACTGGGGGGAACAGAGGGGGCCTAAATCAAGGGGAGGGGGGAAGCCAGTGGCACCTTCCATTTTTCTGCATTCCAAAATTTAAAAAAGATTTTTGAGTTATAATGAGTACAGGGAGTGTCACAGACTGCCATTTTTAGCACATGAATAAATAGGCCAGAAATGTGCTATGTCGAATATATATTAACTTGAGTTGTGGTTGTTTAACCAGTAATTACACATGCGCACACCCATATGGTTTAGCTATGTTTATGTATATATATGTGTATAAATAAAAAATATATAAAAAATAGGAATAAAAAATAATATGGTAATTCATTTTGTGCGTAATTCATTAATGGGCTTAAAACCAACTGGTGCGCATCCGAATCTGCATGATTAGCTATGGATAGTGGAGGGTTATCCTATTATAATGTCCTTGGAGCACACACAGTTTAAGTAGCACTGATTTAGGCCACATCATGTGGAACCCACCAAAATATAGATCACTAAGCACTCAGACAGCGTCACTCACACGTAACACGCTTACATTATGGGACCAGGTACACGCACACAATAAATGGAGTTATAATTCGCCTTTGATATATATCAAGGACAATAAACTCTTTGAGCCGGGGATGAGGGAGGTGGGAGGTGGGAGGGAATTGGATAAAAAATAGTAGCACACAATTAAAAGATATAACTAAAGAGGGGAAATTGCGCCCTTATCTTGATTTGAAAGCAGAGACAGACCTTATGGTGGTCAATGCTTGGAGGTACATGCAGTTGTACCTTTTTATCGAGAAACTTCCAAAACCAATTAGAGGAGAGGACGAGTACAGGCCGCTAAAGCAGTTATGTAAGAGAGATAAACTGGGTAATATTATCTCCCATCTTTACAAAATCCTGTCTTTGAAGAAAGAACTGGAGGTACCTCCATATATCAAGAAATGGGAAAGGGAGCTAGGGTCACAATGTAGTAAATTCACAGTAGAGAGGATTTTGAGAATGTTACACGGTTCTTCAACCGATACTATGCGGTCGGAGACCAACTTTAAATGTCTAACAAGACGGTATGCCACGCCAGACAGACTCAGCAAACTCTACCCAGATAAAATGGATAGATGCTGGAGAGGGTGTACAAATATAGGAACAATGGCGCACATATGGTGGGAGTGTCTGGTTATTAAAGCTTATTGGAAGAAAATTATACAATTAATCAGGGAAATAACTAATGAATCTTTAGTAGAGGATCCATGGATATGCCTTTTCCATGGAACTGAAGGAGAAGGAGATTTATTATAGAAGGAGATTTTTTGTATTTCTCCATGATAATGTTTTGTAAACATACTTTTAAATATTGTATGGTTTTCGTTTTTGTACTAAAATATAAAGAATAAAAAAAAAAAATGTCCTTGGAGCAAAAACAATTACATACATTAGGTTTCATAAAATGTACACTTTATTATGGTCATGATATTCAAATATATATAGTATATAGGGAAATATGCCAGCAATTTGTGAAAGTATACTCTTTTGTGAGGCTTAGTAATGTCTAGACGTGAAGAAGCTAATGGAATAGATATGTATAAAAATGTAATTGCAGTTTTACAATTATCAGCTTGTTTAAATTGTTTGGTCTTTAATGCTAGCTCAGTTGTTAATAGTCCCAATTAAAATAACTGGTGTTCTTTTTTTTTCTTTTACCAAAGTAGATTAAAAAACAATATTAATGGGGGGCGTGGCCTGCAACGGAGCTGAATGGACATCTGATCCCAGAGCTCCGGCACTCCGGCGGACAATAGCGACCAAAAAAGGCTAAAGGCAACCGGTTTTCACCCCCATCGGCTGGCGAAATGATCCGGGCACACCAGGAGGATATGATGGGCAAGAGAAAAGGCACATCTAAGCCCCAACGGCTGACGGACTACTTCTCACAGCCACAACACGGAGGTAGGCAAGATAGCGCCGACCATCCACATGCATTGCCACATAAAAACAACCCCGCTCCGCTCACCGCCACCTCATCCCCTAACCAAAATGATTCCTGTAGCAGCCAAAGATCCCTCCCTTCATTCTCTCCATCAGGGAGTCCAGCAAAAGCCAAACAAAAGTTGGATGGAGCTGGATGCAGTCCTGCAATAAGCCCAGGAACGGACTCAGGGGATGACACCAGGGAGCTCCCTGAATCAATTACCACCTTCCCCACCATGAATCAACCGGTACTGGACACTGTCCTAAAAGATATGTTAGTGTCTCTAAGAAGCACTTTGCAGGCTGATATGATGCAATGTATGCACAGATTTAGTGGGGAATTAAACGCAGTAGAGGCCCGAGTGGAGCATGTGGAAAATAAGATGGGGGATTGGATGAATTAAGAATGTATCATCGCATAGTGGTCATGCGGATACAGGATAAATTGTGTGTGCCACGTCTAATATCAATTGTTTAGAGAACGTGAAAGTGTGGGCAGGCACCAAGACTTTTTAGGCACACTAAAGATACTTATATCATTAAAAGTCTGATTTTTATTATTTCAAAAATATTGTACTAAAAACAGGGAGAGACAAAGATAGGATTAAAACTGAATATGATATACATCGTTTACAGAATATGCACTCCATACACAATAATTCGGAAGACAACGGAACTACAGGATCAGTAAGAGACAAAGACAACTTATTGATCTATATAGTTACAGTACATATCGTTGAGTCAAACGCCATGTGATGGTGGTAGTCAAATTCTGTATAAGCTCATAAGCTCGACATGTTACGCGCCTTAGCGCTTCTTCAGGAGCATGCAAAACGACAACTGTAATGAATAATACACTATTAACAGAATTTCCAAAATATTTTTGTATGTGTAGAATATGAACGTTTCCATATAGGTCAAAGAATAATATATGGAGGCTGTTTGGGGAGAACACCAGGGGAACATCGGTACTGCAAACATATCAGGCCGGGGAAGGGGCAATGTGGGGACGGATGTAACATAGTACAGATATATAGTATAAAAATAGGGAAGGTAGATAAATATAATATAGCGTTATACTAGGTAAGGTACAAGGGGGAAAGGGGGAGGGGGTGTCAGAAGGGGGACTGTAGCAGGGAAGGGAAGAAAAACAGGAAAGGGAAGGGAAGGGAAGAAGGGCAGGGGAGGGGGGGGAGGGGAAGGGGGAAGAAAGGAAAGGGAGAGGGAGGGACCAGGGGGGGGGGGAAAGAGGGGGGAGGAGGAGGAGAGGAGGGGGGAGGGGGGGAAAGGGGGGGAAGGGAGAGAAGGGGGGAGGGGGGGGAGAGGAAGGAGGGGGGAGGGGGGAATGGGAACCGGGGGAAGGGGGAAGGAAGAAAGAGCATGGAAGGGAGGAAGGGGGGGAGGGGGGGGGAAGAAAGATGGATGAATAGGTATAATATTGACAAATAGACTATGAAATGTGTATATGGTAATTAGTATATATATATATATGTACATATCTAGTAAGCAATATATATATATGATTCCCAGTGCAAGATAGTGGGGATCATATGTCCATTGGGGGGTAGCTTATTGGAGTAAAATATAATATAATAAGACTTACCCTGGTCAATGTAGAAGCTATAGTTTAAGACAGGGGGAAGATGGAAAACAAAACCTCAGCCGTTTCCTAAATAGACAAAGGTGGTTCCCAGCAATTAGGTGGAACAGGGGAGAAAGAGTTGTCGGTCACAGACTAACTTATAAGTTTCATCAGGGTATATGGACATAATAGTTTCCTAGGGTGCTGTGCGGTTCTGTCCCCAGTCTTGCTGAGTCTGTTGAGGTAGGTAAAGAGCAGTGATAAAGTAAGATGACATCTAGATTGGGTGAAGATAAGAAGGGGATACTGGCAGTAAATGCTTACCTAATTGTAGAACTTGTAGATATAGCAGTTGGTGGTGGAGTGTTAGACCGCCATCACACCACAGATAGTAGTTAATGCAGAGTGTACAACAAGAGACGCCATGACGGCATCTCTTGTTCACCCGCCCCGCCTGTAGTCACCAATCGGCGTAGCCGACGTGACGTCATTCAGGCCGGCCGCTGGCGCGTACTGCGCATGTCCCGATTCCCGGCGCAGATCAGAGAAACCGATAGAGCGTCGGGAAGGGGGACGGCAGTCGCGTCCAGGTATCCAGGCAACCAGAGGGGGCCGGGCCTGCCGTGCCGACTCCTCTTCCCCCAGCGGACAGAGCATGCACCAGCACAAGGAGGGGATGAAAGGGGCGGTGACGTCCCGAACATCCCAGCCAATTAGGGATGCGGGGAGGTCCCTCGCCATAACCCCACCCCTCCAGGGCCACAGATGGGTGTCCGTCCACAAGGAGGAAAGGGGGAGAGGAGGATAGCACAAGCCCGCCCGAGCCACCATGGCAGTCACGGAGTACCAGATGTGCCAGCATCTGCAGACTGAGAACAGTGCAGATGTGGCGCTGGGCGGCCGCACATTGCCCCTGAAGGTCCTACCCGAGTGTTGCAGAAAGGAGATACACCCATGGTGTAAAGACAGCCTCCATAGTAATCTATAGAGGAAATAAAGATGTAAACATATACAGATAAACAAATACTGTAAAAGGAGAGGTTTGTATTCACATAAATATGAATATCAGAACCGGCATCTAAGGATCATAGTAACCATTGAGTTAGAGAAAGCAAAAGATAGGCGGCAAAAACAGAGTATACAGTATATGACAGTACATTATGTTTTACTTAGGTTCTTTTGAGCAGTATATGAGTTGGTATGTAATACCCTGATAGAAAAACAGAGGCATATAGGGAATTCAACAATAACCAGAGCTAGTAGGTCGGGCTCTAGGGCAGTCTAATTTCAATAGATAGATGGAAACAATTTAGTATGCATGTATCTTTTCTGTATATTGGCATTGAGTGTACTATGATTTAGAGGACTGGTTTATATGACTGGGCCTCATTAATCCTAGGGGGGAGGGTAGTCTAATTTCAATAGATAGATGGAAACAATTTAGTATGCATGTATCCTTTCTGTATATTGGCATTGAGTGTACTATGATTTAGAGAAATGGTTTATATGACTGGGCCACATTAATCCCAGGGGGGAGGGTAGCCCCCAAACGCTCAATCCATAGTGTTTCTTGTTGGCATACTTTTTTGTCCCACTCACCACCCCTGGGATCCGGTGGAATAACTGTTAATGCAATGAATGAGACAAGGGAGGTATTAAATTTGTGATAGAGATCAAGATGCCTACTGACTGCCGTTATCATTTTTCCTTCCCCGGAGTAATAGATGTGATCCCTAATTCTACAGCGTAGATGTCTAATGGTCTTCCCTATATAGAATGCGCCGCATTGGCACGTCATTAAGTATACCACGCCTTTTGTATCACAGTCTGCATGAAACTTGGGTATAAACTTTTCTCCATTAGGTAGTGTAAAGGAATTTCCTTCTTTAATCCATGGGCAGAAGGAACATTTGCCACATTGAGTCATTCCTAATTTAGAATGTTTAATTTTGGGTGTAGCAGAAAAGTGACTTGAAGTTAGTTGATCACCTAAAGATCTAGTACGTTTAAATGTAATCTGAGGGAAGGGGCTGATATATTTGTTTAAAATAGGGTCCTCCTGAAGGATCGGCCAATGTTTATTCAATATGTCCCTAAGTTTATGGTGTTGTTGGGAGAATTTGGTGATAAATCTCACTGGAGCACTGGTCAAAACATTTTTCTGTTTAAAAAGTAAAGAATTCCTTGATTGACGAATGGCTTTGTTATATGCACTGCGTAGTATGGTTTTCTTATAGCCTCTCAATAATAATCTCTGGCGGAGTGCCAGGGCTTGAGCTTTAAATTCCTCCAGATGTGTACAGTTACGACGTAATCTGAGATATTGTGCATAAGGAATACTCTTAATAAGCGATCTAGGGTGGGCACTGTCCGCATGTAATAGAGTGTTTCCTGCCGTTTCTTTTCTGAACAGGGTGGTTGCTAAACAATTATCTTGATTTTTGAAAATAGTTAGATCTAAAAAAGTTATTTGGTTTACATGAGTTGAGATAGTAAACTTAAGATTCATCAAATTGTAGTTAATTGTCTGGATGAAATCATCCAGCAACTTGCGAGTTCCTGTCCATACTAGGAAAATATCGTCTATATACCTCCGCCATATAAGGATATGGTCGGTGTATACAGACAAGTCCTCTTGTGAGAAGATGTCACATTCCCACCCCCCCAGGTACAGGTTGGCGTAGGCCGGCGCACAACATGTGCCCATGGCCACGCCCTGTACCTGGAGGAAGTGGGAATCTTTAAAACAAAAGTAGTTACGGGTCAATACAAAATGAAGTAGTTCAAGTATGAATTCACAAAATTCCCAGCTATAATGGTCTTGTTCCCTTAGAAAGGTGCGTACCATCCCGATGCCCTGCTCGTGCGGGATGCTGGAGTACAAAGACTCAACATCCAGTGTCACGAGGAGGGCATCGGGAGGGACAGGCAAACCCTCTATTTGTTTCAGTAGATCCAATGTGTCACGTGTATAAGATGGAAGGCTTAATACATGTGGCATTAATATAGAATCTATAAAACGGCTGGCATGTTCAGACAGAGAGTCAATACCGGAGACGATTGGTCGGCCAGGGGGCAATGTAGGGTGCTTATGTATTTTTGGTAGGGCGTAAAAAGTAGCTTCTTTGGGGTTCCTGACATTGAGATAGTTGTAAACTACCTTCCCCGGCCTGATATGTTTGCAGTACCGATGTTCCCCTGGTGTTCTCCCCAAACAGCCTCCATATATTATTCTTTGACCTATATGGAAACATTCATATTCTACACATACAAAAATATTTTGGAAATTCTGTTAATAGTGTATTATTCATTACAGTTGTCGTTTTGCATGCTCCTGAAGAAGCGCTAAGGCGCGTAACATGTCGAGCTTATGAGCTTATACAGAATTTGACTACCACCATCACATGGCGTTTGACTCAACGATATGTACTGTAACTATAAAGATCAATAAGTTGTCTTTGTCTCTTACTGATCCTGTAGTTCCGTTGTCTTCCGAATTATTGTGTATGGAGTGCATATTCTGTAAACGATGTATATCATATTCAGTTTTAATCCTATCTTTGTCTCTCCCCGTTTTTAGTACAATATTTTTGAAATAATAAAAATCAGACTTTTAATGATATAAGTATCTTTATTGTGCCTAAAAAGTCTTGGTGCCTGCCCACACTTTCACGTTCTCTAAAAGATGGGGGATTATGCATCCACCATTAATGACTTGGTAGACGCAAATGAAGAGAGAGAGCAAGAATCTGTATGGATTAAAAATAAAATCACAGATATTGAGGACAGGTCCAGACGGAACAACCTCAAGATTAGGGGGATCCCGGAATCAGTACAAGCATCTGAACTGAGACCATATGTTGTGGACCTTTTCACTGCTCTCTTACCAGACCTCTCCGAAATAGACATTACTATTGACAGAATACACCGCCTACCAAAACCAACTTATCTCCCGGACACTGTCCCCAGAGATGTGATCTTACGCCTGCATTTTTTCCATGTCAAAGAGCAACTAATGCAAGCAATGCAGAGACAGGAGAATATCCCATCCCGCTTTCAACAACTACAATTCTATGCTGACCTTTCTCAGCATACATTACAAAAGAGAAGGAACTTGAACGCTATCACAAAAGTGCTCAGGAACCACAACATACCCTACAGATGGGGGTACCCTACTAAAATAACCATCACCAACCAAGATAAAACGTTCATTGTAGACTCAATGGATAAAGGCATTGCCTTACTTAAATCATGGAATATCCTTCCTGACTCCGAAAACAACGGAAGCCCTAAAGGCAACCGACAGTCAGGTACACCTGACTGGAAGAAAGTAACACCAAAGAACGCCAAGTCGCATAAATAATTTCTTTTGGAAATTCAGAAAAATTGTATGTCCACCTAAATTGCCGGAGTAGCCGATAGGCTAGAACTTAACCCCTCAAGTTTCTTGAGCAGCAATTTGCTGCACACTAGTGATTCCCACTAAACCCCATGAGAAGGAAGTTTCCCTTATGGGTCATCCAGAAGTTTCTGGAAAGTTGAATGGTAACTATACTTACTATGTTAACTTTGTTTTGTTATATTTTTTCTGCCTTTTCTTTTTTCGTCCGCAAATGGAGCACCACAACAACCTACCCAGCATCCAGCTCTTCGCAGCATATGAACATCAATCATCTGAAAATATCCAGTACGACAACCGCTATGACACAGATACTACAAGGATCACAGTGAGTACCTATACCACAAGAGAATATACACACGTACCGCACCCTTCACTAAAGGTGATTTTCAGATACCTCAGATCTGAATACAAACCACAACCAACACTCATAAAAATCCAACCTAATGGCTATCCAATTTTTATCCATTAATGCCAAAGGGCTTAATCACCCAGCAAAGAGAAAATCCCTCTGGAAGGAAGCACTAGTGAATAAATCTGATATATTATGCGCACAAGAAACACATTTTAGTAGCACAGCAGCCCCACTATGTCAGCACAAGAACTTTCCACACATCTTTTTTGCAAACGCTGAATCAAAATCCAAAGGAGTAATGATTGCCATAAGAGATACCGTTGCATTTAATCTTCATTCAAAATATATTGACCCACAGGGGCGATACTTGGCGCTAGTGTGCGATATCAATCAAGTAACCTACACCATAGTAAACGTATACGCACCAAATAAGCATCAGATCCGCTTTTTTCACAAGATTGTCCACAAGATTGATTCCCTGAGAAAAGGTTTTTTGATATTGTGTGGGGACTTCAACATCATACCTGACCCATCCATAGACACAACAAGAAAGGCGAATCGAGCAATAGCATCTCTACAAGAGTCCATTCATAAGGAGAACCTATATGATGTATGGCGGTGTCTTCATGTTGGAGAGAAAGACTTTACATTTTTCTCCGCCCCACATCACACGTACACCAGGATTGACTTCTTTTTGGTAGACCAACACACTCTGATCAAAGCAACTTCTTCAACCATCAACAACATCACGTGGTCAGACCACGCCTCAATCACCCTATCTATTAAAGACACTTCAATAGTCAATGCTACCCCAATGTGGAGAGCCAACTCTTTTCTCATGCAACAACCAGAATCCAAAAAAATTATTGAAGATCACTTGGTAGAATTCTTTCACATTAATGAGTCTTCTGTCCAGAGTTCTTTTACTCTATGGAGTGCTCATAAGGCATTCATTAGAGGAATATTTATTAAACTGGGGGCCAGAGCGAGGAGGCAGCGGCAAAAGAAACTTCAGGATATCACAGATGAAATTTTTAGTATTGACTCCAAAAATAAACAACAATTTTCTCCTACACTATCTAAAAGACTAAACCAACTGAGATATGATCTAAGACTCCTCTTACTAGAGGAGTTTGAAAAAAACACGAAACGACTTAAAATGAACTACTACGCACACGGTAACAGGGCAGGAAAATTGTTAGCACAACAAATTAAGGGCCATAGAAGTAAAACTAAAATTCCATATATATTACATCACACAAATAACACTAAACTACAACATCCACAAGATATAGCAGACGCCTTTAGCACTTATTATGGCAAGTTATATAACCTGAAAGATGATATAACCACAGTCCAACCTACACCAACAACGATAACTGATTTTTTAAACCACATCAAATTACCAACACTCTCTCAACAAGAAACGGAGTATTTAAATGCACCATTTACTACTGAAGAAATTCATAAAACTATAGAATCACTCCCAAATAATAAATCCCCAGGTCCAGACGGCTTTATAGAGGAATACTATCAAACGTTCAAAAATTTACTGTCCCCATATTTAAACAAAGTTTTCAATACAGCAGCTGCCTCCTCGTCCTTCCCATCTGAAATGTTAACTGCACTGATAGTGACATTGCCCAAGCCAGGGAAAAGCCCAGACACCCCAGCAAATTTTAGGCCCATTTCTTTATTAAATACAGATTTAAAAATTTATGCTAAAACAATAGCTAACCGACTCATAGACATCTTACCTCACTTAATACACCCGGATCAGACCGGATTCACCAGGGGACGTCAGACCTCTGACGCTACCAGGAGACTAACGAATATTATTCATATTGCTGCAGCCCAGCAAAGGCCTTCTCTGCTCCTAGCATTGGACGCAGAGAAGGCCTTTGATAGAGTCCATTGGGGCTACTTGGAGTTGGTTCTGGGGAGATTTGGATTCTCTGGACCTATCTTAAAAGCAATCATGGCATTGTATTCAAAGCCATCAGCCCGCGTATATACATCGGGAGTACTCTCTAAGCCATTCAACATAACCAACGGTACCCGCCAGGGCTGTCCCCTCTCTCCATTAATTTTCTATTTAATTTTAGAACCCTTAGCAACGTTTATCAGACAACACCAATCTATAACAGGCTTCCTGACCCATAAATCGGAACATGTCATTAGTTTATTTGCGGATGACATTATCCTGATGCTCACAAATCCAACAACCTCCCTGACTTCGGTACATGACACACTACAAATGTTTTCTAAAGTTTCATACTATAAGGTCAATGAGAACAAATCTTATATACTAGGTATGGGTATAGAACCGCAAGAAGAAGGGGTTCTCGGTTCACGGTTTCCATACTCATGGTGTAAGGAGGGGGTGAAATATCTAGGAATCACCCTAACAGCATCTCCGGACCATCTTTTTAAGGCTAACTATATCCCCTTTTTTGACGCTTTACCGACAAAACTGCAAAAATTAGCCAAAACAGAACTCCTATGGTCAGGACGCCTGGCCGCTTTTACAATGGTAATTCTACCCCAAATAATATACCTATTTAGATCACTCCCTATCCCTGTCCCTAACTCCTATTTTTCCAAACTTCAATCTATGCTAAATGGGTTTCTATGGAAAGGGAAAAAAGCGAGATGGGCGTTTAAAAATTCAGTGATGTCCAGGAAAGTTGGGGGGGTAGGCAACATTGTAATCAAGGACTATTACCTAGCATCTGTATTAGCACAATTGAGAACATGGTTCCCAGAATCGCCCGACACTAGATGGCAGGAGTTAGAAGAAGACCAAACTCCTAACAAAAACTTATACGACTATCTAATGTGTAACTCAATTACTTCTTCCCACACCCAGAACTTAGCACCACCAATAAAAGCATCACTCAGAGCCTGGAATATTTTGGTAAAAAACCAATCATACACTTCGCCCATGTCCTTTATAAAGATACCCATCACCAGTTTATCCGAACTTATTCCTAACCTTAGCATAAAACATTGGGCTAAATTAGGTATTGTAAACCTAGAAGATCTTAGAATAGGACCCATGATGAAAACATTTAGGGCACTACAAATTGAATACAATTTAGAGCATTCTGAGTATTACAGATATATACAGATTTGCCATTTCATGAGAACCAACCCCTCTCTCTCAGTACAACTCCCCTGGAGAATAGTACTATACCTTACAAAACAAAACACCAATATTAAAGGAATTTCACTATTTTACAATACTCTAAACAATAAATTAACATTTGTCAAACATTCCTATATTGATGCCTGGGAACGTGAATTAAAGAAATGTTTCAAACCAGAACAATGGCAAAAAGCACTTCAAACTACATACACCACTTCCAGGTGTATCAACCTATGGGAATTAACACAAAAAATACTTATGCGTTGGTACTTAACACCGTACAGGATTTCCAAGTTTGACCCCAGGACCTCCCCACTGTGTTGGAGGAACTGCAATCATGTAGGTACCTTACACCATATACTTTGGGAATGCCCTAAAATACGTACTTTATGGGAAAAGGTATTTGATATACTCACAAAAATAACGAATCAGCAGATCCAGGCTACACCAGAACTAGCTATTCTCTCTATAGACATAGACCTGTTCCCTAAAACATATAGGAAAATAATATCTCATGTATTACTAAGCACTAGACTAACAATAACTAGACATTGGAAGACACAAGAAACCCCCAAAATAAAAGAAATAATTCTAACCACCAACACGCACATCACATATGAAAAAATGTATGCATCAGCCCAAGGTAAATTCCTGATATCATGCAAACAATGGAAACCGTGGACCGAGTGGTATAAACCAAGATTGGCATAGAAGCTAAAAACAAAACTGACATATGCGCACTTACTGGATGAGCTTAAGCTCACACCTCACAAAATGGATTGCTCCATTCCTTATTCTTTATTATTATTATTTGATATAATTTGTTTATGTTCTTAGTATTTATTTTATTTCTTTTACTTTATATGTTTTATCTTTAATCTGTTTCCTCTGCTCATATCCACACAACAACCATTACAACTGGTCCAAAGTATTGCAGGACACGTGAAATCTGTACTGATTATAGATTCTTTGTTTGAGTTAAATCGATGGGGCCCCCTCCCCCTGGGGCACAGCAGGTTCCCAATAGGGGTGTCGGAGGAGGGAGGGTTCCTAAAATATGTATGCCTCTTTATCTACTTCCACTTAACTACAATGTGGCTTTTTCAGAGTATAATAACGCATAAAACCACGTAATGTCTAGTAATATAACTGTCTAGTGGATAAGTCAGAAATGTCAAATTGTATAATACTGCCTTTTATTACAAGTACTGCTGTTTGTACTATTCCTTCTTTTTCTTTTCTTTTCTATGTTAAAAATCAATAAAAAACTATTGAAATTAAAAAACAATATTAATAAAAACTGGAAGTACCAGTGCTATGTACTGTTCTATGGGACCGTATGCAGAACAATTACATTTATAATTAATAATGAATCATAATAAACCAATACTACAATAGATTTGAATGGCCGGGGCCCTTTATTATTGGTATTATATTTTATTAACCAATTTATAACAATAATAAACATGTCCATTTTCTTTAAAACACACCACTCATTTATTTTACCGTAAACTATCACTATAACTCAGCCATGACAGCTCGAGTTAATTCCAAGACATGTTCAACCTTTCCATAACTGTCCTATACGCCAGGCTTATCAAAGATGAGCCTGGCACCCCACCTGCCCTACGGCCAATTCCATACAGTTTTGAATGCCTACATTAAAAACATCTAAAGCGATATCCGTCAAATGAACTGCGTCAGACCTATAAAAACCAACTAGACCTCCTTCAAGATCAATATTTCGGTAAGACAAGCCATTGACAGAAGGCATAAATTTTGCCATGGCTCTGTTGATTCTTTTACAAATTTTTTCACAATGTTTAAGTTCAGGGGTAAGCAGCCATGTTAAATGTGGAACAATTTTGGAAAATAAAAGAATAGAATTAGGTAAAACAGAGTGTAATTGAATAAAATCAAATTTTAATTGTGATATGATGTCCAAAGTATGGCTATTACCAATGCCATTACCGGAAATATGAATTATGACAATTTGAGGAGGAGGCCAAGAGGCATACAATGAGGATAAAGTCTGGCGCATATCATTCAGTCTCATACCACGCAAAGCATACCACCATAAATGAAAAGTGTCAAAAGGAAAACTCAAGTTAACGCCATATGTTCTAACCATAGCTCTATGGAAAGCCAAATATATAAATGAATGTCCGACGATCCAGACGTTATAAAATTGACCTGAAATTAAACAGAAAAATGAGGGCGTATGTAAGAAAAATGAAATGAAAGTTGAATCTGCGCAATGAAAATAGGTACAGGTGGAGTATAGAACTGCTGCCTCTACAGGTGCAATTCCATCTGAGCGGAATGTACTGAGTTAAGAGTAAAATGGATGTAGGTGTGGCGCTGTTCTGGTAGGGTGAATAATTAGTGATAAACCACTATTAACTAGCAGTGTGTTGTGATAGTATCTGGGTAGTGTTACAACCTCTGGTGGCTATTTAGAAATGTGGTAACAATAGATAAAGGGACTGATTCGTTACTAATATTCCATGTGTGAATTGTAAATAACAACCAAACATTTAATTAATACTAATATCTACAAAAATATATGAAAAAATATATAAAATAAGCCCAATATAACATACAGTACATTAGTGGACCTGGTAACAAAGTACATATACAGGAAAGTGCTTAGTGAAAAAAGGGGGGGTTGCTAATTAGCAGATTGACAAGGTGACTAGTGCTCAAAACAATAAAAGCCAGTGCTTGCTGGAAAACAATATTGCTTTAAAAAGTCTTGTTGTGTGCACAAATGGTTTTGTGCTTAGAAAGGATTGATCCTTCTGGAAAAAAACAATATTGTTAAAAGCGGATCTTCTTGTTCCAGTACTGGCTCAGTGATAGTGCTGCTTAGTCGTGCTCCTAATGTGCAAACACTCACAACCATGTAACCACGCAATACCCCTGTAGGGCTGAGGCTATTCGGTGAGTGTATGCACATTAGGAGCACGATTAAGCAGCACTATCACCGAGCCAGTACTGGAACAAGAAGATCCGCTTTTAACAATCTTGTTTTTTTCCAGAAGGATCAATCCTTTCTAAGCACAAAACCATTTGTGCACACAATAAGACTTTTTAAAGCAATATTGTTTTCCAGCAAGCACTGGCTTTTATTGTTTTGAGCACTAGTCACCTTGTCAATCTGCTAATTAGCAACCCCCCCTTTTTTCACTAAGCACTTTCCTGTATATGTACCTTGTTACCAGGTCCACTAATGTATTGTATGTTATATTGGGCTTATTTTATATAATTTTTCATATATTTTTGTAGATATTAGTATTGATTAAATGTTTGGTTGTTATTTACATGGGACAATTCACACATGGAATATTAGTAGGCAAACGAGAATCATGTGTCACAGATGATTTACGATAGCTTTTCAAGACTTGCTTCACAGAGAAAAAACTCATACAAGATGGGAAACCCAGCAACTTGGCGAAAAAGGAAATACCAGCCAATTGTTTCCATATGTGTGAATAAGAATAACCTTGAACCATTAAGTGTTCTAAAAAAGACAATATTAAATGTTCAGAAACAAGAGTGCTAGCCTGACCAATAGTATCCAGGTAAGCACACCAAGAATTCCACGCAGCTTTATACTCCACCAACGTGGAAGGGGCTAACGACTTACTGATGGCCAAACCAACTTTCAAGAAACCAGATCCCATAGCCGAGCAGGGCATCACACTCCATACGCGACCACATCCGGAACCAACATTCAAAAATGTTCCAACTGTAGATGGGACAAAGAATCAGCAACAGAATTATCAATTCCGGGAACATATTTCGCTTTCAACCAAATGTTCAACTCCAAGCATTTTAAAACTAAACGACGAAGAACAGCCAAGACTGGTAAAGATTTAGACGATAGACAATTAATAGCATATACAACAGCCTTATTATCAGAATATAACAGTATTCTTCGATTCGTGAAATTAGAACCCCAAATTTCAAGGGAAATCAGAACAGGAAAAATTTTCAAAAGGGTAATATTAGCCATCAAACCTCTGTCAATCCAGGAACAGTGCCATTCACCTGCTGACCAATGACCTGGCCAGTAAGCGCCATAACCGACGGAGCCAGCAGCATCTGTAAATAAATCAAGTGCCACTGAAGTACAAAAGGGTTCTTGCCAAAAAGGAGAACCATTAAAAGAGGATAAAAATTGTTTCCAAACTAACAAATCAGCACGCTAAGAAGCAGTAATCCTAATAAAATGATAAGGATATTTAACGCCTGAAATGGCCCGATATAATCGTTTAGAAAACACCCTGCCCATAGGAATGACTCTGGAAGCGAAGGCTAATAAACCCAATAAGGATTGCAACGTTTGCAAAACTACTTTCTGTCTGGAGAGAACAAAGTCAATCAGAAAAAGAAGTTTTGCAATCTTCTGCTGAGGTAAGCGGAATTGCATCAAGTCCGTATCTATAGTTACACCCAAAAATTCCAAACAAGTAGTTGGAAGGACAGATTTTTCATGTGCAAGCAGTACACCAAAAAGCTGACACATACATTGAAATTCCGTAAAAAGATACATACTGTTGTGAATTCATGAAGAAATATATATATATTACATTTCCTGGCAGAAACATGAGAGTTGCTTAGAACTCAAAAAATAGATGAACTGTGATGTTGCAATAATTGAACTGCTGCCCTTTTGGAGACCTTTAGGACAAAATAGACGTTCTCATGTTTTACCAAGTTTTTCTACTACTTCAAATATTGAAGACTTTTACAAGCATATATTGTGAGGAAAACTCATGGAACAATGGCTGCTCTCGTCACAAAACAAGGAGATATTTACATGGTATTAGTGAATAAACGAAAAATAGGAGACAAGGTTATACAGACTATTCTCACATAGAAATAACCTCACCTGGCCTAAACCCATTGTGTTAAAGTGAGGGACTGTTTAAATAGCTAACACCTTGGCTAACAAAACCCATTGGATGAATTTTTAGGATGGTTTAGACAAACAAGTCATTTCTAAACATCCAGTGGGAATGTTCAAGGTCCATCTCAACACGTTAGAAAGAGTTGAATCTTGTGCCAGTCAAAAATATTTTAAAAAGTACCTATATGGGTTATAAGTTATTTCAAACTATATATGATATTGTGGGTCACAAAGATGATCATAATTTAGCATCTGCAAGACCCAACAACTGTGGTATAAAAAAATATATATATGAAAGTGTGATTTTATAAGTAGAAGTGTTTTAAGAAACTAATTAATATTAGGAAAAACATATAACTATGATTATAACTATATAAGACTGTAACCTATGCTTAGATGAACAAATATTCATTTGAGATACCAGAAGTTATACCGGTATCCAGATGAATAATGATTTTTATGCAGTACTGAATAATATATAACAACATGGGTCTTCATAGATAGACCAATTTTTATAGAGACACATATTTATAACCAGTTATGTAAAAATGATTAATCAAGATTATACTGAATGTGTTTTTTTTTTTTTCAAATTATATTTTATTAAAGAACAAGAGAGGACATGGGTCCCACACAGTGATACAAGGTATGTACAAAACAATATATTTTGAGGGCGCAGCCTCCATTTATACATAATCGTCTTATATGGATACCGTAGATAATATTTCTTTGTAGGAAAACCAGTGTGAACTACTAATAAACCTCATATGTATGACTAAGAAACAATATGTGGGTGGAATCGATCCTCTCCGTTTCCATTTCCATTTACTTAAAAAGGAGAAAAGAAGAGGCCTAAATAATAAAAAGGAGAAAGATAAGAGATGAGAAATAAAGAGAAATAAGATAGTTAGGGGGTCAGGGGGAAAGGATGGGAGGGGATATGGGGTGACGGGGGGGGGGACAAGGAGAAGGCTACTACATGTGCCGTCTGATAGGCTTAGGAAGGATCAGCACTGTTTTTTATACCAGATAACAGCATATCAAGATGACTTCCACTAAACAGACTAGTTCCCCTCTAGAAGCATCTGGCCTTCAGCCGAGAAGATAAATATGTTCCATCCGGACCAAGTCCTGGTGAACACTTTGCTTTGGTTTCTAGCAGTCAGAATCAAATCTTCCATTCTCTTAATATCCTCTACCTTTCTGATCCACACACCAATTGATGGGGGTTGTGTAGATTTCCAAAGCAGGGGAATACATGCCTTGGCAGCATCCAGTAGATGCCGGATCAATGACTTTTTATACACTTTGCTGGCTGAGGTGGTGGCGTGGAGCAGAAAGAGGGCATGATCATTTGATATTGTGCGTTCGGTAAACTTTTCTATAACGTTTCGGATGGTTTCCCAAAACCGATCCAGCAATGGGCATGTCCAAAAAATGTGGAGGATGGTGCCACAGTCACTATGGCATCTCCAACACCTATCCGTTGTGAGAGGGAACATCTTATGTAATTTTACAGGAGTGTTGTACCACCTAGTGATCAATTTGTAATTAGTCTCCTGCGTTTTTGTGCAGATCGAGGATCTGTATGTGAAATGAATTATATTCTGCTTTTGACGCGTCGTAAATTTACATTGTAGGTCCTGTTCCCAGGATTCTAAACTTTGTAAGCTAAAGCTGTCTGGGGGTGTAATTAACAATTGGTATGTGGCTGATAAGGCATGTGGCATGGAGTCTTCTTCCGTACAATATAAATCATATGTCGTCAGGGGTTGGCTAAAGCTATCGGGGGGTGCTAATGTTTTGAAAAAATGATCAAGTTGGAGGGCCCTCAAAAAATCTAATTGAAACGGTCCGGCTGAGTTTCTAAGTTCTGCTATATTAGGCCATCTTCCATTCAGTAGGAAGTGAGAGGCTTGGAAGTGATTAGAATTCTTTAGAGATATAAACAGTGGATCTGTATACCCTGGAGTGAACTCGGGTGTACCCAAGATCGGACGGATCGGGGATGTTGTTGATGTAAGATGGAACCTCACGAACAAGGTCGAGCATATGCGCATGGTCACCCCTATGAGAGGATGTCTTTTCATGTGGCTTGGGAGTAAGTCATAACACCATGGCGCTCTGTTGTGGGGTATGTCACATTGTAATTGTTCCAGTCTGGTCCAGAGTTTAGTAGTGTGATGTCGATTCCAGTCTATAAGTCTAACCAAATGGGTTGCGTAATAATATTTACGAAGGTCTGGAACCGCCAAACCCCCGTACAGTTTAGGTAAGGTAATTAGCTTCCTAGAGAGTCTGGGTTTTTTATTGGCCCATATGAAGTCAAAAATTAGTTTATTAGCCTGGGCAAAGTATGATGAGGGGATCTGGATCGGTAGGGCCTGTAGTAAATATAGGAATTTGGGGAGTATACTCATCTTAACAATATTGCATCTACCGAACCACGAGTGTAAACCTGACTGCCATTTGGACAATAAGGACCGGATTGTATTTAATAGCGGGGGGAAGTTTAGTGCAAATATTTGGGACATTTTGGAGGGGATATAAGTATCTAAGTATTGTAGCGCTTTAGTCGTCCATTTGAAATTGAAGCTTCCTCTAAGGGACGTAAGTAGTCGAGAATGTATACCTATACCCATGGCTTCGGATTTGGTGATGTTAATTTTCAGGTTAGACATAGCGCTATATTCCTTAAATTCCTGTAGGAGGTTGGGGAGGGATATCAATGGGTTGGTTAGTGAGAACATCATATCATCCGCATATGCGGCTACTTTCTGTTGCGAGTTACCCACCTCAACCCCTTTTATGTTTTGGTTGGCTCTTATATTGCACAGGAAGGGCTCCAATGACAGGGCGAAAAGAAGAGGGGATAACGGACAGCCCTGACGGGTTCCGTTTATGATCGGAAACGAGTCAGACAGGATCCCATTAGCTCGAACCCGGGCTGTAGGGTCTGAGTAGAGTGCGTTTATCCAGGTGAGCATTTTGTTGCCCAAACCTACATAGCCCAGAACAGAGGTCATGTAATGCCAGTTCACCCTGTCAAAGGCCTTCTCTGCGTCTATGCTTAGAAGCACACATGGGGTCTTATTTTTATTAACTATGTGGATGAGGTTCAACACTTTGATCGTGTTGTCCCTTGCTTCCCTGGTTGGGACGAATCCAACTTGATCCTGATGAATCAGATTCGGGAGGTGTTTCTGGATCCTGTTGGCCAGAATTTTAGTGAAGATTTTTAGATCCGTGTTAAGGAGGGAGATCGGTCTATAACTTCCACAGGCCGAGGGATCTTTCCCTTCCTTAGGTATCACTACAATGTGAGCAGCTAGGGTGTCTCTTGGGATGGGTGTGTCTGAGCCTATGGAATTAAAGAATTTGAGCATTGGACCTTCCAGGGATTGGATCAGGGTTTTGTAATATTGCACCGTTAACCCATCGGGTCCCGGGGCTTTGCCTGATTTACTCACACCTATTGCTGTTTTAAGTTCTTCCGTGGTAATCGGTTCCTCTAGTGTGGGCAAATCTGATCTATGAAGGTATGCGTCAATTTGGTCCTGTGGGGAGGGAGGTCGTTGTAAATTGTATAATGATGCGTAAAAATCCCTAAACTCCTTAGCGATATTTCGGGGTAGTGTAACTTTCTGGCCTGAGGGGGTCATGACGTGGGGAATAAAATTTGCCAAAACCTGTTCTTTTAGGGAATTGGCTAGGAATTTACCGCACTTATTCCCCGACTCATAACTCTTGCGTCGGCAGATCTGGATCGCCGCTTTGGCTCGGAATAACATTAGATCGGTAATCTTATTACGCAAGAGTAGGATTTCAGCCTCATTAGAGGGTGTTTGGGCGTGTTTGTGTCTAGCTTCAGTTGCTTGTAACTCATCTAGGAGTGATTTTATTTGTGACGTGCGTTGTCTTTTGATCCTTGCTCCGTGTTTGATTAGGACGCCCCGGATTACCGCCTTGTGTGCTTCCCAAATTATTCCGGGGTTACTGTTCGGGGTAATGTTGGTCTTAAAATAAAAATCTAATTCCCCGATGACATCCTTACAGATTCCTTCATCCTGAAGAAGACTCTCATTAAGTCTCCATGTCCGAGTTTTGGAGGTAAAATTATCTGTCAGGGCATATGTCAGCATTATTGGGGCGTGGTCTGACCATGTAATTGAATCGATCAAGGATTTGTGGACAGCGTGTAATTGTGCGTGAGGGATTAGGAAATAGTCTATTCGGGAGTATATTTTGTGTGGGGAGGAGTAGAAAGTGTAGTCTCTCTCCGTTGGATGGAGAAGTCTCCAAACATCAATCAATTGGGCTTTGTGCAGAGAGCGTGCAATGCGCTTCCTGGTAGCTGGTGTGACTGATGAGTGACCTGAGGAGGTATCCTCCGTGGGGATCAACAGAACGTTGAAGTCCCCACCCAGGATTAGCTGACCCCTCTGAAACTTCATCAAAACATCTATTGTCTTGCTTATAAAAGAATCTTGTTGACTATTAGGTGCATACAAATTGGCCAGTGTGACTTCTATTCCACCCAAGTCTCCTCTGAGGAACAGATAGCGTCCCTCTGGGTCACTTTTTGCTTCCGCGCATGTCCATGGGACTGAACGGGAGACGAGGATGGAAACTCCTCTTGATTTAGCATCCGCAAAAGTGGAGTGATATGCCCATGGGTATAAATTGTTTTTCAGGATCGGGAGATTGTCCCTTTTAAAGTGGGTTTCCTGTAGGAATGCCACGTCGACTTTGTGTCGACGAAGATCATTGATCAACATCCTCCTTTTCTCAGGCACATTGAGGCCCTTCACATTAAGTGAAAACACGTTCACCGTCTCCATGTCCCTAGTTAAAAATTATAAATAAAAAAATAGAGAAATACGTGGGTTTGGGTAGTAAGGGGGGGGGGGAGAGAGAGGTAGAGAAAGAATGAAACAGATCAGTAAGTGAAAAAGAGAGAAAAAATATCGAATTTGCACTTTAGGGTGCAGCAATATCAATCTAAAGGAGGTAGCACACTAGTGCTAATACGCTCACCAGGCAACTGCTGGTAAACGAGCGTAATCCTAATTGGAGGTGTGGGAAGCGATAGTCAGAATGGAACTCATCGACCTCCCTCTCCCAACTCAATTGAAAAAGGCTAACAGTATTGGTATGATAACGACTAGTAAACCTTAGTATGTAGTATTAAATGGTAGAATAGAACACTAAAACAGTTAGTCACAAACAAGTTAACGAACTATGTGTTGTGTTGTCATCCAGTATACCCTGAACATTCCTAACCACATCCCCTGCTATCTTCGGCTGAGCCCCTAGGAATAGTGGACCTGTTTCCCATCCCTTAATATTGACATATATGTTTTATCTTAGCGTGTAGTCTACTTCTGTTACCCCCAAACTATCACATAAAGAAGATAAGACTCCGGGGACTGTGGCCATTTTCCTATTAACTTCGTTGTGGTAAAGCTGTATTGTTTCCCCATCATCTACCAACCTGTGAGTCATTAAGATGCCGGTGTCAAAAATCCCTCCCCTCTACCATCTCCGGCAGCGGCATGTATCTGTCAGATATAATGACAATCCAGGAGCACAAGACCATGCTATTAACTTAAAACATATAATGTGTACTCTCCTAATAATAGGGGGTCTTTACGGGCTGTAGATGACACTGTTCACTGTTATCAGTGAGATATAGAAAGTTCAAGGGCTGTTGTCTCTGGCTGGTGCATAGAGGGAGTATCTAAGATCAGCGAATAGAGCCCAGTCCCTGACTCTCACTGATGATATGGGTCTGAATACTGAGTCCAGATAGACACTTCAGTGAGCAGGAAGATGAATGTACCCCAATCATGTTCCAGCTGACAGATCTCTATTACCGTATACACCTAGTGAGTGGGGTGGGTGACCGTAGATTGTGGGGTGAACAAGTTTGTTGTCATGCAGGTGGGGACATTGTGGTCGTATCAAGATCGGGGGCTCACTTTAAGCAAAGCATCCAGGAGATAGTGGATGAGGTCGTCAGGGCCGCAGTGAGATCATACAATCAAGCTACAACTCACGTGTACCCTCGTTGGAGGGTGCCCGGTGCCTTCTTCTGGATCGCTGTTGGCGCGGCTGCTGAGGATCCCGGTGATAGGAGGGGCCTGGTCGATCCGTTCTTCGGGGGATCAGTGCCAGCCAATTAGGAACTGGGATCGGCTCCGCTTCCAAGACAGCAAAAAAGTCCGGTAGATCTTGTGGAGAGCGCAGGTTAAAGGTGTTGGATCCCTTACGGAGATTCACCACTAAGGGGTATCCCCAGCGGTACGTGCATCCTTGCCGGCGAGCCATGTCTAATATGGGTTTCAGTTGTGCCCTTCTCTGCAGCGTCGCTCTTGAGAGGTCTGGCAGGATCTTAATCGCCGCTCCATCGAATTCCACCGCCCCTTGGTCCCAGGCCTTTCGCAGTATAAGCTCCTTCTGTGTATAACGGTGGATCCTGCAGATCACATCTCTCGGTCTGTCCGGGTCCGTTGATCTGGGTCCCAGTGATCTATGAACCCGGTCTAATTCCAGTGACGCCGGTGGGGCTCCCAGGACTTGGTGAAAGATAGCGACTACAGACGCTTCTAAGTCCTCCGCTCCTGTGGCTTCAGGAAGTCCCCGCAGCCGCAAATTATTGCGCAGGCTGCGGTCCTCCATTTCCTCCAATCGTAATTGAAAGTCCACTGCTGTAGCTGCCTGTGATTCTCGGAAGTTCTCTAAGGTCTCTACTTTCTGTGCCAATGCCGATAGAGATATTTCCCCCGAGTCTACCCTCTCCGAGATTGTCTGGAGCTCCACTTTGAGTTCTTGTATGTCCCGGGTGTGCGCCTCCTCTACTCGGGATATGAGGGCTTCAATGTCTGATCTGGTGGGCAAGGCCTCGATGTCTGCCTTGGTAGGCAGGGCACGCAGGATAGCATGGAGCTCCTCCGGAATTCCAGAGTGTCTCTGTGATGTGCCTGCCATGTTAGAGCCGAGAATCGCTGGTGTTTCGGACAAACAGTCTGAGGACACAGACGAGGTTGGGGACAGAGGGGAGGCTAGTACGTCCGAATCTGCCATATAATGCCCACGTGGCGCTGCAACTATGGCGCCCGGAGATCTCCTCTGCTGTCCGCAGAAGTATCTCCGAATACTGCTCCGTGGGGTGGCTAATCGGTCTCCGTTTGTAGCAGATCTTGTTCTGTACCTTTTGGGGGTTAGCATTCCTCTTTCATGGGTTACAAAAGCCGTTAGGTTCTTGAGTAGGAGAGGGGATGGTCAGGAGCTCTTTGGAAACCCGTCCTCACTCCGCCATCGCCAGGCCACGCCCCTGAATGTGTTTTATATTAGACTGATTACCAAACATTTAAAGGTATATACTATTCTTACCTTATACACATTATGAAAATAGAACGTATTAACTTAAAAGGATAGACTCAAAACACATGTGAGACACCTGGTGGTTGAAGATGGTATTATGCGGACTCCCTAAATTTCCAGAGAAGGTTAATAAATAAGTCTCTTAAACCAATGGAAAGTGAGCCAAACCTTCTGGGCTGAACTGGTGATATTTTTATGAGCTTATTATCCCAATTAGGGATAAAAGGCGGGGAGGGCCAAAAGGAAAGGATCACAGACTCCACACCGGATGCACCCCTGACATCAAGAAGTCTGTTGATATTTAACCCTTTCTGATCCTACTGGACTTTATGACGAAAGCCATTTGACGCGCTTAAACTTTGTCGGAATTTCATTCTTTAGCTGATTGGTAAGATCCAGACACACCAAATTTATTTAACTTCTGTCCTTAAAATGACAGGGATTATATGGTAGAGGTTATGTATTGATGTTTATGGACTATCTGATATTGATCATATTTTAGAGGTTAAATATTGATGTTTATTGGTTGTTTAGGGGTGTAGTACTACCACCGTGTTTTGGGTAATTTAAGTCAATATTTACATCGCTTTAAATATCTGTAGCCCCAGGGAAGCTTTGTTACTCCATTTAAATTATATCTCTGTTGGTTTAATAAGTAATTCAAATGGGCAGTATGGTTCTGTTGACTCGGTGAGATAAAACTTTGAATTTCTTCCGGCCGGAGAGATTTGAAGGAGCGCTCCCCTGAGCAACAAGGGATACTGCATTCTTGAAGACAAAGGGTAAAATTATACCCATATTTTTCCAACAGACAATTTTGACTCCCCTGGGTGATTATAAAAATTTTCCTCACTACCAATACTGATGTTTGATGATGTATGTGTGAAGTCTCAATCACCAGAAAATTATGTTCTGTATAAAATTGTATGAATATACCCGCTAATGAATAAAGGTCAAATTATTTACCTTTTAAGTTTGTTGGGAGATATTTGATACTTTGGTATGAAAACCCCATAAATCAATAAACTCAGAAAAGAATTGTGGTGTGCACCGAAAGTAGGAAAAAAAAATATATATCGTAAGGTTGGAGGCACTGAAATAAATACTGAATCTTCATTAAGATTCCATACCACACTCACAACATAATTTGGCAGGTACTGCTGAGATATTTTGTAAGAGGGAATCTTACCACATTACAGAACATACTGGTGATTGTATTTGCATATACATTGTGAAAAATATCGGTGGTATATTAACATGGCTGATAGTGATAACGAGTATTGTTCATCCAGAGACAGTCAGGATGAGGATACCACCCCAACGGTAGCAGCCCCAAGCCAGGAAAATACCATTGGGTCTCGGGATAAAATAAGTAATTTCGTTGACCAAATTATGATCGAGCATATTCGGACAAAATTTTAAAAAAAAGAAAATCACCACAAATTTATTACAGAGGCGAGAGAACAGGCCCAGAGGTTAAGGGAGGATATTTTTATTGAAGATGGTCAGATGTTCCAAATGATGAGGGCGTTTGCTGACACAAAAGATAAAAAAAAACAAAACCGAATCATTCTTGAATGTTGGGCGGTCTTATGGTTCTTATGTAATATATTGGCCGAATTAGTTACAGCCTTAAAAAAAGAACTGTTTACCACTCGCACAGCATTGAATGACAAAGAAAAAAGAATAGAATCCCTAACAACTAAAAACCAACAGAGTGAGAGTGAACTCAGACAAACTAGAGAAGAGCAGGATGAGTTGATGGGCCAGTACCAACATATTCGGACCCTATATGAAGACGCCCGCCACCAAATCAAAGAACTACAGGGGGGAAATCAAAAATATCAATAAGAAATAGCAAGTTACAAAAAAGAAAGGAGAGGCCCTAGGGAAGCAGTCTTTGTTGACAGAGACAAAAAGAAGGAGACGGAAATTGAGAAATGTAGAGATGAGAAGAGAATATTGGAGGGACAGATAGGAAGATTAACGGAACAGGTAGACCATAAATCCACGAGCCGAAGTCATATAGAGGAAATGGAAAAACTGAAACCTCCATCTTTCTGGGGAACACGGGTAAGTTACAATGGGACAGATTCAGAAGACAGGTCACCCCCTAAACTGCACAGATACTCCCCAGAATATACAGAGGAGAAAGTTGAAAAAGTTTCAGACAGACAGAAAAGGAGGACTAAGACCCCAATAAAAAAATATGACACCCCTAAGGTGATAAAATTCATAAAAGAAACTGTCCCCGTTTTCTCCACAAAAGGTTCCCAAACCATCACTGACCATATAGGAACATACGAACGTACCCTGGAAATCTTAAACATTCAGGATGATCGTACTAAAATTGAATTATTGCCGTGGATATTTGAGGAAAAGTTTGGGCCCTACAAAACTGTGACCGCTGCTAAAGCTGCGGCCTACAATTTGAAATGTGGCCATAATCAGAGTCCCACAGAATTCCTGGCTATATTAAGAAGCGCATATTTTCTGGCCGAAAAGGACCCCGATCCGGAGCAGCCAGAATTCCTGACTCTATTTTTTGAAGCGTTACCTGCTTATATCAAATTAGGACTAGCAAGGGATTTTAAGAGAGGACGTTCCCTGGATTGGTTAGTCAGGGAGAGTGATCACCTGTACTCAATCCAGCAGTCCAGTAAAGGTGGGGTGAAAAGAGAAACCAAACCCAACCTTAAAACCATAGCAGCCACTACCATGAAACCCCAACCTCAGGAGCTACAGACAGAGAGGAAGTCGTATGCAGAGGTAGTCCGAAATGGGAAACTCCCAGGGTCTCCCGGAATTCCACCCCAGCCACAACATATGATGGAGGACAGACAAAGGTTGCCAGGTTACGATAGTGAGGGTGAAAGGGGCCTCAGGTACAGAAATAGCCAAAGGGGATATCTGCAGGGATCCCAGAACAACCAACGATCAAATTGGAATCGAGGTCTCACTGTCGCCAGGTACCCCTATTATAATAGGAACCCCAACTCAGTTAGAAACCCCGATTCTCAAGGATACCTGTGCTTTAATAGAAATCCAAACTTTCAGGGCTACCCTGGGTACTACAGAGACCCAAATTTCATTAGAGATCCAAATTCTAATGAGAACCCTAGTAATCGTAGGACACCTCCCAATCAGGAACCGATAAATCACCCCAGGGCGGGGGTAGCCCCTCAAATTAACCAAAACCAAAGAGAACCACAGGAGCCCCCAAGAGAAAGGCCGCAACACCAAGATCCGAAAAGTGGCGATGAAACTGACGCGTCACTACAGTCCCGAACCGAATGCAACCGGTTCAGACAAAATAGGGTAAATCGCCAACATGCCCTGGGCCGGCGAATCGAGCAGGTAGAGGCACAATATAATCAGATGTGCGAACAAATGACACACCTGATCAATTACCAATCTACCTACCGAGTTTTTTTAGGGGCCACTCCTGTGACCAACCCAGGGTCGCAGAATGTTTAGAACCCCAAACAATTCCCCTGCAGGGAACAACCTGGGGTGCAATGACAAGAGATCCACAACGCAACCCCGACGTGCCACTAACAAAAGGGAATCAAGGTGGGGTTGTTAATTCTGCTCCTATTTTTCAGTATCCTTCCAACCCTCCTAAGGAAACTAAGCCCCTGAGAGCCAGTGTAAGTGACCAATCAGGCGGGATGCCGCCTACTCCATATGCTTCCATCTCAAGTAGGCCCCGCAGGCCATCCCGCAGGACTCATAAGCACAAAGAAGCTGTGACATGCGGTAAGATAAATGCCAAATGCAAATTATTAGAAAGCCCACAGATCTTTAACCACGCCAATTTCATGTGCGAGTTGATCGAATCTGATGGAAGATATTTCACAACTGTAAAGATACATGAGGCCGGTGATCACCCCATTTCAGGTTTTATTGACACGGGATCCCAAGCCACCATCCTGTCGCAGGAACAATTTAATGAAGCAATGAAATCGAGGCTCAAACTTAAATTGGGTAATAAGGAAATCAGACACCCCATTATCATTGCAGATCTCCCAAACCATCACATGATCATTGGAGTGGATCTCCTTAAGAGGCTCAATACAATTGTTGATTGCGTGAATCAAGTGATGTGGTCACAGGTCAACTCCCCGATTAAATATGAAAGACTTCAAATTCCCCAGTCCCGGCGACACTGCCACCTGGTGGAAGAAAGGCCTGGGTCCCTAGAAATCCACTTCAGGAATAGTCAGTTCCCCGAGGCCACGGTCATCCACCCGACAATCATGGCCTGGAAGTAGGAAACGAAGAACATATTTTTAACATTCCCCGAGATAAAATAAAAGAGATCTCCCTCCAAGATAATGTACTGACCATATCCTTCCACCAAAAAGAGAAAACAAGGAAAGGGGGAAATCACGCCCAGTTCCTGGCAGAAATAGAAAGAGTTAACAGTGACCTCTTTATACCTGTCCGGATAAAGGGTTGTACTAAGTCAAAATATGCCAAAATTGATCTGAAACAAGAGCATAGTTTTGTGAGCCAGGGCCTTGTTAGCCATCTTTATAACAAAGAAATGATACGTTTTTCCAATCCTCAGAGACATTGGATGACAGATACCATCAATGACTCTGAGGACCATGACTCGATCGCTAGATGCCTCTTAGATATCACCATAGGTAATAAAACGACTACTCACGTGTTCATAGTACTGGATAACCCACAATCCCAAATTTACCTCGGCAACAACTTATTGCATCGTTTTGCCACGCAAATTGACCTGATAAATGACTGCTTATGGAGTCGACTAAAGGGAGAACCCGAGGGATACCTAGATATGACCTCAGCCCTGAAGTCCCAGCAACAGATGCCCTATGCTGTTGAGATTCAAGTAGCTCGAGAACTTACCATCCCTAAGGACACTAAAAATTTCATACTCCCCATCATCGTAAAAAAAGGACAAAAACTGAAGGGACCGGATGCATTAGTATGCCTGTCCCAGCGAATACAAGAAGTGGGAATAAAAATTCCCCACACACCTATGATCAATACGCATCAGTCAATGATGTCCATCTACATACACAACGTCTCAAATAAAAACCTTAACCTACCCAAAGGCACCCTTATAGGCCTAGCGGTAGGCCAGGGTATCACACATTTGGAGTCACCAACCAAGTGATTGGACTCATACCAGATGAATATTTACCTGAGGAGAGGTTAACTGAACAATCATTCAGTTCTGTACCCGAGGGAATATTCACTATAAAGTCCATTTACCCCTTCGATTCTGAGGATGGTACTTGTAGAATTGAAGAAACATCTCTTGTCTTTGAACAACCAATCAAGGAACAAGAGTACCCCAAGGGGCCTAACTGCAAGGAAAATATACCTCACGCACCAAATGACCTGACCACCAGACTCGAAGAGGCCTATGAGATAGGGAAACCGGAAAGTTTTCCAGGATTTAAAGAAATAGTCGAAGAAATCATAACCCTAGCCGATGCCTGCACCAATGATCTTGAGCGACAATTGTTCCGCAAACTTCTTCTTGAACTCCAGGAAATTTTTGCTCGGGATTCCTGCGATTGTGGAAATACTGATCTCCACATCACCAAAATCCAGACCGATCCTCAGGCCCCACCGGTATTTGTAAAACAGTATAGACTTCCGCTAGCCTCCTACGAATCTCTCTCTGAGATCGTTAGGAAATTACTCGAACGGGGTACAATTAGACCCATCCACAGTTCATACAATCACCCCATCCTGGGGATTTTAAAACCCAACGGACAGTGGCGCTTGTGCGCTGATCTCTGACAACTAAATAAGCGTGTCTACATGTCAGAATGGCCCGTACCCTACAAAGACCAGTGCCTGGCCCAACTCCAGGGATCACAGGTGTTCTCGGCCCTCGACTGTGCCCAGGGTTACTGGACCATAAGAGTCAATGAAGAAGATCAGTACAAACTGGCATTCAGCTTTGGGAACCAACAATACTGCTGGGTGCGTATGCCTTTTGGCTACATCAATTCAGGCCATGAATTTGCAGTCTTCATGCACAAGGCCATGCCAGATGCTTTGGAGCAAGGAACTTTGGCATACGTCAATGACATCCTCATTAAAAGTACCAACGTGACCAGACACCTCACAGAATTCCGACACGTTTTGGGCCAGCTAAAGGCAGCCAGAGTGAAACTATCACTTCAGAAAGCACAATGGTGCCGCACCCGAGTAAACTTTCTAGGCCACAAAGTTACCTCAGAAGGGTTAAACCCCCAAAAGGAGAAGGTTGAGGCAGTATTGAATTGTAAAGTCCCTACTAATCTTAAAGAATTGAGATCGTTTCTAGGATTGGTGAACTATTCGCGGAAGTTCATTGACAATTACGCCAAGATTAGCAAACCATTACTCCATCTGCTGAGGAAAGACACCGAGTGGTCATGGGGCCAGGAACAAACAGACGCTATGAAGGAACTGAAGATCCGACTTACCCAAGCCCCCTGCCTAGAGTATCCAGAAGGAGGTAAACCCTTTTTCCTTATAACGGAATACACGCAGGTAAGTATGAGTTCCGTTCTTTATCAAAAACAAGAAAATGTCAATAAAATTATCGCTTATGCCAGCAAAACCCTATCCGCAGTCGAGATTAAGTTTTCTGACTGCGAAAAAGCATTATTATCCACTGTCTGGGCATTACAGAATTTCCGCAGTTACATTCAAGGTGAGAGAATTATTGTTGAGACCGCACACCAACCTTTACAGTATTTACAGAGTGAACGTATTAGGGACGGAAATGTGTGAAATAGCCGCATCACCGCCTGGACTCTGTCCCTACAAGGTTGGCCCCTGGAAATTCGATATAAGCAGAACAAGAAATGTCCAGTGGCCCAGGGCCTCGCTGAGTTGCACGATTGCGCTGCTCCTGGTCCCTGCGCGATGGCCCCAGACACTGACTTTATAGAGGAGCAAATGTTGTCTCCATACAAGTTTATGATGATAAATACTGTAGACAGTTGCCGCATGTTTTTGTAGATGGCTGTGCCTATCACCACAAGGACCAGCTCCAACTAGTGGCTGGCATCAGGACCGAGAAGCAGCCAAATTGCGGAACTCACTGCCATTCTGAAAGTCGTTGAGATGGCTATAAAATACCACATTAAGGAATTTGCCATCATCACCGACTCAAATTATGTCAGAAATAGTTTTGCTGAATACCTCACCCGATGGAAACGGAACAACATGGTAAAAAGTAACCATAAACCTGTAAAACATGGTAAGTTGTTTTGTCAGATTGACCAATTAGTAAGGGAACATGAAATCACCCTATATTTTAAGAAAATCAAAGGCCACTCCAAAGTCCTAGGTGAAGAGAATGAAGGAAATGACCAGGCCAACACCCTAGCCAAAGAAGGGGCCCTAACAGGTGAGTTGCTAGATATAGATCATCTCCTCGGGTCAATACAGTCAGAAGCCATTACTAGGCAACAAGCTCGGGTGACTGATAATTCAAATGCATTGAAATGGTGTCATGAAAACCCCAGTGAAGATTTAATCACCGCCCAAAAAGAGGACCCAATAATTGGCTTATTTTATGAACATTTGAAATATCCGAGCCAGGATCCCCTTATTCAAGAAAATGATCCTGGCAAGGAAGACTTACGGATATTAATGAAATCCAAAACCCAATTCATGTTGCATCAGGGATTGTTGATCCGTACCTCCAAGGGGGGTATCCAACAATGGGTGATTCCCCTCAAATTCAGAGGTTTAATGCTCCAGCATGCCCATTACGCCCCCACGTCTGGGCACCGTGGAGAACGAATCACCTATGAGATCCTCCGGGATTACGCCTACTGGCCTCATATGCTGCGTGATGTGAAAGAATACTGTCAGGGATGTCTAATATGTCCTCAAATTCAACTAGCTTCGCCCACCCATAGGGCACCCCTTCAGAGAAGGGGGATATGTATGCCATGGTCAGACCTTCAAATGGATTTTATTGGGCCTGTAACAAAATCTTCACGGGGAAATCGATATATGTTAACCGTAACATGTTTATTTACCAAATATGTTGAATGCATTCCCGCACCAAATAACAGTTCTGACACATGTGCCGCCCTTTAGATAAATCACATCTTTTCCCGCTTTGGCCTTAGACAGAGTATGGAATCCGACAGAGGCACTCATTTCACGCGAGGTAATGACCAAATTATGGAAGATCCTAGGGGTAAAAAGAAAGTTACACCTCGCCTATCGGCCTGCTTCTAGTGGCGGAGTGGAGCTTTACAATCAGACCATTGTCAACATACTTAAAAAATTTGTGAAGGAAACAGGCAGGGACTGGGATGTGAAACTTCCTTTAGTACTGATGGCATTAAGGGCAACCCCAAATACCGTCACAAAAGTGTCACCCTTTGAACTTATGACCGGAAGGCGGATGGTCCTACCCCAACATCTCCTATACCGTACCACCGATCATAACTTAATCAATGCCACCACAATGCACAAATACATTGAAGATTTGCGAAAGCATTTACAATATGCGTTCTCATTTGCCCCCAAAAAACCTTGGAAGAGCCGCGACTAGCGCCAAAACATATTATGACCTCAAAACCACTAAAAAGGAATATGAGATCGGGGACCGGGTATATCTCTACAATTTCACGAGAAGCCAGGTAAAAGAACGGAAATTCCTACCATCCTGGAGAGGTCCATTTAATATAGTGGACAAAATCTCCCCCGTGGCATATAAACTGCATATTCCACGGAATGGTGAAATTAATGAGAGATGGGTACACATCAATCAGTTATGGGCTTGCCATCCCAAGTCCCAATTACAATTACTGGAGGACTGATCCTCGGCAACATATACCTTGAAGGTCAATCAAAAGGGTTAAATCCCCTGAGAATAAAATTGTTCTTATCACGACTCCACATGATACTCAAACCTTCTATTTGTTTGTTTTTCAGCTGATTGTGTATACATCAGAGGAATGGTATCCCCGCTACCATCCAAACCTGCAATCAAAGATGATAGCGCCCGGAAATACCAAAGACTGAACCCGGCCATGAGACTACCCCAGGAAGCTACCACATGGAAAGTCCTTGGTATTCTGCAGTACAGTACATAATGTCGGAACATGAAGGGGTGATATACACGTCCAGATCAAAACCCCAGACCTGATTGCCTATCAATCATGGATGCCAGATTTATACGCTATACCCCTTTTAAAGGAATGCACACGATTCAAGGACATCAATTTCCAATGTAACGGAAACCCATTCGTGTATGACACAACCCACACCCTATGTGGCATGGAATATGAAAAACATGGGTCCGAAAAATGCGAAGTACAAATGCGGAAGACTACAGATGCCTCAGAAGTACAGGAGATACTCGTGAAGGACGAATGGCTGGTGAGCACTTCATTAAAAAACATGAGCATATTTTATGAAAAGCAGATCATGCCGTGTCATAGCTATACCCGCTACAGTATCTATTATCAAAGTTCCAAACAATGCCAGAATCACGATCGGGAAAACCACATTATATCCGATAGTAACCGAAGTCTGGGAAGGGGAAGTTGAAAGTGTCGATGCCTTCTAACATCAAGACATACCAATGAACCCGGACCTCAAATTCCTGTTAGAACATAAGCTTAACCACACCCTCCAGATGTTTATAAAAAAGAACAATCTGTCAATTGAAGCTTTTGAATATTCCGAGAAGGACCACATTTTATTAGAAAGCAGATCGTATTTTCCACTGACTGATATTATAATTTTAATCTGCATCAGACTTTTGATACTATGGCTAGTGGTTCTTACCATCAAATTGACAAAAGTATCCCAAGAAACGCATGGACACTTACCCACAGTTTTGAGGCTCCTTAGCGGAAGTTACCCACAACCTTAACTGTCAATATCGTACATACCAAGTAAAAAAAAAACTGCAAACCAACTTCTGGCTTTCACCACGTTATGGAGTAAAACCCCAGCACATTTCCATGACATACCCAGAGCTATCCATTTCCCACCAACCAACGGATGACGGCCCTGAGATGCACACATCAATCACCAACATTTGTTTTTCCTAAAAAAAAAATTACACCCATATGCAGGTGTCTACACCCTTTAAACATAGATCCACAATCTGGATCCATCTCCACAACTAGAATTACAAAACCAGAAAGAAGCCATATTTCTTCAACATGTTGCGTTGGTGAAGTCTTTCAAACGACTTCCGGCATTTGAACACTTCACAAGGGGGGATTTGTTGTGAATTCATGAAGAAATATATATATATATATATATATATATATATATATATATATATATATATATATATATTACATTTCCTGGCAGAAACATGAGAGTTGCTTAGACCTCAAAAAGTAGATGAACTGTGATGTTGCAATAATTGAACTGCTGCCCTTTTGGAGACCTTTAGGACAAAATAGACGTTCTCATGTTTTACCAAGTTTTTCTACTACTTCAAATATTGAAGACTTTTACAAGCATATATTGTGAGGAAAACTCATGGAACAATGGCTGCTCTCGTCACAAAACAAGGTGATATTTACATGGTATTAGTGAATAAACGAAAAATAGGAGACAAGGTTATACAGACTATTCTCACATAGAAATAACCTCACCTGGCCTAAACCCATTGTGTTCAAGTGAGGGACTGTTTAAATAGCTAACACTTTGGCTAACAAAACCCATTGTATGAATTTTTAGGATGGTTTAGACAAACAAGTCTTTTCTAAACATCCAGTGGGAATGTTCAAGGTCCATCTCAACACGTTAGAAAGAGTTGAATCTTGTGCCAGTCAAAAATATTTTAAAAAGTACCTATATGGGTTATAAGTCATTTCAAACTATATATGATATTGTGGGTCACAAAGAGGATCATAATTTAGCATCTGCAAGACCCAACAACTGTGGTATAAAAAAATATATATATATGAAAGTGTGATTTTATAAGTAGAAGTGTTTTAAGAAACTAATTAATATTAGGAAAAACATATAACTATGATTATAACTATATAAGAATGTAACCTATGCTTAGATAAACAAATATTCATTTGAGATACCAGAAGTTATACAGGTATCCAGATGAATAATCATTTTTATGCAGTACTGATTAATATATAACAACACGGGTCTTCATTTTATTATTATTATTATTATTCAGGATTTATATAGCGCCGACAGTTTACGCAGCGCTTTACAACATTAGGGCAGACAGTACAAGTACAATACAATTCAATACAGGAGCAATCAGAGGGCCCTGCTCATTAGAGCTTACAATCTAGGAGGGAGGGTCAAGTTATACAAAAGGGTAATAGCTGTGGGGGATGAGCTAATGGAGAAAATAGTGCAGTTGTTAGATGGAGGCAGGATAGGCTTCTCTGAAGAGGAAAGTTTTCAGGGATCGCCTAAAAGTGGATAAATTTGGAGACAGTCTGACAGATTGGGGTAGGGAGTTTCAGAGGATAGGCGAGGCTCGGGAGAAGTTCTGGAGGCGGATATGGGAGAAGGTGATGAGGGAGCTAGAGAGCAGGAGGTCTTGGGAGGAATGGAGATGGCGATTAGGTTGGTATTTTGAGACTAGGTTAGTGATGTAGCTAGGGGCACAGTTGTGGATGGCTTTGTAACTTATTGTTAGTATTTTGAATTTAATTTGTTGGGCGAGTGGTAGCCAATGGAGGGATTGGCAGAGAGGGGTAGCAGACACTGAGCGGTTTGTAAGGTGGATGAGTCTGGCAGCAGCATTCATGATGGACTGAAGGGGAGATAGTCTATTTAAAGGTAAGCCAATGAGGAGTGAGTTGCAGTAGTCAAGGCGAGAGATAACCAGGGAGTGAATCAGGAGCTTTGTGATTTCACTGGTTAGAAAGGGACGTAGTTTAGAGATGTTGCGGAGGTTGAGGCGGCAAGCTTTGGAAAGTGATTGGATGTGGGGCCAAAAGGAGAGTTCAGAATCCAGGATAACACCTAGCACCCTGACATGTGGGGACGGGTGGATGGTTTTGCCATTGCTCTTGACAGAGAAGTCCCGGGAAGAGGCACGTGGGGGAGGAAATATTATAAGCTCGGTTTTGGACAAGTTGAGTGTGAGGAAGTGGTGTGACATCCATACAGATATGTCGGTTAGTAAATTAGTGATTCGTGAGGAGACTGATGGGGTGAGTTGAGGGGTGGAGAGATAGATTTGTGTGTCATCAGCATAGAAATGATATTGAAAGTCGTGAGAGGCTATCAACTGACCCAGGGAAGAGGTGTAGATTGAAAATAAAAGAGGTCCAAGAACAGAACCTTGGGGGACCCCAACAGAGAAGGGAAGAGGAGTGGAGGAAGTAGAATTGTAAGTGACACTGAAGGTGAGTTGGCATAGGTAGGATGAGAGCCACTGAAGAGCACAGTCACGGAGACCGAGGGAGTAAAGTTTTTTGAGGAGGAGGGGGTGGTCAACCGTGTCAAAGGCAGCTGAAAGATCCAGAAGTAGGAGTACAGAATAGTGTCTGTTGGTTTTTGCAGTTAGTAGGTCATTTGTGAGTTTTAAAAGATCAGTTTCTGTGGAGTGTTGAGGGCGAAATCCAGATTGAAGGGGATCAAGAAGGTTGTTTTTAATGAGGTGGTCACTCAGTTGGTTGTAAACCAGGCGTTCAAGGAGTTTAGAGGAAAAGGGGAGCAAGGAGATAGGGCGTAGGTTGTTAGGATTGGTGGGGTCCAAGGATGGCTTTTTAAGTATGGGGCAGACCAGTGCATGTTTTAGAGCATTGGGGAAGATGCCAGAGGTGAGGGAGAGGTTGAAGATGTGGGTTAGAGAGTGTAGGATGGGGTCAGAGGGTGACCGTAGCATTTGAAAGGGAATCGGGTCCAGGGGACAGGTGGTTAGGTGGGCGATAGAAAGGAGTTTAGCAACTTTGTCTGTAGTAGCAGATTTGAATAGGGGGAGTGTCAGTTGTACCTGTTGACATGGGGTCTTAGCTGGGGGAGACACCTGTAGAGCGGAGATTTCATCGTGGATTGTATCAATCTTGTTTTTGAAGTGATTAGCGATTTCCTGGGCAGTGAGTAAGTCAGTGGGTGGAGGCGGTGGAGGACAAAGTAGAGAGTTGAAGGTAGAGAAGAGTTTACGGGGATTGGATGAGAAGGTGTTAATAAGCGTTGTAAAATAGGTTTGCTTGGCAGTGTGGAGGAAAGAATAGTATTTTTGGAGGGCAGATTTGTTTTGGTTGAAGTCTTTGAGAGACTTATAGGGCGTACACACGGTCGGACTTTGTTCGGACATTCCGACAACAAAATCCTAGGATTTTTTGCCGACGGATGTTGGCTCAAACTTGTTTTGCCTACACATGGTCACACAAAGTTGTCGGAATTTCCGATCGACAACCACGCGGTCACGTACACCACGTACGACGAGACTAGAAAATGCCGGTTCAGAACCAAGCGCGGCACCCTTTGGGCTCCTTTTGCTAATCTCGTGTTAGTAAAAGTTTGGTGAGAGACGATTCGCGCTTTTTCAGACTCGTGGCTTTCAGATCGTTTTCTGCCGTTCAGTTTGTGCTTGTGGGTTTGTATCTGCTCTTCAGTGCGTGCAGTCAGTTCGTATCGGAGTTTTCTGTGTGATCTTGCCTGCTCGTTGCTGTTTTTCAGGTCGCTCTTCACAGGCCTTGCTGTTCTTCAGTGCGTTCTGTTACTTCGTTCTGAGCAGCCGACCGTTTTCTAGCCATGTTTCGTATGCGTACTCCTCGTAGAGTTCGTGCTGTGCGGGGGCTTGGTGTTGGGATCCTGACCTTGACACAAGTCCAGTCCATAAACAGGGTGGGGAGGAGTTCATGGACCAAGAATTGGTTGCTTCAGCGTGACCAGTTCTCTCATATGCCTTTGCTCTGTGAAATCCGTGAGAATAATCCTGATGATTTCAGGAACTTTCTCAGGGTGACGGACCCCGTGTTTCAAGTTTGTTGGCTTCGCTGACCCCCTATATCAGCAGGCAGGATACCTGCATGAGGCAAGCCATCACTCCGGAGCAGAGGTTGGTCGCTACCCTGCGGTATTTGGCCACAAGGAGAAGCCTGCAGGACCTCAAGTTCTCGACAGGCATCTCCCCCCAGGCTCTTCTTTGTGGACATTTACTGCTTGTGTTTGTCTGAGCTGACCCTGACAGAAATGTGTGGAGTGCAGAAAATGTTGTGATTGTGTAACCTTATACAAAGCACTGTTGGCTGTTATTTACTAAATGCAAAGACACTTTTCACTACAAGTGCACTTGCAACTGCACTGAAACTGCACTTGTAGTGCAAAGTGGATTTGCCCTTAGGAAATAACCCCCATTTTCTCATAAAACAACAATTACATCACCCCAAAAGTGTTGTAGTGTTGAGACAATAATCCACACATTCTTGATGAACAATCTTTTTAATACCTGCACAATCACATGTGCATTTACCAAAGGTTTTACTGACAAACCAACATGTTTGTTGTATACCAATTTTTGTGGTGTCATTATCCAAAATCAAAATGTGCATTTTATAGAAAACAGGCCTGTGTAAAAACCCACAAGAAAGACACAAATCTTGATCTTACAAAGTTCACATTTGGTAGAACGTGAAGGCAATATCAGACATGAGTAGGAACTGTGTTTGATATTGCGTTCAGATGGGGGGAAATCACCCCAGGAAAAGCCAAATTTGGAAGATGCACACAAATTTCACAATGTCAACATGTGCTACCTGCCATCACGGGGGATCAAGGGACGTGTTTTGGGGGAGAAAGCCCTTCCTCACCGTTACTTTATTATTGAGGAAGGGGTTGCACCCCCAAAACGCGTCCATTGATCTCCCGTGATGGCAGATAGCACATGTTGACACACTGTGTGCATCCTCCAAATTTGGCTTTGGGAAAAATTACAAAAACATTTAGCACATTGTAGCACACAAAAGAAGAAAGTGATTTGGAGGGGTTTTAAACTCGCCCCAAAACATCAATGATGTTTTTATATTTTGGAATAACATCATTGATGTTTTGCTTGATGTTTTCCAATTGTAAATTACACCCCATGATCTCCCCGATCAGGATCAGGGCACTTTCGGATGTGAAAGGATCTTCATCCACAACCTCACGATCACCTAAAAAGAGAGGAAACCCAAAATAAATTAGGTATAAAAAATATGCCGCCATCCATCTCTTATCTGAGCCTGTGGTCGCAGACACTCACCTGTTGTGGTGACTAGTTCCACCACGTCTTCTTCCTCCTGCTCATCTTGTGTTGGGGGGATTTCCCCTTCTTCCAGAGGGGGGGGGCTCTGGTCTCCTCGGATGAGGGGTGTCCTCCGAGTCTTTTCTCCCCTATGTAAAACAAAAATGGTATAATTAGCACACATATATTTAATGTCAGAACTAGAAAGATGAAACATTGCTTGGAAGTGGGGTACAATTGTCTATTTTAGCCGAGTTCCAAGATGTAGCTTTTTTAGTGTCCTTTGTCAACCTGCAATACTTTACCTGTTTAGTACAAGCTTCACAGATGTAGCCCCCCCTATAGTATACACTGGAGCACCTGTGTGCCCCCCCCGTAATAAAAATGGTGTTCTGGGGTCCCACACTAGTGCTCCAGTGTCCAGATGTGAAAACAGCTGCTGAGTGTCCTCTCCTTACCCACAATCTAGTTTGCATTTCATTCTAGTAACAAAGCCATCTACACAACCCAATTCTTTGAAGACAAGTATAGGGCGTCAAAATGGTGGCCAAATGCATATGGCCTAAACAATGGTATTTTATCGTTCGAAATAAAAATGTGTGATCCGAACGAATAATGTGCCCATGAACATGAAAGTTGCCATTTTAAACTGTACAACAGTTCCTAAAAGCACATGGAGCAGCACGAACGTAATAAACACAAAAAAAAATAGGATCACAGCACAACTACTTACTTTTTTGCAGCACTCTCCGGATCTTTCTGTACTGCTCATGTTCTCGTAATTTGAGGTCCGACCACCGCTTCCTGAGCTGATCTTTCGATCGTCGTACCCCGAATTTCCGGTGCAGACTCCTGACCACTTTCACCATGATCTTGGCCTTTCGGACATTGTGGTTGGGGTAAGGCCCATACTTTCCATCATAGTCGGCCTTCTTCAGGATGTCCACCATCTCCAACATCTCCCCAAAGGACATATTTGAGTCCTTTAATCTCCTTCTGGATCGGGACGTTTCAGGCTCCAGCCTTTCCTCCTCCTCCTCCTCCTCGTTGCTGTAATTAGCATGATCCTGCTGACTATCCGCCATGTGCTCTTCCTCCACTGCGCCGAATGAAAAGGGGCGGGGAATAGAATAGAAAAAATGTCAGGGGCGGGCGGAGTTATACGCATGCGCAGTGTGTATAAATTGTAACACACGCGTCTTACGTACGATCTGTGAGCGGAGGAAGGAGCATCGGAGACGCCGATCGTGCTAACGAAGGTAGGATCTAAACTTGGGCCTATACTGCTTCGAAATGGAAGCCTATATTGTAACAAGATTAGGGGAGTTTGACCTGACATTAGGGTTTGTCTTGTGTTGTGTCTTGCAGAGAAAATGGATGGGTTCAACGACCACAATTTCCTGCCCCTGTTCATTGACAAGTACAGGGAGCTGCCCTGTCTGTGGCAAGTGAGACACCCCCACTATAATCACAAACAGAAGAGGCAGGCAGTGCTGGAGAAACTGCTGGAGTTGGTGAAGCCGGTGGTCCCCACAGCAACCATCCCCTATTTAAAAGCAAAAATTGGTGGCCTGAGGAGCACATATCTTAGGGAGCGCAAGAAGGTCACAGATTCCCAGAGGTCCGGAGCTGCAGCAGATGACGTTTACTCCCCAGGCTGTGGTACTATGAGAGACTGCGGTTTCTGTCAGACCACACTGAAGTCAGGGAATCCCTCTCTACTCTTCCTTCCACGCTTCCTTCCACCCCAGCTGAGGCTTCCGATGTCCAACCTGGGCCTTTCAGCCAGGAAGAAGTGGAGGAGCCCAGCTGGAGTCAGGTATAGCATTCTTCTACAGATTTCTGGGCAATAAATAAATGATGTTTACTAGATGTTATTATTGATCATTTATTGCTGATTAAAAAAAGTGTTTTACATATCAATAGACAGTAGTGGGCACCCAAAATTGGGACAAGAATGCAAAATGCTGGGCTCAGAATGATAGTCTGTTATATTTGTTAACATTCAATTTGCAGCAGTCAGGAGGTGAACATTGTGTGTGATTGATGTAAAAAATACTAAAACTATGTCCCTTTTTCATACACAGGAAGACCTCAGCCAGGAGGAGGCTGTGGAATGTGGCAGTCAGGAGGGGGCGGGGATTAGTTTCAGCCAGGAGGAGGCGGGGCTAAGTGGCAGCCAAGAGAAGCCTGGGACAAGTCGCAGCCTGACTGAGTCTCAGGTTCCTCCCCTCCGCCTGCCACATAAACGAGCCAGGAAGATGACTCCCAGTCCTGTGCAGGATTCAGCATACAGGCTGATCCAGGAGGCTTCGGCGTCCCTCAGAGCCTTCCCCAGTCCTGAAGAGGCCTTTGCCTGCATGGCTGCCACCAAATTGCAGGGCATGCAGGAGGACCAATGCAAGATCTCTGAGGACCTGATTTATAAAGTCCTACGTAAGGGGGAGAGTGGGGAACTGACACACAAGACGGATGTCATTGAGATCAACAATCCTCCTCCTCCTTCTCCTCCTGCTGCCACAACTCCACCACCACAGCCAAAGGCTGGAAGGAAGCGTGGAAGGAAGACCAAAGAGTGATGACCCTGGGTTCAGTCTGGTCTGACAGAAGATGCAGTCTCTCTTATGACCACAGCCTGGGGACACAGATGTCATCTGCTGCTTTCCGGATCTCTGGAACTTCTGGACCAGACTGCCCTCCTTTAGATATGACAGTAGTGGGCACCCAAAATTGGGACAAGAATGCAAAATGCTGGGCTCAGAATGATAGTCTGTTATATTTGTTAACATTCAATTTGCAGCAGTCAGGAGGTAAAAATTGTGTGTGATTGATGTAAAAAATACTAAAAATGTCCCTTTTTCATACCCAGGAAGACCTCAGCCAGGAGGAGGCTGTGGAATGTGGCAGTCAGGAGGAGGCAGAGATTAGTGTCAGCCAGGAGGAGGCGGGGCTAAGTGGCAGCCAAGAGAAGCCTGGGACAAGTCGCAGCCTGACTGAGTCTCAGGTTCCTCCCCTCCGCCTGCCACATAAACGAGTCAGGAAGATGACTCCCAGTCCTGTGCAGGATTCAGCATACAGGCTGATCCAGGAGGCTTCGGCGTCCCTCAGAGCCTTCCCCAGTCCTGAAGAGGCCTTTGCCTGCATGGCTGCCACCAAATTGCAGGGCATGCAGGAGGGCCAACGCAAGATCTCTGAGGACCTGATTTATAAAGTCCTACGTAAGGGGGAGAGTGGGGAACTGACACACAAGACGGATGTCATTGAGATCAACAATCCTCCTCCTCCTTCTCCTCCTGCTGCCACAACTCCACCACCACAGCCAAAGGCTGGAAGGAAGCGTGGAAGGAAGACCAAAGAGTGATGACCCTGGGTTCAGTCTGGTCTGACAGAAGATGCAGTCTCTCGTATGACCACAGCCTGGGGACACAGATGTCATCTGCTGCTTTCCGGATCTCTGGGACTTCTGGACCAGACTGCCCTCCTTTAGATATGGACTCCTCAGGCCACCAATTTTGCTTTTAAATAATTGATGTCTGCCCTGGGGGTCCCAGGCTTTGCCAATTTCTGCAGTTTCTCCAGCGTTGCCTCCCTCTTTGTTTATAGTTGTGACCCCTTAATAAAATTTTTTTAGGTAAATTCTACTCTCCTGTGTGTGTTTTCATCCAAAAAGGACAGTTTGTTGGTGACGATTCAGGTACATTTCTAAAGTACAATGTGAAATTAACAAGGGACAACAACACCAAACAATCTCCTACAGATTAAATAGAACAACATATCAATGGTGTTGTGGGAACTTGTCACAAAAAACACACAAACATTTTCGGGAGTACAAATCAAAATCACCAAAAAACAAAATTAAAAAAGAGAAACACAAAAAAAGAATCTACATTAAAGTCAAAAAAAAAAAATATGTTGTCAGATGTGAGAAATCAAAATATATTGAGGGAATCCTGATAAATAGTAACGAAAGAAGTTTGTGAGAAGTGTGTGTGAATATGAGCATCAAAACTACTTAATTCTTGTCACATTATAAAGAAGAAGAGAGTGCGCTGTATTAAACCATTTTGAACATTGCAGCGTGACGAAAGTGCTGTATCCATTGCGAACGCTAAGTTTACCAGAACGAGCTGTCCCGTGTCGGAATTTCTTCTGAGCATGCGTGGCACTTTGTGCATCGGAACAGGCCACACACGGTCGGAATTGACGCGATCGGATTTTGTTGTCGGAAAATTTTATCTCCTGCTGTCCAACTTTGTGTGTCGAAAAATCCGATGGAAAATGTCCGATGGAGCCCACACATGGTCGGAATTTCCGACAACACGCTCCGATCGGACATTGTCCATCGGAAAATCCGACCGGGTGTATGGGGCATAAGTCTTGTGCCACAGACGCTCAAGAGCACGACTACGTTTTTTGAGAATTTTAGTGTCATCTGTTTGCCAGGGTTGTAGGGGTCGAGGCCTGATTCTGCGTGTAGTGAGGGGAGCAAGCTTGTACAGGGTAGAGGACAGAGATTTATTGTAGATTGACGTGGCTTGGTTGGGGCAGGACAGGGGAGAGATTTTGTCATAGAGGTGGTCAGTAGCAGAATAGAGGTCTTCATAGATAGACCAATTTTTATAGAGACACATATATATAACCAGTTATGTAAAAATGATTAATCAAGATTATACTGAATGTGTTTTATATTAGACTGATTACCAGAACATTTAAAGGTATATACTATTCTTACCATTATACACATTTTAAAAATAGAACGTATTATCTTAAAAGAATACACTCAAAACACATGTGAGACACCTGGTGGTTGAAGATGATATTATGCGGACTCCCTAAATTTCCAGAGAAGGTTAATAATTAAGTCTCTTAAACCAATGGAAAGTGAGCCAAACCTTCTGGGCTGAACTGGTGATATTTTTATGAGCTTTTTATCCCAATTGGGGATAAAAGGTGGGGAGGGCCAAAAGGAAAGGATCACAGACCCCACACCGGATGCACCCCTGACATCAAGAAGTCTTTTGATATTTAACCCTTCCTGAACCTACTGGACTTTATGATGGAAGCCATTTGACGCGCTTAAACTTTGTCGGAATTTCATTCTTCAGCTGATTGGTAAGATCCAGACACACCAAATTTATTTAACTTCTGTCCTTAAAATTACAGGGATTATATGGTAGATGTTATGTATTGATGTTTATGGACTTTCTGATATTGCTAATATTTGGAAGTATTGATGTTTATTGGTTGTTTAGGGATGTAGTACTACCACAGTGTTTTGGGTAATTTAAGTCAATATTTACATTGCTTTAAATATCTGTAGCCCCAGGGAAGCTTTGTTACTCCATTTAAATTATAGCTCTGTTGGTTTAATAAGTAATTCAAATGGGCAGTATGGTTCTGTTGACTCGTGAGATAAAACTTTGAATTTCTTCCGGCCGGAGAGATTTGAAGGAGCGCTCCCCTGAGCAACAAGGGATAATGCATTCTTGAAGACAAAGGGTAAAATTATACCCATATTTTTCCAACAGACAATTTTGACTCCCCTGGGTGATTATAAAAATTTTCCTCACTACCAATACTGATGTTTGATGATGTATGTGTGAAGTCTCAATCACCAGAAAATTATGTTCTGTATAAAATTGTATGAATATACCCGCTAATGAATAAAGGTCAAATTATTTACCTTTTAAGTTTGTTGGGAGATATTTGATACTTTGGTATGAAAACCCCATAAATCTATAAACTCAGGAAAGAATTGTGGTGTGCACCGAAAGTAGGAAAAAAAAAAAAAGGTTGGAGGCACTGAAATAAATACTGAATCTTCATTAAGATTCCATACCACACTCACAACAATACATTCTTTAGAATCAGTAGGGCCCATAAAAAGAAAATCATCCAAATAATGCAATAAATTGTTCGAACTGGATTGATAAGAGACCAACCATTCTAAAAACTATGAAAACGATTCAAAATAACGACAAGATAGCGAGCAGCCCATGGGAATGCATTTGTCAAAATAATATGCGTCATTAAAATAAAAACCCAATGAGTTAAATGCCATGGGATGAATGGGTAAAAGTCTAAAAGCAGACTTAATATCCGCTATAGCTAATAATGCTTTATGACCCAATCTCCTAATTTTTAGAAAGGCGTCATCAAAAGAGGAATAAGAGACACTGCATAACGATTCAACAATGTTGTCATTCAGGGAAGATCCAAAGGGATAGGAAAGATGATGTATCATCCTGTATAATTTGGTTCTTTTTTAGGTAAGCGGGGAAATTCTAAAGTTAGCAAACGGGGGGGGGGGGGGGGGAGGGCCAGTAACTCTACCATCTTGTATTTCTTTTGAAATTTTTTATTTTAACAGAAAATTTTTATTAAACAAATCAGCATTACAATACAAGATAAGTTAGTACATTCAATGCAGAAAGGATAATGACAGATCTACCTTTAACCTATAGCATCTGTTTATCAAATATTCCAGTTGTGCAGTTGTCCGAAATATCACTTAATAGTACACCTTATTGCATTATAGTATTGTAATTATACCATCTTAGATACTAACATGTAAGTAACCTTTATTTAGTCCAGCCCAGCAGGAAAAGGGGGGGGGGGGAGAGAGGGAAGGGGGAGGGGAGGGGGGGAGAGAGAGGGGGCGAGAGGGGGCGAGCACAAGGAGAATAGGCATGGGATACATGATGTCCTCCGATGTGTTTCACGGCATGATTATGGGGAAGGGGGTTCAGAGACCCCAGAGGCGTCCACCCAAGAGGACCAGATTTTATCAAACTTCCTTGGGCATTGCCTATTTTCATATGTCATTCTACACAGGGGAAGAGCCATGTTCACCGACCTTTTCCACAAGATCAGAGTAGGAGGCTCTGCTAATTTCCACCTCAGTAAGATTTCACACCTAGCATAATGTAATGCGAAGGTAAGACACAGTTTACTATATCTGTCTCCCTCAACATTCTCCAAATGACTGATCAGTAATATCTGAGGATCGACAGGTACATCAAAGCTGTGACATTGCTCAGTGTGGAGGCCACTGCTGACCAAAAGGGTCTGAGTTTGGGACAGGACCAGACCATGTGCCAGAAGGTTCCCACCTCCTGTCTGCATCTCTGACAATTGGGATCTCTTTGATTGTAAATGCGCGCCAGTCTCTGTGGGGTGAAGTACGCTCTGTGTAGGAACTTAAATTGTATGAACCTATCTTTTGCCGCGATCATAGAAGGAATGTAGGAGATTAAACACTCCTTCCATTCCTCCTCGTCCAAGGAAGGAATATCAGCCCTCCACTTTTCCCATGTCTTAGTTAATTTGGTGTCATACTCTACTGTGAGGTATAGATATAATGTGGAAAGTGGCTTCCCCATCACACTGGAGATCAAGAGCCGTTCAATGGAGTCTGGTTCCAAAATAAGGGGGGCAGGGAACTGTGCTTCAAAGGCGTGCTTTAGCTGCCAGTACCTGAATTGGAAGGAGGGAGGGATATCAAATGCTTGCCTGAGGGCCTGAAAGGTCATAAGCGTACCGTCCTGAATTATATGTTTTAATGTAAGAATACCCTTTTTTGCCCATAGGGAGGGGTCTGGTATACTGTGGAAATGAGGGAGCATAGGGTTACCCAATAGGGGCATATGAGGTGAGATATGATTAGGTTTCCTGTATATCTTCCTAGCCTCCTGCCAGACCCTTACGGTGGTTCGCATCAGAGTTGTCATGGACGGGCTAGCCCTAAGTCTACGAAACGGGAGATTTCTCAGGGCAGCAAAGGAACCCAAAATGGCTGCTTTCAGACTGACCGCTGGATTCTGTGTGGGCTGGGAGAAACACCACCGAATCGTGACAAGAACAGCTGCCCAATAATAAATTTGAATATTCGGTAGTGCCAGACCCCCTCCCAAAAGTGGTGGATATAGGATCTGCTAGGCCACCCTGGGTGGCCTCCCGGCCCAGACAAAGTGTATCAGCAGACTCTCCAATAGGGATGAGGTTCGTGTTCGAGTCGAACCCATGTTCGACTCGAACATCGGCTGTTCGGTCGTTCGTCGAATTGCGAACAATATGGGCCGTTCGCGCCAAATTTGTGTGGCGCGTCACGGCCCATAATTCACTGCGGCATCACAGTGCATTGCTGGCTGATGATTGGCCAAGCATGCACTATGACCCGCATGCTTGGCCAATCACAGCGCCGCCTGAACAGAGAGCTGTAATTGGCCAAAGCCAAGGAGGCTTTGGTCAATTATGGCTCAGGGGATTTAGTACACGCCCCACACTATATAAGGCCGCCTGCACGGCGGCCCTGTGTAGTGTGTGTTCCGGCGTTCATTGAGAGAGAGAGAGAGACAGATAGTGACATTTGATTTGAGTTAGATAAGGCAGAACAGTCAGTCAGTTAGCTGCACTTACAGTGTATTGTGTATATATATATGCATCCCAGGTGTTGCATATATATATATATACACTGTATTCAGTTTAGCTAGATTCGTACTATCTTCCTACTGACAGGCAGGCTTGTCTTGTTACAGTATTTACAGCTACCTGAAGAAAATTACTGGTGTTCTTTTGATCCTATTAGTACCACAGTCAGGCAGCTAGACTATTTACAGTTAGTGCAGTGCGTCCTGCTCACAGTGTTCAGATAAACCTACAAGTTAGTGGGGTGCGTCCTGTTCACAGTGTTCAGCTAAACCTACAAGTTAGTGGGGTGCGTCCACCTCACAGTGTTCAGCTAAACCTACAAGTTAGTGCAGTGCTTCCTTCTCACAGTGTTCAGCTAAACCTACAAGTTAGTGCAGTGCGTCCTGCTCACAGTGTTCAGCTAAACCTACAAGTTAGTGGGGTGCGTTCTGCTCACAGTGTTCAGCTAAACCTACAAGTTAATGGGGTGCATCCTGTTCACAGTGTTCAGCTAAACCTACAAGTTAGTGGAGTGCGTCCACCTCACAGTGTTCAGCTAAAGCTACCTGTAGAAGGTTGGTGCTTAGTGCAGCTACAGGCCATTAGTATGTCTGGAAGGCCAAGAAGGAGAGGCAGACAGTCACAAGCCAATAAGAGAGGGCAAGCAGGCTCTGTGTCTAGTGCTGGTCATGGAGACGGTGCATCCTCATCAGCACGTGGCCGTGGGACACGCTTGGCCTTTTTTTCGGCAGCTGGCCGTGTTGAGCCGCAACATGCGGAAGACTTGGTCGAGTGGATGACCAAGCCGTCCTCATCCTCCTCATCCTCTCTCACCCATGCCCAGGGTATTTTGTCTGGCAAAGCAGCGGCCTCTTCCCTCGGCTCAATGTCATCAGTGACTCCTTCCCTAGCCCCACCATGTCCTCCTGAGGAGTCACTCGAACTGTTTGACCACAGTGTTGGGTACATGCTCCAGGAGGATTCCCAGCGTTTGGAAGGCTCTGATGATGATATTGAGCTCGATGAAGGCAGTAACATGAGCACGGACAGAGGGGGTGCCGAAGAAGGACAGCAATCTGGCAGTCATGCTCCCCCTGCTGCAGCATACTGCCAGGTTTGCTCCAGTGATGAGGAGGGAGGGGATGATGAGGTCACTGACTCAACGTGGGTGCCTGATAGGAGAGAGGAGGAGGAGGAGGCGGCACATCACCAACTAGGCAGGATGCCTTCCAGGGGCCAGCCTAAGGGCAGCACATTGACTGCATCATACCCCAAAGCTCCACATGTGCAGGGCGCTGGAGTCTCTGCGCATTATTCAAAAAGTTCTTTGGTGTGGGCCTTTTTTGAGACGAGTGCATCAGATCGCACCGCTGCTATTTGCAACATATGTCTCAAGCGTATCTCGTGTGGCCAAAACATCTCCCGCTTGGGTACCACATGCTTGACCAGACATATGTTGACCTGCCATGCAGTTCGTTGGCAAGCGTATCTAAAAGACCCACACCAAAGAACAAAGAGGACCTCTCCTTGCTCCTCATCAGCTGAGATTTCCAACCCCACTATACCTTCAGTCCTCTCTGAGACCTGCACTGAGAGGAATGAAGGTGTAGAATTAGGTGTGTCACAGCCAAGTACTTGTGGGCAATCTGCTTTTGGTACACCGACGTCAGATTGTACCAGGCAAATTTCCCTGCCCCAGCTGCTGCACCGCCGAAAGAATGCTAGCTTGGCAAAATTGCTAGCACTTCAACTGCTGCCTTTTCAGTTGGTAGACTCTGCCCCCTTCCGTGAGTTTGTGGAATGTGCGGTTCCTCAGTGGCAGGTACCCAAACGCCACTTTTTCTCACGGAAGGCGATTCCGGCTCCGGCGCTGGACAGGGCGGTCAGCGGTAAGGTGCATATTACCGCTGACTCATGGTCCAGCAGGCATGGACAGGGACGTTACCTAAGTTTCACGGCGCATTGGGTGACTCTGCTGGCAGCTGGGAAGGATGCAGGACTGTCATGAAGATCCTGCCAGTAACAGGCAGATTAGACCCATCGGTGCACGATTGCGGGCGTCTATGCGCACGCGCACATGCACTCGTTAATGTCTGGCGGGTTATTTAAACCTGTCTGGCACTTGCATCATTGCTGTTTGCTCTGCAGCTCTGTGTATGTGTTCCCTGAAAACCTGATATCTGCTCCTGTTTTGACCCGGCTTGCTTTGAGACCATTTCTGTTATCTGCCTGTACCTGATCCCTGGCTTGTTTGACGATCCCTCTGCCAGCACCTTTTGTACCTCTGCTGCCAGCCTGCTTACCGACCCGGCCGTCTGATGATCCTGGATTCCCATCCAATCTGCTGAGCACGTTACAAGGGTAAGGTTGCGGACCTTATCTTGCCATCGCAGAGGGAGCAGAGGATGAAACATCTTCGGGAGGCCTTGCAGAAAGGTCTGTGCAACGCGTTCCCAGTTCCCAGAGACTGGGAGGTTACAAACTCCTGTTTCTGAACAACGTGTTGCTGAGGCTTCGGTCAGTCAAAGAAGGAGCGGTGGAGAAGGTGGCCGTCTGACCGATGCGTTCAGACAATTTTTTGGTCCGCAGCCCCAAGGTATGATCGGTTCCAGCAACCATCGCCAGCGTCTGTTTTACATGGTGCAGGAATACCTAGGGGCAAGATCAGACTTGGACACCTTTCCCACCGAAAATCCTCTGGGTTACTGGGTCTTGAGGATGGATCACTGGCCAGAGCTTGCACAGTATGAAATTGAGCTACTGGCCTGTCCTGCATCCAGCGTTCTTTCGGAACGCACATTCAGTGCTGCTGGAGGCGTGGTAACCGATCACAGGGTGCGTCTGTCCACCGACTCGGTCGATCGACTGACCTTCATAAAAATGAATCAGTCTTGGATCACCACCAGCTACCAAGCACCTGATGCTGATGTAACCGAATAATTTATTTTGAAATCTCAGATCCCTTCCAAGACTGCCTATGCTGATGCTGAGTGACTATCCCTGAGTAATTATCCTCTTCCTCCTCAATCATCACGCTGATAGCTTGTAAGAACATTTTTGTTTCTGGGCGCCACCACCAGTGCCTAAGGCACAATTTTTCAGCCCCTGTTTAACAGGGGCGTGTAATTACAATTTTTGATGCAATACTTTGCAGCAGGGCTCGTTCCTGCGTTCCAACTAGAGTGTCTGTGAGGGGTTGCAGTGTTGTGGCACCAGGACCAGTGCCTAAGGCCCAACTTTTCTGCCCCTGTTTAACAGGGGCGTGTAATTACAATTTTTGATGCAATACTTTGCAGCAGGGCTCAATTCTGCGTTCCAACTAGAGTGTCTGTGAGGGGTTGTAGTGTTGTGGCACCAGCACCAGTGCCTAAGGCCCAATTTTTCTGCCCCTGTTTAACAGGGGCGTGTAATTACAATTTTTGATGCAATACTTTGCAGCAGGGCTCGTTCCTGCGTTCCAACTAGAGTGTCTGTGAGGGGTTGCAGTGTTGTGGCACCAGCACCAGTGCCTAAGCCCCAATTTTTCTGCCCCTGTTTAACAGGGGCGTGTAATTACAATTTTTGATGCTATACTTTGCAGCAGGGTTCGTTCCTGCATTCCAACTAGAGTGTCTGTGAGGGGTTGCAGTGTTGTGGCACCAGAACCACCACCACCACCACCACCACCAAAGGCCCAATTTTTCTGCCCCTGTTCAACAGGGGCATGTAATTACAATTCTTGATCTAATATTTCACAGCAGGGCCCATTTCTGCACCCACCAAGAGCGAGTGAGGACTTACAGTGTTGTGGCACCAGCACCAGCACCACCAAAGGCCCAGTTTTTCTGCCCCTGTTCAACAGGGGCATGTAATTACAATTCTTGATCTAATATTTCACAGCAGGGCCCTGGGAGGGCTTACAGTGTTGTGGCCACAACAACACCTAAGGCTCAAATTTCTGCTGAGTATATAGGGCAGGCCCCTACTTTCAAACAACTAACTTACAAACGACTCCTACTTGCAAACGGAAGGAGACAACAGGAAGTGAGATGAAATCTACCCCTAGGAAGGGAAGTTCTGTCCTGTAAGAGTTAATATGGGAAAAACATTTCTCCTTTCCACTGATGCTTTCCAATCCTTGTTCCACAAAAAACCCCAAATTCTCAAAAAACATTTGTAATTGGGACAAAAAGTGAGGTGAAATCTTCTAAAGAGGAGGAAAGACAGCAAAACAAATGTCACAGGGGTGATAACCCTTCCCTATGTTTTCCAAAAAGCTTAAAAAAGATTTTTTGGCTGGAGCTAAACACGTTAAAAATGTACCCGTTCAAAATGACAAACAGATTCTACTTAACAACAAACCTACAGTCCCTGTCTTGTTTGCACCGCCTGTATACTGCTGTTCAGAGTATATAGGGCCTGGTGGCCCCACAACTTTCCTTATTTTAATTTGGGTGCGGGGTTCCCCTTAATATCCATACAAGACCCAAAGGGCCTGGTAATGGACTGGGGGGTACCCATGCCGTTTGTCTCACTGATTTTTATCCATATTGCCAGGACCCGACATTACATTAAACCCGCAAGCAGTTTTAGATGAGATTTTTTCCTTTAAAAATGACATTTGGTGCAGGGACTGTTCTAAACACGGGAAACACACGCCACTTTACAGGCATACTATAGACACCCCCCAGGTTCGATATTTAAAGGAATATTTCACTTTTTTTTTTTTTTACTTTAAGCATCATTAAAATCACTGCTCCCGAAAAAAACGGCCGTTTTTAAAAGTTTTTTTTGCATTGATACATGTCCCCTGGGGTAGGACCCGGGTCCCCAAACCCTTTTTAGGACAATACCATGCAAATTAGCCTTTAAAATGAGCACTTTTGATTTTGAAAGTTTGAGTCCCATAGACGTCAATGGGGTTCTAACGTTCGTGCGAACTTTCGGTCCGTTCGCAGGTTCTGGTGCGAACCGAACCGGGGGTGTTCGGCTTATCCCTACTCTCCAACCTTCGGAAAAAAAGCCCTAGGGATGTGTATGGGTGTGTTACAGAAAAAAATATAAATATTTGGGAAGGTAAATCATTTTTAGCAGATTTAGTGGAGTTAGCGGAGTTAGTGGAAGGGAACGCCAAGCAGCGCACTTAGCCGTTAACTGTGTCATGAGTGGCCGCAAATTGTTGTCCATGTAGTCCTTGACTTTACCACTAATTTTAATCCCCAGGTACTTGAAGTCATCAACCCATTTAAGCTGCGAGTGTGGAATCCTAGGAGTCGAGGGGTGGAGCGGGAACAGGACCAACTTGTCCCAATTGATACGGATCCCGAGTACCCGCCGAATCGGTTAATCAGGCTTAATGCAGTCTGTAAAGAGGATGACACATCCGCTAAATAGAGCAGAGCGTCGTCCGCATACAGTGATATCTTCTCCTCAATTTGGCCCACCTGAAGCCCCCTTACGCCGGGGTCGGCCCTCAGCAATATAGCCAGGGGCTCCATTGCTAGAGCAAATAAACCCGGGGAGAGGGGACACCCTTGTCTCGTGCCCCAAAATAATTTAAACTTCTATGATAGGCATCCGTTGGTGCGTATTCTGGCGGAAGGGTCATGGTACAGCATGTGGAGCCATTTCGTGAAGCCCAGGCCGAACCCGAATCGCGCAAGCACTTCCCATAAGTAACCCCACTCGACGGAGTCAAAAGCCTTCTCCGCGTCGAGTGAGGCCACCGTTCCCTTGGTCATCTCATTTGCCCTATCTATGTGAGTGTGAAGGCGTCTAATATTAATGTCAGTACCTCTCCCGGGCATAAAACCTGTTTGATCCCTGTGGATCAGGGCAGTAATGACCAAGTTGAGCCTGTTGGCCAATACTTTTGCCAGTACTTTTGCATCCACATTCAGGAGGGATATGGGGGGATACGAGGAGCATAATGTAGGGTCTTTCCCTGGCTTGGGGATCACCACTATGATCGCTTCACTCATTGTATCCGATGTTTCCCAAGGCGCGTTGATGCCAAGAAAAGGCCCTGAAGTTTATCAACTAAGTATGTAGCATATTGTTTGTAAAACTCCACAGGGATGCCATCAGGTCCCGGTGTTTTCCCTGTCTGCATCGATTTAAGTGCCTGGAGTATCTCTAAGGCTGTAATTGGGGCGTCAAGCTTATCTCGATACGTTACTGTAAGGGTTGGGATATCAATGTCATCTAGGTATGCTACCAGATCCCCTCCTCTATAGTCTGCCCTAGACATGTAAAGAGATTTGTAAAATTCCGCAAAACACCGATTAATCTCTTCCGGTGTGTGAACTATTTGTCCCAAGAGATCCCTGATGTGGGAAATGCTCATCCCCCCGCCTGATCCCTGGAGAGCCAGGCCAGCAATCGGCCCGCCCTCTCCCCCTGCTCAAATATCCGTTGGGATTGAGCTAACATTTTTTTCTGGGTAAGAGAGGTACGAAGGTGAACCACCTCCTTTGTCATAAGTTGTAGTTGTGAATAGTGTATAGGGTCTCGGGTACGAACAAAAAGAACCTCTGCACTACTCGCCTCCCTCTCAGCCTTTACCAAGTCAGCTTTTCACTCTCTGCGAACTCTGGCTATGATGGTCTGGTAGTGTCCCCTCGTCGTGGCCTTAAAGGCATCCCACACAACTGTGGGGTCAGCTGAGCCCACATTTACCTCCTAGAAGCCAAGCAACTCTGTTCTAAATTGGGAGTCCACAGCAGTGTCTGAAATCCAAAACCTAGAGAGCCTCCATATCTTGTCTACAGAGCCCAGGGAAAGGTCCAATGACAACAACAAAGGCGCGTGATCAGAGATTCCATATTCGTATGTCTGTGACCCATGGGTGGACCGGGCCTCCCGCGAAGACTAAGTCTATTGGGGAAAACGTTCTATGGGAGGCTGAGTGACTGGTGTATGCCCTGGTCTGGGGGTGTCGCCACCTCCAAACATCAGTCAAGCCATAAGTATCCGCCCACTCAGTCAACCCAGGGCAATGATGTCCCGCAGATGTTAGTCTATCAAAATCCGGGTCAGGGACCAGATTAAAATCCCCCAGTATGACATTGTTGTCAGATGCAAAGTCGGCCATCGTACTGGTGATCTGATTGAGCACCAACAAGGAAGCCGGAGGGGGCAAGTATAAGCCCACAATGGTCCACGTTAGAGAGTATATTTTGGCATGATTGATAACATATCGACCCTCGGGGGCCAGGGCCAAATCCAGGAGCCGAAAAGGAAGAGATTTAAGTATCAGGATAGTAACACCCCTGGAGAAGCTGGAGTGCGTAGAGTGGTAGTGGTAGCCCACCCATGGTTTTTTAAGGGCCAGAACCCTACTTCCTATTAGGTGCATTTCTTGGAGCACACATATATGTGGGTTATAAGCTTTAATAAATTGGAACACCAGGGAACGCTTGACTGGGGAGTTCAGTCCCCTGGTGTTCCAGGAGATGATGTTAAGGGAGGACATGGTTACTAAGAGTGATAAAAAAATTAGGATCAATGTAGGTCACGGCTCCTGAACTGGACCCCCGGACCCAGAACGGACACATCTGGATACAGTGCAATGCTGATAAGTCAATGATTTTAGTGCAATTGTAAAACAAAAACAAAACCAAACTAAAAACAGCCCAATATCTAACGTGAATTAAACTAGCCCCATTAGGGGAACTTTTCTTGGATTAGACCCATATCCAGCTGAACAGCTTCAATTTTTGTCGTTAACGTAGAATGGCAAGTTGCGATAGCCGCCATGACGTCCGCCAGCCAGGGGGGACGAGAGTCGTCGGACTCCATAGGGTTCATCTGCGAGGCTCTATGGGAACTGCGTGTGATGTGAGCCTCTGGAGTGAGACAGGTGGGGGTCTGAGGGGAGTCTGACTGTAGCGGAAAGGTCAGCCTTTTGCCCCCTTTACTGTATTTTGCGCTGGAGTTCCTGTGCCTCATTCAGATGTCTGGGGCCCTGATCTGGGCAGTGTTCAGTAACTGACTGTGGAAGCTTGTCTGTGTGATCAGGGGTGTTCAGGCAGTAGGTGCAGAGTAGTATGTATCCCCCAGACAGTCCCCCCTGCTATCTGCTTCAAACATCCACAGGCCTACAGGGGTATTCAAGCCAACCACAACCTGTCTCATCCAGGATATCAGGATTAGGGATGGTGCAGGGTTTGTTCCGCCTCCCAGGCTGCGTTCTCCTGCCTTCACAGGGCCCCTTCTTCCAGGCCAGCAGGGTCAGGCACTCTCCCAGCTGATCAGGCGGCTCCGGGCCCTTAGGAAAGGCCCCGGTTGTGGCCTATCTGCTCATGGGGAGGAGGATGAGAACAGACCCGGATCAATGCTTCTGGCCGAGTCACGGCCCACCGATTAGCCTCTGCCTGCGGTCCGTAGTGGGCTGTGATAATCTGCAGAAGAGCCGATCCAGGGATCATCCGACTCGTGGCGCGGCCCGTCAGGAAAGCCTAGCAACTCGAGGTAGGCCGGGGTCGTCTGGCGGGGCCCTGATCACGGCCCAGAAACGGGAAATGCCCTCTCCCTTCAGCAGTCATAAGATCCTTGTAGCTCTCCTAGGCGGCAGGGATGTGTTTGCTGGGAAATAGAAGCCGATGGATCCGGATTAATGTATCGGATCAGCGGAGCCCTCTAAAAGAACAGCTCACCGTGCCATCTTGGCCACGCCCCTTTTGAATTTTTTTTAGCAACTATAGGAATATGTCGATCAAATGAAAGTAAGTTTTTTGTGATCGAACAACCAAAACCTTGAAAACTGGGTAACGGAAAGCCATCCTTAAAACCTTCAAACAGCATGACTGCTATCCTCTGATTTGGCCATAGTTGAAGCCACAGAACCATGCTTAAAAGCTTCACCGGTGTGTCCACTTTTAAGAAAAAGATTACGCGAGGAAGGCATCGTAGAAGAAGAAACCTCCTTAAAACACCGTGAAGCAGGGTGATTACCTGAGCAAAAAGCACACTCGTGCTTATACTTACAGGATTGAGGCCATTCGCAATGGCCTTCATTAAAACCAAAGCATACCTCGCAACGGAAACCAGAAGTAGTAGTAGGTGTAGCTTTCACAAATTGGTTCTGTGGCAACAATAAGTTCAACCACAAGCCTACGTCTTTTTCCCCCCATTTTAAGGATTTATGCACAGTTTTCTGCTTCATCATAATAGAACCAAGCAAGACCATTAAATTTTTTATGTGCTGCTAAAATGATGTCACCATGCTGAAAAAGACTGCAGCATAGCTATGGATGTTTTTCACCTAGAACACTTGCATATATGCAGAAAGCATGAAGCCAAGTAGAAAAATTTTGAGGATTAGATTTAGATTCATCATCCGCAAATTTTTCAAAATCTTTTTTATCAAAATGGTTACCTTTTGATGAAGGAATTAAAGACATACCATCAACATAGTCGCCATTTTGTATTTTTTCTTTTACTGCAGCAGGCAAATGAAATCCAAGTGGCGACAACTCCCAAGGTAACACTTCTTTAAAAGTACTTTCAGGGACAGAAGTAGAAACAGGTACAATAAGGTAGGTACAGCAACAGAAGAAGCAGATGAAGTATTTTCTACATTTGCATTATCATTTAACCAAACACGGGCTACACCAGAATCAGTATTAGATACAGGAGATACAGTTTTGTTGAAGTGTTCAATAAAAGAACCAAAATTACGAGCAAAATCACAAAACATTTGATAGTTTATTATTCTGCATAGATGGCACATTCACAGGAATTAAAGGGTTAATATTCTGCAAGCCTGCAGCAACATCAACAACGTCAGCAGTATTGTTAGAAGCCTGTGATGGAGCAGCTGAAAAGGAAGCTGTGGCTGGAACAGGGGGAGAAGTCTGAAAACAGTCTGAATGAATTGTTAATTGTTCAGGAATGACAAATGCAGACGAGTCATTTGCAATTGTAGCCTCCTGTGAACTGAAGGGGGCAGAAATGTGAGAGAAACGTGACTTTTTTGAAGAGGAGGATAGATGCTTACCCTGTTGTTTGCGGGGAGGAGAAGGAGAGTTAATTCTGATAGCTTTTCACATTCTTCCTCTAGAGGAGACATCTGGGAGAGATAGTGAGGAGACAGGGTGATAAGAAGAACGCTGTGAATGATGAGGCTTTGTCTTATTCAGTAAAACAGCAGGCAAATTAGAAGAAGAGCTGTCCAGGTGCTGAACGAGAACAGGAGATAGTACTGTGTCATCTGAGCATGTACGAGAACCAGCATGAAGTTCCCTTTGTTTCCCCAATGCTGACACATCAGAAATAGGAAGGTCAGAGGGAGGAGATAGCATTGTAGACAAACTTGAAGCAGATAAACTGTCAGGGATGTGGAGATTGCTAGCAGCAGAGGCAGAGAAAACAGCAATGGAGAACTGAGGAGGAATGTGAAGTGGAGGATCAGGGGGGAACGACCTAAAGATCTGTAGGTAAGGACAAGCAGAGCTTCATCCATTGATCCCCATCAGGAGCGCTGGCTCTCTCAAGTATTTTACGCAGCAGGGTCTCCATGGTGAGTGACGATGCTTCTTCTTCTCAGCTGATCCGCCGCTGTCTGCTGCTCCTACGCAGTAATAATTCTTTATATAAGGGCTTAGCCACTTTGACATGTGACTTGCCTTTTAGCGAAAATATTTTAACCTTTTATTCAAAAAACTTTAATAAACAACTGCCATCTTTTAAAACATGTAGTCTGCCCCGACCCATAAGTGGGCAGAGCAAATTCTTTTGCTCCTCCCTTTTCCTTATATCACATCAATTAAAATAACAATAGGTGGCATAGTGTGACTGCTTGGAAGGTACCCCATCAACTCCAAAAGGTAGAAAAGACCCAATGAGATGTACATTGTATGTACTTGAAAGATAACCCTTTTTATACTACTGAGGAAAACAGAAATTTTAAGAGAAATTTGCAGCACTTAAGTCCACCAACCATGTATTAGTATGTACACCTTCATGATTATTTTCTACTCTGAAAAATCCATAAATATTTTTCAGACACATTATTTATTTTTACTAGTATTTTACCATAATTATATTAGGTCTATAGCAAGTTTAGTTATAAGGGTTTTCTTGTGTTTCCATATGTATGTCTAGTCCTAATTAGGAAAGGGCGAATGGTTCACAGCGCAAATTCGTCGAACAAACAAATTATCAGTGTGTTCGATCATTTATTCGGCCCGCCAAATGACCACAATGCACTGCGCCACCGCACAGTGCATTGAAGGCCCTGATTGGCTAAAGCAATAAAATCTTTGCCCAATCAGGGTACAGAGCACTGTCAGAGCCATGATTAGAGGCTGTCATAATGACTCTATTCAATCATGAAGTGAAAAATTAGACAGTGCCTGCTCCCCAGTAAATGACCCACAGGAATGTTTTACTCTGTTTTGCTGTAAGGCAAAGGAATCCAACCCATCTGGTTAGTTTGTAAATTTCTATCATCCCCAGGAGGAGGATCAGCAACTCCATTGGGACACGGAGCACTATAGCACTTTCTTGCACAAAGAAAAGGACTATTTTTCACTTTTATCACATTATTCACTTTAAATAATTTTATTATTTTATTATAGTCACCTTCAATAAATATTTCAGTGCGTTAGGGGGCGTGGCGTCCGAGCCTGAAGATGGCCGCTTATCCTGCGAGCTCCGCCACACAGCTGGGGGAATCCACCAACATCGGAGTCCAGACACAACCTGACCGCCTGCATCCAACCCAGCAGAGCCCAGACAACTGATCGGGATGCCGAGGAGAAGAAAATAGCCGCCACCACAGCTCCGTAAGCTCCGTAAGCTGCCAGGCTTCTTCTCTAACACTGCGTGGCCACAACAAAATGGCACCCGGACGGAGAAAATGAATGGGAAGGCTGCATCCATGACCTCTCTCTGAGAACACAGCGGGACTGGAACAGGGAACCCCTACAGCGCATCTTCATCTGCGGCCTCCACCCCTACAACCAGAAGCCCTGCCAAGTCCAGACAGCACACGGCTTCCCCACAAGAAGATCCACAGCATCAGGACATGAAGGTGAGTGGGCATAGCTCATCACAGAGGCCTTATAATTAGGAGGCACCAGACTCTATTGCTGGATTCCCTACCACAGGTCAGCCTGTGTCTGACACAAAAGGACATGTTGATGAGATCTTCATTACATAATGATATGTTACACACAGTAAATAAGTGTCAAGCAGAAGTCCACATATTAGGAGAGAGGGGGAATCAGGTAGAGCATGCCATGGGAGAATTCACAACCTTCTTTAACAAGATGGTGGATGCACAGTAATGAAATCTCCTGGATCATAGATAAAATAGCAGACCTTGAGGATAGATCCAGAAGGAATAACCTAAAAATAGGAGGAATTTGTACCTGCAACACAGCTTCCATAATATGTCCAAGATTTATTCTCCGCAATAACGCCCGAATGTCTGCATTAGAGCTCACAGTGCACAGAGTACACAGAGTTCCAAAACCATCTTTCTTAGCAGACGATGTACCCAGGGATGTATTGCTGAGAATTCACTTTTATAGAGCAAAAGAGAACATCTTAGATGCTTTCCGCAAAACTGATCAGCGCCCAGCTCAATACACCTCCCTACAGCTGCTCCCCGATCTCTCCAGGCCCACTCTCCAATGTCGCCGCAACTTGGCCACCGTCACTAAAGCCCTACACAACCATCATATCATGCAAAAGTGGAAATACCCTGCTACACTTTCCATTATTTACAACGAAACTACCACCACTATATCCACCCTTGAAGAGGGACTGACAGCCCTTCGTCAATGGGGAATTTTGATGGAAATGCCTCCAGTCCTAGATCTTTACTTTTGTCCGATGCACCCCGACACAATGCTGCTGTATCAGATGTTGTGCCGTTTATTACCACCTATTCAGTACAACATCGCAATATCAAACAATTGATACAGAAATATTGGCACCTGTTGGGTAGCGAAAGAGTCTTAGGCACTGTCTTGCCAGCCAGACCTAGAGTAGTCTTCGGAGGGTGGCCTCCCTTGGGAGTAGAGTAGCTCCCTCTGTCCAAGATCCTCCATGCGAGAATCGCAATTTTCTCCAGAATCTCACTGGCTACTACAAATGTGGAAAATGCCAGGTCTGTTCTCTAAACGCCAACAGAGCAAGGCAAATTACCACATTTACATCTACTAGCACTTTGAGATCATATGAAATCAAACCCTTCATTACATGCACCTTGGTAGGGGTGGTCTATCTCTTACAGTGCCCCTGTGGGCTTCAGTATGTGGGGAGGACCAAAAGGGCATTGCGGGTTCGCTTGAATGAACATATAGGGAACATAAAGAGAGGTTATCACAAGGTTGTGCATGGTAACCAGGGTTTGAATCACTATAGTGATCATATCTGGAATTCCCAGGTGGTCCCCTAGAGGGAGTCCCTCTGGGGCCATGATTCGATCTATCCTTATGACCTTTAGATTTATTCTTAATGGTCTTAGGACAGACATCCCTTCTGGGTGTGTACTGAGTCACTTGCCTCTCTTGAGGTGGAGCAGGCATGACAATGGAAGGAACAGCATCTTGTGATTGTGTGTTCATCCTCCTGTTTTCCTCATCAAGTGAGGCAAGCTTTTTTTGCCAAATAAACACAAACCCAGACTGATAATCTTGCTTATCTCTGGTGTATTTCTTTCTCTTTTTGGCTTTTTGATCCCTATCCTCCTTCCCCAATATACACTTTGAGATCATATGAAATCAAACCCTTCATTAAATGCACCTCGGTAGGGGTGGTCTATCTCTTACAGTGCCCCTGTGGGCTTCAGTATGTGGGGAGGACCAAAAGGGCATTGCGGGTTCGCTTGAATGAACATATAGAGAGGTTATGACAAGCTCAGGGGTACACTTCTTGCCATTTACCATTTATATAGGATGTGGGCAGCCCAATCCTCTAGGTTTTGGGTGTGTTGTGTCTGGAAGATGGTATTGCATTTTGATGTTTAACCTGTGGCCTTAGAGAATCTTTGTGAAGGCCTATGCTTTGACTTCCCATTCATCTAGACCATCTAGATAGCTCTAGTGATGAGGTGGTGGGGTAAATACACCGTCCTTCACTTCCACTACCTTCTGATGGCCCACTTGAACCCTACTTAAAATATTATTTATTTGTATTTGGGATTTATTTTTGGAATGTTTTCCAATTTTATTAGTTCAATTCCAGTTCAATTTGGCATGACTGTTTTATTAAAATTTCCCCTAAGATGAATTTCGGGATTATAGTCCTATTATAGTTACAATTATGTTTACTGGTTCCAATCGATTCAATATATTTCTGACATTAATTTATCGTGACCTGTTTCTTGACATGGTTTTATAGTGCTGTGTCATTTTTAATATGGCTACTAGGTGGCTATTGTGCTTTTTCCGATATGTCCCCCTATGTCTGTCCTAACCTGGGTCCGGTCTGAGACACGGACCGTGCTGAAAGATATGACTAACATATTTAGGACTATATTGAGGCCCCTCTTTTTCTGGCCTTGAATTTTTATTTATGTAATATAGGTATGCCATTTGTGTGTTCCTATGAACTAACATTTCTATTATCTATGGTTTACTTTTACTTTGTAATTTTCTAATATGACCACTGGGTGGCCATCGTCTATTCTTAGTATGTCCCCCTATGTTTATATCAAATCAGGTCCAGTCTGTGACACGGATCGTGCTCGCTGACTTGATAATTATTTAGTGCCTGGTTGGCATTTTTACTTCATCTCTGGGGTACCTAACTCTATATGAGGTTTATGGTTCCCAGATACCTGACCTTATAACCCACTTCCAGTCAGTGGGGTTTTGCCATTTTATGTATACAATCGTATCCCCATTGATTGTGTACGCACTTGCGCACTTGACAGTACTCAGTGTCTGGGATTATTCGATCTGGGTAAGTTCACTGATGGAGCGGTACCCATATTGAGGCTTGGTCAAGTGAGGCACCACTCAGCGTTTGGGACTATTTGATCCTCTGTGCAAGTTCGCCGATAGAGTGGAATTCAAAGCGAGGCTTGGTCAGGCTCTTTGTGCTATAAGGGGAGGTGATGAGATGCGTCGCCCGTGCCCCTGGATGACGTGACGCCGCGTAGGGCAGAGCGACGTGTTCTCGTCACCTCCCATTGCTGCTGTTGTTTTCAGTAGGACGGCTGTCTGTGAGCTTCCAGCCGGTGCTCCAGACTACACTAAACGCCTACTATTGTCTACTAACATGTGAGTTTAATTCTTTTACTTATTTTAATAAAGTCAACAATTTTACACTATATGGAGCCTTCTTTTCTTTCATGCCATATCCGTAATGCTGTGGGCTGATGTCTGAGTACCTGTCAGTGTGAATATCCCTAGTATGATACCAAGGTCTCTGATGTCTCATTTCGGTATAAGGCTTCTGGTCCATTGGTCGTGGTTCGAATCATCATTGACAAACAGCTCTCTCTGATCCTCTGTAATGGGGGATCATGAGTTTCTGGTAAGCGGCCAGTCTCATTTACGGTGGTGGAACAAGCACTTTTTTCTTCACATTTTTTTCTTCTCACAGCAAGAATTTTTTGTTTTTTGGAACTTTTTTGAGCTTTTTATATATATTTTTATATCACTTGGGTGATTCATATTTTTTGTATATGGACTCATATAATATTTTTTGGTTTTATCATTTTTGATTGATTATATATTTGGTAAAGTGTTTTGAATTTCATGTTTAATGCACTGATGGGGATTCTTTCACTCATCCTTTAATATTTGGTTTGGCGATGATGTGTATGATCGCTAATACTTTCTAGCGCGATTCAACCTCCTTTTTTTCCAATTTGATTTCACTGTGTTTGTGTTACATAGACGAATCGCAGCTGTAATTGTTATTGTTTGTGTACTTCACCGTAGCACAGTTTTTTTCCCCTTTTTTCCTCCCTTATAATATGTGGAGACTTTAATATCACACCTGACTCACAAATGGATTCCACATCAGCATCCTCTGACAGGACACCCCCTTTGGCTTCATTTTTACATTCCCATTACCTGTATGATGCATGGCGATGTACTCATGCCAACGAAAGGAACTTTTCGTTCTATTCTCAGAGACACTGCACGTATAGGAGGATTGATCTGTTTCTAATGGACAAGTGGCTGTGTCAAAAGGTAATTCAAATCAAAATCAATAACATAACATGATCGGACCACGCATCCATCCTCCTCACTCTAGGGGATAAATACCCTAACAACAGGGCCTATGTGTGGCACTCTAACCCCCAGGTAATACAAAACCCAGTAACTAAAAACATTCTAGAGGGTCACTTGTCCGATTATTTCCAGATCAACTCCTCTTCTACAGATAATCCATTTGCACTCTGGAATGCCCATAAGGCGTACATTAGAGGTATGTTTATCCAATTAGGCACAAGGCTCAAAAAGCAAAGGCAGCAGTGGCTTAATACCTTTCTCTCAGAAATGAGTACCCTTGAAGCTCAAAACAAAAAAATCCTACATCCCTCATCAGCACAAAACTCGCAACCCTGAGACACGACCTTATACTAGCACTATTCCAATCCTTCGAACAAACTGAAAGAAAGCTGAAAATGTCCTGCTACTTGTCCAGTAATAAAGCAGGGAAAGCACTCACTCGCAAACTGCAGGGGCAATGCTTTAAAACCAGAATACCTCATCTCATTAACCCTAAGTCCAAACAAAAAGTATTTGACCCCCAAAACATTGCGGATGCCTTTAGCAAATACTATGGGTCCCTTTATAACTTAAGTCAGGATAGCTGCACTGCACAACCATCTCATTCAGCTGTAGTACATTTTTTAACAGACATTAACCTAACTCAACTCTCCCTTTCACAACTCCAGGAGTTAAATACCCCCTTTCTCCCTGTCTGAAATACTGAAGGTTATAGATACTCTCCCCAATAATAAATCCGCAGGACCGAATGGACTGACAGGGGAATATTACAAGAATTTTAAACAAACTTTAGGCCCATACCTTCTCAGGGTATTCAAGACTGCTGCTGCCTCGGCTTCCTTTCCATCTGAGATGTTAGAAGTGTTAATAGTTACACTGCCTATACCGGGCAAGACACCGGACGTCCCCCAAAATTTTAGGTCCATATCCCTATTAAACAATAACCTAAAGATTTATGCCAAACTGATAGCATTGAGACTAGTGAACATCCTACCTACCCTATTTGACCCAAATCAATCTGGATTTACCAAGGGCAGACAAACATCTGATGCCACCAGACGACTAATAGATGTAATCCACCTGGCTAAGAAACACCGGACTCCTTCTCTGCTTCTAGCTTTGGACGCAAATAAGGCATTCGATACAGTGCACTGGATGTACCTAACAACAACGTTGGAGAAATTTGGCTTCACAGGCCATCTGCTTTCTGCAATGCTAGCCCTCTATACTTCTCCATCGGCTCGGGTGTATACATCGGGCATGGTGTCTAAGCCCTTTAGGATCACAAATGACACTTGCCATGGATGTCCACTGTCTCCCCTTATTTTTAATTTGTTAATGGAACCATTAGCCGCCAGCATCAGACAAAACCCTGACATACATGTTTTTATGATCAATAAACCTAAACACATAATAAGCCTATTCGCAGATGACGTGATCTTAATGCTCACAAATCCGGTGTCTTCCCTGGAACACGTGTCTCACCTATTGCAAAGGTACGGTATGGTGTCAAACTACAAAGTAAATGAACCAAATCTTATAACTTGAATCTGGGAGTAAATACACGTGACAAATTGGACCTGCAAACTAGATTCCCATATGTATGGAATTCCCATTAAATTACCCACCTAGGGATTAAACTCACCTTCCGACCTGACCAACTATTCAACGCTAACTACCTTCCACTAGAACATAAATTACACACGGGACTACAAATCTTAAGCAAACATACATTATCATGGTCAGGAAGGCTGGTAGCCTTCAAAATGCAACTCCTACCACAATTACTATATATATATACTGTACAGTACCCATTCCAGTTCCCAGAAAATTCTTTCAAGCTTTACAAACAATACTTTCTAGATACATTTGGGAAGGCAAGAAAGCCAGAAGCCCTTTTTCCAAGCTTTGTAAGGCAAAGAAAGCAGGAGGGGTAGGATTACCAGTCTTAGCTGACTACCATTTAGCTGCAATATTAGCACAGCTTAGAGGATGGTTTCCTAACCAATCTACCCCACTATGGGGGAGTATTGAACATGTTTTGATACCAGGAGGTAGCTTATGTGAATGTTTCCTAGCTTATCCCCACCTCAAATCCAAGTCCACTGATCTTCCTCTACCAATCTTAGCAACCTTGAATTCCTGGAAGACCTTGGTGACTTTCAAATCTCTATCATCCCCTACTTTTTCCCTTTCAATACCCATATCCATCCTAGCTTTGATAATCCAGGAATTAAACCTGAATAGATGGACAAAACGGGGAATAAAATGGGTATCAGATTTATATTCGGGCACAAATATAAAACCATTCGCTGATTTACAATTGGAGTATGGTTTACCTGCTTCAGAGCAATTTTATCACATCTGAGTAGCATCCTATCTGAAAAGCAGCAACACCCTTAAATACAACCTATTCTGGCAGATCCAAATCCACCTCTCTGCTAAGGAAAATAGTAATGGAGGTATCTCACTGTTCTACAATTTTCTCCATGACATGTCCATACTAGCGAAAACAAACTCCATGCTAGCATGGGAAAAAGAGCTTAACGATTCTTTTTCAGATGTACAATGGCACAACGCCCTACAATACACCCACTCAGCAACTAAATGCACCAACCTTTGGGAACTTTCCCACAAGGTCATACAAAGATGGTACCTGGCACCATACAGGATAGCTAAATTCGATCCCTCCACATCTCCTCTGTGTTGGAGAAACTGTGAGCAATCAGGCACCATCTTTCATGTACTCTGGAACTGCAGGAGACGAGCCAAATTTTGGTCCAACATTTTCACGATCCTGCACCAAGTGACAGGTCTACCGATCCAATATTCCCCTTCACTAGCTCTCTTAAATGTAGGAATCAAAGACATACCACCACTCCATAGGAAATTTACCACCCACTTATTCCTAGCAGCTAAGTTAGTAATAATTAGACTGTGGAGATCTCCAAACCCCCCGGAGGTAAAAGAGGCTATAGGCACACTGTCCATACACTATACTTATGAAAGCATGCTGGCATCCATTGAGGGAAAACACGCTAAATTCCTTCTACACTGGCAACCATGGATAAATTGGTACAACGTGAATAAAACATAAGAATGAGAAACTACCAATAGGCGAAGATACTGTAAACTATCCCTGTGACAGACTCAACAGGGACAGAGGCTATTGGAGGGGACTGAACGCAAGCCTCTTGCCAACAGATTATGGGCCCTGGACTTTAAGGGAACAATACTCTGCAAGGTGAATTAGAAATTCAGTCTGATCTGTACTAATCAGACTCAATAATGTATATATGTATATATTATATGTTGTCTCATTCTGTTGTGGACTCTTTGCTGTGGTCATTTGGGATGTGTGTCCCTGTAGAGGGAGGGGGGATTCCTCCAGCAGCCCCCTGCTGATAAGACTGATTCATACTGTTGAGACACATCCTGTGAGGAGATGCTGGTGTCATCAACTCCAACTGTCTGTCTGTTGCCTGCTAGAATGTGTATTGTAAATAAGTCTAGTATGGGATCTAAGAGTCATTAGATCCTCATTGTTGTTTGTGTTAATTAACTCTGCTATTGTGTGAAGAAGAGTTCTGTGTTGATTTGTGATAATGTTGATTGTGTTTTCTGAGCTACAAGACGGCCAGTCTGGCCTAAAGGTCATGACTGAGTCATCTAGGCTGTCTAAAGGGATTAGTTAATTAGCCCATGTTAATTAGGTTTCTGGACACAGGTGTATGTTCAGAGTAATATGAGTAGGAGGTATGCACCTCCTCTTTTACTGTATAAAAGAGCCTGTATTCCTTTCAATAAAAGAGATTCCTGTTTAAACTTACATACAAGCTGCCTGGTGTTTATTCTGAGCTACACAACTGGATTCGAACGGCACATAGCTGTAGTTCTAGTTCCGGAGCATCGGATGACCAAACCATCAGATGTTGCGATCTGCAATCTGATTCTATAGCCACAGAGGAGTGTCAGGAGAGTGGAACCGAGCGAGCAGGGGCTCGTTACAATCCTTATCCTCCGAAGGAGTCCTGAGTAAGGATGAGCTCCGGCGTGTTTGCACACTCCATGTGCCGAGCCTGCCAGGAAGTCGGCACGGCGCTGCACTAATCACAGGCAGTGAGACATTTTCCCGATGTGCGGCTGCAGAGATTGGGAAATGTCTCACTGCCTGTGAATAGCGCAGCGCCCTGCCGACTTCCTGGCGGGCTCGGCACATGGAGTGTGCGAACACGCCAGAGCTCATCCTTAGTCCTGAGTAATTGTACTCTAATTATGGTTTGAGTTCTTTCTTTTCCCTATTGTTTCTGAGTTGTTTCCTGTTTGTTCATTTCCTATTAGTTATGAGCTATATGCTCTTGGTGAATAATTGCTAACAGCAACAGTTCGGTTGAACCTATTATATATTGTTAATAAAGGCATGGGCTTGCAGGAGCTGTCCCCCCACCTAATCACAGTAAACTCCCAATGGGGTGGCTGGTGGAGAGAGACAGCACCTCTCGACCTATTCATATTCATTAAAAACCATACCAATGTTTTGTAGCTGCATAACTTTGTTAGCTATGATCATCTGTATTACCATCTACAATACATCTTGATGACAAATGTTGTTCACCTTTTGTACGTTGTCAAAATTAAATAAAAACTATTGCGAAAAAAATAATATTTCAGTGCGTTATCTTCCGTTTAACGCAGTACAGTTCAGTGCGTTACTGGAAGTTTAACGCCATATATTTCAGTGTATTACATGCCATTTAATGCAGAACATTTCTTTGCGTTAGTGCACGCTTAATGCAGTATATTTCAGTACATTACTGCAAGTTTAACGGCGTACAGTTTAGTGCATTACTGCAAGTTTTTTTTTTGTTTTTTTTAAAAGGTGTTTATTTATATAAAAGATTTTACAGAAATAGAACACAACAAAGAAAGAGAACAACTCTGGCACTCAATATACATAAGCTAGAAATTCAGATAATTCCCATTAATCTTGTATACACAGTGTGTGTGGGAAACCCAAACACTAGTGAATCAGACACCCTCCAGGCTCCCACACAGTTAAAGAAATAAAGATTCCTAGGAGGTGAGAGCATCATAAGCAGCATTAAAAAAATACATAGTGCCAAAAAATCTCAAGCTACCTCCATACATACACATTTATACCAACACCACATACATTCCCCAAACAGCCACGTCATGGTCATTAAAGTGCTCCAACTTGGTTAGCAAATCAGGATAAAACAGTACAAAACAAAAATAATAGCAGCCCCTTACGTGTGCCACACTGATTATCATCCGGGGAGAGAACCTAATTAATTAAGCTGTGATGATAAGTCATTTCCCCAAAAAGAATCAGAGACATCCAACCATGGTTGCCATATTTTGGTAAATTTATTAGTGCTCTTCCTACTTTTATAGATCATCTTAAATATGGATAGATCATTGTGGACATTACAAAATAAAGCATTAAATGTGAGAGGGGCATTGTCCTTCCAATGCAATAAGATCGTTTTGCAAGCATACAATAACAATATACGTGATAATGTCCTAGATTGCGTCCGAGGACAAAATCTTTGAGAACACCTAAAAGTCCCACTTTCAGGGTTTGAGGTATTGGTAGATTAAGCTTGTATTCAAACAAACTAAATAAATCCTTCCAGAAGGACTATAGGCCAGGACAGTTCCAAAACATATGAAAAAAGTTTGCAGCAACAAGGTCACATCTAGAACAAGCAATATTTAAACCCATCAAATGAAAGACCTAGTATCGGAGTACCTCAGTAAGCAGGGTGACTCTGCAATATGCAATAATGTGCCAACGTCCCCAAGAATCAGACTATAGATAGAAAAAACTCTAAATATGGGACTTTGAGGGCACACTAGTATTAAGCTACAAACTATATATTTAATAGAGGTATTTTATTAGAAAAATATAAAAGACATTAAACACACATACCGTATATACTCGAGTATAAGTCGAATTTTTCAGCTCATTTTTTTGTGCTGAAAGTGCCCCCCTCGACTTATACTTGAGTCAAGCACTTTTCTGCAGCAAAAAATTTCATTTTCCGAACCGACTTTGGGGCCCCGTATCTCAGGGCCACTTGGTGCTAGGAACCCCACATTTGGTGTGCAAAACCAGTGGAAAGATGAAGTTCCTAGCACTAAGTGGCCCCGAGATACGGGGCCCCAAAATCGGTTCGGAAAATGTCATTCTATGCTGAAGAAAAGTGCTTGACATTTTCTGAACTGAATTTGGGGCCCCATATCTCAGGGCCACTTGGTGCTAGGAACCCCAAATTTGGTGTGAAAACCAAGTGGAACTGGTACCATAACATATCCAAAGCTGGGATTCCTAGCACCAAGTGGCCCTGAGATACGGGGCCCCAAAATCGGTTCAGAAAATGTCATTCTCTGCTGCAGAAAAGTGCTTGACATTTTCTGAACTGATTTTTGGGGCCCTGTATCTCGGGGCCACTTGGTGCTAGAAACCCCAGCTTTGGAAATTTTATGGTGCTAGTTCCACTGGGTTTGCACACCAAATTTGGGGTTCCTAGCCCCAAGTGGCCCCAAGATACGGGGCCCCAAATTCAGTCAACTGTGTCCATCTGTAGCAATGTCATTTCAGGACCCTTTGGGTTCTGAGACCCCAAATTTTGGCTGCAGCTAGGGGGCATCTAGGAACCCTTAACTACCGAGTTTGAAGTTCAGGGGACCTATGGCTGCAAATGGGCACAGTGAGGCATGCAAATGGGCACAGTGATGCTGCAAATGGGCATTGTTGACCCTCTTTTCCACTTACAGTAGCTGTGCATTTCTCACCCTCGTCTTATACTCGGGTCAATACGTTTTTCCCATTTTTTTTGTAGTAAATTAGGTCCTCGACTTATACTCGGAACGACTTATACTCGAGTATATACGGTAGATTGTTTAAAAACACTACAAATTCAATATAGATCCTAATGGTAATACACCGTATGGGTCCTATCCTGCCAATTTTTATAACATAGAAAAGGCTATAGACATATACATATATTGCTTAAACCAAATACGGGAGAAATACTTCCCCTGAAAACAGTAGGCAAGCACATAGCTATAGCAGAGAAGATGCAGCAGGTTTGGTAATCCACGGTGGGGTATTCTCTAGTTGCTCTACATGTTTCACGTTTCGCAGAACGCTTCCTCAGGAGCTAGAGACTCAATGAATGTGGTAAGATTGCCCAAATCAGCCAGTGGTAATTATATGTGACTGACCACAATTTGATCATAAATATAGAAAGGGGCCGGAGCTGTGGCCGCAGCTCCGGCCCCTACACAGACCGGACGGTATAGCCTGTTGCTTCCTCTCATCTACATTAGGCATTACAACGTTTAAGCCCTTGCTCTCCTTCATATGGATACTTGATGCTACATCTCCTTGAGAGGTTCCAGGTTATGACCGATTGCTGTTTACAATCTGATTTAAACTTTCTATATTTATGATCAAATTGTGGTCAGTCACATATAATTACCACTGGCTAATTTGGGCAATCTTACCACATTCATTGAGTCTCTAGCTCCTGAGGAAGTGTTCTGCGAAACGCGAAACATGTAGAGCAACTAGAGAATACCCCACCGTGGATTACCAAACCTGCTGCATCTTCTCTGCTATAGCTATGTGCTTGCCTACTGTTTGATTTTCAGGGGAAGTATTTCTCCCGTATTTGGTTTAAGCAATATATGTATATGTCTATAGCCTTTTCTATGTTATACAAATTGACAGGATAGGACCCATACGGTGTATTACCATTAGGATCTATATTGAATTTGTAGTGTTTTTAAACAATCTATGTGTGTTTAATGTCTTTTATATTTTTCTAATAAAATACCTCTATTAAATATATAGTTTGTAGCTTAATACTAGTGTGCCCTCAAAGTCCCATATTTAGAGTTTTTTCTATCTATAGTAATATTCAAACCCAATCCCATACGGACCAGTTTGGCTGGAGTATAATGTAAGTGGTGAATAAACTTAAATTGAATAAACTGGTCAGCCGTGCTGATTATATCCTGAGAGCAAACCTCTTCTCAGTCTTCTTCAGAAAGCTCAGGCAGCAGCAATATTCATTTGCAATGAGAATTCTGAAAGGGGTCAGCCCCCATCAACTGAAGATGACTATAGAAAATTGTTACCAGTTTGGAGATTTCAGGAGATGCCAAGAGGTCTTCAATGGAAGATTCCATGAGCTTGATGGTAAAAGACCCAAACTGCATCTGAAAGGCATGCCACAGCAAGAGATATTTGAAAAATAATTTGTTATCAATCCCATATCTACGTGAGTGTTTCAAAAGACACAAAATGTTATCATTGTCTATGTGAGAAAGGTGAGTAATACCAAAACGACACCACCAGGTGGAGTCTGGATGACCAAAAAACTCAGGAAGGTTTTGGCTCCTCCATAAGGGGGATTGTAGCAACTTCCCCAGAGATGACTGTGTAAGTATTTCCGCCCACCCTCCATGTCATGAAACCTACCTCTATAGGAGAGGATCCTGAACCTCTAGATCCTTTTGACCTGTGCAATTCATCCCTGAGAGAGGTGGAGAGACCAAAAAAGGCAGGCAAAAGTGCAGTGGAGGAAATTAATACCGTAAGATAATACCTTATCCTTTGCAGGTTTGGGAATACCAATAATAAGTGCTTCATTCATTGAGTCAGGAAGTTTCTCATCCTCTAGAGACTCCTAGAAAGGTTTTGAGAAGTTTAGGAGCTAATTCTTATATATATGCCTGATACCACTCAGAAGGAAGGCCATCCAAACCTGGAGTTTTAAGCAAGGGTAGTAAATGAATGGCAGCAGTTACCTCCTCCTTAAAGGTTTATCTAGCAATAGTCGCTGAGGAGTACTAATTGAAAATCTAGCAAGGCAAAGAACCCTTCAAAAGTAGTTTCAAGAGGAACCACCATATCCTCATACAACTGTCCATAAAAAGATGCAAATGTCTGGTTAATAGTCAGTGCATCAGAAGTAATTGACCCATCAGGAATTTGAAGTTTAGAAATCAAACTATCATGAAAGTCTGTATGGACGAGATAGGCAAGAAGCATAAAATTTTTCCTCCCATGTTCATGAATACGAGCAGAGAGGTATAATTGCTGCTTTTTGGTTGAGTCTACTATATGAAGTTGCAACGCCCTATGGGCATTTGTCAGCACACCTCGAGTTTCCGAGTATTCATCATATGATGGGAGCGTGCATTATCTAATGCTTTTTGTAGCGTTTCTTGTGCAGCCCGCCCAACAGATCTATAGTGTTTGATATGGGAAATATAGGAGCCCCTGACCACCGCCTTAAAGGCATCCCGGACAGGTCCCACAGCAGTAGAGTCAGAGTTGGAAGACCAATAATTGGCCATGTCAGTCGGAATGGAATCACAAATTTCCGGTGTGGAGACCCAGAGGTGACTGAGCCTCCAAACCCAAAATGAGGGTCTATGGCCCAAAGTCAAAACTACCTGAACTATGGAATGATCAGATATTGTCTGAGATAAAACACAGGGTAATAAATATTTTGTGGCCAGTGCATAATCCAGCCTAGAAAGAGATAAGATTTAGACTGGCAAGAAAAAAATTCTCTCCGTAGGAAATTTCCATTGCCAGAGGTCCACATATCCATAAGTAGAACACCATGTACAAAACTATTTTGATTCAGACAATAGAGGTTTCAACCTGTCAAATACAGGCTGCATCACAGAGTTAAAATCCCCAACAATAATCATGGGACAAATTGGCAGTGAGGAGAAATGTACACTTAATTCAGCAAATACTGTAGGCGTGACCGGGGGAAGGTAAACCATGACCAAAAAAAGAGAGACCCCATGTATAACCATATGTAAAATGAGGTATTGTCCCTTAGGGTCAGAGATAATCCATTGACAAGAGAATGGTAACCCCTTACAGATTAGGATTGCTACCCCGCGAGCATAATTGGAGTAAGTGGAGTGATAATTGTGAGTAACTCAATGTTTCTTTAAAGCTAGAATCTTGGAGCCCATTAGATGGGTTTCCTAAAGGCACAGAACATGTGGTTTATGTGGTTTAAGAAATTCAAAAACAGAAGCTCTTTTAAATTTGGAATTCAGTCCGTAAACATTCCATGAACATATATTTACTACGGACATGAGGAAAGCATTAAAACCCATAGGGCAGGAGAGAAAAAAGGGAGGGGGGGGTGAAGGCCCATTGGAGGCAACCTCAGATCCAAGTATGGCTACAGTGCCAACAGAGAGATTCAGTGGCGCACAGACAGCCAACCATACATACTTCACGCATACTGTAGCAAAACTGTATACAAAAACAATGAAACTACCCAAGAAGGGCAGCAAAACCCCTGCCCATCTCCTGAAAAAAGAGTGGGCTTAGACCCTGAACTGAAGGCATGCATGGGGGGCATAGCCCTTAACAGCAGAATGAAAGGTAAAAAAACAGTCAATGTTCAACAAGAATGGAGTGGACGATTCACCTCATGGCAGCTCAGGTCAACTCCGTAGCTGAGAATCAGACTCTCCTGCAGGAGAGATGTACGGTCGACCACAAAATGGCTTAATAAAGCCGTCAGCAATAGGCAAAAAACAAAGAAGGTGATAGAGACAATAAACTGGCTTCTTTTCTTCAATGGGTGGACATTCATCAAGTGGGTCCTCGAGGAGGTTGGGGCAGGGACTTGAAGAAATTAACCCACCCAAGATGAGTAACATAGAGGATAGCAGGAAATAGCATGGAATGTTGGATGCTCAAGGAGCTTCTGCTTGACACGCTGATAACTGTCTCTCATATTGCGAACTGATGCAGAACAACCAGGGAACAAAAGGCACCACAGAATTGTTAAACTCCCTTTTTTCCTGACCTTTATCCCTGACAAGCTCACACCCTTGGGGCCTTCCACCCACCTACATAGGTTCCCTGTAAGTAATCCTTTATGGTTTTTGGCTATCATTATTACTTTGGGATCATGTTACAACAGCTTTCTCGACCTGCCCTGTGATTAGCCCCTGAGAATTTTTTCTAATTTTTTACAGACATTTTACATTGCATCTGCTCCTGAAGATTGGAAAGATCCATGAAACGCGTAGAGCTCTTAGATGCTATTCACATTAACAGCCCCCCCTACACTTCTACCAGATTACGCCGTTTGGATTCCACCAACTGCTATGTTACTATATTACTGTGAAGACACACAACTTCAAAATTGTATTATTGCTACCTCACCGTTGCGCTCCACATCGTGCTGCTATGTTGATGGGTCATTCTGTTATGTTGGTTCATACTGAGGGAACATTTATTTCATATGTCATACTCTCTTACTCTGTATACATGCAAGCTATGTGGTCACTAATGTGGTCCATTCACCAGACATTATAAATACTACGATGCAGTCATATGCAAATATTAGTCTGATGAATTCTTACTATGGTACCATATTGACCATAATAGGCTGCTATGCCATTATGTTGCTATATGATGTTTCAATAATATACACCTTACTATGGAATAAAGTTTCCTGGATTTATTATAACTTACCGTTTATGTAATTATTACTATGCAACACGATGCGGTCGCATTTATGGTGCAACTATCAGACATTCATATTATTACCATGTTGTGTCACCTTCCCAGCTGCATGTCTCATTTAAAGTCCCAAAAACCCCCCTACTTTTCTGTGTTTTGTTAATAAAGCCGTCAGCAATAGGCAAAAAACAAAGAAGGTGATAGAGACAATAAACTGGCTTCTTTTCTTCAATGGGTGGACATTCATCAAGTGGGTCCTCGAGGAGGTTGGGGCAGGGACTTGAAGAAATTAACCCACCCAAGATGAGTAACATAGAGGATAGCAGGAAATAGCATGGAATGTTGGATGCTCAAGGAGCTTCTGCTTGACACGCTGATAACTGTCTCTCATATTGCGAACTGATGCAGAACAACCAGGGAACAAAAGGCACCACAGAATTGTTAAACTCCCTTTTTTCCAGGCTGCAACAAGAATGGAATCACAATCCCTGTAGTTGAGGAGGTGAATCGCCATCGTGTGAGAGGGGTATCCCTCAGGAAGAGGATGACCAGGGACTCGGTGGGCCCTCTCAATCACAAAGCAGGAGGAGAGATGATTGCAGCCAAATTCTTGCTCAAGCTAGCTTTCCATGAAAGCTACAGGGTCTGACCCTTCCACCCGCTCAGGGAGACCAACCAGGCATTGGTGATTCACCTTATCCTCCAATGTTGCAATCTTCCCCCTCGCAAGTGTTAAGTTTGGGCAGTATGGGGTTAATAGTGTCCTCCATGTCACTGATAAACCGTTTAGTTTCAGTGACCCTGCTGCATATTTGTTGCAGGTATTGCCTCATAATCACAAGATCAAGCTTCAGTTTATCCACCTTCCTCATATGGTCTGAATGATTTATCTTAATGGTAGTCAGGACCTCCGAAAGCGTGGGCCCTTTCCCATCATCCGCACCATCGTCACATAGGGTAGCTTGTGAAGATAAGGTTGGTGGATCTGGAATCCCTGGTGAGGGTGGTGGGGAGGCATCCTGGGCATCCCTGAAGAGATCAGGGGTAGAGGCCAGAGAGATGGATGGCGTGCTGTTGTTGTTGCGTTGGCCATCTTGGCAGGAGCGGGTGGCGATGCTCATCTTGGCCAGAGGGTGTTTTTTCCACTTACCCATCCACCAAAACACCTTACAATGGCGTAGGGGCCATCTTCAGCAAGGTAGGTGTAGAAAGATCTGAGTTTTGAACATGGCCGACCCAGGATGGAGCAGGATTGCTTTGGGAGAGACTGGAGCTGCTCAGGGACACGTCTGTTTACATTCTACATTAGGCCATGCCCCCAAATACTGCAAGTTTAACGCCATATATTTCAGTGCATTATCTTCTGTTTAACACAATACAGTTCAGTGAATTACTGCAAGTTTAACGCCTTATATTTCAGTGCATTAAGTGCCATTGAATGCAGTCTATTATTGTGCGTTAGTGCACGTTTAACGCAGTGTATTTCGGTGCGTTACTGCAAGTTTAACGCCATACAGTTTAGTACATTACTGTAAGTTTAACACTGTACAATTCAGTGCGTTACTGCAAGTTTAACACCGTATATTTCAGTGCGTTATCTTCTGTTTAATGCAATACAGTTCCGTGCATTACTGCAAGTTTAACGCTGTATATTTCAGTGCATTATCTTTCATTTAAAGCAGTACAGTGCCGTACTGCAAGTTTAACACTGTATATTTCAGTGCATTATCTTCAGTTTCACACAGTACAGTTCAGTGCGTTACTGCAAGTTTAACGCCATATATTTCAGTGCATTATGCGCAGTTTAAAGCAGCACATTTCTGTGCTTTAGTGCACGCTTAACGTAGTATATTTCAGTGCGTTACTGCAAGTTTAACACTGTACAGTTTAGTGTGCTACTGCAAGTTTAACACCGCATATTTCAGTGCATAATCTTCCTTTTAATGCAGTACAGTTCAGTGCGTTCTTGCAAGTTTAACTGCATATATTTTAGTGCATTACATGCCGTTTAACACTGTACAGTTAAACGCATTACTGCAAGTTTAATGCTGTACAGTTCAGTGCGTTACTGCAAGTTTAAGGCTGTACAGTTTAGTGTGTAATTGCAAGCTTAAGGCCATATAATTCAGTGCGTTATCTTCCGTTTAATGCAGTACAGTTCAGTGTGTTACTGCAAGTTTACAGCTGTATATTTCAGTGTGTTATCTTCCATTTAATGCAGTACAGTTCAGTGAGTTCCTGCAAGTTTAACACCATATATTTCAGTGCATTATGTGCCATTTAATGCAGTAAATTTCAGCGCATTACTGCAAGTTTATAGCCATATATTTCAGTGCGTTATCTTCCATTTAATGCAGAACAGTTCAGTATATTACTGCAAACTTAACACCGTAAATTATAGTGCATTTGCATTTTCTTCTGTTTAATGCAGTACAATTCAGTGCATTACTGCAAGTTTAACACCATAAATTTCAGTGTGTTACGCACCGTTTAACGCAGTACATGTTTGTGCATTAGTGCGCACTTAACCACTTCATAACTGTACGTCGGTACTTTGATGCTAAATTGCTAAATACTGGGGTTATGGCAGCAGCTAGCTGCCATAACCCCGGTATTTTCAGGAACAGCGTGCATTTCTCTTTGAGATAAATATGGTTTCTGTTGCAGATTAGCCGCAAAATCACTTTTATCGGTGGCGGGATAGGCCCCCCTTGCTGCTGTGCGCCGGTCATCTCTGTAGCTTCCTGGAGCCATCGGTAGCGGCAAAGCTGATCGTTTCCTCTCCCCTCACTGCCTGGATACTGAGTGAGGGAAATATGGCCCCCACTTGGCTCCATAGCATTGGAGGGCGGAAGCGATGTCAAACTTCACTTCCGCCCAATGCTCGTAAAGAGGATTTTTTTTAAAATGACATTTCATTTTTTTTTATTGCATTAGTGTAAATTTGAGATCTGAGGTCTTTTTGACCTCAGATCTCACATTTAAGAGGTCCTGTCATGCATTTTTTCTATTACAAGGGATATTTACATTCCTTGTAATAGGAATAAAAGTGACCCACTTTTTTTTTAAAGGAAAGTGTAAAAATAAAAAATAAAAGGTAAAATAAATAATAATATATTTTTTTTTTAAAGCTCCCTGTCCCACCGAGCTCAGGCACAAAAGCGATTGCATACCTAAGTGGTGCCCGAATATGGAAACCACACATGTGAGGTATCGCCACAATCGTTAGAGTGAGAGCAATTATTCTGTTACTAGACCTCCTCTGTAACTCAAAACTGATAACCTGTAAAAAAAATTTAACGTCGCCAATGGAGATTTTTAAGTGCCAAAGTTTGTCGCTATTCCACGAGTGGTCGCAATTTTGAAACATGACATATTGGGTATAAATTTACTCGGCGTAACATTATCTTTCACAATATAAAAAAAATTGGGCTAACTTTACTGTTGTCTTATTTTTTAACTCAAAAAAGTGTTTTTTCCAAAAAAATTGTGCTTGTAAGACCGCTGCACAAATACAGTGTGACATAAAGTATTGCATTTTATTCTCTAGGATTCTCTAGGGTGTTATATATACTGTTTGGGGGTTCTAAGTAGGCAGGGCATCATTTCCTCTGTTTAGTGATTTTGCCCATGCTATCCAGCCACAGCATGCAGAGGAGGTGGTGGACTGGCTTTATAAACTATCCTCATCCTCCGTCACACAAGCAGATACTGGTGCACAGTCCAATGCAGCTGCCAGGTTATTTTTCATGTTTATATCCTATTGCGGTACTTTCTGCTCATTTATAGGGAAGAAGGAAAAAGGGGGTAATTAGATGTCAGAGTGTTTATGTGTCGAGAGTGTAGGTGCTCTATGTCTCCCATATTTGATATGAATATTAATAATTTGTTAGGAAGCAGTTGAGGTCGAGGTCAATGTTCATGCCCATAGGCTGCAGGGTATCTAATAAGAATATCCACTTGGTTTCGTTTTGTGAGACCTTAATTTTTTTATTTTCGCCTCTCCAGTGACCCTTGATTTTATCTATTGCGTAAAAGGTCATCTGTGCCGGGTCTCTATTGTGGTAATCTCTGAAATGCCTGGACACGCTGTGTTTGTTAAAACCTTTCTTGATGTTTTTAATGTGTTCTCTGACCCTGACATGCAGCTCTCTCGTTGTCCTTCCTACATATTGCTTCCGACATGGGCACTCTAACACGTAAGTGACGTGGGTACTGTGGCAGGTAATGAGCTCTCGAATATTGAACTCTTTTCCATTAGCAGTGGACCTAAATTTCGTTGTTTTCTTGCTGGTTCTTTTACTGGTTCTGCAAGGTAAACATTTGCCACATTTAAAAAACCCTTTTAAACCTTTTCCTATTTTTATCTCCCTAGGTGGATCTATTGCATTGTGTACCAGTTTGTTCCTCAGAGTTGGTGCTTTTTTGTAGATGAAAACTGGTTTCCTAGGCAATATAGAGTTAAGGGTCCTATCAGATTGTAAAATGGGCCAATGTTTTTTAATTATAGTCTCCACATGTTTGTATTGTCTATTGTACCCCGTTAGAAAAGCTACTTCCGGTTTTTCATTTTTTGTTCTTCTATGTTGTATTCCTGTTTCGTCTAACATTTTGTTTCTGTCCATTTTCCCGACGGTGTGTTTCATTGCCACTAGGTCCTTTCTTTTATATCCCTTTTCCACGAACTTGTTTATTAGAGTGTCCGTTTGTCTCTCATAATCGTGTTTGTTGGAGCAATTCCTATATAACCGCATGAACTGACCCTTAGGTATATTTCCTAGCCAACGGGGGTGATGGCAACTGCTAGTTGGGATATACCCATTTCTGTCCGTAGTTTTGAAATATGTTGTAGCCAATTTACTACTCAATAAATGGGAGGAGGAACAAATTTATAGTAAGGAAAGAAGAAATCTGAAATTATACAGGAGGTACATTGACGACATTGTCATGGTATGGAGGGGTACGATAGAGGAATTACAGAATTTCTTCAACGAGATCAATGGCAATGCCTATGGACTGACCTTCTCAGGAAACTGGAATAAAGAGACTGTGGATTATCTGGACCTACAAATATATAAAGAGGATGGACAGCTGAAAACAAGAACATATTTCAAAACTACGGACAGAAATGGGTATATCCCAACTAGCAGTTGCCATCACCCCCGTTGGCTAGGAAATATACCTAAGGGTCAGTTCATGCGGTTATATAGGAATTGCTCCAACAAACACGATTATGAGAGACAAACGGACACTCTAATAAACAAGTTCGTGGAAAAGGGATATAAAAGAAAGGACCTAGTGGCAATGAAACACACCGTCGGGAAAATGGACAGAAACAAAATGTTAGACGAAACAGGAATACAACATAGAAGAACAAAAAATGAAAAACCGGAAGTAGCTTTTCTAACGGGGTACAATAGACAATACAAACATGTGGAGACTATAATTAAAAAACATTGGCCCATTTTACAATCTGATAGGACCCTTAACTCTATATTGCCTAGGAAACCAGTTTTCATCTACAAAAAAGCACCAACTCTGAGGAACAAACTGGTACACAATGCAATAGATCCACCTAGGGAGATAAAAATAGGAAAAGGTTTAAAAGGGTTTTTTAAATGTGGCAAATGTTTACCTTGCAGAACCAGTAAAAGAACCAGCAAGAAAACAACGAAATTTAGGTCCACTGCTAATGGAAAAGAGTTCAATATTCGAGAGCTCATTACCTGCCACAGTACCCACGTCACTTACGTGTTAGAGTGCCCATGTCGGAAGCAATATGTAGGAAGGACAACGAGTGAGCTGCATGTCAGGGTCAGAGAACACATTAAAAACATCAAGAAAGGTTTTAACAAACACAGCGTGTCCAGGCATTTCAGAGATTACCACAATAGAGACCCGGCACAGATGACCTTTTACGCAATAGATAAAATCAAGGGTCACTGGAGAGGCGAAAATAAAAAAATTAAGGTCTCACAAAACGAAACCAAGTGGATATTCTTATTAGATACCCTGCAGCCTATGGGCATGAACATTGACCTCGACCTCAACTGCTTCCTAACAAATTATTAATATTCATATCAAATATGGGAGACATAGAGCACCTACACTCTCGACACATAAACACTCTGACATCTAATTACCCCCTTTTTCCTTCTTCCCTATAAATGAGCAGAAAGTACCGCAATAGGATATAAACATGAAAAATAACCAACAGACCCAGTACACCCTCTAGTATATATATATATACACGCATGAATAGTATAATACAGATTTCGAAATTAACCCTTCTCCTCCCGTTTTATTCTTCCTGTCTTCCTTAAGCCATTTTATACTAGTATATATATATTTTTATACTGTCTTTTATAATATTTTTATAATTTTTTACATATATCTTCATATAGTCCATGTATGGGACATAATATCCAGAAAGAAATGCTAAATATAAAAAAAATCTAAGATTCCTTTCTCACGTACGCACTATAGAAGTAATTACTCTTAAAAATAAGGATATATAATGTATAAATGTGGACACCCTAAAAGATTAATATATACAACAAGCCCCCTTAAAAATAAAAATATGTTCCCCCTCTCTTCAGATACACAAAAAATGCCATATAATATATGAAGTTAAGTTTTATTTATTTAATTAATTTTTTTCCAATTTTTTCCAATTTATTTTATTTATTTTAATTTAAGAACGATATGTATTTAGTAAGCTCCCATTTAAGTATTCCTCATGATCCTCTATGTGCTCCTCATGATTTTAATTTTAATTTTAATTTTTACTTGCATTGATTTTTATGTATTCTTTATGTTTCTTTATGTATTTCTTATGGGTTTTAAATCATTTTGAATTTAGTATGATTTTTAGCGTCATATAAAGCAAGCCGATTAATGTACAATAAACCTTTTATAGTGTGTGATAGATTTAACACCATATATCTGCAGTTGACATCAATAGGGAGATCTATTTACGGTCTCCATTGTCCACAAAAACACAGGCAAAATGGCCGCCGGACTATGCAATACAAACAATGGGGAGAATTGTTTACGGTCTCCATTGTCCACAAAAACATAGGCAAAATGGCCGCCGGTCTCATCAATAGGGAGATCTATTTACGGTCTCCATTGTCCACAAAAACACAGGCAAAATGGCCGCCGGACTATGCAATACAAACAATGGGGAGAATTGTTTACGGTCTCCATTGTCCACAAAAACATAGGCAAAATGGCCGCTGGTCTCCATTGTCCACAAAAACACAGGCAAAATGGCCGCCGGACTATGCAATACAAATACACAGAGACAGGTAACTTGAACTACTGTCTAAAAATAGCTCAGGCAAAATGGCCACTAGTAGTCCCACTGCTATTAACACAGGAAGTCGGACTTCTGTCTGCAAAATACAAACAAAATGGCCGCGGACGAACTTCCGGTCCGCGGGAAAATGGATGCCAATTGAAAATTTAACAAGGGGACACCACACACACTATATAAGGATGGGAAGACACAACACAGGTCACGCTCCCGTAGACGTCCTAACGACGAAACGCGTAGGGCGTGGCCTAATCTGTGCTTCCCAAACATCACCTCCTGTACCAGCGCTGAAGGATATTAATGACGGTTTTGACGTTTTTACCATTTCGCTTGATTTTTACTGCAAAAGTGTGAGTACCCTTTCATTTTGTGTAATAAAACTTTTTTAAAGCAATTTTACGCTATGGGCACTCCCTCTCTTTTTATATATGATATACCACGATCCTGAGCCCGCCAGCGATCGCTGTACAGTGGCGATAAAACTGTAACTGCCTACTACCCCCGCAGGGGTGAAGTGATCTGGTGAGTGGCTGCACTTTCAGAGCAAAGAGATATTATAAGTGAAGGATTATCATCACAGCACAAGAATATGACACAAGAGACTTACTAAAGAATTTTGAAGCACGTTTGCACTTTTATCTTGTCACTGTTGCCTTTTGGATTGCACCAGCACATTTGCACTTTATCTTGTTATTGTAATTTTCCTTAGGAACAGATTTCCTACACCCCTCCCCACCTCCCTATCTCACTCCCTTCTCCCTCCCCCCCCCCTTTCCTCCTTCCCCCCCCCCCCCTTTCTTCCCTCCCTAGCAATATTACATATGTAAGCATTTAAGTTATGTCTATGTATCACCCATGATTGCACAATATTGCAACAGAATATTTAATTGACACATGCACGGTATACTTGGGAATTCATATTGTTAATTTGTATTTAATATTTGATATATGCACGGTGCACCTAAGAATTTATTTTAATCTAGTAACCTATATGGAGGTAGGAAACTAAATAGGAACAGCGCCAAACCCTTCTATCATTTCTAATATGTCTCAGCTGTCCCCATTTTAGGGTGACTGCCTGTTGGGAGGCAGCAGTTCCAAACTTTACCAATTAAGTCTTTATGTCCACTGCGCGGGTTCACCATCCCTTTACTATACCCTTGAATGTTTGTCAGCCAATCATGAGAGCTGTTGAACCAGGTCTCTGAAATTCCCACAAAATCCAAATCCTCCTCATACAACAGTATCTCTAGTTCACCCATCTTGTCCGCCATGCTCCTGGCATTGGTGAACATGCCACATAGTTTAGACCGGTCGCATATTGTCCTCGTATTGGGTGTTTCGAGATTGCAACTAGGACTTACTACTATACTCACCTTGTGTTTTTGTGCTTTGGTTAACCTACCACTAATGCCCTCAATACTACCCTCTGGAATATCTTCCGCGCTGGCTATCTCTGCCTCTGGACCCTCCCCCCCATTGCCTAGTTTAAAAACCCCTCTAACTTTTTGGCCATCTTCATTCCCAGCAGATCTGCACCCTCCTCATTTAGGTGCAGTCCGTCCCTTCTATAGTACCGGTTACCGACTGAGAAGTCAGCCCAGTCCTCCAGGAACCCAAACCCCTCCTTACTACACCAGCTCTTCAGCCACTTGTTTACTTCCCTAATCTTCCTCTTCCTTTCTGGTGTGGCTTGATGTACCGGTAGTATTCCTAAGAATACTACCTTGGAGGTCCTTTTCCTCAATTTAGCTCCTAAGTCCCTAAAATCGTTCTTTAGGACACTCCATCTGCCTCTGACATTGTCATTGGTGCCAACGTGCACCATGACAGCCGGGTCTTCCCCAGCCCCTCCCAGTAATCTGTCCACAAGATCCCTGATGTGCCGAACCCGAGCGCCCGGTAGACAACATACTGTTTGGTGCTTCAAGTCTTGGTTACAGATTGCCCTCTCTGTCCTTCTAAGAATTGAGTCCCCTACCACCAGAATCTGTCTTTCCTTTCCCTTTGCTGCCCCCCCACTCTCACTGGAGGAGTTTTTCCCCCAGCAGCTAGGAGAGTCCCTCAGCTCCAGCAGTGCTGGTCTCTGACTGGTTTCACCAATGTCACTCAAAGTAGCGTACTTATTGGGATGCTCCAGTCCTGGATCCGCCTCCCTGGCACTTCCCCCTCTACCCCTCCTGACTGTCACCCATCTACTCTTTGCTAGTGCCAGCACCTCTTTGTCTCCACCCGCCTCTGTGCTGGCCCCTGGCCGTGTACGTTCCTGGCTCTCCTTTAGTATGGAGGGACTTCTCAGTGCTGACAGTTGCTTCCCCAGATTCAGAACCTGGGCTCCAACACATAGTTAAAAAGACCTAATGTCTAGGTAGGACACCGGTGGCCACCATACCTTAATCACACCTTTCATATCCCTCACTTTCACACATACACAGACAGACCAGGATCGATCCTCTAGTCGGTGGAAAAATAGGGGGGGGGGGTAATGATAGCCCTGCACTCTGGAAAAAATAATAATATTTTTAGTGACTGTTCCCAGCTGAGGGATATTGACCTCTGTGCAGTATGTAAGTATTCATGGAAAGTCTTCCCGGAAGAAAAAAGTATCAAATTGAAACATTCAAAGTGCTGGTACTGTGTGAAAGTCCCTCAGTGTAAAGCCGCTATAGATACTTAGTTGCACATATTCTGGATGTTTAGCAAATACACGCTGTGGCTGGAGATCAAAGACTAATGAGCGGTACACATGAAGACACGGTGAGCTGTATCATTTTCCTATTATCCGTATAAGGAATCACTACCTGTATATGATGTACAGCACCAAATCCCATTCCGTTACAACTTGTCATTAGTCTTTGATCTCCAGCCACAGCGTGTATTTTCTAAACATCCAGAGTATGTGCAACTAAGTATCTATAGCGGCTTTACACTGAGGGACTTTCACACAGTACCAGCACTTTGAATGTTTCAATTTGATACTTTTTTTCTTCGGGGAAGACTTGCCATGAATATTTACAGACTGTACAGAGGTCAATATCCCTCAGATGGGAACAGTCACTAACGATATTATTATTTTTTCCAAAGTGCAGGGATATCATCATCCCCCCCCTATTTTTCCACCGACTAGAGGATCGATCCTGGTCTGTCTGTGTATGTGTGAAAGTGAGGGATATGAAAGGTGTGATTAAGGTATGGTGGCCACCGGTGTCCTACCTAGACATTAGGTCTTTTTAACTATGTGTTGGAGCTAGGTGTATTTTTCACTTTAAGTCATTGTAATAACTTCTTTTACAAGGATAATCAATAAATGGTCAATAGTTTTTCCACTGGTCTGTCCTTTTTGAAGAATTCTTCTGTGGTTTACACAATTTTTTTTTAACAAGAAGAGGAATTAGCATGGATTAAAAACAAAATTGCAGATATTGAAGTCAGGTCCAGAAGGAACAACCTAAAAATTAGGGGGATCCCTGAGTCGGTGCAACCGTCAGACCTGCAATCATATGCGATCGATTTATTTACTTCCCTTCTGCCTGACCTCTCTGACATGGAAGTTACTATAGATAGAATACATTGCTTACCTAAGCCATCGTATCTTCCTGATAAAGTCCCCAGAGATGTGATTCTGCGTCTGCACTTTTTTCATGTAAAAGAGCAACTAAAGCAAACGATGTGCAAACAGGAGCGAATTCCACCCCAATATCAGAATCTGCAATTCTACGCTGACCTGTCTCAGCACACAATGCAAAAAAGAAGAAATCTGAACACTATCACAAAGGTGCTCAGGAACCATAGCATACCCTACAGATGGGGTACCCCACTAAAATCACTTAATCACTTTAAAGTTTATGGAAAGTTGCTATGTTACTTAACATGCTATGTTTTCTATGTTTGGCTTTTGTTTTTCTGTTTTTTTCTTATTATTTTCGAAGTTACACAGCAGCCTGTCAAGCCTCAAGCTCATAAAATCAAAGTTTCCACAAGTCACGGAAATCAGACTGCATAAGGATCCAAAAGGAAAAATATTCCGCATGTTCGGAGACACTCCTAGATTCACAGTGAGTACTTCTAACATGAGACAGATAAAACACTTCTCACAAAGGCCACAAGAGGGAGCTCTTGTCTTATGTATGTTCACACAAAGATCAAATTCATCATACTCACAAAAACTTCCTCATGGCTATCCTCATGGTTATCTAAATATATGGCAGAGCAAATTGGCGTTGTATTATTATTTTTTTTTTCAAAAAGATTTTATTCAGTTTTACAGATTTACAAAGCATATGAAACATACATCTCAATCAGTAGGGTTACAAACATATAGCATGTATGCATTTTCCAATTTAGCCAACTCGCTGAAGGTGGACAATATGTCGGTTCCATGCGCAGTGAAAGAAAATGCAATTCCAACTCACTAAAATTCCGAGAGCTAAAGCACTATATTAGAGATGAGAGGGTGGTTCTATAAGGTTAAATTGGAATGAGTGCAAAGGTCACATCAAAATGGACAAGGGCCAAACCCGGTTCCATTCACCCCTAAAGGGACCATCGCTGTGAATGGGCCGGGCTAAGATGACAGTTAATGAGTGGGATCAAAATCTAAAGTGTGGTGCAGTTTGAGATGCAGTCCCACTAGGTGACCGGGATCTCTGCATAGGGGTGTTGGAAAGGGCAATCTGACAGTAGTGGCTAGGAGCCTATATCAATGGTGTTGAAGATGAGAGAGTATGCTTGAAAGGATATGTGTCTAAAGTATCTATGAAAAGGGTGGGGGTAGGGATATAATAGAAGCGGGAAATGGGGTATAGGGTGGATCAGGGGGTAGGCGGCATAGCGGAGTCAGGGATACAGGATTCCAAGACAATTAAAGTCAGTGTGGTGTGTGTGAGGGATTTAGAGACTGAGCGGTCTGGGTAAGGGATTGTCGGTAGTGTAACCAACTTGCCCATGTGGTATTGAATTTGGTAGGGTTGTCGTTGGCTTGGCATATAAGATTTTCCATATCGGCTATTTTATCCACCCTCCGGATTCAATCTTGGACTGTAGGGGGTGTCGTATTCCCCCATAGTGCAGGGATGCATAGATTGGCCGCATTGACGAGGTGTATGGTAAGCGATTTTTTGTAGGACCCAGGTGAGTCAGGGGTGTGGTGGAGTAGATATCGTTCAGGGGTGAGGGCCGGTGTATATGTGGATATTTGTGCGATCAGCCGGTGGATTTCCACCCAAAACGGCTGTATAAGGTTGCAATTCCACCATATGTGCAATAGGGTGCCTTTGGTTGTACCACACCTCAAGTTGGGGGGATGGTTGGATGAAAGTGATGTACCTTATCAGGTGTTCTGTACCATTTAGAGAACAATTTATATCTATTTTCCTGTGTCGAAACGTTTATGGATCCTTTGTGCATGAGGGTGAAAATTGAATCCCATTCCTGTGGGGAAGGGTCCAATGCTAGTTCAGATTCCCATTGCTGTACTAATTTGTCGTTTTTGACCGTGTTGTGAGAACAGGAGGGAGTAAGTTGTGGATATCAGATGACCCTGGGGTTCCTTGTTGGAGCAGAGGAGTTCTAGTGGGGAGTGGTCTCTGCTACAAGGAGAGTCTGTGACGTGGGTTTGGAGGAAATGTCTCAGTTGCAGGTATTTGAAGAAGGGTATGTGGTAGTTAGGTAGTGTTGTGGAGAGGTCTTTGTGGGAAAGTAGCGAACTGTTTCGAAAACAACTATGGGCCCTTGCTTGAGTGGTAGCTGTGCCCAGGGTAGGATCTTTAAACGCTAGGCCCGGGTTATTATCTAATGGTGTCATGGGGCCCGGTGTTGGTATGATGCTGAGTGTCTTGTATGCCCTTTTAAAAATTGTTACGGTAGCGCCAATGGATGGGTGGGATGTGAAGTCTTCGGGTATATGTCTGCTATTAATCCATGGAGAGTTGGTGATAGGAAGACTCGCAAAGGAGTCTTCCATGTTGACCCAATCTTAGAATGGGCGGTGTTTGTGCCAGTCAACCAGTCTTGTTAAGTGACATGCCCAATGGTATTTTAGGAGATCTGGGAGCCCTAGGCCCCCTAATCGATTGGGAAGTACCAATCTATCCCAACTAAGTCTTGGGTGTTTGGATGTCCATATTAAGGTCCTGCAAATGCGTTTGTAAGATGAGAAGAATGATGATGGTAACTTAATTGGTATATCTTGAAGAAGATAAAGGAGTCTGGGCAAAATATTCATCTTCAATATAGAGATCCTGCCCAACCAGGAGAAGGATCCCAGATGCCACTTCTGGAGGTCTCTCTGGATGGACAGTATCAAAGGAACGAAATTACTTGAGTAAAGATTCTTTAAGTCAGTGGTAAGTTTGATTCCGAGGTAAGAAATAGCCGATTGTTCCCAGCCAAAGGGAAAATTGAGTTTACAAAGATTAACCGTGTCTGTCGACAGGGTAATATTGAGGGCTTTTGACTTTTCAAAATTGATTTGTAAGTTGGAGAGGGTTTTAAAGATTTTGAAGTCAGCTAGGAGGTTAGGGATGGATGTGATGGGATCCATCAGGAAGAGTAGGATGTCATCGGCGTAGGCGGCTAGTTTGTATTGTTTGTGATGGATAGTAATACCTTTGATAGTGGGGTTGTCTCTCAGTTTGCAGAGCATGGGTTCAAGGGTCAATATAAATATAAGCGGTGACAGAGGGCACCCCTGACGGGTTCCATTAGATACAGAGAAGGTGTCCGACAGCCCACCGTTGATCCTTAACCTAGCCGTCGGGGAGGCGTAAAGAGCTAAGATCGTTTGAAGCATATGGGGCGACAAGCCTATTGCCTGTAGGGTGGCTTCCATGTAGTCCCAAGCCACCCTGTCGAACGCCTTCTCTGCATCCGAGGATAGAAAGAAACCCTTTGTGGACGTTCTAGTGAGCCAATGGTGTATGTTCAGGGCCTTAGTGGTATTGTCCCTTGCCTCATGGCCCGGGACAAAACCAACCTGATCGAACGAGATTAAAGAGGGCAGGAAAGGTAGGAGTCGTTTAGCCAATGCTTTCGCGTAGAGTTTAAGGTCCACGTTCAATAGGGAAATGGGGTTGTAATTCGTCACTAGTGTGGGGTCTTTGCCTTGTTTGGGAATGAGTGTAATGTGAGCTGCGAGCATTTCATTATAGGTATCTGTTGCAGGCGTCAGAGTATTGAGGGCTTTCAGTAGGTGCGGAAGGAGGATGGATGGGAAGGATTTATAATAGCTGGCCGAAAGGCCATCAGGGCCGGGGCTTTTACCTGTCTTCATTTGTCTTAAGGCTGTAAGGAGTTTGTCTGCTGAAAGAGGGGTGTCTAGTGATTGTGCGTCTTCTGGAGAAAGGGGGGTTGGTCCGTATTGCGCTAGAAAATCTAGGAGAGCAGATTTTCGGTCTATCGAATTGTCAGTGTTGTGAGTCAGGGTCAAATTGTACAATTTGGTAAAATATTGAACAAACTGTGCTGAGATATCTTCATTAGTAACCAACGATTCTCCAGCCGAGTTGGAGATTTTGTGAATGGTATGTAAAGCCTTTTTGGATTGGGGAGCCCTAGCTAATAATTTGCCGGATTTGTTACCGAATTCATAGTACAATTTTTGCGTCAGCATAAATTTGCGTTTTAGCGTTTTGTTAAGCATGTCTAGAAGTTCCTCTCTAGCCTGTGTCAGTTCGGTCAGCAAAGCAGTTGCAATAGAAGCTTTGTGTGTCTGTTCTAGCGCGTGTATACGCGCGGTTAGTTCAGTAATGCGAGCGTGTTTAAGTTTATTGCGATTAGCTGCGATAGACAACAGTTCGCCCCTAATGACGCATTTGTGAGCATTCCATGTGGTCATGGGTGTCATATCAGGAGCGGAGTTGTTGGTGAAGTAGTCAGCTAGGCAGTTGGTCAGTCTGTTTGTGTTGATTTCGTCTGTCAGTAAGGAGCTGTCAAAGCGCCAAATACGTGTCTTCGTGCTCTTAGTCATCAGTTGTAAGGTCATAGAAATAGGATTGTGGTCCAATAGGAGGGACGGGTCTATGGTGGCTTTAGTGAGGTTTGTCAGGTCGTTCTGAGAAAGGAAGAAGTGGTCCAATCTGGAGTACTTATTGTGCGGCGGTGAATAGTATGTGAAGTCCCTCTCCTTAGGGTGCATTGTACGCCAGGTGTCATGAAGAAGTAGATTGCTTAATTGCAGTTTGATGGCCCATAAGGCCCTGTAAGTGAGGAAGGAAGACCCATTCGAAGTGTCGATGGACGGGGTCAAGGGTTCCAACTTGAAAGCTGGAGAGCAATTGCAAGGTTGTTTTGAAAAAGGTTACTTGGCCTGAGTTGGGGGCATAGATGTTGGCAATGGTGTAAGGTAAATGATGTAGAGTGCCCTTTATAAAAAGGTACCTGCCAAGAGGATCTCTTACAGTGTCTGTTATCTGGAATGGGCACTGTTTGGAGATGAGGGTAGTGACCCCTTTGGATTTTGCCTCCAAATTGGAGGCGTGGATCGCAGTGGGGAAGTAGTGATTATGTAATTTAGGGACAGAGTTGGTTCGGAAATGTGTTTCCTGTATGAGCGCAATATGTGCTCTAGATCGTTGAAGGGAGAGTAGAAGTTTAGACCATTTTTCAGGGGTATTAAGACCCCGTATGTTGACCGAGTATAATTTAAGTGATTGGGGTAGGGGTGGCGAAACACCCTGAGTGGAGAGTGAGTCCGTTGGGGCCGCCATCATAGGAAGAAGTGGAAGGGAAGAAAAGGGTGGATGAAGGGTGGTTCACGTCTGTTGTGGAAGTTTAGGTTGCCTAGCAAACGTGGGGGTGATTTGGTGAATACCGAAGAGGTGTGGAACTATACGTCCACTCGCCTCCCAAACGTTAGATCGGTGGGGTACAGACCTTGCGCGGGGCGTCTCACCTCGTAAGGGAGACGGCAGCCCGGCGCAAACCTGTGTGAGGGTTGGCCTAAAACCAGGCGATGGAGAGAATGAGGGAGTCTAGTATCGAAGGAGAGGACAAGGTCCTCTGCCACAGGATGACATGAAGTTAATAACTAAGGTAAGAAGCCTAATTGTGTTGGTTAGAATCATATGATAAGGACCGTGGGGTAAGTGCGCAGGTGTAGGAATCTACAGGAGATACCCAGCGAGCTATAATGCAATAAAATATCAAAACAATAAAACAAGCAGGTTGGGTAATTACACGTGCTGAGTTCTGAGGTCAACCATTCTCCTTGAACAGCAGGAGTGGGTAGATTATCATCAATGCCAATTCCAGCAATGTAGTGACCCACGCCAACAAGGGTGTGGGGCAGTGACATCAGAGTGGGGGTTGAGCCAGAGCCAGAGCCAGCGACCTGAAATTAAATGCCCTAAAGGCAAGTGTCAGTAAACCTATAAACAAGCTGATCTACAACACTGTGCCTCCTTTTGGGTCTACTACAGAGTAGAATAGAAGTTATAAATCCAGAGCAGGTAGATATCAGCAAAACAAAGAGTATTTCAACATGAAGTATTATTTGGCAGAAGAACCACAAAACTGTAAGAAATTATACCGGTTAAGTTCATACTCTTGGAAGGGAAGAGGTAGACTGCAGCAGCGTGACTGGTCCGGTAGGTCGTAGACAAGCAAATGGTGTAAGAAGCCCTCCGTATTGAGTCACTCCCGGATCGGGTGAAGAGTAGGGGCAGCTGGGTTGTCCGAGGTGGGTCCGGAACTACTGGGAAGACAATGTGGGCGCCCGTTGATGGATAGATGGGTAAGAACTGGGGTCAGAGGTGCAGTCCTGTTAGTTGATTGGGGCTTGCCTCTGCAACGTAAAGGAGTTCAGATGCAGGATACGTGGGTTCGCGGTGCGACATGGGCGGGGTTTGGTGCTGCAGTGCATGGTGGGGACTGTAGTTGTGAGCAAAGTTTTTCCACAAATGTCCATTGGAGATAGGTGGGGTCATCAGACAATGGAGCTCAGGTTCGAGAGCGGTTAGGAGATTGGTGACTGGGAGGGTCCGGCGGATGGTGTATTACGGCCATGAAGCTGGTGCTGAGAGGGATGTGAAGGAGCCAAACTTACAGGGGACCAGCCAGTGTTCTTCTTGTGTAGCCTGGTCAGGTCATTCTTAAAACAGTTCAAAAAGAGGTGGAAAAAGTAAAAATAACAGTATAAAATATTCTAGAACATGAACTAAAAACAAAAATATGGGCCAATCGTGCTGTGTACAAATTGCTCCGTCAATCAGAAGGACGAGGCTACTTCCACATGCCTGTGGCGGTCCCTGCATGTACCCCTGGATCTTGACGAGATGTTGGGGCTGTTAGCATGGTAGTTTGAGCGATATGTGGTGTGGCTTCTTCGCACAGAGGGAGAGCGTCTCCTGCTGAGCAAGGAGTTTTGTGCCTCCATGGGTTCCTCTCTGAGCGTCTCCCGGGTGGGGGGCCAGGGACGAAAAGCTGCTTACCAATTAGGTATCGGCACCGGCGGAATGCCAAGGGTGGCACAGAAATGCGGATGATCTTCAGGGACCTTGAGGATCGCTGTACGGCCATGAGCGGATGCTGAGAGGCAGAAGGGAAACTTCCATTTGTATAATATTTGTTTTTCTCGCAGGGCCTCTAGCAGGGGTCTTAAGTCGCGCCTGTGCTGGAGTGTAATGCCAGATAGGTCTTGATAGATTTGCACGGGTGCTCCCTCATGCAGGATCTGCTGTCTGCCCCTCGCAATTTTGATGATATCTTCTTTAAGTTTAAAATCCACAATGCAGCAGATTATGTCTCGGGGAGGATCCGTCTCCCTGCCTTTGGGATGTAGAGCGTAGTGTATTCTCTCCATTGCAATAGGGGTTTGGGCAGGACGGTTGAGAAGGGTATTAAAGATGCTTATTATAGCCTGAGAGATCTGTTCCCCCTCAAACGACTCCAGTAAGCCTCTAATGCGCAGGTTATGCCTTCTGCCTCTATTGTCGAGGTCTTCGAGGTGCCTCTGCATATCTCGCATCTGCATAGTGTGGGAATCAATGTCCTCTGTGACAGATTGTAAAATAGTTTCCTGACGTTCCGTCACTCTCTCTACCACATGCACCCTTTCATTCAGTGTATGGAGATCTAGCTTCAGTTCCGAGATGGCTGCGGAGAGTGTCTCTTTAATGTCATCTGCTATGGAGCGGAGGTCCTGCATATTTATGGGTGGTTGGGGCCTGAGTTCTATCCCCCTTCCCCTCCGTGTGGAAGCAGGGGTTGTGGAGACATAGCTGATGGTTTTGCGGCTGTGAGGGAGGCTGTGAGGAGTGAGCTGGCGCTTGACGGGAAGGCGCCATATTGCCCCTGCCAGTCCGGAACATCTCTGGGATATTCTGCCCCTGTGCCCCCGCTAGGTCTCTCGGGGATCTCGCGCGGGATGCCGAAGAGGTCCGGGAGGCTGTCCCCATAATTCTATATCAAAGCTGTGAGATATTACCTCAGGATTTAAGCGACTTTATCCTGTAGTGAACGGAGCTCAGGGATCAGGTGACTGTCTCCATGCCAGGTCAGGCCACGCACCCCTCGGCGTTGTATTATTTTTACCTGCAGAATCAAATAATTATATTCCAAATATTAAGAGACATATACATTTTTGTCTTTTTCTACAAAGCTAAGGCCAAAGTTTGTACAATGGTTTTGTCGTGATATGTGTTTAAAAATAAATTCCTTCTAAATTTATTTTTTTATTTAAAAATGAGTCTTGGTTAAAGTATCAAGTTTGTATATGGTTATCAAAATTGTCCATATACTGTAAAATAAATTTTAGCTTGAAGGTCTATTTGTTTTGAGAAGAATCACAAGTGTTAATGTCAACACCTAGCCTTTTTACATAAGTCTGTAGAGCCACGGAAAGCTATTTACTAAATGTTACTAAGTATAAGTTTACTAAGACATAAAATGTTGAAATATGACATTGTGTAACAAGAGCTTGTGGTAAAATGCTATTATTATCTGTTTTAACCATATATATTTGATATTTGAAGTTATATACATTTTTGTATCATCACCAAATATATCTAATATTATTTTACACTGAATTTATATATATATATTTTTAGCATATTGTTGTACTCAAAATAGCATGGATAAACAAACTTGAATGAATTGGTCGTATTTGTGGAAAAATTGGAAAAATGTGAAAATCTCCCTAAACCACAGATTTTGCATAATTCCATAAATATAATATTGTTTTAATATTTCAGTATACACATTCTGACAATCTGCAGAATCCCTGGGAGTAGTACATGGCTGGGAGGAGCTTGTTCCAGATACTATAATTCTCAGTGATCCAAAGGAATCTGCTTCTCATGTCTCCGCAAATTTGTGGTGCATGGGCTCCCTCATGCTCAAGCCTGCAAAAGGACCCAAGAATATGGGCTGTAAAGGAGAAGGATCACTATTGTTTGGAATCCATCTTGACTACCGTTATAAGAGGTAAGTCTCAGAACTTATCCCGTCCCCACAGAGAGTGTAGAAGATGAAATCTCTTGAGGACACCTTAAAGAGGAGTTTATCTAATGCTTTTCCCGATTCTGTTAGGTTACAGTGTAGTGGAAAACATCATTTTCAGGCTTCTGTTGGTCAAGGGAGGAGCGGTGGAGAAGGCGGCCGCCTAAGTGATGCATTTCTGAATTTTTTTAGTCCTCACTGCCCAGGGCTGTCAGCTTCTACATCCCAACGGCAGCGTCTGCGTCACACGGTGAATGATTATCTAGGGGAGAAAACAGAGATGGAGAGATTTCCAGTCAACGATCCACTGGCTTACTGGGTCATGAGAATAGAACACTGGCCAGAACTTGCCCAGTATGCAATTGAACTGCTGGGCTGCCCCGAATCCAGCATGCTTTCTGAATGGGCATTCAGTGCTGCTGGAGGTTTTGTTACTGATAATAGAACGCGTCTGTCCACAGACTCGGTGGACCGTCTGACATTTATCAAAATGATTCAGTCTTGGATTACCAGCGGCTATGAAGCCCCTGATGCCGATGTCACCAATTTAAGTGTTTTTTGGGATGTGGAATCTCTGCAGGACCTCTAGGCTGCCTAGCGTTGTGGGTGTTGATTTCATCTGGAAGAATGTTTTCGGTGTAGGTTTCATGGGCACAATTAACACCCAAAGTAAGAACAATTTTTCCACACCTGTTTGACAGGTGCATATTATTTTAATTTTTGACAGCAAGGCCAATTCCTGCTTTCATCAAGAGTACCTCTATAAGGTTACAGTGTGAAGTCACCACCGACAACCAATGAACAATTTTTATCTGCCTGTTACTTCTATTCAAAGGCTGTGGAAGAGACACCAGAATTTATCAAAAAAATATCTAATCTTGTTCCAAGTGCACTACATTGTAGCCTCATCATACAGACTGGCTCCGCAAGCCATTGCTTACAAAATAAAGAAGCCTGCAAGGAAAATGTAATTTTTTTGGCTTTATAAATGCAATTATTTCTGCAGCAGCTTCTATACACAGTATTGCCGCATACACACGATCACACATTCCGACAACAAAATCCATGTTTTTTCAGACTTGTCTTGCATACACATGGTCACACAAATCTTGTCGGACCTTCTGAACGTCAAGAATGCAGTGACGTACAACACGTACGATGGCACTAGAAAGGGAAAGTTCAATAGCCAGTGCTCCACCCTTTGGGCTCCTTCTGCTAATCTCGTGTTAGTAGAAGTTTGGTGAGAGAAGATTCACACTTGATAGCCTTGTGCTTTTCCAATCGTTACTGCTCTTCAGTATGTGTTTGTGGATTTGTACCTGGTTTTCAATGTTTGCCCCCCCCCAAAGCACACGCAAGGTCCGTATAAAATATATGGAGTACTTTGCGGGTAGGGGGGCCATTGATATGCCAGAAAATGTTTAATAAACATTTTAAGAATAAATGTTTTTAGTTAAACTGAAATAATATTTCCTTTGATTTACTGCTTGTGTTTCTTTTAGCTGTCTCCTAGGTTCTCCAATGGGCTTTTTTTGGCCATTTTCTTCAATAGTGCAAACATAATTTATTTGATACATGAGGTGACAATCTCTTCTGCTACACACACACCTTGTTTTTGTTGTTAATGTATGTAATGCATTACTGATAAAAATATTCATCATTTTCAGCACCATGAATACATTTTGGTAAGTCACAAAAATGGCCTGATTGTGGCAAATTATAAAGCACTGTGGTAGTTATTTACTAAAGGAAAATCCACTTTGCACTCCAAGTGCACTTGAAACTGCACTGAAAGTGCACTTGGAGTATAAAGTGGATTGCCTTTAGTAAATAACCCCCATTTCAGGTTAACCACCAACTTACTCCTAAAAATTATATTGAGCATTGAAAGAAGAAGCCACACATTGTTGAGTAGAAAACTTTTTACTCTGTACACATTCACATGTGTGTTAGAAAAGGGTTTTTGAACAAACCAACATATTTTAGTAATAACATTGTTCTTTTTGACAGTACAAATACCCTTTTTGTGTTAAAACAGGCATGTTTAAAACCATAAAACAATACACAACTCAGGAACTTACAAAGTTCTACTTTGACAAAGTGAAGGCAATATCAGACATTATTATGTCCAAACTGTGTTGATATTGCCTTCATCAGATGGGGTTATGTCACCCCTGTGAAAGCCAAATTTTTAAGATGCACACAAATTGAGAGTCAAAATGGGGATTTCCCTCCTGATCCCATGCCTAATGTCAGCTTGTGCTAGCTCCCATCATGGAGGATCAATGGACGTGCTTCGGAGGTGCAACCCCTTCCTCTCATCTACTTTAGTTGCGAGGAACCTTGCGTAGCTTGATATCCCATGATGGCAGATAGCACATGTTGACACACTGTGTGCATCTGCAAAATTTGGGTGTCTAAAAAATATTTAAAATGTGTGAAAATAATAAAAATCCTAACAAACTATAAAAATTTGGGGTGTTTTAGATTCTGCCTAAAGCATCAATTATGTTTTTGAGTCTTTTTTCCACATCATTGATGTCTTCCTTGATCTTCTGTAAATCACAGTTGCACACCATGATCTCCCCAATGAGGAGGGGTGCACTTGCACTTGTGAAAAAAGATTCTTCTTCAACAACATCCATATCACCTAAAATAAAAAAAACACACCATGTATTATAAATATGCAGGCATCCATCTATTACCTGAAGCGGTGGTCTCAGACACTCACCTGCTTTGGTCACTATTTCGCCCACTTCATAAACCTTTCCTTCCTCCACATCTTCTGGTTGTGGTGTGGGGATTTGCTTTTCTTTAGGAGATGGGGGGTCCCTGGTGTCCTCAGATGTCCTGAGTCTTTTCTCCCCTATGTGAATTAAAAAAAGGTATACTTAGCACACAGATATTTGAGGCGAGAAATAGTAATATGAAACATTGCTTGAAAGTGTCATACAATTGTCTTGTTTGGGTTACAAGTTAAAGACATTATTTTTTCCCTTTTTAAAGCTGGAATACTTACCTTTTTTGTACAATTTTCACACATGAAGACACCCCTAGTATCCACTGGAGCACCTGTGTGGGACACCCTAAAAAGTTTGTTCTCATGTCTCACACTAGTGCTCCTGCATCCAGATGTGTAAACAGCTGCTGAGTGTCCTCTCCTTACACTGAATCAAGTTTGTATTTCATTCTAGTACAAACCCATCTAGACTACAATGTCATAAACTTCTTTTTATACAAATAGGCCTGAACAAATATAGTTAACCTGCATCTGCCAAAAACATCATATTAGTGGGCGAACAAACGATGTTTACTACGAACGATTACTGTGCCCACGAACCTGAAAGTTGCCATTTTAACCTATACAACAGTAAAGAAAAGCACACGGAAAAGCACATGGAGCAGCATGCAAGTAATAATAATAATAGGAACACACGACAACTACTTACTTTTTTAACCACCTGACATCCGGCCATAGCTGAATGACGGCTTCAGCGCGGATGTCAATTCCCGGGAGGCCGTCATATGACGGCCTCCACTTTCCTCGCTCCCCATGCGCGCTCACGAGCTGTGCCACCTCATAAGTGCACATCTGTGCAATCTCAGTGCACATCTGTTCCACCTCATCAGTGCCCACCTGTGCCGCCTCATCAGTGCCCACCTGTGCCACCTCATCATTGCCCACCTGTGCCACCTCATCAGTGCACATCTGCACATCTGTTCCACCTCATTAGTGCACATCTGTTCCACCTCATTAGTGCACATCTGTTCCACCTCATCAGTGCACATCTGTTCCACCTCATCAGTGCCCCTCTGTGCCATCTCAGTGCCCATCTGTGCTCATCAGTGCCACCTCATCAGTGCCCATCAGTGCAGGCTTAGCAACCATGGCCAAAAGAAGCTTTTCCGCCGAGGAGGCGTACCAAATACTGTCCCAGGCCGACGAGAGCTCTCTTTTTCAGATTCCCTTTCCGATTCCGAGTTGGACATAAATTATGAGCCAGTCCTCAGTAGTGGAACACTGAGTGACTCAGAGGAGGAAGAGATTCAGCCCGCCAAACAAAGGTGTTCTGGTGGGAAGGCAGTGGCATCTACCAGCACCGCAGTCCCATCCACCAGCACGGGAGTCCCATCCACCAGCACGGCAGTCCCAACCACCAGCACGGCAGTGCCATCCACCAGCACCGCAGTGCCTCGGCAAGAAAGGCCAAGGACCCATGCCAGCCTTCCCTATGCCCTGCAGAACCCCTTGTGGCTTCCTCCTAATTCAGGAGAAGCCAACATTCCCCCTTTCACTGCCCAGCCAGGAGTCCAGGTGAACACGGAGAATTTTTCTCCAATAGATTTTTTTTATTTATTTTTTACCGAGGACATGCTGTCAAGTATTGTGGCCCAGTGCAACCTTTATGCACAGCAATTCATTGCGAATAATCCAACATCCTACTATGCCCGTCCCGACGAATGGAGAGACCTAATGGTGGAGGAGTTGAAGGTTTTTTTAGGGCTCACATTTAACATGGGACTCACGAAAAAAAAAACACTTTGCTGTCCTATTGGTCAACCCACCCCCTCCAACACATGTCAGTGTACTCCAAGGTAATGCCCAGAAACAGATACCTCATGATATTTAGGTTTCTTCATTTCAACGACAATACCCAGTGCCCTCCCCGAAATGACCCAAACTATGATAGACTTTTCAAAATTCGGCCACTTTTAAATTATTTTTCTGCACTATTCCCCCTGCTGTTTACCCTGGACAAAAACATATGCGTGGATGAGTCCCTTGTTAAGTTTAGTGGCAGGCTTAAAATAAAGCAATATATTCCCAGTAAAAGGGCCCGCTATGGGGTGAAGGTATACAAATTATGTGACCGAGTCACAGGTTACTTGTATGCCTTCAAAGAGTACGAAGGGAAGGACACCCAGCTGCAACCCCCTAATTGCCCAGACTACTTGGGATCAAGCGGGAAAATTGTTTGGGACCTCACATACCCCCTACTGGAGAAAGGCTACCACCTGTACGTAGATAACTTCTACACATCTCTGCCCCTGTTCCACAACCTGCATCGGAAGAAGACGCCTGCATGTGGTACCATCAAAAAGAACCGGAAGGGCTTTCCTCAAAGTTTGGTCAATAAAAAATTGAGAAAAGGAGAAACGGCGAGTCTACGAAACAACGAGATTTTGGCAGTGAAGTGGAGAGACAAAAGAGATGTGTACATGTTGTCTTCAATCCACAATGATACCTTCATGGAAATCCCCAGAAGAAATGGCCCCATACAGAAACATAAATGCATCTTTAAATATAATTTGTTTATGGGGGGAGTCAACTTGAATGACCAGATGCTGGAACCGTACCTTGCTACAAGACGGACATACCATTGGTATAAGAAAGTCGCAATTTATTTTTTTCATTTGGCCATCTACAATTCTTATGTCATTTATCGTAACTCCACCCAAAACCCCAAACGCTTCCTTGGCTACCAGGAGGAAGTTTTCACTGCCCTTACATTCCCAAACGGCCCCCCAGAAAATATCCGATCTGATGTTCTAAGTCGACTCTCCGAACGCCACTTTCCAGATAAGATCCCTCCCAAATCAACAGGCCAACGACGGCAAAAAAAATGTAAGGTGTGTACCAGAGCTGGATTCAGAAGAGACATATCTTATTATTGTGCACAATGTCCTTCTGAACCAGGCCTCTGCATAGGTGAATGTTTTCGTCGTTACCATACTTCACAAAATTATTAGTGAAGTATGGTAAACGTAAGCCTCTGTTCCTGCAATTTACCCTCACACCCCTTATGCCACTGCCTCCTCTGTAACTGACCCTGGCTTGTTATTTGACCACGCTTCTGCCTAACGATTCTGCACATACCTCTGCCTGATCTGGAACTGACTCTGGACTGTTATTCGACCATGCTTCTGCCCAACGATTCTGTACATACCTCTGCCTGATCTGGAACTCACCTTGGACTGTTTGACCATGATATTTGCCTGCCTCTTGGACTGATCTTGTACCCTGCAACTGGACTAGTGGGATTCAACACAGGGGTCTCACATATGTGAGGGGCTCCAGAATTGTTTTTCTGGATGAAGAAAACAATTTTTTTTTGTTTTCTCAATCCTAGATTAGGGTCTGGAGACTTGGAGGCTTCAAAGAGATTTGGGTGGGAGAAGCCTCTACCCCTGTCCCCATTCTGTCCTGAACAAGGCCCTACTTCTGCCTGTAGGACTTACTGCCGTCATGCCTCTGCCTGTTGCACTGACCACACCACATGGACCTGCCTACTACCAGGACCAATATTTTTGGCACTGCGGACAATATCTCTGCCTGCACTGACCCTGGACTTTATATGGACAGTAACCCTGCCTGCTGCCTGGACAATTGTGTTCGCCGCTGCTGACCAAGTCCCTGCCTGCTGCCTGGACCAGTGCTATCCTCCTGTGTACAACTGTGCTACTACAACCACAGGTAATCTTTTTTGTTTACGCTTTGCTCAGCATAATGTATTTTGAGGTGTAATTCTTGGTATGTGCATGCTATGTGTCCCTGGAACACCTGACGGTGTTCCTTGCATGTTGGATCTCTGTATGTGGCCAGGCTGTGTAGAAGTCTCACACATGTGGTATCGCCATACTCAGGAGGAGTAGCAGAATGTATTTTGGGGTGTCATTTTTGCTATCTAAATGCTATGTGTTGGAAATATCTTATAAACCGACAACTTTGTGTAAAAAAAAAATGCGTTTTCATTTTTTTCCACATTTTCCAAAAACTTCTGGAAAAAAATAAACCATTAAAAATACTCATTATGCCTCATAGATTATACGTTGGGGTGTTAGCTTTCCAAAATGGGGTCATTTTGTGGGTGTTTCCATTGTCCTGGTGCTCCAGGGCCTTCAAAAGTGTAATAGGTGGTTGAGAAATGTGATGTGTAATTTATGCTCCTAGAACACCTGATGGTGCTCCATGCATGTTGGGCCTCTGTATGTGGCCAGGCAGTGAAAAAGTCACACACATGTGGTATCGTAATACTCAGGAGGAGTAGCAGAATGTATTTTGGGGTGTCATTTTTGCTATCTAAATGCTATGTGTTGGAAATATCTTATAAACCGACAACTTTGTGTAAAAAAAAATGCGTTTTCATTTTTTTCCACATTTTCCAAAAACTTCTGAAAAAAAATAAACCATTCAAAAGACTCATTATGCCTCGTAGATTTGACGTTGGGGTGTTAGCTTTCCAAAATGGGGTCATTTTGTGGGTGTTTCCATTGTCCTGGTGCTCCAGGGCCTTCAAAAGTGTAATAGGTGGTTGAGAAATGTGATGTGTAATTTATGCTCCTAGAACACCTGATGGTGCTCCATGCATGTTGGGCCTCTGTATGTGGCCAGGCAGTGAAAAAGTCACACACATATGGTATCGTAATACTCAGGAGGAGTAGCAGAATGTATTTTGGGGTGTCATTTTCGCTATCTAAATGCTATGTGTTGGAAATATCTTATAAACCGACAACTTTGTGTAAAAAAAAATGCGTTTTCATTTTTTTCCACATTTTCCAAAAACTTCTGAAAAAAATAAACCATTCAAAAGACTCATTATGCCTCATAGATTTGACGTTTGGGTGTTAGCTTTCCAAAATGGGGTCATTTTGTGGGTGTTTCCATTGTCCTGGTGATCCAGGGCCTTCAAAAATTGTAATAGGTGGTTGAGAAATGTGATGTGTAATTTATGCTCCTAGAACACCTGATGGTGCTCCATGCATGTTGGGCCTCTGTATGTGGCCAGGCAGTGAAAAAGTCACACACATGTGGTATCGTAATACTCAGGAGGAGTAGCAGAATGTATTTTGGGGTGTCATGTGTGGTATACACATGCCATGTGAGAGAAATAAGCTATTACAATGACAATTTTGTGGGGGGAAAAAAAAAATCAAAATTTTGCAAAGAATTGTGGGAAAAAAATACAACTTCAAATAACTCACCATGCCTCTAACTAAATACATTGAAATGTCTACTTTCCAAAAAGGGGTTATTTGGGGGGCATTTGTACTTTCCTGGCTTGTTAGGGTCTCAGGAAATGAGATAGGCCTCAGTACATCAGATGTGATAATTTTGTTATGATTTGCACCATAGCTTTTAGACTCTAAAACTTTCACACAGATCAAATAATTTCCACAAATTTTTGGTTATTTTTACCAAAGATATGTAGCAGTATAAATTGTGGCCAAAATTTATGAAGAAAAATTACGAATTTGCAAAATTTTATCACAGAAATTAGGAAAAATGTGTTTTTTTTTCAAAATTTTCGGTCTTTTTTCATTTATAGCGCAAAAAATAAAAAACCCAGAGGTGATCAAATACCACCAAAATAAAGCTCTATTTGTATGAAAAAAAGGACAAAAAAATCATTTGGGTACAGTGTTGCATGACTGAGTAATTGTCATTCAAAGTGTGAGAGCACTGAAATCTGAAAATTGGTCTGGATAGGAGGGGGGTTTAAGTGCCTAGTAAGCAAGTGGTTAAAGAACTCTCTTGATCTTTCTGTACTGATCCTGCTCCCTCAATTTCAGGTCTGAACAGTGTTTCCTCAATTGATTCTTGGATCGTTGTATCCCAAAATTCCTGTGCAGACTTTTCATAACTTTAGTTATGATCCTGGCCTTTCTGACATTTGGGTTTGGGTAAGGTCCATGCTTCTCATCATAGTCAGCCCTCTTCAAGATGCCACCATCTCCACCATCTCTATAAAGGAAATATTTGAGGCCTTAAATCTCCTCCGGGATTGGGATGTTTGTGGCCCTGGGCTTTTGTCATTGCTGCTGCTGTCTGCATGCACTTGCTCTTTCTCCGCCATGTGCTCTCCCACTGCGCCGAAAGACAAGGGCTGGGGAATAGACTAGAAAGAATGTCAGGGGCGGGTGGAGTTTCACGCATGCGCAGTGTATAAAAAGCATAACAAGCGTGCGTTGTACGTACGATCTGTGAGTGGAGGAAGGTGTAGCAGAAGAGCTGGTCATTCTAATGAAGGTATAAGTTTAACTTGGTGCATCAGTGGCCTATACTGCTTCTAGATTGAGGCCTATATTGGGACAAGATTAGGAGAGTTTAGCCTGACATTAGGGTTTGTCTTGTGTTGTGTCTTGCAAGAAAATGGATCTATTCAATGATGAGGACTTTATCCCCATATTCCTTGATCTGTACAGGGAGCTGCCCTGTCTGTGGCAGGTAAACCACCCCTTTTATAACAATAAACAAAAGAGGAAGGCAGCGCTGGATCAATTGCTGGGATTTGTGAAGCCAGTGATCCACATGGCAGACATCCCCTATTTGAAGGCCCTAATTGGTGGCATGAGGAGCACTTATAATAGAGAGCGCAAGAAGGTCCAGAATTCCCAAAGATCAGGAGCTGCAGCAGATGACATTTATGTACCCAGGATGTGGTACTATGACAGACTGCATTTTCTGGCAGGCCAGACTGAACCCAGGCCAGAACTCTCCAATCTTCTTTCAAGGCTTCCTTCCACCTCAGCTGAGGCTTCCGATGTCCAACCTGGGCCTTCCAGCCAGAAAGAAGTGGAGGAGCCCAGCTTGAGCCAGGTATAGTATTGTTCAACATATTTCTAGTCAAATAATTAATGATGTTAACTAGATGTTAATATTGATCAGTAATTTCTGATTTTACAAAGTGTTTTACATATCAATAGACAGTAGTAGCCGCAAATGATTGGGACAAGAAGGAAAAAAGCTGGGGTCAGAATGATAGTCTTTACTATTTATTAACATTTAATTTGCAACGGTCATGAGCTGAAAATTGTGTGTGATTGATGAAACAAAAACTAAAACTATGTCCCTTTTTCATACACAGGAAAGTCTCAGCCAGGAGGAGGCCGTGGAAAGTGGCAGCCAGGAGGTGGTGGGGGTAAGTGGCAGCCAGGAGGTGACCGGGCCTAGTAGCTTGCCCGAATCCCAGGTCCCTCCTCTCCGCCTTCCAAAAAAAAGTCCCAGGAAGAGGAGTAACCTGGAGGAGGCAGCACATGGCCTATTTCAAAAGGCTACTGCGGCCCTCAGAACCCCTCCCCAATAATCAAGACGACTATGCCTACATAGCAGCCTGCAAAATGCAGGAAATGGAGGAGGGCCAAAGCCTCTTATGTGAGGAAATTATCTTACAAGCCCTAAATAGGGGGTTGAGGGGCAAACTCACAAGCCAAAGCCACAATTGTGAGTTCAACCGTGGTCCTCCTCCTCCACCTCCTGCCACAACTCCAACACCAGAGCCACAGCCTAGAAGCAAGCTAGGAAGGAAGACAAGAAAGTGATGGCCTGGGTTCAGTCTGGTCTGACAAAAGACGCAGACTGTGTTAAGACCACAGCCTGGGGACATATATGTCATCTGCTGCTGTTCCTGATCTCTTGTAGTCCTGGACCGGATTGTGCTCACTATTATAAGGACTCCTAAGGCCACCAATTTTGACTGTAAAATAATTGATGTCTGCCCTGGGGTACAAAGGCTTCGCAAATTTCACCAGTTTCTCCAGCGTTGCCTTCCTCTTTATTTTGTTATGACCTATAATAAATGGCTATTTATATTGCACAAATACTTGCTTATGTGTTTTACTTCAAAAGGACAGTTTGTTTGTGAGTAGGCAGGTACATTTCAAAAATACAATGTCAAATTAACAAGGGACACCAACACCAACCTCCTTGACGTTAAAAAATGCAAGATAATAATGGTGTTGTGGTAACTTGACACAAAACGATAGAAAAAATTATGGAGATCATTATTCATGAGATCACGAGAAATAATGAAGAAATCAGGTTGTCAGAACTCTGTGTGAATATCAGCAGGAAAACAACTTCATTACTCTAGCATTATAAAGAAGAAGAGAATGTGCCACATTAAAAGATTTAAAAATTAGCAGCGTGACGAATGTGCTATCTCCATTACGAATGCTAGTTTTATCAGACTGAGCGCTTCCGTCTCGTAATTGCTTCAGAGCATGCGTGGAACTTTGTGCATCGGAATTGTGTACACATGATCGGAATTTACAAGAACAGATTTTGTTGTCAGAAATTTGAGATCCAGATCTCAAATTTGGTTTGTTGGAAATTCCGACGAAAAATATCCGATGGAGCCTACACACAGTCAGAATTCCCAACAACAAGCTCCCATTGAACATTTCCTGTCGGAAAATCCGATCTATTGTACGCGGCATAAAGATGTGTGACTTTACAGGTAGACTAAGGGGACCCCCAGGCACTATATTGAAAGGAATTTTTCATTGTTATGCTTTGACTTTAAGCATCAATAAATCACTGCTCATTTACAAACTTTTTTTTCATTGATACATGTCCTCCAAGGCAGTACCCAGACCCCCATAACCATTGTATGCCCAATTAATTGCATATAAGCCTTCAAGATGGGCACTTTTGATTTTTCACACTCGGGTCCCATAGACTTCAATGGGGTTCATTATTCAGTTCCGAATTGGGGGTCGTTCAGCCCATCCCTGGTCCTAATCATGAATAAAAAAATATGTTTGGTACAAATGTCAGCGTGGTATATTCTGGATTCTATTATTCAATAAAATGTGTCAATGTTTTCTCAAATGCAGTATGACAGTGGAGGGGCAGTGTGGAAGCAGGAGGGGAAATGTGACATCAGGAGGAGGCAGTATGACAGCAGGGGGGCAGTGGAAAAGCAGGGGCAGTGTGAAAAAAGTAGGGCAGTATGACAGCAGAGGGGGCAGTGTGATAGCAGAGTTGGCAGTGTGACAGAGGGTGGGCAGTGTGACAGCAGGGGAAGTGCGACAGCAAGGGGGCAGTATGACAGTGGGAGGTCAGTGTGAAAGCGGGGGGGAAGTATGACAGCAGGGGGCAGTGTAACAGCAGGGGGGCAGTATGACGGGAGGGGGATACTGTGAGAGGAGAGCAGCGAATGCATTTTTACGCTCGGCCAAAAGCAAGACTTACCGGGCAAATACAGCCTGGAGTTGTGGGAGCCAGAGTCGAGGGGGTGGAGCTCAGAGGTGGACCGATGACCCAGGCACCAGGCTGGAGAGGAGGGGCGGCATGGTGGATTGGCTTATAGATGAACCAAACCTATCCATTATCCTCCTGACTCCTGCAGCTGCCTAAAGCCTGCTTCTCCTCCTCTCCCTTCCTCAGGCATTCAACAGCTGCAGGAGCCAGGAGGATAATGGAGGGGTTCAGTTTCTCTATAAGCCACTGCACCACACCACCCCTCCTATCCAGGAGCAGACAAATCTGACAGGGGAGCAACATGGGCCCCCTGAAGCATGGGGCCAGGTTGCAGCAATCCCTGCAACCCCTATGGTTACGGCCTTGGTGTATAGTATTTAGTAGGAAAGTTACTGATATCTAAATTAAGGATTGCCAGAGATGGGTTGAGAACACCAGTATGCTTGTGACTTCAGACTAGGGATGAGCCGAACACCCCCTGTTCGGTGCGCATCCAGAACATGTGAACAGGCAAAAATCAAAAGTGCTAATTTTAAAGGCTTATATGCATGGTATTGTCATAAACACAAATTAAAACAACAGATATCTGCGCTTAGGAAAATAGAGAACTACAGTCTCCCTAATGGGGAACACCACCTAGGTGGAGTCCAGAAATAATTAAACTCTAGTGAAAGGGAAGAGGCGCTGTTCAAAAAAAAAAATATATATAAAATATATATATCATCAGCTTCCTGTGTTCCTTGTGCCTGTCGTTATACCTGTTTCCTGTTACTATTCGGCTTGCCTGACTACTCCTGTGTTCCGCCTGCATTGACCCCGGCTTGTACCTGACTATTCTTCTGCTCCGCACCTGTACCTTGATTGTCCTCCTGTGTTTGACCCCAGCTCTGCTACCTTCTCCGTTCCTGATTATCCTGCTGTACCTTATCCCAGACTGATTCCTGTGTTGCATGTGTTTTCATTGGTCTGGCTCTGACTCCGCTCCTGGTTGCTCCAAGGCTCCATACCTGGAATCTCTCCTTGCACAGTTACCCTTTAACCTCACCAGCGCACCCCAGCAGCTCCCTGCAATCAGCTACTCAGCAACAACGCCTTGGCAACCCGTGCACCTTTGGGCACCATATTCCCTGTCTCACTCCCAGGGTTAAGCTGCACTTAGCCGCAAGGGGTTCCCCCCTCTGCAATCCGGCCTCACATCCAGAACTCTGACATCACCAATGCAGTTTGGAATTTCTCAGCATGAGTCCATAGAACCAAAGTTTTTATCAAATTAAAATTGTCATAAAAATGTTTAAAATTATTTAAAAAACTGAAGGAGCTCCATTGCTCCAACTAGTTCCAATGAGACACTTCTGTAGTTCCAGTGTGATTGTGCATGATCGTGGTGTGCGTTCCACGACCGGGCTGACAAAAAACGAAAGAATGGAGAACAGGAAATGACGTGTTGCATACCAAGTATGTCCCGCCTTGGTCATTTCCTGTTCTCCGTTCTTCCGGTTTTTGTCAGCTTGGTCGTGGAACGCATGCCGCGATCATGCCAGAACTACGGAAATGTCTCATTGGAACTAGTTGGAGCAGTGGAGCTCCTTCAGTTTTTTTAAATAATTTTAAACATTTTTATATGACAATTTAATATTAACCAGGTCATAGCCGAAAGACTTATTCTAGGAGGGCGTCCATGAACGTCCTCTAAGAATGTTGCACTCGCGCACCCCCTGGGGCACGCTCCCACAAATATCCGTGACTCCTCTCCCCCTCACATCATGGATCACGGTAAATGGCCGCTTGTAGTGGCCGTTTACCATGTGATCGCTCCATCAAATGACAGAGCGATCACTTGTAAACAAACCAGCATCATGTCATGAAGCCGGTTCCTCCCTCACCTCTCTATAACAATCTGTACAGTGCGTAGGGAGAGGGGGAGAGGAGGAGAGATCTTTTTTAGCAGCGCTGTGGGCTGGATCTGTAGTGCCCACAGTGCTGTTCTGCCCATACTGTGCAATACTCTGCAATAATGTGCAATACTCTGCCAATACTCTGCAATACTATGCAATACTCTGCAATACTCTGCAATACTCTGCAATACCCTGCAATACCCTGCAATACTCTGCAATACCCTGCAATACATACTTGGTACGCAACACGTAATTTCCTGTTCTCCGTTCTTCCAGTTTTTGTCAGCCTGGTCGTGGAATGCATGCCACGATCATGCCAGAACTACGGAAGTGTCTCACTGGAACTAGTTGGAGCAGTGGAGCTCCTTCAGTTTTTTAAATAATTTAAAAAATTTTTGTATGACGATTTTAATTTAACCACTTGCCGACCAGGCCATAGCCAAAAGACAGCTACAGCGTGGTCGGCTTATTCTAGGAGGGCGTCCATGGACGTCCTCCGAGAATGTTGCACTCACACGCCCCCTGGGGCACGCTCCCGCAAACATCCATGACCCCTCTCCCCCTCGCATCACGGATCGCGGTAAATGGGTGCTTGTAGCAGCCGTTTACCATGTGATCGCTCCGTCAAATGACAGAGCGATCACTTGTAAACAAACCAGCATCATGTCATGACGCCGGTTCCTCCCTCCCCTCTCTATAACAATCTGTACAGTGCGAAGGGTGAGGGGGAGAGGAGGAGAGATCTTTTTAGCAGCGCTGTGGGCTGGATCTGTAGTGCCCACAGCGCTGCTCTGCCCATACTGTGCAATACTCTTCAATAATGTGCAATACTCTGCAGTTCTCTGCAATACTCTGCCAATACTCTGCAATAATGTGCAATACTCTGCCAATACTCTGCAATACTATGCAATATTCTGCAATACTCTGCCAATACTCTTCAATACCCTGCAACACCATGCAATACCCTGCAATACTCTGCCAATACTCGCCAATACTCTGCAATAAATTTTAAGAGAAACAAAGATTTTTTTTTACCAAATTTTCAGTCTTTTTTGTTTTATAGCGCAAAAAATAAAAAACCCAGCGGTGATTAAATACCACCAAAAGAAAGCTCTATTTGTATGAAAAAAGGACAAAAATGTCATATGGGTACAGTGTTGCATGACTGAGTAATTGTCATTCAAAATGTGAGAGCATCGAAAGCTGAAAATTGGTCCCTATTTGGATACAGCTAATACACAGATCACTGTTCACAGCCTGTTATTTAATATATTAATATTTTTTTGGGGATTTTTTTTTTTGTTTTGTTTTTTTCAACACGTAAATTTGTGTATATTTATATACACACATATTTATATATTTTTTGGGACTAAACTACATAGCACTTGTCACTTTATTTTTATTACTTATACCACTTTATGTGTGCGTTGATGCATTATATGGGATATCAATATGTGTTACACTTTGGCTCCAAATTGTGTTGAATATTACACTTACCTTTGTTTTATTTATTTCTGATTGAAGCATATATATATATTTCTTTTGAACAGCTCCACTTCCCCTTCACTAGAGTTTAAAAAGGGTTGGGGACCTGAGCCCTGCCCCAGGGGACATGTATCAATGCAAAAAAAGTTTTAAAAACTAAAGTTTTTTTTGGGAGAAGTGATTTTAATAATGCTTAAAGTGAAACAATAAAAGTGTAATATTCCTTTAAATTTGTACCTGGGGGAGTCTATAGTATGCCTGTAAAGTGGCGCATGTTTCCCGTGTTTAGAACAGTCCGAGTACAAAATGACATTTCTAAAGGAAAAAAAGTAATTTAAAAGTACTATCGCTAGCACCGGCTATAATGAATTGTCAGTCCGGCAATACACATAAAAGTTCATTGATAAAAACGGCATGGAATTTCCCCACAGGGGAACCCCGAACCAAAATTTTAAAAAAAAAATGCTTGGGGGTCCTCCTAAATTCCATACCATCCCTTCAGGTCTGGTATGGATTTTAAGAGAACCCCGCACCAAAATTTTTAAAAAAATAGCGTGGGGGTCCCCCTCAAACTTCATACCAGACCCTTTAGGTCTGGTATGGATTTTAAGGGAAACCCTGCAACAAAATAGAAAAAAATGGCATGGGGTCCCCCCAAAAATACGTACCAGACCCTTATCGGAGCATTCAACCTGGCAGGCCGCAGGAAAAGAGGGGGGATAAGAGAGCGACCCCCCTCCTGAACCGTACCAGGCCACATGCCCTCAAAATTGGGAGGGTGCTTTGGGATGGCGGCCCCCCCAAAGCACCTTGTCCCCATGTTGATGGGGAAGGGCCTCATCCCCACAACCCTTGCCCGGTGGTTGTGGGGGTCTGTGGGCAGGTGGTTTATTGGAATCTGGAAGCCCCTTTAACAAGGGGACCCCCAGACCCTGCCCCCCATGTAAATTGGTAATGGGGTACAAATGTACCCCTAACATTTCACAAAAAAAGTGTCAAAAATGTTGAAAAAGACAAGAGACGTTTTTTGACAATTCCTTTATTAATTTCTTCTTCTTTCCCTGCTTCTTTTTCTATATAAAGGAGGGCAGGGCCACCAGGTGACCCCGCTCCCTCTGACACAGGTGTCAAGGAATTAGTAAACCAGACTGTGTGGACTGCACAGAAGAAACCATAAACGTATATAAGTGATTAAGAATGAAATCAAATGAGAAATCAAAAGTGCTAATTTTAAAGGCTTATATGCATGGTATTGTCATAAAAAGTGTTTGGGGACCCGGGTCCTGCCCCAGGGGACATGGATCAATGCAAATTTTTTTTTTAAAAACGGCCGTTTTTTCGGGAGCAGTGATTTTAATAATGCTTAAATTCAAACAACAAAAGTGTAATATCCCTTTAAATTTCGTACCTGGGGGGTGTCTATAATATGGCTGTAAAGAGGTGCATGTTTCCTGTGTTTAGAACAGCCTGACAGCAAAATGACATTTCAAAGGAAAAAATGTCATTTAAAACTACTTGCGGCTATTAATAAATTGCCGGTCCGACAATACACATAAAAGTTCATTGATAAAAACGGCATGGTAATTCCCCACAGGGGAACCCTGAACCAAAATTTAAAAAAAAAACGACGTGGGGGTCCCCCTAAATTCCATACCAAGCCCTTTAGGTCTGGTATGGATATTAAGGGGAACTCTGGCCAAAATTTTTTTTTAAAATGCGTGGGGCCCCCCTCAAAATCCATACCAGACCCTTATCCGAGCACGCAACCTGGCAGGTCGCAGGAAAAGAGAGAGAGCGCCCCCCCTCCTGTACCAGGCCACATGCCCTCAACATTGGGAGGGTGCTTTGGGGTAGCCCCCCAAAACACCTTGTCCGCATGTTGATGGGGACAAGGGCCTCATTCCCACAACCCTTGCCCAGTGGTTGTGGGGGTCTGCGGGCGGGGGGCTTATCGGAATCTGGAAGCCCCCTTTAACAAGGGGACCCCCAGATCCCAGCCCTCCCCCCTGTGTAAAATGGTAAGGGGGTACAAAAGTACCCCTACCATTTCACAAAAAAAATGTCAAAAATGTTAAAAATGACAAGAGACAGTTTTTGACAATTCCTTTATTTAAATGCTTCTTCTTTCTTCTATCTTCTATCTACTTTCTTCTGTCTTCTATCTTCCTTCGGTTTCTTCCTCCGTCTTCTTGTTCTTCTGGTTCTTGTTCTTCTGGTTCTTGTTCTTCTGGTTCTTCTTGCTCTTCTGGTTCTTCATCCGGTCTTCTCGTCTGGCATCTTCCTCAGCGGCGCCTTCTTCACTTTATCTTCTTTCCTCGGGCCGCTCACCATTCATGATTGGACGGGAGGCTCCCGTAGCGTGACGCTTCTCCTCTTCTGACAGTTCTTAAATAACAGAGGGCGGGTGACCCCGCCCCCTCTGACGCATGGGGTAGGTGACCCTGCCCTCCTTTGATGCACGGGGACTTCCCTGTGGCATTCCCCGTGACATCAGAGGGGGGGTCACCCGCCCTCCGTTATTTAAGAACCGTCAGAAGAGGAGAAGCATCACACAGCGGGAGCCTCCCGTCCAATCGTGGATGCGGAGCGGCCCGAGGAAAGAAGATGAAGTGAAGAAAGCGCCGCTGAGGAAGATGCCGGACGAGAAGACCGGATGAAGAACCAGAAGTACAAGAAGAACCAGAAGAACAAGAACCAAAAGAAGAAGATGGAGGAAGAAACCAAAGGAAGATAGAAGAAAGAAGATAGAAGAAAGAAGAAGCATTTAAATAAAGGAATTGTCAAAAACTCTCTTGTAATTTTTAACATTTTTGACTTTTTTGTGAAATGGTAGGGGTACAAGTACCCCTACCATTTCACACAGGGGGGAGGGCCGGGATCTGTGGGAATCAGACCTGTCAAACAGGTGCAGAAAAATTGGTCTTTGGGTGTCAGTGGTGCCTTCCCCCCGTAACCCTATAGAGGTACTCTTGTTGTAAGCAAGAATTTGCCTTGCTGTAAAAAATTGCAATGATATGCACCTGTCAGACAGGTGCAGAAAAATTGGTCTTTGGCTGTCGGTGGTGCCTTCCCACCGTAACCCTATAGAAGTACTCTTGATGAAAGCAAGAATTTGCCTTCCTGTAAAAAATTGCAATGATATGCACCTGTCAGACAGGTGCAGAAAAATTGGTCTTTGGGTGTTAATTGTGCCCATGAAACCTATACCAAAAACATTCTTCCAGATGAAATGATTGAACATCCTCAAAGCTAGGCAGCCTTGAAGTCCTGCAGAGATTCCACATCCCAAAAAGACTTAATCAGTGACATGGGCATCAGGTGCTTCATAGCTGGTAATCCAGGACTGATTCATTTTTATAAAAGTCAAACGGTCCACAGAGTCTGTGGACAGACGCGTTCTATGAACAGTAAAAAAAACCTCCTGCAGCACTGAATGCCCGTTCTGAAAGCACACTGGATGCAGGACAGCCCAACAACTTAATAGCATACTGGCCAAGTTCTGGCCAGTGGTCTATTCTCATGATCCAGTAAGCCAGTGGATCGTCAAATGGAAATCTCTCCATCTCTGTTTTGGCCCGGAGGTAATCATCCACCATGTGATGCAGACGCTGCTGATGGGATGTGGAAGCTGACAGCCCTGGGCGGCGAGGACTAAAAAAATTCCGAAATACCTCACTTAGGCAGATGCCAATGCTCCTTTCTTGACCAACAGAAGACTCAAAACAATGTTTTCCACCACACCATAACCTACTAGAGTCAGGAAAAATGTTCAATAAAATCCTCTTTAACGTGTCCTCAAGAGATTTTATCCTCTGCACTCTCTGTGGGGATGGGATGAGTTCAGAGACCTTCCCCTTATGACGGTGGTCAAGGAGGGTTGCCAATGCACGCATAACTATATGACATTAAACTGGCAGTAACCCACGCAAAACTATATGGCATTAAACTGGCAGTAATGCACGCAATACAATATGGCATTAAACTGGCAGTAACACACACTAAACTATATGACATTAAACTGGCAGTAACACACGCAAAACCATATGGCGTTAAACTGGCAGTAACGCACAAAACTATATGGCGTTAAACTTGTAGTAACTCACAAAGAACTATATGACATTAAACTGGAAGTAACGCATGCAAAACTATATGGCGTGAAACTGGCAGTAGCACACGCAATACGATATGGCGTTAAACTGGCAGTAACGCATGCAAAACTATATGGCATTAAACTGGCAGTAATGCACGCAAAACGATATGGTGTTAAACTGGCAGTAAAGCACAAAACTATATGGCGTTAAACTTGTAGTAACACACACAGAACTATATGGCATTAAACTGGCAGTAACGCACGCAAAACAATATGGCATTAAACTGGCAGTAACGCACGCAAAACTATACGGCGTTAAACTGGCAGTAACGCACGCAAAACAATATGGCGTTAAGCTGGCAGTAACGCACAAAACTATATGGTGTTAAACTTGTAGTAACACACACAGAACTATATGGCATTAAACTGGCAGTAGGGATGAGCTTCGAGTTCGAGTCGAACTCATGTTCGACTTGAACATTGGCTGTTCGCAAGTTCGCCGAACAGCGAACAATTTGGGGTGTTCGCGGCAAATTCAAATGCCACAGAACACCCTTGTAAAGTCTATGGGAGAAATCAAAAGTGCTAATTTTAAAGGCTTATATGCAAGTTATTGTCATAAAAAGGGGACCCGGGTCCTGCCCCAGGGGACATGGATCAATGCAAAAAAAGTTTTAAAAACGGCCATTTTTTCAGGAGCAGTGATTTTAATAATGCTTAAAGTCAAACAATAAAAGTGTAATATCCCTTTAAATTTGGTACCTGGGGGGTGTCTATAGTATGCCTTTAAAGGGGCGCATGTTTCCTGTGTTTAGAACAGTCTGACAGCAAAATGACATTTCGAAGGAAAAATTCCATTTAAAACTACCCGCGGCTATTGCATTGCCGACAATACACATAGAAGTTCATTGATAAAAACGGCATGGGAATTCAACACAGGGAAACCCCGAACCAAAATTAAAAAAAAAAATGAAGTGGGAGTCCCCCTAAATTCCATACCAGGCCCTTCAGGTCTGGTTTGGATATTAAGGGGAACCCCGGCCCAATTTTTAAAAAAAAAATGACGTGGGATTCCCCCTAAATTCCATACCAGACCCTTCAGGTAGGGTATGGATTTTAAGGGGAACTCCGTGCCAAAAAAAAAAAAAAAACGGCGTGCGGTCCCCCAAAAATCCATACCTTTTTAATCCTAGATTACTGTTATTTATTATGTTTTATATGTAGATATGCATTTATCTGTAATTTTGGAGGTATGCTGTGGTATGCGCTGTGCGGGGCACCAGAGCTCTGTCCTGGAATTACACTTACAAATGAGTCTCATTTGGCTGTTATTGACAGGTCGTAAAATAACACTAGGCAAATTTTCCCCACTTACTATTTTCAGCAGCAGTTAGGGTTAATGTGATGGGATAGGCTCATTAGTCGTAACAGAAGTTGTAGCCTAGCATTAGAGTGTCTGCGATCTAAGGCAAAATGGCCGCGATCGCCTTATATAATCCTGTAGAGCATCCGTCTAATCATATCCCCCTGATGATGACACGTGATCCCTGTGTCGAAGACGCGTAGGAGAGGGGCCAGGATGGAGAGACTGACACAGACTTTACACCAGCGCTGTCTCAGCACAGCATATCGCACCAAACTTCCACTGATTTTGCATAGAAAGCCATTATAGTATGGTGCACTGACGCACCAGTGCCATGTGAGTACCTCGGTGTGGGGAGTGTTTTCTTTTAATAAAAGCATTTTGACTATATTACACTATATAGTTTCCTTTTCATTCTATGTATGGAGCCACATTGTTTCCAGCTGGAGGAGTGGAGCAGACACTGAGACTCAGCCCAGGGGTGGCTCCAAACAATTTTGGACTAAGGATAGAAGCTGAGTCACACGCTCTGAGGTGAGCACATTAGCTTAAGGGGGTCACGAAGGAACACAGGAGCATGTTTTGCAGCACTCAGGATATCTTCGGCATGATGTTGGATTGTTGTCACAGCTGAACACCTCCTGCACACATTGTTTTATTATCACTGCTGGACATTGTGCCATAGAGAACTTTTTTTTTTTTTTTTTTCATTTAAGAAAAGTAGGTTACTGTGTATTGAGCACGAAGCACACTTTTTATGCTGATTAAGACACTATGTATGGCGTAAAAAGCACTAATAAGCACTAATTTATGGTGTAACAAGCACTTGTTTTTTCACACCTTGTTTATTTATTCTACATTCATATTATTTATATTATCGCACTAGTAAGCACAAAGTTGGTTATTATTAATTTTGTTTTTGGGGTCACCCAAGCACAGCGCATAACTTGTAAATTTATGGATATTAAGGGGAACCCCGGCCAAAATTTAAAAAAAAAATGACGTGGGGTTCCCCCTAAATTCCATACCAGACCCTTCAGGTAGGGTATGGATTTTAAGGGGAACCCCGCGCCAAAAAAAAAAAAAAAAACGGCGTGCGGTCCCCCCAAAAATCCATACCAGACCCTTATCCGAGCACGCAACCTGGCAGGCTGCAGGAAAAGAGGGGGGGATGAGAGTGCGGCCCCCCCCTCCTGAACCATACCAGGCCACATGCCCTCAACATTGGGAGGGTGCTTTGGGGTAGCCCCCCAAAACACCTTGTCCCCATGTTGATGAGGACAAGGGCCTCATCCCCACAACTCTGGCCGGTGGTTGTGGGGGTCTGCGGGCGGTTGGCTTATCGGAATCTGGAAGCCGCCTTTAACAAGGGAACCCCCAGATCCCAGCTCCCCCTGTGTGAAATGGTAAGGGGGTACTTACCCCTACCATTTCACTAACAAACTGTCAAAAATGTTAAAAATGACAAGAGACAGTTTTTGACAATTCCTTTATTTAAATGCTTCTTATTTCTTCTATCTTCGTTTATCTTCTTCTGGTTCTTCTGGCTCTTCTGGTTCTTCCTCCGGCGTTCTCGTCCAGCATCTCCTCCGCGGCCTCTTCTATCTTCTTCTCCTTGGGCCGCTCCGCACCCATGGCATGGGGGGAGGCTCCCGCTCTTCTCTTCATCTTCTTCTTCATCCTCTCCTCTTCTTCCTTCTTCTCTTCTTCATTTTCTTCTCCGGGCCTGCTCCGCATCCATGCTGGCATGGAGGGAGGCTCCCGTTGTGTGACGGCGTCTCCTCGTCTGACGGTTCTTAAATAATGGGGGGCGGGGCCACCCAGTGACCCCGCCCCCTCTGACGCACGGGACATGACGGGACTTCCCTGTGGCATTCCCCGTGACATCACAGGGAAGTCCCGTCAAGTCACCGTGCATCAGAGGGGGCGGGGTCACCGGGTGGCCCCGCCCCCCGTTATTTAAGAACCGTCAGACGGGGAGACTCCATCACACAGCGGGAGCCTCCCTCCATGCCAGCATGGGTGCGGAGCAGCCCGGAGGCGAAAATGAAGAGAAGAAGGAAGAAGAGAAGAGGATGAAGAAGAAGATGAAGAGAAGAGCGGGAGCCTCCCCCCATGCCATGGGTGCGGAGCGGCCCGGGGAGAAGAAGATAGAAGACGCCGCGGAGGAGATGCTGGACGAGAACGCCGGAGGAAGAACCAGAAGAGCCAGAAGAACCAGAAGAAGAAGAAGATGAAGGAAGATAGAAGAAAGAAGAAGCATTTAAATAAAGGAATTGTCAAAAACTGTCTCTTGTCATTTTTAACAGTTTTTTAGTGAAATGGTAGGGGTAAGTACCCCTTACCATTTCACACAGGGGGGGCGGGATCTGGGGGTCCCCTTGTTAAAGGGGGCTTCCAGATTCTGATAAGCAGGAGTGCATGCGCGGACTCCTCCAAGATGGCGACGTAAGCCCGGAGCTCCGCACTGCCCTGACCACCCGGCGCACTTAGCGGGGGAACCGGGACCCCGGGGACCTATATATCCACCTACGGACCGAGGGGAAGGGCAGGGGAATGATCCTATGCCAGGCGGCTCGTCCAGGAGGGATCTGGAACCGCTATTTAGAGCCTCGGCCGAGCGGGCCGAATCCAAGATGGCGGGCGCCACGCAGCAGGATTCACAGATAGCAGCAGAGAGCTCAGGAAACAAACTCTCCTACGCTGCTGTGACCCGCTCTCTACCCCCTGGGACCCCAGTGAGTACCCCTCCACTGATAACACAGCTCCCGGCCCTCTCAGAGCACCTCACAGAACAAACCTTGACGCCCCCACAGCAGCATCCCTCCCCTCACATTACCACAGGGCCTGAGATGGCGCTCACCACAGCCCACACAATCCTTACAGCCCCTGATCTTTTCGCCCAGATATCAGCCCTGCTAGATAAAGGTCTGGCCCAAACAGCAGCTAAAATAACGGGCGATATTAGGGAGGACTTCCAGGCCCTGGGCTCCAGAATGGAAGCTATTGAAGATAAACTAGACCAGACCATATCTAAAACAAGACAGAACTCTAACCACATACAGATTCTACAAGATCAACTGGACACTGCTCTCTCACGCATTGATGACCTTGAAAACAGGTCCAGAAGGGAAAACTTTAGACTGAGAGGACTTCCAGAATCTATAACCGACTCCACGACGGTGGTTCAAGACTTCATTAAACAACTTATCCCAGACATTCCTCCACATAAGTTGGAAATTGACCGCGCTCACAGGACACTAGGACCCCCGAGGAAAGACGGCCTCCCCAGAGATATCGTGGTCAAACCACATTACTTCTCGGTTAAAGAAGAGGTGATGAGAAAGTGCAGATACAAACAACCCCTCACGTGCAGAGGTCATACCATACAGGTCTTCGCAGATATTTCACCCAACACAATACAAAAAAGGAGGGCCTTGAAGCCCCTATTAACCGTGTTGACGCAACATGAAATCAAATACAAATGGGCCTTTCCGTTTGCGCTCAAGTTTGACCACAACGGTAAAACCCACTCTTTCCGAAGCCTCCCAGAAGGAGAACGGATTCTGCTAGACCTCCGTCTCATCTCTCAAGAGTCAGCTATGGACTTCAACAATTCATCGGTGGGGTCCTACAAACGCCCATCTCCAGCAAGTCCTTTGCAGCCCCTATGGGAAAAACCTAAATATAAACGCTCCAAGGAAGCCAGGCCTCCATGAGTCCGCGAGTCAAGAAGACGGTTGGATGACTATCCCCTGTCTCTTTTTTTTTGTTTCTCTCCTTTGTACACCTTCACGAACTCTGTGGACCTTCCCTAGACTATTAATTTTTTTTGCTTTTTCCTTTTTGAATTTTATCTGAGATCTTTTTTACCCGGAATGCAGGTAGAGCTCTGTATGAGGGCTGGGGTGACAGCTCCTGTGGTTACCCTCCCCTAATATACAGAGGAAGGGAGTAGGGTCATTAAGTTTCCCTACGCTAAATGTTCGGCTTTATTAATGCTATTTGGGGGGTGGGGGGCTTCAGGCCTCCCCCCTCTCTTCCTCTCCCCCTGTCTATCTTGACCTTCTCTTAGAAGGAACAACATACGCACTACTCCCAGACACAGTGCAGTCCCACGAGGATACCCTTTTAGGGCCTGGTTTGGGTCTTTGTATTCCAAAGTAAACCGACAAGATCCTCAGGTAGATCTCCTATACTAGCATATAATGCAGATCTTATCCTATACACTACTATCTGATCCAGATTTACAAGGCATAGTGTAACAAAGTTCTATCCCATGACACTCCCTTTTACAGTACTCTAGTTGTGGGAAAGAGTTTTATTTTGCCTGGGATGCAACCTAGGCAGTCTTCCTATCCCACCCGGAACCGTTTCCTGGGTGGGAGGGGAAGGAGGTGGGACAAGGGGTTTGCGGGGTCCCTTTCGGTTCCTCAGTTCGGATCTGATCCGACCAGTTGTGTTTTTCTTTGTTGAGCTTAATCTTTTCAAAGTGCACCGAGGTCGCGGCAGCTGGGCTGCACCTCCACTAATCCCAAGGACCAGGCGATGCCGGTCTCCTGGGTTATGTGTCCTCCCTGCTCGCAGGGCTCAGACACATCCACTTCTGTGAGGGGTGATGTGCTCCATTGCCATCACTGCTCACCCAAGTTTCACGATGACTTGATTTTCTCTTCTTCTACCCCTTCTCTTCTCTCTTTTCTACTCTCCTCACTAACAATTTTTACTGTTGTAGTTGGCTGTCTGCTGGGACACACCCACTCTTCCAATAAGACATGCAGGGACGTTTTAGAGACTCTTCCTTCGGTGCACTTTCTCCAACTGGACCAGGTAAGCGTTGATGGTTGGGGGGCTAGACCTCTACTTCTGCTCCATGGCTGTCAATGACAATTCAACCTCCCTATTGAGGGTGGCCACACATAACGCCCAAGGGCTGAATTCACCCTCTAAACGTAGGAAAGTTTTGGATTTTATGAAAGTCCGCAAGATTGACCTATTATTTCTCCAAGAAACCCACTTCCCGATCCGGGACAAACCTAATTTTATTCACGCTCAGTTCCCATTATTCTATTTAGCTAACGCGGAAGATAAGACCAGAGGGGTTGCTATCCTTATCTCTAAAAATTGCAGATTCACACTACAGAAAATACTACGTGACCCAGAAGGTAGGTTTATCCTGGTTAAGGGATTCGTAGAGGGTAGACTATACTCCCTGGTTTCTTACTATGCCCCTAACTCAGGACAGCAAAAAATTTTTAGCTCTATGTTTAAGACGCTTGGACCTATGCTTGAAGGCTTCATAATTTTTGGGGGAGACTCCAATGTAGCCTTTGACCAGGGCTTAGATAGATCTAAACCCCCCAATGCCCAAAACATCCGTCCAACTAAAACCAGTTTGAGAATCGCTAAGAAGTTATATAAACAGGGACTCACGGACATTTGGAGGGAGCTGAATCCCACCAAAAAGGACTACACTCATTTCTCCCATGCCCACCAATCCTACGCCTGTATCGACCATCTGCTAGTCTCGAATAACTTGATCCCGGCAGCCCAAAGATCACAAATTAGAGACATGGTCTGGTCAGACCACTCCTTGTTTTGGTATTACCAAGCGGCCAGACTAGCACAGCTTTCGATGGTTTATACCAAAACAGCCAAACCTGACTGGGTGGAAATGGAGAGATAGGCGGTGCCAACATATACACTTGACTTCCTCCTATGGTGCTCACCAAAGGATAGACCTTCAGTCTTGTCTCCCGCCTTATCACACTCTCTGTCGTTATGGGACACTCTTAGAAAGAACCCCTCCCTAGTATCGCAAAGCAAACCCCTATCCCACCTGTTCCGTAATCCCGCCTTCCCACCGGGTTTGGACATAAAAGCTTTCCAGTGGTGGCTGGACAGGGGAATGTACCGGATCGGGAACTATTTTACCGCAGCTGGACCAATATCCCTTAACCATTGTGTAAAACACCTGGATCTCCCCAACTCGGAGCGGTTCCGATTCTTTCAAATTTCGCATTTTCTCCAATCAGCCTGGGTTGAGAAACCGGAACCTCCCAAATTCACCCAATATGAATTATGGTGTGGGGGTCTCATGGAGCAGAGGGGGGGCATCTCCTTAATCTACTCTTCGCTTGCTTCCACAGAAGGGAAAGCAAGGTTTATGCTGGCCTGGGAGAGGGATTTACAGGACACATGGGACCTAGACCACTGGCACACAACCTTCTTCCGATCCTTCAAGGGCATTTATAATATCTCCTTGATTGAAGCTAGCCTTAAGGTAATCACCAGATGGTACTTAACCCCATCCCAGCTTTCTTTGATGCATCCCTCGGTCTCCCCCCTATGCTTTCGCGGATGTCACATGAAAGGCTCCATGATACATATATGGTGGGAATGCCCGAAAATCAGGAACTATTGGAAAAAAATATTTTACACCATATCCAAAGTGACAGGTAAGACCGTTCCCAAGTCTCCTCTATTTGCTTTTCTAAATCACCCCATACCGGGGCTCTCAAAATCTTCACAAAAATTAGTATTTTTCATTCTGCTGGGAGCCAAAATTACCCTAGCTAAAGCATGGAGGAAGACATCAATTTCTATATTAGTGGCTAAACGGAAAGTGTCCTGGATAATGACACAGGAAAAATTAGTAAGCTCTATCCTAGACACCTCAGCTCAATATGAGAAGACTTGGGAACCATGGTCCAAATATATTGGTTTGGGGGAACACCCAAATTCTTAGAAATAGCACTTTAGTAGAAGTGGGTTGGCCCGGCAGACAGCCACACTCCTACATTATCTAGACAAAACAGTAATACTTCACCTCTCTCCTCTTCTCTCCTCTTTCTTCTCCTTCTCCTCAATACATCTTTTCATCACCTCTGGCTGGTTATAATGGGGATTTACCCCCTAAGTTGATCTACACGGGAAGGCTCAATAGTAGAATACTTTTCTAATTAGAAAGTCCCTAAGTTCAAAACACACAGATTAGCAAATATATTTATGATTCTTGACTAAACAACGCCTCCGCCAGAGGGATAGTCAGTATAAGGTTGAAATGTTTTTGTAATAGCTTGCTATTGTTTCTACCAAGGTTTAATTGGTTCATATACTCACTATGTTTTTACATTGCTAAGTCACTAAATCTATAGAGGATGGACCCATTCCTCTCTCCGGCACAGTGTGAACCCATGCAGGGGTGCTGGCGGAGGAATGGGATAATGACTCTAAGCAACATCACAAAGGCAGGTTTAGACACGGACGAGTCAAGACTAGACCTGAGGTTTCACCAATTTCACCTAAAGTTTGATGTATTTCAAGTTTACAAGATGTCACCAAGCTACAACATACCATGGTTATGTCTATTTTTGGTATGTTAACATTTATGATATGTAACTACAGCTTGTGAATATATTTTATTTTTTCTCAAAAACCAATAAAAATATTTTGAAATTCTGATAAGCCCCCCGCCCGCAGACTCCCACAACCACCGGCCAGGGTTGTGGGGATGAGGCCCTTGTCCTCATTAACATGGGGACAAGGTGTTTTGGGGGGCTACCCCAAAGCACCCTCCCAATGTTGAGGGCATGTGGCATGGTACGGTTCAGGGGGGGCGCACTCTCGTCCCCCCTCTTTTCCTGTGGCCTGCCAGGTTGCGTGCTCAGATAAGGGTCTGGAATGGATTTTTGGGGGGACCCCACGCCGTTTTTTTTTTTTTGGCACGGGGTTCCTCTTAAAATCCATACCAGACCTGAAGGGCCTGATATGGAATTAAGGGGGACTCCCACGTCATTTTTTTTTTAAAATTTTGGTTCGGGGTTTCCCTGTGTTGAATTCCCATGCCGTTTTTATCAATGAACTTCTATGTGTATTATCGGCAATGCAATAGCCGCGGGTAGTTTTAAATGGAATTTTTCCTTCGAAATGTCATTTTGCTGTCAGACTGTTCTAAACACGGAAAACATGCGCCCCTTTACAGGCATACTATAGACACCCCCAAGGTATGAAATTTAAAGGGATATTACACTTTTATTGTTTGACTTTAAGCATTATTTAAATCACTGCTCCTGAAAAAACGGCTGTTTTTAAAACTTTTTTTTGCATTGATCCATGTCCCCTGGGGCAGGACCCGGGTCCCCAAACACTTTTTATGACAATAACTTGCATATAAGCCTTTAAAATTAGCACTTTTGATTATTCATGTTCGTGTCCCATAGACTTTAACGGTGTTCGCGTGTTCGAGCAAACTTTTTTCCTGTTCGCATGTTCTGGTGCGAACCGAACAGGGGGTGTTCGGCTCATCCCTAAGTGACAGTAATGCACGGAAAACTATATGGCGTTAAACTGGCAGTAACGCACGCAAAACCATATGGCGTTAAACTGGCAGTAACGCACGCAATACAATATGGCATTAAACTGGCAGTAACGCACACAAAACTATACAGCGTTAAACTGGCAATAACGCATGCAAAACTTTATGGAGTTAAACTGGCAGTAACGCACAAAACTATATGGCATTAAACTTGTAGTAACACACACAGAACTATATGGCATTAACCACTTGAGCCCCGGACCATTATGCTGCCTAAGGACCAGAGGTCTTTTTCCAATTTGGCACTGCGTCGCTTTAACTGCTAATTGCGCGGTCATGCAATGCTGTACCCAAACGAAATTTGTGTCCTTTTCTTCCCACAAATAGAGCTTTCTTTTGATGGTATTTGATCACCTTTGCGGTTTTTATTTTTTGCGCTATAAACGGAAAAAGACCGAAAATTTTGAAAAAAAATGATATTTTCTAATTTTTGTTATAAAAAAAATCCAATAAACTAAATTTTAGTCATACATTTAGGCCAAAATGTATTCGGCCACATGTCTTTGGTAAAAAAAATGTCAATAAGCGTATATTTATTGGTTTGCGCAAAAGTTATAGCGTCTACAAACTAGGGTACATTTTCTGTAATTTACACAGCTTTTAGTTTATGACTGCCTATGTCATTTCTTGAGGTGCTAAAATGGCAGGGCAGTACAAACCCCCCCCAAATGACCCCATTTTGGAAAGTAGACACCCCAAGGAAATTGCTGAGAGGCATTTTGAACCCATTGAATATTTATTTTTTTGTCCCAAGTGATTGAAAAATGACAAAAAAAAAAAATATTTACAAAAAGTTGTCACTAAATGATATATTGCTCACACAGGCCATGGGCCTATGTGGAATTGCACCCCAAAATACATTCAGCTGCTTTTCCTGAGTATGGGGATACCACATGTGTGGGACTTTTTAGGAGCCTAGCCGCGTACGGGGCCCCGAAAACCAATCACCGCCTTCAGGATTTCTAAGGGTGTAAATTTTTGATTTCACTCTTCACTGCCTATCACAGTTTCGGAGGCCATGGAATGCCCAGGTGGCACAAAACCCCCCAAAATGACCCAATTTTGGAAAGTAGACACCCCAAGCTATTTGCTGAGAGGCATATTGAGTCCATGGAATATTTTATATTTTGACACAAGTTGCGGAAAAGTGACACTTTTTTTTTTTTTTTTCATAAAGTTGTCACTAAATGATATATTGCTCACACAGGCCATGGGCATATGTGGAATTGCACCCCAAAATACATTTATCTGCTTCTCCTGAGTATGGGGATACCACATGTGTGGGACTTTTTGGGAGCCTAGCCGCGTACGGGACCCCGAAAACCAATCACTGCCTTCAGGATTTCTAAGGGTGAAAATTTTTGATTTCACTCTTTACTGCCTATCACAGTTTCGGAGGCCATGGAATGCCCAGGTGGCACAAACCCCCCCAAATGACCCCATTTTGGAAAGTAGACACCCCAAGCTATTTGCTGAGAGGCATGGTGAGTATTTTGCAGCTCTCATTTGTTTTTGAAAATGAAGAAAGACAAGAAAAAACATTTTTTTTTTCTTTTTTCAATTTTCAAAACTTTGTGACAAAAAGTGAGGTCTGCAAAATACTCACTATACCTCTCAGCAAATAGCTTGGGGTGTCTACTTTCCAAAATTGGGTCATTTGGGGGGGTTTTGTGCCACCTGGGCATTCCATGGCCTCCGAAACTGTGATAGGCAGTGAAGAGTGAAATCAAAAATTCACGCCCTTAGAAAGCCTGAAGGCGGTGCTTGGTTTTCGGGGTCCCGTACGCGGCTAGGCTCCCAAAAAGTCTCACACATGTGGTATCCCTATACTCAGGAGAAGCAGCAGAATGTATTTTGGGGTGTAATTTCACATATTTCCATGGCATGTTTGAGCAATATATCATTGAGTGACAACTTTGTGCAAAAAAAAAAAAAATTTGTCTCTTTCCCGCAACTTGTGTCGCAATATAAAATATTCCATGGACTCGACATGCCTCTCAGCAAATAGCTTGGGGTGTCTACTTTCCAAAATGGGGTCATTTGGGGGGGTTTTGAACTGTCCTGGCATTTTATGCACAACATTTAGAAGCTTATGTCACACATCACCCACTCTTCTAACCACTTGAAGACAAAGCCCTTTCTGACACTTATTGTTTACATGAAAAAGTTTTTTTTTTTGCAAAAAAATTACTTTGAACCCCCAAACATTATATATTTTTTTAAAGCAAATGCCCTACAGATTAAAATGGTGGGTGTTTCATTTTTTTTTTCACACAGTAATTGCGCAGCGATTTTTCAAATGCATTTTTTGGGGAAAAAACACACTTTTTTAAATTTTAATGCACTAAAACACACTATATTGCCCAAATGTTTGATGAAATAAAAAAGATGATCTTAGGCCGAGTACATGGATACCAAACATGACATGCTTTAAAATTGCGCACAAACGTGCAGTGGCAACAAAATAAATACATGTTTAAAAGCCTTTAAAAGCCTTTATAGGTTACCACTTTAGATTTACAGAGGAGGTCTACTGGAAAAATTACTGCACTCGATCTGGCCTTCGCGGTGATACCTCACATGCATGGTGCAATTGCTGTTTACGTTTGACGACAGACTGCCGCTTGCGTTCGCCTTAGCGCGAGGGCAGGGGGCGACAGGGGTGCTTTTTATTTATTTTTTTTCTTTATTATTTTTTTGCTTTTTTAATCTTACTTTTAAACTGTTCCTTTCATATTTTTTTTTTAATCATTTTTATTGTTATCTCGGGGAATGTAAATATCCCCTATGATAGCAATAGGTAGTGACAGGTACTCTTTTTTGAAAAAATTGGGGTCTATTAGACCCTAGATCTCTCCTCTGCCCTCAAAGCATCTGACCACACCAAGATCGGTGTGATAAAATGCTTCCCCAATTTCCCAATGGCGCTATTTACATCCGTCGAAATCTAAGTCATGAAATGCTCGTAGCTTCCGGTTTCTTAGGCCATAGAGATGTTTGGAGCCACTCTGGTCTCTGATCAGCTCTATGGTCAGCTGGCTGAATCACCGGCTGCATTCTCAGGTTCCCTGTTGAGACAGGAGAGCCAGAGAAAAACACGAAAGACGGTGGGGGGGGGGCATTCCCTCCCATGGCTTGTAAAAGCAGTCTAGAGGCTAATTAGCCGCTAGGATTACTTTTACATGAAAGCCGACCGCTGGCTGAAAAGAATGATACCAAGATGATACCTAAACCTGCAGGCATCATTCTGGTATAACCACTCAAAGTCGTGAATGGCGTACCTGAAGACAAAAAAATGGTTAACAATGGTTAACAATAAAGCACAGTAAACAGTAAAGTATAAATAATTACATACCTGAAAAACAAACATGATAAAACATAATAACAATAACAATAACAATAAAACATTGCAGAATAGAATACAGTAAAAAAGAGCAGAACAATGGAGAGAGAGAATAGAGAGAGAGAGAACAATAAAACGACAACTATTTTTTTTTATTCTATATATTTTTTTTTTTTACACTTTTTTTGTAACTAACTTTTATAACTGTAACCGGTTCCAGGTTCGGGTCTCTCAAAATGCAATGGCATCTTGGGAGACCCTGTGAAAGTGTGCCTAGCATTTGCAATGCTGTACCCTACGCTAATACTCAACTAGTGAATGGTAGCGTTCAAAACATTCACCAATGCAAAGACCAGGATTGTCAGGACAGGAGGGACAATAATAGCGGGTGTCACGCCTATATCTGCACTTGCTGCAGACACGACATCTTTTTTGGGGGGTTCGTTGGGTAGGGGTACTCGGGAGGACATAAAAATGCCTCTCATGCAGCCGACTGCATTTGGTTGGGGATGTGAATGGGGGAAGTACGGGCGCTGCAGAAGCGGTGGGTTCCCAATTAGGATTGGCGAATGCAGCAAGAAGGGCATTATGGGCACGACGGGCCTGTGTTTGTCTTCTTGGTGGCAGCGGGACACTACTTGTGCTTGCCACCTCACCAGCTTGAACTGCACTTATGGGACTCGCAACGTCACCAAGTGTTACTGCAGTGCTGGTTTGACTATGACCGGGGTGTACTACGCCGCTGGTGCTTGCCAGTTCCCCAAAACGCTACCAAAAAAACTGTTACCGATCGCAGGGATCAGGCCTGACTCTGCGAACGCTGCAGTTATGCGTTTAGAGTTTTGTAAGTGACAGTGATCGATCGATACTGCACTTGGGTGGGCTGGGCCGGGCCGGGCGGAGGGGCAAAACGCAGGTGCTAGCAGGTATCTGGGCTGATCCCGCTAACACTGCGTTTTTGGGAACCCTAAACTGCTGGTGACGCTAGTATAGATCTGATCGGATCAGATATTGATGCGATCAGATACTATACCACTAAGGGAGGTGTACGGTGCGTGCGTGGGTGTTAGCGGTACTGGCGCTAACCTGACGCTGCCTGGGGCTGGTGCTTGCCAGTTCACCAAAATGCTACCAAAAAAACTGTTAGCGATCGCAGGGATCAGGCCTGACTCTGTGAACGCTGCAGTTATGCGTTTAGTGTTCTGTAAGTGACAGTGATCGATCGATACTGCACTTGGGTGGGCTGGGCTGGGCCGGGCGGAGGGGCAAAACGCAGGTGCTAGCAGGTATCTGGGCTGATCCCGCTAACACTGCGTTTTTGGGAACCCTAAACTACTGGTGACGCTAGTATAGATCTGATCGGATCAGATATTGATCCGTTCAGATACTATACCACTAAGGGAGGTGTACGGTGCGTGCATGGGTGTTAGCGGTACTGTCGCTAACCTGACGCTGCCTGGGGCTGGTGCTTGCCAGTTCACCAAAATGCTACCAAAAAAACTGTTAGCGATCGCAGGGATCAGGCCTGACTCTGCGAACGCTGCAGTTATGCGTTTAGTGTTTTGTAAGTGACAGTGATCGATCGATACTGCACTTGGGTGGGCTGGGCGGAGGTGCAAAACGCAGGTGCTAGCGGGTATCTGGGCTGATCCCGCTAACACTGCGTTTTTGGGAACCCTAAACTGCTGGGGACGCTAGTATAGATCTGATCGGATCAGATATTGATCCGATCAGATACTATACCACTAAGGGAGGCGCATGTTGCGTGCGTGGTACTGGCGCTAATCTGACGCTGCCTGGGGTGACGCATATCACCGCCGGGCGATTAGGGGGCTAAACCTTTATTCGGTAATAAACGGCGGGTGCCCTGACACTATAAAAAATAAACAAACTAACCAGCGTCAACCGTAACGGTTATACGGTGATCAGTGGTGAAAGGGTTAACTAGGGGGCAATCAAGGGGTTAAAACATTTATTAGATAGTATATAGGGGTCCCTGATGCTATAAAACGCTGACGGCGAACCTAAATATTTACCTCACTAACTAGCGTCACCAGCGACACTAATACAGCGATCAGAAAAATGATCGCTTAGTGACACTGGTGACGGGGGGTGATCAAGGGGTTAAAACTTTATTAGGGGGTGTTAGGGGGGTACCCTAGACATACAGGGGGGTAACAGTAACTGTGCTAACACAGTAACTGTCACAAACTGACACCTAGCAGTAATCAGAAAAAAAAACAAAAAAAAACTGCTGGTGTCAGTTTGTGACGGGGGGATGATCGGGGGGGGATCGGGGGGCGATTGGGGGGGGATCGGGGTGTTTTGTATGCCTGGCATGTTCTACTGTGTGTGTGTGTGTTGGTGCACTCACATACCTGTCTTCTCTCCTCGGGCCGGAACGGAAACTACCGACCCGAGGGGAGATGACATCACTTCCTTTGCTGCTGTTTAGCATACAGCAGCAAAGGAGTGTTCCCATTGGCCGGCGGCGATCGCGAGGGGGGGCCACGAACGGATGGCCTTCCCCTCGTCTCCGATCGCCGGGGAACAAAACGGGACCACCTCGGGTGGCGGGGGGGGGTCCGATCGGACCCCCAGCCCCCGGGAGGCAAATCACGTACATGTACGTGATTTTGCCTGCCCGTGCCGCCTTGCCGACGTACATCGGCGTGAAGCGGTCCTTAAGTGGTTAAACTGGCAGTAACGCATGCAAAACTATATGGCATTTAACTGGCATTAACGCACGCAAAACTATATGGCGTTAAACTGGCAGTAACGCACGCAAAACGATATGGCATTAAACTGGCAGTAACGCACAAAACGATATGGCATTAAACATGTAGTAACACACACAGAACTATATGGCATTAAACTGGCAGTAACGCACACAAAACTATATGGCATTAAACAGGCAGTAACGCACGCAAAACGATATGGTATTAAACTGGCAGTAATGCACGCAAAACGATATGGCATTAAACTGGCAGTAACGCACGCAAAACTATATGGCATTAAACAGGCAGTAGCGCATGCAAAACTATATGGCGTTAAACTGGCAGTAGCGCATGCAAAACTATATGGCGTTAAACTGGCAGTAACACACGCAAAACTATATGGCGTTAAAAAGGCAGTAACGCACGCAAAACTATATGGTGTTAAACTGGCAGTAACGCACGCAAAACGATATGGCGTTAAACTGGCAGTAACGCACGCTAAACTATATGGTGTTAAACTGGCAGTAACGCACACAAAACTATATGGCGTTAAACAGGCAGTAACGCACGCAAAACTATATGACAGTGTCCAATCATGACTCTGACAGTGCTCTGTGCCCTGATTGGCTGAAGCTTTCACTGCTTCAGCCAATCAGGGCTTGCAATGCACTGTTCAATGCCACAATGCATTGTGCTTGGTTCGGGAGCCCGAACAAGGGTTTGGCTGTTAGCCGAATGTCTGAACAACAAAAGTTCATCCCGAACTAATGCTATAATGCAATAAACATCCCTAATAAGGATGATTAACCTGCCCTAAAGGATCAAGTATGGGATCTTGTCATAAAAGAGAGACTGTGTTCCTAATTGCGATAACGATTCCTCTCTTTTTTGCGGGCGCACACGCCAGAAAGCTGTGTGAAAACACTTTAGGCTGCATTTAGGGATTGCATGCAGATGGGAGTGGATCTCCTGGATGAGGAGGAAAACTATATGCTTCCTGCCACATAGAAGAGCATTTGGCTGGGTGGTTTAACCCATTCATATTGGGAGCGACAATTTTAATGCCCTTAGTGCAAGTAAGTAGGAATATGTTGAAAATAGTTGCGGCTGAGCCTCCAAAGGAGGAGTAATTGTTGGAAGAAGGTAAAACGTATCAGTCAAGAACAAATTCCAACAAAGCAAGTGGTGCAGAGACAAACTGGAAAAAAACAGGTGGTTCTCTCACCAATATGGCTTATAGAAGGTAGGGAGTAGGGATGGGCTGAACGGACCTCTGTTCGGTTTGCACCAGAACTTTCGAAAACCGTGAAAATTCTGACCCAAATAACAAACCCCATTAAAGTCAATTGGACCCAAATGTCAAAAATCAAAAGTGCCCATTTTGAAGGCTTATATGCAAGTAATTGGGCATGCAATAGTTATAGGGTTCTGGGTCCTGCCCTGGGGACATGTATCAATAAAAAAAAAGTTATGAAAAACGTCATTTTTAAATGAGCAGTGATTTTTTGATTTTTAACCACTTGACGACCGCCTCACGCCGATGTACGTCGGCAAAGTGGCACGGACAGGCAAAATCACGTACAGGGTACGTGATTTGCCTTCCGCGGGTGGGGGGTCCGATCGGACCCCCCCCCGGTGCCCGAGGCGGTCGTCCTATGTCCAGCGGCGATCGGTGATGAGGGGGAGACCATCCGTTCGTGGCCCCCCCCTCGCGATCGCCGCCGGCCAATGAAAACGCTCCTTTGCTGCTGTATGCTAAACAGCAGCAAAGGAAGTGATGTCATCTCCCCTCGAGTCGGTATTTTCCGTTCCGGCCCGAGGAGAGACGACAAGTATGTGAGTGCACAACACTACACACACACAGTAGAACATGCCAGGCACACAAATCACCCCGATCCCCCCCCCGATCGCCCCCCGATCCCCCCCCGATCACCCCCCCCCCCCCTGTCACAAACTGACACCAGCAGTTTTTTTTTTTTTTTTTTTTTTTTTTCCTGATTACTGCTAGCTGTCAGTTTGTGACAGTTACTGTGTTGGCACAGTTAGTATTACCCCCCTTTAGGTCTAGGGTACCCCCCTAACCCCCCCTAATAAAGTTTTAACCCCTTGATCACCCCCTGTCACCAGTGTCGCTAAGCGATCATTTTTCTGATCGCTGTATTAGTGTCGCTGGTGACGCTAGTTAGTGAGGTAAATATTTAGGTTCGCCGTCAGCGTTTTATAGCGTCAGGGACCCCCATATACTATCTAATAAATGTTTTAACCCCTTGATTGCCCCCTAGTTAACCCTTTCACCACTGATCACCGTATAACCGTTACGGGTGACGCTGGTTAGTTCGTTTATTTTTTATAGTGTCAGGGCACCCGCCGTTTATTACCGAATAAAGGTTTAGCCCCCCGATCGCCCGGCGGTGATATGCGTCGCCCCAGGCAGCGTCAGATTAGCGCCAGTACCGCGAACACCCACGCACGCAGCATACGCCTCCCTTAGTGGTATAGTATCTGAACGGATCAATATCTGATCCGATCAGATCTATACTAGCGTCCCCAGCAGTTTAGGGTTCCCAAAAACGCAGTGTTAGCGGGATCAGCCCAGATACCTGCTAGCACCTGCGTTTTGTGCCTCCGCCCAGCCCACCCAAGTGCAGTATCGATCGATCACTGTCACTTACAAGGCACTAAACGCATAACTGCAGCGTTCGCAGAGTCAGGCCTGATCCCTGCGATTGCTAACAGTTTTTTTGGTAGCATTTTGGTGAACTGGCAAGCACCAGCCCCAGGCGTCAGGTTAGCGCCAGTACCGCTAACACCCACGCACGCACCATACGCCTCCCTTAGTGGTATAGTATCTGTACGGATCAATATCTGATCCGATCAGATCTATACTAGCGTCACCAGCAGTTTAGGGTTCCCAAAAACGCAGTGTTAGCGGAATCAGCCCAGATACCTGCTAGCACCTGCGTTTTGCCCCTCCGCCCGGCCCAGCCCAGCCCACCCAAGTGCAGTATCGATCGATCACTGTCACTTACAAAACACTAAACGCATAACTGCAGCGTTCACAGAGTCAGGCCTGATCCCTGCGATCGCTAACAGTTTTTTTTGTAGCATTTTGGTGAACTGGTAAGCACCAGCCCCAGGCAGCGTCAGATTAGCGCCAGTACCACTAACACCCACGCACGCAGCATACACCTCCCTTAGTGGTATAGTATCTGAACGGATCAATATCTGATCCGATCAGATCTATACTAGCGTCACCAGCAGTTTAGGGTTCCCAAAAACGCAGTGTTAGCGGGATCAGCCCAGATACCTGCTAGCACCTGCGTTTTGCCCCTCCGCCCGGCCCGGCCCAGCCCACCCAAGTGCAGTATCGATCGATCACTGTCACTTACAAAACACTAAACGCATAACTGCAGCGTTCGCAGAGTCAGGCCTGATCCCTGCGATCGCTAACAGTTTTTTGGTAGCGTTTTGGTGAACTGGCAAGCACCAGCGGCCTAGTACACCCCGGTCGTAGTCAAACCAGCACTGCAGTAACACTTGGTGACGTGGCGAGTCCCATAAGTGCAGTTCAAGCTGGTGAGGTGGCAAGCACAAGTAGTGTCCCGCTGCCACCAAAAAGACAAACACAGGCCCGTCGTGCCCATAATGCCCTTCCTGCTGCATTCGCCAATCCTAATTGGGAACCCACCGCTTCTGCAGCGCCCGTACTTCCCCCATTCACATCCCCAACCAAATGCAGGCGGCTGCATGAGAGGCATTTTTATGTCCTCCCGAGTACCCCTACCCAACAAACCCCCCCAAAAAAAGGTTGTGTCTGCAGCAAGCGCGGATTTAGGCGTGACACCCGCTATTATTGTCCCTCCTGTCCTGACAATCCTGGTCTTTGCATTGGTGAATGTTTTGAACGCTACCATTCACTAGTTGAGTATTAGCGTAGGGTACAGCATTGCACAGACTAGGCACACTTTCACAGGGTCTCCCAAGATGCCATCGCATTTTGAGAGACCCGAACCTGGAACCGGTTACCGTTATAAAAGTTAGTTACAAAAAAAGTGTAAAAAAAAAAAAAAAATATGAAATAAAAAAAATAGTTGTTGTTTTATTGTTCTCTCTCTCTCTATTCTCTCTCTCTATTGTTCTGCTCTTTTTTACTGTATTCTATTCTGCAATGTTTTATTGTTATTGTTATTGTTATTGTTATTGATTGTTATTGTTATTGTTATTGTTATTATGTTTTATCATGTTTGTTTTTCAGGTGTGTAATTATTTACACTTTACTGTGCTTTATTGTTAACCATTGTTAACCATTTTTTTGTCTTCAGGTACGCCATTCACGACTTTGAGTGGTTATACCAGAATGATGCCTGCAGGTTTAGGTATCATCTTGGTATCATTCTTTTCAGCCAGCGGTCGGCTTTCATGTAAAAGCAATCCTAGCGGCTAATTAGCCTCTAGACTGCTTTTACAAGCCGTGGGAGGGAATGCCCCCCCCCCCCCCACCGTCTTCCGTGTTTTTCTCTGGATCTCCTGTCTCAACAGGGAACCTGAGAATGCAGCCGGTGATTCAGCCAGCTGACCATAGAGCTGATCAGAGACCAGAGTGGCTCCAAACATCTCTATGGCCTAAGAAACCGGAAGCTACGAGTATTTCATGACTTAGATTTCGCCGGATGTAAATAGCGCCATTGGGAAATTGGGGAAGCATTTTATCACACCGATCTTGGTGTGGTCAGATGCTTTGAGGGCAGAGGAGAGATCTAGGGTCTAATAGACCACAATTTTTTCAAAAAAGAGTACCTGTCACTACCTATTGCTATCATAGGGGATATTTACATTCCCCGAGATAACAATAAAAATGATTAAAAAAAAAAATATGAAAGGAACAGTTTAAAAGTAAGATTAAAAAAGCAAAAAAATAATAAAGAAAAAAAAAAAAAAAAAAAAAAAAACACCCCTGTCGCCCCCTGCTCTCGCGCTAAGGCGAACGCAAGCGGCGGTCTGTCGTCAAACGTAAACAGCAATTGCACCATGCATGTGAGGTATCACCGCGAAGGCCAGATCGAGTGCAGTAATTTTTTCAGTAGACCTCCTCTGTAAATCTAAAGTGGTAACCTGTAAAGGCTTTTGAAGGCTTTTAAACATGTATTTATTTTGTTGCCACTGCACGTTTGTGCGCAATTTTAAAGCATGTCATGTTTGGTATCCATGTACTCGGCCTAAGATCATCTTTTTTATTTCATCAAACATTTGGGCAATATAGCGTGTTTTAGTGCATTAAAATTAAAAAAAGTGTGTTTTTTCCCCAAAAAATGCGTTTGAAAAATCGCTGCGCAATTACTGTGTGAAAAAAAAAAATGAAACACCCACCATTTTAATCTGTAGGGCATTTGCTTTAAAAAAATATATAATGTTTGGGGGTTCAAAGTAATTTTTTTGCAAAAAAAAAAAAAACTTTTTCATGTAAACAATAAGTGTCAGAAAGGGCTTTGTCTTCAAGTGGTTAGAAGAGTGGGTGATGTGTGACATAAGCTTCTAAATGTTGTGCATAAAATGCCAGGACAGTTCAAAACCCCCCCAAATGACCCCATTTTGGAAAGTAGACACCCCAAGCTATTTGCTGAGAGGCATGTCGAGTCCATGGAATATTTTATATTGCGACACAAGTTGCGGGAAAGAGACAAATTTTTTTTTTTTTTTTTTTTTTTTTGCACAAAGTTGTCACTAAATGATATATTGCTCAAACATGCCATGAGAATATATGAAATTACACCCCAAAATACATTCTGCTGCTTCTCCTGAGTACGGGGATACCACATGTGTGAGACTTTTTGGGAGCCTAGCCGCGTACGGGACCCCGAAAACCAAGCACCGCCTTCAGGCTTTCTAAGGGCGTGAATTTTTGATTTCACTCTTCACTGCCTATCACAGTTTCGGAGGCCATGGAATGCCCAGGTGGCACAAAACCCCCCCAAATGACCCCATTTTGGAAAGTAGACACCCCAAGCTATTTGCTGAGAGGTATAGTGAGTATTTTGCAGACCTCACTTTTTGTCACAAAGTTTTGAAAATTGAAAAAAGAAAAAAAAAAATTTTTTTTCTTGTCTTTCTTCATTTTCAAAAACAAATGAGAGCTGCAAAATACTCACCATGCCTCTCAGCAAATAGCTTGGGGTGTCTACTTTCCAAAATGGGGTCATTTGGGGGGGTTTTGTGCCGCCTGGGCATTCCATGGCCTCCGAAACTGTGATAGGCAGTAAAGAGTGAAATCAAAAATTTTCACCCTTAGAAATCCTGAAGGCAGTGATTGGTTTTCGGGGTCCCGTACGCAGCTAGGCTCCCAAAAAGTCCCACACATGTGGTATCCCCATACTCAGGAGAAGCAGCTAAATGTATTTTGGGGTGCAATTCCACATATGCCCATGGCCTGTGTGAGCAATATATCATTTAGTGACAACTTTATGAAAAAAAAAAAATAAAAAAATAAAAAGTGTCACTTTCCCGCAACTTGTGTCAAAATATAAAATATTCCATGGACTCAATATGCCTCTCAGCAAATAGCTTGGGGTGTCTACTTTCCAAAATGGGGTCATTTTGGGGGGTTTTGTGCCACCTGGGCATTCCATGGCCTCCGAAACTGTGATAGGCAGTGAAGAGTGAAAGCAAAAATTTACACCCTTAGAAATCCTGAAGGCGGTGCTTGGTTTTCGGGGCCCCGTACGCGGCTAGGCTCCCAAAAAGTCCCACACATGTGGTATCCCCGTACTCAGGAGAAGCAGCTAAATGTATTTTGGGGTGCAATTCCACATAGGCCCATGGCCTGTGTGAGCAATATATCATTTAGTGACGACTTTTTGTAAATATTTTTTTTTTTTTTTTTTTTTGTCATTTTTCAATCACTTGGGACAAAAAAAATAAATATTCAATGGGTTCAACATGCCTCTCAGCAATTTCCTTGGGGTGTCTACTTTCCAAAATGGGGTCATTTGGGGGGGTTTTGTACTGCCCTGCCATTTTAGCACCTCAAGAAATGACATAGGCAGTCATAAACTAAAAGCTGTGTAAATTCCAGAAAATGTACCCTAGTTTGTAGACGCTATAACTTTTGCGCAAACCAATAAATATACGCTTATTGACATTTTTTTTACCAAAGACATGTGGCCGAATACATTTTGGCCTAAATGTATGACTAAAATTTAGTTTATTGGATTTTTTTTATAACAAAAAGTAGAAAATATCATTTTTTTTCAAAATTTTCGGTCTTTTTCCGTTTATAGCGCAAAAAATAAAAACCGCAGAGGTGATCAAATACCATCAAAAGAAAGCTCTATTTGTGGGAAGAAAAGGACGCAAATTTCGTTTGGGTACAGCATTGCATGACCGCGCAATTAGCAGTTAAAGCGACGCAGTGCCAAATTGGAAAAAGACCTCTGGTCCTTAGGCAGCATAATGGTCCGGGGCTCAAGTGGTTAAAGTGAAAGCCTATAAATGAAAAATATCTTCCAATATAGTGCCTGGGGGTCCCCTTTAGTCTACTTGTAAAGTGGCAGATCTTTACTAGAATCTGCTGTAGTAATAATTGCATTTATAAAGCCAAAAAAAATGAAATTTTCCCTGCAAGCTGTCTTTATATTGCTCAGTAACAGCTGGGGAGCCAGTGTGTATCATGAAACCACAATGTAGTGCGCTGGGAACAAGATTGGAGATTTTTTGGATACATTCTGGTGTCACTTTGACTTTGTATAGAAGTAACGGGTACGTAAAAATTGGTCTTTGGGTGTCGGTTGGGCCTTCCCTCCATAACCCTATAAAGGTACTCTTGATAAAAGCAACAATTGGCCTAGCTGTAAAAAATTGCAATTATATGCACCTGTTAAACAGGTGCAGAAAAATAACTTTTTGGGTATCAGGGGTGCCTTCCCACCGTAACCCTATAGAGGTGCTCTTGATGAAGGCAAAAAAAATGCAATGATATGCATATGGTTGGTGTTTTTGCCACGTTTGATGTGCCTGAGACACAGTTTGCACATAGCAACAGTGCGATCTCCTGCAGATGTACTGAAAAAGCCCAGACAGCTGAGCTTTGGGGAGTGGGCCGGAGATAACAGCTGCAGAATGTGATGGAATAGGGTGGCTGCTCTCTACTCTTTCTTGATGTCGGCCTCCTTGGGTTTGTGCCGCCTCACCTTCAGTTTCCCCCTCTGCTCTATCTGGTACCCAAGTTGCATCAGTGACCTCATCATCATCTTCATCTCCTCCATCTTCATCATTACCACTGGAGAAAACTTGGCAATACGCTGCGGCTTGGGGAACATGAATATCAATTTGTATACCAGTGTTCCTCCCTCTCTCTAGACTCATGTTCCTGTCATCCTCAACTTCAGAACCAACATCTGAATCCACTAATGGCTGGGCATCATCAGGAGAAAGCTGCTGATGCTGTGGTCAAATAAGCTTACTCCTCAATGGCTGATGTTGGGGCTATGGCAGGAATAGATGTGGACAAGGAGGCAGGTTTTTCCACCCTGGCAACTGCAGGGGACTGCACACTTGTCTCTGCTTGCGTGACAGAGATAGAGGAGGATGAGGAAGGTTTAGTAAGCCAGTCCACCACCTCCTCTGAATGCTGTGGCTGGATAGCACGAGCAAACTCACTAAACAGAGAAAATGATGCCCTGCCTGAGCACTGACCACCACGTCAACCTTTGCCTGTGGACACATTTGTTGCTGGCTCCCTTACAGTGCCAAGGGAACGTCTGCTTCTCCTTGTTGTCCTCCCAAACATTATTGGGAGGGAGAGGGCGGTGATTAAAAGCAAATGTAAAGAGGAAGTTGAAATCTGTACCTAGATGCACTTTAATCAATGTAAAGAGGTGTTTGGTGCACTTTAATTTGAGTACTCACACTACACAGACACACTCCACGGATACACTATAATATACTGCAATATAATGCGCCAAATGTACAGTGACGCACAGAACTATATGGTGGGGTAAACTGTCAGTAACGCACACAAAACTATATGGTGTTAAACTGGCAGTAGCGCACACAGAACTATATGGCATTAAACTGGCAGTAACGCACACAAAACGATATGGCGTTAAACTGGCAGTAACGCACACAGAAGTAAATAGCGTTAAACTGGCAGTAATGGATGCAGAACTATATGGATTTAAACTGACAGTAACGCACACAGAACTATATGGCGTTAAACTGGCAGTAATGCACGCAAAACTATATGACGTTAAACTGGCAGTAATGCACACAGAAGTAAATGGCGTTAAACTGGCAGTAACGCACACAGAAGTAAATGGCATTAAACTGGCAGTAAAGCACAAAATTATATAGAGTTAAACTGGCAGTAACGCACACAGAAGTAAATGGCATTAAACTGGCAGGAACGCAATCAATTAGACGGTGTTCAACCATCACTACACCGACGCTATCTAAACTGTCCCTACTCTAGCTATACACTAATGTAAAGATTACTGACATGGTCTCACTACACTACACTGAAACTATATGAGCTGTCCCTACTCTACACTAATGTATGTGTGAATGACACAATCTCACTAAACTCTATGAGCTGTCCATACTTTGGCTGCACACTATGCAAAGCTGAACGATGGTCCTCCTCACTACACTCACACTATCCCTAGACTGACACTAAACTAAGATTCTACACTGACAATTGAAGCAAAATAGCACAGTATAGCACACTAACTAACTAATAGCACTGAACAGAGCCCTGTTCTATCTCTCCATGCCGTAATCACACTGAAAATGGCTGCCATTGAAAGAATACTTTTATGCTGTGGGATGGGAATGAGCCATGATTTGATAAAGTCATGATGACAGTGTTCAATCATGACTCTGGCAGTGCTCTGTGCCCTGATTGGCTGAAGCTTTCACTCCTTCAGCCAATCAGGGCTTGCTTTGCACTGTTCAGTGCCACAATTCATTGTGGTCGGTTCGGGGGCTGAACAACTGGTCGAACGACCCATTTGTTTGGCTGTTTGTTGAACATCCAAACAGCGAAAGTTTGACCCGAACTTATGCTCGGGCCTAACCTTTTGCCCATCGCTAGTAGGGAGAAAGTATCAGGAATTTAAACAGGAACTGAAACAAAGGAGTGAGAACTGAAACAAAGTAGTAAATAAAAATGGTCCTAACTAGAAGCCAGAGGTAGTGTACTGCTTAGGGGTGTTGAATATAATCATAGTATCGATGCATCACAATTCAGGTGTCCATAATGTGGCATTGATGCTACAACCAGCATAATCGACTGGTGAGTGACGTCATCCCGACTTGCCCCACCCCTCCTGGGAGAGCTCCCCCATCATACGTTACACATTTTAAAATAACTGTGTCTTAACTAATCCCCTCTTATAATACATTAAGTGCCCCACTGTTCAAGTGTACATGCCTTTTAAAAAATATGTAGCGATATACAGCATATTTCAGACTGTTCCTTGGCATTCATGTGACTGCCCGGCACACAGCTCTCCTCTCTCCATCTAACAGCTACAGCGGGCGGGGCTGAGAATCCTCTGCTGATGTCAGCTGAGAGGATAGCAGCAAGTGGCCAGCCGGGTCTGAGTTACATGTGAGCCGGGGAACAGTCTGAAATATGTGGTATATAGCTACATATTTTTTAAAAGGCATTTATAGTGGGGCACTGTAACGAGCCCCTGCTCGCTCGGTTCCACTCTCCCGACACTCCTCTGCGGCTATAGAATCAGATTGCAGATCGCAACATCTGATGGTTCGGCCATCCGATGCTCCGGGACTAGAACTACAGCTATGTGCTGTTCTAATCCAGTTGTGTAGCTCAGAACAAACACCAGGCAGGCTGTATGTAACTTCAACCAGGAATCTCTTTTATTGAGGAATACAGGCTCTTTTATACAGTAAAAGAGGAGGTCCATATCTCCTGCTCATATTACTCTGAACATACACCTGTGACCAGAAACCTAATTAACATGGGCTAATTAAATAATCCCTTTAGAAAGCCTAGATGCCTCAGACATGACTTTTAGGCCAGACTGGCCGTCTTGTAGCTCAGAAAACCCAATCAACATTATCACAAATCCACACCGAACTCTTCTTCACACAATAGCAGAGTTAATTAAAACAAACAACAATGGGGATCTAATGACTCTAGACTTATTTACAATACACATTCTAGCAGGCAACAGACAGACAGGTGGCTGGAATTGACATCAGCATCTCCTAACAGTATTTGTCCCAGCATTATGAATCAGCCACTATTTCTAATATGGCAAATCCAGGGTTCTCAGCAAGAGGCTAGCATTCAGTCCCCTCCAAAAGTCTCCCCCCCCGGCTAGGTCTGTCACATTTCTCCCCTTTCAGCAGGAGACTAACACAGGAGGAGACCCCAGACGAGTTGACTCCGAAGTTAGTCAGTAGCTCCAGTCCTCTATTGCCTGTACCCACACAGTACCCCAAACAAATTGTTCCAAACAAAGCATTACTCACCCAGCCAACCTCTGCCTCTCTCAGAGAACATATCTGCCACTGGGGAGAGGCCTGGACTGGCCCTTCTCCCTGGAGTCTTTTCTGCCGCTGGAGAGAAGACACAGTGTCTGGGCTCACTCCGTCATGCTGTTGGGGATGTGGGCCGACTGCCCAGCATCCCTGGGGTATACAGGTGGAGACTGAAGTCCCATCCACCTTCACAGGAAATCCATCCTCTGTTAATTGAGGGCAGAGTCCAGCAGTACTCGGCCCTGTTGCCAGCCCTTCTGCTGGAAACCCCACACCATCTGCTCCGGCTAACTGTTGGGGAGGGAAGCCGACTGCCCTGCCTCCCTGGAACTCTGTAGTTGTTTCCGGTGCTGGGCAGAGGTTGGTAGCACCCTGCCAAGTTGCCAGCACTTCTGCTGGGGACTCCGCATCCTCCACTCCAGCTAACCGTTGGGGCAGGAGGCTGGCTTCCTCCCAAACTGTGTAGCTGCCATTGGGGAGGTGAGCCGGCTGCTTCCTTTTCCATTCCCTCATCTGGATGTTGGGACGATATGTCTGTGGTACTGTCTGCCAGGTGCACGGATCTTTGCTGGGGAGGAAAGACCACTTCCTCCACCCTGGCCAACTGTTGGGGAGGGACGACGAACACCTCCTCTCCCTTCTCCCCCTGTATCCTGATCTGCTGCTGGGAAGTGACCACCTCCTTCTCACCCTAAGCCTCCGGAACTGCCGCAGGTGTAGGGCAGAGATCTTGGACCCTCTGTCCGGTTGCCAGCGCTTCAGCTGGGGAAGTTCCTTGAAACTTCACAGATATTTCTGTTGGTGCTGGGCAGAGCACAGTGAAGTTTGGCCCTAATAACAGCTCTTCTGCTGATGACTCACCAGTTTGTTCTTCCTCAGCAGAAAAGTCTATCAAATCCCCTGTCTCTTCAACTGGTAACTAGGGATAAAGGTTCACCATCTCCTCTCCGTGGAACCTAGAAGATACTATCAGTGCTGAGCAGAACACAGTGAAGTTTGGTCTTAATAACAGCTGTTCTTCTGCTGGAGGCTCACCAGGTTGTTCTTCCTCAGCAGAAAAGCCTATCAAATCCCCTGTCTCTGCAACTGGTGTCTGGGGATAAAGGTTCACCATCTCCCCTCCGTGGAACCCAGAAGATGCTACCAGGGCTGGGCAGAGCACAGTGAAGTTTGGCCCTAATAACAGTTCTTCTTCTGCTGGAGGCTCACCAGGTTGTTCTTCCTCAGCAGAAAAGTCTATCAAATCCCCTGTCTCTGCAACTGGTGTCTGGGGATAAGGGTTAACCATCTCCTCTCCGTGGAACCCAGAATATGCTATCAGTGCTGGGCAGAGGTTAGAAGAGCTCTGCCCTGTTGTCAGCACTTCAGGTTTGGGGACGGCAATCTTCAGATTTTCCACTGCTGATTCTCTGGCATGCTGCTGGACGGGTACATTCCTCCATCCAAGATCATCCAATGCAGAAACAGGTTCATCAAGGTCAGTCAGCACTTGCTGCATCTGTCATAAGACCTCCGCCTCCAAAGCTGCGGGGGCAGGTTGGCAAAGCACACTGTTACTCTGCCACATTGTCAACTCTTCAGCCAGGATTTTAGAGTTGTCAACTGGTATTTCCTGATAGTCCCAGGCAAAGGGAGCACCACCCTGCTGCTGAGCAGTGTCTAACAGCTGTCTGTAGGCGATCTCCAGCTCCCATTCCTGAACGGCCAGAAACTCCAAATCTTCCTGTGGCCAGTGCACTTCTGAGACATTCAGTCTTCGCTCTCTGTGCTCCATTATTTCCTCCAAACGCCACTCCCGATCACTCCCAAAGTCAGGGTCCCTGGACAGCCTCCAGTACAACAATCCCAGGCTATCATAATCAAAGCCTTCCGTGGGGCTGTCATCCGCTGTCTACGGACACACTTGGGCTACATACCACTGGAGGGCTCTGTAGCTCTCGTCCAACCACATTTCTGCCCACATCAGCCTGCTGAACTCGCCTGTCCACTCCTGGTTCGGCTGTTCCCCCAATAATAGCATTCGCACTTCATACTGCGACCAGTACCTTACATGGATGAAGGGGAGAACTTTTCCCTGGTTTCGTTGCTCACGGGCTAGCGATTCCTTCCAGAGTTCGCAGCGGATAGAATCAAACCATCCTAGCAGGACCTGCTCTGATACTGGTCCTCTGTGCTGTATCTGCATCTCTTGCAACCTCCTTCTGAATTCCTCTTCCATGGTGGCTGGTATCTGTACCTCTCCTCTGTTGCTATCTGGACCTTGGATCCAGGTGATGGTTTGAATGTGTTCATGGCAAGGAAGCACGATCCCACCATTCCCTCCACGGCTCTAAAGTAAGTCTTTCAATGTGGCTCTCCTGCAGGCTGGTTTGGAGTGTCTTAGTAACTGGAGAGCAAATCCCACCACTGCCAACCAATGTAACAAGCCCCTGCTCGCTTGGTTCCACTCTCCCGACACTCCTCTGCGGCTATAGAATCAGATTGCAGATCGCAACATCTGATGGTTCGGTCATCCGATGCTCCGGGACTAGAACTACAGCTATGTTCCATTCTAATCCAGTTGTGTAGCTCAGAACAAACACCAGGCAGGCTGTAACTTCAACCAGGAATCTCTTTTATTGAGGAATACAGGCTCTTTTATACAGTAAAAGAAGAGGTGCATATCTCCTGCTTATATTACTCTGAACATACACCTGTGACCAGAAACTTAATTAACATGGGCTAATTAAATAATCCCTTTAGACAGCCTAGATGACTCAGACATGACCTTTAGGCCAGACTGGCCGTCTTGTAGCTCAGAAAACCCAATCAACATTATCACAAATCCACACCGAACTCTTCTTCACACAATAGCAGAGTTAATTAACATAAACAACAATGGGGATCTAATGACTCTAGACTTATTTACACTACACATTCTAGCAGGCAACAGACAGACAGGTGGCTGGAATTGACATCAGCATCTCCTAACAGTATTTGTCCCAGCATTATGAATCAGCCCCTATTTCTAATATGGCAAATCCAGGGTCCCCAGAGTCTGTGTGTCCTGGGAGACCAGAACCCAAATCCACAGAAATACCACCTCAAGGGTCCCCAGGCATACAGCTCACAAAGAGCATTGTTCCTCCAAATGCCAGGGCCCACGATCGAACGGCAAGAGGCTAACATTCAGCCCCCTCCAAAAGTCTCTCTCCCGGCTAGGTCTGTCACAGGCACTTAAAGTACAATAAGAGGGGATTTGATAAGGCACAGATGGTTTAACAGGAGTAAGCAGAGTACATATAAGTGTACTCTGCTTACAACTTGTACTGACCCCGTGGGAGAGTTCAGCTCCGTCTTCCCCATTCACAATTCCACTATGTTAACTCCTAATGTGCTGGAATGTGCAACAGGGAAGAGCTGAACTCTCAGCACTGAGAGAATACAATGAACTTCACAGATCTGTTTGTCAGCAGCAGATTCCATCACTTCTGACCTCCCGGCCACAGTGTGTTTTTCTACTATGTGAATGCCTGTACCCTGTGTGCCAGTGTCACTGATCCCACTATCCGTCTGCCTGATCTCATCTATCCCTCTGTCTCTGATCCCACCATCCGCCTGCCTCCACTACCACCATCCGTCTGCCTAATCCTTCTGCCTCTGATACCACCATCCATCTGCCTCCGATCCCACCATCCATCTGCCTGATCCCTCCGCCCACCTACCGGCACACACCACATATAGGACGCCAAAGACGGCAAATGGCGCCACTCTTCACCGGACACTCATCCAGGTACATGGGGCAGGCTACAAAATCTTGAACACCACGGCAAACCCCCACCCGGCTCTCCATTCAAGCGACCAGCCATTTATCTCAAAGTAAGTGTGCCTTATCCTTTATACCTGGGACTCCCCATCCCTGGGAGGTATGGGCGTCCCACACCTAGAACTTAAGGGATATCATTTCCCCATGAGACGCATTGGGGGGCTTGTCCACACCCAGTACTTAGTTTTATATATTTTCTGCCCCATCATAGATAGCCATCAAAACTTTTTTGAGGCTAAGGACGCCGAACTTTTGGATCGTTTATCTACATCCAGTCGCCTTGTAGAGTATTAGGACGGTCCGGGCTTTTCTGATGAGGGGTGTTCCTGGTCTTCTGGCATATAGCCCCCTGTCAAGTTGTCTTGGGAGAGCGTAAGTCACATGAGAATACAGCTTTTGCAGGGGATGTGTATGGTAGTCATTTGTACAGTTCATAATAGTTTTGTTTTCTGATTTCTTTAGATTGTGATGTATTTCCCTGAAGAAGACTTGTATCACTATGATCTAAACGTTGAAACGCGTTGGAATTCCACTACCACATACCAGGGGGGCCATCTAGAGTGACCACACTGGGTAGTGGGATACATCACATTTCTTTTCAAGTTATTTTTTACAGTTAAATCTCTGCATCTATTTGTGTATTGGAGGTTTTTGTAGAATTGCTATATGGGAATAAAGCATATTTTAAAAGAAAGTCACAAGCCTCCTTGAGGAATGTTTGGAGAACGAGGCTTGCAGGAGACCGTTTGCCAGTCCAGATATATTGTAGGTTGCGTTGAAGGTGTTGAAGGGGAGGTAGATTGCTTAGGAATATTGTCCCATAACCAGAGGCCCTCTTCCCCTGTTGTTATAGAGGAAGTGGTTTCATTGTATGTGATCATCAGTGTGGCAGGGTGTCTCCAGCGATAAAAAAATACTATGGTCTCTCAAGGCCTTTGTGATAGTCAGGAGATTCTTGTGACATTGTAGAGTGTGTTGCGGAAAATGTGTAATCTTGAGAACTGTTCTGGGAGCTGTTCCGAGCTGCTAAGGACTTCCAGAACTCCTTCTTTTATATTTGATAGAAGTGAATATGTAAGAGTATGTCCCTGGGGGTCTTTGGTATTTGGAGAGATATGAGGGAGTTTTGGAAGTCAATGGGTGCTATAGATCATTAGCTCTATTGATGAAAGAGAAGGCAATATAGCGAGGAACAGGTTTTTTGTATACTGTGGTAGCTGAGCTGGCTGGATAGATTCCCAGATGCCGCAAATTTTAAGATTGTTCCGACTGGATTTGTCCTCGCGTTCCACAATTTTTGCCTTTACATTGGTAATTGTGAAGTGGAAGGAAAATTATAAATAGTTTTCAATTTTTTTTACAAATACATATGTGAAAAGTGTGGCGTGCATTTGTATTTATACCCCCTGAGTCAATACTTTGTAGAACCACCTTTCGCTGCAATTACAGCTACAAGTCTTTTTGGGGATGTCGCTACCAGCTTTGCACATTTAGAGAGTGACATTTTTGCCCATTCTTCTTTGCAAAATAGCTCAAGCTCTGTCAGATTGGATATATAAGAAAATTACCCCCGAGAGGTTATAGGGACTTTAACGGCAACTCATTTAAAATTTAAAATTTATTTTATTGAATAGAAAAAATATATATGTATCACAAAAAAGAGACATATCACAAAGAAAACAAGAACAATGTCATACAATTTATAAAAAACTATACAATGATATACTGTATATGCAAGGTTTGAAAGACTATGTTCAATGGTCTTGCCACGAAATCTTACGCGCTTCGGGACTTAAGTATAATGTCCCTTCATCAGAGACGAAATGTGGATCATAGACCCATGCATGACAGTAACGGAGCATCCGCGTCAAAATTGCTACAGTGACGGTGTCAGAAACCCCAGGTCTAGCGGGTGAAACAAAGACCTGGGAGGGTCGGCTGGCCCAAATCTATCCGACCCACAACTATAAGGGGGCATCCCGCAACTCCGCCACAATAGACTGCAACCAAATCGCAGGTACTAAAACGTATCGTGTCACCAAGGATTTCTGGATCAGGCCACAACAGTCTGCAACACCAAGAGAGAAAAGGGAGTATGGGAAAAGGGAGTATGCTGCTGAGTATGTGCATTTGGCGGTGACCGGCCTGGACGCCTCTGCAATTAATCCTTGCCTTACCAAGACTCCAGACTACACTTTGCTATCTAGCCTGTATATGGGCTAACGCCCTGGTGCGATCTGTGCTTGCACATACTCGGCAGCATACTCCCTTTTCTCTCTTGGTGTTGCAGACTGTTGTGGCCTGATCCAGAAATCCTTGGTGACACGATACGTTTTAGTACCTGCGATTTGGTTACAGTCTATTGTGGCGGAGTTGCAGGATGCCCCCTGATAGTTGTGGGTCGAATCAGTGCTGATAGATTTGGGCCAGCCGACCCTCCCAGGTCTTTGTTTCACCCGCTAGACCTGGGGTTTCTGACACCGTCACTGTAGCGATTTTGACGCGGATGCTCCGTTACTGTCATGCATGGGTCTATGATCCACATTTCGTCTCTGATGAAGGGACATTATACTTAAGTCCCGAAACGCGTAAGATTTCGTGGCAAGACCATTGAACATACTGTAGTCTTTCAAACCTTGCATATACAGTATATCATTGTATAGTTTTTTATAGATTGTATGACATTGTTCTTGTTTTCTTTGTGATATGTCTCTTTTTTGTGATACATATATATTTTTTCTATTCAATAAAATACATTTTAAATTTTAAATGAGTTGCCGTTAAAGTCCCTATAACCTCTCGGGGGTAATTTTCTTATATATTCTGACTTTTGGGATGTTGGCAACAACCACGATATAGTTGAACAGGCACACCTTCTCCTCCTTCTCTGTCAGATTGGATGGAGAGTATCTGTGAACAGCAACTTTCAAGACTTGCCACAGATTCTTAATTTGATTTAGGTGTGGACTTTGACTGGGCCATTCTAATACATGAATATGCTTTGATCTAAACCATGCCATTGTAGCTTTGGCTGTATGTTTAGGGCCGTTGTCCTACTGGAAGGTGAACCTCTGCCCCAGTCTCAAGTCTTTTGCAGGCTCTAACAGGTTTTCTTCTAAGATTGCCCTATATTTGGCTCATCCATCTTCCCATCAACTCTGACCAGCTTTTCTGGTCTTGCTGAAGAATAGGGATGAGCCGAACACCCCCCGGTTCGGTTCGCACCAGAACCCGCGAACGGACCGCAGGTTCGCACGAACGTTAGAACCCCATTGACGTCTATGGGACTCGAACGTTCGAAATCAAAAGTGATCATTTTAAAGGCTAATTTGCATGGTATTGTCCTAAAAAGGGTTTGGGGACCCGGGTCCTACTCCAGGGGACATGTATCAATGCAAAAAAAACTTTTAAAAACGGCCGTTTTTTCGGGAGCAGTGATTTTAATGATGCTTAAAGTAAAAAAAAAAAAGTGAAATATTCCTTTAAATATCGTACCTGGGGGGTGTCTATAGTATGCCTGTAAAGTGACGCGTGTTTCCCATGTTTAGAACAGTCCCTGCACCAAATGTCATTTTTAAAGGAAAAAATCTCATTTAAAACTGCTTGCGGGTTTAATGTCATGTCGGGTCATGGCAATATGGATGAAAATCAGTGAGACAAACGGCATGGGTACCCCCCAGTCCATTACCAGGCCCTTTGGGTCTTGTATGGATATTAAGGGGAACCCCGCACCCAAATTAAAATAAGGAAAGGTCCCTATATACTCTGAACAGCAGTATACAGGCGGTGCAAACAAGACAGGGACTGTAGGTTTGTTGTTAAGTAGAATCTGTTTGTAATTTTGAACATTTTTAATGTGTTTAGCTCCAGCCAAAAAATCTTTTCTAAGCTTTTTGGAAAACATAGGGAAGGGTTATCACCCCTGTGACATTTGTTTTGCGTCTTTCCTCCTCTTCAGAAGATTTCACCTCACTTTTTTGTCCCAATGAAAAATGTTTTTTGAAAATTTGGGTTTTTTTGTGGAACAAGGATTGGAAAGCATCAGTGGAAAGGAGAAATTGTTTTCCCATATTAACTCTTACAGGAGAGAATTTCCCTTCCTTAGGGGTAGATTTCATCTCACTTCCTGTTGTCTCCTTCCGTTTGCAAGTAGGAGTCGTTTGTAAGTTAGATGTTTGAAAGTAGGGTCCTGCCCTATATACTCAGCAGAAATTTGGGCCTTAGGTGTTGCTGTGGCCAAAACACTGTAAGCCCTCACAGGGCCCTGCTGTGAAATATTAGATCAAGAATTGTAATTACATGCCCCTGTTGAACAGGAGCTGAAAAATTAGGCCTTAGGCACTGGTGCTGGTGCCACAACACTGCAACCCCTCACAGACACTCTAGTTGGAACGCAGGAACGAGCCCTGCTGCAAAGTATTGCATCAAAAATTGTAATTACACGCCCCTGTTAGACAGGGGCAGAAAAATTGGGCCTTAGGCACTGGTGCTGGTGCCACAACACTGCAACCCCTCACAGACACTCTAGTTGGAACGCAGGAACGAGCCCTGCTGCAAAGTATTGCATCAAAAATTGTAATTACACGCCCCTGTTAGACAGGGGCAGAAAAATTGGGTCTTAGGCACTGGTGCTGGTGCCACAACACTGCAACCCCTCACAGACACTCTAGTTGAAACGCAGGAACAAGCCCTGCTGCAAAGTATTGCATCAAAAATTGTAATTACACGCCCCTGTTAGACAGGGGCTGAAAAATTGGGTCTTAGGCACTGGTGCTGGTGCCACAACACTGCAACCCCTCACAGACACTCTAGTTGGAATGCAGGAACGAGCCCTGCTGCAAAGTATTACATCAAAAATTGTAATTACACGCCCCTGTTAAACAGGGGCTGAAAAATTGTGCCTTAGGCACTGGTGGTGGCGCCCAGAACCAAAAATGTTCTTACAAGCTATCAGCGTGATGATTGAGGAGGAAGAGGATAATTACTCAGGGATAGTCACTCAGCATCAGCATAGGCAGTCTTTGAAGGGATCTGAGATTTCAAAAAAAATTATTCGGTTACATCTGCATCAGGTGCTTGGTAGCTGGTGGTGATCCAAGACTGATTCATTTTTATGAAGGTCAGCCGATCGACCGAGTCGGTGGACAGACGCACCCTGTGATCGGTTACCACGCCTCCAGCAGCACTGAATGTGCGTTCCGAAAGAACGCTGGATGCAGGACAGGCCAGTAGCTCAATTGCATACTGTGCAAGCTCTGGCCAGTGATCCATCCTCAAGACCCAGTAACCCAGAGGATTTTCGGTGGGAAAGGTGTCCAAGTCTGATCTTGCCCCTAGGTATTCCTGCACCATGTAAAACAGACGCTGGCGATGGTTGCTGGAACCGATCATACCTTGGGGCTGCGGACCAAAAAATTGTCTGAACGCATCGGTCAGACGGCCACCTTCTCCACCGCTCCTTCTTTGACTGACCGAAGCCTCAGCAACACGTTGTCCAGAAACAGGAGTTTGTAACCTCCCAGTCTCTGGGAACGCGTTGCACAGACCTTTCTGCAAGGCCTCCCGAAGATGTTTCATCCTCTGCTCCCTCTGCGATGGCAAGATAAGGTCCGCAACCTTACCCTTGTAACGTGGATCAAGGAGGGTTGCCAGCCAGTATTGGTCCTTCTCCTTGATACCACGAATACGAGGATCCTTACGCAGGCTTTGCAGGATCAGGGAGGCCATGCAGCGTAGGTTTGCTGAGGCATTCGGTCCGGAGTCCTCTGGGTCACTAAGGACAACAACGTCCGCAGCCACCTCCTCCCAGCCACGTACAAGTCCATGTGTTCCTTGGGACTGATCCCTTAAAGACTGCTGATGCTGAGTGCCAGGCTCCACCTCCATACTGACACAATCTTCCTCCTCCTCCTCCTCCTCCTCCTCCTCGTCCTCTTCCTGTGTGATCGGCGGGCACGCAGGAACACTGTCTGGATAAAGGGGGCCTTGAGAGCTAAGGAAGTCCTCCTCTTCCTGCCTCTGTTCTGCCTCAAGTGCCCTGTCCATTATTCCACGCAGCGTGTGCTCCAACAGGTGGACAAGGGGGACAGTGTCACTGATGCATGCACTGTCAGTGCTCACCATCCTCGTGGCCTCCTCGAATGGTGACAGGACAGTGCATGCATCCCTGATCATGGCCCACTGGCGTGGGGAAAAAAAACCAAGGTCCCCTGACCCTGTCCTGGTGCCATAGTCGCACAGGTACTCATTGATGGCCCTCTGCTGCGTGTGCAGCCGCTGCAGCATGGCCAACGTCGAGTTCCACCTGGTGGGCATGTCACAGATTAGGCGGTTCTTGGGCAGGTTAAACTCCTTTTGGAGGTCCGTCAGCCGAGCACTGGCATTATATGACCGGCGGAAATGCACAGAGACTTTCCTGGCCTGCCTCAGGACATCCTGTAAGCCCGGGTACCTGCCCAAGAACCGCTGCACCACCAAATTAAGGACGTGAGCCAAACAGGGCACATGGGTCAGTTGTCCCTGTCGGAGGGCAGAGAGGAGGTTGGTGCCATTGTCGCAAACCACCATTCCTGCCTTAAGTTGGCGTGGCGTCAACCACCTCTGAACCTGCCCCTGCAGAGCTGACAGAACCTCTGCCCCAGTGTGGCTCCTGTCCCCCAAGCACACCAGCTCAAGCACCGCATGGCATCTTTTGGCCTGCGTACTTGCGTAGCCCCTTGAACGCCTACGGAGCACCGCTGGTTCCGAGGAAGAGGCCATGGAGGAAGAAGAAGAGGAGGGGGTGGAGGAGAGAGGTGTGTCACAATCAGCATTTTGGAGGCGTGGTGGCGGAACAACCTCCAACACTACTGCACCTTGTCCTGCATCCTTCCCAGCTGCCAGCAGAGTCACCCAATGCGCCGTGAAACTTAAGTAACGTCCCTGTCCATGCCTGCTGGACCATGAGTCAGGGGTAATATGCACCTTACCGCTGACCGCCCTGTCCAGCGAGGCATGGACATTGCCTTCCACATGCCGGTAGAGAGCCGGAATCGCCTTCCGTGAGAAAAAGTGGCGTTTGGGTACCTGCCACTGAGGAACCGCACATTCCACAAACTCACGGAAGGGGGCAGAGTCTACCAACTGAAAAGGCAGCAGTTGAAGTGCTAGCAATTTTGCCAAGCTAGCATTCAACCGCTGGGCATGTGGATGGCTGGGAGCAAACTTCTTTCGGCGGTGCAGCAGCTGGGGCAGGGAAATTTGCCTGGTACAATCTGACGTCGGTGTACCAAAAGCAGATTGCCCACAAGTACTTGGCTGTGACACACCTAATTCTACACCTTCATTCCTCTCACTGCAGGTCTCAGAGAGGACTGAAGGTCTAGTGGGGTTGGAAATCTCAGCTGATGAGGAGCAAGGAGAGATCGTCTTTGTTCTTTGGTGTGGGTCTTTTAGATACGCTTGCCAACGAACTGCATGGCAGGTCAACATATGTCTGGTCAAGCATGTGGTACCCAAGCGGGAGATGTTTTGGCCACGCGAGATACGCTTGAGACATATGTTGCAAATAGCAGCGGTGCGATCTGATGCACTCGTCTCAAAAAAGGCCCACACCAAAGAACTTTTTGAATAACGCGCAGAGACTGCAGCGCCCTGCACATGTGGAGCTTTGGGGTGTGATGCAGTCAATGTGCTGCCCTTAGGCTGGCCCCTGGAGGGCATCCTGCCTAGTTGGTGATGTGCCACCTCCTCCTCCTCCTCCTCCTCCTCCTCTCTCCTATCAGGCACCCACGTTGAGTCAGTGACCTCATCATCCCCTCCCTCCTCATCACTGGAGCAAACCTGGCAGTATGCTGCAGCAGGGGGAGCATGACTGCCAGATTGCTGTCCTTCTTGGGCACCCCCTCTGTCCGTGCTCATGTTACTGCCTTCATTGAGCTCAGTATCATCATCAGAGCCTTCCAAACGCTGGGCATCCTCCTGGAGCATGTACCCAACACTGTGGTCAAACAGTTCGAGGGAATCCTCATGAGGACATGGTGGAGCTAGGGAAGGAGTCACTGATGACATTGAGCTGAGGGAAGAGGCCGCTGCTTTGCCAGACAAAGCACCCTGGGCATGGGTGAGAGAGGATGAGGAGGATGAGGACGGCTTGGTCATCCACTCGACCAAGTCTTCCGCATGTTGCGGCTCAACACGGCCAGCTGCCGAAAAAAAGGCCAAGCGTGTCCCATGGCCACGTGCTGATGAGGATGCACCGTCTCCACGACCAGCACTAGACACAGAGCCTGCTTGCCCTCTCTTATTGGCTTGTGACTGTCTGCCTCTCCTTCTTGGCCTTCCAGACATACTAATGGCCTGTAGCTGCACTAAGCTGGGATAGAACACCTGTAATTTTCTTAAGGTAGCTTTATATACTGTAACCAGACAAGCCTGCCTGTCAGTAGGAAGATAACAGGAACGGATCTAGCTGAACACTGTGAGCAGGACGCACTGTACTAAATGTAAATAGTCTAGCTGCCTGACCGTGGTACTAATAGGATCAAAAAGAACACCTGTAATTTTCTTAAGGTAGCTTTATATACTGTAACCAGACAAGCCTGCCTGTCAGTAGGAAGATAACAGGAACGGATCTAGCTGAACACTGTGAGCAGGACGTACTGCACTAAATGTATATAGCAGGAACGGATCTAGCTGAACACTGTGAGCAGGACGCACTGCACTGAATGTAAATAGCAGGAACGGATCTAGCTGAACACTGTGAGCAGGACGCACTGCACTAAATGTAAATACCAGGAACGGATCTAGCTGAACACTGTGAGCAGGACGCACTGCACTAAATGTAAATACCAGGAACGGATCTAGCTGAACACTGTGAGCAGGACGCACTGCACTGAATGTAAATAGCAGGAACGGATCTAGCTGAACACTGTGAGCAGGACGCACTGCACTAAATGTAAATACCAGGAACGGATCTAGCTGAACACTGTGAGCAGGACGCACTGCACTGAATGTAAATAGCAGGAACGGATCTAGCTGAACACTGTGAGCAGGACGCACTGCACTGAATGTAAATAGCAGGAACGGATCTAGCTGAACACTGTGAGCAGGACGCACTGTACTAAATGTAAATACCAGGAACGGATCTAGCTGAACACTGTGAGCAGGACGCACTGTACTAAATGTAAATAGTCTAGCTGCCTGACCGTGGTACTAATAGGATCAAAAAGAACACCTGTAATTTTCTTAAGGTAGCTTTATATACTGTAACCAGACAAGCCTGCCTGTCAGTAGGAAGATAACAGGAACGGATCTAGCTGAACACTGTGAGCAGGACACACTGTACTAAATGTAAATAGTCTAGCTGCCTGACCGTGGTACTAATAGGATCAAAAAGAACACCTGTAATTTTCTTCAGGTAGCTTTATATACTGTAACCAGACAAGCCTGCCTGTCAGTAGGAAGATAACAGGAACGGATCTAGCTGAACACTGTGAGCAGGACGCACTGTACTAAATGTAAATAGTCTAGCTGCCTGACCGTGGTACTAATAGGATCAAAAAGAACACCTGTAATTTTCTTAAGGTAGCTTTATATACTGTAACCAGACAAGCCTGCCTGTCAGTAGGAAGATAACAGGAACGGATCTAGCTGAACACTGTGAGCAGGACACACTGTACTAAATGTAAATAGTCTAGCTGCCTGACCGTGGTACTAATAGGATCAAAAAGAACACCTGTAATTTTCTTCAGGTAGCTTTATATACTGTAACCAGACAAGCCTGCCTGTCAGTAGGAAGATAACAGGAACGGATCTAGCTGAACACTGTGAGCAGGACGTACTGCACTAAATGTATATAGCAGGAACGGATCTAGCTGAACACTGTGAGCAGGACGCACTGCACTGAATGTAAATAGCAGGAACGGATCTAGCTGAACACTGTGAGCAGGACGCACTGCACTAAATGTAAATACCAGGAACGGATCTAGCTGAACACTGTGAGCAGGACGCACTGCACTGAATGTAAATAGCAGGAACGGATCTAGCTGAACACTGTGAGCAGGACGCACTGCACTGAATGTAAATAGCAGGAACGGATCTAGCTGAACACTGTGAGCAGGACGCACTGCACTGAATGTAAATAGCAGGAACGGATCTAGCTGAACACTGTGAGCAGGACGCACTGCACTAAATGTAAATACCAGGAACGGATCTAGCTGAACACTGTGAGCAGGACGCACTGCACTGAATGTAAATAGCAGGAACGGATCTAGCTGAACACTGTGAGCAGGACGCACTGCACTAAATGTAAATACCAGGAACGGATCTAGCTGAACACTGTGAGCAGGACGCACTGCACTGAATGTAAATAGCAGGAACGGATCTAGCTGAACACTGTGAGCAGGACGCACTGCACTGAATGTAAATAGCAGGAACGGATGTAGCTGAACACTGTGAGCAGGACGCACTGCACTAAATGTAAATACCAGGAACGGATCTAGCTGAACACTGTGAGCAGGACGCACTGCACTGAATGTAAATAGCAGGAACGGATCTAGCTGAACACTGTGAGCAGGACACACTGCACTAAATGTAAATACCAGGAACGGATCTAGCTGAACACTGTGAGCAGGACGCACTGCACTGAATGTAAATAGCAGGAACGGATCTAGCTGAACACTGTGAGCAGGACGCACTGCACTGAATGTAAATAGCAGGAACGGATCTAGCTGAACACTGTGAGCAGGACGCACTGCACTAAATGTAAATACCAGGAACGGATCTAGCTGAACACTGTGAGCAGGACGCACTGCACTGAATGTAAATAGCAGGAACGGATCTAGCTGAACACTGTGAGCAGGACGCACTGCACTAAATGTAAATACCAGGAACGGATCTAGTTGAACACTGTGAGCAGGACGCACTGCACTGAATGTAAATAGCAGGAACGGATCTAGCTGAACACTGTGAGCAGGACGCACTGCACTGAATGTAAATAGCAGGAACGGATCTAGCTGAACACTGTGAGCAGGACGCACTGCACTAAATGTAAATACCAGGAACGGATCTAGCTGAACACTGTGAGCAGGACGCACTGCACTGAATGTAAATAGCAGGAACGGATCTAGCTGAACACTGTGAGCAGGACGCACTGCACTAAATGTAAATACCAGGAACGGATCTAGCTGAACACTGTGAGCAGGACGCACTGCACTGAATGTAAATAGCAGGAACGGATCTAGCTGAACACTGTGAGCAGGACGCACTGCACTAAATGTAAATACCAGGAACGGATCTAGCTGAACACTGTGAGCAGGACGCACTGCACTGAATGTAAATAGCAGGAACGGATCTAGCTGAACACTGTGAGCAGGACGCACTGCACTGAATGTAAATAGCAGGAACGGATCTAGCTGAACACTGTGAGCAGGACGCACTGCACTAAATGTAAATACCAGGAACGGATCTAGCTGAACACTGTGAGCAGGACGCACTGCACTGAATGTAAATAGCAGGAACGGATCTAGCTGAACACTGTGAGCAGGACGCACTGCACTAAATGTAAATACCAGGAACGGATCTAGCTGAACACTGTGAGCAGGACGCACTGCACTGAATGTAAATAGCAGGAACGGATCTAGCTGAACACTGTGAGCAGGACGCACTGCACTGAATGTAAATAGCAGGAACGGATCTAGCTGAACACTGTGAGCAGGACGCACTGCACTAAATGTAAATACCAGGAACAGATCTAGCTGAACACTGTGAGCAGGACGCACTGCACTGAATGTAAATAGCAGGAACGGATCTAGCTGAACACTGTGAGCAGGACGCACTGCACTAAATGTAAATACCAGGAACGCATCTAGCTGAACACTGTGAGCAGGACGCACTGCACTGAATGTAAATAGCAGGAACGGATCTAGCTGAACACTGTGAGCAGGACGCACTGCACTAAATGTAAATACCAGGAACGGATCTAGCTGAACACTGTGAGCAGGACGCACTGCACTGAATGTAAATAGCAGGAACGGATCTAGCTGAACACTGTGAGCAGGACACACTGCACTAAATGTAAATAGTCTAGATAGAAGATAACAGGAACGGATCTAGCTAAACTGAATACAGTGTATATATATATATGCAACACCTGGGATGCATATATATACACAATACACTGTAAGTGCAGCTAACTGACTGACTGTTCTGCCTAATCTATCTAACTCAAATCAAATGACACTGTCTCTCTCTCTCTCTATCTCTCAGCACACCGGAACACACACTACACAGGGCCGCCGTGCAGGCGGCCTTATATAGTGTGGGGTGTGTACTAAATCCCCTGAGCCATAATTGGCCAAAGTCACCCTGGCTTTGGCCAATTACAGCTCTCTCTACTGACGGCGCTGTGATTGGCCAAGCATGCGGGTCATAGTGCATGCTTGGCCAATAATCAGCCAGCAATGCACTGCGATGCCGCAGTGAATTATGGGCCGTGACGCGCCACACGAATTTGGCGCGAACGGCCCATATCGTTCGCAATTCGGCGAACGGCCGAACAGCCGATGTTCGAGTCGAACATGGGTTCGACTCGAACACGAAGCTCATCCCTACTGAAGAAAAGCATCCCCATAACATGATGCTACCCCCACCATGTTTCATGGTGGGGATGATGTGTTCAGGGTGATGTGCAGTGTTAGTTTCGCGCCACACATAGTGTTTTGCTTTTAGGCCAAAAAGTTCAATTTTGGTCTCCTCTGACCAGAGCACCTTCTTCCACATGTTTGTGTCCCCCACATGGCTTCTTGCAAACTGCAAACAGGACATCTTATGGCTTTCTTTCAACAATGGCTTTCTTTTTGCAACTCTCCCATAAAGGCCAGATTTGTGGAGTGCACGACTAATAGTTGTCCTGTGGATAGATTCTCCCACCTGAGCTGTGGATCTCTGCAGCTCCTGCACAGTTACCATGGGCCTCTTGGCCGCTTCTCTGATTAATGCTCTCCTTTCCCGGCCTGTCAGTTTAGGTGAACGGCCATGTCTTGGTAGGTTCGCAGTTGTGTCATACTTATTCCATTTTGGGATGATGGATTGAACAGTGTTCCGTGAGATGTTCAAAGTTTGGGATATTTTTTATAACATAACCCTGCTTTAAACTTCTCCACAACTTTATCCCTGACCTGTCTGGTGTGTTCCTTGATGCTGTTTGTTCACAACGGTTCTCTAACAAACCTCTGAGGGCTTCACAGAACATCTGTATTTATACTGAGATTAAATTACACACAGGTGGACTCTATTTACTAATTAGGTGACTTCTGAAGACTATTGAATCCACTAGATTTTAGTTAGGGGTATCAGCGTAAAGGGGCCTGAATAAAAATGCACGCCACACTTTTCACATATTTATTTGTTAAAAATTTGGAAAATCATTTATAATTTTCCTTCCACTTCACAATTATGTGCCACTTTGTGTTGGTCTATCACATAAAATCCCAATAAAATACATTTACGTTTTTGGTTGTACTATACTTTTTCAAGGCACTGTAGTGCTGAATATGGCATTCTAGTGATAATATGGGAAAACCAAATTGTGGTGAAAAAAGAAGTTAAAAGGAAAGTCATCCCAAAACATAAGTGCAAATGAGTAATATGCAGACACAATAGGAATAGAGCATCAGCCCTTAGAATAGAGTTAGGTATAAGTGAAAAAAGTGTTTGATGAAGGAAGATTTATTTCCAAGGTACAAGGAAATTAGTAAACAGTAAATGACCACTAATAAATGGATCCCAAACTAGTGGGTTAAACTTTGCCCATAGTGACAGTGAGATACTGTACAAAGGTGGAAATTTGCATGACCAAAAAAAAAAAAGAACATTTAACAAGTGAATATTACTAGAATATGACATAGTCACATGAGTTTATACTTACTGTACTTTCCCACAGTATGATAGTAAGTATGGACACCGCACATGTCCAACCGGATCTCACCTGGATGATTGTTGTAATGGCTGGAGAACGGGAGTAGCTATATGGCCTCCAAGCAAGCAAACACCCCCCAGCATCACAGTGGTGGGAGTCAACAGGTAGCTCATGCATAATTAATGAGCTGTGAGCCGATCACCGCCAAACATGCATGGCTGATGGAGAAAAGAAACGTGGGCTATGGAAGGCGCACAGTGCAAATTCTCATGCCGCTTTGGAGAGGAATATCACGGTGCAGATGTGCAAACAGGATCAGAACCACTGCGCATCACATCATCTCCCCTGTAGCTCACACATGAGTGATCGCTGACAAGCGTTGTCATAGTGTGACGCCGAGCCTATCCGTCCTCGACTGTAGGAAACGGAAGGGAACCTAAGGTTTACAGAAAACTGGAAGCACCTAAGCCACACTGCAAATGCTAAAAAAACATAAAACACAAAATAACCATGTAACCAATAGGCTCACAGCCTCTGGACAGGAGAACATCACCACCTGGGAAGAAAAGAAAAAAAGAAGGAAAAGAAGGAGGAAAAAAACATTGACGTTGTATCCAATATAGATATACAACAAATTGGATACATACAATAAAGTATATAATTAAATGTCAACATTTCTCAAAAAATTAAACAGGTAAAAAGGGCTTGAATGAGGTGGCATCATTAAGAGCCGGGACAAAGGTGGTCCTGAGTAAATAGATCCACATTATTTCTCTCTGCAAAATACCCTTATCCCAAACCCCCCTTGTGGGTCCTGTGGGATGGGTTCCAAAACCAAAAATTGGACCTTAAAGGGACTGTAGAGATGCACATGGGTTGCATGTCTCTCAATTGGAGAATACAGGTCAAAATTTCAATTGCATACACATGGTCATGTATCCATCTCCAGAATTCTCTAAAGGTCTTACCTATATAAAGGACCCTGCATTCAAAGGTCATAAGATATAATATCCCCTTGGTCTGACAATGAATGAATATCTTGGGGACAAATTTTTTCCCAGTGGGCAAAATAAAATTTTTGGTAGTTTTCAAATATTTACAGTAGGGGCAAGTTACATAGTTACATAGTAGGTGAGGTTGAAAAAGACACAAGTCCATCAAGTCCAACCTATGTGTGTGATTATATGTCAGTATTACATTGTATATCACGGTATGTTGCGGTCAATCAGGTGCTTATCTAGTAGTTTCTTGAAACTATCAATGTCCCCCGCTTAGACCACCACCTGTGGAAGGGAATTCCACATCCTTGCCGCTCTTACAGTAAAGAACCATTTATATATTTTTTGGTTAAACCTCTTTTCCTCTAATTTTAATAAGTGGCCACGAGTCTTGTTAAACTCCCTTTTGCAAAAAAGTTTTAGCCCTATTGTGGGGTCATCAGTATGGTATTTCTATATTGAAATCATATCCCCTCTCAAGCGTTTCTTCTCCAGAGAGAAAAAGTTCAGTGCTCAAAACCTTTCCTCATAACTAATATCCTCCAGACCCTTTATTAACTTTGTTGCCCTTCTTTGTACTTGCTCCATTTCTAGTACATCCTTCCTGAAGACTCTTGCCCAGAACTGGACAGCATACTCTAGGTGCGGCCGGACCAGGGTCTTGTAGAGCGGGAGAATTATCATTTTATCTCTGGAGTTGATCCCCTTTTTAATGCATGCCAATATTCTGTTTGCTTTGCTAGCATCAGCTTGGCATTGCATGTCATTGCTGAGCCTATCATCTACTAGGACCCCCAGGTCCTTTTCCATCCTAGATTCCCCCAGAGGTTCTCCCCCCAGTGTATAGATTGCATTCATATTTCTGCCACCCAAATGCATTATTTTACATTTTTCTACATTGAACTTGATTTGCCATGTAGTTGCCCACCCCATTAATTTGTTTGGATCTTTTTGCAAGGTTTCCACATCCTGCGGAGAGGTTATTGCCCTGCTTAGCTTAGTATCTTCCGTAAATACAAAGATTGAACTGTTTACCCCATCCTCCTGGTCGTTTATGAACAAATTAAACAGGATTGGTCCCAGCACAGAACCCTGTGGGATCCACTGACCATCCCTGACCATTCCAAGTACTGCCCATTTATCACCACCCTCTGAACTCGCCCTTGCAGCTAGTTTTCAATCCATGTACTCACCCTATGGTCCATGTCAACGGACCTTATTTTGTACAGTAAATGTTTATGGGGAACTGTTTCAAATGCTTTTGCAAAATCCTGATACACCACGTCTACGGGCCTTCCTTTATCTAGATGGCAACTCACCTCCTCATAGAAGGTTAATAGATTGGTTTGGCAAGAATGATTCTTCATGAATCCATGCTGATTACTGCTAATGATACCGTTCTTATTACTAAAATCTTGTATATAGTCCCTTATCATCCCCTCCAAGAGTTTACATATTGATGTTAGGCTAACTGGTCTGTAATTCCCAGGGATGTATTTTGGGCCCTTTTTAAATATTGGTGCTACATTGGCTTTTCTCCAATCAGTTGGTACCATTCCACAGTAGACTGTCAGTAAAAATTAGGAACAATGGTCTGGCAATTACTTGACTGAGTTCTCTAAGTACCCTCGGCTGCAAGCCATCTGGTCCCAGTAATTTATTAATGTTAAGTTTCCCAAGTCTAATTTTAATTCTGTCCTCTGTAAACCATGGAGGTGCTTCCTGTGCTGTGTCATGAGGATAAACACTGCAGTATTGGTTACTGAAGCCCCCCGATTCCCTTGTGAAGACTGAGGAGAAGAATAAATTCAATACCTTCGCCATCTACCCATCCTTTGTAACCAGATGTCCTTCCTCATTCTTTATGGGTCCAAAATGGTCTGTCCTCCTTTTTTTACTGTTTACATACTTAAAGAATTTATTGGGATTTTTTTTGCTCTCCTCTGCTTTGTGTCTTTCATGTTCTATCTTAGCCGTCCTTATTGCACCCTTACATTTCTTGTTGCAGTCTTTATAAATTCTGAATGCTGATGATGATCCCTCAACCTTGTATTTTTTGAAGGTCTTCTCCTTTGCTTTTATATGCCTTTTTACATTGGAGTTAAGCCATCCAGGACTTTTGTTTGCTCTTTTAAATTTATTACCCAATGGGATCCATTGGCTAATGCCCTTATTTAATATGCTGTTAAAGCAAACCTATCTCTCCTCTGTGTTCTTTGTTCCTAAGATTTTATCCCAATTTATGCCTTCTGGCAAGGTTCACCGTTTAGGGAAGTTGGCTCTTTTAAAATTCAGTGTCTTTGTATTCCCCTTATGTTTCCTATTTGTGTGATTTATACTGAAGCCAATTGACCTGTGATCACTGTTACCTAAATTGCCCCGTATTTCCACATCCGTGATCAGGTCTGTATTGCTGGTAATCAGTAGATCCAGTAACGCTTTATTTCTAGTTGGTGCGTCTACCATCTGACCCATAAAATTGTCCTGCAAGACATTTAGGAACTGGCGAGCCTTAGATTAATGCCCGGTTCCCTCCGCCTAGTCTATGTCTGGATAGTTAAAATAGTTAAGTTCCACACTTAAAGGTACCTCACAGTGGATTGGCTCTAATACTGGGTCCAGGGAAATTACTGTGTACTAGCTTGTCCTTTAGTAAGGACACTCATCTAAAAACCAGAGTTGGCTGAGGTGAGATGAATTTTGAAATGTTAGGGTCCTGAGTAAGCAGATACCAATGTTTCTGCAATATTGTTTGAATTTGGTCATCTTGGGAATTGAACTGAGTAATAAATCTGACCATATTACTCAGTTTTTTTTATTTTGTGTGAGTAATAAATCTGACCATATTACTCAGTTTTTTTATTTTGTGTGAATCCCAAGACTGACCTTTTGTACAGTTGTGAGCTCTGACCAGTCATTTTTTACTAAATCCCCTAGCCAGTAACATGTCATGGAGATTCTGGGCTTCCGTTTCAAAAGTTTTGGTGTCAATACAGTTACTTTTGAGCCGCAGGTACTGGCCATAGGGTATAGAATGTATCAATGAGGTGGGATGCACACTCGTGGTGTGCAATATTGTATGGCTCGCAGTGGGCTTGCAATAAAGGGTGCAGGAAATATATCCTTCATTATCCTTAGGAATCATGATTTCCAGAAAGGGAACCTGTACCCATCATAGGTGACGGTAAACTGTAGGTTCCAATTGTTTTGATTCAATTAGGCCATCAATTCCAGCAAGAGCATTTCATCACTAATCCAAACAATGAAGATGTTGTTGATGTACCTGTGCCACAAGAGGACATAGCACAGGTACATCGAGAGATCCTTACTTGAAAAAATATGGTGCTCCCACCCCCCCAGGTACAGGGGCGCAACATGTGCCCTTGGCCACCCCCTGCAGCTGGAGGTAGTGGGAACCAGCATTTATCAGCAACAGCTTTAATACAAGAAAATTAGTTAACATGTCCACACCCTACACTCTTTCCCTCTCTCCCTTTTTTAAGTCCATCCCATCTTGTGCCCCTTCTCTTAGGGACTGTGACTGACATTCAGGACAGTCTAAAAGTGATAGGAAGGATAGACATTTTGATCACTGTTATTCTACCCATCCATGCCAGTGGCAGGGATGACCAGGTTGTAAGGAGTTTAGTAATTTGTGTTAATAATGGAGGGTAATTCATTGCATAGAGATCTTTTGGGTTTGCTGTAAAGGTAATACCCAAGTATGAGATATGTGCCATTGATCAGGCAAACGGGAGAGAGTCGTGTAGTTGAGTTTGAAGATCAGATGGGATTGATATGTTTAAGGCTTTGGATTTTTGTGGAATAATTATAAGGCCTGGTACTTGTCCAAATTTGGAGAGGATGTCCATAAGAGTCGGTGATATTAGGAGTGATGTGAGAAATATTAAAACATCATCTGCAAACATACATATTTTATGATGATAGCCTCAAAGCTCTAGACCTTTGATATTTGGGTTGGATCAGATGAGTTGGGCCAGGGGTTCAATTGCTAATGCAAAGAGGATAGGGGATAGAGGGCAGCCCTGATGGGTTCCTCTCTCAATTGCAAGGTGTCGGAACAGTAACCCGGATAGGATAAATAAGCTTTAGGATGGTGCTAAAGGGTAGCAATCCATCTTATGAAATGTGTACCAAACCCCCAAAGCTGGAGGATAGAGGACCATGATAACTAATCAAATGCCTTTTGTATATCTAGAGAGGAAACAGGCAGAGATGCGGCGAGTTTGTGCTGTATGAGCTAAGAGTGTAGCTTGGCATACATTGTGACCTGCTTGTCTAGAGTTGATCTTTGTGTATTAGGGTACCAGTAATGGGATTAATATGGGTAGAGAGAGTTGTAGCTAATATTTTAATGTTTATGTTGAGAATTGATATCGGTCTGTAGTTAGACCAGGATGTATTGTCTGTATTCGGTTTTGGGATCATAGAGATGAGGCTGTGAGTGACTCTGTACGGAAGGAATTACCTGTGAGGAGGGGATTAAAGGCATCAACCATGAGGGAGGACAATAGTGTTGTAAAGCATTTATAATAGGTGGCTGAGAAGCCATCTGTGCCAGGGGGTTTGCGAGGTTTCAACAACTTTATTGTGGTCTGGATTTTGATGTCAGTGATAGGATCGTCTAGGAATTCTTGGTGGGATGAGGAGAGGGAGGGGAGGTGACTGGAGGACAGCAGCATATCCAGGCAAGATTGGTCTTATTAGTGTCCCTATATAGTTCAGAGAGTTTTCTGCGGAATTCATATAAGATTTTTAGTGGGTTGCTGGTAAAATTATCTTTGGTTAGTTTTAAGCAGATAGGTTTCAGGTTATAGGCAGCCTTACGTAAAGCCAAAGCTAAGAAGGTGTCTGGCTTGTTTGCTTTCATATAGAAAGCATGTTTAGATTTGCGGAGAATCTTTTCCACCAAATCCGTCAAAAAAAGATGAAATTCCAAATGTGTTTGATCATGTAATAGTTTGACAGAGAGGGCGTGGTTTGGAAATTCTCTGAAGCCTCATAAAAAATATCCTTCAGTCGTTTTTGAAGCTGTCGTCTCAACTTGCTATGGTGAGATGCTTGGCTGATACGGTTTGAGGTATTCCCAAAGAGTCAGGGGGTCTGTATCATTGGCTTTGTTATTAGCAAGGTAATCTTTTATAGCTGTTTTAATATCTTGACGATATATAGGATTGGCTAAACTATCATTGATGTACCAGGTTAGGAGGTTAGGTCATGGAACTAGGGAGGAAAGAGTTGTCAAGGCCATATTATGATCTGACCAAGTGCAAGGTATAATAAGTGAGTCTAGGATGAGCGCTGAGGTGCTGATATTCACAAATAAATGGTCTATACAGGAAAAAAACTTGTGGGGATGGGAATAATGAGTATGTTGTCATCTTGCAGGGTGTTGTTCACGCCATGTGTCAAGGAGGGAATGTTGGTTAAGGAGTAGTTAGTAGGAGAGCCAGTAGGCGGTTGTTGGGGCTGGGGATTTGTCCAGAAACGGGTATGACTCGGTTAAATTGATGATAGGCAACTCCTATCCTTATATTGATTAGTGGTTCCAAATTAATAATAACTACTGCAGTAGGGAACAGACACAAAAGATACGCTCAGCATCTTTCCAAATAACTGTTCTGCTTTATTATGACGTAATTGGAGGTTTTTATACACATGATTACGTAGGTATCACATTAATATTACAATTGTACGTTTATGGTAACAAGGGACGTTACAGGCAGGCTAATTCTAATCAGGACTCGAAAGAATGTAAACATGTACTGAAAACATTATAAGTGCTGTGTGCACAGTGAGGGCAGTGTGCAATACATACAAAATAGCATACAATTATTTACAGAACGTACAAATTTCCATTACGGTCTCCCCTCTTTTGAACAATATTTTGATCACTAACCATACCTGCTATCACCTTTAACCTGGAACCTCCCCATGCTTAGGTGGAGGTAGTCCTGGCCAAAGAGGCAAAAAACTTTATTGTGGAGAAAATAATAGCTGAGCAACTTTTTCATTACAAAATAACTTTTCAATGTGAAAAACAAATGATTGATAAGACATATTTACAGAGTACTGGCTGTACACTCCTGTGGTCAGAATGGCCTTCTAGCTGAATTGTGGGCATGCTGACTTATCAGCATATGTAAACACAGACAATTCTACATAAAATGGAAGACATACAAAAGACAAAATATGACTTCAAGATGGCTAAACTACTTTTCAAATATATATATCCCTTACAATTAAAGTATTTGAATCAAAAAGTACCCTAGACTGTGATCACAAGTAGGGATGAGCCAAACCCCCTCCCGGTTCGGTTCACACCAGAACCTGCAAATGGACCAAAAATTTGCACAAACCTTACAACCCCATTGATGTCTATGGGACTCGAATGTTTGAAATCAAAAGTGCTCATTTTAAAGGCTAATTTGCATGGTATTGTCCTAAAAGGGGTTTGGTGACCCAGGTCCTGCCCCAGGGGACATGTATCAATGCAAAAAAAAGTTTTAAAAACTGCAGTTTTTTCGGGAGCAGTGATTTTAATGATGCTTAAAGTAAAAAAAAAGTGAAATATTCCTTTAAATATCATGTAAAAGAAAAAGCTGCGCTATCACGTGAGACAAATAAAGACTAAAAACAACTACAGCTGCTAACACACAACAAACCAAATCGCAGATACTGTAATATGAAAGTAAAAAAGTGCAGCGCTATTCAATAGGTGAGAATAAAATACATATGAACAAATAAATAGCTTTGTGTATCAAAGGATCAAGTAACAAAAACACCAAAGAATGTTAATATAGCAAAAGTGTGCAAGTAGATGACTAATTCAGCTTCCCACATTGCCATTTTTATGCCTTTTATCTATTCGTGATCACCTACATTTTGTACAATTTTTTGGATCATTAAACCTCATTTTTGATCTGCACTATGTGGAGTCCCTTTTTCTTTTCCTCCATGGGTCCACTGATAACCATCTGCTTGTGATCGATCAATTCCGGCATCGGAGATCGGGTGCATTGGAGATCCATAGCCTGTCTAGGATAGCCACCCCCCCATTGGTGGCCGGAACCCAGAAGACACCATCTGGTTGGATATCCTGGAGGACTATCCCTTTTTGCCTTATTGACGCACTGCCATATGGTAGATGCGTCCCATCGATCCGGTAAGAGTACCCATCTTTTTTCTTGAAGTCTGGAGTGTCATTACAACTTGTGATTACCCCCTCACGTTGTTCACAGCCCTTTTAAGACATTAATACTCCCCTGTCTGGGAGAGGACTTTTTATTTTCATTATATATAGACTTTTGGGATTGTCATTTTGTCCAGAGTCATCTACTTGCACACTTTTGCTATATTAACATTCTTTGGTGTTTTTGTTACTTGATCCTTTGATACACAAAGCTATTTATTTGTTCATATGTATTTTATTCTCACCTATTGAATAGCGCTGCACTTTTTTACTTTCATTTACTTTAAATATCGTACCTGGGGGGTGTCTATAGTATGCCTGTAAAGTGGCGCGTGTTTCCCGTGCTTAGAACAGTCCCTGCACAAAATTACATTTTTAAAGGAATAAAAGTCATTTAAAACTGCTTGCGGCTTTAATGTAATGTCGGGTCCTGGCAATATGGATGAAAATCAGTGAGACAAACAACATAGGTACCCCCCAGTCCATTACCAGGCCCTTTGGGTCTTGTATGGATATTAAGGGGAACCCCGCACCTAAATTAAAAAAAGGAAAGGCGTGGGGCCACCAGGCCCTATATACTCTGAACAGCAGTATACAGGCGGTGCAAACAAGACAGGGACTGTAGGTTTGTTGTTAAGTAGAATCTGTTTGTAATTTTGAACTGGTACATTTTTAACATGTTTAGCTCCAGCCAAAAAATCTATTTTAAGCTTTTTGGAAAACATAGGGAAGGGTTATCACCTCTGTGACATTTGTTTTGCTGTCTGTGCTCCTCTTCAGAAGATTTCACCACACTTTTTGTCCCAATGACAAATGTTTTTTGAAAATTTGGTGTTTTTAGTGAAACAAGGATTAGTGATAAAGCATCAGTGTAAAGGAGAAAAGTTTTTCCCATATTAACTCTTACAGGAGAGAATTTCCCTTCCTAGGGGTAGATTTCATCTCACTTCCTGTTGTCTCCTTCCGTTTGCAAGTAGGCGTCATTTGTAAGTTGGATGTTTGAAAGTAGGGGCCTGCCCTATATACTCAGCAGAAATTTGGGCCTTAGGTTTTGTTGTGGCCACAACACTGTAAGCCCTCACAGGGCCCTGTTGTGAAATATTAGATCAAGAATTGTAATTACATGCCCCTGTTGAACAGGGGCAGAAAAATTGGGCCTTTGGTGGTGGTGGTGGTGGTGGTGGTGCTGGTGCCACAACACTGTAAGTCCTCAAAGTTACTCTTGGTGGACGCAGAAAAAGGCCCTGCTGTGAAATATTACATCAAGAATTCTAATTACATGTCCCTGTTGAACAGGGGCTGAAAAATTGGGCCTTAGGCACTGGTGCTGATGTCAAAACACTGCAACCCCTCACAGATACTCTAGTTGGAGCGCAGGAACTAGCCCTGCTGCAAATAATTGCATCAAAAATTGTAATTACACGCCCCAACAGGGGCTGAAAAATTGGGCCTTAGGCACTGGTGCTGGTGCCACAACACTGCAACCCCTCACAGATACTCTAGTTGGAGCGCAGGAACTAGCCCTGCTGCAAATAATTGCATCAAAAATTGTAATTACACGCCCCAAAAGGGGCTGAAAAATTGGGCTTAGGCACTGGTGCTGGTGCCACAACACTGCAACCCCTCACAGATACTTTAGTTGGAGCGCAGGAACTAGCCCTGCTGCAAATAATTGCATCAAAAATTGTAATTACATGCCCCTGTTAAACAGGGGCTGAAAAATTGGGCCCTAGGCACTGGTGCTGGTGCCACAACACTGCAACCCCTCACAGATACTCTAGTTGGAGCGCAGGTGCTAGCCCTGCTTCAAAGAATTGCATAAAAAATTGTAATTACACGCCCCTGTTAAACAGGGGCTGAAAAATTGGGCCTTAGGCACTGGTGGCGGCGCCCAGAACCAAAAATGTTCTTACAAGCTATCAGCATGATCATTGAGGAGGAAGAGGATAATTACTCAGCATAACAGGATAGTCATTCAGCATCAGCATAGGCAATCTTTGAAGGGATCTGAGATTTCAAAAAAATTATTCGGTGACATCAGCATCAGGTGCTTGGTAGCTGGTGGTGATCCAAGACTGATTCATTTTTATGAAGGTCAGTCGATCGACCGAGTTGGTGGACAGACGCACCCTGTGATTGGTTACAAAGCCTCCAGCAGCACTGAATGTGCGTTCCGAAAGAACACTGCATGCAGGACAAGCCAGTAGCTCAATTGCATACTGTGCAAGCTCTGGCCAATGATCCATCCTCAAGACCCAGTAACCCAGAGGATTTTCGGTGGGAAAGGTGTCCAAGTCAGATACTGTCCCTAGGTATTCCTGCACCATGTAAAACAGATGCTGGCGATGGTTGCTGGAACCGACCATACCTTGGCGCTGCGGACGGCCACCTTCTCCACCGCTCCTTCTGTGACTGACGGAAGCCTCAGCAACACGTTGTCCAGAAACAGGAATTTGTAACCTCCCAGTCTCTTGGAACGCGTTGCACAGACCTTTCTGCAAGGCCTCCCAAAGAGCCTCTGCTCCCTCTGCGATGGCAAGATAAGGTCCGCAACCTTACCCTTGTAATGTGGATCAAGGAGGGTTGTCAGCCAGTATTGTTCCTTCTCCTTTATACTGCGAATACGAGGATCCTTCTGCAGGCATTGCAGGATCAGGGAGGCCATGCAGCGTTGGTTTGCTGAGGCATTCGGCCCAGAGTCCTCTGGGTCACTAAGGACGACATGATCCGCAGCCACCTCCTCCAAGCCACGTACAAGTCCATGGGTTTCTTGGGACTGTAAATGATCCCTTAAAGACTGCTGCTGATGCTGAGTGCCAGCCTCCACCTCCATACTGACACAATCCTCCTCCTCCTCTTCCTGTGTGATCGGCGGGCACACAGGAACACTGTCTGGATAAAGGGGGACTTGAGAGCTAAGGAAGACCTCCTCTTGCTGCCTCTGTTCTGCCTCAAGTGCCCTGTCCATTATTCCATGCAGCGTGTGCTCCAACAGGTGGACAAGGGGGACAGGGTCACTGATGCATGCACTGTCACTGCTCACCATCCTCGTGGCCTCCTCAAATGGTGACAGGACAGTGCATCCATCCCTGATCATGGCCCACTGGCGTGGGGAAAAAAAAACAAGCTCCCCTGACCCTGTCCTGGTGCCATAGTCGCACAGGTACTCATTGATGGCCCTCTGCTGCGTGTGCAGCCGCTGCAGCATGGCCAACGTTGAGTTCCACCTGGTGGGCATGTCACAGATTAGGCGGTTCTTGGGCAGGTTAAATTCCTTTTGGAGGTCTGCCAGCCGAGCACTGGCATTATATGACCGGCGGAAATGCACACAGACTTTCCTGGCCTGCTTAAGGACATCCTGTAAGCCTGGGTACCTGCCCAAGAACCGCTGCACCACCAAGTTAAGGACGTGAGCCAAACAGGGCTCATGGGTCATTTGTCCCTGTCGGAGGGCGGAGAGGAGGTTGGTGCCATTGTCGCAAACCACCATTCCTGCCTTAAGTTGGCATGGCATCAACCACCTCTGAACCTGCCCCTGCAGAGCTGACAGAACCTCTGCCCCAGTGTGGCTCCTGTCCCCCAAGCACACCAGCTCAAGCACCGCATGGCATCTTTTGGCCTGCATACTTGCGTAGCCCCTTGAATGCCTACGGAGCACCGCTGGTTCCGAGGACAAAGCACAGGAAGAGGCCTTGCAGGAAGAAGAAAAGGAGGGGCTGGAGGAGAGAGGTGTGTCAGAATCACTAGTAGTGGCATTTTGGAGGGGTGGTGGCGGAACAACCTCCAACACTACTGCCCCTTGTCCTGCATCCTTCCCAGCTGCCAGAAGAGTCACCCAATGCACCGTGAAACTTATGTAACGTCCCTCTCCATGCCTGCTGGACCATGAGTCAGCGGTAATATTCACCTTACCGCTGACCGCCCTGTCCAGCGAGGCCAAGACATTCCACATGGTGGTAGAGAGCCGGAGAAAAAGTGGCGTTTGGGAACCTGCCCTTGAGGAAAGCACATTCCACAAACTCATGGAAGGGGGCAGATTCTACCAACTGAAAAGGTAGCAGTTAAAGTGCTAGCAATTTTGCCAAGCTAGCATTCAACCGCTGGGCATGTGGATGGCTGGGAGCGAACTTCTTTTTGTGGTGCAGCAGCTGGGGCAGGGAAATTTGCCTGGTACAATCTGACGTTGGTGTACCGATAGCAGATTCCCTGTAAGTACTTGGCTGTGACACACCTAATTCTACCCCTTCATTCCTCTCAGTGCAGGTCTCAGAGAGGACTGAAAGTATAGTGGGGTTGGAGATCCAAGCTGATGAGGAGTAAGGAGAGGTCCTCATTGTTTTTTGGTGTTAGGTCTTTTAGGTACGCTTGCCAACGAACTACATGGCAGGTCAACATATGTCTGGTCAAGCATGTGGTGCCCAAGCGGGAGAGGTTTTGACCACACGAGATACGCTTGAGACATATGTTGCAAATAGCAGTGGTGCCATCTGATGCACTCGTCTCAAAAAAGGCCCACACCAAAGAACTTTTGGAATAACGTTCAGAGTAAGCAGCGCCCTGCACATGCGGCGCTCTGACGTGTGATGCAGTCAGTGTGCTGCCCCTGGAGGGCATCCTGCCTCGTCGGTGATGTGCCTCCTCCTCCTCTCTCCTATCAGGCACCCACGTTGAGTCAGTGACCTCATAATCCCCTCCCTCCTCATCACTGGAGCAAACCTGGCAGTATGCTGCAGCAGGGGGAACATGACTGCCAGATTGCTGTCCTTCTTGGGCACCCCCTCTGTCCGTGCTCACGTTACTGCCTTCATCTAGCTAAGTATCATCATCAGAGCCTTCTAAATGCTGGGCATCCTCCTGGAGCATGTACCCAACACTGTGGTCAAACAGTTCGAGGGACTCCTCAGGAGGACATGGGGGGGCTAGGGAAGGAGTCACTGATGCCATTGAGCCAAGGGAAGAGGCCACGTTGGCAGCTGCTTTGCCAGACAAAGTACCCTGAGCATGGGTGAGAGAGGATGAGGAGGATGATGACGACTTGGTCATCTACTCGACCAAGTCTTCCACATATTGTGGCTCAACACGGCCAGCTACCGAAAAAAAGGTCAAGCGTGTCCCACGGCCACGTGCTGATGAGGATGCACCGTTTCCACAACCAACACTGTTGCCTCTAGACACAGAGCCAGCTTGCCCTCTTTTATTGGCTTGTGACTGTCTGCCTCTCCTTGTTGGCCTTCCAGACATAATAATGGCCTGCAGTGAAATGTAGCTGCACTAAGCTGGGATATATATATATATATATATATATATATATATATATATATATATATACTGATACTGCAGCTAGCAAAATTAACTGCCTGCCTGTAGTGTTATTAGTATGAGAACACCACCAATATTCTACAGGTAGCTTTAGCTGAAATCTGTGCAGAGGTCGCACTACACTAACTTGTAGCTTTAGCTGAATACTGTGCAGAGGTCGCACTACACTAACTTGTAGCTTTAGCTGAACGCTGTGCAGAGGACGCATTACACTAACGTTTAAATAATATAGCTGCCTGTGGTAGTGATAGGATCAGGAAAACACCACCAACCTTCCACAGGTAGCTTTAGCTGAACACTGTGCAGAGGTCACACTACACTAACTTGTAGCTTTAGCTGAATACTGTGCAGAGGTCGCACTACACTAACTTGTAGCTTTAGCTGAACACTGGGCAGAGGACGCATTACACTAACGTTTAAATAATGTAGCTGCCTGTGGTAGTGATAGGATTAGGAAAACACCACCAACCTTCCACAGGTAGCTTTAGCTGAACACTGTGCAGAGGTCGCACTACACTAACTTGTAGCTTTAGCTGAACACTGTGCAGAGGTCACACTACACTAACTTGTAGCTTTAGCTGAACACTGTGCAGAGGACGCACTATACTAACATTTAAATAATGTAGCTGCCTGCGGTAGTGATAGGATCAGGAAAACACCACCAACCTTCTACAGGTAGCTTTAGCTGAACACTGTGCAGAGGTCGCACTACACTAGGGATGAGCTTCGAGTTCGAGTCGAACTCATGTTCGACTCGAACATCGGCTGTTTGCCAGTTCACCGAACAGCGAACAATTTGGGGTGTTCGCGGCAAATTCAAAAGCCGCAGAACACCCTTTAAAAGTCTATGGGGAAATAAAAAAGTGCTAATTTTAAAGGCTTATATGCATGATATTGTCATAAAAAGTGTTTGGGGACCTGGGTCCTGCCCCAGGGGACATCTATCAATGCAAAAAAATTTTTTAAAAACGGCTGTTTTTTCGGGAGCAGTGATTTTAATAATGCCTAAAGTGAAACAATAAAAGTGTAATATTCCTTTAAGTTTCATACCTGGGGGGTGTCTATAGTATGCCTGTAAAGGGGCGCATGTTTCCCATGTTTAGAACAGTCTGACAGCAAAATGACATTTCAAAGGAAAAAAAGTCATTTAAAACTATTCGCGGCTATTAATGAATTGCCGGTCCGACAATACACATAAAAGTTAATTGATAAAAATGGCATGGGAATTCCCCACAGGGGGACCCCAAACCAAAATTTAAAAAAAAATGACGTGGGGGTCCCCCTAAATTCCATACCAGGCCCTTCAGGTCTGGTATGGTTATTAAGGGGAACCCCACACCAAAATTAAAAAAATATTGGCATGGGGTCCCCCCAAAAATCCATACCAGACCCTTATCTGAGCACGCAACCTGTCAGGCCGCAGGAAAAGAGGGGGGATGAGAGAGCACCCCCCCTCCTGAACCGTACCAGGCCACATGCCCTCAACATTGGGAGGGTGCTTTGGAGTATCCCCCAAAACACCTTGTCCCCATGTTGATGGGGACAAGGGCCTCATCCCCACAACCCTTGCCCGGTGGTTGTGGGGGTCTGTGGGCGGGGGGCTTATCGGGGGGGGGCTTATCGGAATCTGGAATCTGGGTGTTCTTCCTCCGGTGTTCTTCCTCCAGTGTTCTCGTCCGGCATCTCCTCCGCAGCGTCTTCTTCTCTTCATCTTCTTCTCCATGATGGCATGGAGGGAGGCTCCCACTGTGTGACGCTTCTCCTCTTCTGACGGTTCTTAAATAACAGAGGGCGGGGCCACCCGGTGACCCCGCCCCCTCTGACGTCATGGGGAATGCCACAGGGAAGTCCCCGACAAGTTCCTGTGCATCAGATGGGGCGGGGTTAACGGGTGGCCCCACCCTCCGTTATTTAAGAACCGTCAGAAGAGGAGAAGCATCACACAGCGGGAGCCTCCCTCCATGCCATCCTGGATGCAAAGCGGCCCAGAGAAGAAGATGCCATGGAGGAGATGCCGGACGAGAACACCGGAGGAAGAACACCGGAGGAAGAACCAGAAGAACCAGAAGAAGAAGAAGATGGAGGAAGAAACCGAAGGAAGATAGAAGATACCATTTCACACAGGGGGAAGGGCCGGGATCTGGGGGTCCCCTTGTTAAAGGGGGCTTCCAGATTCAGATAAGCCCCCCGCCCGCAGACCCCCACAACTACTGGGCAAGAGTTGTGGGAATGAGGCCCTTGTCCCCATCAATGGGGACAATGTGTTTTGGGGGATACCCCAAAGCACCCTCCCAATGTTGAGGGCATGTGGCCTGGTATGGTTCAGGGGGGGTGCTCTCTCGTCTCCCCCTCTTTTCCTGTGGCCTGCCAGGTTGTGTGCTCAGATAAGGGTCTGGTATGGATTTTTGGGGGGACCCCACGCCAATTTTTAAAAAAAAATTGGTACGGGGTTCCCCTTAAAATCCATACCAGACCTGAAGGGCCTGGTATGGAATTTAGGGGGACCCCCACGCCATTTTTTTTTAAATTTTGGTTCGGGGTTCCCCTGTGGGGAAATCCCATGCCGTTTTTATCAATTAACTTTTATGTGTTTTGTCGGACCAGCAATTCAGTAATAGCCGCAAGCTTTAAATGACTTTTTTTTCCCTTGAAATGTAATTTTGCTGTCAGACTGTTCTAAACACGGGAAACATGCGCCCCTTTGCAGGCGTACTATAGACACCCCCCAGGTACGAAATTTAAAGGAATATTACACTTTTATTGTTTCACTTTAGGCATTATTAAAATCACTGCTCCCGAAAAAACTGACGTTTTTAAAACTTTTTTTGCATTTAACCATGTCCCCTGGGGCATGACCCGGGTCCCCAAACACTTTTTATGACAATAACTTGCATATAAGCCTTTAAAATTAGCACTTTTGGTTATTCATGTTCGTGTCCCATAGACTTTAACGTTGTTCGCGTGTTCGAACAAAATTTTTGCCTGTTCGCATGTTCTGGTGTGAACTGAACAGGGGGGTATTCGGCTCATCCCTATTATGGAGATCACTAGAAAAAAAATTAAAAAACAGGAGATCTTGATTTAAAAAAAAAGGAGATCACTATAAACAAAAATTATAAACATTATTCTGGAGATCTGGTGAAAAAATAAAAAAGATTATTCATGAGATCACAAGAAATAATAAAGACATCAGTTTGTCAGAACTCTGTGTGAATATCAGCAGCAAAACAACTTCACAATTTCCGATGGAGCCTACACACGGTCAGAATTTCCGACAACAAGCTTCCATCGAACATTTGTTGTCTGAATATCTGATCGTGTGTACGCGGCAAAAGAGTGCTCTGAGCAGGGATCCAAGTACCCTAATCAGTAGGCTAAATAAGAAATGGTGGGGTGCACAAATCTATTAAGCGGGAGATTGTTAAATCAGGTAGGAGAACCAAATTAGAGTATTGAACTGTAGGTAAACAGACCAAAATTGAGAATACAGATTTCTGTATTTGGTGGTTTTGCCTATGGGGTATATTATGTGTAAAGCAAAAGGGCAAGCCCTCTAAGAAATATATCACCCATTTAAGATATGTCAGTCCACTCTTTCTCTGGGGTCGGTGAAGCAAAGGGACTCCTCTTGTGGAAGCTGGAATGAGCTTGGTGCTCAGGGGCGTTACGCTGATTTTGGGGGGAACCAAAATATGCCCGATCCCTCTGCCACAGGTTCAGATGTTGACAGGCGAAGATCATGGATTGTGGTGAGAAGGTCATCAGCTGTTTTGCAGGTGTAGGAGGTTCCTTTAAAAGTAAGGTGGACAGCAAAGGGTAGACCCCAACGATATGAAATGTGATGATGTTTGAGCACTTGCAAGTGTGGTTTCATCACTTTTCGTTTGATGAGCGTTTGTAGGGAAAGATCCTGGTAGATTTGGCAACTGTGTCCCTGGAATTGCAGGGACTCTTTTTTGCAGGCTGCTTCCAACAATTGCTCCTTAGTTCAGAAGTAGTGCAATTTTACAATAATGTTTCTGGGGGGGTCCATCTTCCTTACGAGGAGCCAGAGATCAATGGATCCTGTCCAGTGGCGGCCTGTCCATAGGGGGCGCATGGGTGCTGTCCCCCCCAGCAGTCACAAAATAATAAAATAAATTTAAAAATATTTAAAAGGCTCTTTAAAAAAATAGAAAAAAATGTCCTTTAAGTGCTGGTGCGCCGGACACAGTGCACTATAGGAAGCGCCACATCTATGCAATCACAAGATTGCACATGAGACGCTTCATTTGCAGAGATTTGAATTGCCTTGTGGCGCACTTCCGCCCGGGTGCTTTGTTCTCAGAGTTAAGACATTACTTACGGTTTCTCTGTGCCAGTGGTAAACCAGAAGTGATGTCAGCAACTCCGTGGAACGCACGGCCTGAGCGGAGCTATTTTGGTAAGTAATCATATCTTTTAATGAGATTAATTATACTGCTAAGGTCATTTGTAGGGTTGCACTGGTACCTATACTGGTATCGGTATCGGTGCCGATACAAACATGTGCCCGAATATCGGTACTCGTGCAAATGCCCCGATACCCAAAACCGATACCTTCGGGCTCAGTACTTTCAGCTGTCAGCAGGTATTCCCCGCTAACAGCTGAAAAGTAAAAAAAAAATGCTGGCAATTATTGGTTGTTAAGGAACGGGGCCACCGCATCCTTAACAATTACCAATTACGTGTCCTCACAGGATTTCCCTCCCTGCCTCATCCTCCCCTCTCGCCAGCTATCACCAGGCTCAGGACCGCATATCTGTGGTAACTTCCTGCATTAGAGGTGAGCAAGCCCAGCTCCCCCCATCACACTGTCCTCATCCTCCTGCCGGGTGCAACTCTCACATTCAGCTCTGCTCATTGCAGCTCCGTTATCTCTGTGACAGTCCGGTGTGCAGGAGTGAGTCCTGTGTGACCTCCACACAGATCTGACTTTTCCTTGGCAGCTGCAAGGCTCTGCACACAGCGAGGCTTCTCCCCATTCTCTGTGTGTCCATACTCAGCCTTTCCCCCTCTCCAGCAAGCGAGCACAGATGCACAGCCAGCACCACTGCAGCAGGACAGAGTGTGATTAGACCCCCCCAATGTGTCAAATACTAATTATCTATATAGTGTTAAATATATGAAACTGACATAGAAAAGTGAAGTCTAATATCAATGCCTAAATATATCTTGGCATGTTATAATATGAAAATTAGCATCTATAGTGTCCATGTAATTCCAGCAAATAGGACTGTTTGCACTGGAGTTTTGGTTTCACCAACCAGTGGGAAGTTGGAAATTGAACAATATGTATTATGTATGAAATTTTGTTTATGCATGGACACTATATATATATTATATATACTAATTTTCAGATTATTAACACGATATATTTAGGCATCAATATTCACTTTTTCTTGCCAGTAATTTTTGCTTTATGCTGTTAAAACTATTGACAATTTGACATAGCAGCGCAGCACATATATTTATACTTATTTTTGGTGGGCAACATACACTAGGTGTTTGCACCAGCTGAATGTTTTCCTTGTCAAAAGAAGTTTATTGAGTATACAATGTTATGAAGATACATAAAGTAAGTTTACAAGGATCTATAAAGTAAGCTCATTGTTTTACCGTAGGGTTTATATAGGTAAATATCATGAAATTTCAAATATTAAACATTGGGTTCACGTAAACCTAAATTAAAGATATATATCATTTCCTTAGTTACTTTTGTATGTATTTAAATGATTTATACCTACTATACATATTGTTTACAAGTAGAGTGTATATAGGTCAAATAAATTCTGATAATGAGCTTTAATCGTAAGGTGGAGAAAAGGAAAGAGAAAGAAGAAAAAGGGTTGAAAGGTAGAGGTATTGTCCACAAGGTTGTCCCGCTCGTCAGTTTATTATTCTTTTTAGTTCTCTTTGAAGCCTTAGAATGGGTGTCTCTGTAAGCCATTTAATCTGTTACCATGGCAACAGGACAGAGTCATTGAAGTTTGACAGGAACTGTTGTTTTATTCAAGGATGCCAAAGTTTTTCAAATTTTGGAATTTGATTTTGATCGATGGCTACCATCTTAGCATGGGACATTGTATTATTCATTCTGTGAATTGTTTCTGCTAGTACCAATGTAGAAGATTTCCATGCCTTGGCCACTGTTTGTTTTGCAGCCGTTTTTAGTTGGATCATAAGTTTGAATTGAGAGAGTGTTAACCATTCCGGTTTTAGATTAAGTAAAGTTAAATATGGATCTGGTTGTATTATTTTTTTAAAATATTTTAGATGCAATCACGAAGACTTCCTTCCAGAAGGTTTGGATTACTGGGCACGTCCACCATATGTGTAAATATGTGCCTATTTCTGGGCATCCTCGAAAACAAAGAGCTGAGGTATTAGGTGAATATTTTGCCACTCTAGTGGGTACAAGGTACCAGCGAGTTAGGACTTTATAATTTGTCTCCAGTGCTAAGATGTTGGGTGAAGATGACTTAGATGTGAGCCATATGTTAGACCAGTCTGTGTCTTCTAAAGTTCGTACCAGGTCCTCCTCCCACCTCTGAACGTAAGAGGGTCTATTAAGATTTGCTACTCCATATAATTGATTATAAAGTGATGAAATTGTACCTTTAGCAAATGGATCTTTTGTACAGATTGATTCAAAAATAGATAATTGGGATAATGGTGTATCCCCCTTTAGGAATGGTGTATAGAAATTTTTGATTTGGAGATATCTAAATATCTCAGAGTTTGGTAGATCATATTTTTCTCTAAGTGATGGGAATGAAAGGAATGATTTAGATGCTATGAAGTCATTTAGTGTCTGAATGCCTGATGTTGTCCAAGCTTTAAAAGAATTTGGGTAGATCCATGCCGGGTAAAAGGCCGGATTTCTGATAAAAGAAAGGAGAGGATTGTGTGGAGATTGTAACTGATTGTCAGGGATCCACCAGCACCAGATCAGGGCGTTTGCATGCGTCCAGGAGCCGGCGCGCCCCTGTTCAGACACAGCGTCAAACCACCACCGTTGCCGTGCGTCGGCGCGGCGCTCGGGCACGCGCGGGTGCACGGCGCGTGCACGAGCACGGGCGCGCGCGCGTCCGCGTTAGCGCCGGTTTGGCGCCAACCAGCACATAAAAGTTCCCCTGTTTCATGGGAACAGTGCTGCTTCGTCTCAGCTCTGTGACTCTGCCTGAAACCTGAATCCTGATTGCTTGTTACCTGATTGACCCGGCTTGTTTGACCATCCGACCTGCTCCTATCCCGACCCGGCCTGCCTGACTCCTCTGCTGTCTGAATCTGCTACCGTTGCCGACCTCTGCCTGCTCACCGACTCTGCCTTTGCCTGCTGTATTCACCTGTGTGCCAGTTACCTGCCAACCCGGACTGTTTGACTCTGCTTGTGCCTGCCTACCTGCTGCTGTTGCACCATCAGCTTCAGCCTAGTGACTTCCTCACTTCCAGTGTGTCAGCCTGCTTCTGTGCCAGTCTCCTCTCACCTGCAAGTTCCACCATCCAGTGTGTCAGCCTGCTTCTGTGCCAGTCTCCTCTCACCTGCAGACCTGCTATCCCAGGAGGGATCTCTACCTCTACATCAGAGACTTCACTCCAACAGGCACTCCTACCCCACTGCGCTCAGGAGACCACTGTTCCCACTCCAGTGGCTCCTGAACCAGCGTTGTATGAGAGGTCTTCTCCTACAGTCAGGCTCACCTACCAGGTACCTAACAGTACGAAGCAGCCATGACTGAGCCTGCAGGAGATTCCTCTCCATTAAAGGAGATCTGCACCCACCTTGCGGCTCTTAGCCAAGCCGTCCAATCCCTCCAGGACAATTACAGCAGATTGGAGGGACAAGTCCAGCACCTTGCAGGATCTAACCCTGTGGCCTCCTCCTCAGCTGCAACCCCGGCACAGTCGGTTCCTGGCCCTTCCGTAGTGATGCTCCCACCTGAACCAAAGGTTCCCACTCCTGATAGATTCTCTGGAGACCGGGCCAAGTTCCGGGCCTTTCGCAACGCATGCAAGCTCTTCTTTGCATTACAGCCCCGAACTTTCTCACTGGAGGCCACTAAAGTGGGATTCGTGATCTCCCTCCTACAAGGGGAACCTCAGACCTGGGCCCATCATCTACTTGAGGGGGACTCAACTTTGACCCAGTCCTTATCTTCCTTCTTCGAAGCCATGGCACAGATATATGAAGACCCCCAACAGACTGCTACAGCTGAAACCGCTTTGTTTACACTCCAGCAAGGCCGCAGACCTGCGGAAGACTATATCATGGACTTTAGACGTTGGAGTGCGGACACTCAGTGGAATGACGCGGCCCTGCGTCACCAGTTCCGCTTGGGCCTATCTGAGGGTTTAAAAGATGAACTTGCCCGAGTGGGTGTACCAAACACTCTCGAGGCCCTGATTAACTTGACTATCCAAATGGACCGACGTATCCGGGAACGTCGATCTGAGCGATCTGCTCTTCAATCCCGCCCGATTTGGATGACAACCAGAGCACCACTTCCAGCAACCCGCTATACACCTTCACCCAGTCTTAATTCAGCTAATGTCTCATCTGACTCCGTGGAACCAATGCAATTGGGCCTGATGCGACCTGCATTATCGCCTGAAGAACGGGCCCGACGCCGACAACTCAATCTGTGCCTCTACTGCGGTGGGTCTGGACACTACGTACTGAACTGTCCTGTCAAGTTAAGTAAATGCCCGCCTGTCGTGTTTACCAGTCTCTCTGCCCTATCTGCAAACTCTACCCACATTTCTATTCCTCTGTCTTTACAGCTGCAAGAAGGGACTATAACAACCAACGCCATCATTGATTCCGGAGCATGCAGTTGCTTTATTGATTCAGACTTTACCAGCCAACATAACATTCCTTTACGGGCCAAAACCCAGGGACTTGCCGTATTTCTAGCGGACGGATCCCGCATCAGATCAGGACAAGTAACCAAGGAGACCCTGCCTCTGCCTGCTTCTACTTCCTCCCAACACAAGGAACTGCTGGTTCTTGATGTCATCTCTTCTCCCATGTTTCCCATCATCCTGGGTATCCCTTGGCTGCAGGCCCACAACCCATACATTCAGTGGACATCTGGAGAAGTAAAATTCTCATCCTCTTACTGTCTTGAACACTGTTTTAAAAAGGATTCGGATTCCTCTTCCACCCTACTTTGTTTGGACACCGACCAGAAACTTTGCCAGGTCATACCCAAACAATATCATGAATTCCTTGATGTGTTTAGTAAAAAAGGGGCAGACTCCCTTCCACCTCATCGTCCATACGATTGCCCCATCGAATTACTGCCAGGATCCGAAATACCATTTGGACGCATTTTTCCATTATCTGAGAAAGAACAGGAAGTGTTAAAGACTTACATAGATGAGAACCTGGCCAAAGGTTTTATACGCCATTCTACCTCTCCAGCTGGCGCCGGAATATTCTTCGTCACCAAGAAGGACAAGTCTCTCCGGCCGTGCATCGACTATCGTGAACTAAACAAGATCACGGTCAAGAACCGGTACCCTTTACCTTTAATACCCGAACTTTTTCAAAAATTAAGGACTGCCGTCATTTTCACCAAACTTGACCTGAGAGGGGCTTATAATTTAATCCGTATCCAGGCTGGACATGAGTGGAAGACAGCATTCCGAACCCGATTCGGGCATTATGAATACCTGGTCATGCCCTTTGGACTCTGCAACGCTCCTGCAACCTTCCAACACCTGATTAACGACGTCCTCAGGGACTTTCTAGACGTATTTGTAATTGCATACTTGGATGATATACTGATTTTTTCTGAATCCCGTGAACTGCATCAGGAACATGTCCGCAGGGTGTTGGATCGCCTCCGCTTACACAGTCTATACGCAAAAGCAGAGAAATGTGAGTTTGAACAACATAGCATCCAATTCCTGGGGTTAATCATATCTGCAACAGGCATCAAGATGGACCCGCAAAAGGTTTCCGCTGTTTTGGATTGGCCGGTCCCCGTGGACAAGAAGGGTGTGCAGCGGTTTGTGGGATTTGCAAACTTCTACAGAAAGTTCATCAAAGGCTTCTCAGCCATAATTGCACCTATCACACAGTTAACCAGACAAAATATCCGTTTCTCCTGGAACCAACTTGCCCAAGACGCTTTCGAGAATCTCAAAAGACTGTTTACCTCAGCACCTATCCTCAGCCACCCTGAACCCTCCCTACCGTTTATTTTAGAGGTTGATGCCTCTGAGATTGCGGTAGGTGCGATTCTGTCACAGCGCAAAGGTAACAAGGAGATAATGCATCCTGTAGGGTTCTTCTCTCGTAAACTCTCCCCTGCGGAGAGGAATTATGACGTCGGTGACCGAGAGCTTCTTGCTATTAAAACTGCTCTAGAAGAATGGAGGTACCTGTTGGAGGGGGCTATGCATCCAGTACTAATCTATACTGACCATAAAAACCTAGAGTACCTGCGATCTGCCAAACGATTGAGGCCTCGACAAGCCCGCTGGGCTCTGTTCTTCTCACGTTTCTCCTTCCATATCACATACCGTCCAGGCTCTAAAAATATTAAACCGGATGCATTATCACGTATGCATGACAACCCCAAGGACTTATCTACTCCTGACACCATCTTACCTGCAAACAATTTTTTACTGCTGCAAACAGATTTACTTTCCCTTTTCCCTCTGAAACAGCCAGACCAACGGGAATTTCTTTAGTGAGTAGAGATGGATTGTTCTGGAAGGGAAGCCAAATTTTTGTTCCTGAAAATGTCCGGGTCAAGGTTTTAACACTTCTCCACGACCATCCTTTGGCAGGCCACTTCGGAGTCCGCAAGACCCTGGAACTAGTGCAGCGTACATTCTGGTGGCCCAATCTGAAGGACTTTTGTGAAAAGTATGTTAGTTCCTGTCCCATCTGCATCCAGAATAAGTCATCCAGGAATCGAGCTTGGGGCCTATTGAAACCATTGCCGGTACCCGACAGACCATGGAAAATGATTTCTATGGACTTTATTGTGGAACTTCCATCCTCCGAAGGATGCTCAGTTATCTTTGTTGTAGTGGATCGTCTAACCAAGATGGCTCATTTTTTACCTTTAAAGGGAACCCCGTCTGCCACCGAGACTGCTCGCATATTTATCAAGGAAATCATCAGACTTCACGGAGTACCTGTAAACATAGTTTCTGATAGAGGGGTTCAATTCACTTCACGTTTCTGGAGATCCCTATGTGAAACCCTAAAGATTGAATTGGCCCTGTCCTCGGCCTATCATCCTCAAACAAACGGTCAGACGGAAAGGACTAATCAGACCCTGGAACAATACATCAGATGCTTCACATCATTCACACAAAACGATTGGGTATCCCTACTACCCTTAGCAGAATTTGCTTACAATAATGCCCAACATTCTGCCACCGGTCAATCCCCGTTTTTCGCCAATTACGGCTTTCACCTAACCTTTTTACCTGATTTCCTTTCAGAGTCTTCGGTCCCAGCAGTACAGAATACAGTGGAGTTCCTCAGTCACAACAGCCGGTTATTGCAGGAAACAGTGTCCAAGGCCCAGGCAGATGGTAAGAAGATCTTCGACCGGAAAAGAAGGGGGGAGCTGAACTTACAAATTGGCGATCAGGTATGGCTTTCTACCATTAATATCAAGCTAGCATGTCCTTCTAAGAAGTTGGCACCCAGATTCATGGGACCCTTTCCACTTAGAAGGAAGATCAATGAAGTGTCTTACGAACTGACTTTACCTGATTCATTGAAAATTCATCCAGTTTTCCATGTGTCTCTGCTCAAACCTGCTATATCTGATCCCTTTCCTGATAGAGGGACAAGACCTCCTGAACCTGTGGTAGTTGATGGCAGTGAGGAATTTGAGGTTGAGGCTATCCTTGATTGTAGAAGAAGGCAAGGGCAGAACCAATTTTTAATCAAATGGAAAGGTTATGGTCCAGAAAGTAACTCGTGGGAACCGGACAGTAATGTGCATGCTAGGCGTTTAGTACGCACCTATTTCTCTACTCATCCTGAGAAGAAGAGGTTGTTGGGCATCCGGAGGCTGCCCCTTGGGGGGGGGCAATGTCAGGGATCCACCAGCACCAGATCAGGGCGTTTGCATGCGTCCAGGAGCCGGCGCGCCCCTGTTCAGACACAGCGTCAAACCACCACCGTTGCCGTGCGTCGGCGCGGCGCTCGGGCACGCGCGGGTGCACGGCGCGGGCGCGTGCACGAGCACGGGCGCGCGCGCGTCCGCGTTAGCGCCGGTTTGGCGCCAACCAGCACATAAAAGTTCCCCTGTTTCATGGGAACAGTGCTGCTTCGTCTCAGCTCTGTGACTCTGCCTGAAACCTGAATCCTGATTGCTTGTTACCTGATTGACCCGGCTTGTTTGACCATCCGACCTGCTCCTATCCCGACCCGGCCTGCCTGACTCCTCTGCTGTCTGAATCTGCTACCGTTGCCGACCTCTGCCTGCTCACCGACTCTGCCTTTGCCTGCTGTATTCACCTGTGTGCCAGTTACCTGCCAACCCGGACTGTTTGACTCTGCTTGTGCCTGCCTACCTGCTGCTGTTGCACCATCAGCTTCAGCCTAGTGACTTCCTCACTTCCAGTGTGTCAGCCTGCTTCTGTGCCAGTCTCCTCTCACCTGCAAGTTCCACCATCCAGTGTGTCAGCCTGCTTCTGTGCCAGTCTCCTCTCACCTGCAGACCTGCTATCCCAGGAGGGATCTCTACCTCTACATCAGAGACTTCACTCCAACAGGCACTCCTACCCCACTGCGCTCAGGAGACCACTGTTCCCACTCCAGTGGCTCCTGAACCAGCGTTGTATGAGAGGTCTTCTCCTACAGTCAGGCTCACCTACCAGGTACCTAACACTGATATTTGGTTTTTAGTTTATCCCAGAGAGATAAGAAGTGTTTAGTTATGGGATTGTGAATTTTAAAGCGGTCTTTAGGATCAAGCCATAATAAATTTGATATTAATAGAGGGTCATTTTCTGAAGCCTCTATAAATACCCATAATGGGATTTCCTGTTTTGCATGGTATTTGGACAGACTGGCCAAATGTGCTGCTCTGTAGTAGTTAGTAAAATTAGGGTATCCCAGGCCTCCTTTATTTTTGGGAAGATGTAGTGTGTGTATAGGTATACGTGGTTTAGAAGAGCCCCATATAAACGATGTTGCTCTTTTTTGTACTATTCTTAAAAAATAGGAAGGAATTGGAATAGGGAGGACTCTGAATAGATAAAGCAATTTGGGTAGAATAGTAATTTTGATTGCATTAATCTTCCCTATCCAGGATAAAGGAAGTTGCGACCATTGTTTTATTAGATTTGTGATCTGTCTTAATACAGGGGGATAATTGGTTGAGAATAAGTCAGAATGAGATGCTGTTAAATGAATTCCAAGATATGGGATTGATTTTTCTGCCCATGTGAATGGGAGTGCAGCCCTAGCCGGGATCAATTCCATGTTTGTGAGTGAAATATTAAGCACTAGGCATTTCTTAGGATTAATCATAAGGCCGGATAGGGCTGAAAATCCATCAAGAGCTGGTATTAAGTTAGGACCAGAGACCTGTGGTGATGATAGAAAAAGTAATATATCGTCTGCAAATATACATAATTTGTGTGTAATACCTCCTACTGCAATGCCAGTTATAGTTTGGTTTGTTCTGATGTATTGGGCCATGGGTTCGAGTATAAGGGCAAATAATAAGGGAGATAATGGGCAACCCTGTCGGGTACCTCTTTCGATATTAAAGGCTTCAGATTTGTATCCAGCATATTTTATATAGGCTTTGGGTTTATTATATAATGCTTTGATCCATGTTAAAAAGTGGGGTCCAAAACCCCATTTTTGTAATGAATATTGCATATATTGCCAGGATACTGTGTCAAATGCCCTCTTAATATCGAGAGATAGAAAACATAAAGGGATTTTCCGTTTTTTAGCAATATGTGCCAATAACACTGCCCTGCATATATTATCGCCTGCCTGTCTATTTGGCATGAAGCCTACTTGATCTCTATGTATTAATTTTCCTATAATGCTATTGAGGCGTTTTGCTATTATTTTTGCTAATAATTTAATATCGAGGTTTAACAGAGGGGTAGGCCGATAAATCACACAGGAAGTATCAACAGAAAGGGGTTTTGGGATCATACAAACAATTGCCATTAGTGTTTCTTGCCGAAAAGAATGTCCATCTAGAAGTTTGTTAAAAGTTTCAGTGAGAATGGGAGAGAGTATTTCTGAGAATGTTTTATAGTATAAAGCCGAGTAGCCGTCTGGGCCTGGTCTTTTGTTAATTTTTAGGTCTTTTATGGCGTAAGCAACTTCATCTATAGTTATAGGCTCATCCAAACTACTTTTTTGATTCTGAGATAACTCAGGTAAGGTTATTTTTGAGAAGAAGGATTCAGCCTCTGTAGGATTAAATTCATTGTTTGTCTTGTATAAAGTTGCGAGATGTGAGTGAAATTTATGGACTATTTTAACTGGATTACAAGTGTAAAAATGTTTTGATAATTTCAAACGTATTGGTTTGAAAGATTTGTGTACCTGGTTTGTTTGTATTCATGTAGAAATTGTGTTTGGAGCGTTTGAGGGATTTATCAACTGACTCAGTGAGAAATAGATCGTATTCCAATCTAGATTTTTCCAGATGAGATTTTGTACTCTGAGATGGATTATCTTGAAATGATATGTAGGCTGCATTAAAATTGAGTTCTAGTTTTTTTGCTAGATTTTTGCGTTCCTGTTTAAATAGTGCCATTTGTCTTTGTATTGTACCACGCAAGACAGGCTTGTGAGCTTCCCACAGTGTTATTGGGGAGATGTCTGTTGTATTATTAATTGATATGTATTCCTTTAAAGCTTGTTCAATGGCCATCTGATATAGTGGGTGTTTGAGCATTATGTCCGGTAAGTACCACGTTGGGTCATGCGCTTTTGGTATGGCTGAGGCTATAGTAGTGTATACTGCATTATGGTCAGACCACGGAATCGGAATTATATCTGATGCAATAATTTCTGGTATCATTCGTATTGTTAGAAAAATATGATCTATTCTGGTGAAGGTTTGATGAGGGTGCGAGAAATAAGTGAATTTCTTTTTCATTGGGTTACTTTCTCTCCACGAATCTACCAGATTGTATTTGGAAAGAAGTTGAGAAAAAGGTAATCTAGGGGTTATTTTGGATGGTGTAAAAGGTGATTTATCTAGAAATGGGAGGAGGACCTGGTTCGAATCCCCACACATTATCACTGTTCCTATTTTGTGTGTATTAATCACTTGTAATATATGTGAGAGGAAAGGTGTAGGTTGTTTGTTAGGAGCGTAGTAGGAAATCACCGTGATTGCTGTATCCATTATATAACCCATGAGTATCAGGTATCTACCTTCTGGGTCTTTAATTTCTGATGATAAGGTGAATGGTGTGGATCGGTGAAATGCAATTACCTTGCAAATGCTTGGTACAGGCAGAAGCCGTGTAAATTTGTTGATAAAAAGGAGAAATATATTTTGGAGTAGAATCTTTGGTGAAGTGTGTTTCTTGGAGGCATACTATGTGAGCCTTCTTGTTATGGAAAGTACGGAAGGCTTTGGTCCTTTTTTGAGGGACATTTATTCCCTGAACATTCAGGGAAAGTATATTCAGTGGTGCCATGGCAATAGATCAAATAGTTTTGACTTACTTTTTGTTATGCAGAGCTGACTGCGCAGATCAACCTGTGTGGACTGAAGAGATGAATAGATAGAAAAGAAACCAGTGAATTCTGGAGTAAAGAGTAAACAAAAAACATATGAGATTAGATGATACATTGTATAAATTATTTTTTGCAAGTAATCACAATTTACCCGTGAAAGAGAATAAATATCTCTCTCAGGGGAATAAGTGCCTTCGTCACACTCCCACATAATATGGTTGGGAGAATGAGGAGGGCTAATGGGGGTACACGGATCTTCCGCTTACAGGAGAGAAGTGCTATGTCAAAAGACATCAAAATGATGTTTCATTAATTGGAGTGCAGAATATAGTTTTTGTTGAAATTATTTATTCCAGGGTGGTTGTATATGGTTAGTCTTGCCCTAGGCTAAATAATTCAGTTAGAAAGGTACTGTTAATAACTTTGGTATTGATGAAGATAGTTTGAATTATTTTGGGATTTTAACCCTTTTAGAGTAAACAATTACATATTTTATTCATATGTAACTGTTTAGATATGTTAACTCATAAAATTGAGGTTGTATTGCTTCAGAATAGAATAAACAAAAACATAATTCTAGGAACTAGTTAGGTAATAATATATTTGTTTTAAGAAAAGAAAGAAAAAGCTTCCATTACTTCTGGATTATTGAACATATTTGTCCTAAAAAGTAATAAATCTATTGTTATTACCTGATAATATATAACTGAACAAGAATTTCCTTATTTCACTTATATATTCTAAGGCTATATGAATCAGAAGTAATAAGAAATATAACTGGAATGTAACATGATCCCACACAGTGTGTGACTATCATAATGCAATTACATTCAGTTATAAATACAGTTTTTTTTTATAGAGAACCATCTCTTAGTATAATAAATGAAGAGATTTCAGGAATTAGGATGTCAGTCCATTGAATCTTCTTGGTCCATGGATGATGTGGCATAACGGCCTCTTTTGTGAGAATGATGATTCCCATTTTGTTCTGAAATTTTCTGAGTGCTGCCTGAAGGTGAAGATGATGCCATTCTTCTGCGTGTGGGAGAGTTGCTGCTTGTGGGTTCTGTCAGATTTAATTTTAAAAGCTTTTGTTGTAGTTCATCTGCTGATCTGCTTCTGTAAATTGTACCTTGGTAGTTGAATCTGACTGAAAAGGGGAAGCCCCATTGATACATAATGTTGTGGCGTTGCAGTTCCATTAATTGGGGTTTCATGGATCGTCTTTTAGTAATAGTAAGTTGGGATAGGTCAGCAAAAATTTGATAATTGTGTCCTTGAAAATTAGGTTCCTTTTTTTCTTTTGCAGCAATTAGTATTTGTTCTTTCGTTCTGTAATAATGAAATTTTGTGATTATATCATGTGGGGGTCCATCTTTCTTTTTGGCTGTGAGGGCTCTGTGTACTCTGTCCAGTTCTAAAAGTTCAATAGGGATATCTGGCTTTAGTTCTTGTAATAGAGCAGTAATAGTAGATTGCAGGTCTGTCACAGTTTCAGGTATTCCCCTTATGCGCAAGTTTGAACGTCTGGCTCTATTTTCGTAATCTTCGAGCTTAGTTTGAAGTATTAAATTCTCTTCTTTTAATTGTTCCAATTCTGTTATATTTACTTGGGTTGTAATTTCAATTTCATCCATTTTTATTTCTAGGGCTGCGGTGCGGTTTCCCAGCTCTCTTATTTCTTTGGTTAGGCTTTTTGTTATTTGGTCTGAGATTTGTTTTAAAGCCTTATGAAGCATCTTTTCAAATTGTAATAATATTACTGGGGATGCTGAGGAGGCTTGTGGAGAAGTTTGTGAGAGGATTTGTTCTGTATCTGACTCAAATGGAGAGTCTTGCTGTGACATTTTCTGTCTGTGAGAGCGCCCTGATGCTGTATCTTGTGAGGTGACTGGAGCTGCTTTAGTTGCAGTGAGTGCCTGTGAGCTCTTTGTGAGGTGATTTTTATTTCTGCCACGGTTTCCTCCCAGTACCATATTTCCTGCCCAAACTTTCACAGTTTGTTCCCTGGGGCAAAAAGGTTCAAATGAATACCTTTTGAGCCTGCAGGCTCCGCTTTGTCCTTCTCTTCTCTCCTCAACGGTGTGGAGCTCTAACAATGCATATCTGCTCCGCTAGGCTCCGCCCATCTCCCCACCAGCTGAATGTTTTCAATCATGTTTATTTAAGTGGTAACGCATACATTTTTTTTGTTTTATTTGAATAGAGAGCAGTAGCCAGGATTGTGACTCCCCTCCCCACTTTATCAGCCCTCCTTTTTTTTCTCATATAGCACATCTTCACCCCAGCCTCACCCAACTCCCCCCCAAACCACCCCTTTACCTACTCTTCCTAGGCGATAGGTAATCGGTATCGGTGAGTACTTTGAAAAAACTATCTGTACTGGTATTCGGTGTCAAAAATGGTGTCAAAAATGGTATCAGTGCAACCCTAGTCATTTGTGTGCCCTCTGCCTACTGTAAGTTGTGCGATGCAATAGAGCCTGTACAGTCTAATATCTGTAAACCTAATATGGAGATAAAATTCAGGCAGAAATACTGATATATTTTTAAATACATTGAAAGGATAAGTGAAATCCCCTTCCCCAGTGCTCAGCATTTTTGTAATATTGATAGTTATATTCACTACTAAAAGTACACATCTTTTCCTAAATAAATACACAAGTGGCCCAATGCTTTTTTTTTTACATTTCCCTAGAGTGCTGCTTTAAACACTTGAAGACCAGCATGCTAAATTCCCTTCCTGTCCAGGCCATTTTAAAGTTTGCAGCACTCTGCAATTGATGGGCACAGTGGCTGGGTTTGATAGGCACAGTGGCTGCGTTTGATGGCACAGTGGCTGCGTTTGATGGGCACAGTGGCTGCGTTTGATGGGCACAGTGGCTGCGATTGATGGGCACAGTGGCTGCATTTGATGGGCACAGTGGCTGTATTTGATGGCACAGTGGCTATGTTTGATGGCACAGTGGCTGCCATTGATGACACAGTGGCTGCGTTTGATGGTACAGTGGCTGCGTTTAGTGGCACAGTGGCTGCGTTTGATGGGCACAGTGAGGCTGCAATTGATGGGTTTTTTTCAGATTTTTTTCAGGTTATTTGCGCCCCCAAAAAATTTAGAGCACCAGCCGCCACTGATCCTGTCCATTTCTAGCCTTTCAACAGGGATAAAAAGGGCGAGTTCCTGAAAGAGCGCTGTTGTTGTTGCTTGAAGATCCCTAATTGCTTCTGGTATTCCATGAATTCGGAGGTTAGATCTCCTGTTCCTAGTTCAAAATCTTCAAGGCATGTTTGGAGGAAAGAATATTCCTCTCTGAGGTATTCTAATTCTTCAGTATGGTTAGAGGTAGTGACATCAAATTCGTCCACCCTCTGTTCCAGAATTGATGTGCGGCGGCCTACCTCATGGATCTCCCGCGCCAATTTTTCAGTAATAGCATCTGAGATATTCTGTAAGGCTTTGTGGAGGACTCTTTCAAATTGGCTTAATAAATCAGAGCCAGGTGGGGTGTTTTGTAGGGTAATGGGGATTAACCGAAAATCTAATTCAGGCTCACCATGCAGAGTTGAAGAAGGTGACCAGAGCTGCATCTGTGTGTGCAGCTGTGAGGAGTGGGAAGATGGCGGCGCTGCCATTTTAGAGGCAGATCTAGTCAGTGCTTCCTAAAGCTTTACTTCTATCAGTGTCTGGTTAAAGCTTGTAGGAGGAGTTTTCATTCTTCTCTGACTGTCCTATGAGGCAGGACCACTTACCCCCTGCCTGGACAGTGCTGATTTGCTCTGTACTGATCACATGCACCCTCCAAAAAAAAAACTCTCTAGCAATACACACCAAACTGAGCATGTGCAGAGTGACTCCAAAGGCTCTGTCTTTTCAGGAGATGGTTAGGGGATAGTGGAAGAAGGGGACAGGATCAAAGAGCCTTTTTATACAATGCAGAGGATTAACCTCTTAGGTTCCACAGTGAGTATAACAAGCATGCTTTACTGCATATACAGACTGATTTTACTGTTGTAGGTTTAGTAACACTTAAGGACAGGCATGCAAAGTACACATTAGGAGCAAGTGCTCTGAGGAAATCTGTGATGGAGAAAGAGATGGAGGTGCATGTAGATCACAGACTTAGCAATATAATGCAATGAAAAGCTACAGCTAACAAAGCTAGTAGAAAAGGGTATGTCTTGAAAAGATAAACCCATAATTCTATACCTCTAATGAACACACAGATTTGTGTCATCTTGAGTATAGGTGAGCTCCAGGTTCAGTCCGAACCTATGAACTTTGCTTGTTCAGGCATTTGATTGAATGCCAGACTTTCAGCTGTTTTTCGCCTGCTATTATAGGAATATGATAGCTTCCTGCTTCCACATCAAAATACTGCCCCCCCCACATGTGAATGAGTAAGGAGTACATCCTTACATTTTCTTCCTAAAAAAAATGTAAAGTCTAAATAAACACTAAAACGGTTTTTGACAATGTGCAGTACTCTACAAAAGTTTTAGGTATGTATGAAGAAATGCTGTAAAGTAAAAGGTAAGAATACTTTCAAATATACAGTATATATATATAAAACTGTGGGGTTTATTTACTAAAGGCAAATCCACTGTGCACTACAAGCGCACTGCAAGAGCACTTGGAAGTGCAGTCACTCTAGAATTGAGGGGGACATGCAAGAAATATAAAAAACAGCCTTTTTTCTTGCACATGATTGGATGATAGAAATAAGCAGAGCATCCCCTCATTTCAGATTTTCCCCTCAGATCTACAGTGACTGCACTCCCAATTGCACTTGCAGTGAGCCGCACTGTGAGCTCACCCTCTCATTTTGTTGCAAACAGAGTGTGCCAGCTTGTATTTAAACTGGCCTCTCTGTATGTAGCTTCTGACAGGCTGCACATGGAGCCCCGTATCTCTGAAACCATAGGACCTAGGAGCCCCAGTCTCTGTGACCCCAGGTTGCCAAGCTACGACCCTCAAAGCTTGATCGTTTTTCACCTGCCTCCCCTGACTGAATGTTCCTGGAGTGGACTATGAATATGCTGTATAATTGGCAATGCCTCCACCTAGAACAGGGCTCCAGCGTATGAACTGACAGCAGTAATACTAATACACCCAGCATAGAGTAAAGATATGCAGACATACCAGCAGGTGATTAGTGTAACTTTATATATGATAAAGTGATGGCATTACATACAACCAAAGCAATAACAGGAAAAATGTACATATGTCTGAGAAGAACAGTGTATATATGTATCTATACACTGTATATATAACTAAAGGTCTTTAACACCAATACCTTCAATTAGGCACTGTGGCACCACAGTTCAGTTGCAGGGGCCCCTGATGAGCTGGCTTGCAAGGCATAACACAATCCGGCTTGAGAGGACAAACGCTGATGCATCTGCGAGCGGTGGCTTTCTGGGGATGCTTGTACAGATGAACACACCGATGGCGAAGAAGTCTGGAACACACCACCTGCAAGGCAAATAAAGCCTATCTCTTGGTCCCTAATCTGACTATAGGCTATTAATGCTACCGGACCGCTACCTACCTAAATGGCTGTCTGAAACCTATCCTGTGGCTACCCTGAGCTATTTACCGTTCCCTAGGAATCCCCCAGACCAAAAAGTGACACTGTTGCTTTAAATAATGAAGTGGCAGATATACACTTCAATACACACCAGTCACTTGATAGGTTATAATCAAATGAGCTTTGCTCCTATACACTTAATAGCCCAAGTATATTGCAGTATGCGAATATAAAGTTTCAGTGAATTCAAAGAAGCCTCTGACAGCTATCTCTGATTAGCACACAGGAGTGACAGTAATAGAACAAACAGTGAGCTACACAGTGCAGTAACACTTGCCTATATCTCTTTTCAGCCTAGATGGATGAATACAATACAAAACCAGCCTCCAGCATCTCCTGGCTTGCAAAGCATGTGTCTGGCTTCTCCTTCACTTCCGGTAAGACATTCACATATATAGCCTTGAGGGGCTTCCTGACCCTTAAGCAGGGGCAGGAAACAACCTCTTAACAGGAAGAATCTGTTTGTGACAAGAACTTTATGGTAGCTACCAGGCATGAATGTAAACAGCCTCACAGGCAGTGTACAAAAGAACACTTCCCTACATGTGTTTATTTATACCTCTTATTTTTGGAAATAAGTAGGGTTACTCATTCACATAGGGAGCCAGTATCAGGGTGCCCCCTTATTGTTAGGGGATTCCAGATTATGATAAATACCCCCATCTATAGACTCCAACAACCACTGGGTCAGGTTTGTGGGGAAGAGGGGCTTGTCCACCTCAAAATGGGGATAAGGTGCTTTGCCAGGGAGGTTCCCCTTCGCAAGGAACCCTGCATATGGAGGGCATGTGTCAGGGCTGGGCTCAGCCCTTCCTTCTCTGAGCTGGCCACTTAGCTGTCGGCTAATTGCCAGCTCCCATCTCTCTCCACAGTTACTCAGCTGTTGTTGATATCCTGCTCATCAGTCCTGCCTACTTAAGCCGTCCAGTCCAGAGGAGCTCTGCCTTCGCCTTGGTCACATCACAAGAAACTATCTCCTGTGTTCCTGTTTAAAGACTGGCTTTGTTGACATCTCTTCTGGCTCCAGATCCTGTTTGCTGTTCCACTACTTTGATCCCTGACTTCTGGCTTGGCTGACTATCTGTTACTGAACTTTGGCTATGTTTTGACTACGTTTGTTCTTTTTACTTTTATTATTAAACAAGTGTGATTTAACTGTACTTCTGTCTCAGTCTGATTTCATGGTTTCTGACAGTAGGAGAAGGCCATGAATTCAGAAGATACAGTCAATCCACTTGTTGGTAATTTTTTTTTAGATTAGATGAGCAAGATCACCACATGGATCAGTTTGCCATGGCGTTACAAATGCTCCTGAGTCGCAGGGCTCACCTGGAATCTCCCACTGTGGCTGCTCCAGTACAACCTGAGTTGCAGGCCATCCCTGCTGCTGCACCAGATTTTGTGCAGACACCCGCCTCGAGTATTACCTCTATAAGGGATATGTCTGGTTCTGCTCTGCTTCCCCAGTGATTTGGGGGCGATCCAGTTCAATGCAGAGGGTTTCTCAACCAGGTTGAGATACACTTTGAAATGCTGCCCCAGGCGTTTTGCACGGACAGAAGCAAAGTAGGTTTTGTGATATCTTTGCTTTCTGAGAGAGCCTTGGCCTGGGCAAACCCTCTATGGGAGATGCAAAAACCTGTTGTCTTGAGTTACCCTGAGTTTGTGGCCTCCTTTAAAAGGGTATTTGACGTTTCCGCACGTTTCGCTCCTGCTGCCAAGTGCCCCATGTCCATCAGAGAGTAACTGTTGCCGACTACGCCATTGAATTCTGTACTCTGGCAGGAGAGGTTGCTTGGAACAATGAGGCCCTTGTGGCTGCTTTTTCTCATGTTCTCTCAGATTCCATCAAGGATGAGATAGCAGCCCGAGATATACCCACTGTGCTGGAGAGGTTGATCACGTTTGCCATCCTCATTGACTCCAGACAGAGAAAGACTCTCTCTGAAGGAGCACTTGTGGAAGACTCCTGTACATTTGCCTCCGAGCTTTGCAGTCCCACCCGTGCCTCCCTCACCTCCCATGCCTCCTGGTACCGAGTCGGTCAGTGAAGATGAACCCATGCTCTTGGGCTTCACGTGTCTCTCTGCGGATGAGAGAGCCTTTAGGAGGAGGGAGAGATTGTGCCTTTGTGGCCAGGTGGGTCACTTTTTGAAGTCTTGTCCTACCCGTCCAGGGAATGCCCGAACCTTGAGGTCCTGTCAGGGACAGACCTTAGGTGGCGTTGTTTCATTCCCAGTTATCCAGAAGGATAAGCCCCTGGTTTCGGTCACCCTTTCTTTCGCTGAGTCGCCCATCAAGATACAGGCTCTAATTGACTCTGGGGCTGCATGCCTGTTCATTGATGCTGCCTTTGTATCGAAGCACTCGATTCCGCTGCAGCTGCGTGACACTCCACTTGCCATTGAAGCTCTTGACGGGAGACCTCTACAGCCTGCCCATGTGACTCATGAGATGGTTCCGTTGTCCATGGCCGTAGGGGCTCTTTACCATGAGATAATCTAATTTCAAGTTATTTCCTGTGATTCCTCCTGATCGTATTCTGGCTACAGTTGGCACCAAACTCACTTCTCCTTTGGGTGACAAAATTCTTGCTGCTCAGGTCCATGCTCCTCCTGAGAAACCTTCTGACCACTGCTTTGTCCCAGAGAGTCTCCATACTGCCATGCTCCAGACTTACCATTCCCCCAAGGAAGCTGGCCACCCTGGGAAGAATCAACTTATTTGGGCCATTTCCCAACAATTCTGGTGGCCTAGTCTACGTGCTGATGTAACTGCCTTAGTAGCTGCCTGTTCCATGTATGCTCAGAGTAAGATTCCATGACACCTTCCAGTGGGCCTCCTACAACTCATACCCAATGGAGAGGGGCCCTGGACCCACCTGTCTATGGATTTCATTGTGGAGTTACCCAACTTCCAGGGCAACACAGTTATCCTTATGGTGGTTGACCGGTTCTCAAAGATGTGTCATTGTATTCCACTTAAGAAGTTGCCCACTTCTAAGGAACTGGCTTCCATTTTTGAGATCTTTCGCTTACATGGGCTACCCAAGGTGATTGTCTCGGACAGGGGTAGTCAGTTTGTGTCCCGGTTCTGGCGAGGCTTTTGGGCACAGTTGGGAATTCAGCTTGCTTTTTCCTCTGCGTACCACCTGCAGTCTAATGGGGTTGCAGAATGAGCTAATCAGTCCTTGGAGCAATTCCTACGTTGCTATATTTCTGTCCATCATAACAACTGGTCAGACCTATTACCGTGGGCAAAATTTGCTCACAACAGTGTCCTGAATTCTGCTTCCCGATTGTCCCCGTTTATGACAAATTATGGTTTCCAACCTTCCATGTTGCCTGACTCATTTGTTCCGCAGAGTATTCCTGCATTAGAGGAGCATCTCCATGGTCTTCATTCCACTTGGGCACAAGTCCAGGAGTCTTTGTGTCATGCTAATGATAGGCACAGACTCCATGCTGACTGCAGACGCCTGCCTGCACCTTCCTACCATGTTGGGGACAGGGTCTGGCTGTCATCTCGCAATCTCCGACCTAATGTTCCCTCACCAAAGTTCACACCTTGGTTTATTGGGCCTTTCCGTATTCTTCACAGGATTAACACAGTGGCTTATGCCCTGTACACACGATCGAACATTGATCGGACATTCCGACAACAAAATCCATGTATTTTTTCCGACGGATGTTGGCTCAAACTTGTTTTGCATACACAAGGTTGCACAAAGTTGTCGTAAAATCTGATCGTTCTGAACGCGGTGACGTAAAACGTGTATGTTGGGACTATAAACGGGGCAGTAGCCAATAGCTTTCGTCTCTTAATTTGTTCTGAGCATGCATGGAATGGATTTTGTTGTCGGAAAATTTTATAGCCTGCTCTCAAACTTTGTGTGTCGGAAATTCCGATGGAGCCCAGACACAAATTTCTGACAACAAGCTCGGATCGCACATATTCCATCGGAAAGTCCGACCGTGTGTACAGGGCATAACGCATTAGACCTTCCTTCTAATATGCGTATTTCAAATGTATTTCATGCCTCCTTATTAAAACCTTTGGTCTGCAACCGCTTTACCACCTCGGTGCCACGTCCTCACCCTGTACAGGTTGCGAACCATGAGGAGTATGGCGTACAGTCCATTGTTGACTCCCGTAGGTTCCGCATACATTACCTGGTGCATTGGAACGGGTACGGTCCGGAGGAACGCTCTTGGGTCTCATCCTCAGACGTATATGCCCCTGTCCTCCTCCGTGATTTCCATAGACGTTTTCCGCTCAAGCCTGGTGGTCCTCTGAGGGGGGGTCATTGAGGAGGGGGTATTGTCAGGGCTGGGCTCAGCCCTTCCTTCTCTGAGCTGGCCGCTCAGCTGTCGGCTAATTTCCAGTTCCCATCTCTCTCTACAGTTACTCAACTGTTGTTAGTATCCTGCTCATCAGTCCTGCCTACTTAAGCCGTCCATTCCAGAGTAACTCTGCCTTCGCCTTGGTCACATCACAAGAAACTATCTCCTGCTTTCCTGTTTAAAGACTGGTTTTACTGACATCCCTTCTGGCTCCAGATCCTGCTTGCTGTTCCACTACTTTGATCCCTGACTTCTCGCTTGGCTGACTATCCGTTACTGAACTTTGGCTATGTTTTGACTACGTGTGTTCTTTTTACTTTTATTATTAAACAAGTGTGATTTAACTGCCTTTTTGTCTCAGTCTTATTTCATGGTTTCTGACAGCTCGTGGCCCAATGTGGTTCAGGAAGGGGGGTCCACACTCATTCCCCCTTTCCCGGCCTGCAAGACTGTATGTCCAGATAAGGGTCTGGTATGGATTTTTTGGGGGGGCTTTTTGATCTTTGAATTTGGCTACCCCCTCCATAACAGACACAAAGGTTCTAGTATAGACCTTTTTTATGTTTTTTTTGTATGGGATCCCCCTTAAAACTTATACCAGACCTAAAGGGCCTAGCATGAATTATGATGGATATGCAGTTACAGTTTAAAACTGCATGAATGAAGGTTTAAATGGCATAAGAAGTTCTTTACTTTTAGAGCAGTGAAAATGTACTTCCCTAAGTACTGCTATCAGCTAGAGTGAGATAGATTTAAAAAAAACATAAAAAAAAAATAACTCTGTGAGCATAATACACAGGGCTATGGGAATTTTTAGAGATTCACACTCAAACTCACACACATAAACACACAGACATAGGTTAAACTAGATGGAACTGTGCCCTTTTCAAACCCAATCAACTATGACATCTTTTTGGTCCATGCTTTAAATTTGACTGCCTTGCACTGGGTCAAAAAATCCTGCTATAAAGCTAATTGAATCTCCAAATATTCTAAAGTCTGGACAGGACACAGTTGACTTTTCTGATACTGTATTATCCAGCCCAATTGAGAAAAAGTCTGTATGATTATCCTTCTGTGAGATAAGAGAAGAGTTTTGAATAATCCAGAACCAATATATTATCTAATTAATGAAATATCCTCACTCAATTCAAATGAATGAGATTATAATGGTTATAAGAATTTTGAAAAAGGGTTCTTAGTGCACAATTCATCCTGAAGGGGAGGCATTGAAACTAAAAATGTTTGATGCAAACCTCAAAATATTGCTGGTGACTTGGAATGACAGGAAAATGAGGATATGCATCTACTAATTTATTCTTGCTATCCAGTCTCACTGACGGATAACCGAAGCAATTGCGGTCAATGTTGGGAACAGGCAGTGCAGAGGAAGCAGCTGATGGTGGAGTCAGGCAGTTGATATTGGGGATATGCAGTACAGAGAGGGTAGTTGATGGTGAGGACAGGCAGTACAAAAGAGTAAAATAATAGCGGAGACCAGGCAGTAGAGAGGAAGGGGCAGTGTACACAGGATCCATCTTTCTCCTCCCCCCAAGTCTCAGTTTGTGACACCTGCATCAACTTTGTTCTTGAGCTCAAAGCCCCCTAGCAATTGGTAGCGGTTCCAAAGTCCATTTCCAGAGGCTCTGGGGTTGCTCTCACACCCTTGCCCTGGTTCATGTGGATTCAAGGGATGGGACCAAAGTCTGTGTGAATATTCACATTTTACCTTCTTCTCCTTTCTCCTCTATTGGGCCCCACTGTCTAATTAAGTGGTGGGGAGGAAGGGAAAGGAGTGTTTTACATCATCTTAGTAATAATACCAGGGGCTGAGTGGCTCCTGAACCCTACAGGTGTCACCAGGCAGAAATAGGGGGTATGGGATACATCCAGAGACACATCCATAAACACTTTAAACTTTGAGCAAGATTCACAAAACAATTTGCAAACTGAGCCCAGGCAGATTTACTCACCCCCAATCAAGTGTATACATTGCAGAGGCTATACAGCAGACACATTAAGGCAAAAGCATTTAATGACAATGAAAATTATTGAGATGTTTTCAATAAAGCAGTTAGCAAAATCCTGTAACCTGTGGCCTGTAGGCAAAGGTCTGTAAAAACTTTAAATTGTTAAGATTATTTGGAAGAAGCAAAACACAGAATTGCCTTTTGTTTCCTATGTCCATGTGTAAATCAAGTATGTTGTGAACGACCACAACATACAGGGATATACAAGGTAATACTGACATATAATCACACTCATAGGTTGGACTTGATGGACTTGTGTCTTTTTTCGACCTCACCTACTATGTACTATGTAACTATGTAAGTAATGCATTTAGTTTAATTACAAACTTTGCTTGCAAATCAGCGGATTTCTGACTGGCCATTTTGGTTGGCAAAGCGACCCTGTTTGTATGGAGTCTTATGAACCATCAGCCAGATTTTGATGCTCTCTATCCATATCAGAAGAGTTGTTGATGTAGTGCTCCACATCTTCCAGAGAGGTAAATGTGAGATGTTCCCTAGTTGGAAATTGAATATGCAGAACAGCCGGATATGCTAGGGTAAACTTAACGTGATTGTAGTATAAGGTCGAGCAAATAGTGGAGAAGGCTTTACGCTGTTACATCAGCTCTTATGAGTATATAGCAAAAAGCTGATCTGCCCAATCAATGGAGAGGGAACGAGAGTGATGGAATTTCTGCAAAATGGCATTCTTGTCAGCGTAATTTTAGATACCTAACAATAATGTGATGAGGTTTAGCATGGCGGTCTGCATGCTGGCCAAGTAGGTGGACGCATTCTACACTGTGCGGAATGCTGAGGCCAAGTTGCTTAGGAATGGTTCTGGCATAAAGGTCAGTAATCTGTGCATTGAAAAACGATTCTGGTAGCCCAACAATATGTAGATTGTTTTGCTGTGAGAGATTTTCCAGGTCATCCAGCATTTCCCAAGGCCTCTGTGGGAATTGGAGATGTGACAGCAGAGTTAGCTGTAGTGTCATCTTTCAGAGAGGAGGTTTTGCTGCTCTGCATTGGTAAGCCATTGAGTCTGTGCCTGGAATTCTAGGTGTAAATTGTTCCAGGCCCCTCTGTACTACAGTATTCACTGTGGCAGTGAAGGTGGGTGTAAGGAGGGATACTACAGCCTGTGCTATGCCTGCAGGAGAGGCAGGATCAGGGGATGCTGTATTAGTGATCGTGGAAGCCTGCTCTTCAGGGCTGGGAGTGGGCGCCATCTTGGTTGCAGCAGCCGCTGTGTCTTCCGAGGGTTCCTGCTAAGAAGAGACCGATTGGTTATGAGAATGCTCCACAAACTGATCCATGGGAGTCCCACTGGGTAGAGGAGACAAGGGGGGGGTAACCCTGAAGCAGTAGCTGGCTTTAAAAGCGGGCTTTGAGAGAAGTGCAGTGGAAGTTGGCTCTGCTTACCTTCTCCTCGTGTAGCACCAGAATTGGAAGTCTAAAGACTTTTCAATATCAATTTTCGGGCAAAGAGTTGTAGGTCTTTCACAATTTCGAATTTGTCCAGATCAGAGTCTGGGCAGAAACTCAAGCTTTTAGAAATCACTTGGATTTCTTCAAAACAGAGTATATAATCTGAGAAGTTAATGATATTGAACTCATTTTTCCAATCTCTACCAGTAATTGATTTTTCATCTATGTTATGTTCCGTTTCATGTAGTGACTGGGTTCTAAAAAATCATTAGTGTGGGTGTTGGGTGAGTTTCCTTCTAGTGAGATAATTGCCAAGTTGGGCTACCATGTGAATTACCTGTACCGTGAGTGACAGAGAGTCCTGTAGAGAGGGAAGTGGAGTGTGAAGGAAGGTTGGATTCCAAGATGCATTTTTTGTGTCTATTGGATCCAGCACCCGGTAAAAAGCATTTAGTCTTTTTGAGGTTTTGTTTGTTTCTGTGAAATCTGTGAGGAAAAAGAGATTAAAGAAATAAGAGAAGAGTTTGATCCTATATCATTTTTTTTTTTTCCAAAAGATTTTATTGAAATTTTACAGGTTAACATGCAGTGTTTGCCATACATCTTAGAGAAAGAAACAAACAATCAATGGGCAGTATGCACTTATAGATCAGCAGAGTAAGAACATGAGCCAATATAGGCCTTTGTAATCATGCATGAGGCTCAACAGTATAACAAAGTAGGGATCGCCGCTTACAACTATGGATGCAGATTCAGAGAGAGCGGGTGTGGTTTGCGGAGCAAGGCCAGACCGCATTATAAGCAATCCCGTTTTCGTTCACCCCCGACGGGATCTTAGCTGTGAACGAGAACAGGATACCTGATAAGGCATATGTAGTATTTAATATAACGGCCTGGTGACTGGCATTTAGAACTTGTGCGAAGAAGTGAAGTCGTCCAAAGTGTAGGGCGGACCGAGGGCGAGTCGGTCGCTCGGAGGGGGAATATATGAATCCACTATTGAGTAAAGGCGTGTGTGATATGCATGTATACGGCAAACTTTAGGTTTCCTGAAAATGTCAGGTCTGTATCTTTGGTGGGGGGAGGTATAGGGAGAGGGGGGACAGTAGGGGCGGGTGTGTTAACAAAAGTGGACACGAGTGCACTTGTCGTGTGTGCTTCTCAGGGGGTCTGAGGGGTTGGTTGGGTCAAGGCCTGTTGCTCTTGTGAGCTTCTATAATGAGTCCAACAGGCCCAAGTGGCCTGAAATTTGGTAGGAGTATCCGCTGCTTGGGAGATGAGTTGCTCCATTTCCGCTATTCGGTCTACCCTGCGAGTCCAGTCTTGAACTGTGGGGGGGGGGAGGGGTTCCTCCAACGTGCAGGGATGCAAAGGTTGGCTGCATTACTCAGGTGAATAGTTAGGGTTTTTTTGTATGAGGTGGGGGACCCTTGTCTGTGGTGCAATAAGTATCTGGCGGGGGAGAAGTCTGGAGTATATGTGGTGATTCGGGAGATTAGTTCATGAATGTCTGACCAGAAGGGTTGGAGAAGGGGGCATTCCCACCAGATGTGAAGTAGAGTACCTCTAGCGTTATTACACCTCCAGCAGGTAGAAGGGACAGAGGGGTGGAAGTGGTGTATTTTGTCGGGGGTCCGGTACCATTTCGAGAAAATTTTGTATCTATTCTCCTGCGTCGTGACATTAATGGACCCCTTGTGCATGAGGGTAAATATGTGTTCCCACTCTGTGGGGGTGAGGTCTATGGCTAGGTCCTTTTCCCATTGTTGTGTAAGGGTGTCATCTTTAATTTTGTGGCCCTGAGAACAATAGGGCGTAGTTTGAGGAAATGAGATGGCCTTGTGGTTCTGTTGAGGTACAAAGCAATTCAAACGGCGTGAGATCTCGGTGCCAGTGAGAGTGTTGGTTGGAGGGTTGGAGGAAATGTCTTATTTGCAAGTATTTGTAAAAGGGTATATCGTAGTTAGGTAGAGTAGATACAAGTGTCGGGAAAGAGAGGAAAGACCCATTTTGGAAGAATTTCTGTGCTCTAGCTGGGGAACCGAGGGTATCCGGGGCAGGATCTTTTAGGAAAAGACCCGGATGGAAGGCTGGGTTGTCGTCCAGAGGGGTCATGGGGCCTGGTGAGGGTGTGAGGGCCAGTATTTTGCATGCTCTTTTGAACAATGAAAGTGTGGTCCCGATGAGGGGGTGAGTAGTGAATTCCTTGGGAACATTGGTGTGGGTCATCCACGGTGTGTTGGCTAAGGGCAGGTGTGCAAACAATGCTTCTAGTGCGATCCAGTCCTTGGAGGGACGATGTGTATGCCAATCCACCAATCTGGTCAGGTGGCAGGCCCAGTGATATTTTTGGAGGTCCGGGAGACCGAGACCCCCCAGTCTTTTAGGGAGAACAAGTCTGTCCCAGCCAATACGCGGAATTTTGGAGGCCCATACAAAGGTTCGGGAGAGCAGTTTATAGGAGGCAAAGAAGGAGGCAGGTAACGCGATCGGAAGAGCTTGGAGGAGGTAGAGGAGTCTGGGTAAAATGTTCATTTTTAATATTGCAATTCTACCCAACCAGGAAAAGGAACCTAGATTCCATTTCTGCAGGTCGCCCTGGATGGAGCGGAGTAAGGGGAGGAAATTTTTGGCGTAGAGGTCTTTTAGGTCAGTAGTGATTTTGATCCCTAGGTATAGTATTTCGGATTGCTCCCAAACGAATGGGAAATTACTACGACATAGCTTCACCGTCTCCCTTGGTAAAGTGACATTAAGGGCCTTGGATTTACTAAAATTAATTTGGAGATTGGATAAGGTCTTGAAAAGGGTAAAGTCCGCCAGAAGGTTAGGTAAGGTCGTGATAGGGTCTGTCAAAAAGAGTAGAATGTCATCAGCGTACGCTGCTAGCTTATATTGTTTTTGTTGGATGTTAATTCCCTTGATAGCCGAATTTGCTCTCAGTTTACGGAGTAGGGGTTCTAACGTTAGAATGAATATAAGGGGCGATAGAGGGCACCCCTGTCGCGTCCCATTGGATACAGAGAAGGCGTCCGACAAGCCACCATTGATCCGGAGTCTAGCGGTCAGGGAGGCATATAGCGCTAAAATCATGTTTAGCATGCGCGGTGGTAAACCCGCTGCCTGCAAAGTAGCCTCCATGTAGTCCCAAGCTACCCGGTCGAACGCCTTCTCTGCATCCAGTGAGAGAAAGAATCCCGGTGTGGCAGTTTTAGTAAGCCAATGATGGATGTTGAGGGCCTTAGTGGTGTTGTCCCTGGCCTCGCGGCCCGGGACAAAACCGACCTGATCTAGAGAAACCAGGGCTGGGATGAAGGGGACGATACGATTGGCCAAAACTTTCGTGTATAGTTTCAGATCGACATTAAGAAGCGATATGGGACGATAGTTGGGTACCAAGGAGGGGTCTTTGCCCTGTTTTGGGATGAGGGTAATGTGTGCTTCCAATAGATCTCTGTGGACTACCGAAGTTGTTGTAAGGTCATTAAGTGCTTTGGATAGATGTGGTATGAGAATTTTCGGGAACGATTTGTAATATGCTGCCGTGAGACCGTCCGGTCCCGGGCTTTTGCCTGTCTTCATGTGTTTGAGAGCAAGGAGAATTTCGTCTGACGTTATTGGGAGGTCTAGAGTCTGTGAGTCCTCTGGGGTAAGTGGAGTGGGTCCAAATTGTGCTAAAAAGTCAGTTAGGGTCTTCCTATGGTTAGCTGCTGCATCAGTACTTTGGGCATTCAGGAGGTTATATAGCTTGGTGAAGTATTGTACGAATTGCGCAGAGATGCCCTCGTTTGTGACCACTGCCTCTCCTTTGGGGGTAGTAAGCTTATGAATAGTATGAGAGGCTTTTTTGGATTGAAGAGCTCTCGCCAATAGTTTACCGGCTTTATTGCCGAATTCGTAATATAGCTTATGTGATAATGCATACTTGCGTTTGACCGATGTCGTCAGTGTGTCTAAGAGTTCTTCCCTAGCTTGAGAGAGTTCAGCAAGTGTGGACTTGGCGAGGGAGGCCTTGTGTGTCTGCTCCAGTGTACGAATGCGAGCCATCAACTCCGCCAGGCGGAAGTTCTTGAGTTTGTTACGGTGTGCAGCTATATTCATCAGTTCCCCGCGGACGACACATTTATGCGCTGCCCATGTAACCGTGGGAGCCACGTCTGAGGACGAGTTATCTTGAAAAAAGTTGGAGAGGCAAGTGGTCAGTCTCTGAGCATATATCTCGTCTGTTAATAGGGAGCTGTCTAGGCGCCAAGTACGTGGTTTCCTGGTGGGTGATTGCAGTCGTAGAGTCATGGAGATGGGATTGTGGTCCGAGAGGATGGCTGGGTCAATGGTTGTGTTGGCTAGGTGTGAGAGATCTGTCTGGGAAAGAAAGAAGTGGTCAAGTCTTGAGTACTTGTTGTGTGGGGGAGAGAAGAAGGTATAATCTTTTTCTTTGGGGTGTAGCGTACGCCACGTGTCATGGAGTAGGAGGTTATGAAATTGTTGCTTGATCGACTTTAGGGCCCTATAGGAAAGGGAAGAGGCTCCATTTGAAGTATCAATGGAGGGGGATAGAGAAATGTTAAAGTCGCCGCCCACGACGAGGGTTCCTGAGTGGAAGCTGGAAAGTTGCTGTAGAGTATGTCGGAAGAAGGTCACCTGGCCAGTATTAGGAGCGTAAATATTCGCAATGGTGAGAGGTATTTTGTTCAGGGTGCCTTTAATAAAAAGAAAACGTCCCAATGAGTCTGTTTGTATTTCCGTTACTTGGAGTGGGCAATTTTTGGCGATGAGGATGGTGACCCCCTTAGATTTGGCTTCCGGGTTGGAGGAATGGAATGCTGTGGGGAAGTAGTGATTTTTAAGTTTAGGGATAGAGTCCGACCGAAAGTGGGTCTCCTGTATGAGTGCGATGTGGGCGTGGGCTTGCTATAGAGAATGGAGAAGTTTAGATCGCTTTTCCGGAACGTTTAGGCCCCGAATGTTTATGGAGTATAGTTTGAGTGAGTGTATTTGTTGTGAAGTTGCGTCCGTAGAAGAGTTGGTGTCCTGTGTGCCCGCCATAGGTGGAGGGAGGGGGTAATAAAAGGGTAGTTAGGGGGAGGGGGGAAATCCGGGGGGCTGAGGATGTGAGTGAGTCAGGTGAGTGTGTACCCGGAGAGTATCCGAAGAGGTGTGGAATTACTTATCCAACAACCTTGGCGTAAAGCGGGACACGGGTAGGGAGAGAGTCCTGACAGGCGGACAATATCCCTAACCGAGTCCGTGTGGGGGTTGGCCGAGAATCCTGGCAGTAATGGACTAAATGAGGGTGACGTTCAATGAACGGAATGTGAGCCGCCATCACGGGATGGTTTGTTGCTGGAGAGGGGTAGGTATACCTAATGGAGCACCTCTAGTGTGTGGGTTAATGTCCCAGTGAGTAATGCAGTAACAAAACGGATCCCCGATATTGGTGTGGCGGTGAGAGGTGATCCTAGCTATGGGTATTGTGCAGGTTAGCAGTAGGGAGATTTACAAGTCTGCAATGCTCCCCATTCAGGGAAGAGGGCTCCAAGCTGACCCTTCCCCACCCCCCACACCCATCTCGGGGTCCGTGAAGGCGGGGAAGGGATGGCGGCAGCCGACACAAATCAAGCTCTGCAACCCCCAAAGACACTCAATAGAGAGATTTGTCTAGTCTTAGGGAGGTGACTTGTGCATATCTGCATATAATTAAACTATCTTAACAGTATAATTAACCTCTAAAAACTCTTACTTTACACTAGGCTGCTAGGAAAACAAATTGGTGCAGGTCAGCTATGCAGCCAACAGTCCGCTGTGTTGAAAAGGAAGCAAAAAAAGAAAAACGGCAAACCAAAAAATAGAACTTATACTTAAAAGCTTGTCGTAATGGTTGTGATGTTACCGGGACAGTGTAGGCGTGAGACCTTGAATATCTTGCCGATTTAAGTAGGTGGACGTCTGTCGCAGTGTACCGGTCGGTCAGTTCCTTTGATGACTAGGCAACCAGAGCCTAAAGGCAGGACAGCCGGTCAAAGTGGGAGTTCTAAGTTCCGCAGGTCGCACGCAGTGTTGTTGAATGAAGAGGAGCGGATCTTATCTCTTCGGATGGGAGTATAGTACTGGCGTCTGCGTGGTCGAAAGATCCTAGTGCGTCCGCTGCGGGGTGCGTGGTTTAAGAGACTCCGCTAGTGTTGTGAAAATTGTAGTGCTGGGTTAGGAGTAGTTCAGTGTTGTGTCCTGAGGCCGTAACCAAGGAGGTCTGAGTGATGGTGTGGGCCGCAAGCCACATGTAGATCTGTAAACAACAAAAGGGGGAGGGGAATTGGGACTTTAAATGAAACTGCGCCAGGTAGAGGACGCACGTTTTCATCCCTATGACACAATATCTAAAAACCCACAAGCAGAGGCCAGTGGGTGGAGGAAGAGGAGGTGGGACTTTGAATGAAGCCAATGGTTTGCAAGCCGACACATAACGGTGGGTCAATACAATTCTTTTATTGCATATTCATACAAACAATGGTATCAGACAATATCAATTTAACACTTGGTAAAATGTTAACAATGATAACCAAGGATCAGCATGAGGACCAATAGTATAGTTATCAAAGATATAAAAGGTAACATGAGTAATAACATGGGTATGAGCAATATTACTGAAGGTAGACAAGGGATCACCAGGTGTCAGAAAGCGTAGATAGTAAAAACAAAGTAATGCCTGCCTGATAGCTGGCCTCAAATTCCTGTTAAAGGGTAAAACTCTGTATAGCATGGATTGGAACAATAAAGGGCAACTGGTAGCTCGACGCGTTTCGTGGTTCAGGACCACTCATCAGGAGCAGACATGTCATGTTTCTGAAAATTAAAGATAATAATAATAATAGTATCATGGGTCAGGGTTACAGTGGGTACAAGGGGCCAAGTAATCCCCCAAAAAAATAGAAGTACTCACAGCAGGCATGGGTAGATGGCGAATGGCCAGGTACGGCAACCGTCCGGGACTGATGCCGGACCGGGAGTTGAGGCGGGCCCCCCCGCCATGGTGACCAAAACAGGCACCCCCCCAAGGCGATGCAGCGCCACGAGGCACCCTAGAGTAGAGAGTGGTAGATGAGTAATAATGCAGGGAGTGTGAGTGCAGAAGGGGGGTGGGGAGGGTGGAGGTAAGGGGGGAGGGAGGGAGAGAGGGGGAGTGTGGGGGGGGGAATAGTAAGCATGGTGTGGAGGTCTGTAAGTGAGTGGGTGAGGTGAGGAAAGGAGTGAGGGAGAGAGGAGTGAGTGAAGCTGGAAAATAACATGTGAGTGGCCAATAGGGGGGGATAGTAAGCATGGTGTGGAGGTCTGTAAGTGAGTGGGAGAAGTGAGGAAAGGAGTGAGGGAGAGAGGAGTGAGTGAAGCTGGAAAATAACATGTGAGCGGCCAATAAGTAAAGTGGTATTACCTGTGTGCCAGGGTGGTGTGGAGAAGGAACCACCACCGCACTGTAGTGTACCTGTAGTGTACCTCGAGCGCCGCACCGCCCCAGGTAAACAAGAGCGCCCATATATAGGCGCCGCCGCGGGGAGGCCTGCCAACGTCACGCACGCACGGCCAAGGTGGGAGGAGCCACAGCGGGAGGCCGACCAATGATCGGCGGCCGCTGGGACCAACCCACCAAGCCTGCGAGCATAGCAACAACAGCGCAGAGGGCGCGGCGGCGCCGGGAGGCACGGCACACGTCCGCCGCGGGTGGCGTGACGTCGATGGGCAGTGGCGGCAAGCCCCGCCCCCACACACACGCCCACCAGGACGGGCGGGCGGGGGAGGAGGGGGGGAAACCATGAAGCCGACAGTGCCCATCGCAGCTAGCGGGCAGGCAAAGGCCGGACGGCCCACCGGCCAGCCTCAAGCCATCCACCCAGGATTAGGTTGGACTAATGATTGGGAAAAGGTTAGAGGTTAACCATAGTTAATGATTAAAACCTAGTCACAGGATAAGAAACATGACATGTAAGGTTAGAACTGGTGAAAGTAGCACAAAGGTAAACACAGGTGAGGCTACCAAGGAATCAATAAGGGCAGAATAATAACAATTATTGATAACATCAAGATAGAGCAGTAGAGCAAACCATAGGCTTCCATCCCTATTAATATGAACAACAAAAGGGGGAGGGGAATTGGGCATCCCCGCGGCGGCGCCTATATATGGGCGCTCTTGTTTACCTTGGGCGGTGCGGCGCTCGAGGTACACTACAGGTACACTACAGTGCGGTGGTGGTTCCTTCTCCACACCACCCTGGCACACAGGTAATACCACTTTACTTATTGGCCGCTCACATGTTATTTTCCAGCTTCACTCACTCCTCTCTCCCTCACTCCTTTCCTCACTTCTCCCACTAACTTACAGACCTCCACACCACGCTTACTATCCCCCCCTATTGGCCACTCATATGTTATTTTCCAGCTTCACTCACTCCTCTCTCCCTCACTCCTTTCCTCACCTCACCCACTCACTTACAGACCTCCACACCACGCTTACTATTTCCACCCCCCCACACTCCCCCTCTCTCCCTCCCTTCCCCCCCTCCCACCCTCCCCCCTTACCTCCACCCTCCCCCCTTACCTCCACCCTCCCCACCCCCCTTCTGCACTCACACTCCCTGCATTATTACTCATCTACCACTCTCTACTCTAGGGTGCCTCGTGGCGCTGCATCGCCTTGGGGGGGTGCCTGTTTTGGTCGCCGCGGCGGGGGGCCCGCCTCAGCTCCCGGTCCGGCATCAGTCCCGGATGGTTGCCGTACCTGGCCATTCGCCATCTACCCATGCCTGCTGTGAGTACTTCTATTTTTTTGGGGGATTACTTGGCCCCTTGTACCCACTGTAACCCTGACCCATGATACTATTATTATTATCTTTAATTTTCAAAAACATGACATGTCTGCTCCTGATGAGTGGTCCTGAACCACGAAACGCGTCGAGCTACCAGTTGCCCTTTATTGTTCCAATCCATGCTATACAGAGTTTTACCCTTTAACAGGAATTTGAGGCCAGCTATCAGGCAGGCATTACTTTGTTTTTACTATCTACGCTTTCTGACACCTGGTGATCCCTTGTCTACCTTCAGTAATATTGCTCATACCCATGTTATTACTCATGTTACCTTTTATATCTTTGATAACTATACTATTGGTCCTCATGCTGATCCTTGGTTATCATTGTTAACATTTTACCAAGTGTTAAATTGATATTGTCTGATACCATTGTTTGTATGAATATGCAATAAAAGAATTGTATTGACCCACCGTTATGTGTCGGCTTGCAAACCATTGGCTTCATTCAAAGTCCCACCTCCTCTTCCTCCACCCACTGGCCTCTGCTTGTGGGTTTTTAGATATTGTGTCATAGGGATGGAAACGTGCGTCCTCTACCCGGCGCAGATTCATTTAAAGTCCCAATTCCCCTCCCCCTTTTGTTGTTCATATTAATAGGGATGGAAGCCTATGGTTTGCTCTACTGCTCTATCTTGATGTTATCAATAATTGTTATTATTCTGCCCTTATTGATTCCTTGGTAGCCTCACCTGTGTTTACCTTTGTGCTACTTTCACCAGTTCTAACCTTACATGTCATGTTTCTTATCCTGTGACTAGGTTTTAATCATTAACTATGGTTAACCTCTAACCTTTTCCCAATCATTAGTCCAACCTAATCCTGGGTGGATGGCTTGTGGCTGGCCGGTGGGCCGTCCGGCCTTTGCCTGCCCGGGACCTGCGATGGGCACTGTCGGCTTCATGGTTTCCCCCCCTCCTCCCCCGCCCGCCCGTCCTGGTGGGTGTGTGTGTGGGGGCGGGGCTTGTCGCCACTGCCCATCGACGTCACGCCACCCGTGGCGGACGTGTGCCACGCCTCCCGGCGCCGCCGCGCCCTCTGCGCTGTTGTTGCTATGCTCGCAGGCTTGGTGGGTTGGTCCCAGCGGCCGCCGATCATTGGTCGGCCTCCCGCTGTGGCTCCTCCCACCTTGGCCGTGCATGCGTGACGTTGGCGGGCCTCCCCGCGGCGGCGCCTATATATGGGCGCTCTTGTTTACCTGGGGCGGTGCGGCGCTCGAGGTACACTACAGGTACACTACAGTGCGGTGGTGGTTCCTTCTCCACACCACCCTGGCACACAGGTAATACCACTTTACTTATTGGCCGCTCACATGTTATTTTCCAGCTTCACTCACTCCTCTCTCCCTCACTCCTTTCCTCACTTCTCCCACTCACTTACAGACCTCCACACCACGCTTACTATCCCCCCCTATTGGCCACTCACATGTTATTTTCCAGCTTCACTCACTCCTCTCTCCCTCACTCCTTTCCTCACCTCACCCACTCACTTACAGACCTCCACACCACGCTTACTATTTCCCCCCCCCACACTCCCCCTCTCTCCCTCCCTTCCCCCCCTCCCACCCTCCCCCCTTACCTCCACCCTCCCCACCCCCCTTCTGCACTCACACTCCCTGCATTATTACTCATCTACCACTCTCTACTCTAGGGTGCCTCGTGGCGCTGCATCGCCTTGGGGGGGTGCCTGATTTGGTCGCCGCGGCGGGGGGGCCCGCCTCAGCTCCCGGTCCGGCATCAGTCCCGGACGGTTGCCGTACCTGGCCATTCACCATCTACCCATGCCTGCTGTGAGTACTTCTATTTTTTTGGGGGATTACTTGGCCCCTTGTACCCACTGTAACCCTGACCCATGATACTATTATTATTATCTTTAATTTTCAGAAACATGACATGTCTGCTCCTGATGAGTGGTCCTGAACCACGAAACGCGCCGAGCTACCAGTTGCCCTTTATTGTTCCAATCCATGCTATACAGATTTTTACCCTTTAACATGAATTTGAGGCCAGATATCAGGCAGGCATTACTTTGTTTTTACTATCTACGCTTTCTGACACCTGGTGATCCCTTGTCTACCTTCAGTAATATTGCTCATACCCATGTTATTACTCATGTTACCTTTTATATCTTTGATAACTATACTATTGGTCCTCATGCTGATCCTTGGTTATCATTGGTAACATTTTACCAAGTGTTAAAATTGATATTGTCTGATACAGTACCATTGTTTGTATGAATATGCAATAAAAGAATTGTATTGACCCACCGTTATGTGTCGGCTTGCAAACCATTGGCTTCATTCAAAGTCCCACCTCCTCTTCCTCCACCCACTGGCCTCTGCTTGTGGGTTTTTAGATAGATCTGTAAACAGACAGGAAGGCGTGAGAATGAGCCTGGGTATCCTGTGGAGATCTTGCGACCCTGCGGGCATGAACAGGTGTAATTGAGGAGACAGCCTATAGTCATTAGTGTCCACACTTCTGTAGTGACATATGGGAGTCAAAAATTGGGTCCCAAAACGAAGTTCTTCAGATAAAGCACTGAACAGAGCTCAACAAAACTAAAGTAAAGAAAAATGTGTAACAGAGATATAGAGTCCCGTCGCCCCGATATTAGCGGTCCCTGCGCCTCCGCCTCCGCCTGGATCTTGGGGAGGTGGTAATGTAGTCAGCTCCAGGACCGCTCCGGTAGGTGGGCTGGGTCCTATGGGTGGAAGGCGAGCGTCTTCTGCGGTGTCTGGATTCTTGAGCATCCATGGGTTCATCTCTAGGTTGGTCAAGGTGTAATGGGACCCTGCGAAAGGCGGCATACCAATTAGGCACTGGCACTGTGGCAATCCCAAGTGTGGCGCAGAACTGAGGTATATCCTCTGGAACTTTGAGTAGTGCTGTGCGGCCGTTGTTGGAAGCTGAGAGGCAAAAGGGAAATTTCCACTTATAGAGAATACGTTTCTCGCTTAAGACATCCAGAAGTGGCCTCAGGTCCCTTCTATGTTGAAGAGTGATCCCAGATAGATCTTGGTATATTTGGATATGGGCACCCGCGTGCATGATGTGCTGGCTACTCCTGGCTTGGTTTAGGATGTCCTCTTTTAGTTTGTAATCGACTATGCAGCATATTATGTCCCATGGGGGATCTGTCTCCCGTCCCTTGGGGCGCAGTGAGCGATGTATCCTCTCCATTTGGATGGGGGTTTGTGGAGAAGGCCGTTGAAAAGGCTAGTTACTTCTTGAGAGATCTGTTCCCCCTCAAAGGCCTCCAGAAGGCCTCTGACACGGAGATTATGCCTCCGACCCCTGTTGTCGAGGTCCTCCAAGTGTCGCTGCATGTCACGCATCTGCAGTGTGTGGGAATCAACGCAATCAGTGACTAAGTGAATAGCGGTGTCGTGGCGTTCAGTCACTGTCTCAACTCTCAGGACTCTCTCGTTCAAGGCGCGAAAATCCAGCCGCAATTCCGCTATGGCTGCGGACAAAGTGTCCTTGATGTATTCAGCAATCAGTCTTATGTCCTGGATGTTGAGCGGAGGCTGGGGGGTAAGTACAATCCCATCTCCTGCAGCATTGGGTCTGGTCTGACTAGAGTCAGACGTGTTTGGGATGGTTGGAGGCAGAGGCTGTGCTCCTGAGTGCGGTGGGCCGTGAGGGATAGGCGCCATATTGCCTCTACCGGTTCTGAACATCTCCGGTATATGGCGGCTTCGGGATTCAGTTAGCTCCCTGGGAGATCTCGAACGGGATGCAAAGGATGATCGAGAAGCAGTGCCCATTATCCACTGGTAATATAGTGTGCGAATACCTCCCGGTTTCTTAGTGTTTCTCCCGTGATGGACAGAGCTCAGGGTTTAGGTGACCGTCGCCATGTCAAGTCGGGCGACGCCCCTCAGAAGGGAAATTAGGTGAGGTGATCCTGAAAGGACAAGATGGCGGCCGTCTTCCACAGGTAGGCCAGGACCTCCTATTTTCCTAGGTTGTGACCGGGGAGTTATGTGGCAGGCCGCGGGTGTCCGAGATCGGCCTTTCCTATGCAGCTGCCGGTTTACAGGGCCTGTATGGAGAGCGCCTACCTTCCGGAGGTGTCCGCAATAAGATGGGCCAGAATCGGAGACGCTCGCACCGCCGATCGCGGTACTCCCGCTCGGGGATGCTGGAGGCTCCACAGGCCTCAAGATGGCGGCGGGCCGTGAGCGTTCGGCACCAATCTCCCGGAGCTTATCGGCTTCCACAGTGCCAACACAGCGCCCGATCCTCCCTCGCTATATCTGTAGTGGATGGTGTCAGTGTGGCTTCTCCGAGTTCGGCCGATGACAGCACCTGAGTCCGGGGATGAAGAGGGGCTGTAGGCCGCAAGATGGCGGTGAGCCGTTCGTGAGGGTGAGCCGGCCGGCGCCTCAGAAGGCCAGAACGATCAGGTAAATTTCTGAAATTTCCCCTGGGGTCTGTGGAAGAGATGCCCAGTAACTGATGGGTGAAGTTTTAAGGCTCCCCTGTTGGTTGAATACGCCGGATGGCGTTAGATTGTGAGGTTCTCTGTGGAGCTAACAGTCCATACGTCCATTCACTGCGAGGTCCGGACACACCCCCCCCTATATCATTTTTATTGCCTCTAAACCCATTCTGTTTATAGTACATCTGTGCCTTCTGTTGATGCCATGTAGAGGCTTTGCCCTGACAAAATGCTGTTTTGTCCATCCAAAATGTTTGCTTCTTCGTGATCAGAATCTCTTTCATTGTCTGATCAAGATGGAGTTTGATTCTATTCTCATGTTCCTTGAATATGGGGGAATCTTTGAATGATTCTAACTTCCCATAAAAAGGGAGTCAATCTCCTTATGTGGAAATACATTTCTGATATTCCTCCATTAGAAGTTTCATCATGATTTTTGTGCACTGCTGTAGGTTGTTTTGCCACATTTTTTTTTTAAAAACATCATCCATGTCCTCTAATATAGGGAAAATTTGATTTCGTAAACTGAAAGGGCTTATTGTTCAAATATATCTATGTGCCAGAAGATTTTTGTAGTTGGAAAAACAAAGAGGACATGTCTGATTCCTGTGGCTCTTTTTTTCCGTATTCCCTATACCTAGTCATCAAAGTGTCAAACTTCTTCCCTTTGAACATGCTTGGACCATACTTATATTTATATTTTTGTACTGAATTTTTTATTGTACTGTTTCAATCCTTTGTTGTAACTTTGTTTCTTTTAATTTACCTAGTGGTCTCAGTAGAAATTAAAAATTAAAGTCTTTTGCACTTCCCCTGAGGAAGCTATAAAAGCGAAACATGTCGGGTTAATGTGCAATTTGCCTTGCTGCGACTTACTACTCACCTGTAAACGATTCTTGACCACCAATTGCTTATAACCTTTCATTGTTTTGTAACATTATGTTCACTTTTTAACTATGTTATGTTAATAAAAAATTGTATTTTATTTATAATACAGTAGTTGCACACTTTTATATTAGACACCGCAAAAATCCCCTTAATGTCCACTTCCCCCTCTGCTTTGTATTCATACTTATTGGGATGAGGTGTCTTTAGCTAAGGGTGTTGGTTTCACCAACCGGACCAAAAAATTCTCAATGCTTGGACCTATGAATCCACCTAACAGGGTCAACAATAATGATAATCAATGCAGATATCACAGAATTCTTACAAGGTTTAAACACTAAACAAATCTTCAAACATTTCTTACAGCATTTAAATCATATTGGACTGGTTTTCTCGATGGTGGAAAAAAATGTGGGGGAATGGGCATTTGCTACCCTAATCCATAGACCAAGGGTCCACCATAGAAAAACCAAAATATGTTATTAACCGCTTCAGCCCCTGAAGATTTTACCCCCTTCCTGACCAGAGCACTTTTTGCGATTCGGCACTGCGTCATTTTAACTAACAATTGTGTGGTCATACGACGTTGCACCCAAACAAAATTGATGTCCTTTTTTCCCACAGATAGAGCTTTCTTTTGGTGGTATTTGATTACCTCTGCGGTTTCTATTTTCTGCACTATAAACAAAAAAACGCCAGTTTAAAAAAAAAACAATATTTTTCACTTTTTGCTATAATAAATATTCCCCAAAAAGATATAAAAAAACTATTTTTTTTCTCAGTTTAGGCCAATATTTATTATTCTACATATATTTGGTAAAAAAAAAAAAAATCACAATAAGCATATATTGTTTGGTTTGAAAAAAAGTTATAGCGTCTACAAAAGAGGGGATAGTTTTATGACATTTTTATTATAATTTTTTTTTTTAGTAGTAATAGCGTTGATCTGCAATTTTTATCATGACTGCGACATTATGGCAGACACATTGGACTCTTTTGGCACTATTTTGGGACCATAAAAATGCACTGATTACTGTGTAAATGACACTGGCAGGGAAGGGGTTAACCACTAGAGGGTGACGAAGGGGTTAAGTGTGTTCTAGGGAGTGATTATAACTGTGGGGGGATGGGCTTCAACTCACATGACAGCGATCACTGCTCCCGATGAGAAGTGAGAAGTGATCTCTGTCATTTCACTAGGCAGAATGGAGAAATGCCTTGTTTACATAGACACTTCCCCGTTCTGCGGCTCCCTGACATGATCGCTGGGAGACCAGCGGACATCAAGTCCGCCGGTCCCGTGGCCACGGTCACCCTTTACGCGGCGAGTGCACGTCCGCTAGCCTGTCAATTAAAGGACAGGCAAATGGACATATAGGTACGTCCATTTGCTCACCTCTGCCATTGTGCCGACGTATATCGGCGTGCAGCGGTCGGCAAGTGGTTAAACATGCCTTTTATTTATTATAGTTTTTGGGATTGTGAGAAAATAGCTTCGGTCTGGTAAGAGGTCTTCAACCAGATCACTTTAACCACTTCAGCCCCGGAAGATTTGGCTGCTTAATGACCAGGCATTTTTTTTCGATACGGCACTGCGTCGCTTTAACTAACAATTGCGTGGTCGTGCAACGTTGTACCCAAGCAAAACTGACATCCTTTTTTTCCCACAAATAAAGATTTTTTTGGTGGTATTTGATCAAGTCTGCGGTTTTTATTTTTTGCGCTATAAACAAAAAAAGAGTGACAATTTAGAAAAAAAACAAAATATTTTTTACTTTTTGCTATAATAGTATCCCCATTTTTTTTCAAAAAAAGCTAATTTTTTCCTCGCTTTAGGTCGATATGTATTCCTCTACATAATTTTGGTAATAAAAATCACAAGAAGCGTCAATTGATTGTCTTGTGCAAAAGTTAAAGCATCTACAAAATAGGGGAAAGATTTATGGCATTTTTATTATTTTTTTTTTTACTAGTAATGGCGGCGATCAGCGATTTTTAAATTGGACTGTGACATTATGACAGACAGATTGGACACTTTTGGCACATTTTTGGGACCATTGGCATTTATATAGCAATCAGTGCTATAAAAATGCACTGATTAATTTTTAATGTCACTGGCAGGGAAGGGGTTAACAGTAGAAGGCAATCAAGGGGTTAATTGTGTGTCCTAGGGAGTGATTCTAACTGTGGGGGGATGGGACTGCCTGAGTGAGGAGAGCGATCGTTGTTCATACTTATGAACAACAGATTGCTCTCCTCACCCCTGACAGCACGGAGATCTGACTGTTTACATTGACAGATCTCTGTTCTGTCTCTGTGTGGAGCGATCGCAGGTGCCCAGCGGTCATCGCGATCACCGGGCATGTGCATCGGCTCTGGCGTTGTGGGCACGCATGCGCCCCCTAGTGGTCAAAAGGCAAACCGATGCAAAGGTAACGTCGTTTCACACAGGGGAGCCAAATTGCTGCAGTCCAACTGCAGCGGCTGGTCAGGAAGGGGTTAACTTGGGCCAATTGCCTGCTGTTTTTTTATGTCCCATACCTCTCATGACCCTTGGAACACTTGATACACACTTTGTGTTGTCATGCATTGGGTTGTCGTATACCACTGGAAGCCATCTTCAAACATACCCTTCTTACAAGTCTAGAATAGATGCAATTGTGCTGATTGAGAAAATATATATATTTTTTTGTTTACAAACATTTTTATTAAAGAAATTCAGACAGTTACATGGAAAAAATATAACATATACATTAATCCGCATTGAGGATGTTGTACAGAGCTAAAATCCTCGTGAATTTAAGCAGTTATCTGATTAAAGTGCTGATATCCAAAAGTAGCGAAGGAATCACTCTCAGTGCTCCAGTTCGTGGATTGCTATTGATTAACTTTTTACAAAACTAACAAATAAAAATAAATACTGCTATTAGTGCAACAAGCTTTATAAGAAACTCACTGTATATCTATTGCGTCTTATCAATCAGCACAAGTTAACGTATAGTCAAGGCACTATTGGTGTTTGTTTTTAAAGAAAGCAAGCCCATACATAATCCCGCTGTTAAAGTCAAAAGTGCTTTTTTGTGTCTGTGAGGCAAAACCGTCCCCCAAGCAAGCTAAGAAGCAGGCCAGGGGCCCCATTTTCATTCAAAGATTTGCATAGAATGCATAAGGGTGTGGTGGATGCGTTCCATCAGTTTTATTGATTCCATGCAGAGGAGCACCTGGGACCATGGGACTGAGGGTTTACGCTAGTTCAGGGCTATTGCCCATTGTATAGCACTAAACAGCTTGTAGACCAATTTTTTCTCAGGGGGAATTTTCAAATGGTGTTCTAGCATTCCTGATTTGGGAGATAGCCGTTTGGAAGAAGTGGCATATCTGTAAGTATTTGTAAAGATCTGAGTTAGCTATGGCAAATTTTTGGTGCAAATGCTCAAAAGAACAGAAGGTGCTAGTCTTATACCCAATTATTGTAAAGATTCTATGTTCCAGGAGAGCTCAAAACTGCCCTTAAGGGATAATACCAAGGAGTCTGGTAAGTTTATAAGCATAGCTACACACTTCGAGGGATTAACTCCCAGACCCGATATATGGTTAAAGGTGTCTAATGCTGTGAAAAGATTAGGCAAAGAGATTAAGGGGTCAGTTAGGAACAGAAGGATGTCGCCTGCATATAGACTTAATTTGAATTCCCGATTGTTATTACAATATCCTTTAATGTTGGGGTTGCTATTGATATGCCGAGCCAGGGGTTCAATTGCGAGGGCAAAACCCTTGTTGTCAATCACAGAGGTCAGACATTTCTTGTAGTTGGCCACCAGATTTTCACACATCTCAGGAAGGATTTTGTGCCACTCCTCTTTGCAGATCCTCTTCAAGTCATTAAAGTGGATGTAAACCGGAAAAAAAAAAAAAAAATTGCTATCATACTGTAGAGTATAAGATTTCCTATAATTTGAGCCCAGTCTTGCCACACAGAGTTAATCCATCTCTGAGCAATCCTCTTTTATTGTTCAGTGAGATAATTCTTGACAAACTGAGAAAAACTTTGTCAAATACTCCCCCTTGCTGTGAGTGACAGGTGATTTACATATCTCGTGCTTCAGCCTAATGCCCCGTACACACGGTCGGATTTTCCGATGGACAATGTCCGATCGGAGCGTGTTGTCGGAAATTCCGACCGTGTGTGGGCGCCATCGGACATTTTCCATCGGATTTTCCGACACACAAAGTTGGACAGCAGGAGATAAAATTTTCCGACAACAAAATCCGATCGCGTCAATTCCGACCGTGTGTGGCCTGTTCCGACGCACAAAGTGCCACGCATGCTCAGAAGAAATTCCGACATGGGACAGCTCGTTCTGGTAAACTTAGCGTTCGCAATGGATACAGCACTTTCGTCACGCTGCAATGTTAAAAATGGTTTAATACAGCGCACTCTCTTCTTCTTTATAATGTGACAAGAATTAAGTCGTTTTGCTGCTCATATTCACACACACTTCTCACAAAGTTTGATTTGTGTTTTTTTAGTGGGATTCCCTCAATATATTGTTATTAGTTGTCACATCTGACAGTTTTATATTTTTTTGGGATTTTTTTTTTTGGTTTTTAAGCCTTTTTTTTTCTTTAATGTTTGAATTTTTTCCAAGGCTGATCTTTGTTCAATGTTATTTTTATTTTTACTCCAGAATATTTTTGTGTGTGTTTTGTGTGGCAAGTTACCCCAACACCATTGATATCTTTTATTATTTAATCTCCATGAGATTTTTGTTGTTGGTGTCCCTTGTTCATTTCACATTGTATATTAGAAATGTCCCTGAATCCTCACAAACAAACCATCATTTTTGAAGTAAAACACATAGGAGAGTATAATTCAAAACAAAAATCCTTTATTAAGGGCTCAGAACCAAACAAAGAGGAAGGCAACATTGGATCAACAGGAGAAATTAGTGAAGCCTGGGACCCCCACGGCAGACATCAATTCTTAAACCTCAAAATTGGTGGCCTGAGGAGTCCATATGTAAGGGAGGGCAGTCTGGTCCGGGATTCACAGAGACTTGGATAGCAGCAGATGACATCAGTGTCCCCAGGCTGTGGTACCACAAGAGGCTGCATCTTTTGGCCGACCAGACTGGATCCAGGGTCCTCACTCTCTGGTCTTCCTTTCACACTTCCTTCCCGGCTGTGGCTGTGCAGTAGGAGATGTGGCAGGAGGAGGAGTAGGACCTGGAGGAGGAGGAGGAGTAGGACCTGGAGGAGGAGGAGGACTGGGAGGACCTGGAGGAGGACTGGGAGGACCTGGAGGAGGACTGGGAGGACCTGGAGGAGAGGGAGGAGGAGGAGGAGGACCATCCCAAAGCTGTGTGTGAGGTGTAAGTTGGCCCCTCACACCTTTCTCCAGAGCCTCTGATATGAGGGCCTGGCACATGGCTTGTTGGCCCTCCTCCATCCTCTGCATTTTATAGGCAATGAATGCCGCAAGGTTCTCCTGCATGGTGTGTGGTGCTCCCAGGACCTCTGTAGCCCTCCAAAAAAATCTGATAGCCGCCTCCTCTAGGCTACTCCTCCTGCTGCCACTTTCTGTTTTCAGGGTGGGTGGAGGGACCTGCAGATCAGCCACCTCCTGGCTGAGACTTCCCTGTGTATGAAAAAGGGACATGGTTTTAGTTTTTGCATCATCAATCACAATCATAAATTAGTACTCCCAAATAACATCTAGTTAACATCATTGATTGGACAAGCAGAAATATTTAGAGGAATGCTATACCTGGCTCAATCTGGGCTCCTCCACATATGGCCTGGAAGGCCCAGGTTGAGCATCAGAAGCCTCAGCCGGGGGGGAAGGAAGCGTGGAAGGAAGACTGGAGAGGGATGGCCTGGGTTCAGTCTGGCCTGCCAGAAAGTGCAGCCTGTCGTAGTACAACATCCTGGGGACATAGATGTCATCTGCTGCTCCGGATCTCTGTGAATCCAGGACTTTCTTGCGCTCCCTCAGATATGTGCTCCTCAGGCAACCAATTAAGATCTTTAAATAAGTGATGTCTGCCGTGGGGATCACCTGCTTCACAATTTCACACAATTGCTCCAGTGCTGCCTTCCTCTTTGCTTGGTTTTTGAAATGGGGGTGGGTAATCTCCCACAGACAGGGCAGCTCCCTTAGCATATCAATGAATAGTGACATGAAGTCAGTATCTCTCATTAAAATATCCATGTTCACTGCAAGACACAACACAAGACAAAGCCTAATGTCAGACCAAACTCTCCTAATCTTGTTACAATATAGGCCTCAATCTAGAAGCAGTATAGGCCCAAGTTTGTCTCTTACCTTCGTTCTTACGATCGGCGCGTCCAATGCTCCTTCCTCCGCTCACAGATCGTACGTAATACGCACGCGTGTTACGCTTTATACACACTGCGCATGTGTGTAACTCCGCCCGCCCCTGACGTTCTTTCTATTCTATTCCCCGCCCCTTTTCGTTCGGCGCAGTGGGGGAAGAGCATGATGGCGGAGTCACACCAGGTGCGTGCTAATTGTAGCAACGAGGAGGAGGAGGAAAGCCCGGATCCAGGCACGTCCCGATCCAGAAGGAGACGTTTTAAGGCCACAAATATGTCATTTGGGGAGATGTTGGAGATGGTCGACATCATGAGGAAGTCCGACTATGATGGAAAATATGGGCCTTACCCCAACCCGAACATCCGAAAGGCCAAGATCATGGCGAAAGTGGTCAGGAGTCTCGAGCGGAATTTCGGGGTACGAAGATCAAAAGATCAGCTCAGGAAGCGGTGGTCGGACCTGAAGTTGAGAGAGCAGGAGCAGTACCGAAAGATCCGGAGAGTGCTGCAAAAAAGTAAGTAGTTGTGCTGTGTTTCTATTCTTTCTGGCTTTATTCCGTTCGTTCTGCTCCATATGCTTTTATTAATTGTAACGTTTAAAAAGGTCAACTTTAATGTTCATGGGCCCATTATTCGTTCGTATCAAACATTTTTCGTTCGGCCTCTAGAACACCATTGTTTAGGCCATATGCATTTTCCCACATTTTTTTGGGGCCTACTTGGATGCCAAATATTTGTTTAGGTAGATGGGTTTGTTACTAGAATGAAATGCAAACTAGATTGTGTGTAAGGAGAGGACACTGAGCAGCTGTTTTCACATCTGGACACTGGAGCACTAGTGTGGGACCCCAGAACACCATTTTTATTAGGGGGGGCACACAGGTGCTCCAGTGTATACTATATGGGGGGTTACATGTGTGAAGCTTGTACCAAACAGGTAAAGTATTGCAGCTTGACAAAGGGCAATAAAAAAAAGACATCTTGGAACTCGGCTAAAATAGACAATTGTACCCCACTTCCAAGCAATGTTTCCTATTTCTATAGTTCTGCCATCAAATATCTGTGTGCTAAGTATACCATTTTTGTTTTACATAGGGGAGAAAAGACTCGGACACTCCTCATCCCAGGAGAACACAGACCCCCCCCTCTGGAAGAAGGGGAACTACCCCAAACACAAGATGCTGAGCAGGAGGAAGAAGAAGACGTGGTGGAGATTGGCACCACAAGAGGTGAGTGTCTGCGACCACAGACTCAGGTAAAAGAGATGGCTGGTGGCAGATTTTTGAGACCTTTTTTTTTGTTCTTTATCTCTTTTTAGGTGATCGTGATGTGAGGGAGAGAGAACGCTTTACATCAGAAAGTGCCCAGATACTGATAGGGGAGATCATGGGATGTAATCTCCAATTGCAAAACATCCAGCAACAAATACGTGATGTTATTACAAAAAATAATAACATCATTGATGTTTTGGGGTGAATTTAAACCCCACAAAATGACCGGTTTTATGTAATTTAAATTTTTACAATGTTTTGAAAAGCCAAATTTGGAGGATGCACACAGTGTGCCAACATGTGCTATCTGCCATCACGGGAGATCAATGGACGCGTTTTGGGGGTGCAACCCCTTCCTCAATTATAAAGTAGCGTTGAGGAAGGGCTTGCTCCCCCAAAACACGTCCCTTGATCCCCCCTGATGGCAGATAGCACATGTTGACATTCGTAAATTGGTGTGCATCTTCCAAATTTGGCTTTTCCAGGGGTGAGTTCCCCCCATCTGAACGCTATATCAAACCCAGTTCCTAAATACTGATGTCTGATATAGACTTTAGGTTTTACCTAATGTGAACTTTGTAAGTTCTAGTTTTTTGGCTTTCTTGTTGGTTTTACACAGGCCTGTTTTATCTGAAATGGATATTTTGATTTTTCATAATGCTACTGCAAACATTTTATACAACAAACATGTTGGTTTGTTTTAAAAACCTTTGGTAAATGCACATGTGATTGTGCAGGTATAAAAAAGTGCCTTACTCAAGAATGTGTGGATTATTGTCTCAACACTACAACACTTTTGGGGTGATGTAATTGTTGTTTTATGCACAAATGGGGGTTATTTCCTAAGGGCAAATACACTTTGCACTACAAGTGCAGGTTCAGTGCAGTTGCAAGTGCACTTGTAGTGAAATGTGTTTTTGCATTTAGGAAGTACCAGCCAACAGTGCTTTGTATAAGGTTACACAATCACGACATTTTCTGCACTCAACACATTTCTGTCAGGGTCAGCTAAAACAAACACAAGCAGTAAATGTCCACCAAGAATTGCTTTTGGTTGTTTTTTATTTGAAAAAGGTGTCACATATTGTCTGGCATATTGATAGCCCCCCTACCCGCAAAGAACTCCAGGTATCGTAACCGGACATCACGGGCATTCAGGGAGGGCAAGCCAGGACGGCCGCTTTCAAGTGCCGTCATTGTGGAAGTATTTGGGATTCCGGCCTCAGGCCCAACTGAGCCAGCATAGTTGGCTGAATGTTTTCTTAAAAAATTATGGAGAACACAGCACGCCAGTATAATATGGTTCAGTTTATACTCTGCCATATGGATGGGTGTCAGAAATAGTCGGAACCGGCTGGCCAGGATTCCAAATGTGTTCTCCACCACTCTTCGGGCTCTGGCCAGCCGGTAATTAAAAACCCTCTGTTCCGGGGTGAGGGTCCTCATTGGGAATAGCCGCATCAGGTGGTCCCCCAGCGCAAATGCTTCATCAGCAACGAACACAAATGGGAGACCTTCAACATTGTCCTCTGGAGGTGGCAAGTCCAAACTGCCATTCTGGAGACGCCTGTAGAACTCCGTCTGGGCGATGACTCCACCATCGGACATCCGGCCATTCTTCCCCACGTCCACATACAAGAACTCGTAATTAGCCGACACCACCGCCAACATCACTATACTATTAAACCCCTTGTAGTTATAATAGTATGACCCCGAGTTAGGTGGTGGGACGATGTGGACGTGTTTCCCATCAATTGCCCCTCCGCAGTTAGGAAAGTCCCACCGCTGGGCAAAGTGGGAGGCCACAGTCTGCCATTCCTGTGGCGTGGAAGGAAACTGTTGAGGAAAAAACTATAAACATTACTATTTTTTCACAGAAACCTGGCAAGCAGATTAGACACAAACATTATGGGTCAACCTCCAGATAGCATTTATTAAGGGGAATTTAACAACAACAAAGTATAAGGTACACCTATCATATTCCCCCTCCCCCCCCTCTCATGGGTCATTTCTAACATTATAGGGGGGGGGGGACTCTTGGACAGGTAACCCTCTTCACTTCATTGAGAGATGAATGCCTAAATTCAGGGTATTACTTGGAACAGCCCCTCCTTAGTTACACTATTGGCAGCCCACTGGACAGGTAAGAAGTGTCATAATACAAAGATATAAATACACACTGTACACATTTGAGCACATTTGGACATTCTGCTATTACCTATCAAGATCATAATAGGATACAAGAACTTTAAACAGTACCATTGGAAAGTATTCAGGCAGGCCCTTGCACTACATGCTTTGGGGAATTCATCCATAAATCTGACCAGTAAAGAGATGGGTATAGTGTGTATGGGTTTGGCAAAGTCAGCAGATAGATGATTGAGGATAGAGAATTGGGATCAGCTGACTTAGCAGTTGGGGGAGGGAGGGTTACCAAAAATTTGAGGACACCACAAAAAAAAGCCTCTGGCCCTCTGCCTGAATTTAAATCCAAAATAACATTTCCAAACATTTTAGTGGGTGTTTGGGGTAAAGCACTACTATGGAGCTGATAAAATACATTGTTAAGTGACTACATGAGGTGAATATAGGGCAGGAGACACCATGCTGGAGAGGTTATTGAAGGGCAAATATGTATGAAGGACATAAAATAATAATGACATAAAAATCCAGCATGCATGAGAACAAAGGGGACATTCACAGCATAATACAATCATGGTAATTAGGGAATGAGGAAAGAAATACAATATATTAGCAAACATTCAATACAATAAAGTGTGATATTAAAGGATAAAAATCTTACCTTCATATACTCCTTCTGTAGGACCTGGATGATGGCAGAACAGGTCTCTGGGATAATGATCCCCAGAGCCTGGGGGGAGATGCCTGTCGAGAACTTGAGGTCCTGCAGGCTTCTCCCTGTGGCCAAATTCCGCAAGGTAGCGACCAACCTCTGCTCCGGAGTGATGGCTTGCCTCATGCAGGTATCCTGCCTGCTGATATAGGGGGTCAGCGAAGCCAACAAACGGTGAAATACGGGGTCCGTCATCCTGAGAAAGTTCCTGAAATCATCAGGATTATTCTCACGGATCTCACGGAGCAAAGGCATATGACAGAACTGGTCACGCTGAAGCAACCAATTCTTGGTCCATGAACTCCTCCCCACCCTGTTCATGGACTGGACTTGTGTCAAGGTCAGGACCCCAACACCAAGCCCCCGCACAGCACGAACTCTACGAGGAGTACGCATACGAAACATGGCTATAAAACGGTCGGCTGCTCAGAACGAAGTAACAGAACGCACTGAAGAACAGCAAGGCCTGTGAAGAGCGACCTGAAAACCAGTAACGAACGAACAAGAATACAGTGACTAAAGTCACGCGGAACTTGCTTGCACGCACTGAAGAGCAGATACAAACCCACAAGCACAAACTGAACGGCAAAAAACGATCTGAAAGCCACGAGTCTAAAAAAGCGTGAATCGTCTCTCACCAAACTTTTACTAACACGAGATTAGCAAAAGGAGCTCAAAGGGTGCTGCGCTTGGTTCTGAACCGGCCTTTTCTAGTCTTGTCGTACGTGCTTGACGTCACCGCGTTCTTGGCGATCGGAAATTCCGACAACTTTGTGCGACCGTGTGTAGGCAAAACAAGTTTGAGCCAACATCCGTAGGAAAAAATCCGAGGATTTTGTTGTCGGAATGTCCGATCAATGTCCGACCGTGTGTACGGGGCATAAGACACATGCAGTATTTTTTAATTCCCTCCCCCACTCCTTTCTTCAGCAGCTCTGCAAGGATTGGCTGTTCCACACCTCAGCATGATTTGGCATGCTGAAGTCATGTGGTTACTTTCCTGTCTTTTCACTGGATGGTAGAGATCATAGCAGAAGTTCAGTGTAAGAAATACACAGGGGAGTGTAGAGGTGGGCAGGGAGTCTACTGACATCACGACTCCACCCACCGAGCTCCAGACAACAGACCCACCCACAGAATATGCAGTTTTTCGGGTCTAATAACAGACAGAGGCGAGACATTTGACAGGTAAAGATACATGCAGGAGGCATGTATATCCTTATAGATAACCCCTATGGAAGTAGTTTAGAAAGGATGACATTGGGTTTACATCCACTTTAAGGTTTTGAGTCTGACTTTTGGTAACTCGAACCTTCAGCTCCCTCTACATATTTTTTACGGGATTAAGATCTGGAGATTAGCTAGCCCACTCCAGGGCCTTTATGTGCTTCTTCTTGAGCCATTCATTTGTTGCCTTAGTTGTGTGTTTTTGGTCATTGTCATGCTGGAATACACATCCACAACCCATTTTCAATGCCCTGGCTGAGGGAAGGAGGTTCTCACTCAAGATTTGACGGTACATGGCCCTGTCCATCATCCCTTTGAGGCAGTGAAGTTCTCCTGTCCCCTTGGCAGAAAAACACCCCCAAAGCATAATGATTCCACCTCCATGTTTGACGGTGGGGATGGTGTTCTTGGGGTTCTAGGCAACGGCCCGCCTGTACATGTGCTTTCTTGAGCAGGGGGACCTTGCAGGCACTGCAGGATTTCAGTCCTTCATGGCATAGTGTGTTATCAATTGTTTTCTTGGTGTATATGGTCCCAGCTGCCTTGAGATCATTGACAAGAGTCTCCCGTGTAGTTCTGGCCTGATTCCTCACCGCTCTCATGATCATTGAAATTCCATGAGGTGAGATCAAACATGGAGCCCCAGAATGAGGGAGATTGACAGTTATTTAGTGTTTCTTCAATTTGCGAATAATCGCACAAACTTTTGTCACCCTCTCACCAAGCTACTTGGTGATGGTCTTGTAGTCCATTCCAACCTTGTGTAGGTCTACAATCTTCTCCTTGACATTTTGGAAAGCTCTTTGGTCTTGGCCATGGTGGAGAGTTTGGCATCTGATTGATTGCTTGCTTCTGTGGACAGGTATCTTTTATACAGGTAACACGCTGTGATTTGAAGTACTCCCTGTATAGAAGACACCTGGGAGCCAGAAATCTTGCTGATTGATAGAGGATCAAATACTTATTTCACTCATTAAAATGCAAATCAATTTTTAATTTTTTTGAAATGTGTTTTTCTGGATATTGTTGTTGTTATTCTGTCTCTCACTGTTAAAATAAACCTACCATTAAAATTATAGACTGATAATTTTTTTGTTAGTGGGCAAACGTACAAAATCAGCAGGGGATCAAATACTTTTTTCCCTCACTGTAATTATATCTTTAAATGTCTTACAGATCCAGAGCTCAAATGATTTAACTTCAGTACATAAACAAACAAATGTTCAACACAATCATAAAAATACCCACATTGAAATTCATGTGTAATTTTTGGGTTATTGGTACTTAGGAAGTGAAGGTTACTTTAATTTGTAACAAAGCTCTAAAAAGGATGAGTCTTTGAGTCTTCTTTTTTTCCTGAGCAGAAACCCGGCAAAGAGACAGGTTTAAATTTATGCTTGTAATGATTGCAACGTGCCCCATTAAGACCACCTCTAAGTGAACTTAATTTGCAGCAGAAAAATGTACATGTCGACTTACTTTTCAAGATACTTTATTGTGCATCCTGCGCAGCTGTGCCTAACTGATTAAACTCTTGCAAAATTTAAATAGGGAAGCCATTATGTTGGCAGAATTATCTCCATTTGTCTTTTATACATTTCCCCTGCAACTTGCAAAGTTTTGTGCTGCAATGATTCATTAACAATGCACAATTATGTACTTGCACATTTATTGCTTGTTTTCCTTTTTTGTAATTGTTCCCTTTGACCTTTGTTACAACTGTTGTAAAAATGTGTTTTAATCCCAGTAAGATGAAGAAATGTTAAACCTTAACTTTTATATTGCTTTTTAATGCTATCTGACTGTATTCACTGAAAGCCCAATTAGCCTGTTAATATACGAGGACATGAATGTAATTACCGTTAAGGTTGACCAAACTCATATCTCTACCAGATGTTAAAGGGGACATAAAGCAAATAATCTAACTTCAGATTTATAAATCTGGTATTATAGTAAAACAGAGCTGGCATAAAAAGGAAAAATACCAGAATCTCTGGGTCAATCTATCATAGAACAAAAAAATGAAAGCAAAATCAACCAATCACAATTAATATTTCACAAAAGAATGACCAAAGGATAACATTAGACAAATACTCTGTAACCTAAATTGTTGCTATGGGTTAGCACTTTGTCTATTGTCATTGTTCATTGCACAATTATGCATATTACATTTGACCAAAAATGTACGGTCTCCTGCACACGGACAGAGGCTAAAAAGTCTGTAGCATAACGATTTTAGTGCTTTCCCATGCCTGGAGAGCCACAGGTATGGGAAAGCTACCAATGCAAGTGAATAATTGCATTTGACTGTATTTTGCATACATGCAGATGACTGCTGAAGTTTACCAGTGCATGTGGTACATTTTGCATTTGGGGATATATATCATACACAATAATGTGGGTAAACACAGATGCAGAAGCCATCAGCAATTACAAGAGTATGATTACATACAGCCACTGATATTGTGTGCCATGCAGCGTATCTTATTACTAAGTACTGGCCACTAACTGCTATGTAAAAAAATTCAGATCCTAGCAGAAACTGCAGCTCCTCTTTACCTTCGCAGAAGGCGAATGGCTTCGTCTCCAGCTGGGCCTCATCCCGCAAGATCCTTCGGCTACACAATCAAGCAGGGGTACCTCATCCTCCACTAAAAGACCCCCTCCAACAAGCCCTCTTCAATCATCCTGGCTTAAACAAAGCACCAAGAGGTCGAAAGAAAATTTCCCCACGTATCCTTCTTACTTGGCTCAAAGATCCACCAAGGGTGACTGGCGCCTGAATTTGGACCCTCTGAAGAACGTTTTTGTCCTCTTTTGTTCCACTGGTTCCGGGACTTCTTTTTGTTGGTTTTTGGCCCCCTTTTTAGGGCCCTTCTTTTCCTTTTGTCCCCCATGAAGATGTATTGATCATTATTCACACAGGGAATGGTTATGGTTATTTTGTTTCTTTTTCAACGGGTTCAGGGGGGTGGGGGGTTCTCCACAGAGGGTCCCCTGATGGTGATGCCGTGCCCCCGGGGTTCCCCCTGGGGGGGTTGGCCCTGATCCGGGGATTCCCACCCTGCCTCGGGCAACGACAGGCTCAGCCTTCTGTTTTATAAAGAGGGGGGCATGTTTATACTCCTGATTGAAGGTTTTCTCCGTAATACATGTTGTTAATGGTTAGTTTACAAAGAGTATTTACTCTTACTATACGCTCTGTCATTTGTTTTTAATAGACCCGACTGTGGTCTTCGGTTAGTTTGTTGCGAGGAACTGGGGCCGAGGAGGTCCCAGTGTGCTGTTACTAGACCCCAGGAGTTCCTTTGGTTCCCCTGGGATCTACATTGATCTCCCTGTTTAAGGGAGGCTCAGGCTCAGGCCCCCCTTAAACAGGCGAACTATATATGTTCGTGTCGTATTACGCGCCTAACAGAGGACAAAGAAAGTTCTTTGACCTGTTGCTTAAAAAACTACAAGCTCACCTCAAAGGTACTATATTTATAGGAGGGGACTCGAACACCGTCTTCAACTCCGCACTTGATAGACTTGCCAATGGGAAATCTAAATCTAAACGCCCGTCCAAACAGAGCACCAGAATAGCAGCTCTCCTATTTGATGAAGGTTTGGTCGATATCTGGAGGGAAGCGAATCCACATAAAAAAGATTACACTCACTTTTCAGCTCCCCACAACTCATTCGCCAGGATAGACCACATCTTACCCGTGCGCGCACCATCCCACTTGTCCTTAGCTCTCGGATTGTTGATTCCCCACTGTCAGACCACGCCATGGTCTTGGTAGTGGCCCAGAAAGTAGGCCCCACTAAGGGCCCGCCTTGCTGGAGATTACAGGAGTCCCTCCTTAGTGATCCTATAAATTGTCTGGATATAGCAGCGGCCATAAAAGACTACTTCCAAACTAACCAGACGGCAGAAGTTTCCCCCTCCACCGTATGGGCAGCCCACAAATCGGTTATTAGGGGACACATTATTAGCTTATCCTCGCATCTCAGAGCGGCTCACAAAGCTGACATTCTCAAACTCACATCAGAATACAGGGCCGCTTCCAAGGCGTACAAGAGACTACCCACCTCTGACTCCTTAGAGACCCTTGACAAATCTAGGACCACTCTTAACCTAGCTCTGACCTCAGCTGCTGAAAAACACTTAAGATGGACAGGGGCTAAATTCTATTATCAAACGGACCGGATGGGTTTTAGACTAGCAGCCAAACTCAACCCCAAACAACGCTCTTTAGCGTTCCCCAAAATCAAGACACCAACAGGAGACCTGACACAAAACCCTACAAAAATTATGGAAGCATTCTCATAATTTTATGCTAACCTGTATAAACCCTCTGAGTCCCCTTCACAACCACAACGAGATTGTTTCCTCAGAGATTTGCCTCTTCCATCTTTATCTAAAGAACATAGGGAACTACTAGATGACACGATTTCAGTAGAGGAGGTGTTGGACACAATCAGTTCTCTTAAAACAGGTTCCGCCCCGGGTCCGGATGGCTTCTCCACCGGATATTATAAAAAAATTGCCCCCAATCTGGCACCACACCTAACTAGATTTTTCAACTCCCTCAGGGATGGAGCCCTCCTAGGACCAGATCTTAATTCTGCATTTATGTCGGTTATCCCAAAGCCGGGGAAGGATTCAAGTGAGCTTGGTAACTACAGGCCTATTTCACTTATTAACAATGATATCAAAATTCTGACTAAAATTCTAGCGAATAGGTTAGCGTGCTTCATATCTAAATATATTCATAACGATCAGGTGGGTTTCATCCCTGGCAGACAGGGACCAGATGAAATACGCAGAACAATAGATGTCATTTCCCTGCTCAGGTCTGGTTGGGACGGGGGCCCCAAACAGAGGGGCTTTCTCCTCTCCATAGACTTACATAAGGCTTTTGACTCTGTCGACTGGGAATACTTATCTGATATATTACAAAGATGGGGATTTGGCCCCTTCTTCCTGAACTACATAAAGTCCCTTTACTCGACTTCATCTGCCCAGGTTCGTTTCATGGGGAGGTACTCAGAACAGTTCCCTATTGGCAGGGGGACCAGACAGGGCTGCCCACTCTCCCCTCTCCTTTTCGCGATAGCAATTGAGTCACTGGCTGTAGCAATCAGATCCAACCCAGATGTCAAGGGGGTACAATACGGCGACAAGGAACATAAATGTGCGCTTTATGCGGATGATCTTCTCCTCTATATCACTTCCTCTCTCATCTCCACCCCTTTGATCTATAAGTTTCTCAAAGACTTTAGCACAGTTTTGGGCCTAAGGGTCAACATGTCCAAATCCATCGCGTTGAACATTTCAGTCCCACAGAATCTACTCACTCAGCTCTCCACTAATTTTTCTTTCCCCTGGGCGCCCACGGAAATTCCCTATTTAGGCATCAAAATAACTTCAGACATTCAAGGGCTGTTCAGTGCAAATTACCCCCCTATGTTTCATAAATGTAGAGAAGACTTGGATAAGTGGGCGGGATGTGGTCTATCCTGGTTGGGCAGAATTCATGCCATCAAAATGACCCTTCTCCCACACCTTTTATATCTTTTTAGCTCCCTCCCTATCCCGATTAAGAAAAAGACCCTTCTCAAATTCCAATCGGAGATTGTCCACTTTATCTAGGGGTCGAAGGGGGTACAGATGCCCTTCCAGCATACTTTACCGTTTAAAAAGTCAGGGAGGTCTCGGTCTTCCGGACTTATGGCATTATTATCAGGCGGCCCAACTTTCCCAAGTATCGATGGCCCTCGTGAGAAGCCCTAAGCCAAGTTGGCTTTCAATTGAAAGATGGGCCACCCCACGGAACACTATAGACTACCTTCTCTGGTGTAGGGATGAGCTTCGAGTTCGAGTCAAACTCATGTTCGACTCGAATATTGGCTGTTCGCAAGTTCGCCGAACAGCGAACAATTTGGGGTGTTCGCGGCAAATTCGAATGCCGCGGAACACCCTTTAAAAGTCTATGGGAGAAATCAAAAGTGCTAATTTTAAAGGCTAATATGCAAGTTATTGTCATAAAAAGTGTTTGGGGACCTGGGTCCTGCCCCAGGGGACATGGATCAATGCAAAAATTTTTTTTAAAAACGGCCGTTTTTTCAGGAGCAGTGCTTAAAGTCAAACAATAAAAGTGTAATATCCCTTTAAATTTTGTACCTGGGGGGTGTCTATAGTATGCCTGTAAAGGGGCGCATGTTTCCTATGTTTAGAACAGTCTGACAGCAAAATGACATTTTGAAGGAAAAAACTCATTTAAAACTACCGCGGCTATTGCATTGCCGACAATACACATAGAAGTTCATTGATAAAAACGGCATGGGAATTCCCCAAAGGGGAACCTCGAACCAAAATTAAAAAAAAAAAATGACGTAGGAGTCCCCCTTAATTCCATACCAGGCCCTTCAGGTCTGATATGGATATTAAGGGGAACCCCGGCCAAAATTTTAAAAAAAAAATGACGTGGGGTTCCCCCTAAATTCCATACCAGACCCTTTAGGTCTGGTATGGATTTTAAGGGGAACCCCGCACCAAAAAAAAAAAAAAAATGGCGTGGGGTTTCCCCAATAATCCATACCAGACCCTTATCCGAGCACGCAACCTGGCAGTCCGCAGGAAAAGAGGGGGGGATGAGAGTGCCCCCCCCTCCTGAACCGTACCAGGCCACATGCCCTCAACATTGGGAGGGTGCTTTGGGGTAGCCCCCCAAAACACCTTGTCCCCATGTTGATGAGGACAAGGGCCTCATCCCCACAACCCTGGCCGGTGGTTGTGGGGGTCTGCAGGCGGGGGGCTTATCGGAATCTGGAAGCCCCCTTTAACAAGGGGACCCCCAGATCCCGGCCCCCCCCCTGTGTGAAATGGTAAGGGGGTACAAAAGTACCCCTACCATTTCACTAAAAAACTGTCAAAAATGTTAAAAATGACAAGAGACAGTTTTTGACAATTCCTTTATTTAAATACTTCTTTCTTCTATCTTCCTTCATCTTCTGGTTCTTCTGGTTCTTCCTCCGGCGTTCTCGTCCAGCATCTCCTCCGCGGCATCTTCTATCTTCTTCTCCTCGGGCCGCTCTGCACCCATGGCATGGGGGGAGGCTCCCGCTCTTCTCTTCATCTTCTTCATCTTCTTCTCTTCTTCTTTTCTTCTCTTCTTCTCTTCTTCTCGTCTTCATTTTCTTCTCCGGGCCGCTCCGCACCCATGCTGGCATGGAGGGAGGCTCCCGCTGTGTGACGGCGCTCCTCGTCTGACAGTTCTTAAAAACGGGGGGCGGGGCCACCCGGTGACCCCGCCCCCTCTGATGCACGGTGACTTGACGGGACTTCCCTGTGACGTCACGGGGAATGCCACAGGGAAGTCCCGTCAAGTCACCGTGCGTCAGAGGGGGGTGGCCCCGCCCCCCGTTATTTAAGAACAGCGGGAGCCTCCCTCCATGCCAGCATGGGTGCGGAGCGGCCCGGAGAAGAAAATGAAGAAGAGAAGAAGAGAAGAAGAGAAGAAAAGAAGAAGAGAAGAAGATGAAGAAGATGAAGAGAAGAGCGGGAGCCTCCCCCCATGCCATGGGTGCGGAGCGGCCCGAGGAGAAGAAGATAGAAGACGCCGCGGAGGAGATGCTGGACGAGAACGCCGTAGGAAGAACCAGAAGAGCCAGAAGAACCAGAAGATGAAGGAAGATAGAAGAAAGAAGAAGTATTTAAATAAAGGAATTGTCAAAAACTGTCTCTTGTCATTTTTAACATTTTTGACAGTTTTTTTGTGAAATGGTAGGGGTACTTTTGTACCCCCTTACCATTTCACACAGGGGGGGCGGGATCTGGGGGTCCCCTTGTTAAAGGGGGCTTCCAGATTCCGATAAGCTCCCCGCCCGCAGACCCCCACAACCACCGGCCAGGGTTGTGGGGATGAGGTCCTTGTCCTCATCAACATGGGGACAAGGTGTTTTGGGGGGCTACCCCAAAGCACCCTCCCAATGTTGAGGGCATGTGGCCTGGTACGGTTCAGGAGGGGGGGTGCACTCTCATCTCCCCCTCTTTTCCTGTGGCCTGCCAGGTTGCGTGCTCGGATAAGGGTCTGGTATGGATTTTTGGGGGGACCCCACGCCGTTTTTTTTTTTTTTTTTGGTGCGGGGTTCCCCTTAAAATCCCTACCAGACCTGAAGGGTCTGGTATGGAATTTAGGGGGAACCCCACGTCATTTTTTTTTTTAAATTTTGGCCGGGGTTCCCCTTAATATCCATACCAGACCTGAAGGGCCTGGTATGGAATTTAGGGGGACTCCTACATCATTTTTTTTTTAAATTTTGGTTCAGGGTTCCCCTTTGGGGAATTCCCATGCCGTTTTTATCAATGAACTTCTATGTGTATTGTCGGCAATGCAATAGCCGCGGGTAGTTTTAAATGGCTTTTTTCCTTCAAAATGTCATTTTGCTGTCAGACTGTTCTAAACACAGGAAACATGCGCCCCTTTACAGGCATACTATAGACACCCCCCAGGTACAAAATTTAAAGGGATATTACACTTTTATTGTTTGACTTTAAGCATTATTAAAATCACTGCTCCTGAAAAAATGGCCGTTTTTAAAAAAATTTTTTGCATTGATCCATGTCCCCTGGGGCTGGACCCAGGTCCCCAAACACTTTTTATGACAATAACTTGCATATTAGCCTTTAAAATGAGCACTTTTGATTATTCATGTTCGTGTCCCATAGACTTTAACGGTGTTCGCGTGTTCGAACGAACTTTTTTCCTGTTCGCATGTTCTGGTGCGAACCGAACAGGGGGGGTTCGGCTCATCCCTACTCTGGTGTGATCCTAAGGCTAGCCAGAAATTTTGTCCCCCACCCTCTCCCATTCTATAGCTTTGTGCACAAATCTCTTTTTACATCGTAACCTAATTTCACCTATCAGACCACTAGCTCACCTATTCCATAACCCAGAGTTCCAGCCGGGAATGGTAATTAAGGCCTTTAAATGGTGGACGGATAAAGGCTTATATAGGATTGGTCACTTCCTCTCCCCCAAAGGTCCGATCACGCTGACCCATTGTCAGAACGAATTAGACATGCCAGAATCTGAGATCTTCAGATTCACCCAAATCAGCCATTACCTACACTCAATTTGGAATCACAACCAAGAAAACCCCACTCTGACTCCCTTTGAACATTGGTGCTCCAATACTGAAGTCCAGAGGGGAGGAATATCCCTAATTTACACGGCCTTAAAATCCTTATCAGATAAGCCTGGATATGCTGGGGCCTGGGAGAAGGACTTAGACAACTCCTAGACATCGCAGGACTGGTTTTGCAGGTTTGAAAGATCCTTCAAAGGTATACAAAACATCTCATTAATAGAAGCCAGTGCTAAAGTAATAACACAGTGGTATTATGTACCTGCTCGCATCTCTGTCATTTTTCCTGGGCCATCCCCCCTATGTTTTAGGGGCTGTGAGTTGAAAGGAACAATGATACACATATAGTGGTCCTGCCCTCGAATCAGATCATTTTGGGGAAAAGTTTTCCGCACAATCAGTACTGTTTTGCAGCAAACAATCACTCCTGACCCCTCCATTGCTTTGCTCAAAGGAAGGATCAGGACTGTTCCTAAATCTTCACAGAAGTTAGTGTTCTTTATCCTCTTAGGAGCTAAAGTTTCTCTAGCAAAGTCCTGGAAGAAACCTAGCGTCTCGTTTAAGGGTTTTAAGAGGAAGGTTTTGTGGATTATGGCACAGGAACAAATCGTAGCAAAAATAAATGACAAAAGTGATATGTTCTTTGCTATCTGGGAGCCATGGGCCAAATACTGTAATGTTCCCTTGTTTCCGGTCACACCACAAGCTCCTTAGATAGTTGGAGCCTCCTGCAAAGTCCCCCCCGTTATCTACTCCACCCTCCTAACACCTTTTCCTCCTCTTTTACCTGAGACTTGTTTCCACTATAGGATGACTTAGGACATGACTTGATAGAATTTTGTCCTTTAGTGGGCAGTCTTTGTTTTTTTTTATTGTTTCATTTTTTTTTCCTTTCTTTTGAAGCGGACTTACTGGTATGCACTATGTTGATAGGCCTGACATCGGCCAGGCTGCTTGTGCGCAAGCACCATAGTCAGGTTGCAGAATGAAGGGGGCTAGAGATACAGTTAGGGGGTGGATGAAGGGATGAGGCGATGAGGTGGGAGCCTTTGTCCCGGGACTGCCAGGTAAATCCACAGTGTGATCCCATTGGGGTGGTTTGTCGGTAAGCCCAAGGTATAAGTTTAGATCCACTTCTCTTTGGCTTGTCTCACGGATACCACCCCTTACCCAGACTCTTTTAAGCCCTATCAGGCTTCTACATAGTATATCGACACGCGCTTCATTTATTTCTTTCTTGTATCTGTCCCCGTTTGGGAAAGATAGATGTCTACATCTCATTTTAAAAGTCTGTATTTGATAAATAAGTATACGGTATATATGTTATTTTTGTTTTTGATCTGTATGACTCTTTTAATTTACAAAATAAAAATGATTTGAACATAAAAAAAAAAAAAAAAATTCAGATGCTGCTAAACCTGTAAATGGAGTGTTGTAAAGCTTCATAATGATCCTTTGTTAGGGGAGCTTTATCACCATCCTGAAATTTGAAAAACAGCCAGTTAGGCAGGCCATACACAGTGCAGATGTTTTCCTGCAACCACAGGTTGCAGGAAAGAAATTGCACGATTCCCCCATCAACACAGACAGTGCTGACAGGGGAATCCCTCCTGCCTAGCAATTGTCTGCTTCCGGCAGGGGGGCAGGGGTGAGTAGGGGAAGCCACCCCTGTGGAAGAAAGTGGTGATTATTGCTAGTGGCTATAGCGATGACCATAAGTGAATCCAGCAAGCTGGTTCTATCTAAGTTGATTGATCGATCAACATGGTGGATTTAGCCTACCCATACATGGTTCAAATCTCGTCCAGTTCAGCAGGAACCATCTATGGTCGGCCTTACACTTACTCCCAGGTCTGAAAAATTATTTTACATAAGAATGTCAGTGCTAGATGCCAGACCTGCCAGCATCTCCTTGCAACTTTCTAGCCAGGAGAGTCCCCCAAAAAAGAATGTTCCAATATGCAAGTACCTCTATGATATTGGTATTGGTGCAGCCCTCTTGTAGAATCCCAACCATGTGAACGGCTGCATCAAATCAGAAAAGAAGGGAAAATGCTCAGTGATTGGAAAGAATTTATTGCTTGATGACTATGACAGGCTGTTAATAACATTTTCAAAAGGAGAGGTCAGCAATAAAAACTTTAAAACTTGCTTGCCACAGATTTTTTTCATCATTATAGAAAAGTGAACCTAACAAAAAATGAACATGTTTTGACTTGGGCACATTGAACCCAAAATATACTTTGCCAGAGAATATTTCACTGGAAATGATGTATTATGGAATTTTAAATAAAATTTGTATTATGAGAATTAGGAAATCTGCAGCGCAACAAAAGGGTGCTTTAGGTGAGTGAAGTCCTGGACCACACCCAGATAACCATTTATCCTTTGCATGCCATAGTAAACATAATAAATACAAACTGCGGAATTTAACTACAGATGTACAATTCTCCAGCACAGCTTTTTTATGATGTCTATGCATTTCCAAAAATGATTGAGCTTGTAAAGGTTATTTCTCCAAAACACTCAACTAGACAAAACCATGAGGCATCAGTTTGTATTTTGAAATGTATAAATAAACATCCTTGCATTGTATGGACACCCTAAATTAACATTAAGCCTGCACTCATGGCCATCCTCAAGGGGAGGCAAGGTGGGTCAAGTGCCCCCACATGAGCAGACACTCAGGGCCGATCCTGGGTGGGTGCAGGTGCACTGACGCCTAGGGCGCAGCCTTGGACCCTGGGAGGGAGGAGGTGGGGTAGCATCCAGTAAAAGTCACAAGCCAGCGGGGTGCTGAGATGCCTGCTCCTCTCCTCCTGCTCTCTCCTCTGATGGCCGCTCCATCCTCTGCTCTCTGTGTGTCACTGTGCGCACTGTGCAGGAGACAGCTGGGGAAGTGTATCGGTGCTAGGTGGAGGGATCAATTCCCCACACTGCTCAGTTCACTCCAGCATGCCTGCAGTCTGCCTTGAACAGCTTCACACACATCCCTTCTACCGTCCCTCCCTCCCTGCTCGGCTGTTCCTTCTGTGAGTGGGCGGGAAGATTAAAAGCAGCTGAGCAGCCACACTGAAAGTACTGAATGAGCCAGAGAGCATTCCAAGTGAGCATTTTCACTGATCCCCCCCATCCTTCTGTCTCCCTGAGCACCCTGTCTCTCTATTCCTCTCTGACCACCTCCCCTGTCTCTCTCTCTTACGCCGTCTCTCTCTCTCTCCCTCCCTGACCCCCCTGTCTCTCTCTCTCTCCCTCTCTGACCCCCCTGTCTCTCTGACCCCTCCCCTGTCTCTCTCTCTTATGCCCATTTCTTTCTCTCCCTTCCTGATCCCCCTGTCTCTCTCTCTCCCTCTTTGACCCCGCTGCTCTCTGCCCCCCCCCCTCCCCTGTCTCTCGCTCTGTCTCCCTCTCTGACCCCCGTCTCTCTGACCCCCTCTATTCTCTTTCTATCTCTGACCCCCCACCCCTGTCCCTCTCTCTTCCTGACCCCCTCCCTGTTTCTCTCTCTCTCCCTGACCCCTTCCCCTGTATCGCTCTCTCCCTCTATGACCCCTCTGTCTCTTGCTCTCTGATCCCCCCAGTTATCGGCAGATCTCTTCTCACATTGACAGTATGTGAGGAGAGGAGAGCTGATAACCAGAAAATCCACACAAGGGACATCTACACTGGTAAAGAAGGCACTGATCATCAGTGTCCTGTTTATCAGTGCAGCCCCAACAGTGCCCACAAATGCTACCAATCTGTACCTATCAGTGCTGCCAATCAGTGCCCAACAGTAACGCCTGTCAGTGCTCATCAGTGCTGCCTGTCAGTGGCCATTAGTGATGCCTGTCAGTGCCACATATCAGTGCCACCTATCAGTGATTATCAGTACGCTTGTGCACAACAGAAAATTTTGTTTAGTTTCGTTTATTTTCATTCGTAAAATACATAATTTTGTTCTGTTATATTTGTTATATTACATTCATTTGTTTTCGGATAATTTGTTATTTCCGTAGAGTGCCAATATTTGTTATACCAAATCGATTTGTTGTGTATGTATATTGATTTGATTCAATATTTATGTAGTGTATGTATATACATTCATGATAACGATTCATAGTTTGGAAAGTCGTTTGTTTATTGAATCCACTAACACACACAAAGACAATATCTTTTCTCCTATGCTCAAATACAATACAACAGTGTTTTTCAACATTTGAATTTCCGAAAGATGCAAAATTCGGCCGAATTCCGGTTCATTATGAAACGAATTGCCCATGTCTAATTATCAGTGCCACCTATTAATGCCCATCAGTGCCACATATCAGTGCAGCCTCATCAGTGCCTCTTCATCAGTGCTGCCTCATCAGAACCCATCAGTGCTGCCTTATCAGTGCCTATCAGTGCCACCTCAGTGTCCATCAGTGCAGCCTATCAGTGCCCATCAGTGCAGCCTTAGTAGTGCACATCAGTGTAGGAGAAAAATTACTTATTTAGAAAATTTTATAACAGAAGCTAAGTTAAAAAACATTTTCAAAATTTCCGGTCTTTTTTTGTTTGTTTAGCAGAAAAAAAAAACACAATGGTGATTAAATACCACCAAAAGAAAGCTCTATCTGTCTCAAAAAATGATAAAAATTTAGTTTGAGTACAGTGTTGCCTGCCTGTGCAATTGTCATTCAAAGTTCAACAGCACTGAAAGCTGAAAATTGCCTGGGCAGGAAGGGGGTAAAAATGCTCAGTAGTCAACTGGTAAAAATCGATTCCTGCACAGTGATCACTTTTCAACATAATCCAGATATTTAGATTAGATATAGATTATCTCTCATGCCTTCAGACTTCTGGTTCCCGACTCAGCTCCCCTTCCAAATAGCGTGATTACGTGTTATGTCTATGAAGACGCATAAAGACTTCATAGACATAGCGCATAAGACAGAGTGTGTGGTAAATCACATGCAGGTGCTTTACTGCGCATGCACAAAGACAGGGACGATTTCAGACCTCCCAGGTCATAGTCTTTGCACCTGAGCAGGAAACTCTACACATGCCCAGATGCCCAGTGTATGCATAGATGTCCTGTAGGGCATTTTTGGTATACCCTGCCAGATATCTGTGCACAAACAGGGGATTCAGAGGCATTCTTGCATGGGCACATTTTTTTTTAACTGTTTGTGAGTCCAATGCCCGAAAGTGTGAAGATTAGCTTGAATGCATAATATTTTTTTACATACTTAATGGAATTCCAAATATTTTCACTATTTGCAATATTTTCTCTTACTTATGCAGATAAGAAGGACCTCAGCTAGTTTTTCCATAGGTAAATGCTGTACAGTTGATAAATAAATGTGATATATTTCTCTTTTGCAAGGCACCCTTTTCCCATGTTGAGGTAGCAAGGGCCTCAAACTCAAATCCCATCCCAAAGAAAAGTTTTTTGAGGGCTACTTATAGGAATCTGGTAGACCCTTTATAATATTTTGGCCAGTATTTTGGCCCAGTCTCTATTTGTAAACAAACCAGCAGAGAATCCTGCCTGATGTCATTGACCAAATAAGGTAATGAACATATTTGGTCAATGATGTCATACAGAATCCCTGGCTGGTTTGTTTACAAACTGAAGCTAGCCAGGGATCTGTCATATAGCGGCAGTAGTGCTACCACAGATAACAGACTCCTGGCTGATTTGTTTGCAGACAGCAGCCAAGAATGCATGTAGGTGAATTGGCCAAATATGGTCAGTTTGATGATTCATTCAGTTCATTTGTTCATCCCCAATCCATAACTCATCTTTACTGATCATCACCTTAAAGATTAAAGTAAATTTAGGTAAACTGCTAGAATCCTGAAAAAAAAATGGAAAAAATGAATTTACCTAAATCTAATTATCCAGTTTTGCTGCTACAGGGCGGCAGCTCTGAGCTGGATCACGTATATATATGTAGCAAGGTCCCTGGCCTTGTCCAGTCTAATGAGGACCTCCAAGGTAAAAGATAGCTGACATCCTTCAATATCTAGTGGGTTGTGAGGCATAGTGGGTGCAAAGATGGTGAAAGTCATTGGGCGCCAGACACTTCTTTGATGTAAAAGAGGTTTTATTTCTTTTGACAGTCTTTTTTGTAAGTTGGGGGAAAGAGGGTTAGGGCCAGGACACCCTTAAGTGGTTATAGTTTCAATTGGAAGACTCCGAGACTTCTATAGGAGGACAGTCGTGCAGGGAAAGGGCCCAGCAAGGCAAGACCTTCAGGTCTGGTATTGATTTTAAGGGGAACCTCGTGCCAAAATAAAAAAAAATGGCATGGAGGCCCCCCAAAATCCATACCAGACCCTTATCCTGAGCATGCAACCTGAGGCTACAGGGAAGGGGGTGAGAGAGTGTCCTCCTGAACCGTACAAAGCCACCTGCCCTCAACATGAGAAGGGGGATTTGGGGTCCCCCCCAAAGCACCTTGTCCCCATGTTGATAGGGACAAGGGCCTCATCCCCACAACCGGTGCCCGGTGGTTGTGGGGGTCTGCGGGCGGGGGGACTTATTGGAATCTGGAAGCCCCCTTTAACAAGGGGACCCCCAGATACCACCACCTTGTACATTGTACCCCTACCCATTCACCAAAAAAATTGTCAAGAAAGTAAAAACGACAGGCGAAAGTTTTTGAAACTTTCCCTCGACATCCATCCATCAATCACAATGCCTACGGACACAATAAATAGAAAAAAATAAAAAATACTCCCCCTCCATGGGAGGCGTCCTGCTGACTACTGTCTTTTCACTATGACAGCCCTTATATTGGCAAGGGCGGGCCACCCGGTGACGTAACCAGATGACCCCGCCCCTCCTCTGACAGCATATGACGTCAGAGGGGGCAGGGTCACTTGGTTACATCACCGGTGGCCCCACCCTTACCTATATAACAACTGTCACAGCCAAGAGACAGCAGTCGGCGGGACACCTCCCATCGAGGCAGAGGTTTTTTTTTTTTATATTTTTCAGGTCCGTCAGCGCCATGAAGATGACTAAACATCATTGGATTTTTTAATAAAGGACTTATCAAAAACTGTGTATTGTGGTTTTTACTTTTTGACACTTTTTTGGTGTATTCACATAGGGGGGGCCGGGATCTGGGGCCCCTTGTTAAAGGGGGCTTCCAGATTCTGATAAGCCCCCTTCTGCAGACCCCCACAACCACTGGGCAAGTGTTGTGGGGGTGGGGGACAAGGTGCTTGGGGGGACCTCCAAGCACCCTCCCCATGTTGAGGGCATGTGGCCTGGTACGGTTCAGGGGGGGTGCTCTCCGGTCCTCCCTTTTCCTGTGGCCTGCCAAGGTTGCATGCTTGGATAAGGGTCTGGTATGGATTTGGGGGGGACTCCACACGATTTTTTTTTATTTTGGCATGGGGTTCCCCTTAAAATTTATACCAGACCCAAAAGGCCTGGCATGGACTGTGGGGAACTCATGCCATTTTCTTTCTTAATTCTGTTAAACAGGGGAAGAAAAATTGGGCCTTGGGTGGTGGTGCCACAATACTGTAACCCCTCACAGTTACTCTTGTTGGGCGCAGGAACGGGCCCAGCTGTTAAATATTATTTCAAAAATTGTAATTACATGCCCCAGTCAAGCAGGGGCAGAAAATTTGGGCCTTGGGTGGCGGTGCCACAACACTGTAACCCCTCACAGTTACTCTTGTTGGGCACAGGAAGGAGCCATGCTGTTAAATATTATTTATAAAATTGTAATTACATGCCCCAGTCAAACAGGGGCAGAAAAATTGGGCCATAGGTGGTGGTGGTGGTGACACAACACTGTAACCGCTCGCAGTTACTCTTGTTGGGCGCAGGAACGGACCCTGCTGTTAAAGATTATTTCAAAACTTGTAATTACATGCCCCTGTTAAACAGGGGCAGAAAAATTGGGCCTTAGGTGGTGGTGCCACAACAATGCAACCCCTCACAGTAATGCCCCGTACACACGGTCGGATTTTCCGATGGAAAATGTCCGATCGGAGCGTGTTGTCGGAAATTCCGACCGTGTGTGGGCTCCATCGGACATTTTCCATCGGATTTTCCGACACACAAAGTTGGACAGCAGGAGATAAAATTTTCCGACAACAAAATCCGATCGCGTCAATTCCGACCGTGTGTGGCCTGTTCCGACGCACAAAGTGCCACGCATGCTCAGAAGAAATTCCGACACGGGACAGCTCGTTCGCAATGGATACAGCACTTTCGTCACGCTGCAATGTAAAAAATGGTTTAACACAGCGCACTCTCTTCTACTTTATAATGTGACAAGAATTAAGTAGTTTTGCTGCTCATATTCACACACACTTCTCACAAAGTTTTATTTGTGTTTTTTTAGTGGGATTCCCTCAATATATTGTTATTAGTTGTCACATCTGACAGTTTTATATTTTTTATGTTTTTTTTTTTGTTTTTAAGCCTTTTTTTTTCTTTAATGTTTGGATTTTTTCCAAGGCTGATCTTTGTTCAATGTTATTTTTATTTTTACTCCAGAATATTTTTGTGTGTGTTTTGTGTGGCAAGTTACCCCAACACCATTGATATCTTTTATTATTTAATCTCCATGAGATTTTTGTTGTTGGTGTCCCTTGTTCATTTCACATTGTATATTAGAAATGTCCCTGAATCCTCACAAACAAACCATCATTTTTGAAGTAAAACACATAGGAGAGTATAATTCAAAACAAAAATCCTTTATTAAGGGCTCAGAACCAAACAAAGAGGAAGGCAACACTGGATCAACAGGAGAAATTAGTGAAGCCTGGGATCCCCACGGCAGACATCAATTCTTAAACCTCAAAATTGGTGGCCTGAAGAGTCCATATGTAAGGGAGGGCAGTCTGGTCCGGGATTCACAGAGATCCGGATAGCAGCAGATGACATCAGGTTGCATCTTTTGGCCGACCAGACTGGATCCAGGGTCCTCACTGTCTGGTCTTCCTTTCACACTTCCTTCCGGGCTGTGGCTGTGCACTTGGAGATGTGGCAGGAGGAGGAGTAGGACCTGAAGGAGGAGTAGGACCTGCAGGAGGAGGAGGAGGACCATCCTAAAGCTGTGTGTGAGGTGTAAGTTGGCCCCTCACACCTTTCGCCAGAGCCTCTGATATGAGGGCCTCACACATGGCTTTTTGGCCCTCCTCCATCCTCTGCATTTTATAGGCTATGAATGCAGCAAGGTTCTCCTGCCTGGTGTGTGGTGCTCCCAGGACCTCTGTAGCCCTACAAAAAAATCTGATAGCAGCCTCCTCTAGGGTACTCCTCCTCCTTCCACTTTCTGTTTCCAGGGGGGGTGGAGGGACCTGCAGATCAGCCACCTCCTGGCTGAGACTTCCCTGTGTATGAAAAAGGGACATGGTTTTAGTTTTTGCATCATCAATCACAATCATAAATTAGTACTCCCAACTAACATCTAGTTAACATCATTGATTGGACAAGCAGAAATATTTAGAGGAATGCTATACCTGGCTCAATCTGGGCTCCTCCACATGTGGCCTGGAAGGCCCAGGTTGGGCGTCAGAAGCCTCAGCCAGGGGGGAAGGAAGCGTGGAAGGAAGGCTGGAGAGGGATGGCCTGGGTTCAGTCTGGCCTGCCAGAAAGTGCAGCCTGTCGTAGTACAACATCCTGGGGACATACCGTATATACTCGAGTATAAGTCGAATTTTTCAGCACATTTTTTTGTGCTGAAAGTGCCCCCCTCGACTTATACTCGAGTCAAGCACTTTTCTGCAGTAAAAAATTTCATTTTCCGAACCGACTTTGGGGCCCCATATCTCAGGGCCACTTGGTGCTAGGAACCCCAAATTTGGTGTGCAAACCCAGTGGAACTGGTACCATAACATATCTAAAGGAGTTCCTAGCACCAAGTGGCCCTGAGATACGGGGCCCCAAAACCGGTTCAGAAAATGTCATTCTCTGCTGCAGAAAAGTGCTTGACATTTTCTGAACTGATTTTTGGGGCCCTGTATCTCGGGGCCACTTGGTGCTAGAAACCCCAGCTTTGGAAATGTTATGGTGCTAGTTCCACTGGGTTTGCACACCAAATTTGGGGTTCTTAGCACTAAGTGGCCCAGAGATACGGGGCCCCAAATTCGGTCAACTGTGTCCATCTGCAGCAATGTCATTTCTGGACCCTTTGGGTTCAGAGACCCCAAATTTTGGCTGCAGCTAGGGGGCATCTAGGAACCCTTAACCACCGAGTTTGAAGTTCAGGGGACCTATGGCTGCAAATAGGCACAGTGAGGCATGCAAATGGGCACAGTGAGGCATGCAAATGGGCATTGTTGACCCTCTTTTCCACTTACAGTAGCTGTGCATTTCTCACCCTCGTCTTATACTCGGGTCAATAAGTTTTTCCCATTTTCTTGTGGTAAATTAGGGCCTCGACTTATACTCGGAACGACTTATACTCGAGTATATACGGTAGATGTCATCTGCTGCTCCGGATCTCTGTAAATCAAGGACTTTAGTGCGCTCCCTCAGATATGTGCTCCTCAGGCCACCAATGAAAATCTTTAAAAAAGTGATGTCTGCCGTGGGGATCACCTGCTTCACAATTTCACACAATTGCTCCAGTGCTGCCTTCCTCTTTATTTGGTTCTTGTAATGGGGGTGTTTAATCTCCCACAGACAGGGCAGCTCCCTTAGCATCTCTATGAAGACTGAAATGAAGTCCTGATCTTTCAGTACCATATCCATGTTCACTGCAAGACACAACACAAGACAAAGCCTAATGTCACACCAAACTCTCCTAATCTTGTTACAATATAGGCCTCGAACTATAGAAGCAGTATAGGCCCAAGTTTGTCTTACCTTCGTTCTTACGATCGCCGCGTTCAATGCTCCTTCCTCCGCTCACAGATCAAACGTAATACGCACGCGTGTTACGCTTTATATACACTGCGCATGCGTGTAACTCCGCCCGCCCCTGGCGTTCTTTCTAGTGTATTCCCCCCCCTTTTCGTTCGGCGCAGTGGGGGAAGAGCATGATGGCGGACATACAGCAGGTGCGGGCTAATTGTAGCAACGAGGAGGAGGAGGAGGAGGAGGAGGAAAGGGCGGATCCAGGCACGTCCCGATCCAGAAGGAGACGTTTTAAGGCCACAAATATGTCGTTTGGGGAGATGTTGGAGATGGTAGACATCATGAGGAAGTCCAACTATGACGGAAAATATGGGCCTTACCCCCACCCCAACATCCGAAAGGCCAAAATCATTGGTAAAGTGGTCCGGAGTCTAGAGCGGAATTTCGGGGTACGAAGGTCTAAAGATCAGCTCAGGAAGCGGTGGTCGGACCTGAAGTTGAGAGAGCCAGAGCAGTACCGAAAGATCCGGAGAGTGCTGCAAAAAAGTAAGTAGTTGTGCTGTGTTCCTATTCTTTCTGTCTTTATTAAGTTCGTTCTGCTCCATATGCTTTGATTAGTTGTAACGTTTCCAAAGGTCAACTTTAATGTTCATGGGCACATTATTCGTTCGTATCAAACATTTTTCTTTCGGCCTCTAGAACACCATTGTTTAGGCCATATGCATTTTCACACATTTTTGGGGGCCTACTTGGATGCCAAATATTTGTTTGTGTAGATGGGTCTGTTACTAGAATGAAATGCAAACTAGATTGTGTGTAAGGAGAGGACACTGAGCAGCTGTTTTCACATCTGGACACTGGAGCACTAGTGTGGGACACAAGAACACCATTTTTATTAGGGGGCCACACAGGTGCTCCAGTGTATACTATAGGGTGTCTCCATCTGTGAAGCTTGTACCAAACAGGTAAAGTATTGCAGCTTGACAAAGGGCAATAAAAAATATACATCTTGGAACTCGGCTAAAATAGACAATTGTACCCCACTTCCAAGCAATGTTTCCTATTTCTCGTTCTGCCATCAAATATCTGTGTGCTAAGTATACCATTTTTGTTTTACATAGGGGAGAAAAGACTCGGACACCCCTCATCCGAGGAGACCAGAGACCCCCCACCTCTGGAAGAAGGGGAATTACCAACACAAGAAGAAGAGCAGGAGGAAGAAGAAGACGTGGTGGAGATTGGCACCACAACAGGTGAGTGTCTGCGACCACAGACTCAGGTAAAAGAGATGGCTGGTGGCAGATTTTTGAGACCTTTTTTTTTGTTCTTTATCTCTTTTTAGGTGATCGTGATGTGAGGGATCCAGAACGATTTACATCTGAAAGTGCCCAGATACTGATCGGGGAGATCATGGGGTGTAATCTCCAATTGCAAAACATCCAGCAACAAATCAGTGATGTTATTAAAAAAAATAATAACATCATTGATGTTTTGGGGCGAATTTAAACCCCACAAAATGACCGGTTTTATGTAATTTAAATTTTTACAATGTTTTGAAAAGCCAAATTTGGAGGATGCACACAGTGTGCCAACATGTGCTATCTGCCATCACGGGAGATCAATGGACGCGTTTTGGGGGGGCAACCCCTTCCTCAATTATAAAGTAGCGTTGAGGAAGGGCTTGCTCCCCCAAAACACGTCCCTTGATCCCCCCTGATGGCAGATAGCACATGTGGACATTTGTAAATTGGTGTGCATCTTCCAAATTTGGCTTTTCCAGGGGTGATTTCCCCCCATCTGAACGCTATATCAAACCCAGTTCCTAAATACTGATGTCTGATATAGCCTTCAGGTTTTACCTAATGTGAACTTTGTAAGTTCTAGTTTTTTGGCTTTCTTGTTGGTTTTACACAGGCCTGTTTTATCTGAAATGGATATTTTGATTTTACTGCAAACATTGTTATACAACAAACATGTTGGTTTGTTTTAAAAACCTTTGGTAAATGCGCATGTGATTGTGCAGGTATAAAAAAGTGCCTTACTCAAGAATGTGTGGATTATTGTCTCAACACTACAACACTTTTGGGGTGATGTAATTGTTGTTTTATGCACAAATGGGGGTTATTTCCTAAGGGCAAATCCTCTTTGCACTACAAGTGCAGGTTCAGTGCAGTTGCAAGTGCACTTGTAGTGAAATGTGTTTTTGCATTTAGGAAGTACCAGCCAACACTGTTTTTTATAAGGTTACCCAATCACGACATTTTCTGCACTCCACACATTTCTGTCAGGGTCAGCTAAAACAAACACAAGCAGTAAATGTCCACCAAGAATTTCTTTTGGTTGTTTTTTATTTGAAAAAGGTGTCACATATTGTCTGGCATATTGATAGCCCCCCTACCCGCAAAGAACTCCAGGTATCGTAACCGGACATCACGGGCATTCAGGGAGGGCAAGCCAGGACGGCCGCTTTCAAGTGCCGTCATTGTTGAAGTATTTGGGATTCCGGCCTCAGGCCCAACTGAGCCAGCATAGTTGGCTGAATGTTTTCATAGAAAATTATGGAGAACATAGCAGGCAAGTATTATATGGTTCAGTTTATACTCCGCCATATGGATGGGTGTCATAAATAATCGGAACCGGCTGGCCAGGATTCCAAATGTGTTCTCCACCACTCTTCGGGCTCTGGCCAGCCGGTAATTAAAAACCCTCTGGGTGAGGGCTTGCCTCATGCAGGTATCCTGCCTGCTGATATAGGGGGTCAGCGAAGCCAACAAACGGTGAAACACGGGGTCCGTCATCCTGAGAAAGTTCCTGAAATCATCAGGATTATTCTCACGGATCTCACGGAGCAAAGGCATATGACAGAACTGGTCACGCTGAAGCAACCAGTTCTTGATCCATGAACTCCTCCCCACCCTGTTCATGGACTGGACTTGTGTCAAGGTCAGGACCCCAACACCAAGCCCCCGCACAGCACGAACTCTACGAGGAGTACGCATATGCAACATGGCTAGAAAACGGTCGGCTGCTCAGAACAAAGTAACAGAACGCACTGAAGAACAGCAAGGCCTGTGAATAGCGACCTGAAAAACAGCAACGAGCGGAAAAGATCGCACAGAAAACTCCAATACGAACTGACTGCACGCACTGAAGAGCAGATACAAACCCACAAGCACAAACTGAACGGCAGAAAACGATCTGAAAGCCACGAGTCTGAAAAAGCGCGAATCGTCTCTCACCAAACTTTTACTAACACGAGATTAGCAAAAGGAGCCCAAAGGGTGCCTCGCTTGGTTCTGAACTGGCCTTTTCTAGTCTCGTCGTACGTGCTTGACGTCACCGCGTTCTTGGCGATCGGAAATTCCGACAACTTTGTGCGACCGTGTGTAGGCAAAACAAGTTTGAGCCAACATCCGTCGGAAAAAATCCGAGGATTTTGTTGTCGGAATGTCCGAACAAAGTCCGACCGTGTGTACGGGGCATTACTCTTGTTGGGCGCAGGAATGGGCCCTACTGTTAAAATTATTTCAAAAATTGTAATCACATACCCCTGTTAAACAGGGGTAGAAAAATTGGGCCTTGGGTGGTGGTGGCACAACACTATAACCCCTTTACAGCTACTCTTATTGGGTGCAGGAGCGGGCCCTGCTGTTAAAATTATTTCAAAACTGTAATCACATGATAGATATCACACAGATAGAGCTTTCTTTTTTATAAATGTGAACCCTGTTAAACAGGGGCAGAAAAATTGAGCCTTGGGTGTTAGCGGTGCCCTAAACCAAAAATATTGTTGAAAGCTAGCATCATCAATATTCAGGAGGAATAGGAAAGGCAGCATAGCCAGTCTTCAAGGGATCCCAGATCCCTAGCAAATTCAGTCAGTTACATAAAAATCAGGTGGTTGATATCTGCTGATCCAGGACTGATTCATTTTTATAATTGTGTCTTATCAAGCATCAACATACATATCTAACTCCATTCCTACATACTCAAAACTCGCAATCATTGCAAACATCCCTGCAAGTGGCTCAAGTTGGCCACTCTCCATCTCCAGTAGCAAATAGGCTGCTCACCTATTCTCTGTCGCTTCCCCCCTTTAGATCAGTAGAGTTCCAGTTGGTCCATCCTGCACCAGGTTTGGATGGTATTCCCTCAGGTAAAAAAAAAGCCTTTGGGATGCTCAGAGATGTTCTTTGCATGGCCAATCCCAACAAGAGGGAAGAACTGGACCTGTATCTGCATGCAGTAGTGGATTTGGGTCACAAGTATGGGAGGTTTTCATTCTATGACTACCACCGTTCATTCTCAGCCAAGCTAGACTCTCTCAGTTCCAGATTACTACCAACTGGAGCACCATGGACACAGAGCTATTCTGCAGACACTTTGCAGTCCTACGCGCCCCACTCTGCGCTAACTGCTAGTCTTCGACGCTTACAGCAAACTGGTGCTCTGAGCTAGGTGGCAGAAGCCTCCCCAGCTATCCCTCCACCTCTAGTGCCCCTCAAAATGCACCAGCATTCACACAGCCACCCCAGGCGGACAGGTTAGGACGACCAATCCGCGCACTGGGGGGTGCAGCTATCTGTAATAATTTCAATTTCATGACTTGCAGCCATTCGCACTGCAAGCTCATTCATATTTGCTTTGCATGCCATAAAGCACATCACAAAGTCACATGCGACATCAAGCAGCTTAATTCCTCATGACTAGGTTGTGTACACGTAGGGTGGCTCGAGTTCTACCTATCCTCACACCCGACTCACTCCCTGGCCGTTTTCCTCATGCAGGGGTTCACTGCAGGATTCCACACTGGACTCATCATGCTTCCCCACACGACCTATGAGTGCAAGAACCTACTCTCAGCCTCCACAGATGAGTTAGCCATCAGCACCCTGTTGCAGAGCGAACTAGACCGAGGGTACATGATCGCCCCCTTTTTCAAGTCACCTTTCACTGTATGGAGAGTCAGCCCTATTGGGCTTATCAAGGGCAAGTTTTCCAATAAACTTTGTTGAGTGTATATTCGCATCTCATTGTTTTCACATCCCAAGTTTGAACTCCCTCATACCCTTAAGTTTTCCCTTAAATACTCGTCAGTTGACCTAGCTATACAAGCTATCATTTACATAGGAGCAGGTGCTTGGCTGTCCAAAGTGGACATCTTGGAAGCCTTCAAGTTACTCCCAATCGCGCCATACCTCTGGCGGTGGCACGGAATCAAGTGGAAAGGCTTGTACTATTTCGCCACTAAATTGACGTTTGGCTCTAAAAGCAGCCAGTGGCTCTTTGATACATTTGCCCAGTCCCTTTCCTGGATCTTGTCACATCACGCACGTTGTCAGAAAGTAATCCACTATCTCGATGAATTCATGCCCATCGAAAAACCTGGTGAGCCCCCAGTAGATTTAAACAGCTTGAGAGAGGTAGTATAATAATCTTAATGTGCCCACAGTAGAAAAGAAAGTGGAAGGCTCGGCACAGTCAGAATGTCACACTCGACACACACTCCATGCAGGCCAGCCTGCCTTCCGACAAATTGACCCATATCAGGTCGGTCATTCATACCTTTACCCTTACTCAAGGCTGCACCCAGAGGCAGATACAATCTTTGCTTGGCATGCTTAACTTCGCCATGAGGATCATTTCTCAGGGGCGGTCCTTCATCTCACGCCTCTTAGTTTTCCTCTCGCAGGTGCAAGATCCTGACCAGATTCTTCAACTAGACACAGTAGCAATAGCAGATTTGTCAATGTGGGACGAATTGCTCACAAACTGGAATGGCATATCAGTGTTCATTCCATCAGCATTCTTTTCTTCACCTCAGGTAGTCACGGATGCCTCTACAGGTTTCGCAACATTTTTTGGCCATCACTTGTTTTGCAGGACCATGGCCTCCAGAAATCCTCCTGATTCCCGGGTTCAGTCAGTCTAACCCATTGTGGCAGCAGTTCAAGTCTGGGGCAGCACCTGGGCAGGGCAAACAGTCACGGCAGGTCCAAATCACTGGCCATCATGTCCTTCCTGCACAGGCAAGTGCAACTATCCTTACAGCACAATTTCAATGTGCACTGCATCTATATCCCGGGCAAGTACAATACCCCAGTCGATGCACTATCTCGTTTTAACTTTGCATCATTCTTTTTGCAGGAACCTGGAGCCGACATTGCTTATCCCACCTTGGTAGCAGCCAACGTTGGATTAAAGCAACATCTTCACGATGCGACCAGCCTTATTAATCAATAACTATCTTGCAACACCCTGAAGGCCTACTGTACTACTTGGAAGTCCTAGCCTCAAACCCCAGGGCAATATCAGGAGACCTCAAGCACACCTTGGCTTTCATATAGTATTGCCACACACAGTTGGCATTGTCAAACAATACCATTAGACTCTACTTAGCTGGCATCCAGCATTTCATTTCCTTACAGGATCCCACCAAACCATCCTTGTTCACTGCCCAGGCAGTTCAAACCATCCTACGTGGTATTCCCAGGCAACAACCCCAAACCAGTAGCAAGCACCTACCTGTCACCAGAGCCATTTCCAGAGACATGTCTACCATCCTGTCACTTTCCCCTTTTGGGTTACAGCCCAGCCTGATCATTCAAGCAGCCATCTACCTGGCCTTCTATGGCTTCTTACTCCCGAGCAAGTTCACTGTCACCAGCCCTAGTTGTCAGGTGTTACGCAGACGCCATCTGACACGCCACCAGAGTTCCTTCATCCTGCACCTCGTGGCATCCAAAATGCAACAGTCTGGTCCTGGGGTAGATATCAAACTTTTCCAGACTCACAATGCCTGGTGCCCAGTGGCCATTCTAGATCAGTTGTTAGCTCATCTGTCCGACCTCTCAGAGTCTAGCCCATTGCTACCTTTCCCTACTAACCCTTTAAGTGTCAACCAGTTCACCAAACACGTTAGAATTCTCTTGCTTAACTTAGGCCTTGACCCCAGCCGATATTCTGAACATTCCTTTCGCATTAGAGCAGCATTACCAGTGTCACAAAACAGGGTCCCGGACCACGTCATCAAGAAGAGTGGGCAGGTGGAAATCCACTTGCTTTGCTCGATACAACCCCAATCCGCAAAGCAGAAATGTCACAAGCCTTCAGCAAGCTTGCCCTGTAGGACATTATCAGCTCAAATATATAATTACCTCCTTAACCAAGTCTTTTGCCCCCTTCTCCATACCGTCCTGCAGACCAGGGCACACTTCAGGTCTACCTTATGTTGTTAGTCTTGTGACATGTTTACGTGGTTCACATCTCTCCCCCCCATAGGGCTCCGACCATAAATAGGAAGGCCAGTATGGTGGCCTTAAATTATGGGAGGAGCCCGGGGATTATTTAGGCAGACCACCCACACTGGGCTGTGTCGGTTCCAGTGTGCGCTACACACCCACTCCACCCATGCCGCTTCTTAGGGAACTTCTCTTAAAACACTTTCTCTACAAAACCATCCACTCACTTATCTTTGGTATGCCCCCTTCTCTTGGCATACCGACCTGCTGACCAGGGCACACTTCAGGTCTACTTTATGTTGTTAGTCTTGTGATGTGTTTATGTGGTTCACATCTCTCCCGGACATAGGGCTCCGACCATAAATATATGTATATATATATATATATATATATATATATATATAGTAATTTCAATATGTGTGCTACTTCCTTTTCTTTCTCTTTTTGATTTTGGAGTACTGTCAAGGTGGACTCCCAATCTTCCACCAAAATAGATAAGAAAAAAGTCGGGACACGAACTCCAATGCAATTCTTTATCTTGATTTTCAGGAATATGTACAAAACATGAAAGCCACTGTACAGTTGCGAGCGATACTGCTCTTCATCAGGCTTATCTGGCTGTGTGTGATGTGTTTTTACAAACATTGTGTCTATATACTAATTCAAGGGTGTGCCCCACAGGTATATCCCATTTATCCAATCAGCCAGAGTACTGATTTCACATTAACCCCATGATCCTACACATACCTATAATTAAATCCACTCCATGTCTAACAGGACATCCCAAAAATTTACTATATACATATATTTACACAAAAAATTCTAATTATCGGTATCCAAATATAAATCATCTTAATATTATTACATCCAACATTTCCATGTCCACATAATCATCTTCGGGAAAAATCCCTTGTTTCAATGAATCTTTACCATAGGACCTAAGGGAGAGAAATAATCATGATACAATCCCACTCATTCTTATGGGAACAAATATAAATCATAGTCCCTATTGATTCTGTGGGGGTGAAGGGACTGTAGCCTATTAATCCACCAAACCTCCCTTTTCTTGAGCTTTAGAATACGATCACCCCCTCTTTTATCCTTAGATACTACCTCCAACACAATAAAAGGTAAATGAGCATCCTTATGTCCTTTCTCCATAAAATCTCTAGAAACCGGTAATGTGGGTTGTTTCAATCTGATCGTACTGCGGTGCTGGGCTATTCTATCCTTGGTTTTTTGAGTAGTTTCCCCAACATATATCAAGTTGCACGGGCATGTGAGGATATACAACACATATGAGGACTGACATGTGTAAAAGTTGTGAATTGCTATTTTTTCTCCATTAGTCGGATGAATAAAATGATCACCCCTGAGCAGCAGATTGCATTCAATGCAATTTAAACAGGGAAAATATCCCTTTCTTCTGCTCCCCAGTAATGTAATTTTGTTTTTTGTTGTGTTAGCCCTAAATTCTGATCTCACAAGGGAATCCATCAAGGTCTTATTACGCTGATAAGCTCTAATCGGAATTTGTTGTAAAACATCTATCTGTGGGTAAGACCGTTTAAGAAGGGGCCAATGTTTTTTAATGATATTAAATATTTTCTCACTGTAACCGTGATACTGGAAAATAAACTGTAATCTTGGTCTCTCCTGTTTAACTCTCCACAGGTGGTGTCCTCTTGTTGTATTTAAATGTATTCCTGTGCAATAATCCTCTCTGGGTAACCTCGTTCTCTAAACCTTTGACACATCTCTTGTAACCTCATTTCTCTTGTCACTCCATTGCTTACAATACGTTTCACCCTTAACAACTGACTATTGATAATGGATTTAAACACATGGGGTGGATATTAGCTGTCAAAAAGTAAAAGTTGATTCCTGTCCGTGGGTTTTATATATAGATAGGAGTCAATCTGACCCCGGTATATATATATTCTGGTGTCAAGAAAGGGAATGGAATTACCACCAATATTAATCTTAAATTGTATATTAGGACAGAATCCATTCAGCATCTCATCAAACAGCATCAAGGATTCAATGTTGCCCCACCACACTGCAAAAATATCACCTATATAGCGCCACCAAGTGGAGCAATACTTCTGAAATAATTCATCAATGAAAACAAACCTGTGTTCAAATTCATTCATAAATGAACATTCGTATGGCGGGGCAACATTGGAGCCCATCGCAACTCCACTGGGCTGTATATAGAACTCATCCTTGAAAAGGAAATAGTTGTTATGCAACACCACATGAAACATTTTTTCAAAAAGCATTATCTGGGCATCAGAATATTCGTTACTGCTTTTAATGAGTCCAATTGCTGCATCAATTCCCGCCTGATGCAGGATAGATGTATATAAACTTGTAACGTCCCAGGTAACTAAGATTAGATCTCCATGGCATATAGGTTTACTCCTGATCTTAGATAAAAAGTCATTAGTATCCTTATTGTACGATTTGGTGTTTCTAACAAGGGGGGACAGAATCCTGTCAAGAAATTATGCTATTGGAACAAAGATAGAGTCCCTCCCCGAGACTATAGGACGTCCCGGGGGGGGGACTGACTGTCCTTGTGTACTTTGGGCAGAACATAGAGAACTGGGATTCGTGTATGAGATGGTAATAAAAGTTCAAACAGATCCCGAGAGATTAACCCCTCTTTTGGTGCAGGTTTTAAAATGCTCTCAACTTGTTTTCTTATGCCCCATGTGGGATCAGCAGTGATTTTCTTATACACAGTTTGATCATTTAATTGGCGATATATTTCATTTTTTATACATTTCCGAATCCATGATCACCACTGTACCCCCTTTGTCAGCTGGCTTCAATACTATATTCTCACGTTTACTTAAATCTTTCAAAGCCCGCCTCTCTTTTTGTGATAGAGTGTTAGGTGTATGGTCTCTATAGTCCACTCGAGAGATTAGATCTTTCACCTCTTGAGTGACTTCTTTTACAAAAGTTTCAACTGGGGCATAAGATGTAGGTGGAACAGATTTCGATCTTATATTTAGACCCAATGATTTGCAGTCCAATGAACCACCCACCGATTCACCATATACAGGTGGTCTGTGAACAAAATGTACCTTCCACCTTATGTTGCGAAACAGTCTGTAAAGATCCTGGTCAAGTTGGAAAGAATCTAAATAGCTTTTGGGGCAAAAAGAGAGGCCCCTATTAATCACTCCTACCTCCTCCGATGATAGGACCCGTCTGGAGATATTGTGGATTAAATCTCCCTTACTCGTCCCTGATTGCCGCGTGTGTTGCGTTGTCTGCCCAGACCATCCAATTCGTCCCTGTTGAATCTGGATTTGGTTTGCATCCGAGGGGGGGCTCCTCTCCGACTTTTCTGTAGAAAATTGGATGAGGAGTCTGTGTCTGTATTGGCTGAGGAGTTATCCGATATCTCCCTTCTGGTATTACCATAGTCCAAACGACCTCGTCGGCCATATACACGGGGCCATCTGTAGACTTGATTACGCTCAAAGTCTTCAATATCACGGTCAAATTTGCTCCTTTTTCTTATTTCCAATTCCGAGCGATGTTTAGCCACATTTTCTTCCACCAGGTCTTTACATTTGGTAAATTCCTCAGCTGTCACAGAAGATTTCAATTCCTGCTCCACTTTACTTAACTGCTCCGCCAAACTGGCCAATTCTTTGTGTATGAAGGAGATGGTGAGGGTCATTAGATTAAAAGAGCATTTGTTTAAAATTTGCATGAAAATGTTCTTATATTCATCGTTATTGCTAAAAAGCATGGGGTGGCAGAATGCGCATGCCCAGGACTTCCGGAGCACCACGCTAGCTGGGAGCTCCGCACCGCTCCAGCCCTCTAGCGCACCTAACGCAGGCTATCTTTAGCAGATCCCCTTGGGGAGACCCTCTACATTCTCCTGACAGTGCTGGGAATCCGCCTGGATGTCGGGAGGTCACCACAAGAAAGATATTAACCATCAGCTGAACTTCAGCTTAGACGCCCCTGAGCATTCTAAGATGGCGGCCGCAGCTCCTCCATGCGGAGATACCGAAGCAATGCACACACCTTCACCTCCTTCTCTGCCTCCTCCAGCAACAGTGGGTAACCCACAAGAAATCCAGGGCTTTCTTGCATCCCCGGCCTCCACTGCTTCACTTTTGGACAGAATGCAGAATGGAAACCCCTATTCTCCCCTGGCTAACACCCCAAACAGCCTACCTGATTCATTACAGGCTTTCCATGGCCGCCCAATTACCCCCCGATATGGCCCAACTTTTAAGCAGATTTTTTGATATGCTGGCTGCTGGCCTAGCTCAAAATGCAGCACAGATTACATCTTCAATCAAAGCTGACCTTCAGAGCCTGGGGGCCAGAATGGATGCAATCGAATAGGCCGTAGATGACTTAGCAGCACGCACAAACCAGAACATCTCCTGTATTCAGTCCCTTCAAGAACAACTTGAGACTGCACTCTCTAAGTTAGATGATTTAGAGAACAGTAGTAGACGGTATAACTTCCGTGTCTGTGGAATACCCAAATCTAACACCGACATACATGATACCATTAGATCTCTAATCAAGGACATTATCCCTGACACCCCGGACCACAAGCTCGAAATAGATAGGGCCCACAGAGTGCTGCAACCCCCCAGCCAAGATGGTTTCCCTCGGGACATTGTCGTCAAACCACATTTCTTTGGGGTTAAGGAAGAGATCATGAAGAGGGCTCGCAACCGTGATAATATCATTATCCTTGGCAATAAAATCCAAATTTTCGCTGACATCTCTCCCACTATGATCCAGAAACGGAGAGCACTAAGACCTCTCCTGGACGTCCTCTCCCAGAAGATGATAAAGTACAGATGGGGTTTTCCCTTTCGCCTGCAGTTCCAGTATAAGGGCAATTCCTACAGTTTTACAAACTTCCAAAATGGTGAACGTATTCTTCTTCAACTCATATCGCAGGGACTTCCCACCCACCAATCTGAGAACCGTCCAAGCTCAGCCAAAAGCCCCCCCAACTAGCCCCCCAGGGGTCTGACCCTAAATTTTCCATCCTCTCCGGATTTCTGGAAGGTGTGAGGTCATATCCCACACCCGTCTATTCCTACACAGGACTTTCTGGACACTTATTTGTTTTATTTTCTATTTCCCAGGGCTTACTCTCCCACTCTACCCACTATTCCTTGGACACTGTACTTCCCAACCATGCCCTGGTCTCGGACTGTAAGGACTGGATCAGTCCTTAACATGGGATTTTTCCCTAATCCCCTATCAGGCTCCTACTTACCAGACCGGCGAGTCCTGTCAGGCAGAGGGTAGGCTCCCTTACCCTCCGACTATCGGCCCCCTGGTAGAGTAAACAGGGGGTGCGACAGTACGGAGTGGTATGAAGGCCTGTATGGCAGTCCTGGTATTGCAGCTCGGGTGTCACAGAGTTAATAGCTGGAAAGACTGGAGTAGGCTGGAGCACCTTCACTGAGCTGAGCAGGCTAGTGTGGACAACAGGCAGGAAGTCTGCAGACAGGCTGATAGGATCCCAGGGAGCAGGCAGATGGATGGTCAGGAGGCAGGCCGGGTTTGGCAACAGGCAGACGGCAGAGGTACAGTGGAACAGGCAAACGGATGGTCAGACAAGCAAAGGTCGGTGCAGGCAGAGTTCAGAGAGAGGTCGGGGGACAAGGCCGGGTCAACAGGTATAGCAGGAACAGACAAGGTACACGGACAGGCTCTGGAACGACTAGCTGTTGATTAGGCAGCACTGGTCACAAGAACTCACTGGCTTAAATGGGGCTTTTGGCGCCAAACGACGTGCACGCGCGCGCCCCGGCACACACAGGCACGCGCGCCCGCCAACGCCCGCGCGCGCGCCCCCGCACACCGGCGTGCACAGTGGAACAATCCTGGACACACACACCGGCGCCGCGAGGAGCCCGCACGGCGAGGTCCGCAGGAACGCGCGTGCCAACGCGCGCCGACGCACCCTGACGCACACCACCGCGGGCGCCCCGCCTGCCGAGGTGAGGACCCTGACAGTGCCCCCCCCTCAAGGGCAGCCTCCGGATGCCCAGCTGGGCCAGCCTGGGTGCATGGGAGTTCTTGAAGGCTCGTAGCAATTCGTTGGCATGGAGGTTACCTTCGGGTTCCCAAGAATTATCCTCGGGTCCATACCCCTTCCACTTAATGAGGTACTGGAGCTGATTCTGCCTCTTCCTACAATCCAGGATTGCCTCGACTTCGAACTCCTCCTCATTGTTGACCAAAACAGCCTCCGGTGGCTTGGCCTTACGGTCAGGAAAAGGATCGTGGATAACTGGTTTCAGTAACGAAACGTGGAAGACCGGGTGGATTCTAAGGGACTCTGGCAGACTAAGTTCAAAGGCAACATCATTCACCTTTCTTTTCACCCGAAACGGGCCCAGGAACTTAGGTCCCAACTTCCTGGAGGGACAAGCCAACCTTAGGTTAGTTGTAGAGAGCCACACTTGGTTGCCAGGCTCAAGGACGAGTTCTCCTCGCCTTTTCTTGTCGAACATCCTCTTGAAGGAAGCCTGGGATTGGGCCATGGTTTCCTGCAAGATCTTACAGTTACTAGAAAAGAACTCCATTGTTTCCGTTACTGCGGGTAGAGAACATTCCGGGATAGAACTCGCAAAGAAAGGAGTCTGGTTGATGGCAGAGTGTAGGGAGTTATTATACGAGAATTCAGCGACTGGTAACAAGGACACCCAATCGTCTTGCGTAAATACAGAAAAACAACGGAGGTATTGCTCCAGCGTCTGGTTAGTTCTTTCTGTCTGGCCGTTCGTCTGAGGGTGGTAGGCCGAGGAGAAAGCCAACTCAATTTCCAAAGCGGCACACAGTGCTCTCCAAAACTGGGAGGTAAATTGAACACCTCGGTCGGATACAATATTCGCAGGCACCCCATGTAACCTTACTACTTCCTTGACGAATATCTTCGCCGTTTCTACGGCTGTGGGAGTACCCTTCATAGGGATGAAGTGTGCCATCTTGGATAGCCTATCGATCACCACAAAGATGGTTGAGAAACCTTCAGAGGGGGGTAACTCCACAATGAAATCCATTGATAGCATTCTCCAAGGTCTGTCAGGAATCGGTAAGGGTCTCAATAAACCCCAGGCCTTTGAGCGGTTGCATTTATTCCGAGCACAAGTGTGGCAAGAACCCACATACCTCTTACAGTCCTCCAGGAGACATGGCCACCAAAAGGTGCGTAGCACCAACTCCGAGGTTTTCCGGGCTCCGAAGTGACCCGCCAGCTTGTGGTCATGACATAGTTCCAGTACCAGTACTCTACATCTTTCAGGTACAAAAATCTTGCCTTCATGCCAGAGCAACCCATCGCTTAAACTGGTTCCAGTAGGTAGAGGAATTTCAGAGGAGGCCTGTTTAATCCTGGAAATTAAATCTCCCTGGAGAAGTAAGAAACTACCTGCAGGCAAAATAGTATCAGGAGGAGTACTTTCCTTGGAGTCGTGAAACATTCGTGATAGGGCATCAGGTTTTCCATTCTTGGATCCGGGCCTGTACGTGATATGAAAGGAGAAGCGGGAAAAAAAAAGTGCCCATCTAGCCTGTCGTGGTCTGAGTCGCTTGGCTGCTCTTAGGTATTCCAAGTTCTTGTGGTCGGTAAAGATGAGAACCGGATGTACCACACCCTCTAAGAGATAGCGCCATTCTTCCAAGGCCGCTTTGATGGCCAACAGTTCCCGGTCTCCTACATCATAATTTTTCTCGGATGACGAGAGTTTACGGGAAAAGAATGCTACAGGAAACAAGAGGGCCTTGGGGCCCTGGCGTTGAGAAAGTACTGCCCCCACTGCGATCTCAGAAGCATCCACTTCCAGCACAAACGGTAACGCAGGGTCCGGGTGCTTGAGAATAGAAGCAGAAGTAAACAGTCCCTTTAATTTCTCGAATGTTGCCTGTGCTCGGGACGACCAACAGAATCGTCCCCCCTGTCTAGTAAGTTCCGTTATTGGTGCAATGATCTTAGAGAAGTCTTTAATAAATTTCCTGTAGAAGTTGGAAAATCCTACGAAACGTTGGACCCCTTTCTTGTCTGTAGGAGCAGGCCAGTCCAGGATGGCCGATACTTTTTGTGGGTCCATTTTGATTCCTTCAACAGAAATAATGAGTCCCAAGAACTGGATACTCTGACGTTCGAACTCACATTTATCCAGTTTAGCGTATAAGCCATGTTGCCTGAGCCGAACGAGAACATTCCTGACGTGCCTGCGATGATCCGCCAAAGAAGAGGAGAAGATGAGTATGTCGTCCAAATAAATGATGACGTAGAGGTCCAGGATATCTCTAAAGATGTCGTTCACAAAGTGCTGGAACGTAGCTGGGGCATTACAAAGACCGAAGGGCATGACCTGGTACTCGAAATGCCCGAAACGAGTGCGAAACGCAGTCTTCCACTCGTCACCCTCTCGGATGCGGATTAAGTTGTAAGCACCCCGGAGATCCAATTTAGTAAAGATTCTGGCAGTGCCCAGCCTTTGGAATAACTCAGGTACCAGAGGGAGCGGGTAGCGATTTTTAATCGTTATCTTATTCAATTCGCGGTAATCAATACATGGCCGCAGGGAATGATCCTTCTTTTCCACAAAGAATAAGCCCGCACCGGCCGGGGAGGTGGACGGGCGGATAAATTTCTTTTTCAGATTTTCATCTAAGTACTGCTTCAGGGTGTCCAGCTCCTGCTCAGTCAGGGGGAAGATCCGGCCAAAAGGTACCTCGGTTCCAGGAAGCAATTCAATTGGGCAGTCGTAGGGCCTGTGTGGAGGTAGCAATTCTGCCCCTTTTTTGCTAAACACATCCGCAAAGTCTCGGTAAGGCTCAGGGATAGCTTGAAGCAGATCAACATCTGGATGTAGACAGAGGAGTTGGGAAACCTCACGGCCTGTCCCTTGCATGCAGTGTTGAAGACAATATCCAGAGAGGAACTCGACATTACCAGAAGCCCAGTTGATTTGGGGGTTGTGCACCTGTAGCCAAGGTATTCCCAGAATGACTGGAAAGAGGGGGGACGAGATGGCGTCCAGACAGAGATATTCACGGTGTTGCTGGCCCATGATGGCTTCTAAGGGGACGGTCTCTTGAGTGACCGGGCCGGAGCGGAGAGCAGAACCGTCAGCAAGATGAACAGCAAGGCTTTGAGTTTTGGTTTGGAGAGGAATGGCATGTTGAGAGGCAAAGGTCCGGTCGATAAAACAGCTGCAGGCTCCAGAATCAATGATAGCTGGGACTTGGATGGCCTTTCCGGGAAGCTGTAAAGTGACAGAAATGGTTAGGTGCGTGCCCATAGTGGGTACTATAGTAGCACAGGTACGAACATCAGAACGACACTTACGCATCTTGTTGGGGCAACCGCTGGCGTAGTGCCCCGATTCCCCGCAGTAGAGGCAGAGGTTGTGTGCCCGCCTACGTGTCTTCTCCTCTGGGGTCAAAGAAGGACGGAATAGACCAAGCTGCATTGGTTCAGGTGCATCATAGGTCGAGGCAGGTGGTGGAGCGGGAGATCTGCTGGGAGGACAGGGTACTTGTGGAATCATCCAGGTGGGACGAAAGGTACTAGTGGTTCTTTCAGTACGTCGTTCTCGCAGTCTACGGTCTATTTGGATGGACAGATTGATAAGCTCTTCCAGGGTCTGTGGTACCCCTACTCGTGCCAACTCGTCTTTGAGGGGTTCTGACAACCCCATCCTGAACTGATGGCGCAACGCAGCATCATTCCATGCCGTGTCAGAACTCCAGCGTCTGAACTCGACGGCATAGTCTTCAGCTGCTCGACGGCCTTGACGAAGGGCCTTCCGCGGTGGCAGTGAGCTGGGGGTCTTCGTATAGTTGGGACATGGCTCCAAAGAAGGCCTCCAGACTATCCAAGGCGACTGATTTTTGCTCCAAGAGTCGGTGGGCCCATGTCTGTGGTTCACCAGAAAGTAAGGAAATAACAAAGCCCACCTTAGTGGCTTCCAGGGAGAACGTGCGTGGCTGTAGGGCGAAGTAAAGGTTGCAAGCATTCCGGAAGGAACGATACCTACTTCGGTCTCCGAGAAATCTTTCGGGTACTGGTACTTTTGGCTCAGGAGGTAACATGACCACAGAAGGTGTTGAGGTGGCTGCTGCGGACCCTGGTGGACCGGAAGGTGCGGATAAGGCCTGTACACGTTCTTCCAAGCTGGAATATCCCTCTTGTAGGCTTTTCACAGCCTGGGTTAGACCCGCCAGATGTCGGCAAAGTTCATCCATGGGGGAGGCCCCCTGCCCGGACTCGGTCATGGCTGCCTAATACTATCAGGCTCCTACTTACCAGACCGGCGAGTCCTGTCGGGCAGAGGGTAGGCTCCCTTACCCTCCGACTATCGGCCCCCTGGTAGAGTAAACAGGGGGTGCGACAGTACAGAGTGGTATGAAGGCCTGTATGGCAGTCCTGGTATTGCAGTCCGGGTGTCACAGAGTTAATAGCTGGAAAGTCTGGAGTAGGCTGAAGCACCTTCACTGAGCTGAGCAGGCTAGTGTGGACAACAGGCAGGAAGTCTGCAGACAGGCTGATAGGATCCCAGGGAGCAGGCAGATGGATGGTCAGGAGGCAGGCCGGGTTTGGCAACAGGCAGACGGCAGAGGTACAGTGGAAAAGGCAAGCGGATGGTCAGACAAGCAAAGGTCGGTGCAGGCAGAGTTCAGAGAGAGGTCGGGGGACAAGGCCGGGTCAACAGGTATAGCAGGAACAGACAAGGTACACGGACAGGCTCTGGAACGACTAGCTGTTGATTAGGCAGCACTGGTCACAAGAACTCACTGGCTTAAATGGGGCTTTTGGCGCCAAACGACGTGCACGCGCACGCCCCGGCACACACAGGCACACGCGCCCGCCAACGCCCGCGCGCGTGCCCCCGCACACCGGCGTGCACAGTGGAACAATCCTGGACACACACACCGGCGCCGCGAGGAGCCCGCACGGCGAGGTCCGCAGGAACGTGCGCGCCAACGCGCACCGACGCACCCTGACGCACACCACCGCGGGCGCCCCGCCTGCCGAGGTAAGGACCCTGACATCCCCCCTACCCCTTACTCTACTTTGCCTTCCCCTCTCCCCCTAACCATTTCCCCCCCCCCCTATCCCCTCCCCCTTTCCTATTTTCCTGATACTGTGCCATTTAGGCTGTCTTAAAAAAGCTTGTATAATGTTTAATCATCTTATTATTTTTGCATTAGGTCAGAAAACTCTTCCATATCTTTTTTTTTCCTTTTTTTAGCTCACGTGTTCTGATGACACCTCCTGCATGATGTATGGTTTCTCCTTAGGGGATCACCCCTGGTTGATATTTTCTGGGGTGCCCTGCGGCCGGAGAGGGGCTGCTTGCCACTCCACCTGCTGTTACTCTGAGGAGTTTTTTTTCCCCTTAGTGACACCAGGCCTGCAACCCAATTGTGGGTTGCCCTCTTTCCGTTCCCTAAAATTTATAGGGTTTCGGTGCAGGTCTTGGCCTTCCAACCCTGCTTTTGAAAAGTCCAGGATATTTCATATCCTGGACTTTTCCTCTCTCTTTCTCTTCTTCTCTCTTTTTCCCTCTTGGTCTTTTCTCTCTTCCCCCTATGTCTCTTTTTATCCCCATCCAAATGCCTTCAGGGAGAGCTGAATGATTCAGGCTTTTGCTGACCCCAGGCTGACTCGATTCCGCCCAGCAGGTTGAATCCTCTCGTATGGTTCGGGTAAGAAATGTATTCATTCATTCGCTTTCTTCCCCTTGTGTCCATGGCTGATAACACCCACAAACAGACGTCTCTCAAAATAGCTTCCCACAACAGCCAGGGTCTAAATTCCCCAATTAAAAGACGTAAGGCCTTCCATAATTACCACTCCAGGGGACTAGACATCATTCTACTCCAGGAGACCCACTTCCCCAAGAGCTATGACCCTACCTTCTTGCATTGCGGTTACCCTACCTTCTTTCTGTCCAATGCTGACGACAAAAAGAGAGGGGTTGCCACCCTCATCTCCAAACGAACATCGTTCATGCTCTCCCAAACTATTAAAGACAAAGAAGGCAGGTACATCCTAGTAAAAGGCGATATAAATGGGACACTATTTTCCCTCATTTCATACTATGCCCCCAATAAAGGCCAGACTCCCTTTTTTTCTTCCATGCTAACCTTCCTCGCTCCCCATCTTGAAGGTAAGGTGATCATGGGCGGTGACTCTAACGTGGCCTTTGACCATTTACTAGATAAATCAACACAAAATAAATCCCAACACAAACGACCCCCCAATCAGAGTCTTCGGAAAGCCAGGCTATTCCACTCATTAGGTATGATAGACTCTTGGAGGGAGTTACATCCCTCATCTACAGATTACACCCACTTTTCTGCCCCTCATAGGAGTTATGCTCACATAGACCACATTTTCCTCCATTCCTCAGACATCCACTTAGCCTCCCAGGCCTCTATATGTGAGGTTCCATGGTCGGACCACTCTCTGGTCTCTATTAAAATCACTGGTTTCTTAAATCAAGCGAGGCCCCCTCAATGGCTTTTTAATTAAACCCTCCTCACCAATCCAGTTCATAGCACTATGATTGATAGAGATTTAAAGGAATACTTCCGATTAAATGACACCCCAGACATTTCTCCTAGCTCGCTATGGGGAGCCCATAAAACGGTCGTAAGGGGTAATCTTATTCAGCTAGCATCGCGCCTTAAACGTGAGAAACAGTTGGAGATAGCCAATCTAGAGAAAAACTTTCAATCCCTTAGCAAGGCACATAAAAACAATCCCTCTCCCACCTCCCTGGGTCTCTTAGATGCTGCTAAGATTGCCCCAAATTCAGCTCTCACTTCTAGTGCGGAAAAACACATAAAATGGGTGAGCGGAAGATTTTATCTCCATTCGGACAAATTTAGCCCCCAGCTTGCAACCAAACTCTCACCTAAACACAGAGTCCATACCTTGCCCAAAATCAAATCTCTAAATGGTTCCCTGACCCAGAACCCAAAACAAATTCTCAAAACATTTCATTCTTTCTTCTCTAACCTATATTCTGAGCTGCAGACCGACACCACACATCTACTCAACCCCTTTCTGGATAATCTCCCCCATCCCAAAATATCTGATCAACATCGCTCCATAATGGAAGATCCAATTTCTGAAGAAGACTTCAGGGAGGTTATAAAAGAGCTAAAAAAGGGTTCAGCCCCAGGCCCTGACGGCTTTTCTACACAATACTATAAGATCTTTTCTGAGACACTGGTTCCTTATCTGGCCCGGTTCTTCAATTCCCTAAACAAAGACTCTTCCTTAGACTCAAATGCGAATTTAGCTTACATCATGGTCATCCCCAAACCAGGTAAGGACCAAAGCCTAGTGAGCAATTATAGACCTATATCATTAATTAATAACGACCTTAAAACCTTGACCAAAATTCTTTCTAAGAGGTTAGGTTCCTTTATAGGGTCCTATGTACATAAAGATCAGGTAGGCTTTATACCAGGGAGGCAGGGCCCAGACCAGATAAGGAGAGCCATAGACATCATTTCCCTTCTGAAATCCGGATGGGATGGCAATCCTGCACAAGAAGGCTTTCTCCTATCCAATGACCTTCAGAAGGCCTTTGATACCATTACTTGGCCTTATCTTTTTAATATCTTGAAAAGGTGGGGCTTCGGTTCACACTTCATTACCCTTCTAGAAGCCCTATACTCTAAACCGAAGGCCCAGATCAAGCTTCAGGGACACCTTTCTGACCCCTTTCCCATCTCCCAGGCAAAAGAGACAAGGCTGCCCGCTATCCCACCTCCTTTTTGCCATAGGAATAGAAACGTTAGCTACGGACATTAGGAATCATCCTGACATCCACGGAGTCAAATGCGGCCATATCACACATAAATGCGCGCTCTTCGCCGACGATGTCCTTCTATTTAAAACCTCTCCCCTAATTTCCACCCCTAATATCTTAAAACTGCTTCACAAATTTGGTCAGATATCAGGATTGATAGTCAACATGTCTAAATCAGTTGCCCTTAATATTTCGGCTCCCGTGTCCTTGGTTGATAGACTACGGAACCACTTAACCATTTCCCCTTCGCTTGGAGTAATTCCTCCATACCTTACCTGGGCGTACACCTAACTTCCAACATTGACCAATTATATAAATACAATTATCCTCCTATGTTCAAAAAGCTTAAAGTGGGAGTCCGGCGACCAATTTTTTTTTTTTTTTTTAGGTCATTGAGACACTTTGCTAATCCCAAAATAATACTCACAGTTTGGGTGTAATATTTCCGCCTCTGTTTTCGTACTGAAGAATAACTTTAAAAATGTGATGCTGGCTGTTTCCATCTCGCTTGTGGGCATGTGAAGCCCACAAGCATTGATTTTCTGGATGTGGTGAATGCTGTTCATTCACAGCTTGTTCACAAGCATGATCATTGTTCCCGCACTGAATCTTGGGAAGCCTGACACTAAGCTTCCAGGAGAGTGCGGCGCCGGGGAAAGGCAATAAACACGCCTACTCCCATGGGAGGAGAGACAATAAAGTACAATATAAAGGTAATTACAGCAATAAAAAAAAATTTTGTGCGGCATTTGAACATCTATGCAATTAACTGAAGGGGGTAAGATTAAGTTAAAAATTTGAGTGGAACCCCACTTTAAGAATGGTCTTGAACAATGGTCACTATACAAACTGTCCTGGCTAGGTAAGATAAATGCTGCCAAAATGACCCTCCTCCCACGGCTACTCTATCTATTTCGCTCCCTTAATATACCGATCCCCAAACTCCAGATCCAAAATCTACAGGCTTCGATAATTCGATTTACATGGGGCAAATCAAATCACAGACTTCCTAAAAAGACCCTCTTCAGGCCCAGACGGAAAGGAGGATTAGGTTTACTTATTCTCTGGTGGTATTACCAGGCAGCCCAACTAAGCCAGATATCAGCTATTTATTCCAGAAAACCTAAGCCTGATTGGCTAGAAATAGAAAGACAGGCTGTCCCCAATTTTACTATTAATTATCTCATTTGGACTCCCCCTAAAGCTAGACCCCCGATACTATCCCCTACCCGTTCTCACTCTTTAGCTCTATGCGACGCTTTACACAAATGTAATACTCTAACATCCAAGTGGCAACCCCTAGCCCACATTTTTAATGATCTCCTATTCACACCAGGGTTGAACATAAAAGCATTACAATGGTGGCTTGATAAAGGCCTATATCGAATAGGACACTTTGTCAATTCAGGTGGCCCTCTTACACTGGCCCAATGCATCTCAAAACTTGAAATGCCCACCTCAGAAAAGTTTCACTTGCATCAGATAACCCACTTCCTACATTCTATACTTCCCCGGGAATCGGCCCCCTTAACTGTTACCCCTTACGAACAATGGTGTTCAGCGGCCATGGACATGAGGGGGGTATCTCCCTGATTTATTCAGCATTGGCGGAACCGATTGAGAAAACATCATATATGCAGAGCTGGGAGCGTGACCTTGGGTTTAATTGGGACCTAGACACCTGGCACTACCGCTTCTCAAGCGCCTTCAAGGGGATTCTAACATTTCCCTCATTGAAGCAGACCTCAAGGTTATGTCATGCTGGTATCTGGTCCCAACACGCCTAGCCAAATTTTACCCACAGTCCTCCCCACTATGCTTCAGGGGATGTGGACATTTAGGGTCACTCCTACATATTTTATGGGAGTGCCCCAAGATTAGGGGTTTTTGGAATAAACTTTTACAACTCATCCGCAGAGTCACAGCTCTATAGTCCCCCAAAAACCGACAATAGCCCTCCTGAATGAGAGAATTCTCAAACTATCTAAAAATAATCAGATTTTGTCCCATTATATCTTCACTGGAGCTAAACTGACGATTGCTCGGGCCTGGAAGTCCCCAAAGGTTTCCATGCATCTAACCAAACAGAAAGTTACATGGATCATGCTCCAGGAAAGAACCTCCAACACAATCCTTGATAAAACTGAGAAATTCAAACTAATTTGGGAAACCTAGGCCTATTATGTTGGGATTTCCCTTTAGTCCGGGCTCTGTTCATTTGACCGGAAGAGTTCCTGTAAGTAATCCTCTATACTCGTTGTAGCTCTTCTTGAAGCAGGCACCTCTCCCACCCTTACCCCTCCTTGCTCCCCCCACCTCTATTGTCCCTTTCTCTTCTTCCCTCTGTCTTTCTAGACCTTCCTCTCTCTTCTTTACTTACCCATTTATCCAATCTCCTTATCAGCTCCGGCTGATGGGTAGAATGGAGGTGATAGTTCCAAAAATCCCCCTCTCCAGTACTATCACACCAAATTGTATTTGGCATAAGTTGTTGTGGTTTTGCCAATTTGCATTAACTCACTTACCGCTGGAACAGATCCAAATATTACACTCTAAAAAATTTTAAGAAGGAAGACTTTCCGTTTAGGCTCTCCATAGGGGGCTAGGTCATTTTTAAATTTTTAATTTGTTTGTTTGTTTTTTTTCTTCCCCCTAACAATGTACTTGGACTAACTCTGTATCCAATAGCCTGTTGACCCTGCGACCCTCACACAGTTTGTTCCCATCTGGGGTGTGGGGGCTCCAGGGCAATTAGCGATTTATTGTATAAAGGTCTAGGTGCATTTAGCCTTGCCTAAAAAGATTTCTAAGGGCGTAAATTTTTGATTTCACTCCTCACTACCTATCACAGTTTTGAAGGCCATAAAATGCCCAGATGGCACAAAACCCCCCAAATGACCCCATTTTGGAAAGTAGACACCCCAAGCTATTTGCTGAGAGGCATGTTGAGTCCATGGAATATTTTATATTTTGACACAAGTTGCGGGAATGTGACAATTTTTTTTTTTTTTTGCACAAAGTTGTCACTAAATGATATATTGCTCACACAGGCCATTGGCATATGTGGAATTGCACCCCAAAATACATTTAGCTGCTTCTCCTGAGTATGGGGATACCACATGTGTGGGACTTTTTGGGAGCCTAGCCGCGTATGGGGCCCCGAAAACCAATCACCGCCTTCAGGATTTTTAAGGGTGTAAATTTTTGATTTCACTCTTCACTGCCTATCACAGTTTCAGAGGCCATGGAATGCCCAGGTGGCACAAACCCCCCCAAATGACCCCATTTTGAAAAGTAGACACCCCAAGCTATTTGCTACAGGGCATGGTGAGTATTTTGTAGCTCTCATTTGTTTTTGAAAATGAAGAAAGACAAGAAAAATATTTTTTTTTTCTTCTTTCAATTTTCAAAACTTTGTGACAAAAAGTGAGGTCTGCAAAATACTCCATATACCTCTCAGCAAATAGCTGGGGGGGTCTACTTTCCAAAATAAGGTCATTTGGGGGGGGGGGGGGGTTGTGCCACCTGGGCATTCCATGACCTCCAAAACTGTGATAGGCAGTGAAGAGTGAAATCAAAAATTTACACCCTTAGAAATCCTGAAGGTGGTGATTGGTTTTCGGGGCCCCGTACGCGGCTAGGCTCCCAGAAAGTCCCACACATGTGGTATCCCCATACTCAGGAGAAGCAGCTAAATGTATTTTGTGGTGCAATTCCACATATGCCCATGGCCTGTGTGAGCAATATATCATTAAGTGACAACTTGGTGCAAAAAAAAAAAAATTGTCTTTTTCCCGCAACTTGTGTCACAATATAAAATATTCCATAGACTCGACATGCCTCTCAGCAAATATCTTGGGGTGTCTACTTTCCAAAATGGGGTCATTTGGGGGGTTTTGAACTGTCCTGGCATTTTATGCACAACATTTAGAAGCCTTTGTCACACATCACCCACTCTTCTAACCACTTGAAGACAAATCCCTTTCTGACACTTTTTGTTTACATGAAAAAATATTTTTTTTTGCAAGAAAAGCAAATGCCCTACAGATTAAAATGGTGGGTGTTTCATTTTTTTTTCACACAGTATTTGCGCAGCGATTTTTCAAATGCATTTTTTGGGGAAAAAACACACCTTTTTAAATTTTAATGCACTAAAACACACTATATTGCTCAAATTTTTGATGAAATGAAAAAGATGATCTTAGGCCAAGTACATGGCTACCAAACATGACATGCTTTAAAATTGCGCACAAACGTGCAGTGGCAACAACATAAATAAATTTTTAAAAGCCTTTAAAAGCCTTTACAGGTTACCACTTTAGATTTACAGATGAGGTCTGCTGCTAAAATTACTGCCCTCGATCTGACCTTTGCGGTGATACCTCACATGCATGGTGCAATTGCTGTTTACATTTGACGCCAGACCGACGCCAGATCGACGCTTGCGTTCGCCTTAGCGCGAGAGCAGGGGGGACAGGGGTGCTTTTTTTTTTTCTTTATTATTTTTTTGCTTTTTTATCTTATTTTTAAACTGTTCCTTTCATTTTTTTTTAATCATTTTTATTGTTATCTCAGGGAATGTAAATATCCCCTTTGATAGCAATAGGTAGTGACAGGTACTCTTTTTTGAAAAAAATTGGTGTCTATTAGACCCTAGATCTCTCCTCTGCCCTCAAAGCATCTGACCACACCAAGATCGGTGTGATAAAATGCTTTCCCAATTTCCCAATGGCGCTGTTTACATCCGGCGAAATCTAAGTCATGAAATGCTCGTAGCTTCCGGTTACTTAGGCTATAGAGATGTTTGGAGCCACTCTGGTCTCTGATCAGCTCTATGGTCAGCTGGCTGAATCACCGGCTGAATTCTCAGGGTCCCTGTTGAGACAGGAGAGCCAGAGAAAAACACGGAAGATGGTGGGGGGGGGGCATTCCCTCCCACTGTTTGTAAAAGCAGTCTAGAGGCTAATTAGCCGCTAGGATTGCTTTTACATGAAAGCCGACCGCTGGTTGAAAAGAATGATACCAAGATGATACCCAAACCTGCAGGCATAATTCTGGTATAACCACTCAAAGTCGTGAATGGCGTACCTGAAGACAAAAAAATGGTTAACAATAAAACACAGTAAACGGTAAAGTATAAAAAATTGGATACCTGAAAAGTAAACCTGATACAACATAATAACAATAAAACATTGCAGAATAGAATACAGTAAAAAAGAGCAGAACAATAGAGAGAGAATAGAGAGAGAGAACAATGAAACGACAACTATTTTTTTTTATTTTAATATTTTTTTTGTGGTTTTTTTTTTTTTTTACACTTTTTTTGTAACTGTAACTTTTATAACTGTAACCGGTTCCAGGTTTGGGTCCCTCAAAATGCGATGGCATCTTGGGAGACACTGTGATAGTGTGCCTAGTCTGTGCAATGCTGTACCCTACGCTAATACTCAACTAGTGAATGGTAGCGTTCAAAACATTCACCAATGCAAAGACCAGGATTGTCAGGACAGGAGAGACAATAATAGTGGGTGTCACGCCTATATCCGCACTTGCTGCAGACACAACATCTTTTTTGGGGGGTTCGTTGGGTAGGGGTACTCGGGAGGACATAAAGAAAATGCCTCTCATGCAGCCGACTGCATTTGGTTGGGGATGTTAATGGGGGAAGTACGGGTGCTGCAGAAGTGGTGGGTTCCCAATTAGGATTGGCGAATTCAGCAGGAAGGGCACTATGGGCACGACGGGCCTGTTTGTCTTCTTCCTGGTGGCAGCGGGACATTACTTGTGCTTGCCACCTCACCAGCTTGAACTGCACTTATGGGACTTGCCACGTCACCAAGTGTTACTGCAGTGCTGGTTTGACTACGAGCGGGGTGTACTAGGCCGCTGGTGCTTGCCAGTTCACTAAAACGCTACCAAAAAAACTGTTAGCGATCGCAGGGATCAGGCCTGACTCTGTGAACGCTGCGGTTATGCGTTTAGTGTTTTGTAAGTGACAGTGATCGATCGATACTGCACTTGGGTGGGCTGAGCTGGGCCGGGCGGAGGGGCAAAATGCAGGTGCTAGCAGGTATCTGGGCTGATCCCGCCAACACTGCGTTTTTGGGAACCCTAAACTGCTGGGGACGCTAGTATAGATCTGATCGGATCAGATATTGATCCGTTCAGATACTATACCACTAAGGGAGGTGTACGGTGCGTGCGTGGGTGTTAGCGGTACTGGCGCTAACCTGGAGCTGCCTGGGGCTGGTGCTTGCCAGTTCACCAAAACGCTACCAAAAAAACTGTTAGCGATAGCAGGGATCAGGCCTGACTCTGCGAACGCTGCAGTTATGCGTTTAGTGTTTTGTAAGTGACAGTGATCGATCGATACTGCAGTTGGGTGGGCTGGGCTGGGCCGGGCGGAGGGGCAAAACGCAGGTGCTAGCAGGTATCTGGGCTGATCCCGCTAACACTGCATTTTTGGGAACCCTAAACTGCTGGGGACGCTAGTATAGATCTGATCGGATCAGATATTGATCCGTTCAGATACTATACCACTAAGGGAGGTGTATTGTGCGTGCGTGGGTGTTAGCGGTATTGGCGCTAACCTGATGCTGCCTGGGGCGACGCAGACCCTATCTGACCCTAAAACCTAAGTTATATCACCGCCGGGCGATCAGGGGGCTAAACCTTTATTCGGTAATAAACGGCGGGTGCCCTGACACTATAAAAAATAAACTAACTAACCAGCGTCACCCGTAACAGTTATACGGTGATCACCGGTGAAAGGGTTAACTAGGGGGCATACAAGGGGTTAAAACCTTTACTAGGTAGTATATGGGAGTCCCTGTCATTATAGAACACTGACGGCGAACCTATATATTTACCTCCCTAACTAGCGTCACCAGTGACACTAATACAGCGATCAGAAAAACGATCGCTTAGTGACACTGGCGATGGGGGGTGATCAAGGGGTTAAAACTTTATTAGGGGGGTATCCTAGACCTAAAGGGGGCTAACACTAACTGCCCTACCACACTAACTGTCACAAACTGACACCAATGCAGTAATCAGAAAAAAAAACTGCTTGGTGTCAGTGTGACAGGGGGGTAATGGGGGGGGGGATCGGGGGGTGATGGGGGGTGTAATGTATGCCTGTCATGTTCTACTGTGTGTGTAGTGTTTGTGCACTCACATCTATGTCTTCTCTCCTCGGCGCCGGAACGGAAAATACCGAGCCGAGGAGCGATGACATCATTTCCTCTGCCTCTGTTTACTATACAGAAGCAGAGGAAGATTCTCATTGGCTGGGAGCGATCGCGAGGGGGGCCACGAATGGATGGTCTCCCCCTCACGTCTGAACGCTCCCAGACAGAAGCCGACTGCCTCGGGCACCTGGGGGGTCCGATCGGACCCCCACCCGCGGGAAGGCAAGGATTTATATATAAGTCCTTTTGCCTGCCCGTGCCATTGCGCCGACGTACATCGTCGTGCGGTGGTCGGCAACTGGTTAAAATAAAAAACTTTAAAAAAAAAAAAGCGTGGGGGCCAACCTTACTCGTAGACCCCTTGAAATTCTCTGTACCCAATGGTATTCTGCTAAAGTTAGTCCATGCAATTCCAAGGACGTGTGTTTTTTTGCAGTTTCTCCCAAGCACAGGTGTTATGGGTGGGTGTATTTCCAATGATCAGGCCTGACTCTGCGAACGCTGCAGTTATGCGTTTAGTGTTTTGTAAGTGACAGTGATCGATCGATACTGCAGTTGGGTGGGCTGGGCTGGGCCGGGCGGAGGGGCAAAACGCAGGTGCTAGCAGGTATCTGGGCTGATCCCGCTAACACTGCATTTTTGGGAACCCTAAACTGCTGGGGACGCTAGTATAGATCTAGTATAGATCTAGTATAGATCTGATCGGATCAGATATTGATCCGTTCAGATACTATACCACTAAGGGAGGTGTATATAAGTCCTTTTGCCTGCCCGTGCCATTGCGCCGACGTACATCGTCGTGCGGTGGTCGGCAACTGGTTAAAATAAAAAACTTTAAAAAAAAAAAAGCGTGGGGGCCAACCTTACTCGTAGACCCCTTGAAATTCTCTGTACCCAATGGTATTCTGCTAAAGTTAGTCCATGCAATTCCAAGGACGTGTGTTTTTTTGCAGTTTCTCCCAAGCACAGGTGTTATGGGTGGGTGTATTTCCAATGAGGAAATTCTTTGATCCGGATATCTGGGACATAATCTGTGAGGCCTCTTCTTGAGTAAAGGAAAAAGTTGACCCACTTGCTTCCGTAATAAAAGTATAGGTATATCCCTACATGTGGGGCACACCCTTGAACTGGTATATAGACACGATGTTTGTAAAAACACATCACACACAGCCAGATAAGCCTGTACAGTGACTTGCATGTTTTGTACATATTACTGAAAATTAAGATAAAGAATTACATTGGAGTTCGTGTCCCGACTTTTTTCTTATCTAATTTGGTGGAAGATTGGGAGTCCACCTTGACAGTACTCCGAAATCAAAAAGAGAAAGAAAAGGAAGTAGCCCACCCATTGAAATTACTATAGAGAAACTCCTGGTGAGTAAGCTACTTTTATGATGGAAGCAAGTGGGTCAACTTTTTCCTTTACTAAAAAAGAGGCCTCACAGATTATGTCCCAGATATCCGGATCGAGGAATTTCCTCATTGGAAATACACCCACCCATAACACCCGTGCTTGGGAGAAACTGCAGAAAAAACATACATCCTTGGAATTGCATGGACTAACTTTGGCAGAATACCATCAGGTACTGAGAATTCCAAGGGGTCTACGAGTAAGGTTGGCCCCCACGCTTTTTAGCGATAACGATGAATATAAGAACATTTTCATGCAAATTTTAAACAAATGCTCTTTTGATCTAATGACCCTCACCATCTCCTTCATTCACAAAGAATTTGCCAGTTTCTTTCCAACTTGACCAGGATCTTTACAGACTGTTTCGCAACATAAGGTGGAAGGTACATTTTGTTCACAGACCACCTGTATATGGTGAATCTGTGGGTGGTTCATTGGACTCCAAATCATTGGGTCTAAATATAAGATCGAAATCTGTTCCACCTACATCTTATGCCCCAGTTGAAACTTTTGTAAAAGAAGTCACTCAAGAGGTGAAAGATCTAATCTCTCGAGTGGACTGCAGAGACCATACACCTAACACTCTATCACAAAAAGAGAGGCGGGCTTTGAAAGATTTAAGTAAAAATGAGGATATAGTATTAAAGCCAGCTGACAAAGGGGGTACAGTGGTGATCATGGATTCGGAAATGTATGAAAATGAAATATATCGCCAATTAAATGATCAAACTGTGTATAAGAAAATCACTGCTGATCCCACATGGGGCATAAGAAAACAGGTTGAGAGCATTTTAATACCTGCACCAAAAGAGGGGTTAAAGTGGGGGTTCACCCACACCGCCAAAAAAAAAAAATATTACAAGCCAGCAGCTACAAATACTGCAGCTGCTGACTTTTAATACATGGCCACTTACCTGTCCCGGGGTCCAGCGGTGTTGGCAGGGGACGCCGAGAACCCGCTCGGTTCTCAGCAGCTGCCGTTGCCATCCTAGGTGAGGGAATCAGGAAGTGAAGCGTTGCGGCTTCACTTCCCGGTTCCCTACTGCGCATGCGCAAGTCGCGCTGCGCGTCCCAAGTGGTCCCCGCTCTCTGCTGGGAGCTGTGTGTTCCCAGCAGACAGCGCGGTGGGGACGGGAAGAGGCATAGACTCCCATGGGAGTCTATGCCGGAAGTGGGTGCAAATACCTGTCTTAGACAGGTATCTGCACCCCCCTCCCCCTGAAAGGTGCCAAATGTGACACCGGAGGGGGGGAGGGTTCCGAAAAGCGGAAGTTCCATTTTTGTGTGGAACTCCGCTTTAATCTCTCGGGATCTGTTTGAACTTTTATTACCATCTCATACACGAATCCCAGTTCTCTATGTTCTGCCCAAAGTACACAAGGACAGTCAGTCCCCCCCGGGATGTCCTATAGTCTCAGGGAGGGACTCTATATTTGTCCCAATAGCACAGTTTCTTAACAGGATTCTGTTCCCCCTTGTTAGAAACATGAAATCGTACATTAAGGATACTAATGACTTTTTATCTAAAATCGGGAGTAAATCTATATGCCATGGAGATGAAATCTTAGTTACCTGGGACGTTACAAGTGATGCAGCAATTGGACTCATTAAAAGCAGTAACGAATATTCTGATGCCCAGATAATGCTTTTTGAAAAAATGTTTCATGTGGTGTTGCTTAACAACTATTTCCTTTTCAAGGATGAGTTCTATATACAGCTCAGTGGAGTTGCGATGGGCTCCAATGTTGCCCCGCCATACGCATGTTCATTTATGAATGAATTTGAACACAGGTTTGTTTTCATTGATGAATTATTTCAGAAGTATTGCACCACTTGGTGGCGCTATATAGATGATATTTTTGCAGTGTGGTGGAGCAACATTGAATCCTTGATGCTGTTTGATGAGATGCTGAATGGATTCTGTCCTAATATACAATTTAAGATTAATATTGGTGGTAATTCCATTCCCTTTCTTGACACCAGAATATATATATACCGGGGTCAGATTGACTCCGATCTATATATAAAACCCACGGACAGGAATCAACTTTTACTTTTTGATAGCTATCATCCACCCATGTGTTTAAATCCATTATCAAGAGTCAGTTGTTAAGGGTGAAACGTATTGTAAGCAATGGAGTGACAAGAGAAATGAGGTTACAAGAGATGTGTCAAAGGTTTAGAGAACGAGGTTACCCAGAGAGGATGATTGCACAGGAATACACTCAAATACAACAAGAGGACACCACTTGGAATCCGCTGAGAATTAAACAGGAGAGACCAAGATTACAGTTTATTTTCCAGTATCACAGTTACAGTGAGAAAATATTTAATATCATTAAAAACATTGGCCCCCTTCTTAAACAGTCTTACCCACAGATAGATGTTTTACAACAAATTCCGATTAGAGCTTATCGGCGTAATAAGACCTTGAGGGATTCCCTTGTGAGATCAGAATTTAGGGCTAACACAACAAAATCCAAAATGACATTCTGGAGAGCAGAAGAAAGGGATGTTTTCCCGGTTTAAATTGCATTCAATGCAATCTGCTGCTCAGGGGTGATCATTTTATTCATCCGACTAATAGAGAAAAAATAGCAATTCACAACTTTTACACATGTCAGTCCTCATATGTGGTGTATATCCTCACATGCCCGTGCAACTTGATATATGTTGGGGAAACTACTCAAAAAATCAAGCACAGAATAGCCCAGCACCGCAGTACGATCAGACTGAAACAACCCACATTACCGGTTTCTAGACATTTTATGGAGAAAGGACATAAGGATACTGATTTACCTTTTATTGTGTTGGAGGTAGTTGTCACGGAACGTCCCACACTCCGCTTGAGTGCTTCCGTCATATACCACTTCCTCCCAGTCTGTATACAGATATTCCAACCTCTCTAAACACAAAACAAGGCGACACTTGCTTGTTGCTAACATGAACTCACTTTATTCAGAACCAGAATACTGTCTTAAATATAGGAGAAAATATTACTCTAACAATACAAACGTAACCTAATTAACCTAATTAACATAAGCTAATTAACTAATCCTTTATACAGCCTAGGTGATTGAGACATGACCTTTTTCCCAGACTGAGTTAATTATCACAGGACACCTTCTCACAATAGCAGCAGCTCCAATAGGAGTCGTCCTGTCTCCTACATTGTATAGAGGACAATGTGATCAGCTCATTCAATTAACATAAACACAGGTAGTTGGAGTTGATGACACCAGCATCTTCTCACAGGATGTGTCCCAACAGTATAATTTAGTCTTATCAGCAGGGGGCTGCTGGAGGAATCCCCCCTCCCTCTTCAGGGACACAAATCCACAGCAAGAAGTCCCCAACAGAATCAAACAACATACAATATATACACATATACACGACTGAGTCCGATTAGTACAGTTCAGACTGGATTTCTCATTCACCTCACAAAGAGTATTGTTCCATTGAAAATCCAGGGCCCATAATCAAAAGGCAAAAGGCCTGCATTCAGTCCTCTCCAACAGCCTCTGTCCAGGCTAGGTCTGTCACATTTCTCCCCTTTCGGCAGGAGACTAACACAGGAGGAGACCCCAGACGGGTTGACTCCGAAGTTAGTCCATAGTTCCAGTCCTCTAATGCCTGTACCCACACAGTACCCCAAACAAATTGTTCCAAACAGAGTATTACTCACCCAGCCAACCTCTGCCTCTCTCAGAGAACATATCTGCCGCTGGGGAGAGGCCTGGACTGGCCCTTCTCCCTGGAGTTCTTTCTGCCGCTGGAGAGAAGACGGGGGACTGAGCTCACTCCATCCTGCTGTTGGGGATCTGGGCCGACTGCCCAGCATCCCTGGGGTATACAGGTGGGAACTGAAGCCCCATCCACCGACACCAGATCAAGCTGCAGTTGTGAGGTGATGACTGCATTCTCTCCTTGGATCCTGATCTGCAGATCGCGATAGACTGCCACCTCCTCAACTTGGGCCTCCACAATTGCTGCAGGTGTGGGGCAGAGGTCTTGGACCCTCTGTCCGGTTGCCAGCACTTCTGCTGGGGATTTGCTAGGTGGTTCCTACTCTACAGGAACGTCTATCAAATCCTCAGTCTCTGGAATTGCTAAAAGTATGGGACAAAGGTCTTGGACCCTCTGTTCAGTTACCAGATCTTCAGCTGGAGAAGTTTGTTGTAACTCCATAGATGCTGCTGGCAGAAAATCACATGTCCCTGTCAGTGTTGTGGGAGAAAGGCCGACTACCTCTTCTCTCAAGAAGGCCGAAGCCACTGTTGGTGCTGGGCAGAGCACAGTGAACTTTGGCCCTGATAGCAGCTCTTCTGCTGGAGGCTCATCAGGTTGTTCTTCCTCAGCAGAAAAGTCTATCAAATCCCCTGTCTCTGCAACTGGTGTCTGGGGATGGAGGTTCACCATCTCCTGTCCATGGAACCCAGAAGATGCTATCAGTGCTGGGCAGAGGTTAGCAGAGCTCTGCCCTGTTGTCAGCACTTCAGGTTTGGGGATGGCAATCTCCAGATTTTCCACTGCAGATGCTCTGGCATGCTGCTGGACAGGCACATTCCTCCATCCAAGATCATCCCATGCAGAAACAGGATCATCAAGGTCAGTCAGCACTTGCTGCATCCGCCATAAGACCTCCGCAAAGGGAGCCCAGCCCTGGCACTGAGCAATGTCTAGCAGCCGTCTGTAGGCGATCTCTAGCTCCCATTCCTGAACGGCCAGAAACTCAAAATCTTCCTGTGCCCAGTGCACTTCCGAAATGTTCAGTAGCCCTTCTCTGAAATCCATGATTTCGTCCAACCGCCACTCCAAATCACTCCCAAAGTTAGGGTCCCCTGTCAGCTTCACATACAACAGTCCCAAGCAGCCATAGCTTAAGCTTTCCGTTGGACTGTCATCCGCTATCCAGGGACATGCTTGGGATACATGCCACCGGAGGGCTCTGTAGCTCTCATCCAGCTTTATCTCTGCCCAGACCAGCCTGCTTAATTCAGCTGTCTGCTTCTTGTGTGTTTTTTCTCCCAAAAACCGCACCCGCAGTTCGTACTGCGACCAGTACCTTTCCTCGATGGAGGGGAGAACTTTTCCCTGGTATCGCTGCTCAGGGGCTAGCGCTCCCTTCCAGAGTTTGCAGCGAATAGAATCACACCATCCCAGTAGGACCTGCTCCGATACTGGTCCTCTGTGCTGTATCTGCATCTCTCGCAACCTCCTTTTGAACTCCTCATCCATGGTGGCTGGTATCTGTACCTCTCCTCTCCTGCTATCTGGACCTTGGATCCAGATGGAAGTTTGGATGTCCCAGACTACAGGAAGCTTTCCCGCTGCTTGCCACCAATGTCACGGAACGTCCCACACTCCGCTTGAGTGCTTCCATCATATACCACTTCCTCCCAGTCTGTATACAGATATTCCAACCTCTCTGAGCACAAAACAAGGCGACACTTGCTTGTTGCTAACATGAACTCACTTTATTCAGAACCAGAATACAGTCTTATATACAGGAGAAAATATTACTCTAACAATACAAACGTAACCTAATTAACCTAATTCACATGAGCTAATTAACTAATCCTTTATACAGCCTAGGTGATTGAGACATGACCTTTTTACCAGACTGAGTTAATTATCACAGGACACCTTCTCACAATAGCAGCAGCTCCAATAGGAGTCGTCCCGTCTCCTATATTGTATAGAGGACAATGTGATTAGCTCATTCAATTAACATAAACACAGGTAGTTGGAGTTGATGACACCAGCATCTTCTCACAGGATGTGCCCCAACAGTATAATTCAGTCTTATCAGCAGGGGGCTGCTGGAGGAATCTCCCCTCCCTCTTCAGGGACACAAATCCACAGCAAGGAGTCCCCAACAGAATCAAACAACATACAATATATACACATATACACGACTGAGTCCGATTAGTACAGTTCAGACTGGATTTCTCATTCACCTCACAAAGAGTATTGTTCCATTGAAAATCCAGGGCCCATAATCAAAAGGCAAAAGGCCTGCATTCAGTCCTCTCCAACAGCCTCTGTCCAGGCTAGGTCTGTCACATTTCTCCCCTTTCGGCAGGAGACTAACACAGGAGGAGACCCCAGACGGGTTGACTCCGAAGTTAGTCCATAGTTCCAGTCCTCTAATGCCTGTATCCACACAGTACCCCAAACAAATTGTTCCAAACAGAGTATTACTCACCCAGCCAACCTCTGCCTCTCTCAGAGAACATATCTGCCGCTGGGGAGAGGCCTGGACTGGCCCTTCTCCCTGGAGTCCTTTCTGCCGCTGGAGAGAAGACAGGGGGACTGAGCTCACTCCATCCTGCTGTTGGGGATCTGGGCCGACTGCCCAGCATCCCTGGGGTATACAGGTGGGAACTGAAGCCCCATCCACCGACACCAGATCAAGCTGCAGTTGTGAGGTGATGACTGCATTCTCTCCTTGGATCCTGATCTGCAGATTGCGATAGACTGCCACCTCCTCAACTTGGGCCTCCACAATTGCTGCAGGTGTGGGGCAGAGGTCTTGGACCCTCTGTCCGGTTGCCAGCACTTCTGCTGGGGATTTGCTAGGTGGTTCCTACTCTACAGGAACGCCTATCAAATCCTCAGTCTCTGGAATTGCTAAAAGTATGGGACAAAGGTCTTGGACCCTCTGTTCAGTTACCAGATCTTCAGCTGGAGAAGTTTGTTGTAACTCCATAGATGCTGCTGGCAGAAAATCACATGTCCCTGTCAGTGTTGTGGGAGAAAGGCCGACTACCTCTTCTCTCAAGAAGGCCGAAGCCACTGTTGGTGCTGGGCAGAGCACAGTGAACTTTGGCCCTGATAGCAGCTCTTCTGCTGGAGGCTCATCAGGTTGTTCTTCCTCAGCAGAAAAGTCTATCAAATCCCCTGTCTCTGCAACTGGTGTCTGGGGATGGAGGTTCACCATCTCCTGTCCATGGAACCCAGAAGATGCTATCAGTGCTGGGCAGAGGTTAGCAGAGCTCTGCCCTGTTGTCAGCACTTCAGGTTTGGGGATGGCAATCTCCAGATTTTCCACTGCAGATGCTCTGGCATGCTGCTGGACAGGCACATTCCTCCATCCAAGATCATCCCATGCAGAAACAGGATCATCAAGGTCAGTCAGCACTTGCTGCATCCGCCATAAGACCTCCGCAAAGGGAGCCCAGCCCTGGCACTGAGCAATGTCTAGCAGCCGTCTGTAGGCGATCTCTAGCTCCCATTCCTGAACGGCCAGAAACTCAAAATCTTCCTGTGCCCAGTGCACTTCCGAAATGTTCAGTAGCCCTTCTCTGAAATCCATGATTTCGTCCAACCGCCACTCCAAATCACTCCCAAAGTTAGGGTCCCCTGTCAGCTTCACATACAACAGTCCCAAGCAGCCATAGCTTAAGCTTTCCGTTGGACTGTCATCCGCTATCCAGGGACATGCTTGGGATACATGCCACCGGAGGGCTCTGTAGCTCTCATCCAGCTTTATCTCTGCCCAGACCAGCCTGCTTAATTCAGCTGTCTGCTTCTTGTGTGTTTTTTCTCCCAAAAACCGCACCCGCAGTTCGTACTGCGACCAGTACCTTTCCTCGATGGAGGGGAGAACTTTTCCCTGGTATCGCTGCTCAGGGGCTAGCGCTTCCTTCCAGAGTTTGCAGCGAATAGAATCACACCATCCCAGCAGGACCTGCTCCGATACTGGTCCTCTGTGCTGTATCTGCATCTCTCGCAACCTCCTTTTGAATTCCTCATCCATGGTGGCTGGTATCTGTACCTCTCCTCTCCTGCTATCTGGACCTTGGATCCAGATGGAAGTTTGGATGTCCCAGACTGCAGGAAGCTTTCCCGCTGCTTGCCACCAATGTCACGGAACGTCCCACACTCCGCTTGAGTGCTTCCATCATATACCACTTCCTCCCAGTCTGTATACAGATATTCCAACCTCTCTGAGCACAAAACAAGGCGACACTTGCTTGTTGCTAACATGAACTCACTTTATTCAGAACCAGAATACAGTCTTATATACAGGAGAAAATATTACTCTAACAATACAAACGTAACCTAATTAACCTAATTCACATGAGCTAATTAACTAATCCTTTATACAGCCTAGGTGATTGAGACATGACCTTTTTACCAGACTGAGTTAATTATCACAGGACACCTTCTCACAATAGCAGCAGCTCCAATAGGAGTCGTCCCGTCTCCTATATTGTATAGAGGACAATGTGATTAGCTCATTCAATTAACATAAACACAGGTAGTTGGAGTTGATGACACCAGCATCTTCTCACAGGATGTGCCCCAACAGTATAATTCAGTCTTATCAGCAGGGGGCTGCTGGAGGAATCTCCCCTCCCTCTTCAGGGACACAAATCCACAGCAAGGAGTCCCCAACAGAATCAAACAACATACAATATATACACATATACACGACTGAGTCCGATTAGTACAGTTCAGACTGGACTTCTCATTCACCACACAAAGAGTATTGTTCCATTGAAAATCCAGGGCCCATAATCAAAAGGCAACAGGCCTGCATTCAGTCCTCTCCAACAGCCTCTGTCCCGGCTAGGTCTGTCACAGTAGTATCTAAGGATAAAAGAGGGGGAGATCGTATTCTAAAGCTCAAGAAAAGGGAGGTTTGGTGGATTAATAGGCTACAGTCCCTTCACCCCCACAGAATCAATAGGGACTATGATTTATATTTGTTCCTATAAGAATGAGTGGGATTGTATCATGATTATTTCTCTCCCTTAGGTCCTATGGTAAACATTCATTGAAACAAGGGATTTTTCCCAAAGATGATTATGTGGACATGGAAATGTTGGATGTAATAATATTAAGATGATTTATATTTGGATACAGACAATTAGAATTTTTTGTGTAAATATATGTATATAGTGAATTTTTGGGATGTATTATTAGACATGGAGTGGATTTAAGTATAGGTATGTGTAGGATCATGGGGTTAATGTGAAATCAGTACCCTGGGTGATTGGATAAATGCGATATAACTGTGGGGCACACCCTGGAATGGGTATATAGACACGATGTTTGTAAAAACACATCACACACAGCCAGATAAGCCTGATGAAGAGCAGTATCGCTCGCAACTGTACAGTGGCTTGCATGTTTTGTACATATTTCTGAAAATCAAGATAAAGAATTGCATTGGAGTTCGTGTCCCGACTTTTTTCTTTTATATATATATATATATATATATATATATATATATATATATATATATATATATATATATATATATATTGATACACCGCCTGAAGTGTATTATATGCTGTACACCGCCGAATGCACTGTATATATATGCTACAGTGACTGGAGAGTATATATATACTGTTCTGGTGAACTCCATGCCAAAGATGGTTAAGGCAGTGCTGGAAAATAATGGTGGCCACGCAAAATACTTATACTCTGGGCCCAATTTGGACATTTTCACTTAGGGGTGTACTCACTTTTGTTGCCAGCGGTTTAGACATTAATGGCTGTGTGTTGAGTTATTTTGAGGGGACAGCAAATTTACACCGTTATACAAACTGTACACTCACTACTTTACATTGTAGCAAAGTGTCCTTTCTTCAGTGTTGTCACATGAAAAGATTTAATGAAATATTTAAAAAAATGTGAGGGGTTTACTCACTTTTATGAGATACTGTATATATATATATATATATATATATATATATATATATATATACTAGACTGTATATATATATTGATACCCTGCCTAAAAATGTATTATACACTGCCGAATGCACTGTACATATAGGCTACACTGAATGCAGAGTATATATTGTGGTAGTGATCTACCCCACCAGTGTATGAATACAGGATTTTCAACCAGGCAGGTTGAGGGGCTCCAGTGTATTTGCTTGTTTGGGAGGAAACTGGCTTTTCAGTTTCCTCATTATTTACTAAAGTCCACTTTGGGACCTGGAGCCCGGGGATTTCTTAGAGATCTGGGTGGGATGAAATCCCCAGTCCTGGGTCCGGGTTTTGAGACTCACCGGCACACTGATTGTCTAGGTGTGTGTGGGTCTGATAGTAGAGTCATGACCAGGGTTCTGGGCTCCACCCTCCTGAGGAGTCCAGGCTTGCAAGGGAGAACCCAGAGAGTGCAGGTGTGCACTAAAGTATCCAGAGAGTGCAGGCTGCAAGGTAAAAATCAGAGACCTGAGTCTGAGGTCGCTGACAGAAGTCAGGAGAGCTCCGTGTGGGAGCCTGAGCAGTGGTGCGTCTGCTACTGAAGAGAGCCAGGTGGCTCGGTATTTTTGTTTGCAATGCTGCATGTGTAAGCCAGGAGGCTGAATATCCTTTTATCTGTTGCTGGCGGTGAAAACCCCCTGCGAGGGAAACCACTTTTGCTGGAACCTTGTTTGATTTTCTTTAATAAAAGTGGGCCAAAAAGCCCTGAAAAGGAATCATTTGTGTGGACTGTTCTCGCTAGTGGGTGCTACACCTGAGCTAAGCAAGCACCAAACTTTACTATATATATATATATATATATATATATATATATATATATATATATATATCAAATACACTGCCACTAACTAAATAATCTGCCTGCCTAATCTAACTCAAGCTATTTTTCCATCCACGCCAACAACACTACATGCGGCTGCTATGTAAGCAGTCTTGTATAGTGTGGGGCGTGGACTTAGTCCCCCTGAGCCATGATTGGCCAAAGGCACTCTGCTACTGGCCAATTATGGCTCCCTCAGCAGAGCGCACTGTGATTGGACAAATCATGCAGGTGCATGCTTTGGCCAATCATCAAACAGCAATGCACTGCGATCTCGCAGTGCATTATGGGGCATTCGACGGCGCTCGAATTTCCCACGAACGCCCCATAATGTTTGCTGTTCAGCGAAAGGGCAAACACCCGATGTTCAAGTCGAATTTACGTTCATCTCGAACATCGAGCTCATCCCTAATAAAAATAAGTTGCGGTCAAATTGGTCCACAGACTTAATTCATCATATGCCCGTGTTCTCTGCTGCCATGGCCAGGCGTAGATACGAAACTATAATGCGATTTATGCACTTCAATGACAGTGAACTCTGTCACCCTCTGGGTGAATTTGAATATGGTCAGATCCACAAAGTTCATCTGCTCGTAAATCATTTTAACCAAAAATTTGCAGACTTGTATACGCACAAACCAAATGTCTGTGTAGATGAGTCCTTAATTATTTTTGGCCTTGCTTGCAAACAGTTTTTCCCCAGCAAGCGTGCCAGATATGGGGTCAAAATGTATAAGCTCTGTGAGGGGGCAGTAGGCTATACTGTAAATGTAATTTTCATATTTGCAAGGGAAAAGATACTTGTGTGGAGCCCACCGGATGCCCAGACTACATGGAGAGCAATGGCAAGAATGTTTGGGACTTGGTGACAATTTTTAAACAAACGTGCCATTTTTTTAGACACCTTTTCAATTCTGGAATTGGTTAATGTGGCAATCTAATCACCATGGCTTCCCCCAACGGCTTGTAAATACCCAACTTAGATGGGGCGAGAAAGCCTGCTTGAGAAATGATGAATTGCTTGCAGTGCAGTGGAAGGACAAATGGGATGTTTTCATCCTGTCTTCCATACACGCAGACATGACAGTCCATATTACAATGGCGACTGGTGTTGTTGAGAAGCTCCTCTGTCTCCATGACTACAACCTTAACATGGGAGGGGTGGACTTCTATGACCAGATGATGGCACTATACTTAATTTCCTGTAAAGCCAGGTGCTGGTAAAAGAAAGTATCTGTATATTTATTTCAACTGGCTCTGTTCAATGCTTTTGCATTGAAGCATCAGGAAGAAATCATCAGGAAGAAGAGGATTCTTAACTTTCCTAAATTTTTCCTAAAATTTCAAGAAGAGATCATTAGAGCTCTTTTGTTTCCAGAAGTTACTGTGGCCCAATCTCCCAATCCGAATGAAGTGAGCCTGCTGCATGAGAGGAATTTTTTGGATGCCATTCCTGGTACCCTGACCCAAAATTCACCCAAAAAAAGATGTTGTGTCTGTAGCAGACATAGAATAAGAAGACACACCTGCTTTTTTTTGTCCCTCTTGTCCTGGCCAACCTGGTCTCTGCCTCACGAACTGCTTACGTCACTACCACACACAAGTAAAGTATTAGTATAGGGTAAATCATGGCACAGTCTAGAGCACACTTTCACACAGAGTATCCAAAGATGTTAGAAAGTCAGGAAACTGGCTATAGCATTTTGAGAGACCCGAGTCTGGAAAGTTTACAGTTTAATGCTTACAGTTTACAAATAGAGATTTCTTCATTAATCGATGGGATGAATGAAGAAGAACATTGCATGTATGCCCACCATTAGAAGTGGGTGAATGTAGGGCAGTTTATTCTAATGGTGGGCATACCACACACTTTTTCTGTCAGAGATTTCTTCATTCACATTGATCACTGTGAATGGAAGAATCTGTTAGGTTCTCCTTTTTCATGCAACCCATGGGCAGCATGAAAAAAAAGAACATTACATATATGCCCAACAAGAACCAACAAAGTACTGTTATGTCACTGGACTTTTTGTGGTTATACCGGGAAGATGCCTGCAGGTATAGGCATCATCTTGTTATTGTTTTTTTCAGCCAGCAATCAGCTTTCATGTAAAGGAAATCCTAGCAGCTAATTAGTTGCTAGATTTATTTTACAAGCAGTGGGAGGGGATGACCCCCCCTCCTGCTGCCTTCAACGGTCTTCTCTAGCTCTCCTGAACCACCGGTGAAGCCAAGAATGCATCCGGCAGGTCCACCAGCTAAGTATAGATCTGACCGGAGCCTGGAATGGCTCCAGTCATCTCTATGGTCTAAGAAACCTGAAGCTATGAGCATTTTATCACTTTGGTTTGCCCGGATATAAAAAGCGCCCTTTTTAAATTTGGAAAGCATCTGATCACACAGATCTTGGTGTGGCCAGATGCTTTAAAGGCAGAGGAGAGATCTAGTGTCTAATAGAACCCAGAATTCTCAGAAAAGAGTACCTGTCACTTCCTATAGCTATCACAGGGGATATATTTACATTCTCTGTGATAATAATAAAAGTGATAAAAAAGAGATAAAGGGACAGCGTAAATATAAAATAAAAAAGCAAAATAAATAATAATAAAAAAAAAGAAAGCACCCCCGTGCTCATGTGTGAAGGCAAAAGCAAGCATCTGTTTTGTGTCGTATGTAAACAGCAATTGCACCATGCATGTGAGGTATCACCATGAACATCAGATTGAGAGCAGGAATTCTAGCACTAGATCTCATCTGAAAATCTAAAGTGGTAAGCTGTAAAAGCTCTTAAAGGCTTTTAAAAATGTACTTAGTTTGTTGCCGCTGCATGGGCATGCGCAGTTTTAAAGTATGTCATGTCTGGTTTCTATTTACTGAGCGTAAGATCATTTTTTATATTTTGTCAAACAATTGGGCAATACATTGTGTTTTTGTGCATTATAATTCAAAAAAGTGTATTTTTTCCAAAAATTTGCTTTTAAAAAACTGCTGCACAAATACAATGTGACCAAAAAGATTGCAATACCCACCATTTTATTCTGCAGGACCTCTGCTTTAAAAATATATAATGTTTAGGGGTTCAAAGTAATTTTCTAGCAAAAAATGTTAATTTTGTTAGTTTTAGTTTCCTTGACTCCACGTAGAATACTTGGCAGGATAAGTATTGTAAGCATTGCCATCTAGCATTGCCATTTCCTTCCATATCCAGGTTTTTCTTTTTAGTACATGTATTGCCACTTCTAATTTGTCACTAGCACATGGTTCCATACATGTTCAATTAAGCTCCTAACTTAATGCAGCACATATCAGATGTCTTGCCAACCTCCTCTTCCTACCTATAGAGCATGGGACTGGGTTCTGTGCCCTGAATGGCTCTTTAGAGTGCTTAAGGTACCATCATCCCTTGTAGCAAAACTTCTTTCTTGCTGAGCTGCCTTCCTGGCTGGCACCTGATTACTTTCTTTCTGTGGCTGCTCTCTTGTAAAATATGTGGTTATGCTGTTCAAAACCTTTGTTACTACTCCCCCAGCTCACCCAACTTGACCATCCCATAAGTAAGCCCCGTCCCTCCACTCCTCCTTTCATTAACCCCATTCTGTCTTCTATTTATTCAGACAGCCCTTAAACCCAGCTCCCCTACATTTCCAGATCTTACTAGCTTGACAACAGCACTGCTGTTGCTTGCAGTTCAACCAAAAGAATTAAGAGTTTTGCTCAAGGTGTTTTGCTTTCACAAACAAAATATGAAACTATAAAGACATCTTGTGGCACCTATAGTCAAGAAGGTACATAGCATACACATTGCACAAAAAAAGATTTTTCTTAATCACTAGATAATTTGATTATTCTATTGTTTCCCCTAATTTAACTTTGCTGCATTGTTGACAAAACAAATAACAAGAAGGCTCATCTTTAAAAAAAAAAAAAAACCCTCCCTTTTTACTGAATAATATTCAAATATAAAACTAAACTGAACAACATATATTCAGCAGAACTTTAGAATAAAGGTCAAATTCATATGAATGGATGTGACTTGAAAATATACAATTGTTTCAGCAATTTCTAGGTTGCAAATGCCACCTTTTGATGTGTGTGATGTAGAAACACATTCTGTGATTTGATGAGATGGCATTTCTTCTTAGAACATATCAAATTTAAAGAATAACAGTGGAAACAAAAAGAAAATATTTGACTTGTGTCATTTAATCTGAAGGTGACCCCAGAAAGTGGGCCATCCACTGAAATGAAAATGGGAGCACTTTTGCCTTCTGATAAAATTATAACCATATTTTTCATGTCTGAAGTGTCTATATGAACTTTAAAGGTGTCAGAAACTAAAAAAATTAAACTGTACAGTACTTGGAATTTATATAAAGTATCTCCTATGAAAATATGGACATACTCCAGAACTTTTGTTTTTGTTTCATAAAGTTTTATGAAGAATGCAAATTTTTAAAGGTACATCATATCAAATCAGAAATAATAATGAAAAGAACAATTAAGAGATATTTTGAAAAACTAAATGTATAGAGAAAATATATTGACAGGTTTTACAAGTCACAAAGATGACAAGTATGCAAAATAGGAAAAAATAAGATTTATAGTAAGCTTGTAAGAAAAAGTCTAAGGTAGTGTCAAAATAATTTGTGTGGAGGCTTGGCTAATTAACAAGTCATATGGTTTTCTATAAAGAACCCTGTCAAATTATAATTTGGGAAGGGAGGGGGGGGATTAATAAAAAATTAAAGGAAGGGGGGAGGGGCAAATAGGGAGAGAGGAAAGAAGATGGTGTAAAGGAAAAAGCAGAATGGAAAAAGGATATAAGTTCAAAGATGGTAAGGGTGGGTTTGTAATCTCGTATCCCTTGTCCACAATAAGCTGTGCGAGGAGAAACGGAGAAGCTGTATAACATATGTCTTCCAGGGTGAGGGTAAAGCAGTGATGGCAAACCTTGGTACCCCAGATGTTTTGGAACTACATTTCCCACGATGCTCATGCACTCTGCAGTGTAGTTGAGCATTATGGGAAATGTAGTGCCAAAACATCTGGGATGCCAAGGTTTGCCATCACTGCCCTAGTGAGTAGATTGCATTCATGTTTTTGCCACCTAAATTCATTATTTTACATTTTTCTACATTAAACCTAATTTGCCATGTAGTTGCTCACCCCATTAATTTGTTCAGATCTTCTTGCAAGGTTTCCACTAGGGATGAGCCGAACACCCCCCGGTTCGGTTCGCACTAGAATATGCGAACAGACAAAAAAAATTGTGCGAACATGCGAACACTGTTAACCACTTCAGCCCCAGAAGATTTGCCTGCTTAATGACCAGGCAATTTTTTGCGATAAGGCACTGTGTCGGTTTAACTGACAATTGCGCGGTTGTGCAAAGCTGTACCCAAACAAAATTTGTGTCCTTTTTTTTCCAAAAATAGAGCTTTCTTTTGGTGGTATTTGATCACCTCTGCGGTTTTTATTTTTTGCGCTATAAACAAAAAATTGACAATTTTGAAAAAAACACAATATTTTATACTTTTTACTATAATAAATATCCCCAATTTTTTAAAAAAATATTTCCTTAGTTTAGGCTGATATTTATTCTTCTACATATTTTTGGTAATAAAAATCGCAATAAGCATATATTGCTTGCGCAAAAGTTATAGCGTCTACAAACTATGAGAAAGATTTATGGCATTTTTATGGCATTTTTATTATTTTTTTTTTACTAGTAATGGCGGTGATCTGCGATTTTTATCGGGACTGTGACATTATGGCGGACAGATTGGACCCTCTTGACACATTTTTGGGACCGTTGACATTTATACAGCAGTATAAAAATGCACTGATTACTGTGTAAATGTCACTGGCAGGGAGTGGGTTAACACTAGGGGGCGATCAAGGGGTTAACTGTGTTCCCTTGTGTGTGTTCTAACTGTAGTGAGAAGGAACTGACTAGAGGAGATGACAGATCATTTTACCAAGTTAGTAGGAACACACGCTCTCTCTCCTCTCCTCACAGAACAAGGATTTGCAACAACGTACAGCTACAATGGCTCACGGGAAAATGCTGACCTGATGCAGTATAATGAACGCCGCTGGTCGGCAAGCGGTTAAAGTCTATGGGACATGAGCGTGAAAAATCAAAAGTGTTCATTTTAAAGGCTTATATGCAAGTTATTGTCATAAAAAGTGTTTGGGGACCCGGCTACTGCCCCAGGGGACATGTATCAATGCAAAAAAAGTTTTTAAAATGTCAGTTTTTTCAGGAGCAGTGATTTTTTTTTTAAAATCTTTATTTATTATGATATTTCCAACATACAATATACAAAAATATTAAAAAGACACAAAAATTTCAAACATCGTCTTTGTACACCCCTGTTGGTGGTTCAAAACCCCCTAAAACCCACCCCATGTCCCCCCCCCTCCCTTGGGTATACTCCATCCCATTCTCTTACAACTTAACTCATAAATGCTTCAGCAAATCTCTTTGATTTTTTAAACACTTCCCACTTGGCCCATTTAACTCCGATAGCATCAACTTCCCCTAACGATGAATCTCCTGCTTCTTACTTCTCTAAGCTATAAGTTTTGTCGACCCTTGTGATCCATTCCTGGATCCTTGGGCCCTTTGCCTGCTGCCATTTTTTTGGGATTATGCTTTTTGCTGCATTCAACAGTACAGGAATTAAAGAACATTTGTACCCTCTGTTTAAACCCTCTGACCCATGGAACAAACAGACCCATGGGTCTTCCGGGATGACTTTGCCCGTAATCTCCTCTATTAGCTGAATTACCTTCTGTCAGTATCTTCTAATGGTTGGGCAATCCCACCAAAGATGCGCCATCGTCCCCAGGGTCCTACACCCACTCCAACAGTCAGAGGATTTGTCCGGCTAGAATCTACTAATTTTATCAGGAGTGGCATACCACCTTACCAGGCACTTATAATTAGTCTCTATCATTTTCATATCTACTGCTGAGCTATGTGTTGCCCCTAAAATATTCTCCACAGAGCTTATGCTACTGACTGAGCCCAATTCAGTTTCCCACTTTTTAATGAATGGCGGTGCGTCCAGCCCCTCACCACTCACCAAAATTTTATACAGTGCTGAAATATTCTTCCCTGGTGTTGCTCTTACAAATAGCTTCTTGACCGGCCTAAGGTTTTTTTCATCCCTTAAGGGCCCAGGGAGACTTTTGACAAAGTGTAAGAGTTGGCCGTACCGCCACCTATTTACTTTCATCAAGTCCGTGTGTATAGATAATTCCTGATACGTGATAATTTTACCTTTCTTAATAATGTCTTTTAGTTGTGCTTCCCTGTTTTTTATCCAATTTCCACCTACTGCATCCAACTCAGGGGGAAAAAACTCATTGCCTTTTAAATAAATCAACAGTGAATTGTACTCCCATTTATTTCTAGAATGAATCTGATCCAAAATTTTCAATGTGTAAAGTGTTATAGCGTGTGTGTTGGAACCAAGGTTCCTATAGTGAGGAGGATTCCAAATTAAGTGATTTAAACGTGCATTACTTAAGCCCATTTCCAAATTAACCCATCTTTTATTAACCCCCCCCCTTTACCCAGTCTATTGCCCGTGCCAAAACTATTGCATTATAATATTTTTTGAAGTCTGGGATAGCCAACCTCCCTTGTGCTTTCTCCCTGCTCAAAACTGTGTATGCTATCCGTGGTTTCTTATTATTCCATACAAATTTGCTTATTAATCCAGTTAGTGTTCTAAAGTAAAATAGTGCCAGTGGGATTGGGAGCATCTGCATTTTATAAAATATTTTTGGAGCTATGACCATTTTCACTGTGTTTATTCGCCCGATCCAAGAAATTGGGCGGTGCAACATTCTTTTCAATTCACATTTAATTTCCTCAAGTAATAGAATAAAATTTAACAGAAAAATCTTTTTACGTGAATTTGCTAATTTTACCCCTAGATATTGGATTTTTTCTCTCCACGGGAAATTGAACACCTTCCTAAGTCTAGCGACTTCCTGTCTATCTATATTAATATTTAGGGCTTCCGATTTACTGATGTTAATTTTGTAATTTGAGAGCTCTCCATACTTCTTCAAGGTATTCAGCAAATTCGGGATCAAAATCCTTGGTTTAGTGATGAAGAACAACACATCATCAGCGAAAGCCGCCAATTTGTGTTGCTCATCACTCACCTTACAGCCACTAATGTCCGGATTCTTATGAATCAAGGCCAGTAACGGCTCCAAGTTCAAGACAAATAAAAGAGGAGATAACGGGCAGCCCTGCCCAGTCCCCTTCTCCATTATAAACTGAGCTCAGGGTATATTATTTACTTTAACAAAAGCCGTGGGATAATTATACAGAGTTTTAATCCATTTCAGCATAGTTGGACCCACTCCCATAACTTCTAGCGTTTTAATCATGAATCCTCAATCTACTCTGTCAAATGCCTTTTCAACATCTATTGACAGAAGTAGACCTGGGGATTTGCCAATTTTAATAGCCTCCGACACCAGGAGGGACCGCACCCCATTGTCTCTCCCCTCTCTTACAGGAATAAAGCCCACTTGGTCTGGGTGAACCAAGTAGGATATTTTTTCCTTTAGCCATAACGCCAATACCTTGGCATACAGCTTGGTATCAGCGTTCAAAAGGGCGATCAGCCTGTAGCTAGAACATAGCATGCGGTCTTTACCTTCCTTCAAAATTAAAGTCACCGATGCTGTAAGTGCTCCCTCGCAAAATTCCCCATGCTTCCCCAACCCGTTCCACACCTGACATAGCCTCAGGACTAATGAGTCTTTAAATTAAAAAAAAAAAATACGACATGAAACCATCTGGTCCGGGACTTTTACCCGGAGGAGATGATTTCAAAGCTAGGCAGATTTCCTCTTCAGTTATAGGTCTATCTAATTTTGAAGTATCTAATTCTGATAGTCTGGGAAGCCCCGCATTTTTTTAAAAGTCTCTCATATTTTCCTCTCTTTCCCGTACCCTATATTCACTCTGACTGACAGCATAGAGGGCTGAATAGTACTGCCGGAATTCTTTACCTATGTCTTTGGATGTATGCCTACATTCACTTTTTTTATTTTGAATTTTATCTATGAAATTTATATCCCTTTTTTTCTTCAAAATTGAAACCAAATGTTTGCCCACTTTATTTCCCCACCGGAATCTATCTTTTAAGTGTTTATTCATAGTCCTATTTGATTCGGTCTCCAATAGGTCTTTTGATTCTTCTCTTTTAATTATTAATTGCTACCAAAGGGATCTATGCTTCCCTTTCCTGGCTTTATGTGCTTGTTCAAGTTTATAAATTTCTGACATAAGATTCTCTTTCCTTTTTGCTCTCTCTTTTTTCTCTCTGGCCCGATTGAAATCAACACACCCCCTTATATATGCTTTAAAGGTCTCCCAAAGTATTGTTCCCAAAGTCTCTCCCGTGTCATTAGTCATGAAGAATGAATCGATTTCTTGTTGGATTTTTACGGCATTCTTATCATCCCTTTTGAAAATGTCAGTTTTTTTCAGGAGCAGTGATTTTAATAATGCTTAAAGTGAAACAATATAAATGAAATATTCCTTTAATTATTGTGCCTGGGGATTTTCTTAGTCTGCCTGTAAAGTAGCACCTCATTCGCATGTTGCGTCCAGCCAGCAGGAGCCACACTATTACAATGTGGACCTGCACTCAGGACTGTGTCGTCTGCAGCCGCGGAAGTCCCAGAAGGCCAGAGAGGGCCTGAAATCATCCACTAAAGGTGGAATGGAGTTGTGGCCTGGTGACTCCCCCATGAAAAGAGAGGACATCGGGAGAGGGGAGTTTGCCGTGGCCTGGGGCCTGGCCAGGGACCTGCAGACTGTGATTACTGCCCAGCAAGAACCAGGTAAAGTCCCTGAAATGCCAGCCAACTCTAAGTCCCTTGTCATACTATTCCAGAGGGAGCCAGTGTTAGAGGAAGGTGTGCCTTCAGGTGAGCTGGATGGGGAGAGTGAGAACCAGGTCATTGATTGGGGTTTCCCCAGACTACAAGCCGAATTTGGATCCCTGGAGAGACTGGCGGAGTGGTCATCCCCTAGTGAGAGCTCAGAGGAGGATTGGGAGATAGGAGGTTCCCAGATCCTGGAGAGTGGAGATGGACCAGAGCCAGTGGTGGTACCTGAAGAAGCTGCAGAAACCCTGATCAGCAGCAGGCAGCTGTTCCTAAACAGACCCTCCACCACCCGGACCAGAGCACTGGCATACAGGTAATGGGTTGTGAGGTCCCAGGTTGTGAGGTCCCAAAGAACTGCCCAAGTTTTCCAGATTCAAACGGGAGGTGCAGAAGAAAGTTGCTCTGGAGTGGGGTCTGGATTACCCATATGTCCCTTCTCAGATCATGGACGATTTAGAGAACTCCCGGGGAGAGTAGGAGTACAACATGATTTAGGACTTTTTGCACATCCCCAAGCCTTTGTGGGTGCCAGAGAGTGAGACCTAGGCCCATTTTAAGGACATTCAGTAAGAATGGTGGCTGAGAAGAGCCATATACAAGGACTGGGTGCTCATTGCAAAGGCAGGACAGCCTACAAAGAGCCATTTTGTTGCTATTCAAGAGGAAGGAGGTAGCAGGAAGAGATTGCATGATCCTCATTTTTATGCCTGATGAGACTGTGAGGAGCCACAGTGTGCATAAAGATGATCCACATGAACTGCTGGAGGGTAGCAGAGTGTGCCTTTTTCTTCCCTGATTTTTCTGCAGGATCAGACTGGCCTGCCACCCTGGATGTGCTCAACCGATGGACAGTTTCCCTTGTTGAAAGGACACTGAAGGGTGAGGTCTGATCTTTATCTGAACTCTTGTAGGGAGCCTGCTAGTCCGGGGAAGGTCCCCTCCCATCAGGAACTCCAAAAGAGAACTATTCCCTTAGATACTGTTTTGATTTTTGATTTTCCTGGTTGCTTCTGTAAGCCAGCCATAACCCCCTCCTGGCAGAACAACAGAAAGAAAATGTGTTAAAGTGGGATATTTTGCTATTTCTGTCGGCAAGATGCTAACCCCCTCCGGACAGAAACTGTACAGTTTATAGGTCAGTGTAAGAGTAGGATGTCATATTATTTTTGTCTTTTCTTAGGATCTTCTGGGATGGGACAGCCCCTCCGGCTGGAGTCAAGATTTCCTGAGGGCAGAGTATCTTTCTCGAGGGAGAGAAAGCCTGGTAGCTAGGTGTGTGATATGCTGTACAGATGTAAATACTTACCTGAGATTTTTATATATTTTTGTATGTATTTATTTGTACAGTTTCCCATTCAAGTCGTTTCCCTTCTGCCTTTTCAACTTTCTTATAGGATGCCCTTGCTTCGGGGCCCAGGAGCCATTTTTTAATTTTCCCAGCTGAGGGGCCAGCTGGATTTTGGTGTGGGGGTGAGTGTAGCACCCTCTACATAGGTAGGTGCTGTCAGGATATTTATATATAAAATTATAAAAACAAATGAACTATGATTTTGCAATAACTAAATTTACCCCTCTCCTGAACCATTTAAAACAAGACAGGAAGAAAGACCTTGAGGAACTGGTTCTCAGACAATCATGTTACCCAAATGTAATCAATGCAAATGTAATGTTAAGTTTATGGAACTACTCACTCCAGCTCACAGTGCTGGGATGAACTGAGTTTTTTGATCAAGGGAAACCCAGGTCAAGATATCACAACTACATGAGAAAGTTTGAACTGAAAACCATAAAATCTTCAAGGTAGTCAATTAAGCCCCATTGTTCAAATGTTGAGACTGTCTCCTCAATAGGAACCTGGTGTTGTCTTATCTATGGCCCAAGACAATGACAGAGACGTCCAGTTAATTATACACCAGATGGACCCTAGTTTCATTTCAAAACAGAATCTACAATTATCTATATATTTATATTAAATTACTATGCAGTTATGTTCAAGAATTAATGTATGCTGGAAGTTATCCACCAAAAATAAGAAGAAGACACCATCAAACAAGGAGATGATATATTCCTATCCACATATTGTGAAAGAACTTGGCGACATATCTTATGAAAGGGGAAAATAATTTTGTTGAAATTATGACAGCCACAGTATATTGATTAAAGGTCTCATTATTAAAATCACTGCTCTTGATAAGTCCGTTTTAAAACTTTTTTTCTTTTGCATTGATACATGTTTCCTGGGGCAGGACCCGGGTCCCCAAACACTTTTTATGGCAATAACTTGCATATAAGCCTTTAAAATGAGCCCTTTTGATTTTTCATGTTCGTGTCCCATAGACTTTAAGGGTGTTCGCGTGTTTGTCCGTGATCAACCTTGTACTCCCAAAATCTCTCTGCCGCTGGCAGAGAGTCAGAAAATTGTCTTCCGAGCGATAAGGGGTCTTATTTTAATATTTTAAAACATGGTTAACTTCACCTTTTTTATAGTTGGTCGGGGCTGTCCCAGGTTTGCTTTTGAAACTTAAGAGAAATTATTTTACGATTGTGTTGATGTCTTTGATTGTGTGTATGAAATATGAATCACCAGTAATTCCGGTGAAATTGTATAATTATACTTGTATTTAAATATTTTTTTTTTACTTATTCATTTTTTTTTTTTTTTTTTACAAACTTGCGTTCTTTATTGAAGTAGTATACAGGTGTACAATACAATAATTTCGCAGTACATGTGGCAGGCACAGGCAGTACATGACAAATGAGGAGTACATCAAGGTCTTACATTTGTTGAGAACAGGCAAAGTAAAGGAAATACATCAGGTATAGATCAGCATATAGGTTTGTTCATTGCATGTCAATACTCTCAGTTATTATAATTTACTAGCATCGTTGGTTTTCTAGTTTTATTTAGACAGGTGTTGTATCATCTAGTTCATTACATGTGGAAGCTTCATTTAGCCAGGTATCCCATATCTTGTTATATTTAGCGGGGCAGCCCCTATGAGCGTATATTTCTTTTTTGTATGGCAGGACAGCATTTACCAGTGCAACCCATTCCTTAACAGAAGGTGGTATTGCCCTGAGCCATTTCTTTGCAATAAGCACTCTGGCCAAGAACAATGTTTCTTGAAGAAAAATATGATGAAATTTGTCTGATTCAGGGTCCGGGAATATTCCCAGCAGACACTGTTTCGGACATAGAGTCAAAGGGGAACCCATAGTGTCGTGGATAAATTTAACAATTTGGGCCCAGTAACTGTGTATTATGGGACAGAGCCAAAAGAGATGAAAGAATGTTCCTTGAGGGCTTGCACATCTAGGGCAGAGTGGGCTATAGTTAGGTTTAAATTTGGCTAGTCGTGTAGGGGTCAGATATGAGCGATGTAAAATAAATAGTTGTGTGAGGCGGTCTGATAGTTTGTGTGAGACTTTTTTGCAAGCGTCCAGAGCCTCCTCCCATTCCTCGTCCTCCATCTCACCCACATCTCCTTGCCAACGCTCCTTAAGTTTATAAGCAATTGTTATCGCATCAGGACGTGTCAAATGCGAGTACAGTATAGATATTAATTTTTGTTGGTCTGGGCAGTTTATCACAGCCAGAACGTCCAGTTGTTCTAGGTTGGGTGGAGAGTTCTGAAATTGGGTCATTAGAGCGTGGCGGAGCTGGAGGTATCGGAAATGCATAGAGTTTGGAAGCCCAAACTGGTCTTTCAATTGCTGGAATGATTTAAGTATCGACCCAGTGTACATGTCCGCTAGAAATACAACCCCCCTAGAGATCCACAACTCATTGTCAGGTAAGTGTAGTAGTTCAGGTAGACCTGGATTGTCCCACATTGGTGTCTGACTATGTGTTGGGGGAATTTTGAGTTTGCGTCCAACAGTCTCCCATATCTTACGGTAGGTATACAGCAGCCCCCTGTCCACACCTCCCTCTGTCCCACCTCGTTCTCTATTCCCTCTAAGAATGAGCTGAAAGGGGTGAATATGCATTTTTGCAGCCTGAGAGCCTATTAGAAGCATGAACCGCTCCTTGTCACCTTTGTCGATATGAAAGAAGTGGGACAGTTGTGCAGCCAGGTAATACAAGTTGTAATCTGGCAGTGCCGTGCCCCCCAAATCGGTGGGGTTTTTCAGCACCTGCCAGGACAGCTTGTGTCGTGTTTTTCCCCACACGAATGTGTTTAAGATCACTTCTATAGATTTGAAAAATCTCAGGGGTATGTAGACGGGAGCATGCCAGAATACATATATGAATTTAGGTAACAGGATCATTTTTGTCAAATTTACTCGACCCATGATACCCAGTGGCAGTTTGGACCATAGTTGTGTTTTGGATTTTAGCATTTGAAATAGGGGTTCCAAATTAAGTCTGATATAGTCTATTGGGGAGCGTGTAATCTTTATGCCTAAATATGTAATTTCACTGACTCGCATTAGTGGTGAGGATACCTGTATCTCGGTTGGGACACCAAGGTCCACGGGGAGTATCTGAGACTTTTCCCAATTAATATTAAGACCTGAGTAGGTTCCAAATTGTTTAATAATGTCTAGGGCCATTAGCAGGGAGTCGCCTGAATCTTCTAGATATAAAAGCATATCGTCCGCATAGAGACTAATCTTCTCAACCAACGGACCACGATTCAGCCCTCTAACCCCGGGATGTTCTCTCAGTGCTGTTGCCAAGGGTTCTACCGCCAGGGCGTATAATAAAGGGGAGAGGGGGCAGCCTTGCCGCGTACCTCTAGTCAATGGGAATGCCTGAGACGTTTTACCGTTGACCAAGATCCTGGCGCTTGGGGCCTGGTACAGAAGCTGGATCCAGCGGATGAATTTAGGACCGAACCCAAACCTGGCCAGACACTCCCAAAGGTAGTCCCATTCAACAGAATCGAATGCTTTGGCAGCGTCTAGGGACACTACCACTCTTGTACCCATTTGGTCGTGCCTGGCCTGTAGGTTCATGTACAGCCTTCGTAGATTGAACGCTGTGTTTTTTGTCGGCATGAATCCGGTCTGGTCAGGATGTATGAGGTTCAAGATCACCCTATTCATGCGTAGCGCCAGGACCTTGGCCAATATTTTTATGTCTAATTGCAATAGTGAAATGGGTCGGTAAGACTCGGGGAGCGCGGGGTCTTTACCCGGCTTTAGTATAAGTACAATGAATGCCTCATTCATTGATTTGGGAATGGAGCCAGAATCAAACATATAGTTAAATAACTCGTGGAGTTTGGGGGTCAAAATCTCACTGTAGGTATCATAGAATTCCAGTGGGAGGCCGTCTGATCCGGGAGCTTTTGAAGAGGCAAGGTGGGACATGGCCTCCGCAATATCATCTTTAGATATGGGCGCCTCCAACGTCTCTATTTGGGAATCGGTTAATTGTGTGAAGGTTATATTGGACAGGAAGTCTGCTATTTCTTGTTTAGATTTGTTGGTCTTGGACGAATATAGAGAGGCATAGAAGGCGCGGAACACATCAACCACCCTGTCAGGATCTTGTATCAGGTCCCCCGTATGGTCTCTTAGGGCAACAACAGTGGGTGGCCTGTGTTCCATATGGGCCAAATAGGCCAATAAACGTCCCGCTCGCTCTCCACATTCGTACACTTTTTGCCTGGTGTAGAATATCTTTCTTTCTGCTCTTTCAAAGTGGAGCCCGTTCACTATGCGCATTTGTAGTTTTACCCGGTTCGCTGTTTCACTAGAGGGATGGTCTGAAAAGGCTTTATCCGCGTCTGCCATTGCTAGTTCTGCCTGCCGGATGATGTCATTTGACGTTCGTTTGTGTCTAGAGATTTTTTGTGCTAAGAGCATACGGGCGTGATTTTTAAACGTGTCCCAAACTATGTCAGGGGAGGCTGTACCAGTGTTGACATGGAAGAAAAACTTCCATTCCTCTCCCATAACCTCCAATCCAGGGACAACTGACAGCCAGAAGGGGTTGAGTCTCCATGCATAAGAAGAGGAGGGGGGGCCCAACTCAAGTTCTATCCAATAAGGGGTGTGATCAGAGAGGATGCGAGGGGACATCCCCGCTTTTACGAGGTTTGGTTCTAAAGTGTTGGAGATAAGGATTAAGTCGATTCTCGACATGGTGTTATGTGTCGCAGAGAAGCATGTAAATGCTTTTGTTGTGGGGTGGAGGGATCTCCATGTGTCTATCAGTCCTATCTCACCTAATAATTTTCCGAAGCGTGTGGGAGAGGGAGTGTTGTCAATCGGAGATGTCAGGGAGGTCCTGTCTATATGGCTATCCAACACCGCATTGAAATCTCCCATCCACAGGGCTGGGATTGTGGGAAATTGTGCCATAAAGTCCAGTCCCTCATTGATGACCTGAAACTGAAAAGGGGGAGGTATGTATATTGCCAGTATAAGTATTTCCTGTCCATTTAGTCTGCAGTGTATAAATAAAAATTTACCCTGGGGATCAGACCGCAGTGTCAGCATGACAAACTGTGTTGTTTTGGTTATTAATAACGCCACCCCTCTAGAATAGGCCGAGTATGGGGCCTGGTATACCCATCCCAGCCAAGGTTTTTTAAGAGATAGCATTGACTGACCAGTTAGGTGTGTTTCTACCAGGACCATCACCTGTGCCCGTTGTGCCTTAAGATATGTCATAACAGCGTTCCTCTTGGATTTGTCTCTAAGTCCCCGAACATTCCATATTAAACACTTTAAAGACAACATAGCCTTACAATCAAAGTACGTGCATAGCCCCCAGCTCGCGTCGACCCGTCCCAGCAACAGGGCGTACTCGCCCAATGTCGCTGGGAGGCGCCCAACAAACGATCCGAAGGCATGCAGATAGGTTTGTTGTATGCATTTCACATTTTTCCGCAGGGTTTGCGTGCCTTTGTATAATACCATGTACAACGATAGAAATAATGATAAGAACAATAAACTTAAAATTAAACAAAACAGTATTGTGAACCTCTGCACCGGTCCGGCTGGGCTCCCCACACCTCCCGCGCAAGTATTCGCAGAGGGCGTGCTCCCAGACGGATCGGGGAAACTTAGCTTGTGCAACATTTACAGTATGATCCTGTATTGAAACAGCGGGGTCTAACACAGCACCCGCAACTAGTGGGACGAACATCCGCTGAAGAGCCAGCATCCGTGTGAGGAAAGCTTCCCTCAGGATCGGGTCAAACAAGGAAGGTGGTAAAATAAAAAGGAAAAAAATAAAAAAACATAAATCAGTCATTGTATGCCCAATCACAAAGCTTTCGGGTGTGAGATAGCTCGAGGTTGTTTCAAACTATCGACAAGCACAGTAGGTGGCTTCAGGGTAAGTAAGGGTCAGTAGAAATAGAAATACTGTGGCTAAACTCGGAGCATGGGAGAAGAAGGGGAGAAAAACCCCAGATAAGTGGGCTGGTAGTAAAGAGTATCTCGGGGGGTCCTCCTCTGGGCTCACGGAGAATAGTTCTATATCCCACGATACAGCCACTCCGAGGATATCACCGAGGTGTGTGGTGCTTACAATAGGACTTAGTACAATATAGCTGTTTGGCCATATTACTCATAAAGGAGTGAGTGTAGGCAAGTCAGACTCCCTCGGCATCACAGAGAGTATACCGCGACATACATGTGGATGCTGCAAGGGAGGTCGTAGGTACCTTATCTGGAAGTTAGACGGAGTGCTCTGTTGGGTAGGAGAAAGTTCCATAACCGTGCCTTGATCGCAGTAGAACAGTTGAGTGGAGTGGCTATTCCCCCGGTGGTGGGCGGCGAGGGGCCGCGCGTCCCTCCAGCCACTCGAACACCGCCTCCGGGGTATCGAAGAAGTGAGTGCGGTCATCTCCCACCACACGGAGCCTGGCGGGAAACAACATGGCGTAGGTGTAGTGTCGAATCCTGAGTTGGCGCTTAGCTTCAGTAAAGTGCGCTCTCCTCTTCTGCACCTCCGCCGAAAAATCCGGGAATACTTTTATTTCAGAGTTCTTATATGGGATGTTGCCTTTCAGCCTTGTAAGGCGGAGGATAGCGTCCCGGTCCCTAAAGTTCAGGAATTTAGCTATAAATGTCCTGGGAGGTGCGCCTTGCGGTGGGGGTTTCGCCGCCAAGCGGTGTGCTCTTTCCACCACGAAGGACGTTGAGAATTCTGTTCGCCCGAAGGTAGAAATAAGGAGATTTTCCAAAAATTCGGGGGGATCTGAGCCCTCCGCACCCTCCGGTAATCCCACAAAGCGGAGGTTACACCTCCGCAAGCGGTTCTCCATGTCGTCCTGCTTGGAGAGGATAGAATGGAGTTGCTGCTGTATATGTTCCGTGGCCTGTTGTAATGGCGGCATGTCGTCCTCCACTCTACTGATACGAGTCTCCGTTTCCGTGACACGCTCCCTGAGCTTTTGTAAATCCTGCCTTATGAGGGACACGTCTATCTTTACCTCCTCAATCTTGCAGGTCAGGGAGCTCTTACAATCCGATATTGCCTCTAGGACCCGGGCCGTGTCGTCCGTTGTGGATTCAGAGGAGGAAGAAGCATCGGCGCCATTTTCTCCTGAGTTCCCCTTCTCCTTCAGGCGGTATTTGTCGAGTTTAGCAATTGATTCTGCCGTTTTTTTTGGCGGCGACATAGTAGCGGGAGGTCAGTAGGAGAATATCTAGCCTTGCAGCGGTAAAAAGGCTACTGATAAGTGCAGGATTTTATGGCTACGGATATTCCCTCGAGCGGAGCTCTCGTGCTGTGCTCCTCACACCATGCCGGTCCAGGCCACGCCCCCACTTATTCATTTAATTCAGCGATATTTATACATTGGTAAGAAATCTTGTTTTTAAATGCTTTATCAATTGCCGTAATCAGCTGGAGGCACTGCATATTTATTACATTTATAATTCAGACACCTCTCTTATATTTTTTAATTTACCATTTACCAAAAAACCCTTTTATTTAATTAAATATGCCCCATAATTATTATCATTACATTTTAATATTACACATTCACTACATAAAATTGGCAATTAGATATCTTGTAAGGAAATCTTACCATATTACAAAACATACTGGTGATTGTAAATTCATATACATTGTTAGGGATATCTGTTGTATAGTAACATGGCAGGAAGTGATAACAAATCAAGTTCATCTAGAAACAGCCGGGATGGTAATACCACCCCAGCTGTAGCTACCTCAACCACAAAAGAGGTTACTGAACCTCAGGAAAACTTACGTTTTCTTGACTATGGTGTAACCAAATACATTCATAAGAGATTAGACCTAGGAGGCCCAGAGTTTGAGTGATGATTTTTTTGTTGAAGGTGGTTTACCAATTGATTATGGCCTTTGCTAGCGCAAAGGACTCAAAACGTCTAGACCGTCTCATTCTGGAGTCTTGGCAGACTTTGTGGTTTTTGTGTACTGAAATTGCCAAACAGATGCCAGGCTTAAAGAAAGAATTGCTGGAAACCAGCTCCACCTTAATAAACAAAAAACAAGAGATAGGGTCCCTTTCAGACAAGCTCCAACAGGCTGAGAGTAGACTCAGGCAATCTAGAGAAAGTCATGAAGATTTAGTTGGCCAGATCCAAAATGCTAAGGCCTTATATAAAGAGACCCGTAACCTATTAAAGAAACTGCAAAAGAAATATAAAAAATTTAAACAGGAAATAGAATATTATAGACAAGAGAGAAAAAGGCCCATTGAAGCAAACTTTGCTGCTAGGGATAAAGAGAGTAAAGCCAAGACTGAGATACTCAGTTTAGAGCAGAAAGCAATGGAGGAACGGATAGAGAAAATAACATCCTGGTTAAACCATGAAGCCATGGGCCAAGGTCTTTTAGAGGAACAAGAAATGGAAGGACGGAAATATTCATATCACCAGGAGATACAGGTAAGTCACAGTCAGGGAGAGTCAGAATACAGGTCACCCCCTAAGCTTCAAAAATGCTCCACAGAGTGTACATAGAAGGAAGTATATAGGGCTTTATATGGGCATAAATGGAAGTCCAGGACCCTAGTTAAAAGGTATGACACCCCCAAAACAATAAAGAAAATGGGAGTTCAGTCAGCTCAAAATAAATATATGAACCTAACTATAAAATACAAGCAGTTGAACACTAAAGGTAAACATATAAAAACCCTTTAAAAAGTACTGGATAAATAACAGTGCAGCGCTATAAATACAAAAGGCAGACTGACATATTGCTCATGGCATAAAATCATTGAAAGTCCCCTTTGATTAAGAAAATGAGAAAAAAGAGTTGACAGAAAGCAGTCTCCTCTGCGGTGGTAAGGGTGCTCACAAATGTTCATAAGGTGCAAATCAATTTGTGATTCCACCACCAGCTAGCCAAACTGCTCACCTCAGCCATTGGACCCCTGAGCTAACAGATGGCTCAAATAGGCATTCACCACTCACAGTGGTCATAGACGGAGGCTTGCGTAGGTCGATGAATGAGGTACACAATCACATTTTATTTTATTACAGGTTTATACACAAATTTTTTATTGAAAAGTTTATGCTCCCATTAGATTCACTGTGTCTAGATTGGGAAGATAATTATGATGACTGAATGGTGATGTTATTTTTTATTATTGTCAAAAGGTGGCTGCGATGATGTCAGGTTTTTTGAAACAAGTGAGGAATTTTTAGTCACATTTTTTTATTTATTTTTATTTTCTCCATATAGATATTATTAACTTGGTTTGGTATACAGCCATTGTGCTACCTGCTGGGTGTTTGGTGTGTCCTGTACCTTTAAGAAGGGGTGGGCTCCCTTCAGTCCACCTGCCCTCACTTATCCATTAGAATGCATGTGCCTCCACTGTGGGGACACCTAAATTTTAGTGTTAGGACCACAGATTACAGGGTGCCGTGACGTGGCTCTGTGGCTTACGCATGCGTTTGCTAATGCGTGCGGACTGAACCCCTGTTTTTAACGTGTACTGTTAGACAGGTAAATTGGTTGTCTGCAAGCTAGTGGTAAGTAGGCTTGGAATTTTTTCCTGGGCATTCCCCAGGTTTTGTTGTTATCTGTTTGTGGCCTTCCAATGACTCTTACTGCGATAGCCAGCTATAAGTGAGGGTGGTGGCAAGATTTTTGCAATCACGTGGGTGTGTGTATTGGTCCAGCAACGCACCAGCACCTTTGCAGCCATTGTGCTACCTGCTGGGTGTTTGGTGTGTCCTGTACCTTTAAGAAGGGGTGGGCTCCCTTCAGTCCACCTGCCCTCACGTATCCATTAGAATGCATGTGCCTCCACTGTGGGGACACCTAAATTTTAGTGTTAGGACCACAGATTACAGGGTGCCGTGACGTGGCTCTGTGGCTTACGCATGCATTTGCAAATGCGTGCGGACTGAACCGCTGTTTTTAACGCGTATTGTTAAACAGGTCAATTGGTTGTCTGCGAGCTGGTGGTAAGTAGGCTTGGAATTTTTTCCTGGGCATTCCCCAGGTTTTGTTGTTATTTGATATATATATAGAATCATCCCAGCTTGTGGGCCTGCCGGTGGTTTTGAACATTGGTGAATCATAGCTGTAGGTGTGCTCTGGCTCTTGTATTATCTCACAGAGCAGGTTGTATGCTGGCTATTTTAGCTGAGCTAGTTCGTTACCTTGGTAATGGCTCTGCAGGGAGGGTTGGTTTTCAAAGGGCAGAGTTTTTTCCTTCCTATGCATTCCAGCTAGAAGCCGGAATCATGTGTGTGAGGTCACATGACCGGGCGTCATGCCATCGTTGACGTCACGGCCGCTATAGCAACTGAATAATGTAAACAGGAAGTGTTTCCCCTAACCTTCGAGCGGTCCAAGCTGATTGGACGGTTTTCGCTGGAGGCTTACTACACAGGTGAATTTGATAAGTGGCATAATTTATATAGATCAGATGCACGGGACTCCATTATCACTGAGGAAGTCCCGTTTAGGATGATACACATGCGGGAGTACCCTAGGACGTCACTGCAGCCACCTTATTTACTTATGTCTTACAAAGACATTATACCATACCATTCATCCCAGCACTAGGGTTATAGTGCTATCTATGTGAGTACCTGTCTTTTTAAAGAAAGAAAGTTATTTTAGCCACACAATGTGTACTATATATATCTTATGTAGCACTAACTCACGGTGGAGCTGCTGGTTTAAGCGGCTCTGTTACCTTCACTTTGCTTCCCTCTGTTTCACCAGCACCGGGTCTAGGGGTTCCGTTGGGTTTACTGCTAGACGACACACGCACCAACACTGGAGTACGTTTTCAATGCTTTATTGAACAGACGGAAAAGGAAACCTTCAGGAGAAACTCAAATATCTTCTTACAAGATCTTAGTGACAAATGTCCCAGTAGAATTCAGATAATTATGTGGAATGCGTTCCCCTCATGGGACGCACTCTTTGCTCGTCTGGATAGGCCTCTCTAACTGGTCTAGCAGCCAGCACGCAGCACAAATCTAAAGTCTCTGCCACAGACTTACTTGGGGGGTAAATCTGCACAATCCTCTGCCACAAGATGTGCAGTGAACAGTCAGTCACAGTGCCTGAACCTTTAAGCCGCACCGGCGACACTATGCTGTATAATTACTTCTTTCGGATACCTCCTACAACCGAGTCACCAGGCCCCTCTATAGACAAGCACGCTGCGTGATCTCTCCAAAGACGGGTCCTCCCCTGGGATTTCCTCGGCTGTCCAGCTTCGTCACACAGGACCGAGAGCTCAGGACCATTCCTCGGCCGCGGTGGTAGGCCCCAGACAAGCCTCTGGACCCACCCCTGCGCTGTAGCATCGTGGGCCTCCCGATCGGAGGACCACGAGGTAGCTCCTTAACGCATACCTGTCGGCCAGGAGGGCCAGCAGCTGGGTGTAAAATGACCTTAGAACATGGCGTCTGTCCCATAAATACCCCCTTCCCAGAATGCAACTCGGAGGACCACCTCCACCGAGCTTGTCTCCGAGACAGAGGAGCATCTATACACTTCGACACGTTGCCCTTCCAACACTGACTAATGGTAACAGCGACACCCACCGGACAGCACGGAAGCACACACAACATCAGCCAAGCTGGAACAGAGGCAAACTTTTAAACTTCCTAACACACAATTTACTAAATTTACCTAATCTGCGGTAGATTGTAAATCTACCAGCGCTACATACTCCCCCCACTACAATAAACGTTGTCCCCAACGTCTGTCCTGAACGCAGTAACAGTAACTCTCAAGTCTGAGAGTAGCATTTGAGTTTCTCATAACTTTAGATAGGCAAAGAGAGAGAAAAAGGACAGTTTAGAGACATTATGAGACTTATATCTATAAAACATTATGTTCACAGCCGCGAACAAAACCACAATATAATTTTTCTTTTTTTACCCTCACTAACTAACTAGATGAAAAGCCTCCCAGCTATACATATGATTTGATGATCCCTGAAAAAGAAACATATTTAAACACACATATATACACACTGCGCAACACCAGGAGCAAAGCCTCATTTAAAATGAGACTCTCTTCCTATGATTTGTATTAGAAAGAATATGTACTTTTGGAGTCCATCCCTGTACAAGAACTTTTCTTATAAAAGAAATCTGGCTAGCAAACAGAAGTCCTTGGATTTAAACACAGAACAGGATCTGTAGATCTTGACCATGCAGATCTCTTTGCCCTGTCGCTATCTAACTAGCTAACTTCAAAGTAATAGTGTGCACAATTACCAGTAAAACCGAGGATCTGGTAGAGTCACATATTTTCCTTCTTTATCTACAGTGGTAATAAAATATACAGCATTGTCCTTTCCCGGTCTGCAGATCACCACTTTATCAGCATAGATATGCCGACCATAGTTCCAATGAACAAAGCATCTGTTAAAACGTTCACCCATCCGGACAGAACATCCAGTCTTTCTAAAGGGCTTAGGCACAGACAAGTAGTCCCAAATAGCTTCATTGTACCAAAGTTCCCAATTAGCTTCAATCTCCCGCATGACATCCTGGGGCACATAGGGGAATTCTAATCCATATTCTGCGGCTACACGCTTGTTTAACATCCTTTGCAAGCGAGCAAGTTTTGGCAAAGATCTGTCTTTTCCCATACCAGGCGGTACACAGGAATCTAATGACTTTTTCACCAAAGACCCAGCCGGTGTCTGTAGTGAATCAATAACTTTTCACAAAGTCCCCGCAACAGCACTGTGCTTCTTCACACAGGGCGACGTCTTCCCATAACTCAGGGCAGTCCATTCAGGAAGGGTCATTGTGGAAGCAACATCCTCGCCTTGTGACCACAATAGCTCTTGCGACATGGTTTCGAACAAGTCATCATCCCCGGAAAGATCCGTCATGGATTCTATTTCTGAGTCTCTCAATTCTTCTGCTGGCAAATACTTATTTACAGTCCCCAACAATGGCTTACCCGCTCCAGATGTAGACTCTGGTAGCTCCGGCTCAGATAACCTCTGGGGTAGGCCTCGACCACGGCCGCGAGAAGCCTTCACATAGGCCACCTTCTTCTGAGTAGGCACCACAGGAACAGGTGTAGTAGACTCAGGAATCAAAGTAATGTCTCCTGATGAGACGGTAGCAGCAGTGTCTCTTTCTGAAACATTGTCGGCAGCAACAGGCGAAGTGGCGGCCCGTCGCTCTTTCTCTATAGCGGTAGCAGCTTCCACTGTAGCGATACCTGTCACCCAATCCATCCGGTAGGTGGCATAGTAGGTGGCTCCACTACAAACAAATACTCTCCACACTGAGGACATAGGCCGAATGGACGAAGATTAGGGATGAGCTTCGAGTTTGAGTCGAACTCATGTTCGACTCGAACATTGGCTGTTCGCAAGTTCGCCGAACACCGAACAATTTGGGGTGTTCGCGGCAAATTCGAATGCCGCGGAACACCCTTTAAAAGTCTATGGGAGAAATCAAAAGTGCTAATTTTAAAGGCTTATATGCAAGTTATTGTCATAAAAAGTGTTTGGGGACCCGGGTCCTGCCCCAGGGGACATGTATCAATGCAAAAAAAAGTTTTAAAAACGGACGTTTTTTTCAGGAGCAGTGATTTTAATAATGCTTAAAGTCAAACAATAAAAGTGTAATATCCCTTTAAATTTCGTACCTGGGGGGTGTCTCCTCGTCTGACGGTTCTTAAATAACGGGGGGCGGGGCCACCCAGTGACCCCGCCCCCCTCTGACGCACGGGACATGACGGGACTTCCCTGTGGCATTCCCCGTGACGTCACAGGGAAGTCCCGTCAAGTCACCGTGCGTCAGAGGGGGGCGGGGTCACCGGGTGGCCCCGCCCCCAGTTATTTAAGAACCGTCAGACGAGGAGACGCCGTCACACAGCGGGAGCCTCCCTCCATGCATGGATGCGGAGCGGCCCAAAGAAGAAAATTAAGAAGAGAAGATGAAGATGAAGAAGATGAAGAAGAGAAGAGGATGAAGAAGAAGATGAAGAGAAGAGCGGGAGCCTCCCCCCATGCCATGGGTGCGGAGCGGCCCGAGGAGAAGAAGATAGAAGACGCCGCGGAGGAGATGCTGGACGAGAACGCCGGAGGAAGAACCAGAAGAGCCAGAAGAACCAGAAGAAGAAGAAGATGAAGGAAGATAGAAGAAGCATTTAAATAAAGGAATTGTCAAAAACTGTCTCTTGTCATTTTTAACTATTTTGACACTTTTTTAGTGAAATGGTAGGGGTAAGTACCCCCTTACCATTTCACACAGGGGGGGGCCGGGATCTGGGGGTCCCCTTGTTAAAGGGGGCTTCCAGATTCCGATAAGCCCCCCGCCCGCAGACCCCCACACCGGCCACGGTTGTGGGGACGAGGCCCTTGTCCTCATCAACATGGGGACAAGGTGTTTTGGGGGCTACCCCAAAGCACCCTCCCAATGTTGAGGGCATGTGGCCTGGTACAGTTCAGGAGGGGGGGGCGCACTCTCATCCCCCCCTCTTTTCCTGCGGCCTGCCAGGTTGCGTGCTCGGATAAGGGTCTGGTATGGAATTTAGGGGGAACCCCACGTCATTTTTTTTTTTAATTTTGGCCGGGGTTCCCCTTAATATCCATACCAGACCTGAAGGGCCTGGTATGGAATTTAGGGGGACTCCCACTTCATTTTTTTTTTTTTTTAATTTTGGTTCGGGGTTTCCCTGTGGGGAATTCCCATGCCGTTTTTATCAATGAACTTCTATGTGTATTGTCGGCAATGCAATAGCCGCGGGTAGTTTTAAATGGCTTTTTTTCCTTCGAAATGTCATTTTGCTGTCAGGCTGTTCTAAACAAGGGAAACATGCGCCCCTTTACAGGCATACTATAGACACCCCCCAGGTACGAAATTTAAAGGGATATTACACTTTTATTGTTTGACTTTAAGCATTAGTAAAATCACTGCTCCTGAAAAAACGGCCGTTTTTAAATCTTTTTTTTGCATTGATCCATGTCCCCTGGGGCAGGACCCAGGTCCCCAAACACTTTTTATGACAATAACTTGCATATAAGCCTTTAAAATTAGCACTTTTGATTATTCATGTTCGTGTCCCATAGACTTTAACGGTGTTCGCGTGTTCGAGCAAACTTTTTTCCTGTTCGCATGTTCTGGTGCGGACCGAACAGGGGGGTGTTCGGCTCATCCCTAACGAAGATGCACGGCCAATCCTCCACATCGATGACAGGTCATGCCTAGTCCCTCAACATCTCCCGAGGTATACAGGACAAAATTCCCCTGTGGTTTCATTCGAACTCCAGTATCCGTGAGCAGAGTTCCAGATTGCACAGTATTCATCACGGTGCTTGCAGGGAACACTCTGGGTCCCACAACCAATTGCAACGCCGGAAAAGACATGGCCACACTCTGATCTTTTCAACACAATCACGAGGCTTCTCTTCTCCTCTGGCGCCAAGCACACTACACGCGTCCCACGCGGTAGCAAGTAGGGTAACTCCTCCCACTTGTTCTTTCAGTCACATAGCTCACGGGCCTCTTCTGGCACCCAGCGTCTACGCACCCAAAAGCAAAGTCCTGCAGTTTAACCTTTCCTCTTCCTGAAAAGATTTTTTTTTTTTCAAAGTCCAGCTCTCTCTGTAAACTCCTGGTAAAAGACCCCACTGGGTTGCAATAATTGTCAGTCAACAAATACCGGACGACGCCCCCACATGTAGCACTAACTCACGGTGGAGCTGCTGGTTTAAGCGGGTCTGTTACCTTCACTTTTCTTCCCTCTCTTTCACCGGCACCGGGTCTAGGGGTTCCATTGAGTTTACTGCTATACGACACACGCACCAACACTGGAGTACGTTTTCAATGCTTTATTGAACAGATCTTAGTGACAAATGTCCCGGTAGAATTCAGATAATTATGTGGAATGCGTTCCCCTCATAGGACGCAATCTTTGCTCATCTGGATAGGCCTCTCTCACCGGTCTAGCAGCCAGCATGCAGCACGAATCTAAAGTCTCTGCCACAGACTTACTTGGGGGGTAAATCTGCACAATCCTCTGCCACAGGATGTATCAGATCTTCTGCAGTGAACAGTCAGTCACATTGCCTGAACCTTTAAGCCGAACCGGCGACACTTTGCTGTATAATTACTTCTTTTGGATGCGTCCTACAACCGAGTCACCTGGCCCCTCTATAGACCATCATGCTGCGTGATCTCTCCAAGACGGGTCCTCCCCTGGAATCTCCTCGGCTGTCCAGCTTCGATACACAGGACCGACAGCTCAGGACCATTCCTCGGCCGCCGTGGTAGGCCCCAGACAAGCCTCTGGACCCACCCCTGCGCCGTAGCATTGTGGGCCTCCCGATCGGAGGACCACAAGGTAGCTCCTTAACGCATACCTGTCGGCCAGGAGGGCCAGCAGGTAGCTGTAAAATGACCTTAGGACATGGCGTCTGTTCCATAAATACCCCCTTCCTAGAATGCAACTCGGAAGACCACCTCCACCGAGCTTCTCTCCGAGACAGAGGAGCATCTATACACTTTGACACGTTGCCCTTCCAACACTGACTAATGGTAACAGGCTGATGAAAGATCCTCTGAAGCCTGCGGAGCCATCTACCCTCGCAGACATGGGGTAACCGAAGGGGAACTCATCCCCGACCCGATCCCCCAGGGTATCTGACTCCCAAGCGATCAGCAGCATACCGGAGATATTCCAGACACAGCCATGTGAGGCCTCAGCTTCATCTCGGGCCTACTCATCCACAGCACGCTCCTCCAGCCTCAGCCCTTATGGCAAACACCAGGCGCACTCGCCTCTACCAAACATGGTGGCAGAACAGCCTTTAAGCATCAGGGACCTGAGATCTGTGGCAGAAGACATAAAAGCCACATCAAGCTACAGCAATCACGGACCTCAGGAGGGACATCCAGTCCATGACGGTGCGCATGGACGACATTGAGGAAACAACAGTCCACAACGAGAATGCCATCCATCAGCTCCAGACATCCTCCCAGGCACACAATGTCCAGCTCAGAGACCTGCACAGATACATGGAGGACCTGTACAACTGTGGCAGACGACACAACATACGGGTAAGAGGCATACCAGAGACGATCGATCACAGCCAACTTGCCCAGGCTACTATAGCCATATTCAACGATCTTTTAGGCAGGCCCCCCGAGACCCCCATTGAATATGAACACCTACATAGAGCTCTCAGATGCAGGGGAAGAGATACTGATCCTCCCAGAGATATAGTGTGTTGCCTGGTCAATTTCAAGCTAAAAGAAGAGATCCTACGTAGGGCCAGATATCGCCGCAACCTAATGTACCACGGCACAGATATAAAAATCTTTCAAGATCTATCGCCCATCACTCTCCAAAATAGAAGGGACCTCCGCCCCCTCCTTGACCTACTGCTCACAAACGGAATTCAGTATCACTGGAAATTTCCCTTTTGCCTCTCGGCCTCAGCACAAGGGTGTACGGCAAATCTGAGGGTGCCAGAAGATCTCCCCACATTCTGTGAGTCACTGAACATAACCCGCATTGAATTACCTGACTGGTGCAGATCTCTTAGACCTCCTCATCTCAGAAGATCTAATTCAATGAATGCCATCCCAGTTCGCGATGACTTCCATATCAGAAGACGCAGATCCAACTCGCCCAGAACCAACACGTATGCAGGACCCAGAAACACCTCAAACAATAGGCCCACGGCTTCACCTGCTCACAGAAGACACCGCTATGTAGGTCCAGAATAATGGGTTATCTCCTCCTCTTTCATTTTTCAACTGAAGCCCTTAAACCCGGTACCTAGAAAATAGCCCATTAAGCTACTCTACACTCAAGGCTACCACAAAGAAGCTATCTGCACACAGAACCTCGACATCAGAGAGGAAACGCTGCACATCTCAAATGACCAGTCCAATGTCTCCCCCTCACCTTGAACTTGGCAGTTGCCATTCACTTTGACCCCAAGACTTGCCTACATCCAGAGATCAATCCCTCCATCTCCTCACTATACAGGGCCTACCCAAGAAATATGAACCCACCACGACGCTCAATCTCCCTTATTGGAGGCAAGGAACGGTAACCTTTACAACACAGAATGACTACCGCCAACCTGAACATTGACATACAAGTATGATACAGACCTGCAATGGGATGAACAGTTTCTAAGACTACTACATAGTCCTCCAATCATGCTCCCCCCTTCCCATTCCCTCTCCATCTCTTTAACCTTCCAATCCTTCACCCATGGATCACAAACTGGGTATGCTCAAGACAAGGCCCTCTTGTGCTAATCTTTAGCCCTCTGCTAAAGGACTGGTCATTGGATTTGTACAATGTATGACTGAACCCTTCTCCAGAGGGGCGACTTAACAGGGAACCTAAGATTTACTCTCATTACTACCCCTTCCCCCATTACCCAACCCCAAGCGATTCCTCATACTCACAAAGAGATCATCTCTATGTAGCAATAACTCTCGGTGGAGCTGCTGGTTTAAGCGGGCTTGTTACCTTCACTCTTGATACCTCTGTTTCACCGGCACAGGGTCTAGGCTTCTGTTGAGTTTACCTCTGGACGATATAAGCACCAAACACTTGAGTAGGTTTTCTAATGCTTTAATAAACGAATCAAGGAAGTAGCAAGAAAGAGGTAGAAGGAAAACTGCAGGGAAGCTCTAATACCTTTCCTTAATATTCTTTAGAACATTCTCTGGAATTTATCACTTGTAGTTGAAAGCGCTCCCCTTGTGGGATTCAATCTTTGCACACCTGGATAGACCTCTCTCACTTTTCTAGCAGCCAGCACGTAGCACGAACTAAAGTCTCTGCCACAGACTTGTTTGAAATAAAACCCGTATGATCCTCTGCCACAGGATGTATTGGTTTGGGATGAATGTCAGACACAGTACTTGAACCTTTAAGCCAACCCGGCAGTACTATACTGTAAGATTACTTCAGGATGCGTCCTCCAACCGAGTCACCAGGCCCCTCTCCAAACCAGCACTCTGCATGATCCTTCCATGACGGGTCCTCCCCTGTGATCTCCTCGGTTGTCCAGCTTCTTCTCTCAGGATAGACAGCTCAGGACCATTCCCCTGCTGCTGTGGTAGGCCCACAGGCTTCTGGGCCCACCCACACGCCGCAGCGACGTGGTCCTCCAGAACGGAGGACTACGAGGTGGTACTCTTAACACATACCTGTCGGCCAGGAGGGCCAGCAGGTGGCTGAAACGAACCCCTAAAACGTGGCGTCTGTCCCATAAATACCCTCTCCCAGAATGCAACTCGGAGGACCGCCTCCACTGAGTTATCTCCGGGACAGAGGAGCACTCATCCGCTTCAACACGTTGCTCTTCCAACACCAGCCCATGGTGGCAACGACACCCACCGGAACAGTGTGGAACTACACGCAATGTCAGCCAAGCTGGAACAGAGGCAAATCTAACTTCCTCTAATAAACGACCCACTAGATTTACCTATCAGCGGTAGATTAAAATCTACCATCGCTACATCTATATGCACCCACCCCCCCTCACCCTCTTCCTAAGTCAGCCAACAGCAGAGAACAGGCCTTATGGCCATGACAGCCACTAATTTGCCATACAATGGCTATCCTTTAAATACTAGCTACCCCCGTAGATGCATTTTTCGTGTGGATTCGCCCACTATCTAAACTTGAAGACACACAAAGTCAACCTAAGGTCTCCAGTTGAGACAAAACCCCAGAGTAAGCAGAGAATCCTGAAAGGGGATACTATTCCATAATGTTCATTGTTAATGATTTCTGTTGGAGACTGCCACATCTCCCCCTCTCTTTGTTCTTTATAATGTTTCCTTTATTTTTTGTATTTCTTTATCATTAATGTTATTTTTCTTAAGCAGCTAAACAGAAGAACCTTGGTTGACCTCTGGTGTGTGAGGCCGATCCCTACACCCCACCTGCATTACGTCTCCTACTTCATCGCTTTTTAGGTGAGCATACATTCAGGTGAGTAAAGCCGGTCCATCTTTACGATTGGCTCTTGGAAACCCACTCACAGGCCGACTGGAGTTCGGCTACACGCCAGAGGTCTAATCTAGACAAGTTCAGAGGCTACAGCAAGGTACACATATTAATTGCCGAATGTTTAGCTAATATAGCAAAGTAATTCCAGCTGAGGCACCTCTCTTTTCATGATAGACCTATATCCGATTTAACTATAGACAACTGTTATCCACCCTCACAACGCCAGTGCTGACACACCACAAAATAAGCTGGTGCATTCTATTCCCCCAAGTGACCTCATTTGATATTCTGTTTTACAACTCTTTACTATGTTAAAATCAAGTTCTCCCTCTGTTGAACCATAGTCTTTATGCTCAATGTTATAATCCACTGGCTCCTTCACTTAGCTCTAATATCCACATACATCTGAGGACCAGAGGACTCTACATACCAACCAACTCCTTTAATACCGGCACCTTTCGTCTCTCCACACAACGGGAACCCATTTTTTCCCATTGACCCCTACTGGACCACGTAATACCTCATAAGGGGGGTCTTTGAACCCTTCCTTATCTCCAGAACACTTTCCCTTTTTTTTCTCTCTCTCCTCCACCCTCAGTAGCCCCCCCCCCTTATTTTCCTCCATACCCTCTCTACCCCCCCCACCACCTCTCTCTCTTTCTTTCTCACCCACCCTTACTCTCCCTACTTTTTCTCCTATTCCCCTGATCCCCTTCCCCACCCCACTGCCTCCTCGGTCTCCGCCACCCTATTATCGCTATCTCAGCCCTCTCCCCCTGGGATATAAATATCTTCACAACCCACCCTTTACCACACTTAGGTGCGTATATAGATAAAAACCTCAGACGCCCTCACTTATTCAAAGCCTTACCCCCCCAAACATTATGTCACACACAAAACCTACCACTAAACATACCACGCTGAAAGTGACATTCCTAAATGAGAAAGGGCTCAATGTCCCACAGAAACACAGCCAAGTTCTCTCTCAGATGCACAACTAAAAACTAACCATTCCTACCATTCTACTAACCCACAGGCAAAAACTAAAGGAGTTTCAATTCTGATCTCCAAAAACCTGAACTGGGAACTCACTGACTCGCTTATTGACAAGGAAGGCAGATACATCTTTTTAAAAGGCACGATTCAAGGCCGACCTGTAACCCTGGCCAATATCTACAGCCCTAACTCTGCACAATCTAGCTTCGTTAGACAGATCTCCCAACTCCTGACAGGTTTTTTTGATGGACTAACCATACTCGGGGGGACTTTAATGTTACTCTATACCCACTATTAGACACCTCATCAGGCACCACATCGTTGCCCTATAGAACCCTACGCCAAATCAAACTACAATTTCAAGAGCTACTCTTACATGACATATGGCGTACTCTCCATCTAAATGAAAAGGACTATATGTTCTTTTCCGTCCCTCACAACAAATATTCCAGAATAGACTACCTCTTCCTTTCCCAGACGGACCTTCCTTTCCTTTCCTTTCCCATGTGACAATTGAACCAATGCTCCTATCTGACCATCACCCAATCACAATGACGTTAACCTTCCCAGACCATCATACCGTTTTGAAGATTTGGTGCTTAGACTTAACTCTATTGACCTCCGAAGAGGACATCAAAGACATTAGGCAAGCCATACACAATTTCTTTCTAGACAATGGAGAAACAGCCCCGCTAACACAATGGGAGGCCCACAAATGCATCCTAAGAGGAAAATTCATTGCCCTAAAGACTTTGCGGAAAAAGGCCCACCAAGCCAGAATCACAAACCTGATTCAAAAGATTAAAACTCTAGAGCTAGCTCACAAACAAACTCAAGCGCAACAGACATACCAGGACCTCACACAAACCAGAGAACTCCTACTTGCAGAGTTATCCCACAAAACAAAACATAAATTTATTCTACAACAGAAATTATTCTATGAATTTGGGAACAAAAGTGGCAAATACCTAGCCAAAGCCATTCAAACAAACAAAGCTCACACCAACATCCATACTATCAATGACTCCCAATGTAGGCCTAAAGTAACGGCCCCAGATATAGCTTCCCAATTTGAGGCATACTATTCCACTCTGTACAACCTGAATACGCAATTAGACGGCCCTACTGCAAACAACACTAGACGCTCCCTTATCAAGAACTTCCTAAAAGAACACTGCCCTAAACCCATCGACAAAGAAGATGCCCTCTAATTAGAAAATCCCATTTCGGAGGACAAACTAAAAAATGTGATCAAACAACTAACAGCAGGAAAAAACCCCGGCCCAGACGGATTCACAGCCACTTATTTTAAAACCTTCACAGAGGTACTTACTGGCCCCTTCCTCAAGGGCTTTAACTCCCTCTCTTCCTCCATGCTTCCCTTCCACAGACTTCTTGAAGCACACATTACAGTTATACCAAAGGAGGGGAAGGACACAAAACTAGTAACTAACTATAGGCCGATTTCCCTACTGAACGTCAACATAAAACTTTTTGCCAGAATCCTTGTCAATCGCTTGCTTCCTCTTCTATCATCTTTATAGAAAAAGACCAAATTGGCTTTATTCCAGGATGAGAAGCAAGAGATAACACTATCAAAGCCATAAATCACCACTGGATGACAACCAACAAGCATAAAGGGTTCTTCCTGTTGTTGGACACGGAGAAGGCGTTTGGGACTACATGGGAGCAGTATTGAAACGCATAGGACTTATAAACTGTATGTTCAACTCAATCATGTCCCTATACACAACACCAACTGCTAGAGTTTGGATTAATGGCCATCTGTCAAACGCCTTTTCCATAACCATTGGGACGAGGCAAGGATGCCCACTCTCCCCTATGGTTTTTGTACTAACCCTGGAACCACTCTTAAATTGCCTCAGGAACAATGAAAATATTAAAGGCATACCCATAGTAGGCCGCACCTATAAGCTGGCAGCTTTTGCTGATGACATTTTACTTTCCCTTAGCAAGCCCCATATTTCAATTCTAAATTTACTGAAAGACTTCAAACTCTTCCAACACCTCTCAAATTTCAAAATTAACTTCACCAAATCCCATGCCCTCAATGTCACCATCCCACAAGAGACGGTTACACATTGTGAAATTAACTTCCCCTTTTAATGGTGACATGATGCAATTAAATACCTAGGGATTTACCTTACAGCAAACCTTTCAGATCTCTTCACCAAAAATTATCTACCCATTCTCAAAACCATATCCGGTGACCTAAAAAAATTCAACAAACCACAGTTTTCTTGGTTCGGCCGCGCGGAAATTGTTAAAATGAATATCCTTCCCCGTATTCTATACATCATACACACTATCCCCATTAAACTTTCCACATCCTTCTTCCTATCCTATAGGAGGATATGCACAGGATTTTTATGGAAGCAAAAACATCCGAGAATTGCATATGACCTTCTAACATGACCTAAGACGAAGGGGGGCATTGGTTTTCCAGATCTCAAAAAATACTACTGGGCCTGCCATCTTACCAGAATTGTTGATTGGGCACTACACAACCAATGCAAAGACTGGGTTAGACTAAAAAACTCATTGTTCCCCTCACCACTATGATCAACACCCTGGTTGTCGCCTAAATATACCCCCCCCACTCTCAGAGAACACCCTCTTATTGACCCGACACTCCACTGTTTCAGGGAAACTTTTCAAAAGCTACACATCTCGTCTGCTCCACTCTGCCTTCCTCCCTGGTATGTCCACACAATTCCTAACACATCAATGGCAACACCCAGACATATTAGCACATCAATTTTTTCCGCAATGGCTCTCTCCTAGATCGCCTCATGCTAACGCCCACTCTCACCAACAACCCTCTCCCATTCTGGACCTACTTTCAAGTTCACCACTTCTTACAGGAGATCAATCGCGACTCCTCCATTACACGACCATTTACTCCATTTGAACATCTTTTCTCCCAATCCAACCCCCAACAACACTTAGTCTCCAATATCTATACAATGCTATTTGCAGATATCTCCCCTAAAGAAGGGAAAGAAAAACACAATTAGAGTTATCAGAAGACCAATGGGAATGTATATTTACGATTGCCCATAAAGGCTCTCTAAACGTCTCCATTCAGGAATACAACTACAAGACCCTAACACGCTGGTACAGAACCCCAGCTATTTTAAACAAACTCAACCCTTCATATCCCAACAAATGCTGGAGATGTGATGGAGAACCGGGCACATTGTTACACATTATGTGGTCATGCCCGGTAATCCAACCATTTTGGACGCCAGTCCGAGAACTCATAGAATCAATATCCACTTTAGATCATACCCCAGCCCAATGCCTCTTCCATCACTCAGATTTATCAGCTCACCACTACCGTAAGACACTGATCTTACCCCTAATCAATGCAGCAAAAATGTGCATTCCAAGACATTGGGGCTCTCCTCATGTACTAACCATCCCAGAATGGTTCAAACAAATTAACAAAATAGCTGAAATTGAAGAACTCATTTCCATCTCCTGAGACTCCCCAGCCAAATTTTTAAAGACATGGGCATGCTGGACTCATTTTCGAACAACCGACAGATATCTGACATCGGTGAACTAATTTTTGACCATGACTTGCTCACTTGCGACAAACACCTACTGACTACACTGTATAGTCCCCTCAACTACCCCTCCCTCTTATTTCCTCTTCTATCCCAGATGATATGGACCTCCCACCTCTAACCAAGGGATGAGTATGGGAGACCGCATGTCAACATTTTCCCTCCGTAGCTCTCTGACACTAAACCTAATCCACCCCACCCTAAAGCAACATCACACCACAATCACGCTACAAGTGGTGGAGACTGAGGAGACAATCACTAACCCCCTAATCACTTTGACCTCCCTTCTTCATTTTAAAAAGGGATGTTCTCTGGATTGGTTAGTCAGAGAGAGTGACTACCTATACTCAGCACTCTAGTGAGAGTGGGTTAAAAAGAGAAGCCAAACCTAACCGTAAAACCATAGCCGCCACTACTGTGACCCCTCAACTTCTCGGTCTGCAAACAGAGAAGAAACCATATGCAGAGGCAGTCCGAGGTGGAAAACCCATGGGACCTCCCGGAGTTACACTCAACCACAGCAGATTATGGGGGACAGACAGGGGTTGCAAGATTACAGTAGTAAGGGTGAAAGGGGCCCCCGAACACAGAAATAAGCCGAGAGGATATCCGCAGGGGTCCCAGAATAACCAACACACCAATTTTAACCAAAACCCCAATTTTAAAAGAGATCACAATTTTAATAGGTGCCCCCACTTTAACAGGAACCCCAATTTTGATAGACAGCCCAGTTTTAACAGAGACCCCCAACTTCCAAGGGTACCCCCGCTTTAACAGAAACAACAACTTCCATGTGCACCCCTCCGTTCTTACAGAAACCCCAACTTTAACCGAGACCCCAATTTCATAAGAAACCCTAATTTTAATGAGAATCCTAATGGTCGTAGGTCAACTCCCGATCAGGAACATGTAAGTAACCCCAGGGTCGGTGTAGCTTCCCAAAATCATGGGAACTCCCGAGAGAAAGGCCACAGCATCAGGACCAGAGGAGTGGTTATGAGTCTGATGCATCTGTTCAGTCCCATCCTGAAAGTAAATGGGTCAGGCAAAATAGGACAAATTGCCAAAGTGCCATTGGACGGCGAATTGAACAAGTAGAGACGCAGGTAAATCTAATGTGCGGACAGATGACACAATTGATAAATAACCAGTCCTCCAACCCATCTTTTTTAGGGGCCGCTCCTGTCACCAACCCTGGGTCACAGAATGTGTAAACCTCAAAACAGTCCTCCAGCAAGGGACAACACTGGATGCTATGATGGGAGACACACATCATACCCCTGACATGCCCCTAAAGGGAACTCAGTCAAAGGGCCAGGCGGAATCAGTATTTGGTTGTTAATTCTGCTCCAGTCTATCAGTAACCATCTAACCCCTCTAATATAGCAGAGCCCCCCCTACTCTCTGTGCTTATGTCTCGAGAAAGCCCGGCAGGCCATCCAGCAGGAATAATAAGCGCAAATGCCAACTGTGAATTATTGGAAAGCCCACAGATCCTCAACCACGCTAATTTCATGTGTGAGTTGACTGAATCTGATGGAAGATATTTCACTACAGTAAAATTACACGAGGCTGGTGATCACCCCTATTTTAGGTCTAATTGACATGGGGTCCCAATCCACCATCCTGCTGCAGGAACAATTTAATGAAGTAATAATTTCAATGCCCAGCAAACCAAAACTTAGGAGCTTTGATTGCTCACTAATCGGGGCGGGTGGAGAGCCACTGCAAGTCATGGATACGGCCTGGCCTAAACTTAATTTGGGTAATAAGGAAATTAGGCACCCTATTATTATTGCAAACCTCCCACACTATTATATGATAATTGAGATGGATTTCTTTAAAAGGCGATTGTTGACTGTGTGAACCAGGTAATGTGTTCACAAGTTAATTCCCCAATTAAGTATGAGAGACTTAAAACTACTCATTGCCGGCAACACTGCCACCTGGTGGAAGAAAGGCCTGGTTCCCTAAAAAATCCATTTCAGGAATAGTCAGTTCCCCGATGTTACAGTTATCCAACCTGACAATCATGAACTGGAAGTAGGAGATGATGATCATATTTTTAAAATTGATATGATAATGATAAAATAAGAGATCTCCCTCCTAATATAAAGTACAGACTATATCCTTTCATCAGGAGAATAAAACTAGGAAAGAGGGAAATCACGCCCAGTTCTTGACAGAGAAAGGGTTAGCAACAATCTATTTATCCCTATCAGGAAAAAATGGTCTTAATAGGTCAAAATACAGGTTCTCCTCATTTAACGACCGGGTTCCGATCCAGCAACCAGGTTGTTAAATGAATTGGTCGTTAAACAAGGAATCACAAGAAATCAATATAAGCATTCCTATCTACTGTATAGGGATGAGCCCGATGTTCGAGTTGAACTTAAGTTCGACTCGAACATCGGGTGTTCGCCAAATAGTAAACAATTTGGGGTGTTCGCAGCAAATTCGAAAGCCGCTGAACACCCTTTAAAAGTCTAAGGGAGAAAAAAAGTGCTAATTTTAAAGGCTTATATGCATGGTATTGTAATAAAAAGTGTTTGGGGACCCAGATCCTGCCCCAAGGAACATGTATCAATGCAAAAAAAAGTTTTAAAAACTGACTTTTTTTGGGAGCAGTGATTTAAATAATGCTTAAAGTGAAACAATAAAAGTAAAATATTCCTTTAAATTTTGTACCTGGGGGGTGTCTATAGTATGCCTGTAAAGTGGCACATTTTTCCCATGTTTAGAACAGCCCCTGCACAAAATGACATGTCTAAAGGAAAAAAAGTAATTTAAAACTACTAGCGGCTATAATGAATTGTCGGGTCTCAGCAATACAGATAAAAGTCATTGAAAAAAATGGCATGGGGGTCCCCCCAAAAATGCATACCAAAGGGCCTGGTATGAAGATTAAGGGGAACTCCTGAACCAAAATTTAAAAAAAAAATTGGGTGGGGGTCTCCCCAAATTCCATATCAGGCCCTTATCTGAGCATGCAACCTGGCAGGCCGCAGGAAAATTCATTATGGACGCTAATAGTTTTAAATGACTTTTTTTCCTTTAGAAATGTCATTTTGTGCAGGGACTGTTCTAAACACGGAAAATGCGCCACTTTACAGGCATACTATAGACACCCCCCAGGTACGAAATTTAAAGGAATATTTCACTTTTATTGTTTTACTTTAAGCATTATTAAAATCACTGCTCCCGAAAAAACGGCCGTTTTTTTTTTTTTCCTGCTGCGAACCGAACCGGGGGGTGTTCGGCTCATCCCTACTACTGTACTGTATTCTGAAAAAAATGTCTAACCCAAAACTTGAATGCTATAATGTTGTTTTATTTTGCAGAAGTATAGAAAACATAAATATAAACAAAAATACTGTACTGTACTGCACAGGATACAATGAGTAACATTTTAGTCATCAAATCCTTCAAAGGGTGATAGTGCTTCAGGGTCATCAATGTCATCACTGAAATTGAAATTGAAATCTAAATAACCAGCAGGGTCATCAGTATCATCATTGGAGTTACCAGCAAGGTCATCAGGAGTTGTAGATGACAAGGAAATGATAGAACTGGTGGCAGCTTGGAAGAAGAATTCTGTTAAGGTGTTCTGCTTTTGTAATTTTCTTTTTTTCAATATAAATTTCACAATAACATTGCATAAGTTCCATTTTAGAGAACCTTTCAACAGTTGGGTCCATACTCTCTAATTGTAATAAAGCTGCATTCACTTTTGAGAACATGCCAGCTAACCCCCTGACTGTGAACTTCTTTTGGACTTATTCCATTGTTTCCTACTTTCCTTCTGTTTCCTGTTCTAAGTGCTGCTGTGCTTCCATCTTTATTAAATCTTCATTATTTAGCTCTCCCTCAACAAATTCCACTAACTCTTTAATATCGGTCACTTCAACATCTAAATCAAGCATGTTAGCAAGTTGTACACTTTTTTGACTTATAACTTCTACATCTGTTTCGTCAAACTCTTCGCTACTGTTCACAAACACTTTTCTTCCATATACCCTGCATACACTTTTCTGTTACTTGCTCCCAAGGTGATGCAATGTTTTTTATGCAGTGTAAAATGTTGTAACCTTTCCAAAAGTCATGAAGGGTAACTTCATAATTTTCAAATGCTGCTACAGCTTTGGAAAAGGTGTTGTATAAATAGTAGGCCTTGAATGTTGCTATTGCCCCCCCATCCATGGGTTGTAGGATAGCAGTTGTGTATTTAGGCAGATAAACTACCTTTACATCTGGATGTAGGTCTTCAAGATGCTGGGGGTGGCCTGGGGCATTATCAAGCAGGAGGATAATTTTAAAGGAGACAACCTGATAATAACGCTGGACCAAGGGTATGAAACAGTGGTCACCAGGTGATGTTGACCAACACCCCCTAAAACATCACAGTCCCAGCATGTCCAGGGACTGTGACGGCATAAAGGGGCGGGGCCACCACCTATATAAGTCAGAGCAAAGCCCTCAGAGAGCTTTCCAGCTGGAGAGAGCGTCGTGTCAACATCGGAAGGAGAGAAGAGGGTAGAAGGCAGAAGGCAGCAGACCGGGCTCCTCCGCTAGCAAAAGAGCGGTAAAAGAGCAGAAGATAGCGGAGGAGCTCAGCAGAAGACCCAGAGAGCACGGAGAAGAACCGGAGAGGACCCCAAAGTCAGAAGAAGACCCCAGAAGTCAGAAGAAGACCCCCAGGGATGTCTAATAAATTACTTTAAAAACCTGTGTAGTGTTTTTTTTTTTAATAATATGTTTATTGAGTTTTTCACAGGGTATCAGTACAGAAGGTTGAGATAAATAGTAAACTTACATTGCTTGGTACATGGTATAGTGAACAATGTCAATCTGTAACAGATGTACATAGCGAATACTTAGCCATAAAGTTGAAGTTCGATGAATGAAGGTGCTACCTCCAATCCCCGTCACCCCACCTGGGCACTTACTGTGCCATGGGACTAGAGGCAACGCCATCAATCATCCGCCTGTCAAATCTAGGTATCTTGTAAAACCAGTAACATTCTAGATACGTAAAACTTAAAACCGAAGAGCAAAGGCAACTTGTGGACCTACTTGTTAAAAGTATAGTACGTATTTTTAAGTCCCATTCTAAGTAGTAACTGGTAGAGGTACCCCTAGGCAGGGCAGTGGGTTAGTGTGGGGGTTCCTATTTTCTGCGCATGTTAGATGCGAGGGGTTGTGGCAATTAGCAGGGGTAAAGATTAGTAACATCAGATATTTCTTGTCTTATAAAAAAAGAAACAATCAAGGTATTGTTGTACTCCTTGGGTTATTGATTCATGGTTCCCAGTTGAGACGAAACGTTGCGGTAGACATGTTAGCCTTAGCAAAGGAGGATTCCATTTGGAAGTGGTTGTTTAGTAGAGTGATGAGTTCCGATCCAGAGGGAGGTTGTGAGGTTTTCCATTTTCTCGCTAGAGCTAAATGAGCTGCGATGAGGATATGAGTCGCCAGTACTCTGACATTTTTGGGCCAGTTGGGGATGTTAGGACCCAAGAGAAGGTCCAGTGGGGATAACGGCAAAGGGATTTTGCAGAGGAGAGTGAGAGTACGATGAGGACAGAGACCTCCTTCCAGTAAGTGTGGATGTTAGGGCAGTCCCACCATATGTGCCGCAGGGTGCCTTTTCTTGCATAGTTTCTCCAGCATTGAGAGGAGGTGGCTGGGTAAATATTTGCCAATCTGGCTGGGGTGAAGTACAACTTGTGAAATAGTTTTTGCGTCGATTCCCAATGAGAGAAGCTCAAGAGGGATGGTCAAGGCTTTGTGCCACAGTGGGGGCTTTGGTGGAGAGTCTGTGAGGGTGGACCAGAATTTGAAGGGCGAAGAGATGTGATCTTCGGAGGGCATTGTCAACAACTTGTACATCCATGCAATGCCTTTAACTGCTGGATTAGGGGTATTGTAAAATTTCAGGATGTCAGCCAGTTGGGATTCATATACTGTGATATCAAATGTAGAGAGGATAGATCGGAGCCGCATATATAAGAAAGAGGTATTGGCAGGCAGGTTAAAAGTTTGTTGTAGATGGGGGAATGGGTGGGGTCCTGATGTGGAGATGAGTTGTCCTAGGTTGGTAAGTCCTTTTTGTATCCATGTCTTAAGGGGTAAGTTAGGAGAGATCAGCTCTAGTGCTTAGATATGGAGTTTAGAAAGGAAAGATTTGGGTATACCTTTGGATTTTTGTGCCGTGGCCGATGACACTCTCATGGCTGCAGTTACCAAATGTAGGAAGTGCCGATGTGATTTCAAGCTGAGTAGCGCAGCCGTTAGGGTGTTGCGGATTTGCATTAAGAGCCACGGTTTTGATTTGTGTCCATGTCTTGGTCGAGGTGGGCGACCACCATTCACGCAGTTGATCCAGTATAACTGCCTTGTAGTATGCGTGGACATTGGGGGCTCCCATTTCTCCATTTTGTACAGGAGATAAAAGAATGTCTTTTTTGAGCCTGGGATGTTTATGTTGCCAAATGTGGGCATTGAGTATACCTTGTAACTGCACCAATTGTTGGGGTAGCATAGGTAAGGGGAGTGTGCGATATATATATAAAATATGTGGCAGTAGATACATTTTGGCTTGAGCTATTCTACCAGTCTACTAGTTGAATTCCCAGGTATGGAAGCGAGGAGTTTTTAGCCCAAGTGAAAGGCGTGTTTGTCGAGATATGACGTGAAGTTTGAGGGTCTATCCCTAGGTTCAGCATGGTGGATTTGCTGTGATTTATTTTATATAGAGAGACTGAGCTAAACTGTTCCAAGCTCTTTTGGATATTGGGAAGGGAGGATCAGGGATTTGTGAGGGTAATAATAACATTGTCCGCGTAAAGACCAATTTTATGTTCAACATCCCCCACAGTGATGCCCGATATTGCTGGCGTGGATCTAATGACTAGTGTAAGTGGTTCCATCACCATGGCAAAAATCAGGGGGGAAAGTGGGCACCCCTGCCTAGTGCCATTAGTGATGAGAAAGGGGTCTAATATTATTCCTGAGGTCCATATTCGGGCACTGGGGGAGGAGTAAAGGTTGAGTATAGCCTGGAGGATGTTCCCTGTCAGTCCGAACTTGAGCATAACTTTTTCCATGTATTTCCAGTGCACCCTGTCAAACGCCTTCTCTGCATCCAGTGAAAGGAAGAGAGAAGGCGTTTGACTGTGCTCCACCCATTGGATCAAATCAATAAGGCATCTGGTACCATCGGAGGCCTGCCTGCCGGGTACAAAACCGTCTTGGTCAGGGTGTATGATGAGGGGGATGATTTTGGATAAACGTTGGGCTAGTAATTTTGCATATAGTTTGGTATCAGTATTCAAGAGTGAGATTGGGCGGTAATTGGCTGGGTTATCAAGGGGCTTGCCTGGTTTGGGTATGGTGACAATGAGGGCTTCTAGGGCTTCCATAGGGATTTTGCCTGTAAGAGTATACTGGTTAAAGGTGGTGCATAAGTGCGGGGTGTTCACGTCAGAAAGATGTTTGTAGTATTTGTTTGCGAATCCATCAGGTCCCGGGCCTTGTGTAGGGGTAATCGTTTGATGGCCATGCGAACTTCCTCGGGGGAGAAGGGCATAGAGATGGAGTCTAGTTGCTCAGTGGATATTGAGGGAAGGTGAATAGAGGAGAGAAACGCATCTATATCTTCTAAGTTTGGCTTGGTTTCTTGGTCTAGGTCATTGAGATTGTAAAGTTTGGCGTAAAAGGCACTGAATTTGTTCGCTATATCTAGAGGATTATGTACTTTTTTACCTTGGGAGTTGGATAAGTATTGTATCTTATTATTGGCTCTGTGTTTTTGTAGTTGCTTGTCCAGGAACGCTCCTGACTTGTTGGCTGAGGAGTAATATTGTAGCTTAAGGCGTTTAACGTAATAGTCAAATTTCTTGTGGAGCTGTTCGCTAAGGTCGTATCTTAGATTTTTGAGGTCTAGGGATAGTTTGGCAGATGGTGTTTGTTTATTGGCATGTTCTAATGTTCTGATCTGTTGTAGTAGTTTTTCCGTGGTGGCCGTCTGTTGTTTTTTAGCTTGTGCTCCGTATTTAATAAGGAGGCCCCGTGAGAAAGCTTTATGCGCATGCCAAACAATAGATTGGTCAGCAAGCGAGTGTACATTATTATCAAAGTAGGTCTCAATCTCCGGTTGAAGCTCATTCTCAAAGGATGGGTTGGTAAAGAGGGTCGTGTTTAGTCTCCAAATGTTATGACTTGTAATTTTTTTGCAATTGAACAGCATGATGGATATAGGCGCGTGGTCAGACCACGTGATTTTACCTATGCGTGCTTCAGTAATCAATTGGAGGAGAAATTTATCTGTGAGGAACATATTGATCCAAGAGTAAGACTGCTGGGGGCTGGAGAAGAAGGTGTAATCTCGCTCGGTATCATGGGTACATCTCCAGGGGTCATAAAGATCTTCTTTGTGTAGAAGAGAGGACAAGGCGGAGGGCCTACGTTTAGTTGGGTTAGTGGTGTCTAGGGATATGTCAACAATTTCGTTAAAGTCTCCACACAGTATCACTGGGTTAGATCTATACGGTGACAGTTTGGAGATCAGTGTGTTGAAAAATTTCTTTTGGCCAGTGTTAGATTCACCAGGGTAAGACGTTGGTTTTCAATCGTTGAAGAGAGAATCAGGTACCTGCCGTCTTTGTCAGTCTCACAGTGGTGCAACTGGAAGGAGACAGAGGAACTAATCGCTATCATTACTCCTCTTTTTTTGACGGGGGCACTGGCAAAGAAGCAATGTGGGTATCGCTTGTGTGAGCATTTTGGGGAGCTATCTTTAGCGAAATGCGTTTCTTGTACGCAAAATACGTCAGCGTGATGGGATAGTGCCTCTTTCCAGAGGAGGTTGCGTTTGAAGGGTGAGTTTAGGCCCTTTACATTCAAGGAAGTGATTTTGAGGGCCATGATAGTAGGGAGTGACCCGAGGTGATAATGAAAGGAGTGAGATTGCACACCTCTTCTGTTCGCCCTGACTATATAGGAAGCAAAGAAAAGAGTAGGTAAGTATACAGAGTATGACTGTTATACACAAAAATCGCACAAGAGACACCTGTTGAGGTTACTTGGGACTGTCAGAGGTATTACAATACAAAAGTAGGTCAAATGGTGAGTAGATCAGACATTCGGTATGAACGAGTAAGCAATATTAGGAGAACCAAAAAAAAAAGAGAAAAAAAGATATATATTTCGTTAAAAACAGAAAGTCAGCAAAACAATTATATCAGTGTGCTTGGCACACTATAACCTTAGGGAGTGGATTTGTTTCTATAACTGCGCCCATCAGGGATCCTAGTGATGCGGAGGACCAAGGGCCTTCTTGTTGTTAATGACCTCGCCTGGATCACGTATCCCGTTCCGTTCAGGCGGAGGATGCGAGTAGGAGCCCCTGTATCCGTTTTGGTTGGCAGATACGGGGAGAAATCCCCAATTGGTCAGCTTTTTGTACCCATCTATGGGAGTGAGGATGGGAATTATCTGTTGCTGGTAGGTTACCAGTAGCTTGGTAGGGAAACCCCACTTATATGTAATATTCTTCTCCTGTAACACAGAGGTTACGGGGGTGAATGCTCTTCTCATCTCCATTGTGGCCTTGGAGAGGTCACTAAACATGAGGACATTTGTATACGGTGCTGGCAGCGATTTAGTGGTTTTGGCAATTTGCAGTATCTGCTCCTTAGCCTAAAGTAGTGCACTCTCGCTAATATGTCCCTGGGAGTGTCAGGGGGTGTGTTGGTTTGGCCATTCTGTGTGCTCTATCAATCACGATGTCTCATGCGTTTAAGCAAGGTAGTAAACTGGAGAACATCTGTTGTAGGTAGGGCGTGATTTCATTCGGCTTAACAGATTTAGGAACACCTCTGAATTTAATATTGTTCCTTCTATAACGGTCTTCCAAATCTGCTAATTTTAGCTTTATATGGTGTATTTCAGACGCATGATGGTCATGTGCATCTAGTAGTTCATTGTGGGCCCTGACGTGGTCCTGCATGTTCTCCTCAAGTACAGTCGTTCACTCCTCAAGGTGATCTACCCTGCCATGTATCTGAGAGACAGAGAGTTGCAGTTCTCTGTGCAGGTCTCTTTGCAGGGTAAGGAGCATAGCTTTCAGCATGGACTCTGTCACAGGGCTGTCAGATGCAGGGATGGTCTCTAGAGCTGGGGTGTGTGCTGTCTCAAGGTCCCTGTCAGCCCATTGATGTCTTTTGTATTGTGGCTCCTTGCTGGGGGAGATGGCTGGGGAGGATGCCAGTCTTTTACCTCTATCTGTGCTGTGCTGAAAAGGATGAGACGTCTGGTGATGGGAGGGTATCCATGTTTTCCCTGTGAGAGAGTTCAGGTGGCTGGAACTGGAGATCGTCCTGAGGGGGAGCTGCCATCTGTGCCTCAGATCGTGCAGAGCGGGACGCTCCTGAGGTGTTGTTCCAGGCGTCGGTGCCATCTTGGGCCTCGTTCATGGCTGCAGGGGGATAGTAAGCTGTGAGGCGGCGAGGTGCTGGCGGCTTATTCCGCCTTCTAGAACTGACCGCTGTGGTCCTGATATCTTTCCCCCTCCGTGTGGCCAGAATGGGGGTCGGATTGTGGCGTGTAATTGCTTCGGATCCCGTCAGCGGCACGGAGCTCCGGCTTTAGGCATCCATCAAGGTCCGCATCAGGCCACGCCCCCCGTGTAGTGTTTTTTTTATTGACACTTCTTCCCCCAGGTGAATGGGTAGGGGGACCATGTACCCCATAGTCATTCACATAGGGTGGGGGCCGGGATCTGGGGGGTCCCTTATTAAATTCCAGCCAGGGTTGTCGGGAAGAGGCCCTTGTCCTCATCAACATGGGGACAAGGTGCTTTGCCCCCTCCACCAAAGCACCCACCCCCCCATGTTGAGGGCATGCGGCCTGGTACGGCTTAGGAGGGGGGGCGCTCGCCCGTCCCCACCCCCTTTCCTGACCGACTGCGTGCTCGGATAAGGGTCTGGTATGGATTTTGGGGGGACCCCATGCTGTGTTTTCGGCGTAGGGGGTTCCCCCTAACATCCATACCAGACCGAAGGGCCTGGTATGCTCTTGAAGCGGGAACCCACGCCGTTTTTTTATTTAAAATTTGGCGTGGAGTTCCCCCTCAAGATTCATACCAAACAGTGCCGGGTATGGGCGGGGGTCCGAGCCGGATCCCCGTGCTTGTCGCTCATTGGGAAAGGAAAGATCATTTTTCCTTTCCCGATGAGCAGCTCGGCGCTGTTATCTGCAGCTGACACAGTGCACTGCGAATACCTGTGGTTATGTGCGGATAGCTGCGCTAAATCGCTCCTGGACGCAGTCAACTCTATTTTTTCTATCCGCACGGAACCGCATGTATCTAATTCACAGCTAAACGCAGTGTGTGAATGGGGCCATAGGAAAGCATTGTGTGCTTTTAGCTGCGGTAGAAAATTAGAAAATCCGCAGCTAAAAGCACCATTTTATCCATCCGTGTGAAAGGGGCCTAAATGTTTTAGTCAAATCTTCTCCTTTGTTCACTTTCAAATTCTCAAAAATACTGCGAGCTTTGGTTTGTATCAATAAAACACCGATTGGCATTATTTTTTTATTTAGTCATCAATCCATATCGCCAGCAATTTCTCCATTTCATGAATGAGGCCTTTCCGCTTTGCTTTTCCTGCTTGATATCCTATCGATGCTTTTACTGCCTCTTTAACTCTATCCTTATCCTTTAGGATTGTTGAAATGGTAGAATGTGCAAATTCCAATTCACTTGCTATTTATTTAACTTTCTCGCCAGCCTCATAGTCTTTAATGATCTTATATTTTATATCAAGATCAATAGATTTTCTTTTTTTCTGAGCACTTTCTGCAGGTGTAGGGCTTTTTCTTTTTGCTGACATGGCGTGGGCAATAACTGTACAGTATACAGTAAGCACACATTACATTACAGTACTGTGTACATAAAAACATAAAACAGTACAGTACAGTATAAAGAACGCTGGAAAGGGCATTTAGGAGAACAGAGTACATTAGTTTAGAGTAATGCCCCGTACACACGGTCAGATTTTCCGATGGAAAATGTCCGATCGGAGCGTGTTGTCGGAAATTCCGACCGTGTGTGGGCTCCATCGGGCATTTTCGATCGGATTTTCCGACACACAAAGTTGGAGAGCAGGAGATAAAGTTTTCCGACAACAAAATCCGTTGTCGGAAATTCCGATCGTGTGTACACAAATCCGACGGACAAAGTGCCACACATGCTCAGAATAAATAAAGAGATGAAAGCTATTGGCCACTGCCCCGTTTATAGTCCCGACTTACGTGTTTTACGTCACCGCGTTCAGAATGATCGGATTTTCCGACAAATTTGTGCGACCATGTGTAGACAAAAAAAGTTTGAGCCAACATCCGTCGGAAAAAATCCTAGGATTTTGTTGTCGGAATGTCCGAACAAAGTCTGACCGTGTGTACGCCCTATAAGACATAAAACAGTACAGTACTGTATACAGAACGCTGAAAGGGGCATTTAGGAGAACAGAGTACATTACAGTAACACTTAAGGACATAAAACAGTACAGTTTACAGTATAAAGAATGCTAGAAGGGGCATTTAGAACAGAGTACAGTACAGTGCATACCTGTAAATTAGCAGGCCAGTAATGAGAACAAGACTGATGCAGAGTGATGTCATGACGTCCTGCACGCAGGTCAGGAGAGCGGGAGAGCAAGTTGAAAGTCCAAGCAGTCACGGGTGGAGAGCAGTCGTAAGTCCGAGCAGTCTTCCCGTGCGATCAGGAGAGCTGATCGTAAGTCCGAGTGGTCGGTAAACAGGTAAGTAGTTAAACGAGGAGTATCTGTATGCCACTATTGATGTAAAGCAAGAGCCCATCTTTGTGAGCCATGGGTTTGTTAAACACCTTTCCGAAATGGAAATGATCCTTTTCACCACTCCTCAGCGACATTGGATGTCAGATGCTATTCACAATTCTGAGGACCATAATTCAACTGCTAGGTGCCTTTTAAATATCACTATAGGCAATAAGACAGCCACCCATGTGCTCATAGTCCTGGACAATCCCAAAGTTACATTGGCAAAGAATTTGCCACCCATATTGACCTGATAAATGACTGCTTATGGAGTCGATTAAAAGGGGACCTCGAGGGATACCAGGATATAAACTCAGCCCTGAAAAACAGATGCCTTATGCCGTCGAAGTTCAGGTAGCTTGGGAAATTATCATTCCCAAGGGCATAAATAATTTCTTACTCCCAAAGAAAGTTAAAAAGGGACAAAAACTGAAGGGGTCAGATGCATTAGTATGCCTGTCCCAGAGAATGCAGGAGGAAGGAAGGAATATTACTCACATGCCTCTGATCAACAAAACATCGGTCTCCAATATACATTTACATCCACAACCTCTCAAATCAGGACCTTAACTAATCCAAGAACACCCATATCGGCCTTGTGATAGAGACGGGGTATTATACATTTGGAGTCATCAACCAAGTGATTGGACTCATACCGGATGAATATTTATCTGAGAAAAAAATTAATTGTCCATTTATCCCTTCAATTCTAAGGATGGTACCTGTAGAATTGAAGAGATGTATCTTGTCTTTGATCAACCACAGAACAGGAGTACCCCAAGGGACCTGAATGGGAGAGAAGTACACATTACATACCCAATGACCTGAACACCAGACTTGAAGAGGCATATGAGATAGGACAATCTGAAAGTTTTCCTGGATTCAAAGAGATAGTCAAAGAGATGATAGCCCTAGCCAATGCATGTTTCAATGATCTTGAGCGACAATTGCTCTGCAAGCTTCTCTTTTAATTCCAAGAAATCTTGCTCAGGCCAGACCGACCCTCAGGCCCCACCAGTGTTTGTAAAGCAGTATAGACTTCTGCTAGCCTCCTATGAGTTTCTAGTTGAGATTATTAGGAAGTTACACGAACGGGGTATAATTAGGTTCATTCATAGCTCGTAGGAGTAGCCTGGGTATTTTGAAACCCAACGGACAGTGGCGTTTATTTGGTGACCTCTGACAGCTCAACAATTATGTCTACATGTCAGGATGGCCCGTACCTTACATAGATCAGTACAAAATAGATTACAGAGCACAACATTTTGTTCTGTTTGATGGTCTTTTAGCAGCACCATCTTCAATGTAAACGCATTTTTAGGGTGTGCTCCCCCAAGTATGTTGTTTGTTTACATAGACCAGTGTCTCGCCCAACTCCAAGGGTCCCAGGTATTCACAACCCTTGATTGTGCCCAGGAGTACTGGACGATAAAAGTCAGAGAAGAAGATCAGTATAAACTAGACTTCAGTTTTGGGAATCAACAGTACTGTTGCCTTTTTTTTGTCTTTTGGTTATAATAATTCTGGCCATGAATTTGCTGTCTTTATGTACAAGGCTATGCCAGATGCCCTAGAGCGAGGAATATTGGCATACATCGATGACATCCTCATCAAAAGCACTGATATGACAAAGCACCTTGCAGAACTTCTACATGTTCTGGGCCAGCTAAAGACAGCTGGAGTGAAGTTATTCAGAAAGCACAGTGGTGTCGCACCCGGGTAAATTTCTTGGGCCATGAAGTGACTTCAGAGGGTCTAAATCCCCAGAAGAAAAAGGTTGAGGCAGTGCTAAACTGTAAGGTCCCTACTAATCTTAAAGGATTAAGATAGTATCTAGGAATGGTTAACTAAGTTCATTGACAATAATTCCGAGATTATAAAACTGTTGCTTCATCTGCTAAATAAAGGCACCGTGCGGTCATGGGGTAAAGAACGAGAAGACGCTGTGAAGGAACTGAAGGTACGACCCACCCAGGCCCCCTGCCTTGCATATCCATAGGGAGGTAAACCCTTTTATTTTGAGACAGGGTACACACAGGTAAGTATGAGTTCCATTCTTTACCAAAAACAAGAAAATGTTGGGGGGCACATGTGCGGCTCGTGAAGATGGTGGACGTGTAATCCACAGGCTTTGTCCCTGTCTTCTCTCCCACAGCTCCCGCTCCACTCAGACTGTACCTACCACAATGGGAGCAACGCTGCTTACCTCCGGAAGATCCCAGGCACCCCATGGGTAAGATTGGCTTCCAGAAACATATTTACCAAATCTTCACTGAGTTGCGGCCTTCACAGCACATGGAGTGGTACCTACTTAGACAGCAATCCCCGGCCTCTGATACTCCAGTTGACCCGCCAGAGCCCAATGACCCCTTAGCATTCCCGGACGTGCTCCCCATGGATAGATCACCTACAGCACTGACAGGGCCTGCCGCTGCAGTCACTGTGGAAGTCCTTAATGTTAAGCTGCAATCTCTGCATCAGGACTTAACCTATAACATCACCAAAAAGTGGAGAAAATAGCTCATGAGCTTAGAGGGGAAATCACCCACTTAGGGGAACTCACAGACACCCTTGAAAACAAGTTTGATGAACTGGTGCAATATGTACATGTCTTAGAGGAAGAACGCTGCCCTCAAGCATACAGTCTCTCAGATCCAAATCCAGGAGGAAGATCTTGAAAACAAGAAACGCCGTCAGAACCTACGAATCCGTGGAGACCCTGAGACCACATCTGACAAGGAAATTCGCCTCTATCTCCTGGGTCTCTTTATTACTATGGCTCCCCAAATTCCAGATATAGACTGGCGTCTTGATCGGACACACAGATCTCTTGCTCCTAAACCCCCACCAGGGACCAATCCCAGAGACATTATAGTCCGATTTCATTATTACGAGAGCAAAAAAATCCTCATCTCAGCTACACATAATAGAAGCCGTCTAGATCACAAGGGCGCCAAAATCCAAATATTTAGTGACTTGTCCCCCACTACTTTGGCTAAATGCCGAAACCTGTAACCCATTACCACTTACCTTCAAAACCACCAGGTCACCTGCTGCTGGGGTTTCCCCTTTTGGCTGTCGGCTTCCAAAGATGGGGTCTAATACTCAATGTGAGATCTCTATGAAGGAGAAGACTTCCTACGCAACCTCGGCCCTCCGCCGCTTCCTGAAGATGAGCTTCATCTACCCCTCCCTGCTCCTTGGCCATTCTCCACCCCTGGGAAAATCTGGACCCCAGTACGACAGAGATCACAGAAAGCTGCTTCTACCCCACGACAGGCTGCCACACCTTGACACTCCACCTGACGATCTCCATTAACTATACAGGTTATGATGCTTTCTCCTTACACAGATGGCTGATGTTCTGTCTGGAGGCTGCAGTCATTGGTGCAGTGATACCGCACCTCTGCCCATGGGGCCAACACTATGTCTATTGTTACATGTTTTGTTCTTCACCTAGTTTGAATTGCAAGTTACCCAAAAGACGATGGAGCCCATATGCCTGGCTTTACGACCTGCCGTGCTCCTCTCCAGCATCCTTGGCATGGGCCTTGGATTCCTGAGGGATGGTCCCCACTTAGGCCACTCACCATTGGACTATTTTTCCTATTTTTCCTCACACACCATGGACTTTGCTCTTCCTTTCACTTAATATGCTTGTAATAGCTCTGACTAAGTATTATCTTTTATGGCTTTATGTATTTTTTCATGCAATGTTAAAGGCTTGAATTCTATTCAAAAGAGAAAAAAGCTCTGAAGGAATTCAAGGCTTCCAAAGCTGATGTGATCATGGTTCAGGAGACCCACTTTCGAGCAGAGGGTTCTTTTAAATTTGCTTCCAAGCTATTCTCCACGACCTTCGTAGCCTCGGACCCCTCTGGGAGAGCTGGGGTTGCTATATTAATTAAACGCACTTATCCTCTGCAGGTCAAATTGTCTGTATTAGACCCTCATGGCCGTTTTATTCTCCTGAACTTTGCTTAAATGTATGTCAATTCTAACTTTGGTTAACAATTATGCTCCTAACTAGGGGCAGATAGGGTTTTTGATGGAGGTTTTTGAGAAAATACATCACCTTTCCCAGCCCCTCATGATTATAGGAGGCGATTTCAACTTGTGCATGTCTCCAACTAAAGACAGACGCACTCTCTTCCAATCCACCCTATCGACCCAAACCCACAAATTTAATAAACTCATCAGATCCCACAACCCTTATGACTCTTGTCGGGTCAAACATCCCACCCATAAGCAGTATACATTCTACTCCCCCCCACATAAACTTTACTCCCATCTAGACAACTTCTTCAAATCTGCACCTTTATTAACACCTAGTAGGCTCTGAAACAGATCCCATAACATGGTCGGATCATGCCACTATACTCATGGACCTTACCCCGTCTCCCCCGACTAAAAAAATCTGCCACTGGCACCTCAATGAAATGCTCTTGAGAATTACTAAAAAAAAGGGTCAACTGTTACAAAAGTTATCAAAATTTTTCCAACTTAATGATGTTATGGTTTCCGAGGCCTCCACTCTATTAGAGGCTCATAAGGCCTTTTTTAGGGGCGAATGCATCTCTGCAGGATCACGTCTGAAGAGGGAGTCAGTCCTCCAGAAAATGCAGCTGCTTGACCAGCTGAGAACTGCAGAGTTCAGCTTACTTCTTTCCCCTGTGGTGGATCGTTTACGGTCTGTAGTTTCCTTGTGTAATCGCATTAAATCTTTGAATATGAGCAAGATCTCAAAAAATCATGCTTTGGGCCAGACAGAAATTTTACAAATTTGCCAATAAGCCCCATAGAATGCTCATACAAAAACTCTCTTTCCATGCCTGATTTTCTCCTCCAACCAGATGGCACCCCCACTTATTGCCCTCAAACTATGTCCAGGATCTTTGGGCACTTTTATCATAACATATAAAATTGCGTGGCACTGACTCAAGCTCTCGGGTTACACAGGGGAAACTAGATGCTTTCTTTGAGTCCTTACAGCTCCCTAAACTGTCTCCAGCAAGTAGGTTAGCACTAAATGCCCCTATTACAGCTGAGGAGCTGGCTGAACTCATCCAACGTCTGCCATCACACAAATCCACAGGCCTTGAGGGTTTACCTTTTTCCTATTACAAGGCCTTCCTTCTTAGCCCCACACCTGTTAAACCTTTTTGGCTCCCTTATGAAGGACACTATTCCCAACCCTCAATTCCTTCATGCCAATATTATAGTCATCCCAAAACCAGGCAAGGACATATCCCTTCCTGATAACTACCGTCCCATTGCACTATTAAATTCAGACTACAAAATGTTTACTAAAATTTTAGCAAACAGGCTCTCACTATTGCTACCATTCTTAATCCATAGAGACCAGGTGAGTTTTGTCCCTACCAGGCATGCAGATGACAACACCAGACGCACAATCAATCTCATAGACCTCCTCACGAAAGCACCCTGCCATGGTTTTAAGCCTAGATGCCCAAAAAGATTTTGACCATCTGGATTGGTCCTTTATGTTTGCCACATTATCCCAATATGTTTTCCATGGTCCCTTTCTCTACCCCTTCTAGGCATTATACTCTATACCCACCTCCCAGGTCCAACTTGCCTCTCATATGTCGCAGTTAGGGATGAGCTTCGAGTTCAAGTCGAACTCATGTTCGACTCGAACATTGGCTGTTCACAAGTTCGCCAAACAGCGAACAATTTGGGGTGTTCGCGGCAAATTCGAATGCCGCAGAACACCCTTTAAAAGTCTATAGGAGAAATCAAAAGTGCTAATTTTAAAGGCTTATATGCAAGTTATTGTCATAAAAAATGTTTGGGGCCTGGGTCCTGTCCCAGGGGACATGGATCAATGCAAAAAAAAGTTTTAAAAACGGCCGTTTCTTCAGGAGCAGTGATTTTAATAATGCTTAAAGTCAAACAATAAAAGTGTAATATCCCTTTAAATTTCGTACCTGGGGGGTGTCTATAGTATGCCTGTAAAGGCGCGCATGTTTCCCGTGTTTAGAACAGTCTGACAGCAAAATGACATTTGGAAGGAAAAAAACCTATTTAAAACTACCCGTGGCTATTGCATTGCCGACAATACACATAGAAGTTCATTGATAAAAACGGCATGGGAATTCCCCACAGGGAAACCCCGGACCAAAATTTAAAAAAAAAATGACGTGGGAGTCCCCCTAAATTCCATACCAGGCCCTTCAGGTCTGGTATGGATATTAAGGGGAACCCTGGCCAAAATTTAAAAAAAAAATGACATGGTGTTCCCCCTAAATCCCATACCAGACCCTTCAGGTCTGGTATGGATTTTAAGGGGAACCCCACGCCAAAAAAAAAAAAAACGGCGTGGGGTCCCCCCAAAAATCCATACCAGACCCTTATCTGAGCACACAACCTGGCAGGCCGCAGGAAAAGAGGGGGGGACGAGAGTGCGGCCCCCCTCATGAACCGTACTAGGCCACATGCCCTCAACATTGGGAGGGTGCTTTGGGGTAGCCCCCCAAAACACCTTGTCCCCATGTTGATGAGGACAAGGGCCTCATCCCCACAACCCTGGCCAGTGGATGTGGGGGTCTGCAGGCGGGGGGCTTATCAGAATCTGGAAGCCCACTTTAACAAGGGGACATGACGGGACTTCCCTGTGGCATTCCCCGTGACGTCACAGGGAAGTCCCGTCAAGTCACCGCGCGTCAGAGGGGGGCGGGGTCACCGGGTGGCCCCGTCCCCCGTTATTTAAGAACCGTCAGACGAGGAGACTCCGTCACACAGCGGGAGCCTCCCTCCATGCCAGCATGGGTGCGGAGCGGCCCGGAGAAGAAAATGAAGAAGAGAAGAAGGAAGAAGAGAAGAGGATGAAGAAGAAGATGAAGAGAAGAGAGGGAGCCTCCCCCCATGCCATGGGTGCGGAGTGGCCCGAGGAGAAGAAGATAGAAGACGCCGCGGAAGAGATGCTGGACGAGAACGCCGGAGGAAGAACCAGAAGAGCCAGAAGAACCAGAAGAAGAAGAAGATGAAGGAAGATAGAAGAAAGAAGAAGTATTTAAATAAAGGAATCGTCAAAAACTATCGCTTGTCATTTATAACATTTTTGACAGTTTTTTAGTGAAATGGTAGGGGTAAGTACCCCCTTACCATTTCACACGGGGGGCCAGGATCTGGGGGTCCCCTTGTTAAAGGGGGCTTCCAGATTCCGATAAGCCCCCCGCCCACAGACCCCCACAACCACCGGCCAGGGTTGTGGGGATGAGGCCCTTGTCCTCATCAACATGGGGACAAGTTGTTTTGGGGGGCTACCCTAAAGCACCCTCCCAATGTTGAGGGCATGTGGCCTGGTACGGTTCAGGAGGGGGGGTCGCACTCTTGTCCCCCCTCTTTTCCTGCGGCCTGACAGGTTGCGTGCTTGGATAAGGGTCTGGTATGGATCTTTGGGGGGACCCAACGCTTTTTTTTTTTTTTTTTTGGCCCGGGGTTCCCCTTAAAATCCATACCAGACCTGAAGGGTCTGGTATGGAATTTAGGGGGAACCCCGCGTCATTTTTTTTTTAAATTTTGGCCGGGGTTCCCCTTAATATCCATAACAGACCTGAAGGGCCTGGTATGGAATTTAGGGGGAACCCCACGTTATTTTTTTTTTAAATTTTGGCCGGGGTTCCCCTTAATATCCATAACAGACCTGAAGGGCCTGGTATGGAATTTAGGGGGACTCCCACGTCATTTTTTTTTTAAATTTTGGTTCGGGGTTTCCCTGTGGGGAATTCCCATGCCGTTTTTATCAATGAACTTCTATGTGTATTGTCGGCAATGCAATAGCCGCGGGTAGTTTTAAATGGGTTTTTTCCTTCCAAATGTCATTTTGCTGTCAGACTGTTCTAAACACGGGAAACATGCGCCCCTTTACAGGCAAACTATAGACACCCCCCAGGTATGAAATGTAAAGGGATATTACACTTTTATTGTTTGACTTTAAGCATTATTAAAATCACTGCTCCTGAAAAAATGGGCATTTTTAAAACTTTTTTTTGCATTGATCCATGTCCCCTGGGGCAGGACCCGGGTCCCCAAACACTTTTTATGACAATAACTTGCATATAAGCCTTTAAAATTAGCACTTTTGATTATTCATGTTCGTGTCCCATAGACTTTAACGGTGTTCACATGTTCGAGCGAACTTTTTTCCTGTTCGTATGTTCTGGTGCGAACCGAACAGGGGGGTGTTCGGCTCATCCCTAGTCACAGTCATTCCCCCTATGTAATGGCACCAGGCAGGGCTGCCCACTTTCACCCTTGCTTTTTATTTTGATCTTAGAACCCTTGGCTGCTGCTACCTATTCTCATCCTGACATTCGAGGAGTGTAGCTGCGACAGGAGGAATACAAATTATCCCTTTTTGCTGACGACATATTATTAACGTTAACTCACTTACCTCCCTTCCATCATTGCACAAGATTCTGAACTCCTTTAGTGCTCTGTCGGGTTTAAGATAAATGCTTCCAAAACAGAGGCCCTTCCCATTAACATCCCCCAGCCTCTCCTTGACATGCTCCAGCAGAATTTTAAATACCACTGGTGCTCCCACTCGCTCAAATACTTGGGTACTTGCAGAACTCTCCCTTATTCCACTCTCTACCAGGCTAACTTCCCTCCTCTATTTACCAAAATTAATAGTTAACTGAAACACTGGACCCCCCTCCCCCTCTCTCTCCTTGGGAGAATAAATGTGCTTAAGATGTCCATACTTCCTAAATTGCTGTATTTGTTTGAGACGCTCCCAGTACTGATCCTGCTTTCTCAATTGAAATTGCTTCAAAGATATTTTCTCAAGTCTATATGGAATAATACTTCCCACAGGATAGCGGGGTTGGTGGTCCAGTTTTTGAGATCTAGAGGTGGACTGAGCGCCCCAGATCTACTGAAATATTATTTTGCCACCTACTTAAGAGCTGTTATCTCTTGGACATCTTGTTATGCCCCAAACAGATGGTCCAAGATTAAAATGGGAATTACAGCCCCTGTACACCCTTGCTTTATGCTATGATATGGTCTCCCTCAGATATACATATGCCACAACTAAGAAGTCTCTGTTTGGCCCCTATGCTATTCACATTGTCCATTTGGAATGAATGTTCAAAGAAGTATTCCCTTCCCTCTCTGTGTCCTCCACTCTTGAATGTGCTATTTAATCCGGATATTCCAGACAGCCTATCATACACCGTATGCTCCCTTGGACTCAAGGTGGAATTTTCCAACTGCGTCACTTAGTGCATCCCGTTTCTCATGCGCTTGTATCTTTTACAGACTTACAATTAAAATTCCAGGTTCTAAAATCCCTTTTTTTAATTCTCATTTGCAAATTAGACATTTTTTCTGCTAAAACCCTTAGCTTCTTTTTAGACAACCCCACTAGCTTTGAGCTCCTTTGCACCCGAGGCCCTTATGAACCCCACTTAATTTCGGCCATGTACAAAATTCTTCAGGAGGCTGTCCCATGACTGAATTTAGTCTTTCTTATATAAGCAAATGGGCTCATACTCTCAAACAAACCATCTCCCTGTCAGACTGGGACAAAATTTGTGAATCTACTTCTAAGGTATCTCTTTGCGTGGCGCAGAAGGAGACTGCCTACAAAATTATTATGTTTTGGTACAGGACTCCTGACATTTTACATGCTCGTAAACCAGAGGTCTCCCGAATGTGTTGGAGGTGTGCTATTTTCTGGGACTGCCCCCTCATTAAACCCTTCTGGGATTTTGTTCAGACCCTTCTGCAGGACCTTTCACAAGTGACTATACCCGTAAACCCCACACACTATCTGCTGGGGCTTAGCTTCCCGGGTATCCCTAAACCGGCATGGAAATTGATGGCCTTCATTCTTTTAGCAGCTGAAAGAGCAATACCATGTTGTTGGCTGTCCACCGCCTCACCTTCTAGCTCTCAGCTTCTATCCAATGTAGCTGACTTCTGTAGGATGGAACATCTAACTGCATCCATTGAATACTTCTTGCTACAGTTTAGCAAAATTTGGGGAGTCTGGGACGAATCTGACTATTGTCTAGAAAGATCCATCCCAGAATGATAGTCATATCTTGTGTTTGTGTTTAATTATATTTACAATGCTTAGCTGTTTAAATTCTAAGTCTTCTGACCATGGTGTCCCTTTCCTTATACCCTCTGTTTTTATTTGATTTATTTATATATTTTTTTTGTTGCACTCAGGTTGGCCATGCTAGAGGTTATTGAGATGGTAACCCGATTTATGTTACAGTGTTTTGCACTGATCCTCCGTCCTTGTCAGACAGCTTTTCTTTTTACCAGGTCTAACTGGCTGGTTTAATATAATCATTTTACTTTTATCCTTACTGGATCTGTTATTGTTACAGTTTTCATATTCCTGTATAACCGAAAAAATCTTTAATAAATATACAATAAAAAAAAAAAAACAACAGAATGTCAGCAAGATTATCGCCTATGCCAGTAAAACATTTTTCCCAGTGAAGATGATGTTTTCTGACTGTGAAAAGCTTTATTGTACACTGTCTGGGCATTGATCCCTGCACGGGAACCCCGGACGCTGACTTTTTAGAAGAACAACTGTTGTCTCCCTACAAGGTTTATGATGATGAATACTGTAAACAGTTGCCGTGTGTATATGTAGAAATTTATATTATGGTACCTTCGTCCCAACAATATGGAGAAAGATTAGAGAGGGAGAGGCTATGATGGACTTTGATGGTACCGTATACCAACTGCAGTAAACAGTCGTGAATAAAATAATTTGTAATTTTTATTACAAATATACAGTGGGGATGGAAAGTATTCAGACCCCCTTAAATTTTTCACTCTTTGTTATATTGCAGCCATTTTCTAAAATCATTTAAGTTCATTTTTTTTCCTCATTAATCTACACACAGCACCCCATATTGACAGAAAAACACAGAATTGTTGACATTTTTGCAGATTTATTAAAAAAGAAAATCTGAAATATCACATGGTCCTAAGTATTCAGACCCTTTGCTCAGTATTTAGTAGAAGCCCCCCTTTGATCTAATACAGCCATTAGTCTTTTTGGGAAAGATGCAACAAGTTTTTCACACCTGGATTTGGGGATCCTCTGCCATTCCTCCTTGCAGATCCTTTCCAGTTCTGTCAGGTTGGATGATAAATGTTGGTGGACAGCCATTTTTAGGTCTCTCCAGAGATGCTCAATTGGGTTTAAGTCAGGGCTCTGGCTGGGCCACTCAAGAACAGTCACAGAGTTGTTGTGAAGCCACTCCTTTGTTATTTTAGCTGTGTGCTCTGGGTCATTGTCTTGTTGGAAGGTAAACCTTTGGCCCAGTCTGAGGTCCTGAGCACTCTGGAGAAGGTTTTCGTCCAGGGTATCCCTGTACTTGGCCGCATTCATCTTTCCCTCGATTGCAACCAGTCGTCCTACCCTGCAGCTGAAAAACACCCCGACAGTATGATGCTGCCACCACCATGCTTAACTGTTGGGACTGTATTGGACAGGTGATGAGCAGTGCCTGGTTTTCTCCACACATACCGCTTAGAATTAAGGCCAAAAAGTTCTATCTTGGTATCATCAGACCAGAGAATCTTATTTCTCACCATCTTGGAGTCCTTCAGGTGTTTTTTTACCAAATTCCATGCGGGCTTTCACGTGTCTTGCACTGAGGAGAGGCTTCCGTCAAGCCACTCTGCCATAAAGCCCCGACTGGTGGAGGGCTGCAGTGATGGTTGACTTTCTACAACTTTCTCCCATCTCCCGACTGCATCTCTGGAGCTCAGCCACAGTTATCTTTGGGTTCTTCTTTACCTCTGTCACCTAGGCTCTTCTGCCCTGATAGCTCAGTTTGCCAGACGGCCAGCTCTAGGAAGGGTTCTGGTCATCCCAAACATCTTCTATTTAAGGATTATGGAGGCCACTGTGCTCTTAGGAACCATAAGTGCAGCAGAATTTTTTTGTAACCTTGGCCAGATCTGCCTTGCCACAGTTCTGTCTCTGAGCTCTTCAGGCAGTTCCTTTGACCTCATGATTTTCATTTGCTCTGCTATGCACTGTGGCTTTAAGGTCTTATATAGACAGGTGTGTGGCTTTCCTAATCAAGTCCAATCAGTATAATCAACCACAGTTGGACTCAAATTAATGTGTAGAACCATCTCAAGGATGATCAGAAGAAATGGATAGCACCTGAGTTAAATATGAGTGTCACAGCAAAGGGTCTGAATACTTAGGACCATGTGATGTTTCAGTTTTTCTTTTTTAATACGCTACACATTTACTGTTCTATCGTAGGGTATTTAAGATGAATTTATCTCACCTTGGAAAGGCATCAGTTAACACCCATAAGCAGGTGAAGGATACAGGAGGAGGAAACATAAAGGTATTTACTGGTGTTGCTGTTATAGTAAGCTCCTAGAATAGAATATAGGATATACATGGATCACAACTGGATATGCCAGTAATACTGGACATAAACCAGTGCAGAGTTAGGAAAGGGGCAAGTATAGTATCTGTATAGGACCCACCAAAATGAGACCAAAATGCCAGCACAGCGCCAAAGTTAGCAGAGAGGATGAGCATGTCATACTCTCTATTTATGTGCCTGTGCACAAATCAGCTCCTCTCCAGCGTCTGACATCACTGGACCCAGACCCGCATGCGTCAAGCGGCGCATGTGCGGTGTCCAAAAATGGCATCCCACAGGAACAATTGTGAATGTGAGGCCATAAAGACACTGAGGTCCAAGCATAGCAAAGCACACAAGCCCCCCTCCAGGGCCGCATATCCGCTGGGGAGAGCCATAAACACTGGGCCACCATGCAGGTCAACACACCCCAGGGCAATGAGTCATGCAGCCATGATGGAAGAGGGCAGATCCCTGACTAGACACAATGACGACGGAGGGGCCCCTTAGTGGATCAAATTGTATAGATGCTCTAAGGCAGGGATATGCAATTAGTGGACCTCCAGCTGTTGAAGAACTACAAGTTCCATGAGGCATAGCAAGACTCTGACAGCCACAAGAATGACACCCAGAGGCAGAGGCATGATCAGACTTGTAGTTTTGCAACAGCTGGAGGTCCGCTATTTGCATATCCCTGCTCTAAAGGGAGCATCAACATTGGCTCAAAAGGAAGCAAAACACCACAGCATAGACTCATTACATGAATAGCAATACATTTACAAAGACGTTAAATCATAATAAATCTTTAATAGACAAATATAATAGAATGCATTACTTTAGGTATGTCTAAAAGAGGACCGCTAGGAGTCCCGAACTCATAAGCATCATGGAAGAGAAAAAGGACAGCGAGAGAAAATGAAGAAATTGGACGAACAGCAAAGATATGCAAAGGGCCACAAAAGCACATTGGGCATTCATATTAGAGAAAAGGTTTGTATGAGTTGGCCTCATTCAATCCAGGCAGAGTCAGAGCATTCAAACACTCTATCCAGAGCGTTTCACGTTGAATTCTAAGTTTATCCCAATTCCCTCCTCTTGGGTTCATTCGGACAACTTTGAGGACAAAAAAAAGATACAATTTCAGTGTGATATTTATATTATAGACCTATATGTCTAGTGACAGGCGTAACGATCTTGCCTCCACCTGAATAATACGTATAGTCACCAATTCTTTGTCTAAATTCACGTTTCATCTTGCCGATGTAGAATACACCACAACACGGCAATACATGATATAAATGACTCCTCTGGTCAGCATTCAGCAAAAGTTCTCGATCTATGCCATGGGCCATTTGGTAATCTAGTGCCCTGACCTTCCTTTATCCAGGTACAACGTGGACAGCTGCCACAACGGTAAGTACCTCGTAATGAGGAATTGCCATTTCTGTGTGGCACATAATAACTAGAGGTAAGTTGTTCTGTTAAAGTTGTTGCTTGTTTAAAAATCAGTTCTGGAGTAGATCTTACATATTTGGAAATTGTGTAATTCTCAATGAGGAAATGCCATTTCTTTGCAATCAGAGTTCACAATTGTGGTTCATGATGTTATGACTAATTTCTGGTTGGGACTCTAAAACAAAAGTTAATACTGCAGCTGCAGGAACAGATTCACAGGACTCAATCACTGTGTTTAAAACGTCCATTTAGTGTCAAAATGTATTATTACATGTGTAGCCATGCTTTGTTAATTTAGGATGCAATGCAGGAAGTCTCATAAATCATTAAAACAAGCACTGTATTGTTTCTTAAGTAAATGGCTCCCTCTAGTGGTCAGCTCATCCTGTGAAATAAGACTTTGTTTGTTTACATATCAGAACATGCTGCAAAGCATATGCAGGAAGTGAATTAAAGGATTTATGGAAAATACTTGCTTACAGTGCCTCACTTACCTACCCATGAGGCCAAGTTAAAGAACTGCATGCTGGGTAGTGAGATAAAAGGGCCCAGCGCAGCCGCGACATGAGACCTGCCTGGAGGGACCTGTGTGGGAGTGTTCGGAGGAGCGCAGAATGGAGTTGAGGCCACTGGAGAGGTTTTGGGACATTGTGTGCTGGAGCCCCGTGTGACCGGGTCAGAGGATCCACGAAGCCTGAAGGAGCCTAACTACAGCCATCGTTCTATGGATGGAGCAGTGCGGTGTACTGGAGTCCACTGGAAACGGGACTGAGATTTCAGAGACATAACAGTACAGCTGTCTGGGCCGGGTGTGGTGAGAGGGCTGTTGCCCAGAATTTATATAAAGCTCTTAACATAGTATAGACCAGTTTCACAGTGTTGCTGAGACCTGCAGTTCTACGGAACGATCACGTTTAAATAGACCATGTTCAACCAGGCCTCAAAGCCTGCACTAACAGTGACTGACGGTCGCGTCGCATTCTCATAAGAGGAAGGTTACAAGTGTGTTGCATAAATGAGTTTACTGTTATCTACTACTTTATATTACTTTGCCACCTGCTCACTCACTGGAATACAAATACTGCAGTATAATTTGGCTAGCTGAAGAAAGAAGACAAGAGACTATACCATTTATTACAAGGCCTTCTAATTTTGATACATATTTTAGGAACTGCATTGCACTGCAAGGGGGAGCCCTTGAGCATCCATACTGTATTGCATTGTGTTTCTAGTGCTAGATAGTGTGTTTTGCAGGTCTAGTGTGTGCATTGTGGCTGCACTGGAAGTGGGAAGGTGTTGAGGTTTATCACCCTGAGCACTAGTCCCACTTGGAGACACGCCCGCATGCGCTATTTATTTAGTGTTTCAGATTGAACATTTGTTTATATCTTTATTGCACTTGTTTGCTTTGTATGTAAGAACTTGGGAGGTGTTTTCTCTATTTAACTCAGTTCTTTAAGTAAACTGCTTTCGTTATTAACTTTTCATGTGTGTGACTTTTACTGATAGCACGGAACCTGATGTGTCAGAGGTAAGGGTAACCCCGAAGAGTCGGGATAGCCAGTGGGAAATAGAACAAATCAGCAGCCCCTACAGGGGTACCTCTACACATGTTATTTTATACATAAATAAGAAAGGGGTGGTGTGAGATGTTATTAAAAACTAACAAACAGAAATATGTTATTAAAAGCTAACAAATAGAAATATATTATTAAAAGCAAGCGAATAGAACAATTGTAAAAGTAAAACCTTGAGAGGGGAGGGGGGAGTAGAGAGCTTCGAGTAGGAGATGTGTCTGTGTGTTAGGTGAAGGTTGCAGAACACATTTAAACAATGAGAACAAAATGGAGTCTCTTGTGCTTAAATGAACAGTACAGTGAATGTCCATGTCAATGAGTAGACCTGTAACCTGGCCCACAGTTTGGGGACTACGTTTGGACGGAGTATTATATAGTACGGACCCTCTTGTTTTTGTCCATGCCCTATTGTAAAAATGTCTCAAAAGTGTACAGGAGTAGCCTCGTGCTAGTAACCTCTCACGCAGCATGTTTGCCTGTCTTTTAAAATCTGCATCGGAAGTGCAGTTAATCCACAAGCCAAGATACTGTGCATATGGTATACTCCGAATCAGCAACCTTGGGTGCGAGTTGCTGGCATAGAGTAGAGTATTGCCAGCACTCGACTTGTGGTAGAGGTCAGATTGTATATAACCCTCTGGGTCAATTGAAAGATTAGGGTCAAGGAAAGGTATTTCTGACTTACTCACCGTGTAGGTAAATTTTAGATTGTAACAATTGGAATTCAATATTAATATTCAATTCCATAAACATTTGCAGGCTCCTCTCTGTGCCAGTCCAAATGACCAAAAGGTCATTGATGTACCTAAACCAACACAGGATATTTTTGTATACCATGTGGCACCGAATGTTCAAAGCTACTTACATCTTTTACCTTATATATTTAAACTACCTTATTGGGAGCATCCTGAAACATTTTAGCCCCCTTTAAACTGAGCCAAGCCCAATTATGATCAATTATGATCAATTATGATCTTATATTGCCATATACTTCTAACTATATATTCTACTGTGGCATTTTGAGCAATTATTTTAAATATACCTTATATTTTGATAAACTTGTGCCCGGTCAGGGGCTCCCATGCCCTCCGAGGTGTATCATCCTCTTTTGGGCCTCCGGCAACTTCACATCCCGGGTAAGATGACTTTTTCCGGGGTTACACACAGCAGACACTCTCTTTTTTACATTAAACTTAAACTATCATGTTCACCACAAGTAGGGATGAGCCGAACACCCCCCAGTTCGGTTCGCACCAGAACATGCGAACAGGAAAAAAGTTTGTTCGAACACGCAAACACCGTTAAAGTCTAGGGGACACGAACATGAATAATCAAAAGTGCTAATTTTAAAGGCTTATATGCAAGTTATTGTCATAAAAAGTGTTTGGGGACCCGGGTCCTGCCCCTGGGGACATGCATCAATGCAAAAAAAGTTTTAAAATCGGCTGTTTTTTCAGGAGCAGTGATTTTAATAATGCTTAAAATCAAAGAATAAAAGTGTAATATCCCTTTAAATTTCGTACCTGGGGGGTGTCTATAGTATGCCTGTAAAGGGGCGCATGTTTCCCATGTTTAGAACAGTCTGACAGCAAAATGACATTTCAAAGAAAAAAGTCATTTAAAACTACTCGCGGCTATTAATGAATTGCCGGTCTGACTATACACATAAAAGTTCATTGATAAAAACGGCATGGGAATTCCCCACAGGGGCCCTTGTCCTCATCAACATGGGGACAAGGTGTTTTGGGGGGCTACCCAAAAGCACCCTCCCAATGTTGAGGGCATGTGGCCTGGTACGGTTCAGGAGGGGGGGCGCTGTCTCGTCCCCCCCTCTTTTCCTGCGGCCTGCCAGGTTGCGTGCTCGGATAAGGGTCTGGTATGGACTTTTGGGGGGACCCCACGCCTTTTTTTTTTTTAATTTTGGCGCAGGGTTCCCCTTAAAATCAAAGGGTCTGGTATGGAATTTAGGGGGACCCCACGTCATTTTTTAAAAAATTTTGGCTGGGGTTCCCCTTAATAACCATACCTGACCTGAAGGGCCTGGTATGGAATTTAGAGGGACCCCCACATAATTTTTTTTTTTTTGGTTCGGGGTTCCCCTGTGGGGAATTCCCATGCCATTTTTATCAATGAACTTCTATGTGTATTGTCAGACCGGCAATGCAATAGCCGCGAGTAGTTTTCAATGACTTTTTTTCCTTTGAAATGTAATTTTGCTGTCAGACTGTTCTAAACACGGGAAACATGCGCCCCTTTACAGGCATGAATGAATGAATGAATGAATGATTTGTAAAGCGCTGCAAATGCGAACTGAATCGCCTCAAGGCGCTGGATGTATTCTCTGATGTCAGCTTTCTCAGAAAAGGAAGGTCTTAAGTTTTTTCCTGAATGCCTGGTGGTTTTCTTCCATGCGGATGTTAGTTGGAAGAGCATTCCATAGTCGAGGTCCTTGGACTGCGAATCTTCGTTCTCCCTTTGCTTTGTAGCGGTATTTGGGAACGGTAAGGAGGTTTTGGTTAGCCGATCGAAGACTGCGATTCGGTGTGTAGTGTTTTATTTTCTCGCGGAGATATGGTGGGGCGTTCCCTCGTACGCATTTGTGGGTGAGGCAGAGGGTCTTGAATGTGATCCGATTCTTCACGGTTAGCCAGTGAAGGCTCTTTAGGGAGGGTGAGATGGATTCCCAGGGTTTTTTTCCTGTTAACAGTCTTGCCGCCGTGTTTTGGATGAGTTGTAAGCGCGCAAGCTGATATTGGGGTAGTCCTACGTAGAGCGAATTTGCGTAGTCGAGTCGGGAATTGATGATTGTTCCCACAACTGCCGCTTTGTCCTCTTCTGGGATGAAGGGGATGAGTCTGCGTAGTTGACGGAGGAGATGGTGGGATCCGCTCACCACTGATCCTATTTGTGCGTCCATTGTCATTCCTGAGTCAAAAATGACTCCGAGACTCTTGGCTTTGGTGTTTGGGGAGATGGTCTGTCCAAGGAAGGTGGGAGGTGTCCACGGAGTCTTTATTTTGGAATTTTTGTTGGCATGTAGGAGAAGAAGCTCTGTTTTTGATCCGTTAAGTTTGAGGGAGCTGGTGGTCATCCAGTCATCTATTAAGGTGAGACATTTCTGTAATTGCTGATGAAGGTCTTTTTGTCCGTTGATGCGAAGGTAGAGTTGGGTGTCGTCAGCGTATGAATGGAAGCAGAGGTCGGTTTTCCTGATGATATTGAGAAGTGGGCGCATGTATATGTTGAATAGTACTGGTGACAAGGGTGATCCTTGAGGGACTCCGCAGGAGATTGCCCGGGTTTCCGAGGTGAATGTTCCTAGTTTCACTGTCTGGGAGCGATTCTCTAGGAAGGATGTGAACCATTTTAGGGCAGAATCTGTAGCTCCTGCTACTTCAGCGAGGCGGACAAGTAAAGTATTGTGGTCCACTGTATCGAATGCTGCGCTGAGGTCTAACAGTACCAGGAGACTCTGTTCTCCATCGTCTGCTGCTTCAAGGGCGTCGTCCCATATTTTGAGAAGTGCCGTTTCTGTGCCATTGCCTGGGCGGAAGCCTGATTGCAGAGGGTCCAGGAGGAGGTGTGTGTCCAGGTGGTGTTGTAGCTGCTGTACTACTGCTTTTTCCATGATCTTGGAGATAGCGTTGAGGCTAGTTATTGGTCTACGGCAGTTAGGGTCCTTAGGGTCGAGATTGGCTTTCTTTAGCAGAGGTTTGATGATGCCTTGCTTGAGGGAGCTTGGGACAGTCCCTTCTTTGAATGATTGATTTATCAGCTGTGTTAGGATAGGGGCCAAGATGTCGGAACATTCTTTAAGCAGTTTAGTGGGGATGATGTCGTTCGGTGATGTGCTGTCTCGAAGGCTTCTGATGATGTTTTTAGTTGTGTCTATGGTGATTGGGGACAAAAAGAATTTCGGTGGTTGAGTGATGTTTGTGTCGATATCCTCTTTTTGCTTTGGTTCAGTGAGGGTGATAGTTGTCTATATATACACACAGAGAAAGATTAGAGAGGGAGAGGCTATAATGGACTTTTATGGTACCGTATACCAACTGCAGTAAACAGTCATGAATAACATATATATATATACACATTTAACACTTAAATATTAAAACTCCAATTATAATCAACAAAAGACTCTTAGTTCTGAAATCACATAGAGGTGTGACAACTGAATCATTTACATCATCTGTATATTAATTGCTTGACATGTTTTGCGGGTCACATTCACCGCTTCTTCAGGAGCTTTATTGTACATATACATAAAGATTTTAAGAGACGATTATCATATAACTATGTGATAAAGGAGACATACATCAGTTAAACACAAACCTATAATAATACTTGTGATGAGGGATGAGCTTCGACTCGAATATCGGCTGTTTGCAAGTTCGCCGAACAGCGAACAACTTGGGGTGTTCGCGGCAAATTCAAATGCCGCGGAACACCCTTTAAAAGTTTATGGGAGAAATCAAAAGTGCTAATTTGAAAGGCTTTTATGCAAGTTATTGTCATAAAAAGTGTTTTTTCTACCACAGCGGCAGACGAATGGTCCTGGGCTGTCTATCCTATGTGAAGAAGCTGGACAACTGAGAAGATCCCAGGGGAGGACCCATCAGGGAAGGATTATGCAGAGTGCTGGTCTGGAGAGGGGCCTGGTGATTCAGTTGGAGGACGTATCCTAAAGTAATCCTACTGCATAGTACTGCCGGGTTGGCTTAAAGGTCCTAGTGCTGTGTTCGTTGTTCATCATAAACCAATACATCCTGTGGCAGAGCATCGTACAGGTTTTGTTCCGATCAAGTCTGTGGCAGAGACTTTTGTTCATGCTGCGTACTGGCTGCTAGTTTAGTGAGAGAAACCTATCCAGGCGGGCAAAGATTCAACTCTACAGAGAGAGTATATTCAGCTACAAGTTTTCAATCCCTAATGCTACACAAAGAACATTAAGAAAAGGTATTTGAGCTTCCCTGCAACTTTCCTTCTACCTCTTTCCTGCTACTTCAGTTTACGTTTATTAAAGCATTGGAAAAGATAGTCAAGTGTCCGGTGCCTACATTGTTTATGGTAAACTCAATGGGACCCTAAACCTGGTTCTAGTGAAATAGAGGTAAAGAAGGTGACGGTAACAGCCTTAAACCAGCAGCTCCACCGAGAGTTATTGCTACATGTGGGGGCGTCGTCCGGGATTTGTTAGCCATCAACCTCCCGCAAATATTAAAAAAAAAGGGGGAAGAAAAGAGATTCCAAAAGCAGTTCAAATCACGGACAATCGGTATATAACTAAATATCTTTATTGATTATCCCAAGTTATCAAAAAATTCCACCTATCTCCAAAACAAGAACTAAAAATAGGACAGCAGTCCTATAGAACACTGGTGGCCACCGGTTCACTCCATACACCTCAGTCAATCATCCACACCCACACATATGGCCAATTATCTAAGACCCGGGTCTACCATAAATTATAATTTGTGTTCTCTTAGTAGAGCTACAATGATTGATAAACTTAAGTCTCACAGGCATATATCAATGGAAAAGGTGCGAGTGCTTATGATTTGACAAAAGTTCCATAGATGTGGCAGCTGGGGATAGTTAGCTCAAAGGCAACCGAATAAGCAGCATCAGGATTGATAATGCAAGTAAGCGGCAGGAGTCAAAAAACGAGCTTGCATCTCATCAAGGAAACAAACAGTAACGAGCAATATTGAGTATGGCTCCTATGTATCGAAGTACAGAGCAGCTCACCGTTTGACGTCTTTCATAGGTGGATGCAAAGCCCGCAAACAGTCCCGACTTGCAGCAATAGCTCCATTGTGAGGATATTCATCCTGGGCAGTCATGTGTTGCTGGCAGCAGCTTTGGCCATCCGGCCAGATTGTACGGTATGCCTCAGAGTCCAAATCTTCCGGACTAGTGTATCGGGTAGCTGGATAGGGAGCTCTATCCCGGAAGTAGCTAGGTAATTCACATCAATGGTTCACATCAAGTGGAATAATCCTATGCAATCAGAGGTAGGTCATGGTCTGGATGCGGAGCTCGATGTCCCACCAGTGTGATGGCTAGACGCTTACACGTTTCACTTGTTACCAAGCTTTGTCAGAGCATGCACAGTACCTCCAGATCCATGCTTAAATAACCGAACAATTGAGACTCAATTTGCGGTGGTTATGAGCAAGACCTGAGTACTGCAGTCTAACCAAATGCAACATTCACCAATAGTGCAATCACACAATTATGTACAGATCAGGGTCACGGAAACTTTAGATAATCCATCCGATTTAACAAATCAAGTGATGGATAAGCCACAATCAGATCTGAAGGTGATTAATCTATCTCACTTCCCCCTTAACCAGCATCATATTTCTCTGCTACAAAAGGGACTATCATTTTCACCCACCGCTACGATGAGTGAATTTGAGGTCTTTAAAGATATAAATTTATATCTGAGGAAAGTGATTTTCAGATATTGGCATGCTGACAGAGGTGACCAACCCGCAGAGATTGATCAACAAAATAAACAGGAACGTGATTCACTTGAGGACCTAATTGCACTTCTTGAAGAGAATCAAGAGTCTGATTCAGATGCAGAATCGACACAGGCATCACAAACTCGCCCCCGTCCATCCAAACTGTCGATTAAATCTCTAAAAATGCCCCCCCTCTCCAAGCATAAACATATCCAGTTTTTTCCCGAACAGGTGAAAAAAGACCTTTCCGAGATTAACTGGGAATACAGGGGGCAAGATAATCTTAATGAAGAGGAAAGGAGGGCTTTAAGGGAGTTGGAAGAAGCCACAGATATAGTTATCAAAGGGAGTGATAAAGGAGGCAATACTGTCCTCATGTCCCACACCATGTATGAGGAACAGACTATGCATCTTCTTTGAGATGAAACCACCTATCTAAGGCTCCATAAAAATCCCTTTGCCCGAATTGTGTCCAACCTCGACTTTAAACTTAACATGGCTCAAGAGGAATGCCTCATCACACGTAAGGAATGCAAATATCTCAGTGTCAGCGAGTTCAATACCCCTACTTTCTATACCATTCCCAAACTTCACAAATCCATTACCGACCCCCCGGGGAGACCAATAGTTTCGGCTAACAAGGGTCCCCTGGAGAGGGTCGGGAAATATGTAGACTCATTAATCAAAGAGTTGGTATGTGAACTCCCCTCATTTATTCAAGATACACGAGATGTGTTGGGAAGACTTGACGGGATCTCATTGCCAGCGGGGGTCCTACTTGTTGGAATCGATGTTGAATCTTTGTATACATCGATTCCGCATGAATGGGGTTGCAAGGCAACACAATTCTTCTTGGATAATACTTTTTTACTACTGGCCGTACAAAATGAGTTTATTGTTGACCTTTTACAGTTTATGTTGGATAACAACTGTTTCCAGTTTCTTGGAATATATTACAGGCAGATTAGGGGCACATCGATGGGTGCCCCATGGGCTCCATCTTATGCATGTTTACATTTAGAACTAAGAAATGATGGGAAAAAACTTGCGCTAGTGAGCAAAACACAATAAATCAAAAATTAAATTCACAAGAATGCAGCTGCAAAAAGAACTCCAAATATCCATGAAGTAATAAACCATATAAATAAAAATTTGTGCGCTAGCAATAATATGATTGGGATAATGCTCGGAGCCACGATTTATATATGAATCCCAGCAAAAAAGAAATAATAAGGCAATGAAAAGTGCATGAGATCCTCTCTCAAAGATCAGAAAAAAATTGAATATTCTGAAAGTAAGATATGAACAGTCACACTTTCAAAAAACACCTATAATCAGTCCATGAATAGGTTCAACAAAATAAAGTGAAAAGAAAGAAAAAGTCCCTTTGGTGTATCACATCACAAAACCAGGAAAGTAGTAAGTTGTAAAGAACATATCCGAATACTCATTGATTGCAGAAGTGGAGTAATGGATGTACCCTTACCCCATTCGTTGGACCTCCTCTGTGGCAAGGTCGTATAGGCTTACAGATATAACCCTCTGTGGGGACAGATGGAATGTTGATGTCCGGGTCCTGTCAGCGTGCACCACCGACTCCAAATTGATCCGACTGATCCAACTGCTACAGCATCAGAGGGGAGACTCAGGAGTGGGAGGATCCATATTTTAAGAAAAACAAGGCCTACATGTTTCATCATACGTGACGTCTTCTACGGGGCACGGGCGACGCAATCAACCATCACCTTATATATAAACAAAATATAGCCACGCCTCGTCTCCGCACACGTCTGTCGCGCGACAGGGCATGCGCAGAGATTGAAGACAGCTTGGTATGACGAAACATGTAGGGCGTGGCCTCGCAGTGCTTGCCATCACGTGTTCCTGATTCTTTATTTGCACGGGCGTTCAGCCTCTGTTTTTATGCCGGCTTTTTAGATGTAACATTTTTCCTATACTGGAACTTTTTGCATATATATCTGTGGTTTATTTTAACCAATAAATCCCTGAATTTACTACACTATTGGAGTTTTTTCCCCTTGTTTTTCTTAAAATATGGATCCTCCCACTCCTGATTCTCCCCTCTGATGCTGTAGCAGTTGGATCAGTTGGATCAATTTGGAGTCGGTGGTGCACGCTGACAGGATCCGGACATCAACATTCCATCTGTCCCCGCAGAGGGTTATATCTGTAAGCCTATACGACCTTGCCACAGAGGAGGTCCAACGAATGGGGTAAGGGTACATCCATTACTTCTCTTCTGCAATCAATGAGTATTCGGATATGTTCTTTACAACTTACTACTTTCCTGGTTTTGTGATGTGATACACCAAAGGGACTTTTTCTTTCTTTTCACTTTATTTTGTTGAACCTATTCATGGACTGATTATAGGTGTTTTTTGGATGTGTGACTGTTCATATCTTACTTTCAGAATATTCATTTTTTTTCTGATCTTTGAGAGAGGATCTCATGCACTTTTCATTGCCTTATTATTTCTTTTTTGCTGGGATTCATATATAAATCGTGGCTCTGAGCATTATCCCAATCATATTATTGCTAGCGCACAAATTTTTATTTATATGTTTACATTTAGGCCTGTGGGAGATTGAATGCGTGTACTCCTCGCCGATGTACCTTGGCCACTGTTTGTTGTGGCTAAGGTACATCGATGACGTGATCATGCTCTGGGATGGTTCAGTGGTTGATTTGGTATCCTTCATTGGAGAATTGAATAACAATGACAGAAATATCAAGCTAACATACACATATGACTCTACCAACCTTTCCTTTCTGGACCTTTCTATTTTCCTTAAAGAAGGCAAACTACATACTAAAACGTTCAGAAAGGATACGGCAGCTAACACACTACTATTGGCCTCTAGCCACCATCCCAGATCCCTTAAACAGGGAATCCCAGTGGGTCAGTTCCTTCGAGCAAGAAGGAATTACTCGGAGGACGATGAATTTCAGAGGGAGGTACATGACCTTTATGGGGGATTTCGCGACCATGGCTATTCACATACCTGTATTAGGAGGGTTAAAAAAAGAGTGCAACACACAAATAGACAATCTTTACTTACCCACCATACTAAGGGAGAATTAAGAACCCCCAATCATTCCCCCATAAGGATCATCACAAAGTTTGGGGCACAGTGGGACCAAATCAGGAATGTGTTAGAACGCCACTGGCACATTTTGTCGGAGGCCCCCCTTCTGGGCAATATTGTGGGTGACAGACCGCTACTTACTGCTTGAAGAGCAATGAATCTAAAGGACTGCTTAGTACACTCAGAATACAATAGACCCAAAAAGCGGAATTGGCTAACTAGCCTCCCACCCCTTAAGGGCATGTACCCCTGTGGAAGATGTCATGTGTCCAGGTATGTGGATAGGACGGACGTGTTCACCAGCTCTGATGGGGGGAGACAATTTAAAATTAACAGCTTTATAAACTGTACAACGACACGTGTAATTTACATGTTAACCTGCTCCTGCGGACTTATTTATGTTGGAAAAACCAAGAGAGATTTAAAAATCAGAGTTGGTGAACAGGTCCAAAGTATCTTGAATAAGGAGGATGACCATCCCCTTTCTCTATATTTCCTTAAGAAGCATGGTGGTGAAGTGTAAGGGCATTTACAAACTCAACCTACCCCCCAGACGAGGGGATTTTGGCAGGACTGTACCAAAAGGAGAAGATGTGGATTTTTTATTTGAATAGTATGCAACCATTCGGATTGAACAATGAAGGCAACCTATCTGTTTTCTTGGAACAATAATATGGATGGATACTACACTGGGATTTATTAATCTTAGATTATAACCGGACCTAATGTTCCATCTGTTGTCCCCATCCTCCCCTTTTGGTGCATATTTAACTGGGAGCCACTAAACACCAGGGTAAATTACCAGTGATGTAGTATTGGTGCTCTCGTTTAATAAATTTAAAACAAAGCTTTTTAAAGAATCCCCCTTCCCTGGTAAAATCCAGTAAGAGCTGTATAATGCCTGCAGTGGTTTAATCTCTGTCATTGCTCTACTCCCCTGTGTGTGTAAGTATCCTATATAATTCTGTGGGAGCCTTGAGCTGCTGACCCTATGGAAAAATACAGTATTTAGTAATCATTATTTATGTTTTCTGTGACTTGGATCGCATCTGTACATGATTGTGTGATTGCACTATTGGTGAATGTTGCATTTGGTTAGACTGCAGTACTCAGGTGTTGCTCATAACCACCGCAAATTGAGTCTCAATTGTTCGGTTATTTAAGCACGGATCCGGAGGTACTGCACATGCTCTGACGAAGCTTGGTAGCAAGTGAAACGCGTAAGCGTCTAGCCATCACACCGGTGGGACATCGAGCTCCGCATCCAGACCATGACCTACCTCTGATTGCATAGGATTATTCCACTTGATGTGAACCATTGATGTGAATTACCTAGCTACTTCCAGGATAGAGCTCCCCATCCAGCTACCCGATACACTAGTCCGGAAGATTTGGACTCTGAGGCATACCGTACATTCTGGCCGGATGGCCAAAGCTGCTGTCAGCAACACATGACTGCCCAGGATGAATATATATGTATATATGTACTCCGATACATAGGAGCCATACTCAATATTGCTCGTTACTGTTACTGTCATACTGTGTTTCCTTGATGAGATGCAAGCCGTCTTTTGACTCCTGCCGCTTACTTGCATTATCATTCCTGATGCTGCTTATTTGGTTGCCTTTGGGCTAACTATCCCCAGCCGCCACATCTATGGAACTTTTGTCAAATCATAAGCACTGACACCTTTTCCATTGATATATGCCCGTGGAACTTAAGTTTATCAATCATTGTAGCTCTACTAAGAGAACACAAATTATAGTTTATGGTAGACCCGGGTCTTAGATAATTGGCCATATGTGTGGGTGTGGATGATTGACTGAGGTGTATGGAGTGAACCGGTGGCCACCAGTGTTCTATAGGACTGCTGTCCTATTTTTAGTTCTTGTTTTGGAGATAGGTGGAATTTTTTGATAACTTGGGATAATCGATAAAGATATTTAGTTATATACCGATTGTCCGTGATTTGAACTGCTTTTGGAATCTCTTTTCCTCCCCCTTTTTTTTATATATGTATTTTTGTTCATAGGACAACCATCTCCTGATTGTTGAAGACTTATTACTGTTTCCAATCAGTAGAGATGATGAGGTATACAGGTTTATGATCAAAGTGGGTGACTTATAGGTCCTTTATTTGTTTTGGCTACACCTGCCCTAAATTGGATGATCATAGGTGTCCCCCTTGTTTTGTTTTTATATCAACCTCCCGCAACCGAGAAGTATTTCACCGGGAGTTTACGTTGGAATAAATTACTGGACTTTGTCATTTTTCAGGAGAAGAAGGGGTTAAAGTTGCAGGACTTTATTTCTGACTGCGTAGGCTGTGGGTGAGAAGTAAAAGCCCGGGAGCTATGTGATCATAAGAACAAGTGGGAGGAGCCTAACCTACTTGTTGCCGCGTGGGACGCGTGTGTGTGATTGGCGCCAGAGAAGAAGAGAGGCCTTGTGATCGTGCTGAGATCAGAGTGCGGCCATGTCTTTTTCGTTGATACAGTCAACTGTGGGACCTAAGATGTTCCCTACGAGTACCGCTGCAGGTGCTATGCTGACTGGAACCTTGCTGAAAGATACCGGTATTCGTCTGAAACCACAGGGGAGGTTTGTTCTCTACACAGTTGGAGATATTGAAGGGCTGGGCATGCTTTGCCACAAGTGTGAAGGACTGGCCATACATCTCCGTCCATTTGGTCGTTGTTTGCAGTGAGGAGAATATTTGTTCATTGTGGAGCAACCTACTATGTCGCCCCGTTCTTGTCGGGTGGACTGGGCTACAGGTATTGGAAAATATGGTAGTGACCGGCGCAGTGGAAGTGGAGAAAGGTAACTTAAAGTAGGCTACAGGTAAACTAGAACTGCTGCCCCCAAAAAAGCAATCACCACATGAGGTGGAAAAAGCTGGGCTAAAAAGGTTTCAGGTATGGGTGTAGCGCTGTTCCTATTCAAATTTGTGAATAATCTATACTACCTTACTGTGTTCGCCTCTATTAGGTGGGATGAGTGATTCAAAGGAAAAAGTGATTTCTTACATGAAAAAAAATAGTAAATTAAATCAAACAAAAAGACACTTGCTTAGTATTCAGGTGTAACTAATCTTACCCTGTGTAAGAGTGTTTGTGTACTTATATGGTTACACAGGCATGTTGGTAGAAAAAAACAGGGGGGGGGGGTGGGGGGAGGAAATGGGAGAAGGGGGTGTGGGTGGAGGAAAGGAGTGAGATATGCTGAAATAAAATCAGTGTTATATTAAAACCATTCAGTCAAAGTGCACATGTGCAAACTATTGGTTAACATTAAAGTCCTTTTATCAAACAATAATGTTCAGTGCAGTATTCCTTATTCTTATTTCCTTGGTGACTATGTTCTTAATTTCATTGGTGACAGTGCTGTTTGAATCTTGTGCTCTTAATGTGCAAACACTCACCAGATGTTTTCACCCCTGCTGGGGTATCAAGCAGTCACAGTCTATGCCACTGTGCGTCAGTCCCTGGCAATCTCAGGATCGTAGTAGCATTTTGCATAAAGAGAGAAGGGATGCCCATAGCGTAAAACCGTTTTAAAAGATTTTATTTAAAAAGTGACAGAGCGATACTCACATTTTAATAGCTTATATCAAGCAAGAAAGTAAATCTCAGGTTAACTGTCAGTAGTCCTATGTTGTTTGGGAGACGTAGATTAGGCCACGCCCTACGCGTTTCGTCATTGGACGTCTACAGGTAGCTTTAGGTGAACACTGTGCAGAGCTCGCACTACACTAACTTGTAGCTTATTTAGCTGCCTGTGGTAGTGATAGGATCAGGAAAACAACACCAACCTTCTACAGGTAGCTTTAGGTGAACACTGTGCAGAGCTCGCCAAAAAATAACTTGTAGCTTATTTAGCTGCCTGCGGTAGTGATAGGATCAGGAAAACACCACCAACCTTCTACAGGTAGCTTCAGCTGAACACTGTGCAGAGCTCGCAAAAAAATAACTTGTAGGTTTAGCTGAACACTGTGAGGAGGACGCACTACACTAACTTGTAGCCTTAGCTGAACACTGTGCAGAGGTCGCACTACACTAACTTGTAGTCTTAGCTAGACACTGTGAGGAGGATGCACTAAACTAACTTGTAGCTTTAGCTGAACACTGTGCAGAGGTCACACTAAACTAACTTGTAGCTTTAGCTGAACACTGTGAGGAGGACGCACTACCCTAACGTTAGCTTTAGCTGAACACTGTGCAGAGCTCACGCTAAACTAACTTGTAGCTTTAGCTGAACACTGTGAGGAGGACGCACTACGCTAACTTGTAGCTTTGGCTGAACACTGTGCAGAGGTCTCACTACACTAACTTGTAGTTTTAGCTGAACACTGTGAGGAGGACGCACTACACTAAATTGTAGCTTTAGCTGAACACTGTGAAGAGGTTGCACTACACTAACTTGTAGTTTTAGCTGAACACTGTGCAGAGGTCACACTAAACTAACTTGTAGCTTTAACTGAACACTGTGAGGAGGACGCACTACACTAACTGTAAATAGTCTAGCTGCCTGACTGTGGTACTAATAGGATCAAAAGAACACCAGCAATTTTCTTCAGGTAGCTGTAAATACTGTAACAAGACAAGCCTGCCTGTCAGTAGGAAGATAACAGGAACAGATCTAGCTAAACTGAATACAGTGTATATATATATATATATATATATATATATATATATATATATATACATACATACAACACCTGGGATGCATATATATACATAATACACTGTAAGTGCAGCTAACTCACTGACTGTCCTGCCTAATCTAGCTAACTCAAATGAAATGACACTGTCTCTCTGTCTATCTAAGCACGCCGGAACACACTACACAGGGCAGGCGGCATTATATAGTGTGGGGTGTGTTCTAAACCCCCTGAGCCATAATTGGCCAAAGCCACCGTGGCTTTGGCCAATTACAGCTCTCTCTACCAACGGCGTTGTGATTGACCAAGCATGCAGGTCATAGTGCATGCTTGGCCAATCATCAGCCAGCAATGCACTGCGATGCCGCAGTGAATTATGGGCCGTGACGCGCCACACGAATTTGGCGCGAACGGCCCATATCGTTCACAATTCGACAAACGGTCGAACAGCCGATGTTCGAGTCGAACATGGGTTCGACTCAAACACGAAGATCATCCCTACTCCTAAACTGTTTAATTTAGTGTGTGTCTAACTTTGTTTTTTTTCAGGAACAATTGAATCCCTTATCAAGCTGTTAGGCTTTTCAGCTAGATAGATAGTGGGGGTTGTGACAATTATAATGTGATTTTGTTTGCGGATGTGAATATATTGTTTTATAAATGTTGAAAGTATAATATCTCTATACTGTCTTGTCTTCTTCTTTGCCCTTATCCAAGTTTTTAAGTTCAAATACCTACTCTCAGACTTGACGTGGAAATTATTGGGCGTAAAAAAGAAATTGCATATCGCATATCGACCTGTCTCTAGTGGTGGAGTAGAACGGTACAATCAGACAATTGTGAACATCCTCAAGAAATTTGTCAAGGAAACAGGCAAAGACTGGGATGTAAAGATTCCATTAGTCTGGATGGCCTTAAGGGCAACCCCGGATACAGTCACGAAAATGTCACCGTTTGAAATTTTGACCGGAATGCAAATGGTACTGCCCCAACACCTATTGTACCGCACTACCAATCATAATTTGGTCAATGCCACCACAACCCATCAATACATAGAGCAGGGGTAAGCAACCTCAGCCCTCCAGCTGTTTTGAAACTACAAGTCCCATGAGACATTGCAAGACAATCACAGGCATGACTCCTAAAGGCAGAGGAATAAGGGGATTTGTAGTTTCACCACAGCTGGAGTGCTGAGGTTGCCTACCCCTGACATAGAGGACCTGCAAAAGCACTCACAAAATGCTTTTTTTCTCTGCTCAGCGAAATATTGAAAGAGCTGCAACTAGCGCTTAAACATACTATGATCTTAAGACCACCAAGTAGGAGTATGAAATTGGAGACAAAGTCTATCTCTACAATTTTTCAGAGAACCAGGTCAAGGAACAGAAATTTCTGCCATTCTGGAAAGGTCTATTTAACATTGTTGACAGGATTTCCCCCATGGCATATAAACTACATATTCCTCGGAATGGTGAAATCAGTGAGAGCCGGGTGCACATCAATCAATTATGTGCTTGCCATCCCAAGTCACAATTACAGTTATTGGAAGACTAACCCTCATACTCCTCATTGATGGTTTAAAGATCATAATTGGCAACCTCAAAATAAAGATGAATTCAAATTTTACTTTACCAGACTATATACTTTTCTATACATTTATGGTACTCAAAATGTCTATTTCCTTGCAGTATGCGTGAGCGAAATTATGTACCTGCTGCCGTCCAAACCAGCAATCATACCAGAAAGGACGACAAGATGCCCCCAAAGAAGAGACCTGCCCATGAGATTCCGGGAACCCACCGTATTGAGAATCCTGGGTATTCTGCTATGGATGTCCATGCCAGGCCGGTCTTATTGCCCAACCAGGACCTTCCTCTGGAATACTAGTTCAAGAAGCACCCAAATTCATCTTGGCTGATAAACTAATCACCTTCCTAAAAGTTTGCATTAGTGTGGATCCAAAAACCTCCACAGAAAGGCTTTAACCTATCAAGGAATGATACCCCATTGAAATGAAAGCAGCACCGACTCATCAGTGGAGGTTACCAGCAAACATAGTTGTCAATACCCTGCCTACAAATTGATTTCCCTGTACGATAACGACATACAAGTAAAACAAAAAGGGGGATATATGTCAGGATATTTATATATAAAATTATAAAAACAAATTAACTATGATTTTGCAATTACTAAATTCGCCCCTCTCCTGAACCATTTAAAACAAGACAGGAAGAAAGATCTTGAGGAACTGGTTCTCAGACAATCATGTTACCCAAATTTAATCAATGCAAATGTAAGGTTAGGTTTACGCAACTACTCACCCCAGCTGACAATCCTAGGAGGAACTGACGTTTGATGTCAGTAAATAAAAGTATTTGATCAAGGGAAACCCAGGTCAAGATATCACAACTACATGCGAAAGGTTGAACTGAAAACCATAAAATCTCCAAGGTAGTTGTGACAGACCTAGCCGGGACAGAGGCTGTTGGAGAGGACTGAATGCAAGCCTCTTGCCTTTTGATTATGGGCCCTGGATTTTCAAGGGAACAATACTCTTTGTGAGGTGAATTAGAAATCCAGTCTGAACTGTACTAATCAGACTCAGTCGTGTATATATGTATATATTGTATGTTGTTTGATTCTGTTGGGGACTCCTTGCTGTGGTCATCTGGGATTTGTGTCCCTGAAGAGGGAGGGGGGATTCCTCCAGCAGCCCCCTGCTGATAAGACTCATTCATACTGTTAGGACACATCCTGTGAGGAGATGCTGGTGTCATCAACTCCAACTACCTGTGTTTATGTTAATTGAATGAGCTGATCACATTGTCCTCTATACAATTTAGGAGACGGGACGACTCCTATTGGAGCTGCTGCTATTGTGAGAAAATGTCCTGTGATAATTAACTCAGTCTGGGCAATAGGTCATGTCTCAGTCACCTAGGCTGTATAAAGGATTAGTTAATTAGCTCATGTTAATTAGGTTACAGTTGTATTGTTAGAGGAGGTTCCAACGGCATATAAAGTCTTGTAATTTTGATTCTAAATAAAGGCAGTTCATGTTAGCAACAAGCAAGTGTTGCCTTGTTTTGTGCTTAGAGAGGTTATCTGTATACATACTGGGAGGAAGTGGTATATGACTGAAGCACTCAAGTGGAGTGTGGGACGTTCCGTGACAGTAGTTAATTAAGCCCCATTGTTCAAAGGTTGAGACTGTCTCCTCAATATGAACCTGGTGTTGGCTTAAAGTGGTTGTAAACCCACAAAAAAACCTGCAAGACAAAGGCATAATGAGCTAGTATGCATAGCATACTAGTTCATTATGAAATACTCACCTTAGATCGAAGCCCTTGCAGCGGTCCCAATACACAGCTCCAGCTGGCGACATCACTCCCGGAGTTACTTCTGGGTATCCCGGGCTCCGGCGCCGTGATTGGCCAGAGCCGCGATGACGTCACTCCCGCATATGCGCACGGGAGCTGCCAGTATCTGCACACTAGCTGAAGCAATGGCACATTGAGTGCCATTGCTCCAGTGTGCATGTGCCGATGATATCGGCACATGCTCATACAGGGGATATCTCCTAAACCATCTAGGTTTAGGAGATATCCGGGGTAGGTACAGGTAAGCCTTATTATAGGCTTATCTGTAGTTAAAAGTGGATTGTAAGTGTTTACAACCACTTTAACTATGGTCCAAGACCATGACAGAGATGCCCAGTTAATTATACACCAGATGAACCCCAGTTTCATTTCAAAACAGAATCTACAAACATCTATATATATATTAAATTACTATGCTTTTATGTTCAAAAATTATTGTATGCTGGAAGTTATCCACCAAAAATAACAAGAAGACACCATCAAACAAGGACATGATATATTCCTATCCACATATTGTGAATGAACTTGGCAACATATCCTATGAAGGGGAAATTATTGTGTTTGTTTTGTGCCATGAAATTATGACAGCCACAATATATTGATTAAAGGTCTCAATTTCTTATAACCATCAAAGTACACAATATGGGGACAGCTAATCAAAGAGTTATGAAGACAGACAATAACCAGATCACAGTAATATGAAAAATGTTAGCCACTTAAGGACCGGAAGGATTTGCCCCCTTAATGACCAGGCCATTTTTTTTTATACGGTACTGCGTCAATTTAACTGACAATTGCGCTGCTGTATCCAAACAAAATTGACGTCCTTTTTTCCCCACAAATAGAGCTTTCTTTTGGTGGTATTTGATCACCTCTGCGGTTTTTATTTTTTGCACTATAAACAAAGAGCAATAATTTTGAAAAAGAAACCCATTTTTTTTTAACTTTTTGCTGTAATACATATCCAAAAAAAAAACTGTTACATTGCGACAAATCTGACCCCAAATTACACTTTTTGAACACCAGTGACATTATTACATGAATCAGTGCTATAAAAATGCACGGATCAATGTAAAAATGACACTGGCAGGGAAAGGGTTAACACTAGGGGGCGATCAAGGGGTTAAGTGTGTTCCCTCAGTGTGTTCTAACTGTAGGGAGGATGGGCTGCCAGGTACATAACAAAGATCACTGTTCCCAATCACTGGGAACAGTAGATCTCTGTCATGTCACTAGGCAGAATGGGGAATCGCCTTGTTTACATTCCCTGTTCTGCCTCACCTCACCGTGATGGTGGTTCGCTGGCAGACATCGAGTCTGCCCGACCAGCAAGTGCTAGGACACACTGCGCACATGCCTGCAACTGCGCCTGTGTGAGCCAATGTACAATGATGGCAGTTCACACAGGGGAGCCGACCTGCCACAATACATCTGCGCCGGGCTGTCCTTAAGCGGGTAAAACACAGTTCATAATTATACCAAATGCAATTATTCCAATTATACAACTACAATGACCACGAGTGGGCGGATGAGAAATGGACAGTTACCTCCCAAATTTAGAACCAACTAATCATGAGTTAGTAAACATGAGGGAGTGAGGTCCTAATTAAACAATAGTACTCCACCCTATAAAAAGACAGAAACGCATTATTAGAGAGGACACACACCCACACATTGATACACTTCCTGGACAATTGAGAAGCCTGCTGCCAGTTGACCACTCCCCATATCGCTGGACTTTGCTGCTGGAACAAATCGAATGTACTTGATGGAGCTTCCCTGTCTGGGGGGATGACCTTGGGCCTGGGCTCGGGTGCAGAATGGTGCCCTCCAGGAAATCATGGAGACTCTGAACAGGAGTCACAAGAGGAGCAAGAGAGGACAGCAGAAGCTATTACTGCTGGGCAAATCTTCAGGAAAGAACCACCAGTTGCAGCCAGGAGGGCTGGTGAGTGACATGTGCAGCCAGGAGGACTGGGGAGGCATGCCTGAGAGGACTGGGAGATTGCAGTCAGAGATGGGTGCAGAGCCAGTAGTGGGGGCTGCAATATAATGGGCAGTGGAGTTGGGCCGCTGCAGCCAGGGGGGCTGGCAGGACCTGAAGAGGGCTGAGTGGAAGCAGTAGTCCACCTATAGGACAGCTAGCACAACAAGACTTCCTATTTTCTGCTACACCATAGGGGCCTGTGGTCTCTGCTGCAAAAGACAGTTGCTAAGGCCTGGCTGAGCCAGTGTCAGGCCTAACCGTACATGTGCTAGCTGTTCCTGAAAAGCAAGAGTTGTGCAGAAGGAAGAGGGAGAGAGCAATAGTCTGCAACAAGAGTTGTTCAAGAGGAGACTGAAGTGGTAACTTGTACAGAGAAGTGTATATAGTTGTCCCAATTGATTGATATAAAATCCACCAATTGACTGATAGACAATTCACCGGGCATCCCATATTTCCCTTACCCCATCCAAGTTAAATTCCCTCAATAAAACAAACAAAAACAAGTATATGGACTGTTTTCTGCCTTAAGGCCCATACACACGATTGGACTTTTTGACAACAAACATGCAAATGAGCGGTTTTAAGGCAACATCCGACCGTGTGTACGCTCCATCGGACAAACTTTTTCGGTTTTCATCGGACAAATGTTGGCTGTGTGAACAGACAAACTTGGCGGCATCAAAAGTCTGACGTCGGCAAGTCCAATCTTCTGTACAAAAAACCATCGGACTATAGTACAAAGTACAAACACGCATGCTCAGAATCAATGCAAAAGATCACACAACAATACAGAAGTTGACCAAAGGATGGTGCCAGAGAATTGAACGTCCTCTTTTGAAGTGTCATCAGTACATTGAAACGTCACTACGTTCGTGTTTGTTGCCTAAAAAGTCCTGCCGTGTGTATGCTTAACAATTTCACGGCCAAAGCCCTTTGTACAGAAATCCACAGGAAAGTTTGTATAAAGTCCGATCGTGTGTATGAGGCTTAAGAGTGACTGAGGAGTGAACACAGGGCTGGGTAGTGTGACAGGTGTGCCACATTACTTAGCACCCACTACGGGTGTATCGCTACACAAAGAGAAAAAGCTTGTGTGCTGATTCACATTGCCCAGGAATATTACCCCTTTAAAAAAAAAAATATGTCTTTTTAAAACAATCACAGTCAGAACCAATTAGGAGATACGCCCTATGAATAAACATATGCAGTCTGTTTTCAGTGTAGCGAATGTGGAGAGGATCTGGCTGAAAATAATCTGCAGGTCATCAACAGCATAAAGATGTAAAAACCCTTCCCTCCCCTCACCCCGATGTTTCACAATATATAGCATTTTACTACCTAAAGGTCATTCAGTAAGGGGTTAGATCTACTTTAAATGGCTAGCCAGAGCCTACAAGCCCCACTCTAATATGCTCATATGTGTCTTCTCAGAAATCGTCCTATGCTTTCCTTTGCTATGCTATGCTTTTCTGTGGCATATTGTCAATATGGCTGCTGGAAACTCACTCTTTTATAGTGAGGGGTTCTAATGTGGGGTACAAACTATGAGTTTAAAAAAAAAGGAAGGAGCTTGCTGTACAAACTATGCAACGTTAGTACAGCGATCTCCCCTCTAAACATTTGTGTTCTACGCCCCCCGCCAGAACAAACGGGTCGACACTCATGACCATTGATTGCCAGTGCTGATCAGATGCTAATCGGCTGTTAGTTTTCCAGAATAGTACAATATCTCTACAGGTCTGTGAATCTCAAACAGGCTGGGTAAGTCCATGCTCAAACCCAAATCTCATCCCCACATGACTGTATTAGCAGTTAACACTTTTGTTTCTTTTTTTCTCAACAGAAAAAATAAATACTGAAACAATTCATTGTATATATGCTTTCTAAAAAGCTTGAAAAATCTTTGAAAGCACATTATTGTCAGCTAGGAAATCTTTAGCAAAATCAATGTCTGATTGTTCAAGGTCATGCCAAATTGCACGGTGTTCAGGCAATGTATGGCTTCCTTAATGCTGTGTATACTCGATCGTAAATACCGCCAGCAAAAGACCGATGTGGGCTTTTGGTCGGAAAATGCGTCCGTGTGTATGCTCCATCGGACTTTTGCTGACGGAATTCCAGCCAGCAAAAAATTGAGAGCAGGCTCTCTATTTTTCAGTTGGAAAAATATCCTATACGAAAATGCAATAGTCTGTATGCAAAAAAATCACGCATGCTCAGAATCAATTACGAGACGGAAGCGCTCGGTCTGGTAAAACTAGCATCCGTAATGGAGATAGCACATTTGTCACGCTGCTAATTATTTGGATCTTTTAAATCAGCGCATTCTTTTGTTCTTTATAATGCTAGAAGAATGAATTTGTTGTGCTGCTGATATTCACATAGAGTTATGACAAACTTATTTCTTTATTATTTCTCGTGATCTCCTGAATAATCTTTTTTGTTTTTAAAGCTAGATCTCCATAATAATGTTTAGAATTATTTTTTAGAGTGTTTTTTTTTTATTTTTAATCAAGATCTCCTGTTTTTGTCATTTTTTTTTGTGTGTCAAGTTTCCACAAAAACATTATTATCTTGTATTTTTTAAAGCTCAAGGAGGTTGGTTAGTGTCCCTTGTTAATTTGACATTGTATTTTTGAAATGTACCTGCCTATTCACAAACTGTCATTTTTGAAGAAAAACAAGTATTAGGCAAGTATTTTCATATTAAAAAATCTCCATTTATTCTCGCTCATAACAAAATAAAGAGGAAGGCAACGCTGGAGAAACTGCTTGAATTTGCGAAGCCTTTGTAACCCAGGGCACTTATCAGCTCTAAAAATTGGTAGCCTGAGAAGTCCATATAATAGGGAGCACAATCTGGTCAAGGACTCCCAGAGATCAGGAACAGCAGCAGATGACATGTATTCTCTATGATTGTCAGTAGCAGAGCAGAAGTCAAGAAACAGAGTTTATCCCAAACCAAACGTAGAAGCCTTCCAAACACGATCCAGGGAAGACAAAATTTGCAGTACTGCCAGCTTATCCCAAACCAGATTTTCAGAACTGTTGAGCTTGGAATGCCCTGGGGATAGATCTGGCAGAGGAAGGTGATCCATAGAAGCGGTGTCACCAAGGGATCCCAGGAACGGATCGGCTAGTATGGGTCTGTCAGTAAGGCCTATTGTTTTTTGTGTACACTGAGGTGAGAGGCTGGGAGAAACATTATCATGGACACTGGAGATTGGTTGGACGAGGTCTTTTGACTATTTGATGAACTGCATCCCATATTCAAAGAGACTGTCACAATCGGATTGCACTGTGTATGGGATCCCGTTTTTTCACAAATCCTTGGATGCATCTTTTCTTCCATTAACTTTCATTCAGTGATTATTTGTCAGAGTCCTGGATGTGAGGCCGGATTGCAGAGGGGGCGCCCCTTGTGGCTAAGTGCAGCGTAACCCTGGGAGTGAGACAGGGAGTACAGTGCCCAAAGGTGCACGGGTTGCCAGATCGCTGTTGCTGAGTAGCAGAAAGCAGGGAGTTGCTGGGGTGCACTGGTAAGGTTGAAGGGCAACCGTGCAAGGAGGGATTTCAGGTATGGAGCCTTGGAGCAACCAGGAGCAGAGTCAGAGCCATGCCAATGGTCATTCAACACAGGAATCAGTCGAAGGTGAGGTACAACAGGATAATCAGGAACAGAGAAGGTAGCCGAGCCAGGGGTCAAACACAGGAGGACAATCAAGGTACAGATGCAGAGCTGAAGAATAGTCAGGTCCAAGCCGGGGTCAATGCAGGCGGAATACTGGAGCAGTCAGGCAAGCCGAGTAGTAACAGGAAGCAGGTATCACAACAGGCACAAGGAACACAGGAAGCTGATAATAATCCAGCAACCAGCATGTACCAGCAGCAGGCTTAAATAGGCAGAAGCGCGCCAATGATTACCGAGATGCGTGCACGCTCCCGCTATCTCACAACTGTGTGCACCTGTCGTTGCGCGCCTACATGCGCGCATGCGCACAGAGATTCGCCTAGCGCCACCATGAGGAAGACTAGCAGAATTACCCGTCCTACGGTTATCACCCTGACATTATTACATTTAACTTTTTGAGCACTTTAATGCATTTTCTTGGACATCACTTATATTGTTAGTTGCTGCATTGTTTTGCACAAATCATTGCTATTTGCACATTGTTTGTCACAATCTAGTTTACACTTGCACAGATTATTTCAGTGTTTGCACAATCATTGCTGCACTCTTTTTATTGCTAATTTGCACAGAGTGTGGGCTTTGCACTTTTATCTTTTCTTATTTTGATTGCATTTCTACATATTTTTTGTTAATTTGCACCGATTGCTTATTTGCACTAGGATTTTTTAGGATTTCAGCCATTTTTCCAGCAAGTAATTCAGTAAGTAATTTATTAATTTGCATTTTTTGCATTAATATTAATTTAGAGTGTATTTTATATCTCCACACAGTTATCTATTTATTTATTATTGATGACCTTCCTGTGATCCCTTTACCCTTCACTGTACTGCATTGGTCTTGATCCAGCATTGAATTGGATTGTGTTTGGGAGTGGCAGGCTAGTCTGTTATTGTTTATTTCTTGTGGTTATCATTACACCTTGCTTTGGGATGGTCATTCATTTATTGTTATAGCATTGTTTTTTTAATCTCTGGCTATACAATATGATGAGAGATTAATTTAAGGATGCATTAATCCTTTGGATTTTTCTCTTTGGAATTTCCTAAGATATATCATTTTAGTATGGTTGTTATGCCATTTTGAGTAAGCGCCACATTACTATTTCCATTTCTATCTTTATCCAGTGTGAGAAGAACACCCTTATGTTGACAGCTACTTTGCAAGGCTTTTTATTTTTCGCTTTTCCCCTGTGGTTTGCGCATTGGTTCTCCCCTTTTTTTCATATGTTGTCTAGATGTGTTTGTAACTAGAATGAATTGCAAACTTGATTCAGTGTAATGTAAGGAGAGGACACTCAGCAGCTGGACTCAGGAGCACTAGTGTGGGACACCAGAAGATACTGTGTCCCACACAGGTGCTCCAGTGGATACTAGGGGTGTTTACATGTGTGAAAGTTGTCCAAAAAAAGTAAGTATTCCAGCTTTGTTAAGGGGATAAATCATGTCTTCAACTTGGAACTCTGCCCAAACAGAAAATTGTACCCCAATTCCAAGCAATGTTTCACATTCATATTTCTGGCCACAAATATCTGTGTGCTAAGTATACCTTTTGTTTCATTCTCATAGGGGAGAAAAGACTTGGGAAATCTGAGAACAACAGAAACCCCCCACCTCAGGAAGAACGGGAGCAGAGGTGGAAGAAGTGGTTGAAATTGTCACCACAACAGGTCAGTGTCTGACACCACAGATCCAGGTAATATATGTATGCCTGCATATTTATAATACATGGTGTGTTTTTTTATTTTAGGTGATGTGCATGTTGTAGAAGAACAATTTCCTCATTTCACCAGTGACAGTGTACAAAGGCTAATCCAGGACATAATGTTTTGTATTCGGGATTTAGAAATCATAAAGGAAAACCAAGAAGATTGAACAAAGAATGAAGAACATGATTAATGCATTAAATAAACAAAGGTGTTCACTCTGGCCTGCAGTACACCTCTTAGCGCCAAAGGAGAAAATGCTGTTCAAAAGTACAGATAAAACGAATTGATAAAATGCAAGTATCACCCAATTTGTTATCACAAAGTGGCTAACAACATAAAATACTACGGTATTAAAAGCAGCCGTTTAAAACATAATCAAATTGTAAAAAAGCAGTATATATAAAACAATAAAAATGTGATAATACACTACAAACAGCGCTAATGTTGAGCAAGAAACATATAATCATGTGGCCAACTTCACACGAAGTCCTTTAAAGCGGAGTTTCACTAAAAAAAAAAAAAAATAGATGTCAGCAGCTGCAAATACTGCAGCTGCTGACTTTTAAAATAAGGACACTTACCTGTCCCGGGGTCCAGCGATGTCGGCACCTGAGACCGAGCCGTCCCTCGGGTGCTGCCGCCGCCATTCTCACTGAGGGAATCAGGAAGTGAAGCGTTGCAGCTTCACTGCCCGGTTCCCTACTGCGCATGCGCGAGTCGCGCTGCGCGTCTACACTGGTCCCCGTTGTGTTGTGGGAACTGTGTATTTCCCACAACACAACGGGGGTGGGCGGGGAGTCTGCGGATAGCTGCGGCTAGCTATACCCGAAAGTGGGTGCAGATACCTGTATTATAAAGGTATCTGCACCCCCCTCCCCCCTGAAAGGTGCCAATTGTGACACCGGAGGGGGGGAGGAATCCGATGAGCGGAAGTTCCACTTTAGGGTGGAACTCCGCTTTAAGAGTAGTGAGGAGTATGAAAAGTGGCTCAGAGAGTGCTCATAGGTGATCATAAAGCAGAGTCTCAATGTGCACCTTCCACCGGTCAGTTGATTTCCACCATGTGAGCACACACTCCCCTCAGGGGGTTCAACTCACCAGAGCTGAAAGATAAGTAAGCCTCCAAGGGAAGAAAACCTCTTTAACCAACACCGCTACCAACACCACTCCGGGAGATTCACGGGGGATCAGGGCTCCAAATAAATCTTTCCTTCTGTGTTCACCTTTTAGAGCAAAAAGGTGAACACAGAAGGAAAGATTTATTTGGAGCCCTGATCCCCCGTGAATGTGTCAACATGTGCTATCTACCATCAGGGGATATCAATGTACGCGTTTTGTGGGTGCAACCTCTTCCTCGCAGGTGAGAGGAAGGGGTTGCACCCCCAAAACATGTCCATTGATCCCCCATGATATGAGATAGCACATGTTGACATTAGGCATGGGATCAGAAAGGAAATCCCCATTTTGACTAACAATTTGTGTGTATCTTCTAAATTTGGCTTTTACAGGGGTGACATCACCCCATCTGATGAAGGCAATATCAACACAGTTTTGACACTATAATGTCTGATATTGCCTTCATTTATTCAATGTTGAACTTTGTAAGTTCCAGAGTTGTGTATGTTATGTTTGGAAACATGCCTGTTTATGTACTTTTATATAAATTTCAAGGTAAAACTTAAAAAAAAACAAGATTTTTATTAAAAAAATAAATAAATAAGTTTTACAACGCACATGTGAATGTGCACGGAGCGAAAGGTTTTATACTCAACAATGTGTGGCTTTTTCTTTCAATGCTCAATACCAGATTTTGTATTAAGTTGGTGTTTACAGTGACAATGAGTGTTATTTAAATACTGGAAAAACCACTTGGCACTACAAGTGCACTAGGATAACCTAGGAGACAGCTAAAAGAAACACAAGCAGTAAATCAAAATCAAGATTTTATCAGATACATTTTTTTTTTAAATTTAGAAAATATTTACAAATTTGCTGGCATAGCAATGGCCCCCCTACCCATAAAATAATCCACATATTTTTGACGCACTTCACGGGCACTTTTGGGCACTTTGGGGGGGAAAGCCAGGACGGCCAGCTTCCAGGGCCGTCATTGTCATTTCATGAAGCTCAGCCTCAGGCCCAACTGAGTCAACATAATTTGGAGCATTAAAAAGTTGTGCAGTATGCAGCATGATAAAACGATGTAGTTAAGTTTGTACTCCGCCATATTTATTGCTGTTAGAAATAGAACCGGCTGGCCATTATCCCAAAGGTATTCTCCACAACTCTTCTGGCTCTGGCCAGCCAGTAATTAATAACCCTCTTCTCCAGGGTGAGGGTCCTCTGGAGGAATGGCCTCATCAGGTGATCACCCAGACCAAATGCTTCATCAGCGATAAAAACAAATGGGAGTCCTTCGACGTTCTCTTCCGCAGGTGGCAATCCCAAGCCGCCACTCTGGAGGCATTGGTAGAACTCGGTCTGGGAAAAGACTCCACCATCCGACATCCGGCCATTCTTCCCCACGTCTACATATAAAAACTCATATGTCGCCGACACCACCACCATTAACACAATACTATGAAACCCCTTATAATTAAAATAGTATGACCCCGAGTGGGGTGGTGGGACAATGTGGACGTGCTTCCCATCGATTGCCCCTCCGCAGTTGGGAAAGAAACACCGCTCGGCAAACTGGAATGCCACAGTCTACCATTCCTGTGGCATTGAAGGAAACTGTGGATTCAAAACTTAAAAAAATGAGTACTTTTGCACATAACATTGCAAGCAGATTAGACACAAACATTCTTGGCCAACATCAGTATAACATTTATTTGAAGGAGTATTTAAAGACAAAAATATAAGGTCCACTTATCAGATTCCTCACCCCCTCTGATGGCCCATTGTCAAAATTTTAGGGGGTGAGGGTTCTAAATGAGTTTGGGAGCCAAAAAAAAGCATCTGGCACTCTGCTTGAATTTAAGGACACAAATAACATTTGTACACATTTTAGGGGGTGTTTAAGGTAAAGCACTACAATGGAGCTGACAAAATACATTGTTAAGTGACTAGGCTAGGTGTATATGGGCCCAGGATAGCATGCTGGGGAGGTTAAGGAAGGCAAATATGCATGAAGGACAAGAAAGCTTACAGCATGCATGGGCACAAAGGGGACATTCACAGCATATTACAATCATGGTAATTAGGGAATGATGAAAGAAATACAATACATTAGCAAGCATTAAATACATAGAATGTGATGTTAAAGGAGAAAACTTACCCTAATATAGTCCTTCTGCAGGACCTGAATGATGGAAGAACAGGTCTCTGGGATAATGTTCCCCAGAGCCTGGGGGGAGATGCCTGTAGAGAACTTGAGGTCCTGTAGACTTTTCCCAAACGCCAAGTACCGCAACCTGGCGACTAGCCTCTGCTCCGGAGTGATGGCTTGCCACATGCAAGTGTCCTGCCCACTAATATAAGAGGACAGCGAAGCCAACAAATGGTGAAAAATGGGGTTTCTCATCTGGAGAAAATTCCTGAAATCATCAGGGTTATTCTCCTGGATCTCACACAGCAAAGGCATGTGAGAGAATTGGTCAAGCTGGAGTAACCAATATTTGGTCCATGAACTCCTCCCACCCTGTTCATGGACTGGGCTTGGGTCAAAGCAAGAACCCCAACACTAAGCCACCCCACAGTACCTGCAACTTGGCTTCAAAACGGTTGGCTGGTCAGAATGAACTAACAGAATGCACTGAAGAACAGCAAGGCCTGTGAAGAGCGAGCTGAAAATCAGAAATGAGCGGACAAGAATGCACTGAAAAACAGATACAAACTGACTACACGCACTGAAAAACAGATACAAACCCACAAACACAAACTGAACAGCAGTAAAACGATCGGAAAAGCACAAGTCTGAAAAGCGCGAATCGTCTCTCACCAAACTTCTACTAACAGGAGATAAACATGAGATTAGCAGAAGGAGCCCAAAGGGTGGTGCAGTGGCTATTGAACTTCGGTTTTCTAGTGCCGTCGTACGTGTTGTACATCACCGCGTTCTTGACGGTCGCACTGAAAAACAGATACAAACTGACTACACGCACTGAAAAACAGATACAAACCCACAAGCACAAACTGAAGAGCAGTAAAACGATCGGAAAAGCACGAGTCTAAAAAGCGCGAATCGTCTCTCACCAAACTTCTACTAACATGAGATAAGTACGAGATTAGCAGAAGGAGCCCAAAGGGTGGCGCAGTGGCTATTGAACTTAACCTTTTTCTAGTGCCGTCGTATGTGTTGTATGTCACCGCGTTCTTGATGGTCGGAATTTGGTGTGACCGTGTGTATGCAAGACAAGCTTGAGCGGAATCCCGTCGGAAAAACCATCATAGCTTTTTCCAACCAAAATTCTGATCGTGTGTACGCGGCATTAGAGTAGGCACACCTGTAAAACATGAGCAGCTCATTTAGCTCCATTTATGCTAAATATGTCAAGCAGATCATAAAATATTTTAAACTAGCAGAGTTACTTACATAACAATCATAATAACGTAAGGATTTTAAATATACAATATTTATAATCAGATCACATCAACTTTGAGAAGAGATGCTAAAAGTAACACATGGACCTGTGATTTTCTTTGAAATGTTGTTAAAATGTCATTAAACCCAAAGCAATAAATGTGTACTTCTTTAGCTGTGCCAAATGTCAGGCTATTCTAAATATGAGAACTGAGAGTGGCTGTGCATTAATTAAAAGCACACCACTAATGTGTTGTTTCATTAAACTAAAAAAGATGTTGTAAAAAAATGCAAATTTGTTGTAAAAAGAATAAAATATATATATATATATATATATATATATATATATATATATATATATATATATATATATATATATATATATATATATATCTATATATCTATATCTATATCTATATATATATATATATATATACACAGTTATTACAACAGTGACATTTCCTTTAAATTACATTAAAGTGACCCGGCACTTTTCCCTATGCAACCCTGAGGGAAGAGAAGCAACCTTGCATAAGGTGTGTGTAAATCCTATGTACAGTTTACACAAAGCTCATGATTGTTTCCACATCCCATATCATATTGCTGGGCCAATCACCAAGCACCAGTGTTTTCACATGAGACAAAAATAGCATGTTATATGAATCACATTTCTGGAAATGCTGGGTATTTCTCTTTATTAGCAATTGTGAATGGCATGGCAGGGAAACAATGGTAAGGTAAGTAAAAAATGTGCTTCAGAAAACATAGAATAAATACAGAGAGCTAAATAATGGTAGGGTGATTTCAAGTGATGCTGATTGATAAAATGGTTGGAAATAATGCAAAGCCAAAATTGCAGTTTTTACATGAAAGTTCAGTCTTATAATGAAATTCCCTACTCAATGGGTTTTAAAAGAATTGTACGGCCTTTTCTGATTTAAAACATCTAGCCATGCAAATATCTCTTATTGCAATCACTTATGTTGCACATTGTACGCTGAACAGTGCTTCAGCTCTATGTTAAAATCCCGTTAGGCTAAAAAAGTAATAACCACAGGTAGATATCGTATGCCAGCATAGGTTGTATATTACAATGATTATTATATATATAATGATTATTTTATATGATGAAAAGATTAGTGGGTGGGGCCATTCAAAATAAATATTCAACTAAAAACATTTTTTATGGGTTTATTTTGACTTGGATGAGATATTCATCTTGAGATGTTTTTGAAAATTTTTATTTGCAGGGTTAAAGTCATTTGATGTAAGCAGGACTGGCTTTGCTTTATAAGTGCCCAGGAATCTTTACCAAAGCCACTGGGATACATACAATTACCTGTTTCTCTTAACAATGGTCTCAGGTTACCACACTGTTTACAGTCATAGAAATGTGTTAATTAATTATTAATGGTCGCTAAAGAATAGGAAACCATAGCAACTAAATTGCTTTCAAGTTTATTAGGTTGAAAAGTAGAAATGTTGAGAATGAGATCCACTGTTGAATATGCTTATGTACCTTCTGCCTAAGCTGGCAGTGTTTCTCTTTCTTTCTGATTGAATAAACTTTACACTACAAAACCCATTGTTATATGTATGTATTTTACAGTAACTAACATGTTGTTTGGTCAGATTAAGTATATAAAGGCCTTCAGACACTTTAAGGGTAAACCATGGAAATTTTGGGTTGATTTTATTCTTATTTTTTTTTATGATTCCACGTTTTTAAATGGGTGTTTTATTTCTTTGTAATCTTTCATTTACAATAAACATTACAAAGTCCCCTATAATGCTGATTTATAGATAATTCTGGGTTTTCCAAAGAAAGCATTAGCATCTCTCTTTGGCATTGTCTCTCACTAATAGAAATTTTGTATGGGGAACATGCAGGGAATACTTAAGGGGAGATTACTCAAAGTCCAGGTAAATACAAATGAGAAAGGAATGCCACTCACTAAGCCTCCGGACCTTAACAGGTGCTCCCGCCCTACTGTGAAGTCTCAGGTGCTGGCTCTGCACAAGTCTGTAGAAACAAGAATGTCCTGGACTGCCGCACTCTGTAGAAAAGGCATCTTTATTGTGAAAAATAGAATAATATCTAACATAACAGTCAAATCAAACGTGGACAAAACAGGGATCAATGGCTAACCGTTTGATGTTTACTCATAGCTAAATTAACAAAAACCAATAGTGTATATAAGAAGTTGAAGAAAAGATCCACCAATAAAAGTTTTACAATTAGGTGAACAAGCTTTCTACACAATTGGAGCTTGAAATCCCGAAAATAGAGTGCACCTGTGGGGTGGGAAACAAAAGCATTTATAATCGCATTAGTGTCAGTAGATGATAATCTAGACTGTAAACATGTCCCATCACGGTGCACACATGTAAATGAGGTTAACTGAAAAAACAACAAACAAAAATGTATATACCTCTGGAGTATACAAAACGTAAACATAAATGAAAAAATGTATAAAAATGTGAGTGGATGTAGAGATCTATTTATGATAAGCATATATAATTGTACATAATGTTGGCCAGAGAGCCATGTCAAGTGTATCATAAAGATCTCTATGTGAACAAGAGAAAGAAATATCTTTCCTTCACAGTCACAATAAAGCTCTGATATTATGTTAAAAGTATTGTTGTAATTGCAAAAATATACTATTACCAAAGAGAAAAACCTGTGTCATATTTAAAAACCATTTGGATGTTTGTTTGGTCCATCCAAAGTCATATAATATGAATATGGTGTTAATCAAAAAAAAAAAAAACAACATGTGGAAGGAAATAATATATCAGGTAATAAGTGTATGGAAAATAACCGGTACCATGGCTCCTCTGTTTAAATGTGTTCAATAAGAAAAAGAAAGAAGAAAGAGACCAAAATTGGGGCAGTATTAAAGGGAATTTGATCTGGAGAAAAGGAGAGTCACGAGACAGACTAGTCTCGAAGAGGCAATGTAAAAATTGTGAGCAGGTGCATAGTGAGACCCAAAGTCTCACTCCACCCGCTGCAAACCAAATCATGATTGCATTCGGTACCCGTGGCTGTCGCAAAAATGCACCTGAAAGGTATCATGCAATGGATATTACAATGTATATATATTATCAAGTGTATTTAACTCCTAGTAGGATGAAAAATGGTGATGAAGAGAAAATGTAATCTCACCACCATATTAAAATTTATGGTAAGATGGAAAAGTACAAATTACTAGATATTATCTATTGATAAAAATGGGATACATCACATTCAAAATTAAGTCCCAAGGGATGTCCAGTGTTCAAAATGAAAATCCACCGGACTTCTCGTTTGCATAGAGTATCGAACTTGTCACCACCTCTTGGTGGTTTCACCATTTTTTCAATACATTGATTGACAAGACTAGATGTGTCCTTCTGATGGAATTTGTTCCAATGTCATGCAACATTTGTGGCATGATCTTTCTCTATATCATGGAGATGATCACAGAGACAATCTTTAAGTCTGTGTGTCATCTGGACCATGTTGTGCAGGAACATGTGGAATTGACAGGGGAAAACAATGAGATTACCTCAAATTTGTAAAGAAAGCCTAGTGCAGGCAATACGCTGCTACGGGCTGATTCTAGCCATCCGGGACACACTATCAACAGTATCCCGTTTGGTCAATTCCTCAGAATTAGAAGACTGTGCAGCAAACATTCAGACTTTTGATTTGACTGTTGGATTTTATTCTATTTTTCACAATAAAGATGCCTTTTCTACGGAGTGCGGCAGTCCAGGACATTCTTGTTTCTACGGGAAAGTACTCATCTTAAAACACAGGCATGTCCACCTTGTGGATCCTACAGAACTTCTCTCACACATCGCTTCTGGTCATGCCAATGAATATCTAATTTCTGGGACGAGATGGATCATGGAATACTAGTCATGTTTAATGATTTAATTACTTTCAAAGAAAATGCCACAGTAGATGCATAAAATATTCTCAACAAGTGCACTTATTATTATCCTATGAAAAAAAACTGTTAAACCTCAAAGACCTCATGCCTTCTCCTTTTTTAATCATGTAGAATGCACAGACAACATTTTTGCTGCCATAGTTCCACTACCTAACAGCTACTGACCCATATGCTATCAAACTTGCAAATTAAGAACATGGGCTCTCTGTTAACTATGTATGATGGGAAAAGTTCTATATGGGAGGTCAGAAAGGATTTTGAAAAACAGAGACAAATGTCTACTTTAGTGCAAAAGACTTGAAGGAGTGTTAGAAAGACTCATTTTTGACACTGGAAGGATAGATAGATAGTGTCCTGAACAGGTGTGACCAGAACTGTGTGGACTGCAACAGAGGGAACCAAACGCATGTAAAGTGAATAATGTAATTTATTAAAGATATGTGAATACAAATTAAACACACCTCCAATACCAAACAGTGTATAGCAATCAACCAAACAGTGACCCACAAATAATAACAGTGTAAACTAAATATATTTACAGCAGATAAGGAAAACCCAAATCATAAACGTAACCAGGCCAGGGTCATACATGGGAGATCCAACAGATGGGGGCAAGGAGCAAGACAGGACAGGGAGAAGGTGGACGGGATCAGGCTGCAGGGCAAGGGTACAGGATAACAGGATCACAGGAGGGACAGGAACAGGTTCAGGTACAGAGGATCACAGGTACAGGTCAGGGCTCAAAGACAATACCAAGGCAAGTGTGTGATTGCTTGCCGGATATAATTACACTTCTCCTGCAATTAGCCTCAGGTGACGCCTGATCGCAGGAGATGATGTCGGCTCCACACTGCCAGGAGACACCCACTGGTGGACACCAGTACTGTGGCCCAAAGATCTAACAGTGCCACCAGCAGGTGAAACCTTTGACAGCTCCAGACTGCTAGTATACACTCTCTGGCAGACACCGGTACTGTGATCCAAAGAACCGACAGCGCTACCAGCAGGTGAAACCTTTGACAGCTCCAGACTTCTAGGAGACACCCACTGGCGGACACCAGTACTGCGATCCAAAGAACCGATAGCGCCACCAGCAGGTGAAACCTTTGACAGCACCAGACTTCTAGGAGACACCCACTGGCGGACACCAATACTGTGATCCAAAGTACCGACAGCACCACCAGCAGGTGAAACCTTTCCTGATAGATAGATAGATAGATAGATAGATAGATAGATAGATAGATAGATAGATAGATAGATAGATAGATAGATAGATAGACAGTCAGGGGGTAAAGTGCCCAAAGAAGCACAGGTTGCTAGTAGTGTTCTGAATAGCTGGGAAGCTGACCACCAGATGATTGCTGGAACAGGCAGGATGCACCATAGGGCAGGTGTCCCTCTAAAGCTCTAGGTGTACTCAGCAAGAGGGCAAACAGGAAATGGTAATGGAAGCCAGGCCAGGGGTCAAGCACAGTGGATCAGTCAGAAGAAGAGGCAGGTGGCAGAAACAGGAACAAGCTAGGATCATACACAGGTAGGCCGATAGCAGCAGAGGAATGGAGATCAGACAGGTCAAGGGCAAGCTGGGTCAGTAGCAGGAAATACAAGATCAAACACACAGAGGCACAGGAACATGAGGGGGCTGATGATCATCCAGCAATCTGTTGAGCAGAGCAGCAGTTTTTTATAGGCCAGAGGGCACCAGCATCTGTCTGTCATTGTGAGCATCAACAAAAAGGACCCGGATTTCCCCATTGGCTGACACTGTCACATTGTGCACATTGATCGCACTCCTAAAGTTCGATTTTTAGCCTTGGACCACATCCCTATGAGCCCTAGAGGGGGTGACTTCAATAAAGCACTTTTACAGAACAAACTGAGGTTGATATTCCACCTCAATGCCACTGCGCCCCCAGGCCTCAGTGAGGCTTTTAACTTTAAGCCCTTTTTGGAGGGCTTCCAATCAAGGGTGTGCGAATTGGATCTCTAACCAGAGGCAGTTCTCTTGAGTATGACATTGTACATCCCCTGCAAGCCTCACCACAATAGGTTAGCTTTGCCAGTCCATTTTACATCTGTGTATGTCTTGTGTTTGATGCGATTTCTTATGCGATTTTTCATGTTCCCTTTGGGTTATCTCTATATGGAATATATAGGGTGAGTCCGCATGAGTCTCTATATGGGATTGAGATATGTAGAGCACAGAGTTATTTTACATACTATCAATTGTTGTTGGATCTCCAAACAGAGGTAACTCTTTAAGTACTGACATCGTGTTTGATGCGATTTCTTCCTCCTGACGGCACCTACCTGGTTGCCAATGTCTGCGATATATTTTTCTATCAATACATTGTTGTGGGATGCTTGGGCTGGCTATCCCACTTGTTTGCATGGCGCGCGGGAGACTTCTGATCCCTGCTTCATTGGCGGTGGTTCAGGGTCTCTTTGCCTTTAGGAGCCCAGCCTTTGGGCTGCACTCCTTCCTGTTTGCGTTCTACTGTGGGGCGCAGAGGGGCGGGCTACACACGCGCCAGTGATGGGGCGACGCGGGCCTGCACCACTTTGCCAGAAAACTCTGAGGCAGACCGTTGCAGCCATCTGGCGCAACACTCTGCCTAATCAGCCACAGCTGATTTGGTTGGTTGCCTTATTGGCTATTTAAACATTCAGTCACCAGCAGTACTCACACTGCTGGTGCTTGCTACTGGGACCCACTGACCTGCACATACTCTCAGATGTGGTGAATTTTAAGTGTAACTACTTTTGCAAATGTGTTTATATTACTAATCTGCAACTCAGATCACTACACTCACTACTATCATCTGTCTCTCTGTCTTTATGCAGACAGGAAGTTGCAAGACTTACCTTGTTTTTGCTGGCCGACCATATACTGAATGGAGTAGTCACTCCTATCAGTGGGAGTTCTTGCAACCATTGTGGGTCTGTCCAGCCCTTGTCTTTCCTCACCTTGGCTTACCATCTCAGCCACAAATCCTTAGTTTCGCACCGCAATCTAACACCTGTACAGGCATTTTTCACACTGCCTGCCCCCTCTATCCTGGGTAGCGAACAGCTCAGCCATGTGAGTACACTGTCTTCCTTTTTGTCATGTTTATCTTGTTCAATAATCATCCTATTTCTGTTTAAAAATGATCTCTAATGCGATTATACTATTTTATTAATGCCTAAATATGTTTATATCACAGAACATGTATGCTCTTGATGACATAAAGCATATGAAGAAGGACATATGAGTCTGAAACATGTCAGGCATCATCCATAACAGCTGCATGTATCAGCTCCTCAATAATTAAGAGGGCAATTAATGTATATAATTTTGTACTGACACTGATTTTAATGTTTCTATTGTTAATTACTTTTTTAATAAAATGTATGAATTTTTAAATACTTTCCTGGTCATTCCTCACAATCCTGAGGGGTTACGCTGTGCCTTGTGCACCAGGCCTTTTTCTTGTTCATCCGTCACATTATGCGCGTGTCACCATGAATGTGCATTCGCCGGTTCACACTGTCTCATACCTGCGTGTGCCAATTCGCCATGCGTGCGCCAATGTGCACGGGAGTGCACCAGCTGTGGCAATGCCTAGGATTGGCAATATTGCCAGTTCTTTTTTGACCATTCTCCTGTCAGTGTGTGTGTGTAAGCAGTCCATACTGTGGTATCTCTGCTGACCTGAAGAGGGCAATGTGTCACTTCTGGTTGGCAGGAACTCATTGGGGACTAAAGACCAGTGTCTTCATTTGGATAATAAAATCCTGCAGGATTTGGGTGGCCACCTTGACATAGAAGTGCTTAAATAGTGCTTAGCAGGCCTGTCCCTATTTTCATCTATAAATTGGAAGCTTCTCCTCTTCTGGGCTAGCTTGATAAAGGGGACTCCGTCCCCATGTGTGACTAAGGCCTCATGCACACGAGACGCTGGTGCAAACTCTGCTGAACACATATTTTTAAAAGCTGAAACCGGCGTTTAGAAATGCCCGTTTTGCCGCGTTTGCATGCCGCGTTTAGCTGCGTTTTACCGCGTTTGCGTCTAGAAGCGTCTGCAGAGCAGAGAATGACATTTTTGCGACCCAACTTTGGGGCCCCACTTCTGGGGGCCACTTGGTGCTAGGAACCCCAAATTTGGTGTGCAAACACAATGTACCTAGCACTACAACATATCCATATAGCACCAAGTGGCCCCGAGATATGGGGCCCCAAAGTCAGGTCGGAAAATGTCATTCTCTGCTGCAGAAAAGTGCTTGACATTTTGTGACCTGATTTGGGGCCTCATATCTTGGGGCCATGTGGTGCTAGGAAACCCCAAATTTGGATATGTTATATTGTTAGTCCAACTGTGTTAGCACACCAAATTTGGGGTTCCTAGCACCAAGTGGCCCTGAAATATGGGGCCCCAAATCGGGTCACAAAATGTCAAGCACTTTTCTGTAGCAGAGAATGACATTTTCCGACTTGACTTTGGGGCCCCATATCTCGGGGCCACTTGGTGCTAGGAACCCCAAATTTGGTTTAGCCATGTTTAGCCGCGTTTGGCGTCTGAAACGTGGAAAACTTTTGCGTCTGAACCCATTTTGTTTGCTTCTGGAAAAATTAGGTTAAACACAACTGCCTAAAAACGCCAAAAAACGAGACTGTGTACATGGACACATAGGATAACATTGAATGGGTTCAGGGGCAGTTGAAAAAAGTGTCCAACTGCCTCTGAACATGAGTTTAACAGTGTCTCGTGTGCATGAGGCCTTAATCACAAGTTTACTTCCTGTTGATATCACACTTCTTTGCTGGCTACTTCTGCCCCCTATCTGACTGCACACTATCAGTGCTAGCTTTTCTTTCTGACAGACCCATACACCTGTCATCATTGGAGATGTGTCATCCATGTGCCTTCCATTGGATTCCATAAAATGGCACAATCTGCTGGTATTTGTGCATAATGCTTATTTATTTACTACTAATGTGAGTGTAATACTGTTTTTACCTTTGCTTGTATTGATTATAATAAATGCTAAACTTATGCACTTATGCACTACACTTAAGCTGGCCATACATAAAGCCATTTTCTTGTTCAATGCAAAAGTGCAGCATTGTGGCCAGTGGATAATGACACTATTAAAATCCATGAATGTGTGAAACACTCAAACATTGTATTATTTATTGTGTGGAAGGTTGCAAGCTTAAAGGGTTTTGCACAGAGCAGCACCGATCCACCTATTCTGGGGGGTCCCAGTGGGGCTCCTGGCTCCTCCTCTTCATTGGGTGCCCCCACAGAATGACGCTTTCCATTGGGGCACCCGTGCAGACGCGCTCCCGAGTCCCACTGCTGTGTTCATTGACACAGACAGCAGGACTGGGCCCCACCCTCGGCTCCCATGTCACTGGATTTGATTGACAGCAGCCGGAGCCAATGGTCCAATGAGGACCTGAGACAATGCCTGGAGCTGCTGGGCTCCTTTTTGTCGCTGGAACGATCGGGTTCAGGTAAGAAAAAGGGGGGCTCTGGGGTGCAGCTGCAGCGCAGAAGGTTTTTTCACCTTAATGCATATGCATTAAGGTAAAAAACCTTGAGGGTTTACAACTCCTTTGAAGCTGATACAACAGGTTAGGGCTATGGGTATTTCAAATGTGCAACAGGCTTTCTTGAGACAGGTAAATAGGGAGAAATGGCAACAGTAAAAAAAAAACAAAGAATGAATGCAATGAAGAGATAAACAAAAGAAAATGTGTTTCTGAGAGCCTGGCACCTTCTGGAGGCTGGATCTAACAAGTGTTTTTCCTTGCCCCATGGCCCATCAGCTCTCTTCTTTTTCTGTACACCATATACAAAAAGTGTTGCAGATTCTGTATCTTTGTCTTCCAACAATGTGTATAAACTGCTCCTTCAACGCTCCTGCCCATTGAAATCAATGGGGCAGCGCGGCCATACTGCCGGCATAGCGCTGCTGTAGCAAGGCTTTGCGGTGGTTTTAACCCTTTCTTGGCTGCTAGCGGGGGTAAAAGCACCCCGCTAGTGGCCAAATAGCACCGCAGAATTGACGGTAAATCACTGCTTTACCGCCAACGCACCCACTGCCCCAGTGTGAAAGGGGCCATAGGTGAAAACAGCAGAAACCTGCTCCTGAAGTAAAACAATGAAATGATATCATGAGGCATTATCATCATCTGCAGTTTAATGATGCACACTGTATTTTAATTATTAGGTGAACATACATCTTGCTGTGCAATGGATAACAGTGAGTCTACAAAATTGATTCTTTACTCTGTGAAAAGCATCCACACAACAGGATGCTGCCACCTTGTAACCTTGTTACACGGTGATGTGCAGTGTTAGTTTTATGCCACACATAGCGTTTTGCTTTTAGGCAAATTCAATATTCGTCTCAGGTGACCAGAGCACCTTCTTCCACATGTTTGCTGTGTCCCCCACATGGCTTCTCGCAAACTGAAAACAGGAATTCTTATGGCTTTCTTTCAACAATGGCTTTCTTCCTGCCACTCTTCCATAAAGGCCAGATTTGTGGAGTGCACGACTATTAGTTGTCCTGTGGACAGATTCTCCCACTTGAGCTGTGGATCTCTGCAGCTCCTTCAGAGTTACCATGGACCTCTTGGCTGCTTCTGTGATTAATGCTCTCCTTGCCCGGCTTGTCAGTTTAGGTGGACAGCCATGTCTTAGTAGGTTTGCAGTTGTTCCATACTTTTTCCATTTTCGGACGATGGATTGAACAGTGCTCAGTGAGATGTTCAAAGCTTGAGATTTTTTTATAACCTAACCCTGCTTTATTCCTGACCTGTCTGGTGTATTCCTTGGCCTTCATGATGCTATTTGTTCACTAAGGTTCTCTAACAAACCTCTGAGGGCTTCACAGAACAGCTGTATTTATACTGAGAATAAATTACACACAGGTGGACTTTATTTACTAATTAGTTGACTTCTGAAGGCAATTGGTTCCACTAGATTTTAGTTAGGGGTATCAGAGTAAAGGGGGCTGAATACAAATGCATGCCACACTTTTTAGATATTTATTTGTAAAAAAAAATTGAAAACCATTTATCATTTTTCTTCTATTTCACAATTATGTGCCACTTTGTGTTGGTTTATCACATAAAATCCCACTAAATTATATTTACGGTATGTTTTTGGTTGTAACATGACAAAAGTTGAAAATTTAAAGGGGGTATGAATACCTTTTCAAGCCCCTGTACTTTATTACATGTCGCTTTTATAAACTCTACACATTATTTCTGCATATACCAACCCACACAAACAGTGGTTGAAGGATACAAGATGGGCTTTCAAAAAACATGTTTAATTAGTCAGCAAACTTGACATTTTCAGTGTTTGAATAAGACAAGTTAGAAAGGCAAGCCAAACCAATGGTTTAGCATTTTTCACTTATTTTTCTGTTTTAATCTTTGCCAAGAATACATTGCTAGTTTTAAACACAAAAGAAACCTTTAGAAAAATGTTGTGAAAAAGTTTATAAATCACTGTGATCAGCTTTTAGATTTTTTTCTGTTTTATAAATGTATTTGGCATAGGTATGGATAATATGGATGTTTGCAGTCTGTAAACACTATAGATGCAGAGATATGAATATGCATCACAAAGTGTACCTGGGACATGGTCATGAGTGTAGACACCTCCCAGCAACCAACCCCTAAACAAGATGACCAGACGATCGGTCATTCGTCGCTGTCAACACCCCTTTGATCTGACAGATAAGAGGAGATACCAAGACAATGGTCAGTTCTCCTTTTACCATCCAATCAGGAACATCTGCCAAGTTTTGAGAACCGATTACCCAGCTCATCGATCAAACTCTGATCAACCCTCGGACATTAATTGCAAGTATTCTTCTTCCCAGATTCTACCTTATTTCTTTGTGGCTGTATATTGTCATTATCTCTTTGAAACATCTTTTTTTCTGTAAATGTTTTATTTGCACCAACTTTGACCTTTTCATAAAAAAACCCTTATGTTGAAAAGTAACCTTGTCGCCAAAGCTCTTAGCAATGCAAGCTATAAACGAACCTGCCTCTTGAAGAGTGCTACTGTTGTAGAGTAAGGCCTCTGAGCAGACCTGTCTGTGGTGGCAGTGTGAGTGTGTGTTGCAGATGCTTTTTCTAAAATCATAATTGGTATTGCAAAAATTACGAGTCTCCCCCGGCACGGTCTTTTAAAACAGGGGTGGTGGCAGGTAAAGGGTTAATTGCGTAATTAGCCCAGTGACAATCACTTTCAGGCTGCTGACACCTAGATTGTGGTCCCGCAAGCTGGAAAATCTTTGTGCTGGGCGCAGCTGAGAGTGGCATTGTTACGTAAGTGACAGCGTGGTGTGAGGTTGGCTGGTCCTTCGTCGCACATTAGCGAGGAGGGCAGGAATTTGACACCCTCATTCGTCACATATTGGTTAGGTATTTAACCTCTTCAGCCCCGGAAGGATTTGCCCCCTTAATGACTAGGCCCTTTTTTGAGATACGGCATTGCGTCGCTTTAACTGACAATCATGCAGCACTGTACCCACACAAAATTGATGTCCTTTCTTCCCCACAAATAGAGCTTTCTTTTGGTGGTATTTGATCACCTCTGTGGTTTTAATTTGTTGTGCTATAAACAAAAAAAGACCGACAATTTTGAAAAAAAAATTTTTTTTTTGTTTTTGCTATAATAAATATCCCCAAAATAAAAACAAAAAAACAAAACAAATTTCTTCATCAGTTTACGCCAATATGTATTCTCCTACATATTATTTGAAAAAAATCGAAATAAGCAAATATTGATTGGTTTGCGCAAAAGTTATAGCGCCTACAAAATAGGGAATAGATTTATGGCATTTTTATTATAAATTGTTTTTTTATTAGTAATGGCGGTTATCTACATAGCAAAAATGACACCCCAAAACACATTCTGCTACTCCTTCTGTTTTAAATGATGAAAATAAATCAACTCCCAGCTTTCCAGGATCCTCCTGCTTTAGGCATTTACATCTTACTTGATGAACTTGTGTCTTTTTTCAACCTCACCTACTATGTAACTATGTAACTTATGGACTCTCCATCCATCACTTACCCATAAAAGAGAAAGGCTCACAATATTGCAGTAACATAACAAAAATGAATTTACCTAGAAACCATTAAAATCACTAACAATTTTTTTTTAAAACATCTCCTTAGATCAAACACTTATCCGTCACTATGATCACAGCTATACTAACCAAGCACTGTGTCACTTCCGGGTTAGAATGTTTGCATCACATCCAATCAAGCATGCAGTAGTGCCCTGACATGTTTCGTCCTTGCAGACTTCCCCATAGTCATATTTAGAGCCACCCAATGTTTGTATATGTTTTTCTTTTACAGGCACTTTGCAGAGTTTTTAAAGGGGCAGCAGTATGATTTTTTTTTCATGAAAGGAATATTTGATTCAGTATTTGTTTCAGTGGGAAAAAAATATATTTGTTTGGCACAGTGGAATTATGATTTATAGTTCTGAATACCACGTGTGAGATATTTTTCAATGTCTAATCACATAGGCTCAAAATCCAAGGAGCAACTCCAGGCTATCTAGGGGCATAAATCACACATCTGACAATGATCAGGGACACTGTAACTGGTGTGGTGGTGATCATTGACACTGTAACTGGTGTGGCGGAAATTAGGGGACAATATGGGGTAATCAGGGACACTGGGACTGATATGGCATTGATCAGGGGCACTTTAATTGGTGTGATAGTGATCAGTGACACTGTAACTTGTGTGGCTGTAATCAGTGATAATGTGTGGCAGTGGTTAGGGGACAATATAACTGATGTGGCAGTGATTGGAGCAATGGGAATGGTGTGGCAGTGGTTAGAGACAATTTGCCTGGTATGGTGGTGTTTAGGGACAATATACCACAGAAAATTATGAAGAATGGCACAGATAGGGTTACAGCTAAATTACAACATAATCATACAGGTGAATGTGATGTGGGGGTGTAGGATTATACTTAAAAGTTCATAGATCCAAAGGTATCCGTGGCAGCTCCTCAATGAGACTAATCTCTATCAATCAGTAATCTCTACAATATATAAATGAAACATCCTGAGTGCCAGAGGATGAAATCCACCCAGTACAATTTGCTGTTGAGCATCAGTTTGTCTTCAGGAGCCAGGACACAGATGATGTAAAGAACACCAAAAATAAAACTGGAAATCCTGGAGTGGACTAAGCAGGACTGGAAGTGATGTCACACCTGGAGGGGCCACAGCATAGGGAGGGTGGCTACGTGTTTTGGAGCATAACTGTTCTTTTTTTAAGCCTGAATACATGCTCATGGGTATATAACAGAGCCAGGGGAGGGGCCAAACAGAATAATTGGTTAGGACCACACTCATATATGGCTGCTCAAAGTCTATACCATACTAATGGACTTCAATAAAATGGCTTCCCAAGGTCTGTACCATAAAGATAAACTGCAATTAAAAGGGCCATTTGGCCACACCTGGGGTGTAGCATAGTTAATTTGTATGGTACAGACCTTGAGTAGTCATTTTATTGAAGTGCATTAGTATGGTACAGACTTTGGTACTACTGTATATAGGTACTATTTAATACTCTTTGCTGGATGGTTTTTAGTGCATAGTGTTTCATGTAACGTGCCTGTATAACTTACTGAAATTGGGTTTTACCCTAATGGTTTGCACTACCTGCATCTATGGACTTATATTAAAACAGTTTGAACACCACAAAGTCGTTTAGCTTGTATTGGTCTGCTGTGTTGTGGATAAATAGGTATGCGCTGTTTTATGGGTATGTGCTTTTAGAGATATGTCTTTGTCTTTTTTTTTCCTCACCTTTTGGGTGGTATAGAAAGCATGTGTTCCATAGTGTTTTGTAAATTTTCTTTCTCTTTATTGTTTTTTTTTTGTGTGCAATGTGTCATATGTTTTTTATTTTGTTTTAACCACTTCAGCCCCAGAAGATTTGGCTGCTTAATGACCAGAGCATTTTTTGCGATACGGCACTGCGCCGATTTAACTGATAATTGCGTGGTCATGCTACACTGTACACAAACAAAATTGACGTCCTTTTTTTCCCCACAAATAAAGCTTTCTTTTGGTGGCATTTGATCACCTCTGCTGTTTTTATTTTTGTGCTATAAACAAAAAAATGCGACAATTTTGAAAAAAACATAATATTTTACACTTTTTGCTATAAGAAATATCCCCAAATTTAAAAAAAAAAAAGCTATTATTTTTCTTAGTTTAGGCCGATATGTATTCTTCTATATATTTTTGGTAATAAAATTGTAATAAGCGTATATTAATTGGTTTGCGCAAAAGTTATAGCGTCTACAAAATAGGGGATAGATTTATGGCATTTTTATTAATATATTTATTTTTTTACTAGTAATGGCTGCGATTTTTATCATGACTGCAACATTATGGCAGACACATCGGACACTTTTGATACATTTTTGGGATGATTGACAATTATACAGCGATCAGTGCTATAAAAATGCACTGATTACTGTATAAATGTCATTGGCAGGGAAGGGGTTAACACTAGGAGGCGATCGAGGGGTTAACTGTGTTCCCTGACTGTGTGTTCTAACTGTAGGGGGAGGAGACTGACTAGAGGGGATGACAGATCGTGGTTCCTAGCTTTTAGGAACTCATGATCTGTCTCTCCTCACAGAACAGGGATTTGTGTGTTTACACACACGCGTCCATGTTCTGCCTCTCGTGCCTGCAATCGCTCATGGCCGACGGTCATCGCGACCATTGGCTATGAGCATCGGCACCCCTGCAGTGCAGCATACGCTTGCCTCTGGCGGCATGTGCATGCCTGCTATCCCGCTTAAAGGAGCCGAGGTATAGCTACGACGGCTCATGGGATCGTGACGACCTGCCTCAGTACAATGACGGCGTGTGGTTGGCAAGTGGTTAATTTTAAACTTTCATGGACATGTGTTTTACCTTTAAATTTGTCCTACGCAGCTTTAAAGTGTTATTAAACCCACAACAGTCAAATCTGTCTGTATATGTAGCATAGCATGCTTTTTATACTCACTGTGGAACTTAAGGGGTTAATCCTCTGCATTGTGTAAAAAGGCTGTTTTATCCTATATGCACAGATCCTTCCCCTCCTGCACTGTCTATCTGCGGAAGGCCAGCTAACACAGACGGAGTAGCCAACCTGCACATGCTCAGTTGTATCTTTTATGCTGGAGTAAAAAGGTTCTTGTTCTCAAAGCTAGCCAGGTCACATGATATTGACATCACACATGTAGTGAAAATCTCCTCCTTCCTGGACTCTCAACATTGGAGAAACTGTGCATGTTATCACTGACCGTGGTATACAGATCATCCAAAAAGTATTTTAATGTAAAAAGAAAATTTATAAGTTGTGGGCGCTGTGGAAGCTGTGGGCACTGTGGGGGGGGGGGGACTTCTTTTCATATCACTGGGTTTAGTAACACTTAATTGGCATCTATGTCCTGATGAAGTGGCCTCTGCAAAACTAAAACAAAATAACAATCTTTTAGGATGCCATATTTGCAATCTGTAAGATGTTTTATTAAAATGTTAAAACAAACTTGTGGTATTCTTGGTTGTTTGGTTGCATTTTTATGAGCTCTATGTAATATCTTGTTCCTGAGCAATACTGTGGGGTTTACTAAAGGCAACTAGACTGTGCACTTTGCAGGTGCAATTGCTCCAGAGCTTAGTAAATTAGGTAAAGCTTCACTTTGCAAAGAACACCCAATCAGATGCAAAGGAAAATAAAAAAACAGCATGTTTGCTTGCACGTGATTAGATGATGGAAGTAAGCAGAGCTTCTGCTCATTTACTAAGTTCTGTAGCAACTGCTCTTGAAGAGTGCAACTGCATTTTGAAAAGTGCATAGTCAATTTGCCTTTAGTAAATCAACCCCTGTATGTTTAAAGTCCCCTTCTTTTTGCACGTTTTTTTTTTTTTTGTAGTAAAAATCAGTCCTTATATTGGAAGTTATGCAATTTTTCCACAAGGTACTGTAGCAAGCAGCACCAACAAAAATTAATAATCACTGTACATCATATAAGACAGCATTACCACTCCAACCGTATCTCTAGGCTAAACATCACAAGCTGTAGTTTTATGGTATTTTACATTTGTGCACCACCAAGTAAATGAAAGAAGCACTCAATGGATATATGTTGTTTTTACAGTAAGCTTGACGGAGTCAAATTTTTCTGATGATAGCCCAGCTAGAGCATTTCTTGTGTTGTTTTAGCTAAGTTGTTTAACCTACAGTATTTTCTGTATGTCTAATCAAAATTCATTGTTATATATACTGTTTTTAGACACATATTTCAGCACATTAATATCCGGCATCCAAAACACATTTAATGACACACTTATGCAAGCTTATCATGCTGACATCTGGCATAGCTATTATGAATTTTGTGCTATAATTACATAATTATGAGCATGTACAGTAGATGGACATTGTTGTTTATTACTGTCCTTAGAATTTTAACACAGTGCTACTTAGATACTTGCATTCAAAATGCTGCATTTGACCTGCTTCCCCTGAATGCAAATGCATCTCTATGACCTGCTGCATCCAAAGATATGCAACACAAAGCAAAGAAGGTTGAATGCACTTTAAATGCAAGGCAACTGGCAAGTTCAGAAAAAAACAGCAGCTGTGTATATGAGTCCTTCCAATTAGACAAGGGCCAAACACCACCCTGTTCAGTTTACAGCAGAACTCCCGAACAGGGGAAATGTTCTAACCCAAACGTGGAACCCTATTGTAGTCTATGGGAGCTGAAAAGGAAAAATCAAAAATACCCATTTTGAGGACGTTTTTTCAGGAGCAGTGATTTTAATTATGCTTAAAGTGCAACATTTTTTTTTTTAAACATAGTGTCTGGGTTGTCCCCTTAAAGGAGAAGTCCAGCTTGAGCTTTTTAGGCTTGGCTTCTCATATGGGTCACAGGAGTGCAATTCATTTTGCACTCCTGTGACCCATTTTCAGTGGAGAGTGGTCTGAAGTCCGCTCTCCGCTGATGTCTCTGCAATCAGTCGATGGAAAGAGCCATCCCGACTTCAGAAGTCTGAATCTGTGAGAGAGAGAGAGGGGGAAGGGTGAGATAGAGAGGGGCAAGGGATAGAGAGGGGGGAGAGAGAGGGAGAGAGGGGGAGAGAGAGAGAGATAGGAGAGAGAGAGAGAGAGAGAGAGAGAGAGAGAGAGAGAGAGAGAGAGAAGAGAAGAGAAGAGAAGAGAAGAGAGAGAGAGAGATAGGAGAGAAGAGAGAGGGATAGGAGAGAAGAGGGAGAGATATGGGAGAAGAGAGAGAGATATGGGAGAAGAGAAAGAGAGAGGGAGAATGAGAGGGGGGGAGAAGGAGAGGGGGGGAGAGAGAGAGGGGGGAGAGGGGGGAGAGGGGGAGAGGGGGGGGGGAGGGGGGAGAGGGGGGGGAAAGAGGGTGAGAGGGGGGAGGGGGGGAGAGAGGGGGAGGGAGGGAGAGGGGGTGAGAGGGGGGGGAAGAGAGAGACAGGGTGAGAGAGAGGTGGGGAAGGGAGAGAGAGTGTCATGAAGATCCTGCCAGTAACAGGCAGATTAGACCCATCGGTGCATGATTGCGGGCATCTATGCGCACGCACACATGCACTCGTTAGTGTCCGGTGGGTTATTTAAATCTGTCTGGCATTTGCTGTTTGCTCTGCAGCTCTGTGTATGTGTTCCCTGAAAACCTGATATTTGCTCCTGTTTTGACCCGGCTTGCTTTGAGACTATTCCTGTTATCCGCCTGTACCTGATCCTTGGCTTGTTTGACGATCCCTCTGCCTGCTCCTTTTGTACCTCTGCTGCCAGCCTGCTTTCCGACCCGGCCTGTCTGACGTTCCTGGACTTCCATCCTGTCTGCTGAGCCATCCCGGCTGCTCACCTGTTTGCTGATTCATCCAGTCTGCCGGGCCTGTCTGCTGAGCCATCCAGGCTGTTCACCTGTCTGCTGATCCATCCAGTCTGCTGGGACTGTCTGCTGAGCTATCCCGGCTGCTCACCTGTTTGCTGATTCATCCAGTCTGCTGGGCCTGTCTGCTGAGCCATCCAGGCTGTTCACTTATCTGCTGATCCATCCAGTCTGCTGGACCTGTCTGCTGAGCCATCCAGGCTGCTCACCTGTCTGCTGATCCATCCAGGCTGCTGTCCCGTCTGCTAAGTTGTCCAGTCTGCAGTTCCTGTCTACTGATCCATCCTGTCAGCTGTGCCGGCCATCTGATCCTTCTGCTGTTGATCCTGCCACTCACTCATACCACTCCGCACTCCTGCACCCCTGTCACCACTACCGGGGGCCCTCGAGTCGGAGGCGTAGGAGAGGCCATCCTCTGCAATTCTGGCTCATCCTTTAGGTACGTAACAGTAGCAAACAGCCATGTCTGAGCCCGAGCAGGGAACCTCTCCTATGCAGGAACTTTGTTTGCACTTAGTAGGCCTGACCCAGGCTGTCAAAAGCCTACAGGAAGGATACACCCGGCTGGAGGAACGGGTCCAAGTACTGTCTACTCCCACTGGAATCCAAGGAACCCCTCAAGCCTCTACCTCTTCTGCAGGCACCGTATCCTCTCCTACGGTGGTGATGTTTCCGCCCGAACCATGTGTCCCCACACCCAAAAAATTTGCTATGGAACGTAGCAAATTCAGGGTGTTTCGCAATTCCTGTGAACTGTACTTCACCCTCCATCCACGTACCTTCTCTTTGGAAGCAACCAAGGTGGACTTTGTCATCTCTTTACTTTCGGGTGAACCCCAAACCTGGGCCCATCGCCTCCTGGAACAGAAAGCCGATGTGTTGACCAACCTTACCACCTTCTTCAATGCCATGGCTCAACTGTATGAAGACCCTCAGCTTTCTGCAACTGCCGAAGCCGCACTGCACGCCCTTCAGCAAGGGCGCCGGGTGGCGGAAGATTATGTGGCTGAATTTCGGTGGTGGAGTGCAGACACTGACTGGAATGACGCTGCGCTCCGTTACCAGCTTCACATGGGACTGTCTGACCCTTTGAAGGACGAGCTAGCCCGAGTTGGTGTGCCCCAGACCCTAGACGCATTAATCAATCCTGCCATACAGATTGACCGGCGGCTGAGGGAACGTAGGTTGGAAAAAGCAACTGCATTTTTCCGACCAACCTGGATGTTACCTAGAGTGCCCAGTCACCTGCATCCGGCCCCTACATCTCAGTCCACTTCTATAACGGACACTTCGGAACCCATGTAGTTGGGGGTGCTTCTCCCTTCTCTTACTTTGGAAGAGCGCAAACGCCGCCGGGCAAATAATCTTTGTCTCTACTGCGGGGAACTCGGTCACTATGTCAAGAATTGCCCTAATAAACTCCGTAAGTGTTTCCGAAAATCTCCTGAACATGTGCTTACTGGAATCCAGACCTCTTCTCATCTTGCCCTCTCTATCTCTTTGCAGCTTCCAGGAAAGACTCTGTCAGTGCCCGCCATTATTGATTCAGGAGCCTGCAGCTGCTTTATGGACTCATCTTTTGCAACAAGACACCAGATTCCTCTGCTTTCTAGGACCCAAAGACTGTCCATTCACCTGGCTGATGGGTCCACTATTAAATCTGGGCCGGTTATCCAAGAGACTTCCCCTTTGCCAGTCACCATTGCCAGTGCCCACCACAAACTGCTTCGTATGGACATTATCTCCTCACCTCTGTTTCCTGTAATCCTTGGAATGCCTTGGCTACAAGCAATTCTGTGCCTCAAAGGACCCCCATGGGCCCTTTCCTTTGCTATGTCTGGACACTAAAGCTGAGCTATGCCAATCTGTCCCGAAAGCCTACCATGACTTCATTGACGTGTTCAGCAAGAAAGGAGCAGAAACTCTACCTTCCCATCGGGCTTATGATTGCCCTATCGAGCTCCTTCCGGGGGCTGAAATTCCCTTCGGAAGAATCTTCCCGTTAACCGAGTTAGAACAGGTGGCCCGTAAGAGCTATATTGATGAAAACTTAAAGAAGGGTTTCATTCGTCCATCCACTTCCCCGGCAGGTGCAGGTATCTTTTTTGTAGAGAAGAAGGATCACACACTTCGGCCTTGTATAGACTACCGTGAGCTAAATAAAATTACCGTCAAGAACCGGTACCCCCTTCCCTTGGTTCCTGAGTTATTCCAGAGACTGGGAACAGCTACTATCTTTACTAAACTTGATCTTCGAGGAGCCTATAACTTGGTCCACATCAGGGAAGGAGATGAGTGAAAAAAGGTGTTCCGCACCCATTTTGGGCACTTTGAGTACCTAGTAATGCCCTTCGGGTTATGTAACGCTCCTGCCACGTTCCAGTATTTTATTAACAATGTTTTCTGGGATTATTTAGATCTGTTTGTCATTGTCTACTTAGACGATATTCTAATCTTTTCTTCCTCCCTAGATGCTCATCGCAGACACGTCAGGTGTGTTTTGACACGACTTCGACAGCATGGCCTGTACGCGAAGTCAGAAAAATGTGAATTTGAACAAGAGAGTATACCATTCCTGGGATTAATCATCTCCATAGAAGGTATCAAGATGGATCCGCAGAAGATTGCTGCAATACTTGACTGGCCAGTTCCTGTTGACAAAAAAGGAATCCAACATTTCGTTGGATTCGCTAATTTCTACCGGAAATTCATTAATGGGTTTTCTGCCATCATTGCCCCTATTTCCCAATTAACCAAACTGGGAGTTCGCTTCCATTGGACCCTAGAAGCTCATGTTGCCTTTGAATCTCTCAAAGAATTGTTTATATCTGCCTCCGTTCTAAAACACCCTGATTCCGCCCTAAAACACCCTGATTCCGCCCTGCCATTTGTACTTGAGGTAGATGCTTCTGAGATCGCTGTTGGAGCAGTACTCTCCCAACGCCAAGAAACCAAGGCACTGCTCCACCCGGTAGCCTTCTTCTCCCGCAAACTTTCAGCTGCCGAAAGGAATTACGATGTGGGGGATCGGGAACTGCTGGCAATCAAATCTGCACTTGAAGAGTGGCGGTACTTACTTGAAGGAGAAACTCACCCAATCTTGATCTTCACTGATCATAAGAACTTAGAGTACTTGAGGTTGGCAAAGAGGTTGAAGCCACGGCAAGCCAGATGGGCGTTGTTTTTCTCCAGGTACTTATTTCATGTTACTTACCAGCCAGGCTCTAAGAATACAAAACCTGACGCCCTATCCAGAATGTTTCACGAATCCAAAGAAATGACTTCCCCCGATACCATTCTTTTCCCAGGGAATTTTCTTCTGCTGCAGGAAGATTTGCTCTCCCGGATCAAGCAGGCTACTCTGGGGTGGACGCCCCTCGCTAAATCAGAACTACGAGCAAATGACGGGTTGTTCTGGTACAGGGACAAGATGCACCTGAAAGCATATGAGTCCCTATATTAGAACTCTGTCACGATCACGCACTAGCTGGACATTTTGGCATAACTAAAACCACCGATTTGGTACAACGTACCTTCTGGTGGCCTCAGGTAGGCAGAGACTGCAAGAAGTTTGTGGAATCCTGTGTCACTTGCATTATTAACAAGAGCAGTAGAGCCAAGGCCTGGGGATTATTGAGACCACTGCCTGTTCCGGATAGACCCTGGAAGATGGTATCCATAGACTTCATTGTAGAGTTACCCCCAGCAGAGGACCATACCACCATCTTTGTGGTGGTAGACCGGTTGTAAAAAATGGCACACTTTATCCCTATGAAAGGCACTCCCTCTGCTTCCGAGACTGCACAGGTATTCATCAGGGAAATGATCAGACTCCATGGAGTACCGACCAACAGTGTCTAAGATCGGGGGGTATAATTTACTTCCCGATTCTGGAGGTCCTTATGCAAAGCCTTGAAGATCGAGCTATCTTTCTCTTCCGCTTATCACCCCCAGACAAATGGAAAACAGAGAGGACCAACCAAACCCTCGAACAATACCTCCGCTGCTTTTCTTCATTTACTCAAGATGACTGGATCTGTTACGTACCTGGGATGTGAGCCTGACGTGTATAGGAAGGCCTCTCGTACAACTCCGGCTCGCGGACCACTGGTAGTGATACAGCAGCCACAGGAGCACGGTGGGGTATGAGTGCCTGTAAACAGTTCAATAGTCCGTGTAGTAGCGGTGATGAGCAGTCAGATAGTAGATGAGCTGACACGATGCTTGACTGGTGGCAGGCTGGGATGAACCACAGAGCAGTACCAGATGCAGGCTTGCAGGGCTGGGAGCTGTAGCAGGCTGGATGAGCGAGATGCAGGGTCAGACAGGCCAGGTCGGTAATAATCAGGCAGATCAGGCATAGACGGTAGGCAGAAGAGAGGTCAGGTCACAAGCCAAGTAGTACCGGAAGATCAGCAGACAGAATCAGCAGGCAGGATCAGAGTCTATGGGAAGCCGGGATCAGAACAGGCAGCAGGCAATCACAGGTAACAACAAGCTGGATCAGAATCAGAGGTCACACAGGAAACAGGATACAACACAGGAGCTGCAGACCAAACAGCAATGAACCTCTGTAGGAGTCCTGTTTAAATAGCCCGCCTGACTTCAGCATTAGTGACAGGTGTGTGTCTTAAAGTGCTAGTACGCATGCGTGCACGCCGGGCGCTTACATGGAAAGCCTGTCTTCCCTGACAGGATCTCTTTGCTTCCGCTGGCTGAATTTGCCTACAACAATTCTACATACTCTGCTACAAAACAAATCCCATTTTTTGCCAATTATGGCTTCCATCCATCATTCCTGCCCAGCTCCATCCCAGAATGTCCTGTACCAGCAGTTCATGAAACAATTATTTATTTTTCTCTCAACAATCAGCTCTTGCAAGAAACTATGGCCAAGACACAGGAACACAATAAAGAAGTTTTTGATAAAAAGAAATGTGGAGAACTGTTACTGGCACCTCGTAATCTAGTTTGGTTGTCTACACTGAACCTGAAGATGGCATGCCCTTCGAAAAAGCTGGGTCCTAAATTCATAGGCCAATTTCCTGTGAAGAGGAAAATCAATGAAGTGGCTTACGAGTTGGAACTTCCTGAGTCACTTAAAATTCATCCTGTTTTCCATGTAACACTATTAAAACCCTCTGTTGCTAATCCCTTTCCTGGCCGAAGCTCTGACCCTCCTGATCCTGTATTAGTAGATGGGGAAGAGGAGTTTGAGGTAGAAGCAATAGTGGATTGCAGGAGGAGAAACAATCAAACTCAATTACTGATCAAATGGAAGGGCTATGGGCCCGAGGAGAATTCATGTGAACCTGAAGATAACATCCATGCTGAGAGTCTGGTTCAATCCCTCAAAAGGTCCCATCCTGAAAAATTGGCTCGGATGGGCATCCGAAGGCTGCCCCTTGGGGGGGCAATGTCATGAAGATCCTGCCAGTAACGGGCAGATTAGACCCATCGGTGCATGATTGCGGGCGTCTATGCGCACGCGCACATGCACTCGTTAGTGTCTGGCGGATTATTTAAACCTGTCTGGCACTTGCATCGGTGCTGTTTGCTCTGCAACTCTGTGTATGTGTTCCCTGAAAACCTGATATCTGCTCCTGTTTTGACCCGGCTTGCTTTGAGACTATTCCTGTTATCTGTCTGTACCTGATCCTTGGCTTGTTTGACGATCCCTCTGCCTGCTCCTTTTGTACCTCTGCTGCCAGCCTGCTTTCCGACCCTGCCTGTCTGACGTTCCTGGACTTCCATCCAGTCTGCTGAGCCTGTCTGCTGAGCCATCCCGGCTGCTCACCTGTTTGCTGATTCATCCAGTCTGCTGGGCCTGTCTGCTGAGCCATCCAGGCTGTTCACCTGTCTGCTGATCCATCCAGTCTGCTGGACCTGTCTGCTGAGCCATCCAGGCTGCTCACCTGTCTGCTGATCCATCCAGGCTGCTGTCCCGTCTGCTGAGTTGTCCAGTCTGCAGTTCCTGTCTACTAGGGATGAGCTTCGTGTTCGAGCCGGACCCATGTTCGACTCGAACATTGGCTGTTCGGTCGTTCGCCGAATTGCGAACGATATAGGCCGTTCGCGCCAAATTCGTGTGGCGCGTCACGGCCCATAATTCACTGCGGCATCGCAGTGCATTGCTTGCTGATGATTGGCCAAGCATGCACTATGACCCGCATGCTTGGCCAATCACAGCGCCGCCTGAACAGAGAGCCGTAATTGGCCAAAGCCAAGGAGGCTTTGGCCAATTATGGCTCAGGGGATTTAGTACACGCCCCACACTATATAAGGCCGCCTGCACGGCGGCCCTGTGCAGTGTGTTCCGGTGTGCTTAGAGAGAGAGAGAGACAGTGTCATTTCATTTGAGTTAGCTAGATTAGACAGGACAGTCAGTCAGTTAGCTGCACTTAAAGTGTATTGTGTATATATATGCATCCCAGGTGTTATATATATATATATACACTGTATTCAGTTTAGCTAGATCCGTTCCTGTTATCTTCTAGACTATTTACATTTAGTGCAGTGCGTCCTGCTCACAGTGTTCAGCTAGATACGTTCCTGTTATCTTCCTACTGACAGGCAGGCTTGTCTTGTTACAGTATTTACAGCTACCTAAAGAAAATTACTGGTGTTCTTTTGATCCTATTAGTACCACGGTCAGGCAGCTAAACTATTTACAGTTAGTGCAGTGCGTCCTGCTCACAGTGTTCAGCTAGATCCATTCCTGTTATCTTCCTACTGACAGGCAGGCTTGTCTTGTTACAGTATATAAAGCTACCTGAAGAAAATTACTGGTGTTCTTTTGATCCTATTAGTACCACGGTCAGGCAGCTAGACTATTTACATTTAGTGCAGTGCGTCCTGCTCACAGTGTTCAGCTAGATCCGTTCCTGTTATCTTCCTACTGACAGGCAGGCTTGTCTTGTTACAGTATATAAAGCTACCTGAAGAAAATTACTGGTGTTCTTTTGATCCTATTAGTACTACGGTCAGGCAGCTAGACTATTTACATTTAGTGCAGTGCGTCCTGCTCACAGTGTTCAGCTAGCTCCGTTCATGTTATCTTCCTACTGACAGGCAGGCTTGTCTTGTTAAAGTATTTACAGCTACCTAAAGAAAATTACTGGTGTTCTTTTGATCCTATTAGTACCACGGTCAGGCAGCTAGACTATTTACATTTAGTACAGTGCGTCCTGCTCACAGTGTTCAGCTAGATCCGTTCCTGTTATCTTCCTACTGACAGGCAGGCTTGTCTTGTTACAGTATATAAAGCTACCTGAAGACAATTACTGGTGTTCTTTTGATCCTATTAGTACCACGGTCAGGCAGCTAGACTATTTACAGTTAGTGCAGTGCATCCTGCTCACAGTGTTCAGCTAGAGCCGTTCCTGTTATCTTCCTACTGACAGGCAGGCTTGTCTTGTTACAGTATATAAAGCTACCTGAAGAAAATTACTGGTGTTCTTTTGATCCTATTAGTACCACGGTCAGGCAGCTAGACTATTTACAGTTAGTGCAGTGCGTCCTGCTCACAGTGTTCAGCTAGATCCGTTCCTGTTATCTTCCTACTGACAGGCAGGCTTGTCTTGTTACAGTATATAAAGCTACCTGAAGAAAATTACTGGTGTTCTTTTGATCCTATTAGTACCACGGTCAGGCAGCTAGACTATTTACAGTTAGTGCAGTGCGTCCTGCTCACAGTGTTCAGCTAAACCTACAAATTAGTGGGGTGCGTCCACCTCACAGTGTTCAGCTAAAGCTACCTGTAGAAGGTTGGTGGTGTTCTCATACTACAGGCAGGCAGTTGATTTTGCTAGCTGCAGTATATATATATATATATATATATATATATATCCCAGCTTAGTGCAGCTACAGGCCATTAGTATGTCTGGAAGGCCAAGAAGGAGAGGCAGACAGTCACAAGCCAATAAGAGAGGGCAAGCAGGCTCTGTGTCTAGTGCTGGTCGTGGAGACGCTGCATCCTCATCAGCACGTGGCCATGGGACACGCTTGGCCTTTTTTTCGGCAGCTGGCCGTGTTGAGCTGCAACATGCGGAAGACTTGGTCGAGTGGATGACCAAGCCGTCCTCATCCTCCTCATCCTCTCTCACCCATGCCCAGGGTGCTTTGTCTGGCAAAGCAGCGGCCTCTTCCCTTGGCTCAATGTCATCAGTGACTCCTTCCCTAGCTCCACCATGTCCTCCTGAGGAGTCCCTCGAACTGTTTGACCACAGTGTTGGGTACATGCTGCAGGAGGATGCCCAGCGTTTGGAAGGCTCTGATGATGATACTGAGCTTGATGAAGGCAGTAACATGAGCACGGACAGAGGGGGTGCCCAAGAAGGACAGCAATCTGGCAGTCATGCTCCCCCTGCTGCAGCATACTGCCAGGTTTGCTCCAGTGATTAGGAGGGAGGGGATTATGAGGTCACTGACTCAACGTGGGTGCCTGATAGGAGAGAGGAGGAGGAAGAGGAGGCGGCACATCACCAACGAGGCAGGATGCCCTCCAGGGGCCAGCCTAAGGGCAGCACATTGACTGCATCACATGTGCAGGGCGCTGCAGTCTCTGCGCGTTATTCAAAAAGTTCTTTGGTGTGGGCCTTTTTTGAGACGAGTGCATCAGATCGCACCGCTGCTATTTGCAACATATGTCTCAAGCGTATCTCACATGGCCAAAACATCTCCCGCTTGGGTACCACATGCTTGACCAGACATATGTTGACCTGCCATGCAGTTCGTTGGCAAGCGCATCTAAAAGACCCACACCAAAGAACAAAGAGGACCTCTCCTTGCTCCTCATCAGCTGAGATTTCCAACCCCACTAGACCTTCAGTCCTCTCTGAGAGGAATGAAGGTGTAGAATTAGGTGTGTCACAGCCAAGTACTTGTGGGCAATCTGCTTTTGGTACACCGACGTCAGATTGTACCAGGCAAATTTCCCTGCCCCAGCTGCTGCACCGCCGAAAGAAGTTTGCTCCCAGCCATCCACATGCCCAGCGGTTGAATGCTAGCTTGGCAAAATTGCTAGCACTTCAACTGCTGCCTTTTCAGTTGGTAGACTCTGCCCCCTTCCGTGAGTTTGTGGAATGTGCGGTTCCTCAGTGGCAGGTACCCAAACGCCACTTTTTCTCACGGAAGGCGATTCCGGCTCTCTACCGGCATGTGGAAGGCAATGTCCATGCCTCGCTGGACAGGGCGGTCAGCGGTAAGGTGCATATTACCGCTGACTCATGGTCCAGCAGGCATGGACAGGGACGTTACCTAAGTTTCACGGCGCATTGGGTGACTCTGCTGGCAGCTGGGAAGGATGCAGGACAAGGTGCAGTAGTGTTGGAGGTTGTTCCGCCACCACGCCTCCAAAATGCTAATGATTGTGACACACCTCTCTCCTCCACCCCCTCCTCTTCTTCTTCCTCCATGGCCTCTTCCTCGGAACCAGCGGTGCTCCGTAGTCGTTCAAGGGGCTACGCAAGTACGCAGGCCAAAAGATGCCATGCGGTGCTTGAGCTGGTGTGCTTGGGGGACAGGAGCCACACTGGGGCAGAGGTTCTGTCAGCTCTGCAGGGGCAGGTTCAGAGGTGGTTGACGCCACGCCAACTTAAGGCAGGAATGGTGGTTTGCGACAATGGCACCAATCTTTCTCTGCCCTCCGACAGGGACAAATGACCCATGTGCCCTGTTTGGCTCACGTCCTTAACTTGGTGGTGCAGCGGTTCTTGGGCAGGTACCCGGGCTTACAGGATGTCCTGAGGCAGGCCAGGAAAGTCTGTGTGCATTTCTGCCGGTCATATAATGCCAGTGCTAAGCTGACGGACCTCCAAAAGGAGTTTAACCTGCCCAAGAACCGCCTAATCTGTGACATGCCCACCAGGTGGAACTCAACGTTGGCCATGCTGCAGCGGCTGCACACGCAGCAGAGGGCCATCAATGAGTACCTGTGCGACTATGGCACCAGGACAGGGTCAGGGGAGCTTGTTTTTTTTTTCCCACGCCAGTGGGCCATGATCAGGGATGCATGCACTGTCCTGTCACCATTTGAGGAGGCCACGAGGATGGTGAGCAGTGACAGTGCATGCATCAGTGACACTGTCCCTCTTGTCCACCTGTTGGAGCACACGCTGCGTGGAATAATGGACAGGGCACTTGAGGCAGAACAGAGGCAGGAAGAGGAGGACTTCCTTAGCTCTCAAGGCCCCCTTTATCCAGACAGTGTTCCTGCGTGCCCGCCGATCACACAGGAAGAGGAGGAGGAGGAGGAGGAGGAGGAGGTAGATTGTGTCAGTATGGAGGTGGAGCCTGGCACTCAGCATCAGCAGCAGTCTTTAAGGGATCAGTCCCAAGAAACACATGGACTTGTACATGGCTGGGAGGAGGTGGCTGCGGACCATTTCGTCCTTAGTGACCCAGAGGACTCCGGACCGAATGCCTCAGCAAACCTACGCTGCATGGCCTTCCTGATCCTGCAAAGCCTGCGGAAGGATCCTCGTATTCGTGGTATCAAGGAGAAGGACCAATACTGTCTGGCAACCCTCCTTGATCCACGTTACAAGGGTAAGGTTGCGGACCTTATCTTGCCATCGCAGAGGGAGCAGAGGATGAAACATCTTCGGGAGGCCTTGCAGAAAGGTCTGTGCAACGCGTTCCCAGAGACTGGGAGGTTACAAACTCCTGTTTCTGGACAACGTGTTGCTGAGGCTTCGGTCAGTCAAAGAAGGAGCGGTGGAGAAGGTGGCCGTCTGACCGATGCGTTCAGACAATTTTTTGGTCCGCAGCCCCAAGGTATGATCGGTTCCAGCAACCATCGCCAGCGTCTGTTTTACATGGTGCAGGAATACCTAGGGGCAAGAACAGACTTGGACACCTTTCCCACCGAAAATCCTCTGGGTTACTGGGTCTTGAGGATGGATCACTGGCCAGAGCTTGCACAGTATGCAATTGAGCTACTGGCCTGTCCTGCATCCAGCGTTCTTTCGGAACGCACATTCAGTGCTGCTGGAGGCGTGGTAACCGATCACAGGGTGCGTCTGTCCACCGACTCGGTCGATCGACTGACCTTCATAAAAATGAATCAGTCTTGGATCACCACCAGCTACCAAGCACCTGATGCTGATGTAACCGAATAATTTTTTTTGAAATCTCAGATCCCTTCAAAGACTGCCTATGCTGATGCTGAGTGACTATCCCTGAGTAATTATCCTCTTCCTCCTCAATCATCATGCTGATAGCTTGTAAGAACATTTTTGATTCTGGGCGCCACCACCAGTGCCTAAGGCACAATTTTTCAGCCCCTGTTTAACAGGGGCGTGTAATTACAATTTTTGATGTAATACTTTGCAGCAGGGCTCGTTCTTGCATTCCAACTAGAGTGTCTGTGAGGGGTTGCAGTGTTGTGGCACCAGCACCAGTGCCCAAGGCCCAATTTTTCTGCTCCTGTCTAACAGGGGCGTGTAATTACAATTTTTGATGCAATACTTTGCAGCAGGGCTCGTTCCTGCATTCCAACTAGAGTGTCTGTGAGGGGTTGCAGTGTTGTGGCACCAGCACCAGTGCCCAAGGCCCAATTTTTCTGCTCCTGTCTAACAGGGGCATGTAATTACAATTTTTGATGCAATACTTTGCAGCAGGGCTCGTTCCTGCATTCCAACTAGAGTGTCTGTGAGGGGTTGCAGTGTTGTGGCACCAGCACCAGTGCCTAAGGCCCAATTTTTCTGCCCCTGTCTAACAGGGGCGTGTAATTACAATTTTTGATGCAATACTTTTCAGCAGGGCTCGTTCCTGCGTTCCAACTAGAGTGTCTGTGAGGGGTTGCAGTGTTGTGGCACCAGCACCAGTGCCTAAGGCCTAATTTTTCAGCTCCTGTTCAACAGGGGCATGTAATTACAATTCTTGATCTAATATTTTACAGCAGGGCCCTGTGAGGGCTTACAGTGTTGTGGCCACAGCAACACCTAAGGCCCAAATTTCTGCTGAGTATATATGGCAGGACCCTACTTTCAAACATCTAACTTACAAACGACTCCTACTTGCAAACGGAAGGAGACAACAGGAAGTGAGATGAAATCTACCCCTAGGAAGGGAAATTCTCTCCTGTAAGAGTTAATATGGGAAAAAAAATTCTCCTTTCCACTGATGCTTTCCAATCCTTGTTCCACAAAAAAACCCAAATTTTCAGTGAGGTGAAATCTTCTGAAGAGGAGGAAAGACAGCAAAACAAATGTCACAGGGGTGATAACCCTTCCCTATGTTTTCCAAAAAGCTTAAAAAAGATTTTTTGGCTGGAGCTAAACACGTTAAAAATGTACCCGTTCAAAATTACAAACAGATTCTACTTAACAACAAACCTACAGTCCCTGTCTTGTTTGCACCGCCTGTATACTGCTGTTCAGAGTATATAGGGCCTGGTGGCCCCACACCTTTCCTTATTTTAATTTGGGTGCGGGGTTCCCCTTAATATCCAAAGGGCCTGGTAATGGACTGGGGGGTACCCATGCCGTTTGTCTCACTGATTTTCATCCATATTGCCATGACCCGACATTACATTAAACCCGCAAGCAGTTTTAAATGAGATTTTTTCCTTTAAAAATGACATTTGGTGCAGGGACTGTTCTAAACACGGGAAATACGCGTCACTTTACAGGCATACTATAGACACCCCCCAGGTACGATATTTAAAGGAATATTTCACCTTTTTTTTTTTTACTTTAAGCATCATTAAAATCACTGCTCCTGAAAAAACGGCAGTTTTTAAAAGTTTTTTTTGCATTGATACATGTCCCCTGGGGTAGGACTCGGGTCCCCAAACCCTTTTTAGGACAATACCATGCAAATTAGCCTTTAAAATGAGCACTTTTGATTTCGAACGTTCGAGTCCCATAGACGTCAATGGGGTTCTAACGTTCGTGCAAACTTTCGGTCCGTTCGCAGGTTCTGGTGCGAACCGAACCGGGGGGTGTTCGGCTCATCCCTACTGTCTACTGATCATCCTGTCAGCTGTGCCGGCCATCTGATCCTTCTACTGTTGATCCTGCCAGACACTCATACCACTCCGCACTCCTGCACCCCTGTCACCACTACCAGGGGCCCTCGAGTCGGAGGCGTAGGAGAGGCCATCCTCTGCAATTCGGGCTCACCCTTTAGGTACGTAACAGAGAGGGGGAAGGGAGAGAGAGGGAAGAGGGAGAGAAGGGGGAGAGGGGCAAGGGAAAAAGAGAGAGGGTGAGAAAGAGGGGGAATAGGGGAGAGAGAGGGGGGAAGGGAGAGGGAGGGGGGATGGGAGAGAGGGGGAGATTAAAAGGTTACATAGTTACATAGTAGGCAAGGTTGAAAAAAGACACAAGTCCAACATATGTGTGTGATTTTATGTCAGTATTACATTGTATATCCCTGTATGTTGTGGTTGTTTAGGTGCTTATCTAATTTTTAGTTTTTTGAAATTATCGATACTCCCCACTGAAACCACTGCCTGTGGAAGAAAATTCCACATCCCAACCGCTCTTACAGTAAAAAACCCTCTACGTAGTTTAAGGCTAAACCGCTTTTCTTCTAATTTTAGTGAATGGCTGCGTGTCTTATTAAATTCCCTTTTGTGGAATAGCTTTATCCCTATTGTGTGGTCACCAGTACGGTATTTGTACATAGAAATCATATCCCCTCTCAAGCGTCTCCTCTCCAGAGAGAACAAGTTCAGTGCTCATAACCTTTCCTCATAACTAAGGTCCTCCAGTCCCTTTATTAGTTTTGTTGCCCTTCTCTGGACTCTTCCCAGTTCCAGCACATTCTTCCTGAGGACTGGTGCCCAGAACTAGACAGCATACTCCAGGTACTGCCGGACCAGAGTCTTGTAGAGTGGGAGAATTATCGTTTTATCTCTGGAGTTAATCCCCTTTTTAATGCATGACAATAATAATATAATAATGTTAGGCTAACTGATCTGTAATTCCCAGAAATGTATCTTGGCCCTTTTTTAAATATTGGTGCTACATTGGCTTTTCACCAATCAGCTGGTACCATTTCAGTCAGTAGATTGTTCGTAAAAATTAGGAACAATGGTCTGGCAATTACTTGTCTGAGTTCCTTAAGGACCCTCGGGTGCAAGCCATCTGGTCCCGGTGACTTATTAATGTTGAGTTTTTCAAGTCTATTCCTAATTCTGTCCTTTGTTAGCCATGAGGGTGCTTCCTGTGGTTGTTTTATGCAGAGCTTGCAAGCGGAGAGCATGTTGGAGTAGGCAGTGGTGGTGTAGAAGCTAAGTGCTTGTTTTATGCAGATATTGCAACCTACCATGTGTTCCAACAAATACACCATGTTGGGATTCTCCTCCCATCCTGTTTGTCGCTCCATCGGGCCCGACATAGTGGTGGAAGTTATACTCTGCCCACGGGAAATGACCTTAACCACCGGCACACGCGATGAATTTCTGCAAGTAAAAGTGCAGTAATTGCCGTACAATCGAACAAACACCGCATTTGTTATTTAACACAAAATTTTTAGTAAATTGCACTTTCACAACTGATTTACCACAAGCATTATTTTACCGCATTTTTATGGGTGTTATTTAACGCTTAGTGACCCCAAATTCTAAAATTATATGTATTGCCTGTTACCCTCTCGCAGAGCCTATACAGTTTGACCCCATATCTGGCACACTTGCTGGGGAGATATTGCTTAAATGCAAGACAGACAAAAAAATGAACAGGGGACTCATCTATGCAGATATTTTGTTGGGGTGTATACACATCTGCAAATTTTTGAGACAGATAACCTACGAGGGGACGAATTTTGTGAAGCCAATCATGTTCAGGGTCACCCCGAGGATGACAGTGTGTAATGTTGATGAAATGCATCAAATGCATGAAATGCCTATATCTATGCCTGGCCATTGCAACAGAGAACCTGGGCATATGATGAATCGGGTCTGTAGACCAATATGACTGCAATTAATTTTTTTCTGTACTGACCATGTTAAGAGTTAGGCCCAAAAAATTTTTAAACTGGGAAACCATGATAGGCTTCCACTCAAATGGTCTGGCAAGGTACATATTTGGGATGGTGGCAATGTACTGTTGGTATAAAGATAGCTTTATTCCACAATCAATTGATACAGTTCTTCTGTGAATTTGATGTTTCCACCTGAATTCTGAGTTGAGCTGTGAATGGGGGGGATAATAGGTGCTGCTGAATCTGGGGGCTACCTATCAGGACACCATAGTCTCTACAGTCTTGTTTTCAAATTTTTGGTGGCTGTGGGATGCTTCTACTGCTAGCCACCTCACCAGCTTGAACTGCATTTCTGGGACTCACCACATCACCGAGATACTGCAATGCTGGTGTACAAAATACTAAGATGTACTAGGCTGCTGGTACCTGCCAGTCCACCAGAAGTGAACTAGTACTTGGACCCTGCTGCATATGGAAATAATCATGCATTTCTAGCACCTCAGCAACCTGGGCATGGGGTTGGGTACGCTATCATACTCAGAATCCTGTGGGTCTCTTCACTAGTATAACTTTCTTTGGACATTTTGGGCACTAAATTTACAGGTACCTAGTACAACTAATGGGTAAAAGAGCCCCTGGCTATTAAGGACTACTTGAACCACTAGGCCCGATCTTGCTAACACTGCAGTTTTGTGTACAATGTATCAGATCTGGCAGTGATTATAAATTATACTGACGCTGCACTGGTTGGGGGTGGTGCAAAATGCAAGTGCTGACATCGAACGGTCCTGCTAACACTGCATTTTTGAAGAAACAATAATATTTGGGACACTAGTATAGATATAATCTGATCAAAGATACTGATCCATGCAGACACTATACTAGCAATGGCAGTTATGATGTGTGACTGTGATAGTGTTGCTGGCAATCAAGGGGTTAAATGGGAATGGAAATAGTGTGGCGGGAAATCTGATGCTATCTGGAAGGGACACTAACTGATGCTAAGGATATCTGACTTTGCTAGTGACACTAATACAGTGATCAGTAAAAAAAAAATCTATACACTGTACAAATGACACTGTGACAGGGCAGCAAAAGGGCTAACTGGAGGGTGATTAAGGGGTTAAATGTGCCTAACTAGGTGCGTGCAAGTGCAATTGTGCTGTTTTACTCACACAGGATCTTCTCTCTCTGGAACAGGCCTTTGAGAGAGAACAGTGCAGTTCCTTTGTCTATGTTTACAAACATGGACACAGGCTCTGCTGTGATTCGGTACAGCCGATCAGCAGGTCCAGGCCACCATCTGACAGGAAATTCTGGGTCAAATACATGTATGTGCTTCGTGCAAGAAATAAACCCTCTAGGCTTGGGACTATGTAGGCACTGTCCAAAAATTGTCAAATGTAGATAAAATTTAACATTTATTGATACAAAAAAGGTAAAAGGACATGTATACAATTACAAGTATTGCGGCAATAACATATATGTATGATACAAAAATAAGGTAGTTCAAACATGTTACATGACTCTAATGCCCCATACACACGGTCGGATTTTCCGATGGAAAATGTCCGATCGGAGCGTGTTGTCGGAAATTCCGACCGTGTGTGGGCTCCATCGGACATTTTCCATCGGATTTTCCGACACACAAAGTTGGAGAGCAGGAGATAAAATTTTCCGACAACAAAATCCGTTGTTGGAAATTCCGATCGTATGTACACAAATCCGACGGACAAAGTGCCACGCATGCTCAGAATAAATAAAGAGATGAAAGCTATTGGCCATTGCCCCGTTTAGAGTCCCGACGTACGTTTTTTACGTCACCGCGTTCAGAACGATCGGATTTTCCGACAACTTTGTGTGACCGTGTGTATGCAAGACAAGTTTGAGCCAACATCCGTCGGAAAAAATCCTAGGATTTTGTTGTCGGAATGTCCGAACAAAGTCCGACCGTGCGTACGCCCTATAACACGTTTCGAGGACTTTTCTTCAGAGGTGTCTAAAGATGGCACAGATTGCTATCTGAAATATAAGTACAAAAATCAAAACAAATAACATTATATATCTCTGATTTTGCAGAGAGCCCATAGAATATTTAGAATACATAATTTCATACTAACCAGTAAAATATGAATAAAAAACGTGAGTGATATATATGCCGCTACACATTAAAAATCAAAAAGTGCATATACCGATGCTGTCTCCATGAACATGGCACCGACAGACTGTAAGAGACAACCCTGGGTACTAAGCTGCAGATATCTCCTAAAAGAACATGGGATAGACAACCCAGCTAATGTTGTGTGGAGTGGCACACTGCCCCCTTGAGGTGGATGGGTCTGTAAAGGCATAAGGAATAAACAAAGAGTCATTCACTATGCATCATGCATATTTTCAGTGGGTTTCACCCTTGCATATGATATTATTCAATCATTCCCCCATATTGCCAATGAAAATAGGAAGTTCTTACATTATAGTAAGTGGCCAGGTTAGGCACACACTGATCAAGAACTGTTAAAAAATCAAGACTTTATTATTACATATGTGTCGTTTTGCGAGTGCTCAGGCTTTTCCCAGAAGGAGAGCTGCCTGTCAGTTTCTGAGAGAGGGGGATTCCTCCCTCCCTTTTTTTTCTCTTCACTGACTGCATCTTAACACAACCATCCACCCACTTATTGTCTTCCTCCCATGCGATCCTATTGGCAGGAGAGGAGCCAACTAAAGGCACAATTACAGCAGCCAATGAGGAGAACTGTACTAAGCTGCAGGAAGCAGCTGCAAAGGACAGTGGAATATTAAGTCTAAGCACAGAACAGCCTCACTGACTTTTAAAGAGGCAGGACTACAAATCCCAGCATGCTCTGCTGGCAGGAAAAGAGAGACTCCATTTTGATTCCCAGAGGGGAATTGTCAGGAACGGTGTCATCTCCGGTTTCTCCTGCTGGTGGCACTATTACATTCAGCACCAAAAGGGTGTAATTCCAGTGGCCACCAGCGGGGGTCTCCCTGCCTGGTCTGCAGACTTGCCATCAAGCACACCTGTCATGGTTTTGCTGGACTATATAAACCCGCCCTGAACTAACCTCCAGTGCTTCAGTATTCCTCTGCTAGCCCTTGTCCCTGCCAGTACCTGCTCTTGTTCCAGCCTGTTCCTGTTTGTTCCTGAACCCCGTTTTTGTATCCTGACCTTGAACCCTGTTTCCTGTTCCCTGTTACCTGCTCCTTGGTCTGCTTCATTATTCCTGGTTTCTGTTCCCTTGTCGCTTTGGCCCATGCCTTATATTTTGCATGTTGGTTTCCTTGCTTGTGTATTATATTAGTTAGATAGATAGTTAGGTGGGTTTGGGGGTTTGCTGTGTTTTCACCATTTTCTTGTTTTTGGTTTGCTGTCTTGTTTTCACGTGTATCGTTATCATAATAAACATACTTTCTTTATTTACTCGTTTGTCCCTGATTCCTTGGTGCAGCCCAGCGACCTGATCACCTGCATGGGATGTTGTGTATAACATCCCCTGACAGAATACTGAAGCCATACAATCAGATCGGTTGCACCTGGGAATTGGGGCCTGAGTCCCAGCTATTGTTGAAATATGGATTTTGAAAGTATTTTGTATTTATCGCTCCTGGCAACTGATGACAGAGACCTTTGTTATCAGACATTGGCTGCATACACTAGGGAACAGTTGTTAGAAGGCATCCGCCTAGCTCATGTTTTTATTGAGCAAGGCAGTTTTTTGTTTGAAGATGTGCAACCATTAATTTGGATCTGTACTGAGTTGGCCCTGTCTGATGTCGCTGAGGGAGGTGATGACTATACACCCCCTTTTAGTGCAGCTCAGGTAGAATCTTTAGTTTGGCTGTTGGAGGATGACTCAGCATTCTTTTTTGAACAATATTCAGCTTGTCCCCAGCAGGTGCTTGCAAAATGCATTGAATCAGTGCAGTCTCTGGTCAGACAAGCCAAGTGCAAACCTGATGCAGTGCAATCATTAATACAGGCCTGGTCAAGTCTGTTGCATTCAGCTTCTGTTAGCTCCAAATATACTTCTCTACCAATGAAATACCAGTACCCTGTTTCCTCCTGTTGCACCTACCCTGCCTTTAACTCCCCTGATGCTTCTCAACTGCCTCCATCAGCTCCACTAAATCTCCCTTCAAAACCTACTCCCTCTGTCTTGCCATCCTTTCACTCTTCACTTCTACCAGCTGCATTCCCTACCTACAGCCCTGTACCCACTTATAGATCTCTAGTGGCTAAAAGCAAAAAGAAGCGGAAGTTTTTTCCAACCCATATCATCATGCCAGTATCCAATCCTGCCTCCCCACCAGCTGATCTGTTCCAGCCTGATGTGCCAGCACCTGTGCCCACTGTCCAGTCTGAAGTTCCAGTACCAGCTGCCCAGTTTGAAGTTCCAGTACCTGCTATCCAGTCCGATGTACCTGCTGTTCAGCCTGCTGTGCCAGCACCTGTGCCCACTGTCCAGTCTGAAGTTCCAGTACCAGCTGCCCGGTTTGGAGTTCCAGTACCTGCTATCCAGTCCGATGTACCTGCTGTTCAGCCTGCTGTGCCAGCACCTGTGCCCACTGTCCAGTCTGAAGTTCCAGTACCAGCTGCCCGGTTTGCAGTTCCAGTACCCGCTATCCAGTACGATGTGCCTGTTGTGCCAGTACCTGCTGTTCTGCCTGATGTGCCAGCACCTGTGCCCACTGTCCAGTCTGAAGTTCCAGTACCAGCTGCCCGGTTTGAAGTTCCAGTACCTGCTATCCAGTCCGATGTATCTGCTGTTCTGCCTGATGTGCCAGCACCTGTGCCCACTGTCCAGTCTGAAGTTCCAGTACCAGCTGCCCGGTTTGGAGTTCCAGTACCTGCTATCCAGTCCGATGTACCTGCTGTTCAGCCTGTTGTGCCAGTACCTGCTGTTCTGCCTGATGTGCCAGCACCTGTGCCCACTGTCCAATCTGAAGTTCCAGTACCAGCTGCCCGGTTTGAAGTTCCAGTACCTGCTATCCAATCCGATGCACCTGCTGTTCAGACTGTTGTGCCAGTACCTGCTGTTCTGCCTGATGTGCCAGCACCTGTGCCCACTGTCCAGTCTGAAGTTCCAGTACCAGCTGTCCGGTTTGGAGTTCCAGTACCTGCTATCCAGTCCGCTGTACCTGCTGTTCAGCCTGTTGTGCCAGTACCTGCTGTTCTGCCTGATGTGCCAGCACCTGTGCCCACTGTCCAGTCTGAAGTTCCAGTACCAGCTGCCCAGTTTGAAGTTCCAGTACCTGCTATCCAGTCCGATGTACCTGCTGTTCAGCCTGCTGTGCCAGCACCTGTGCCCACTGTCCAGTCTGAAGTTCCAGTACCAGCTGCCCGGTTTGGAGTTCCAGTACCTGCTATCCAGTCCGATGTACCTGCTGTTCAGCCTGCTGTGCCAGCACCTGTGCCCACTGTCCAGTCTGAAGTTCCAGTACCAGCTGCCCGGTTTGCAGTTCCAGTACCCGCTATCCAGTCCGATGTGCCTGTTGTGCCAGTACCTGCTGTTCTGCCTGATGTGCCAGCACCTGTGCCCACTGTCCAGTCTGAAGTTCCAGTACCAGCTGCCCGGTTTGAAGTTCCAGTACCTGCTATCCAGTCCGATGTACCTGCTGTTCTGCCTGATGTGCCAGCACCTGTGCCCACTGTCCAGTCTGAAGTTCCAGTACCAGCTGCCCGGTTTGGAGTTCCAGTACCTGCTATCCAGTCCGATGTACCTGCTGTTCAGCCTGTTGTGCCAGTACCTGCTGTTCTGCCTGATGTGCCAGCACCTGTGCCCACTGTCCAATCTGAAGTTCCAGTACCAGCTGCCCGGTTTGAAGTTCCAGTACCTGCTATCCAATCCGATGCACCTGCTGTTCAGACTGTTGTGCCAGTACCTGCTGTTCTGCCTGATGTGCCAGCACCTGTGCCCACTGTCCAGTCTGAAGTTCCAGTACCAGCTGTCCGGTTTGGAGTTCCAGTACCTGCTATCCAGTCCGCTGTACCTGCTGTTCAGCCTGTTGTGCCAGTACCTGCTGTTCTGCCTGATGTGCCAGCACCTGTGCCCACTGTCCAGTCTGAAGTTCCAGTACCAGCTGCCCAGTTTGAAGTTCCAGTACCTGCTATCCAGTCCGATGTGCCTGCTGTGCCAGTACCTGCTGTTCTGCCTGATGTGCCAGCACCTGTGCCCACTGTCCAGTCTGAAGTTCCAGTACCAGCTGCCTGGTTTGAAGTTCCAGTACCTGCTATCCAGTCCGATGTACCTGCTGTTCAGCCTGTTGTGCCAGTACCTGCTGTTCTGCCTGATGTGCCAGCACCTGTGCCCATTGTCCAGTCTGAAGTTCCAGTACCAGCTGCCCGGTTTGCAGTTCCAGTACCTGCTATCCGGTCCGATGTACCTGCTGTTCTGCCTGATGTGCCAGCACCTGTGTCCACTGTCCAGTCTGCAGTTCCAGTACCTGCTATCCAGTCCGATGTACCTGCTGTTCTGCCTGACGTGCCAGCGCCTGTGCCCACGGCCCAGTCTGAAGTTCCAGTACCGACTATCCAGTCTGATTCACCTGCTGTTCTGCCTGTTGTTCCAGCACCTGCTGTTCTGCCTGATGTGCCAGTGTCTGTGCTTGCTGCCCAGTCTAAAGTTCCAGTACCGGCTGCCCGGTTTGAAGTTCCAGTACCTGCTATCCAGTCCGATGTGCCTGCTGTTCAGCTTGTTGTGCCAGCACCTGCTGTTCTGCCTGATGGGCCTACTGCCCAGTCTGAAGTTCCAGTACCTGCCGCCTGGTCTGATGTCTCGGTGCCAACCCTCCAGCCTGATGTCTCTGTGCCAGCCCTCCAGCCTGATGTCTCGGTGCCAGTGTTCCAGTCTGAGGTGCCAGTGTTCCAGCCGGAAGTACCAGTGCCTGCTCTCCAGCTTGATGAGCCCGCTGCCCAGCTTGAGGTGCCCATGCCTGCTGCCCAGCTCGATGTGCTTTTGCCTGCTGCCCAGCTCGATGTGCTTTTGCCTGCTGCCCAGCTCGATGTGCTTTTGCCTGCTGCCCAGCTCGATGTGCTTTTGCCTGCTGCCCAGCTCGATGTGCTTTTGCCTGCTGCCCAGCTTGATATGCTTTTGCCTGCTGTCCAGCTCGATGCGGATGTGCCACTGCCCAGCGTGATGTACCTCTGCTTTCTGCTCAGCCTGATGACATGGTGCCTGCTAAAACTGTTCCTGACTGATGGCCATCTTGCCGCTGGGTCAATCCTGTCTGTCGCCTGGCTTGAATGTAATGCTCCTGTGTGGTCTGCCTCCGATGGTTTCTTTCCCGTTACCCTGCTAATTTTCATCTCCAGATCCAAACTTCCTGACCCGGGTGGTGGGGTACGTGTCCTATTTTCAGACTCTGATGGCACGTTCCTCAGTGAACTAAAAGACTCTGACCTTGGAAGTGCGAAGAAGTCCGCAGACTCTGTAGGGAAACATTTTAAGGTGTTTCTGCACCCACTCGGACTGTCGTACCCAGGGCTGAATGGAGTGTCCGGAGGCCACTCCTTTAGGAGGGGGAACTGTCAGGAACGGTGTCATCTCCGGTTTCTCCTGCTGGTGGCACTATTACATTCAGCACCAAAAGGGTGTAATTCCAGTGGCCACCAGCGGGGGTCTCCCTGCCTGGTCTGCAGACTTGCCATCAAGCACACCTGTCATGGTTTTGCTGGACTATATAAACCCGCCCTGAACTAACCTCCAGTGCTTCAGTATTCCTCTGCTAGCCCTTGTCCCTGCCAGTACCTGCTCTTGTTCCAGCCTGTTCCTGTTTGTTCCTGAACCCCGTTTGTGTATCCTGACCTTGAACCCTGTTTCCTGTTCCCTGTTACCTGCTCCTTGGTCTGCTTTATTATTCCTGGTTTCTGTTCCCTTGTCGCTTTGGCCCATGCCTTATATTTTGCATGTTGGTTTCCTTGCTTGTGTATTATATTAGTTAGATAGATAGTTAGGTGGGTTTGGGGGTTTGCTGTGTTTTCACCATTTTCTTGTTTTTGGTTTGCTGTCTTGTTTTCACGTGTATCGTTATCATAATAAACATACTTTCTTTATTTACTCGTTTGTCCCTGATTCCTTGGTGCAGCCCAGCGATCTGATCACCTGCATGGGATGTTGTGTATAACATCCCCTGACAGGAATTCCGTCAGCACAAGGCAGAGGAAGAGATCAGACCTGAGGGAGAGATACTGTCTCTCAGGTGACTTCACCAGGCAATTCAGGCCTCCGCCTCCAGTCAAGACATCCAACCTGAGTGAGGGGGATCCCAGATCCCTGTTAGCTCCTGTTGTTCCCAGATATGATCCCTTACTCTCACTGCCAGAAGGAGGGACAGAAGTGTCACCCTCTTCCACATTGGATCAAGAAGGACCCATATCAGAAGTGGAAGAAACTAATCTCCAGGAGGTAGAAGTAGTCAAACAGGAAGAGGAGGCTAGTGAGCCTACTGTGCCTGAGCCAGTGGAACAGAGAAAGTGAAGAGTTAAGCAGAGACCAACCTGTGATGTGTTGGGTGAGAGCACCGAAGAAGTTATCCTCACCCTTCAAGGGACTCTTGCAGAGCCTGATCTCACCACAGGTTTGGTAAAAGACAACCTTAACTCACCCCTGGCACATCTAGCTGGGCCATTCCAATTAAGGTGGCCTGTAGGCAGGACAACCTTCCTTCCTATGCTCATTGGTGGGAGGTTCCTCTGCCAGGTTCTTATGCAAATGAAAACTGTTTGTTTTCCTGTGTACATTAACCTTTTTTCCTTCTGTGTGTATTCTACAAGTATGTACCAGGTCCAGCACTGTTACTTCCTTTGGAAGACCAAAGGTTCTTTTGTGGGGGGAGTGTGTAGCGGGTGTCTTGTTTCTCCCACGACCCTACCGAGCTGGCCATCACGAGTACACAGGCTTTTTATAGAAGGAGAGCTGCCTGTTAGTTTCTGAGAAAGGGGAATTCCCCCCTCCCTTTTTTTTTCTCTTCACTGACTGCATGTTAACACAAGCATCTGTCCACTCATTGCCTTCCTCCCATGTGCTCCTATTGGCAGGAGAGTAGCCAATTAAAGGCACAGTTACAGCAGCCAATGAGAGGGACTGTACTAAGGACAATAGAATATGAAGTCTCAGCACAGAGTGGCCACACTGACTTTTAAAGAGGCAGGACTACAAATCCCAGCATGCTCTTCTGGCAGGAAAAGAGAGACTCCATTTTGATTCCCAGAGGAGAATTCAGCACGAGGCAGAGGAAGAGATCAGACCTGAGGGAGAGATGCTGTCTCTCAGGTGATTTCACTGGGTAATTCAGGCCTCCATAACACTGAAAAAAAATGGTAAAGCTTTATTAGAAGCATAAAAGACAACAAAGTTTATACTCACACATTAGCATGTACATGAGGCTTGTCAATTAGTGAGACTGCGTTTCTGAACACCGGCAAACCAGACCTGTTGTTGAGGGGATCAAATGATATCCCTAAATGGCTGACACGTTTCAAGGGTGTACCCTTTTCCTCAGACCCTAAGCGGATAGTGGCTGGTCTCTCCTGGTCACCTCTATATATGTCTGTGTGCCCGTGTATCAAGCGACACCCACCCAAATTGGTCTCGCCCACCTACGTAGACAGGCTCCACCTAATTCTGCCTGGTTGGCCAGTTGCATGACATTGCTCTTTCTAATAGGATAACATACCATAACCCTCATCCTAAATTAAGGATATATGTTCTACCCGCTACTTCCGGCTGCTGGTGATGTGCCTTCCGCCTCTGATGAGCATACTGACTCTGCAGTGTTGTGTGCGCATGCATACTGGCATGTGCGCCTACCTACACTCACTGCTAGCTTGGAACTTCCCCCTCCAGTGGCAGAACTACAAATCCCAGCATGCTCTACTGGCAGGAAAAGAGAGACTCCATTTTGATTCCCAGAGGAGAATTCAGTCAGCACGAGGCAGAGGAAGAGATCAGACCTGAGGGAGGAATGCTGTCTCTCAGGTGATTTCACTGGGCAATTCAGGCCCCTGCCACCAGTCCAGACATCCAGCTTGAGAGAGGGGGATCCCAGGTGCACATATAGGCACACTTGCACCAACGGTGAACCGTTCCAGTGTGAGGTGACCAGTCGGGTCACCAAGAGAGCCTGCCTGTTCCAGGACATTTGCTTGGGCCTTGATCGCAGGATCTGGGTGAGGGGGCTTTTGCCCATTTGCAGGAAACAAGGACACTGCACCACAGAAGGAGTTAATTGAACACTGTATACAGACATCATTGCTGGTAGTGATCTTACTGATACTTGTAGTGCCACAGGGATAAAGGATAAGGCCATCCATTTCTGGGAACATGGTATACAGACATCATTGTTCTTTCACCTTGCTGAGAAAGATCCTGCCTGCCTCACTTGATAATCTGGGCCAGTTGTGTTGTTTGGCCCTGCTATTCAGGAGTTTAAGTGCACCAATGAAAGTGGCTAGCTGAAGACACAAAGTTTTATCCTTTCTTCAAAAGGACTGAAGCTACTAGTGCCATATGGATCCACACACATATTCAGGGCTCTGTATATGCAGTGGGTGTGTGTGGGACACCTGTCACGGTATGTCCCACACTCCGTTTGAGTGCTTCCATCAGTATACCACTTCCTCCCAGTCTGGATACAGATATCAGATATTCCAACCGCTCACAAAGCACAAAACAAGGCAACACTTGTTTCACTGCTAACATGGACTGTTTATTTAGAATAAAAATTACAAGACTTTATATGCCGTTAGAGGAGGTTCCCCCCTCCTGCTCATATTACTCTAACAATACAACTGTAACCTAATTAACATGAGCTAGTTTACTAAATCATTTACCCAGACTAGGTAACTATGTCTCCTAGCTCATTGACTATTCAATACACATTACCATAAACATCAACACAGGGTTAATTAGAACAAACAACAATGTGTGGAATACCCTTAGAACCTGTGGTAAGCCAGACTAGACTCATTTACATTAAACATATTATAGCAGACATCAGACAGGTGAGTGGAGTTGATATTAGCATCTCCTCACAGTATGTGTCCCAACAGTATGACTCAGTCACTATTGCTAATGTCACGGAACGTCCCACACTCCACTTGAGTGCTTCCGTCATATACCACTTCCTCCCAGTCTGTATACAGATATCAGATATTCCAACCTCTCTGAGCACAAAACAAGGCGACACTTGCTTGTTGCTACCATGAACTCACTTTATTTAGAATCAAAATTACAAGACTTTATATGCCGTTGGAACCTCGTCTAACAATACAACTGTAACCTAATTGACATAATTAACATGAGCTAATTAACTAAAAAATTTACCCAGACCAGATGACAGACTTGTGGGCACCGAGCTTCACACAGTAGTATAAACACAATAGCTGGAGCTAATTACAATTAACAATACAAACAACAATCCCCCCCCTCCTCAGCCTATTCATCAAAAGTTCGGCTCCTAGCCAGTCCTGGAGGCTATCGTGATCAGCTCACTCAATTAACAGGTTGAGTTCAGAATCAACCAAACCAATAATAGTCTCTACATACATCCAGGGAGATATTGTGGACAAATATTACTGTCCCATTTTAAGTAGTCCAAGATATATTTTCTCACTCACCCTGTGACATAAGATGTATTCTGAGTTCCACGGGCCCTCCCGTCACAGCTAATATGGCAAATACAGGCTTCCCAGAGTCTGTGTGACCTGGGGGACAAGGACTCGAAGCCAAAGTAACAACACCTCAAGGGTACCCCAAATGCCAGGGCCCATAATCTGTAGGCAGGAGTCTCACATTCAGTCTCCTCCAAAAGCCTTTGTCCCAGGTGAGTCTGTCACATTTCTCCCCCATCAAAAGTTGACTAACAAGGTCCCAGACCACCACCTGGTCTGGACATGCGTTAGTCAGGCAGAATGAAGTCACAAAGTCTGTCCGCATGATCTCCTTTTTTGGCTGCATGGAATAGTTGACCTCAGTAGGTCAGAGGTCATTGACTCTCTGTCCATCTGTCAGCGCTTCAGCTGGGTGGTGTTTACCATTCCATGGCTTGGCCTGTTGCTGGGCAGAGGGGCCCACTGTTCCATTTCCCTGAAGCTGAGAAGAAACTGTAGGTGCTAGGCAAAGGCCAGCAGCGCTCTGCCCTGTTGCCAGTGATTCAGCTGGGAGTAGCAGCCCCACTACATCAGCTTGTCGCCGGCTCCCTGGATCTCCACAGTTGTTGCTGGTGCTGGGTAGAGGTTGGTAGCACTCTGCCCTGTGCCCTGTTGCCAGCACTTCTGCTGGGGACTTCACATCCTCTGCTCCGGCTCATTGTTGGGGCAGGAGGCTGGATTCCTCCACTCCCAAACTGTGTAGCTGCCATTGGGGAGGTGAGCCGGCTGCTTCCTGTTCCATTCCCTCATCTGGCTGCTGGGACGACATGTCTGTGGTACTGTCTCCTAGGTGCATGGATCTTTGCTGGGGAGGAAAGCTTCCTCCACCCTGGCTAACTGTTGAGGAGGGACGAAGAACACCTCCTCTCCCTTCTCCTCCTGTATCTGCTGCTGGGAAGTGATTGCCACATTCTCACCCTGAACCTCCGAAACTGCCACAGGTGTGGGGCAGAGGTCTTGGACCCTCTGTCTGGTGACCAGCACTTCAGCTGGGGAAGTTCCTGGTAACTCCACAGATACTGCTGTTGGTGCTGGGCAGAGCACAGTGAAGTTTGGCCATAATACCAGCTCTTCTGCTGGAGGCTCATCAGGTTGTTCTTCCTCAGCAGAAAAGTCTATTAAATCCCCTGTCTCTATAACTGGTCTCTGGGGATAGAGGTTCACCATCTCCTGTCCATGGAACTCAGTAGATGCTATCGGTGCTAAGCAGAGCACAGTGAAGTTTGGCACTAATACCAGCCCTTCTGCTGGGGGCTCACCCGATTGTTCTTCCTCAGCAGAAAAGTCTATCAAATCCCCTGTCTCTGCAACTGGTGTCTGGGGATAGAGGTTCACCATCTCCTGTCCATGGAACCCAGAAGATACAATCAGTGCTGGGCAGAGGTTAGCAGAGCTGCCCTGTTGTCAGCACTTCAGCTTTGGGGATGGCAATCTCCAGATTTTCCACTGCTGATTCTCTGGCATGCTGCTGGACAGGCACATTCCTCCATCCAAGATCATCCCATGCAGAAACAGGATCATCAAGGTCAGTCAGCACTTGCTGCATGCGCCATAAGACCTCCGCCTCCATAGCTGCGGGGGCAGGTTGGCAAAGCACACTATTACTCTGCCACCTTGCCGACTCTTCAGCCAGGATTTCAGGGTTGTCAACTGGTATTTCCTGATAGTCCCAGGCAAAGGGAGCCCAGCCCTGGCACTGAGCAATGTCTAGCAGCTGTCTGTAGACGATCTCCAGCTCCCATTCCTGAACGGCCAGAAACTCAAAATCTTCCTGTGCCCAGTGCACTTCCGAAATGTTCAGTAGCCCTTCTCTGAAATCCATTTCGTCCAAACGCCACTCCAAATCACTCCCAAAGTTAGGGTCCCCTGTCAGCTTCACATACAACAGTCCCAAGCCGCTGTAGCTTAAGCCTTCCGTTGGGCTGTCATCCGCTATCCAGGGACATACTTGGGATACATGCCACCGGAGGGCTCTGTTGCGCTCATCCAGCTTCATCTCTGCCCAGACCAGCCTGCTTAATTCAGCTGTCTGCTCCTTGTGCAGTTTTTCTCCCAAAAACCGCACCCGCAGTCCGTACTGTGACCAGTACCTTTTCTGAATGGAGGGGAGAACTTTTCCCTGGTGTCGCTGCTCATGGGCCAGTGCTTCTTTCCAGAGTTTGCAGCGAATAGAATCACACCATCCCAGCAGGACCTGCTCTGATACTGGTCCTCTCTGCTGTATCTGCATCTCTCGCAACCTCCTTCTGAATTCCTCCTCCATGGTACTGGTATCTGTACCTCTCCTCTCCTGCTATCCGGACCTTGGATCCAGGTGGAAGTTTGGATGTCCGTAAGTAGTAGTTAAGTACAGCGCTGCGCTGAAGGGAGTGAACAGCAGCCAACACACCTGTAGACTCAGGGTTAAACTAACATTCAAAATTCAAAAAGTGTAGCGCTATAAACTCCATACATAAGAACTAAAGAATGAACACTCAAAAATATTAAGTGATTATAAGACAGACATTCCAGTGTGAAACAAAAAGTGCTTATGTGAAGGAAATGTGATTGGTAAACAAAGCTTAAATACATTCATTAAATCCAATAATAACATCACAAAATAATATTATAAATGAAGTCCATGTCAAAATAAGTGAAAAAACTGTGATGATAGTGCATAAACGATGGTGGACAAGTGTTTCCTGGGCATGCGGAAGGGTTGTTTAGACCGAGCAGCTTGGTAGGTAAATGGGCCACATGGAGACCAAACGTGCACAGAGGATTGGAATCAGTGCCAGAACCATCACCAGGAATCATAGAGGCTTACCAGAAGTATTGGCCTGAAATAGCATATGCCAAAACAGGTCAAAAAGGCTTGATGACCGACAGGTCTGAATGTGACAGCTGGTCAGATGTCGTCATCACACAGAGAAGGGGAAAGGAAATCAGCACGGCTTCCTCTTCACTGGGTCTACCATAGGCCAATAGTATGTGTGGCATGTGAGGGAAAAACACTCACATAGCGTGATAACGTTTTTAAACTTGGATTTATTTAAAAAATAGATAAAAGACAGACTCACATTTTTTGAAGAAGAAAACAGCATATAAATCGTAAAGCGGTAGTCATGAGAGGTCCACCCAACATGTTTCAACTTAAACAGTCATCATCTGGGGTGTGGACCCCTCACCCCACCGCTCTTTATATAAACAAATAATCAAATAATGACCCCCACTGGGAGTGTCTGAAACCGGAAGTGCTTCAGATAGCCATCACTTCCGGTTCAAAAGGGCATACAATGCAAGTATACTAGTAATTCCTTAATGGTTAGAAGGGGCTGTATACATGAATACCCATAATGTGTATGAAGCCCCATTTATGATGGAAACTGGCTTAAACAGTATGGCATTGGTCCGGTTGCTCAATCCGGAAACCAAGCCTCCCTATCAATGCTTATTGTATAGTGGATGGGAGCGCAGCGTCGCCGCCGCGCTCCACACCCAATACCAAGCCTCGTTCGCGTGATGCGCGATGACGTCACGCACAAATTGTAATAGCCTGGTGGGTGGGAGGGCGGCGGCGCCGCCGCGCTCCACGCTCAATACCAAGCCTCGCTCTCACATTGCGCAATGACGTCGTGCGCAAATCACAATGGCAACGGCAATATACTCGGGCTTCATCTGACAGGCCTCACCACCAATCAGCCCACGGCCCCAGTTTAATAGGATCGCGGCTATACCGGAAGCAAAGCCCCGCCATGATAAGGGGCCGGAAAGGCTGAGAGGTGTCACCAGAGGGGGACAGAGAAGCATAATGGCGAATGTAAGCCTGGAAAGATCAATACAAATGGTATATGTCCAAAAACTCATAAAAAACTTTAAAAAAACGTCCAAATGAGTTACAATTTGAGCATAAAAATATTATTGGAACTAAATTTATACAAAAAAATTTCTATATAAAAATATATCAAAAAATTTATTTTTATAAAAAAAGGAGCGTGCTTTACCATACCATAGTAAAAAACGCTCAAATATAGAGCCAACCGGACACTCCCAATGAGGGGCAACAATATTCCATACTACATCTGAAATACCCAAAAAAACATATATGATATATGGAATTTATCGAAGAGCCACAATTATATAAAGTGGTACAATATATGATAAAATTGATATCGGACTAAAAAACTGAATAAAACGAACACTATGTGTCCGTATAAGAAAAAAGTAGAGAGAGATCAAAAAATCTATTACGCCTGATTGATAAACGAGTTGATGTCCCACTCAACGTTTATACCCTGTGGAAAATGGGACCCCAACTCGTATATCCAATATGTCTCTAAACGGGAGACACCCCTGAGAATTGACCCCCCCCCGCCAGGGAGCCACATATCTGTCTATGATAAGAAACTGAGTACCCGCGGGGTTTCTATCATGACATTCCCTATAATGTCTGGGAACAGTGTGTTTGGTGCTACCTGCCTTGATTAGATTGATGTGCTCCGAGACGCGTACAGTGAAAGATCTAATGGTATGGCCTACATATTGTTTATCACAAGGGCAAGTTATCAGATAAACAATACCGGTAGTTGCACATGTGCTAAATTGTTTAATTGCATATGTGCGACCAGTGACGGTAGAAGAAAACTCATGACTAGTCCTTCTGCCACAGGTATTGTGTTGGCAAACCAGACATCTTTTACAGGGATGGAAACCAGTCCAATTATGGAAAAAAGATGGTTTTTCTGGTGGGTCTATGACGTTAGGAGCCAATTTATTCCTGAGAGATGGAACGCCCCTAAAAACCACCTTAGGGGTTTCGGGTAACAGTGGTCCTAGTATTTTGTCAGTTTTTAACACGTCCCAATGATGTTGAAAAATCCATTTGATATGCCTGTGCTGCGTCGAAAAGGATGTAAAAAAAGACCATTTGAATACGTCATTAGGTTCTTTGGGTCTGTCCTGCAATAGTGTCTCACGATCCACCTAACAGGCATTTTCAATTTCTTTATCCAGATCGGACGAACTATAGCCCTTTTCAACAAACCTATCTTTCAACATCCTGGCCTGGACCACAAAAGTGTCACGATCAGTACAGTTCCTACGTAGCCGTAAAAATTGGCTCCTAGGGACTGATTTTATCCAAGAACTGTGGTGACAACTATCTGTCGGTATGTAAGCATTTCTATCGGTGGATTTGAAATGGGTACTAAAAACGAATCCACCCTCCTTTCTATCAATGACCAGATCTAAAAAATGGACAGAAGTTGTACTGGCCTCAAAGGTTAAAGCAATGCCCCTATCATTGTTATTTAAGGTCATCATAAAATCCACCAACTCATCATGGCTACCTGTCCACAGGAGGAGGATGTCGTCTATGTACCGGGCCCACACCAAAAGGTGTGGGTTGGCCATGGCATAGACAACATCCTCCTCCCACTTGGCCATGAACAAGTTGGCCAGGCTGGGAGCAAACTTAGCTCCCATTGCTACCCCCTTATGTTGGCGATAGAAATTGCCATTGAACCAGAAATAATTGTGTTGTGTTGCAAACTCAATTAGATCCATAATGAAATTAACTTGGGGGGAGGCAAGGGAGGCATCCCTATTGAGGAAGCATTGTACTGCATTCACACCTTCTCGGTGCGGAATGCAGGTGTAGAGGGACGCCACATCTGCAGTGGCCATGATGAGGTTCCCAGAGTAGGAAACATTAGATAATAATCTAATCACGTCCTTAGTGTCTTTGAGGTAGGACGGCATTTTGAGTACAGATGGCTGGAGAAAGAAATCTATGTATTTCCCAATTTTAGAAGTGACAGAATCGATGCCACTAATTATGGGTCGACCTGGAGGGTGAAGGGGGTCTTTATGAACTTTGGGCAAATAATACATAACTGGGATGCGCGGGGCAAGAGGAACTAAAAATGATCTCTCTTTTTTGTTTAAAATACAAGATTCGTATCCTTTATTAATTAATTTCTTCAATTCCTTTTTATATTCATATGTGGGATTATTCGGTAGCTCAATATAAGTCTCACGGTCTCCTAAGATGCGATACATTTCTTCAAAATAATCTGTCTTGTTTAATAAAACGATGCCTCCGCCTTTATCGGCGGGGCGAATGACCAAGTTTTTGTTATCACATAAACTTTTTACACCCACTGAAGGTAAGGGGTTGTGAAATCTACGCTTAAGTGGAATCTTCGCTAAATCCTTTATCACCAATTCTTTGAATAAATTGATGGATGGTGGGAGTTGTGTTGGGGGACTGAAGAGGGAGGGGTTAGATAAACCAGAATGTACCGTGCCGGATGTTGCTGCCCTGGCTATATTTCTGGTAGGGTTCGAGATGATATATCGTTGGACATTAATTTTTCTAATGAACTTATGAATGTCTATAAACGTGTTGAACTTATTAAGCTTGTATGGGGGGGCAAACTTGAGGCCTTTATTCAAAACATCCTTTTCCTCCTGTGAGAGAATGGTATCACTCCCTCTCTTGTTTCTGGACCCCTTTTTTTGTTCAGAGTGTCCTCGCGAAAATCCCGAGTGGCACGTGGGTCTGGATAAGATTGTCTATAAGGGGATGGATCATAACCTGCACTAGGGAAGGGGTAAACATTCTCATTGTGATGATCTCGCAATGGAGAATATCTATTGTAAGTGGAAATTGGTGGGTGTCTGTAGTATGATGTGTTGGGGTAATATGGATGGTGAGGGGAACCATGGTGGCGAGCCGGGGAACCACGATGATATGAGTTCTCCCGTTCTCGATATTGATAATCATGACCATGATGATCCACCCTATTACCTCCTCTACCCCTGGAGTAATGTCCTCTACCCCTATGTTGGTTTCTGGGGGTATGGACATTCTGCTGTCGTCCATTATGTGGAGGGGGGCCACCATGAGGTCGCCCTTTATCCCCAACAGATTTTGGGTGAACTGAGGGTTCAATTAGAGTGGCAGAAGTGACCTCGTTATGGGCATTCGTCTCCATAGTGACCTGTGAGACGGGTCCTACGATGGTTTTCTGCCACCCAAACACCTTACCCGCCTTATAGTCCCCGATATCTCGAGAATACTTTTTATGTTTTTTGATTTTTTGTTCTTTATCCTCCTTTACAAGGTGAGCCTGCAAATTGGAGGACAAAGTATTATACTCGACAGAATTCTTAAAAGCAAGTAATTTATCCTTCAATTCCCTGATTTCCTGATCCAAATTAGACAGACGAATACGCTTCCTATTAATAAGGAATTCAAGGAACTTAATCCCGGCGTCGTTAAAATACTTGAACCAGGAATCGAGTTCAACCTCCCCCTGTTGGGGTTGAACATTCCATCTAAGACTGCGTGGGATCATGCCCTCTGTTACATATTGTTCTAAGAAGACTAGATCCCATTGCAGATGGAGTTCAGAAACCATGATGTTCTTTAGCCTCATAAATAAACCTCCAATTTCAGTGTCATTGGAAGTGGCGACAAAAACACCTTCGGTATTAACTACCCGAGATTATATAAAGAGCGGTGGGGTGAGGGGGTCCACACCCCAGATGATGACTGTTTAAGTTGAAACATGTTGGGTGGACCTCTCATGACTACCGCTTTACGATTTATATGCTGTTTTCTTCTTCAAAAAATGTGAGTCTGTTTTTATCTATTTTTTAAATAAATCCAAGTTTAAAAACGTTATCACGCTATGTGAGTGTTTTTCCCTCACATGCCACACATACTATTGGCCTATGGTGTACCCAGTGAAGAGGAAGCCGTGCTGATTTCCTTTCCCCTTCTCTGTGTGACGACGACATCTGACCAGCTGTCACATTCAGACCTGTCGGTCATCAAGCCTTTTTGACCTGTTTTGGCATATGCTATTTCAGGCCAATACTTCTGGTAAGCCTCTATGATTCCTGGTGATGGTTCTGGCACTGATTCCAATCCTCTGTGCACGTTTGGTCTCCATGTGGCCCATTTACCTACCAAGCTGCTCGGTCTAAACAACCCTTCCGCATGCCCAGGAAACACTTGTCCACCATCGTTTATGCACTATCATCACAGTTTTTTTACTTATTTTGACATGGACTTCATTTATAATATTATTTTGTGATGTTATTATTGGATTTAATGAATGTATTTAAGCTTTGTTTACCAATCACATTTCCTTCACATAAGCACTTTTTGGTTCACACTGGAATGTCTGTCTTATAATCACTTAATATTTTTGAGTGTTCATTCTTTAGTTCTTATGTATGGAGTTTATAGCGCTACACTTTTTGAATTTTGAATGTTAGTTTAACCCTGAGTCTACAGGTGTGTTGGCTGCTGTTCACTCCCTTCAGCGCAGCGCTGTACTTAACAACTACTTACCAATTTGTTACCTCCAATTGACACATAGTATAGCTGCAGCGCATAGCACTCCATTTTAACATGGATGTTTTCGATTACCGGGCATCTCGGGTAGTTAATACCGAAGGTGTTTTTGTCGCCACTTCCAATGACACTGAAATTGGAGGTTTATTTATGAGGCTAAAGAACATCATGGTTTCTGAACTCCATCTGCAATGGGATCTAGTCTTCTTAGAACAATATGTAACAGAGGGCATGATCCCACGCAGTCTTAGATGGGATGTTCAACCCCAACAGGGGGAGGTTGAACTCGATTCCTGGTTCAAGTATTTTAACGACGCCGGGATTAAGTTCCTTGAATTCCTAATTAATAGGAAGCGTATTCGTCTGTCTAATTTGGATCAGGAAATCAGGGAATTGAAGGATAAATTACTTGCTTTTAAGAATTCTGTCGAGTATAATACTTTGTCCTCCAATTTGCAGGCTCACCTTGTAAAGGAGGATAAAGAACAAAAAATCAAAGAAACATAAAAAGTATTCTCGAGATATTGGGGACTATAAGGCGGGTAAGGTGTTTGGGTGGCAGAAAACCATCGTAGGACCCGTCTCACAGGTCACTATGGAGACGAATGCCCATAATGAGGTCACTTCTGCCTCTCTAATTGAACCCTCAGTTCGCCCAAAATCTGTTGGGGATAAAGGGCGACCTCATGGTGGCCCCCCTCCACATAATGGACGACAGCAGAATGTCCATACCCCCAGAAACCAACATAGGGGTAGAGGACATTACTCCAGGGGTAGAGGAGGTAATAGGGTGGATCATCATGGTCATGATTATCAATATCGAGAACGGGAGAACTCATATCATCATGGTTCCCCGGCTCGCCACCATGGTTCCCCTCACCATCCATATTACCCCAACACATCATACTACAGACACCCACCAATTTCCACTTACAATAGATATTCTCCATTGCGAGATCATCACAATGAGAATGTTTACCCCTTCCCTAGTGCAGGTTATGATCCATCCCCTTATAGACAATCTTATCCAGACCCACGTGCCACTCGGGATTTTCGTGAGGACACTCTGAACAAAAAAAGGGTTCCAGAAACAAGAGAGGGAGTGATACCATTCTCACACAGGAGGAAAAGGATGTTTTGAATAAAGGCCTCAAGTTTGCCCCCCCATACAAGCTTAATAAGTTCAACACGTTTATAGACATTCATAAGTTCATTAGAAAAATTCATGTCCAACGATATATCATCTCGAACCCTACCAGAAATATAGCCAGGGCAGCAACATCCGGCACGGTACATTCTGGTTTATCTAACCCCTCCCTCTTCAGTCCCCCAACACAACTCCCACCATCCATCAATTTATTCAAAGAATTGGTGATAAAGGATTTAGCGAAGATTCCACTTAAGCGTAGATTTCACAACCCCTTACCTTCAGTGGGTGTAAAAAGTTTATGTGATAACAAAAACTTAGTCATTCGCCCCGCCGATAAAGGCGGAGGCATCGTTTTATTAAACAAGACAGATAATTTTGAAGAAATGTATCGCATCTTAGGAGACCGTGAGACTTATATTAAGCTACCGAATAATCCCACATATGAATATAAAAAGGAATTGAAGAAATTAATTAATAAAGGATACGAATCTTGTATTTTAAACAAAAAAGAGAGATCATTTTTAGTTCCTCTTGCCCCGCGCATCCCAGTTATGTATTATTTGCCCAAAGTTCATAAAGACCCCCTTCACCCTCCAGGTCGACCCATAATTAGTGGCATCGATTCTGTCACTTCTAAAATTGGGAAATACATAGATTTCTTTCTCCAGCCATCTGTACTCAAAATGCCGTCCTACCTCAAAGACACTAAGGACGTGATTAGATTATTATCTAATGTTTCCTACTCTGGGAACCTCATCATGGCCACTGCGGATGTGGCATCCCTCTACACCTGCATTCCGCACCGAGAAGGTGTGAATGCAGTACAATGCTTCCTCAATAGGGATGCCTCCCTTGCCTCCCCCCAAGTTAATTTCATTATGGATCTAATTGAGTTTGCAACACAATACAATTATTTCTGGTTCAATGGCAATGTCTATCGCCAACATAAGGGGGTAGCAATGGGAGCTAAGTTTGCTCCCAGCCTGGCCAACTTGTTCATGGCCAAGTGGGAGGAGGATGTTGTCTATGCCATGGCCAACCCACACCTTTTGGTGTGGGCCCGGTACATAGACGACATCCTCCTCCTGTGGACAGGTAGCCATGATGAGTTGGTGGATTTTATGATGACCTTAAATAACAATGATAGGGGCATTGCTTTAACCTTTGAGGCCAGTACAACTTCTGTCCATTTTTTAGATCTGGTCATTGATAGAAAGGAGGGTGGATTCATTTTTAGTACCCATTTCAAATCCACCGATAGAAATGCTTACATACCGACAGATAGTTGTCACCACAGTTCTTGGATAAAATCAGTCCCTAAGAGCCAATTTTTACGGCTACGTAGGAACTGTACTGATCGTGACACTTTTGTGGTCCAGGCCAGGATGTTGAAAGATAGGTTTGTTGAAAAGGGCTATAGTTCGTCCGATCTGGATAAAGAAATTGAAAATGCCTGTAAGGTGGATCGTGAGACACTATTGCAGGACAGACCCAAAGAACCTAATGACGTATTCAAATGGTCTTTTTTTACATCCTTTTCGACGCAGCACAGGCATATCAAACGGATTTTTCAACATCATTGGGACGTGTTAAAAACTGACAAAATACTAGGACCACTGTTACCCGAAACCCCTAAGGTGGTTTTTAGGGGCGTTCCATCTCTCAGGAACAAATTGGCTCCTAACGTCATAGACCCACCAGAAAAACCATCTTTTTTCCATAATTGGACTGGTTTCCATCCCTGTAAAAGATGTCTGGTTTGCCAACACAATACCTGTGGCAGAAGGACTAGTCATGAGTTTTCTTCTACCGTCACTGGTCGCACATATGCAATTTAAACAATTTAGCACATGTGCAACTACCGGTATTGTTTATCTGATAACTTGCCCTTGTGATAAACAATATGTAGGCCATACCATTAGATCTTTCACTGTACGCGTCTCGGAGCACATCAATCTAATCAAGGCAGGTAGCACCAAACACACTGTTCCCAGACATTATAGGGAATGTCATGATAGAAACCCCGCGGGTACTCAGTTTCTTATCATAGACAGATATGTGGCTCCCTGGCGGGGGGGGGGTCAATTCTCAGGGGTGTCTCCCATTTAGAGACATATTGGATATACGAGTTGGGGTCCCATTTTCCACAGGGTATAAACGTTGAGTGGGACATCAACTCGTTTATCAATCAGGCGTAATAGATTTTTTGATCTCTCTCTACTTTTTTCTTATACGGACACATAGTGTTCGTTTTATTCAGTTTTTTAGTCCGATATCAATTTTATCATATATTGTACCACTTTATATAATTGTGGCTCTTCGATAAATTCCATATATCATATATGTTTTTTTGGGTATTTCAGATGTAGTATGGAATATTGTTGCCCCTCATTGGGAGTGTCCGGTTGGCTCTATATTTGAGCGTTTTTTACTATGGTATGGTAAAGCACGCTCCTTTTTTTATAAAAATAAATTTTTTGATATATTTTTATATAGAAATTTTTTTGTATAAATTTAGTTCCAATAATATTTTTATGCTCAAATTGTAACTCATTTGGACGTTTTTTTAAAGTTTTTTATGAGTTTTTGGACATATACCATTTGTATTGATCTTTCCAGGCTTACATTCGCCATTATGCTTCTCTGTCCCCCTCTGGTGACACCTCTCAGCCTTTCCGGCCCCTTATCATGGCGGGGCTTTGCTTCCGGTATAGCCGCGATCCTATTAAACTGGGGCCGTGGGCTGATTGGTGGTGAGGCCTGTCAGATGAAGCCCGAGTATATTGCCGTTGCCATTGTGATTTGCGCACGACGTCATTGCGCAATGTGAGAGCGAGGCTTGGTATTGAGTGTGGAGCGCGGCGGCGCCGCCGCCCTCCCACCCACCAGGCTATTACAATTTGCGCGTGACGTCATCGCGCATCACGCGAACGAGGCTTGGTATTGGGTGTGGAGCGCGGCGGCGACGCTGCGCTCCCATCCACTATACAATAAGCATTGATAGGGAGGCTTGGTTTCCGGATTGAGCAACCGGACCAATGCCATACTGTTTAAGCCAGTTTCCATCATAAATGGGGCTTCATACACATTATGGGTATTCATGTATACAGCCCCTTCTAACCATTAAGGAATTACTAGTATACTTGCATTGTATGCCCTTTTGAACCGGAAGTGATGGCTATCTGAAGCACTTCCGGTTTCAGACACTCCCAGTGGGGGTCATTATTTGATTATTTGTTTATATAAAGAGCGGTGAGGTGAGGGGGTCCACACCCCAGATGATGACTGTTTAAGTTGAAACATGTTGGGTGGACCTCTCATGACTACCGCTTTACGATTTATATGCTGTTTTCTTCTTCAAAAAATGTGAGTCTGTTTTTTATCTATTTTTTAAATAAATCCAAGTTTAAAAACGTTATCACGCTATGTGAGTGTTTTTCCCTCACATGCCACACATACTATTGGCCTATGGTGTACCCAGTGAAGAGGAAGCCGTGCTGATTTCCTTTCCCCTTCTCTGTGTGACGACGACATCTGACCAGCTGTCACATTCAGACCTGTCGGTCATCAAGCCTTTTTGACCTGTTTTGGCATATGCTATTTCAGGCCAATACTTCTGGTAAGCCTCTATGATTCCTGGTGATGGCTCTGGCACTGATTCCAATCCTCTGTGCACGTTTGGTCTCCATGTGGCCCATTTACTTACCAAGCTGCTCGGTCTAAACAACCCTTCCGCATGCCCAGGAAACACTTGTCCACCATCGTTTATGCACTATCATCACAGTTTTTTCACTTATTTTGACATGGACTTCATTTATAATATTATTTTGTGATGTTATTATTGGATTTAATGAATGTATTTAAGCTTTGTTTACCAATCACATTTCCTTCACATAAGCACTTTTTGGTTCACACTGGAATGTCTGTCTTATAATCACTTAATATTTTTGAGTGTTCATTCTTTAGTTCTTATGTATGGAGTTTATAGCGCTACACTTTTTGAATTTGGAAGTTTGGATGTCGCAGACTGCAGGAAGCATCCCGCTGCTTGCCACCAATGTCACCGAATGTCCCACACTCCGCTTGAGTGCTTCCGTCAGTTTACCACTTCCTCCCAGTCTGGATACAAATATCAGATATTCCAAAGCTCACAAAGCACAAAACAAGACGACACTTGTTTCACTGCTAACATGGACTGTTTATTTAGAATCAAAATTACAAGACTTTATATGCCGTTAGAGGAGGTTCCCCCCTCATATTACTCTAACAATACAACTATAACCTAATTAACATGAGCTAGTTTACTAAATCATTTACCCAGACTAGATAATAATGTCTCCTAGCTCATTGACTATTCAATACACAACACAGGGTTAATTAGAACAAACAACAATGTGTAGAATACCCTTAGAACCTGTGGTAAGCCAGACTTTACTCATTTACATTAAACACATTATAGCAGACATCAGACAGGTGAGTGCAGTTGATATTAGCATCTTCTCACAGTATGTATCCCAACAGTATGACTCAGTCACTATTGCTAATATGGCAAATACAGGGTCCTCAGAGTCTGTGTGACCTGGGGGACAAGGACCCAAAGCCAAAGTAACAACATCTCAAGGGTGCCCCAAATGCCAGGACCCATAATCTGTAGGCAAGTGGCTCACATTCAGTCCCCTCCAAAAGCCTCTGTCCCGGGTGAGTCTGTCACAACACCTTATCAGGGAGGTTAAGCCATTGCATGTTAATTTGAATAAAGTGTTTAAAGTTGGGCCTGTGGTGTCAGGGAACAGGAGAGAGAGGCTTGACACAAAGAGGGTCATTGCTCTCCTCCTGCCTAGACTCATAGAGCCAACCTGAGTAAAGGTAACCAATCCGATTTAAAGTGTCATATTGTGCTTTATTTACCATTTAAGTCTGCCTCTGCTCTTGAGGACATTCTCAGGCTTGGAATCCCCTGAAAGCAGCTTAAATATAGGATTGAGAGCTATATTGCTCTTAAAGGGGTTGTAAACACCCGTGTTTTCCCCCCTAATGCATCCTATGCATTAATCTGAAAAAACATCTGGCAGTGACCGGCCCCCCAGACCCCCCATTTTACTTACCTGAGCCCTGTATTTCCCTCGGCGGAGCTTTGTCACCACCTGCTATCAAGAAGTCCAATTGACAGAGAGCAACAAGGCCCATGTCACACCACCCACAAGGGGTGTGGGGTAAACCTGAGAAGAATACGACTTAAACTGAGCTGTGGGTATGATATATCTGAGCCATGCAATAGCAGAGTTCATTGAACCTGCCCAAGGAGAGCACATGAATGGGTCTATGAATCCTGTTGTATTATTGTTTCATTAAGAAGCTTAAATGTTGGGGGATCTATATTGGACATTTTCTGTCAGATGTATAGAGGATGTCTTTCCACATGTGCTCTCAGTGTTTAGGCAGTCAGTGTTTGGGCAGTTTCAGAGGTGATTGATGCTGGGGATCATCAGGGCAGAGAATACCCTTAATATTGTAAATCTATCCAGTTACACTTTGTCTGATATTGAAAACAATGTCCTCTCAAAAGGACTTGGATTTTGCCCAGATGCGAATATTGATACATTTGAAACAATCAAAGATATACAGCTTTTTGCAAGAAAATTAACAATAAAACCGATGTACTCCAAAAACAAAATAGGACTGACCACACAGGCCCAATAAACTGATTCGGTAACATGAAATATTCTAATCTCCTTACTAGAAGAAAATTAAGTGATCAATATTATCAATCAGATTGATTTGGAACAGCTAATATCCACTGATTACACTTCCCTCTCTCGGGCTCAATCCAATTCATCTAGTCTTAAAAACAAATCTGATTTCTTTCCCTCTCTAAGCCTAGGTTCATACTGATGCGGGTTAGAAATCGTGCGAGTTTAGCTGAACTCGCACAATTTCAAGTCGGAAATGCAGTCCAACTTCAGGGGTGATTTTACAGACATGTTCATGCACAGATGTCTATTCAAATCGCCCCTGAAGTAGCCAAAAGTAGTACAGAAACTTTTGGGAAACGATGCAGATGGTTCTATTTCCGCCAATAGCCCCAGATTTTGCATGCACTGTGAACATGGGCTAAATACCAACTCTAATATACTGTAGCTGCTTTTGTAAAAATGACAAGTGAAGACATAACTAAGCTTCAAGTCCTAAACAAAGAAGGCAACCTCACATATCATGAATGACAGGCACTACAATCATTATCCAACAATACTGATATTACTATTAAAACTTCAGGCAGCAGACCTATGTGCTTCTACAAGGAGCAGGAAGATATAAATACTACTCTGACAAAGGAAGGTGCCATATACTTCCATACTCAGTAGGAGATAAAGTATGGTTGTCCACCAATTGAAGCAATCTTCTTCCAAGCTGGGTCCATGTTTTATTGGTCCCTACAGGATCATCTCTCGCCTTCGGTCAGCCTCTTACCAACTGAAACTGCCACCTTTCCTCAGTATACATCCAGTTTTTCATGTTTCTCTACTAAAGGCAGTCTTCAAACAGTACTAAAGACCTCAACAACTACTGCCTCCTGTACTCATGGATGGGCAGCATAAGGTATCTTAAATCCTGGATTCAAGAAGGCAGGGTTGAAGTGTACAGTATCTAGTACACTGGAAGGGATACCACCTGGCTGATCTTGGGTTCTACATGCTCCTGCTCTCATTTGGAACTTTCCTGCCAATTTTCCCACAAAGCCTTGCTAGATCCCCAGAGAGTTCCATTTGGGGGGCCCTGTCATGTGCCTAGGACTGAAAATGGGTCCTGCTGTCCATGGGCTGTGGCTCTGTTCCCTCTGCCACTAAGGAACCTGAATCATGCAGTATACACTTTCCATAGTATTTCTGCTCCTAGTACTCTCTAGCCCAACCTGCCTTCCAGATGCAATCAATCCACAATCAGATAAGCTTTAATTGCAGTACTTCCTGTGCACTATGCCCATTTGTTGGATCTGTTTCCCTGGGTGACATACTGTTGAGTTACTGAACTTCTGGACTTTGACCTCTGCCTGTTTCCTGGATTATTCTCTTTGCATGATGATTCTACATTACTCTGCAAGCCTGTGCGTGACCCTGCCTGTTCCTGACCACGCTTCTGGGTTCTGACTCTGCTCCTTACTGCCAAGACACATTGTTGACCCAGCCTGCCTGACTACGCTAATGCCTCAACCCCCAGCCAAAGCTCCACTCTGGACTAAACTTTCCAACAGGTACCTTACACAGCCTTTGCAGATGATAATTTGCTATTTCTTATGAAGCCCTATTTATTTCTGTCCAATATTCTCCAGGATCTGGATCATTTTCAAAAGATATCAAATCTAAAAGTTAACTACTCTAAATCACAAACCTTGAATGTATCACTATCAAATGAGGCGGAAACATGCTGTAAGGCGAACTTTTCATTCGCTTGGAATTTGCCAGCCATTAAACATCTAGACATAAAACTGTCAGTGCAGCTCACTGAACTATACCAGCAGAATCATCTCACAGTGTTGGACTTTGTTAGATGTAATCTGAAACAACGAATGGAGCTCAACATGTCCTGGTTTAGCAGGGCGGCTATTTTTAAAATGACAATCCTTCCTAAGTTGCTATATGTCTTATGCCGCGTACACACGAGCAAACTTTTCGACGGACTAGGTCCGGGCGGACCGGACTACGTCGGACAATTCGACCTTGTGTGGGCTCCAACAGACTTTTTTTTCCCAAAAGTCCAACAGACCTAGAAATAAAACATGTTCCCAAATTTAAGGTGTCCTGTCTGTGTCTCCCAAAGCAGAGGCTGAATTGGTCTCCTGGATCTCCAGAAATACTATTGGGCTAGTTTGTTAGCCCAGATAGTGGACTGGATGGTCCACAAACACACAAAAGGCTGGATCCCCCTCAAGCAATGATTCTTGCCTTTTCCCTTACACCTTTTCCCCTGGCTTCACCCACATAAGAGACTAAGTGGGGTGAAATCTCATCCTCTGTTCAATCCCTCACTCATAGCGCTTCAACAAGCCTGTAGGTCGCTACCATTGGCTTCTTTACCTGGTCCATTGATGTCACTATGCTTTAACCTGGAATTTACTCTGGGAATGCCTACAGCATTCCTATGCCATGTCTGGCCTTATCTGTCTTTCCATTTCTTTCACCCAGGGCTCTTCCTCTCTTCCGAGGAGGTTGGAGCCCTCACTGCCCTGCACAAATTTACCTGCAATTCCTACACTTTTTGAAACCAAAAGGCCTTTTACCTTTGTGGGTAAGACCTCACATCCCACTAGAGTCGCTTTGCAATAGGAGAGACCCACAGCATCATGTGATCTCAACTATATAATCATCATTATTCACAGAACAAGCTACATATACTGGCTCCTTTTGCCTGGCACAGGAGACCTAGAGGTACAATTCTCAAAAAAGGATTGGGAATCTATCTGTATTTTATCCATAAAGGTTCTCTCAATACAGCTACCCAGGAGAATAGATATAAAATTCTGACCCGGTGGTATAGGACACCTTCTCTCCTTCATAAGTTTTACCCCTCACTTTCTAATCTGTGTTGGAGGTATAATGTGGAGGTGGGGACTATATTGCATATTTGGTGGATGTGCCCCAAAAACAAACCCTTCCCGAGGAAAATTCATGAGGTTATTGCATCTGTCAAAACTGATACATTGGACTATTCTCCGGCACAATATCTCTCCCATCCTCTGCCAAAGAAAGTCTACTTGAAATCACTTGCTATGCTCATGGTGAATGCTGCCAGACAGTGTATATCATGCCACTGGCACTCAGATCGTATTCTGACACTAAAGGAATGGTTTATTTATTTTTTATTTTTAACAGAATTTATTGAAAGATATGTCAGGTACTAAGACAATAGTGTGATGGGAGCGCCATTACATTGATCTTACTTTTTTTTTTCATCCTAGCAATAATGTTTATAACAGAGTGGTTACATATCAACATAGTAACAATGAATACATAAGAGCTATAAACTATAATCGGATATGAGAGAAATCTAAAAAGAAAAAATACCTCATGTTCAAATGGGGGAAAAAAGAAAATGATAAAAGAAAACACCATGAGGGAATTGGATGAATCATGGCTGGACATTGGCAGGGTGTGAAGATGGATGGGGGGGCGGGAGGAGGGGAAGAAAAAAGGGGAGGAAAAAGGGGGTAACACTGCTCAAGTATCATGGAAAGACTTGTATTCCTCCGGAGACAACGTTGTAAACATGAAAGCTCCCCATCTCATGTGGAAGCGTTTAATAGAAGTAGCGAGGGTAAAGTCAGTGCTGATTTTCCTGTATAACTGCAATGTTAACTCGCGTTTAACCAGAGAAACTCTTGGGCATGAAGAGGTAGTCCAATTTTTTAGGATGCTTCCCTGGGCCACTAGAAGACATAATAGAATCCATGGAGTATGCTGGTAAATATCTTTTGTCTGTGCTTGTGGACAAAGGTGTTGTTCCAGTATCCGAAGATCAGGAGAAAGAGGTCCTTTGGGATCTGGAGGAGAGTAATTCCGTATATAAATGAGAGAACTCGATCCCAAAAAATGGAGATATGTGGACAGGACCAAAAGAGGTGTGAGAGAGAAGGCCTCAGCTGTAGGCAAAGTGGGCATATAGCAAGGAATGGTTACACAGACTTGATTGCATAGAGGAGATTGAAGAGCTTATACACATTTCTCAAGATAGACTTACTACATTTATGACCACATGGTACTGCTGGAGCCATTTCAAAACAACCCCAGCATACAGTAAGTATTAGCCTTATGTCCGTTATTTGCCTGGGGGTGACTATCTCCATGTGCTGGCACCCTGTCCCAAGAAAGATTGGGATAGATGGGCTCACTCCCCTGTAGTGGGGAGGGCAGATGGGGGATTGAGAGAGTGGACTCTCTGCCCCCCCCTTTCTTCTTTTCTTTTTATCTCTCTTTTTCTTTTTCCCTTTATACCACTACGATGTTCATCTTGCCATTCGCATACTATGTGACGCACTTGGGATGATCAGAACAAATGCACATACCAAACATGCAGACCCTGTACATGATTCCCGGTCTGCCACCCTGCACCATCTCCCTGCGCCTGGCAGGGCAGGAGTTGCCCATTTGATGCATGCCGCTGTGGCCTTGCCCCTGCCTGTGGCTCAACACCATCTCCCTGCGCCCAGCAGGGGGGGAGATGCCCGGGATGTGGGCTGCACCTGCCGCAAGTCCTACATCCGGTTGCTCCAGATGCTGTTCGGCTGCCATCCTCGGCCCCCCGGGCTCCTCAGGCTCGGTGGCTGGACCGCCACCCCTGGACCTCTCCTTCCGCCATTCTTTGGCCTCGCCAGCCATCAACATTCCCCAAGAGGATGGATGTTGCCTCCCACGGATGATCTTGCACCGGGTGTTCCTCCTGGAACTGCCGTTGGTCGTCCTTCTTCGGCTGCACATCCGCACCTCAGTGAGTATGATTGTGATTTGATTTGGGGTAGGAACAGTGACGCTGCCGTATCGGGTCCGCCGGACGAACGCATTGTTACAGTCGTAAAATCGGTCCTGTCTCGCATGGGTGTGTCAGGTCCGGCATCCAGTTCGGTGTCGCAAATTTATGGATTTCCCCGCTTTAGTCTGTCCTGATCGAGAGACAACCAAGAAATCCCATCGGGTCGACGTTGCGGCGCAGGGCGCAAAAATCTAAGCAGCTTCCTCAAACGTTCAGGAACTGGCTGCAGAGGTTCTGTGCTTACGCCAGAGTGCTTTGCGAGCATTTTCTGGAGTTAGCTGCATCACTCTTTGCTATCTTATCTCATTTGGGGTGCCTACAAAGTGTACGGGGGTCAGTATTGGTTCCACTAAACAACACCCAGTTTCACCAAAAAATGGCATCCAGGAAGGAGTTCCACTTCGTTTGTCAGGATGGTAGCCTGTGGTTATTGTTCATGTGCCTCCACAGGCATTAGTCCTTTCAGTCCCCAGCCGGCTGCCCCCAAAAAAGGTCTATGCTGGCTGTTCATCCAGAGCCACTGCAAGTGGTACACCGCGTGCCTTTTAAGCATGAGTGCTCACTTTGCGGGGGTGCTCACCCAGCCAGCCGGTGCTTCCGAAAGGGAATATAACTTCTTTCCCGGGCTAGGGGCCAAGCCTGACATTTCAAAACCAGGGGACCCCAGTGATCGTCTCAGAGATGCTTCCCTGGCTAGACCGGTACCCCCTCTTCATAAAGAGGCCTTGATCTTGAGGGATGTTTTGGAACATGGTTTTTGGATCCCCTACTCAGCCAGCGGTGAGAGCCAGCAGCTCCTGTCTGTTTTGCAGGACACCTGTGAGTGTGTTTTGCCATCCCGCTGTCAGCTGACAAGACAGAGGGCCCTGTGACAGTTCTGGCCTTCTTGGGTATCGAAATCACCACCGTGGAGATGGTTTTCCGGCTGCCCAGTGACAAGCTGGCCAGGCTACTCTCCCTGGTCTGCTTGGCAAAAGGGGCTAAAAAACTGCAGTTGAAACAACTTCAGTCTTTGCTGGGTCACTTGGTCTTTGAATGTCCAGTCATTCGCATTGGAAGGGCTTTCTGTAGATGCCTGGTGTGGGCCACAAAAGGGGTGGCTGCCCCCCACCATTATATCCATATCACCAAGCCCATGCGGGATGACTTGGGGATTTTGGCTATCCTTTCTCCAGTCCTACAATAGCCAGTCATGTTGGTTGATGGAGGAGGTACCGAATTCAGCGCTCAAGCTATACAATGATGCAGCAGGCCCCTGTGGTTTCGGTGCCTTTTTTCCAAGGGGAGTGGTCTGCTGAGTGTTGGCCGGCCTCATGGGCCCGCATGGATCTTTTGTGCAACCTCACACTGCTGAAGCTCTTTCTGATTATTGTCGCCACTGAGCTGTGGGGCAAGCGGTTGCGCAATCGCCAGGTGTTTTTTTTGGTCCGATAACATGAGCGTGGTGCAGGTTGTTAATAAGCAGATCCCCTCCTATCGTGTCGTTGGGGCATTTTTTTTTTTTTTTTGGTTTTAAAGTGTCTTCAGGTTTCACGTATGTTTTAGAGCTAGGCATGTCCCTGGAACCGTTAATGATATTCTCATTCACAGCTCGATCTTTTCCGAGCCCTTGCCCCACCGGCTCCCCTGGAGGGCCTCCCTTGTCCGGCCCCCTTGTGGAACCTCATTTCCGATGTTTGCTAGACCTCCTCCGGGCGTCGCTGTCCCCGCGGATGTGGGCGATGTACTGTCGCGTGTGGGACGAATGGGTCCAGGTGTCGGGGGGGTGAGTTTTCATCTTGTCTTCACAGGAAAGATGCGTGGCTTTATTTTCTTGCCTTGTTCATTTACTTCAAAAAGGTTCTTCTGGATCCACAGTTTCTTGTCTTTCTGGTTTCAGCTCCTTGGGTGGGAGGACATCACAAAAGCATTCCCTGTCCCTCGGGTCCTGCGGGGTTGGAGACGTGCGACCCATTCCCCCGACTCCCAGTTTCCCTCACTATTCTCTCCGGTATCCTTTCCCTGTTGCCGTCCGTTCGCTTCTCCCCGTTTGAGACCCTTCTCTTCCTAGTGGCTTTCTCGTGAGCATTTTTTGGGGCTTTTCACATCGGCCAACTGGTTTTGAAATCCACCTCCTCCGCGGGCAGCATCCTGGCAGAGGTCGTTACCTTCTCTGAGCGATGCGTGTCGGTTTTGTTGCGCACATCAAAAACAGACAGCTTTGGCAAGGGCAGAAGGGTTGTTTTGTACCCTTGCGGGGGCCCATTCTGGCCTATTTCTTTGGCCTAACCCTTCCTGTTCTTACGCCCCCCTCCCCTTATTTTCTTTGTCCACGCCGATTCCTCCTCTCTTAGCAGGTTTCAATTTTTGCGGGTTTTTTCGTTGCTGCCTCAAAAAAATAAATAAATAAATAAAACTCGGTCTCCCTTCATGTGACTTTGCGACCCACTCCTTTCGAATCGGCGCTGCCACCGCGGCTTCGGGTATGGGTATTTCTTATACTGATTTCAGCGTTTGGGTAGGTGGGAATCGTCCAGTTTTTCCTTGTATGTCTGCCCACACCTGTTGTTTTAAATTTCAGATCGTTACCCGGCCATGGTATGGATCATGGGAGATACCTTCATTTATTGGGCCGCTCGTCGGGTGGAAGTTTGGAGCTACGGGAAGAATTGGGATTTTACCTATGATCTCCACAGGATCCGCTGGCTTGGGATTCGCAGTTTACGCTGGCCTCAGGTCCTTCCAGAGAGTTTACGCCTTCGGTCCCATGTGTCTGGCCCCATCATCTTGATTACATAGTTACATAGTTAGTCAGGTTGAAAAAAGACATAAGTCCATCCAGTTCAACCATAAAAAAATAAAAAATAAAATAAAAAATATCGTACAATCCAATATACCCAATTCTATACCCACAGTTGATCCAGAGGAAGGCAAAAAAACAGCTCTTACTGTGAAGAAACCTTTCCGTATTTGGAGATGAAATCTCTTTTCCTCAAGACATAAAGAGTGTCCTCATGTCCTCTGTGTTGACCCTAAAGAGAATAACTCAACACCAAGGTCACTATATGGACCCCTTATATATTTGAACATGTTGATCATATCCCCCTTATTCTCCACTTCTCAAGAGTGAATACATTCAGTTCCTCTAATCTTTCCTCATAGCTGAGCTCTTCCATGCCTCTTATCAGTTTGGTTGCCCTTCTCTGCACTTTCTCCATTTCCCTGATATCCTTTTTGAGAACTGGTACACAAAACTGAACTGCATATTCCTGATAAGGTCTTACTAATGATGTGAACAGGGGCAAAATGATATCTCTCTCTCTGGACTCCATACCTCTCTTAATACAAGAAAGGTCTTTGCTCACTTTGGAAACTGCAGCTTGGCATTGCATGCTATTATTGAGCTTATGATCTACCAAAACCCCCAGATCCTTCTCCACTACTGATTCCCCCAGTTGTACTCCCCCTAGCATGTATGATGCATGAATATTCTTAGCCCCCAAGTGCATAACTTTACATTTATCAACATTAAACCTCATCTGCCACATAGTCACCCAATTAGACAGTGAATTGAGGTTGGCTTGTAAATTAGAGACATCCTGTAAGGACGTTATTCCACTGCATAGTTTAGTGTCATCTGCAAAGACTGAAATGGTACTTTTAATCCCAGACCCTATATCATTTATAAAGATATTAAACAGTAAGGGTCCCAACACTGAACCTTGGGGTATACCACTGATAACCTTAGACCATTCAGAGTAAGAATCATTAACCACTACTCTCTAAATTCTGTCTTTTAGCCAGTTTTCTATCCATTTACAAATTGATCTTTTCCAAGCCTGTAGACTTTACCTTACACATGAGCCGTGTGTGCAGAACTGTATCGAATGCTTTTGAAAAATCCAAGTATACCACGTCCACAGCCACCCCTCTGTCCAAGGTTTTACTTACCTCTTCATAAAAAGAAATCAGGTTTGTCTGACAACTTTTGTCTTTCCTGAATCCATGCTGTCTGTTGCTTAAAATGTTTTTTTCCAGCAAGAACTCGTCTATGTGGTCTTTTATTAAACGCTCCAGTATCTTCCCGACTATAGAAGTTAAACTAACAGGTCTATAGTTACTTGGTAAAGACTTTGATCCTTTTTTAAATATAGGCACCACGTTCGCCCTGCGCCAATTCAGTGGTACTATTCCCGTCATTAATGAGTCCCTAAAAATTAGATACAATGGCTTTGAAATTACATAGCTCAATTCTTTTAGGATTTGTGGGTGGATGCCATCAGGCCCAGGTGCTTTATCCACCTTTATTCTGTCTAAATATTTCTGGACCATATCACTTTTGAGCCACTGTGGATCATTCGGGGCTGTGTTAATACCACCCTCATTATGGACATGAGCTCCGCCATGCTCTTTTGTATACACAGAGCTGAAGAAAGTAATCAAAAATAAATCTTCACACTGGGGGGAATGATGTGGGTTATACACATTCTGTGTACTTGATCTCTGCCTTCAAGCGGGATATTGCTCAATTCTATGCAGTTTACACCAATTTGGTGTTCATCTGGTTGGAAATTGTGCCTCGCCTGCTGTGGGCCAGGGAATTACCTGGCCCTCATCTATAATGCTTCAATCAGAAAATGAACGCTCAGGTTGCCAAGTTTGTTTGGCAAACAGGGGGGTTCGTCATCAGTCGCAAGGATCTGGAGGGTAATAATGTTGATCTGTTGAGACCGGATGGCATTCACCTTAATGACATTGGGTTGGACATATTCAACCTTGGCCTGCAGCGAGGTGTGGAACAGGCACTGACTGTGGTGGGGCGCTCATCAGTTATCAACTGACGGGTGGTTGGCGGTTTTCTTGACCTTGCCAGCAGTTAAAATTGCTGTAATGGGCTATGCCCTTGATGGAAAATTGGAAGTAGGCTGTCTGTCCAGCATTTATGGTAAGGACAGGCCCCACTTCCCTCTTTTGGTTAAGTGCTCACAGTACGACTGTGACTGGCACTGGTTAAATAGGTTCACATGTTATGTGTTGGAATTTAATAAAGCTGTGGCCTTGCCCTTTCCAACCTAATAGTTGTAAGTGTCTTATTTAATCGGTTAAAGGGCAAGGGTGGTAGGGGATTTGATCCCTTGGTGTTACGTTAAGTGGGACCCAAGCCCATTGCGCCTCAGCAGTCATGCAGGCCTCTTGAGCCCCTCCCTAGGCAAAGAGAGCCTTGACTGATCGGGGCATGGCTAGGTGCATGACAAGGGGAAAGATTGGTTGGGACATGTGGGATGAGATGGGCCTGAGCTCAGGAAATCGTGTGCCTCAGGGAATTCTGGGCCTTTCGGAAAAGTCATTGGAAGAGCTGCGCACCCTCCCACCTCTTTTTTCCTATGTTTGGTATGTCACAACTTGCTGTGGTTTTCTTGACCTTGCCAGCAGTTAAAGTTGCTGTAATGGGCTATGCCCTTGATAGAAAATCGGAAGTAGGCTGTCTGTCCAGCACTTATGGTAAGGACAAGCCCCACTTCCCTCTTTTGGTTAAGTGCTCACAGTATGACTGTGACTGGCACTGGTTAAATATGTTCACATGTTATGTGTTGGAATTTAATAAAGCTGTGGCCTTGCCCTTTCCAACCTAATGGTTGTAAGTGTCTTATTTAATGGGGTAAAGGGCAAGGGTGGTGGGGGATTTGATCCCTTGGTGTTACGTTAAGTGGGACCTAAGTCCATTGCGCCTCAGCAGTCAAGAGGCAGGGACTGAGAAAGATGGCATACCACTTTACTAAAATTAGATAGCACGAATGAACCTCAATCTTAATATGACAGGTAGGCAGGGCAGGGGAAAATAAATGTTTTTATATCTAGGTTTAGCAAGAAAACCAGGATGGGCTAACGCTGCACTAGAAAATGGGAAATGTGAAAGAATAAAATTGAGTACAAAGTATAATAAAATACACAAGCTGCCAGCACTAAAAAGCTCAATACAAACACTCCAAGTAAATAGGTATAGAAAAAAGTGCAACGCTATATATGCAACAAAGTAGATAATCTTTGCAATATAATAAGTGAAAAAAATAAGTGAAAAAGGAAAACTAAGGCAAAGTCCCAATAGAGTAATTGTTTCCCAAATTAAATAGTGTAAAACAAAATACAAATGATGTGATTCTGTTAATATAATAAGTGCAAAAAAGATTTTTTCAAATTAGCACTAAAAACAAAGTGAAAAATCAATCCCTAAAGCAGAAATATCAATTCACATGTGATTAAATGTGCATCCAGCTCCATACCCAAGTGAAAAAGGTAGCCTGCTTACCAGATATCCATGACTGTTAAAAAACAGTCTCACCTAGCACTGGGAAATCGGTCTCCCCAAGACTGATTGTATGGGACTGCTGCTGGAACGATGTCAAAAATAAGTGGGTTACGCTCACAAGATCTAAGATGTATAAAATCAATATAAGCCAAATAACTCATCCATGAGATCCGTGGCCTCTCCTATGGCTTCCGTTTTCTTCCTTCTCCTATTGCTCATCAATTCTGTGAAAAAACATACCATATATACTCGAGTATGAGTCAAATTTTTCAGCCCTTTTTTTTGGGCTAAAAGTGCCCCCCCACGACTTATACTCGAGTCACCGCCGTCTGTATGCATGATCAGCGTGTCATGCAGGCAGACGGCGGCCGGCGTGTGATAATTCGTAAGTGTATTATCACACGCTGATCGGAGGATGGAGATCGGCACAGGGAGGATGGAGATCGCCACAGGGAGGCTGCACAGGACACAGGACACATGCACACAGGACACATGCACACAGGACACATACACATGTACAGGACACAGGACACAGTACACAGGGATACAGGACACATGTACAGGACACAGGACACAGGGACACATACACATTAGGAATGAGCTTCGTGTTCGAGTCGAACCCATGTTCGACTCGAACATCGGCTGTTCGCCCGTTCGCCGAATTGCGAACGATATGGGCCGTTCGCGCCAAATTCGTGTGGCTCGTCACGGCCCATAATTCACTGCGGCATCGCAGTGCATTGCTTGCTGATGATTGGCCAAGCATGCACTATGACCCGCATGCTTTGCCAATCACAGCGCCGCCTGAACAGAGAGCCGTAATTGGCCAAAGCCAAGGAGGCTTTGGCCAATTATGGCTCAGGGGATTTAGTACACGCCCCACACTATATAAGGCCGCCTGCATGGCGGCCCTGTGTAGTGTGTGTTCCGGCGTTCATTGAGAGAGAGAGAGAGAGACAGACAGTGTCATTTGATTTGAGTTAGATAGATTAGGCAGAACAGTCAGTCAGTTAGCTGCACTTACAGTGTATTGTGTATATATATGCATCCCAGGTGTTGCATATATCTATATATACACTGTATTCAGTTTAGCTAGTTCCGTTCCTGTTATCTTCTAGACTATTTACATTTAGTGCAGTGCGTCCTGCTCACAGTGTTCAGCTAGATCCGTTCCTGTTATCTTCCTACTGACAGGCAGGCTTGTCTGGTTACAGTATTTAAAGCTACCTGAAGAAAATTACTGGTGTTCTATTTGATCCTATTAGTACCACGGTCAGGCAGCTAGACTATTTACATTTAGTACAGTGCGTCCTGCTCACAGTGTTCAGCTAGATCCGTTCCTGTTATCTTCCTACTGACAGGCAGGCTTGTCTGGTTACAGTATATAAAGCTACCTGAAGAAAATTACTGGTGTTCTATTTGATCCTATTAGTACCACGGTCAGGCAGTTAGACTATTTACATTTAGTACAGTGCGTCCTGCTCACAGTGTTCAGCTAGATCCGTTCCTGTTATCTTCCTACTGACAGGCAGGCTTGTCTGGTTACAGTATATAAAGCTACCTGAAGAAAATTACTGGTGTTCTATTTGATCCTATTAGTACCACGGCAGCAGGGCTCGTTCCTGTGTTCCAACTAGAGTGTCTGTGAGGGGTTGCAGTGTTGTGGCACCAGCACCAGTGCCTAAGGCCTAATTTTTCAGCTCCTGTTCAACAGGGGCATGTAATTACAATTCTTGATCTAATATTTCACAGCAGGGCCCTGTGAGGGCTTACAGTGTTGTGGCCACAGCAACACCTAAGGCCCAAATTTCTGCTGCGTATATAGGGCAGGACCCTACTTTCAAACATCCAACTTACAAACGAATCCTACTTGCAAACGGAAGGAGACAACAGGAAGTGAGATGAAATCTACCCCTAGGAAGGGAAATTCTCTCCTGTAAGAGTTAATATGGGAAAACAATTTCTCCTTTCCACTGATGCTTTCCAATCCTTGTTCCCCAAAAAAACCCAAATTTTCAAAAAACATTTTTCATTGGGACAAAAAGTGAGGTGAAATCTTCTGAAGAGGAGGAAAGACAGCAAAACAAATGTCACAGGGGTGATAACCCTTCCCTATGTTTTCCAAAAAGCTTAAAAAAGATTTTTTGGCTGGAGCTAAACACGTTAAAAATGTACCCGTTCAAAATTACAAAGAGATTCTACTTAACAACAAACCTACAGTCCCTGTCTTGTTTGCACCGCCTGTATACTGCTGTTCAGAGTATATAGGGCCTTTCCTTATTTTAATTTGGGTGCGGGGTTCCCCTTAATATCCATACAAGACCCAAAGGGCCTGGTAATGGACTGGGGGGTACCCATGCCGTTTGTCTCACTGATTTTCATCCATATTGCCAGGACCCGACATGACATTAAACCCGCAAGCAGTTTTAAATGAGATTTTTTCCTTTAAAAATGACATTTGGTGCAGGGACTGTTCTAAACACGGGAAACATGCGTCACTTTACAGGCATACTATAGACACCCCCCAGGTACAATATTTAAAGGAATATTTCACTTTTTTTTTTTTTTACTTTAAGCATCATTAAAATCACTGCTCCCAAAAAAACGGCCGTTTTTAAAAGTTTTTTTTGCATTGATTCATGTCCCCTGGGGTAGGACCCGGGTCCCCAAACCCTTTTTAGGACAATACCATGCAAATTAGCCTTTAAAATGAGCACTTTTGATTTCGAACGTTCGAGTCCCATAGACGTCAATGGGGTTCTAACGTTCGTGCGAACTTTCGGTCCGTTCGCAGGTTCTGGTGCGAACCGAACCGGGGGGTGTTCGGCTCATCCCTAATACACATGTACAGGACACATGTACAGGACACAGGGACACATGCACATGTACTTGACACATGTACAGGACACATACACATGTACAGGACACAGGACACATGCACAGAAAACAGGTAGGCTGCACAGGACACAGGGAGGCATGCAGCTGCAGATGGGCATTGTTGACCCTCTGCATTTCTCACCCTCGTCTTATACTCAGGTCAATAAGTTTTTCCCAGTTTTTTATGGTAAATAAGGGGCCTCGACTTATACTCGGATCGACTTATACTCGAGTATATACGGTAATGATGTCAGCGTCGTAGACTTTATATCTAGACCAAAATGAAAGGAGGTTCCCATAACATGAACCAGTCTGCTATCCTTGTTCCTATGCCACTGGAAATGATTTGTACTGTAGAAGACGGGATAATCATATCTGACAGTTTATCATAGGAATATATTTGTCTAATAAATATTTGTGAGTCTGTGTACATTCCAGGTTTATCTGTAAATTTCACACTGTGTCATCTGTGTGTCGTGATATTGTTTATAGAGTCACTCACAATAAACCTGTCATGAGAAAAATGCCAGGTCTGTATCCGACGGTGGGGGGTTTATACAGTAACTGTGTATATTTGATACCCTGACTCCTACTTGTCAGATGGAAGCATTTGGTTAGTAGGGATATTTAAACTTGACACTCATATTCCCAGAGGCCTAAATTATGAATGGGATCTCACACATTATTATGAATAGCTTCCACCTTCTCCTTCATTAGCGATATCTTTGTAGCCTTAAAGGAGTTGTAAACCCTCGCCGTTTTTAAAAAAACCTCCTGTGCTGCAGCAGCGCCGCCGAGCCCCCCTTATACTTACCTGAGCCCCAAAATTTCCAAGATGGGAATGAGCACACAGGCTCCGGCTGGTGTCTCGTTTCCTGATTTGATAGATTGATAGCAACGCAGCCATTGGCTCCCACTGCTGTCAATCAAATCCGATGACGCTGGCACCGGGGGAGCGGAGCCGAGTCCTGCTGTCTATGTCTATGGACGCAGCAACAGGGCAAGGGAGCGCGCCTGCATGGGTGTCCATGAAGGAGAGCACTTCTCCAATGGGGCACTCGAGAAGAAGAGGAGCCAAGAGCGCCGTGGAGGGACCCCAGAGGAGCAGGATTGGGCCACTCTGTGCAAAACCAACTGCACAGCGGAGGTAAGTCCAACATGTTTGAATTTTTTTTTTTAAAACAAACCTTTACAACCACTTTAAACTCCTTAATTTTTTCTTCTTGTGAGTTATAAGAGAGCCTTTCAACTCAATCTCCCTGGATTCACTCAACCTCATCTTGTGTTCCTCTCAGGATTTGTTGATTTAACTTTGATTACAAATATATATCCTGTCTCATTGCTTTTGGCTCTTTGCTTTCACCTATACATCTTTTATCCATTTTCCATCTCATATTTACTTTTAGGCCAATTCATAATGGTGCGGTTGCAGACATCACATGTGGTTGGCATCATATGTCTGTGTTATGTCTGTGTGGCGAGATTTCGGCCATATGGCTTGTATGCATTTGGTGTTGAAAACCCTTTTTTCCCCTGTGCCTGAATTGCATTGCATGGATGTCCACACCTGTGCGGTTCTGGCAGTCATGCTGTGTTTTGCAATCTGTTTCGGGGTGTTGTCATACTACACTGACAACCGTGGTGGGTCACGTGGACACCGCATGATCGCAATCTGAGAGACACACAGGATTTGCTGCGTTTCCCACTCCGCATAAGTGTGTACTGGGATATTTCCATTTTTCATTTTTTTTTTTAATTCTTTATTTTCTTCCCATTATCTTTTTCAATCTCTGTACTTAGCTTGTAGAGTGTCTTGTTAGAGTTCTCCTTTAACCCCTTTATTTATGTAGCAGAACTTTATAGTATATTGTTTCTCCATTTTTAGGAAGCATACTAGTAAAGCTTTTGGGCCTTTTATGAGAGTGAAGGGGGGTTAAATATTTTATATTTTAGCTACACCACCACATATCTTTGCACTTTACTTCATCCACAAACAGACTAAACTGGAGGCTGGCCAGTCAAGCAAAAAGCTTTTCTGTAGTTGCTTTGTCCATAGACCTTTTTTAATGATATAATCTGCATGACCAGCCTGATATGTTACCTCAAACACCTGACACTTCATTACCCACTTTATGGTGGCCAATGATGCATATAGTTGGTGAAAAGAGGATGTAGGTGTGGCGCTGTTCTGATTAGGCAATATACAATTTCCCCTGTTGTGGTATTCTGCTATCTTTGCACCCTTTGCAGTGTGCCAGAGCATGTGTTATACATATAAAACAGTATAGGGGAAAGGGACCATACCAAGGGGATATTCAAAAAAGCATTTCTTAAAGTCAATACTTAGACTAATGGCAATTTATGTGCTAGAGGTAATAAAAATCCTAGGGTTATGGGGCTGATTTAATCAGAGTGACATATGTAAAAAAGTGGTGAAATGGTGAAATATGTTGGAGTGCTAAACTCACTGCATGGAGCCAGCATCCATATTGCACAAAAGGGAGATGAAGTGTGCAGATTTTGTGTCATAAATAAATGTATGAAAAGTGGAATAGATAATCAATATAAAATAAAAATAAAAATAAAATAAAAAATATGTAAAAAAATAAAATGTGTGTTACACCCTCTGGCAGGCGTTTGACGTACTAGATTTAAAATCAGAATGTGTCCATCAAAGATGTGAATCTAATAATACAAAGTGAATTGAATTAGTAACTGAATAATAACATTGCCAAACACCATAAGCACCATCCAGGGGCTCCAGGAATTGCTACACAGTGGCAGATAACCTGAACGCGCAGTACCCCTGGGGGGGGGGGGGGGGGGTGAGGCCATTCGGTGAGTGCATTCACAGTAGGAGCACAGATAAGAAGCACGAATCACTGGCTGTCACCTAATGAAGAAGTCTTTAAGATTTCACTTTTTAAGCAATCAATTTTCAGCAAGCACTGGACACTTTTTTAAGCACAAGTCACTGTATTTATGATATAATGTATTGCAAATAAGAATTTAATATTACTCTGGAAATTTTTTCTGATCATCATCACTACACCAGGTCTAATCCAGGAGGGCAAATATTTCACACACTGGTCAGCACCCGCGAGAGGGTACAACACATACCCATAAATAGCTCACTCCTTGGCACATTTTTTCCACTTTTTCCATTTTTTCTATTGAAACTAATTCAATTCACTTTTTATTACTAAATTCACATCTTTGATGTACACATTTTGATTTTAAATCTAGTATGTCAAACGCCTGTCAGAGGGTGTAACACACATTTTACATTTTTTTTTTACATATTTTTTATTTTTATTTTTATTTTATATTAATGATCTATTCCACTTTTCATACATTTATTTGTGACACAAAATCTGCACACTTCATCTCCCTTTTGTGCAATATGGATGTGGCTCCATGCAGTGAGTATAGCACTCCAACATATTTCACCATTTCACCACTTTTTTACATATGTCACTCTGATTAAATCAGCCCCATAACCCTAGGATTTTTATTACCTCTAGCACATAAATTGCCATTAGTCTAAGTATTGACCTTTACTGTAAGAAATTCTTTTTTGAATATCCCCTTGGTATGGTCCCTTTCCCTTATACTGTTTTATATCTATAACACATGCTCTGGCACACTGCAAAGGGTGCAAAGATAGCAGAATACCACAACAGGGGAAATTGTATATTGCCTAATCAGAACAGCGCCACACCTACATCCTCTTTTTACCAACTTCAGTATACTTTACTTAGGTTATAGTATTTCTGTAAGAGCAGCAGTTCATTCTTTGAACCATTTAAATTTTTTCTTGTACTTATATCCACTGTGCGGATTCACCCACAAGCTTTTTCAATGATGCATATAAACCGCCTCCTCCAACAGGAGACTCCATCCCCATGAATAAGCTCCAGTGGGCAGAGTGAAATGCGCTGGGGGCATGGCCTGGCAGGGGTCCAGGCTGAGACTGCCACTTGTCTACACATAGCAGGTCTTGTTCTGACGTACGCCTCCTAGAATCTTTTGCTCTTATCAGTCATTGTCTGGAGCATGGGCAGATTCCTTCCCAGCCAGCAGCCGCAGCAGCAGGCACAAGACTACATTTCCAAGCAGCTTGAGCGGCTCGCATACATACCATGGGTTCCCATAACAGGAACCAGTTCCTATGCCAAGGGAAATGACTTGTACTGTAGAAGAGGGGATAATTATATCTGATAGTTTACCGAGGAATATTTGTCTAATAAATATTTGTAAGTCTGTGTTCATTCCAGTTTTGTTTGTAAATTTCACTCTGTGTTATCTGTATTGTATTGAGTCACTCTGTATTGTTTATAGATTCACTCACAAAAAACCTGTGATGATGAGAAAAATGCCAAGACTGACTTTGATGACACCCTTTAACTGCCAGATCTGTCCCTGCCTTGCCCTGGGATTAGGCATGGCCATGGCCATGGCTCCCTCTCCCCCCTCTTCCCCAGCTGCAGGAGGAGAGGCTTGACCTATGGATTTGGGCTTTCCTATCCATCCCTGGAAGGGAGTGCAGGAGAGCCAGGGCAGAGAGAAACATAACCCAGACACCAGACACCACCTAAGTGTTATCCGGATCAGCCCCAGACCCCTGCTGCTGAGATGATGCTGGGTTGTTTGCTGGGTCCTATGGAAGATGGCTGGTCTGCACCTTGGCTTGTATAGACCAACTACATCACCCAGCCGACTAATGTCCTCTAGAGACATGTGAGTGTGGGCACTGGCAGTGTATGAGGTGACTGCGGACACTAGGGTTGTATGTGGTGAGTGGGGGGGGCCGGGGTGTGAGGTGAGTGTGGACACTAGGGGTGTCTCTCTCACCCCCACCTCTTTCCCCCCTCCTTTTTCCCCTTCTCCCATTCCCCTCCATTTCCATATCCCCGTCTATCTTTTTTTCCTATTATTATCTCTTCTTCTAGCAGGGGGAGCACTGTGGCAGGCTAGTGAGGGGTTTGGGGGGAGCACTGTGGCAGGCAGGTTACTACCCCACAGTCCACCAGAGACCACACACAGCAACCAGAGACCCTAAACAGCCACCAGATAGAAGAAACAAAGGGGGGTGGGGCACCTCTTTAAGTGTAGTATTAAAACAGTAACATTTATTGCACAAGATTAAAAACACTCACAAGATATAAGTGGGAGTCATGCTCATCATAAGTATGTAGTCCTGGCAGTTCTACTGCTTCCCACAGGCTCCTCGCACAATCCGATATTCAGCACAACATCACACCAGAACCTTTCCCAGCTACCCAGATTGTGCAAGGAGCCTGTGGGATACAGTTAAAATGCCAGGACTACATACTTATGATGAGCATGACTCCCATTTATATCTTGTAAGTGTTTTTAATCTAATGAAATAAATGTTACTGTTTTAATACTACACTTAGAGAGGCCCCTCCCCCCCTTGTTTCTTTGTAGAGTTGCTGGGGATGGCTGCCTCTTTTTAAATCACCCCCTTACCGTGGTTCAACTTTGTTTTTACTTAAAGACTGACTAACCAAATGTACATTATTACAAATTAAGGGCATTACTCCCTGGAGAGCCAGATAGCCAATTTACCTTCACTTGAACAGCCACCAGAGACCCCACACAGTCGCCAGAGACCCCACACAGTCACCAGAGACCCGGCACAACCACCAGGGACCCCACATAGCAACCAGAGACCCCACACAGCCACCAGACACCCCACACAGCCACCAGAGGCCCCGAATAGCTATTTGAGAAGGATGGGGTGGAACAAATTTAGATGGGGCACACAATTTTAATACTGCATAGAGCAGCAAAAAAACAAAATACACCACTGTACCCTGAAGTTTGTCGCTATTTCGTGGGTGCACGCAAATATAAGATTTTAAATGTTTGGTATCTATTTACTCTGTGCAAACTCATCTTTAGTATTTTACCAAAATTGGGTAATTTATTTTGTTTGTGTGCCCTAAAATTAACTTTAGTGTATTTTTACTTACATTTTGCATTTCCTAGACCTTATAATATTGTGTGACATTGGGTGTCTGCTTTCAGAAAATATATGTTTGGGGGGGTTTTATCTTCAGGCCTAAAATTATTTTTTTTAAATGGTTTTAAAGGCTAAAGGCTTTTTATCTTAAAGCATTCTATGCACAAGATAAAAAAACTTCTGTGTGCAGAAGCCTCCCTCAGCCCCCCCTTATACTCACCTGAGCCTCAGTTCGATTCAGCGTTGTTGCACGAGAGACTTGGCTGTCCGGGACTCTCCCTCTTGATTGGCTGAGACACAGCAGTGGGTGCCATTGGCTCCCCCTGCTGTAAATCAAAGTCAGTGAACCAATGAGGAGTGAGGGGGCAAGGCTGAGCCATGGCTCTGTTTCTGAATGGACATACAGGGCAGCAGCTGCTTGCTGTAGGGGCACCTGGCAGGAGGGAGGGGCCAGGAGTGCCGGTGTTTCGTCAGATTAGGGGACCTGTCAGAATTTGTAGCGGAAGTGACGCCATCTTGCTACACCCCACACTCCTCCACAGTAAGGATACACTGAGAAGGGGGCAAGTGGACATCTTGTTACACCCACCAAAGTTTTGCATTTAATTCTTATTTTTAACAGTAAACTGAGCTTATAATGTGAAATACAATATTTATAAATCCGATGGACTGTTTAGATGTTCAATTTTTAAAACTAACGGCAAACCTGCTGATCTCACAAGTTCGCTTATCTGACAGAACACAGCTGCTTTTAAAATTCAACATGTAAACAGTCTGACGGACTTCTAAATACTGTATTTCACCATATAAGCTCAGTTTACTGTTAAAAATAAGTATGAAATGCAAAACTCTGGTGGGTGTAACAAGATGTCCGCTTGCCCCCTTCTCAGTGTATCCTTAATGTGGAGGAGTGCGGGGGGGGGTAGCAAGATGACGAAACGTCACCACCGATACAAATTCTGACGGGTCGCCAAATCTGATCAAACACCAGCAAGGGACCTGAGAAGAGGAGGATCTGGGCTGCTCTATGCAAAACCACTGCACAGAGCAGGTAAGTATAACATGTTTGTTATTTTTAAACAACAAAAATGAGACTTTAGTATCAGTTTAAGCATGAGTTAATTTTTTTCGGGGTCAACAAAACAATTTTTCAGGGCAAGGATATCACAGGAAAGTCCTCCATGCTGCTATTTCTGACTCACTGATTAAATGACAGTATGATAGCCAGGCAACCAGCATTTTCAGGAGAAAACACAAAAATGACAGTCACAATGTTTTGCTAATGATAGGTCTACTTTCATTCTTTTGTTAATCCTAACATCTTTTATAATTTGTGATTTACAAGGGGTTAAATGCTTCATACAATGTTATTATTTTTTCAATACAACCCTTAATTACATGGTGATCATTGTTTTAGCTTTATTTTAAGTAAATTTAGTTTTACGATTGCATTATTTGTTCTATTTATGTTAGACTTTAGCATAGGAACCAGATAGTAAACCAGCAATCATAAGGTTAATTTTGAAAGCAGATAAATCTCTCCTGTTTGAAAACCTGATTTGTTTCCTCTCTTCTAATTGGGTATGTGATTCCACACTGAGAGATTATATTATGTGCATGCCACATGGTGTAAACCTATTGACAAGATGAAAGCAAAACAAGTGAACCTTGTTGATCACTGCAATAATGTCACCAGCTGATCCCATATTAAGAAAGAGCCTAGGGGGTCTTCCATTTGTACTGTGTGGCCTACAATGCAGCTTATATGCCAATCAAGCATGATGTATAGAGAATGGCAATCTGACCCTTAATTTGTAGATCTGCTCATCTGACAATAAATCTGACATATTCTTGTTGTGACTCCTTTCTGTTTTGACATTTGTTGGACTTTGCAATGTATAACAGTCAAAGCTCTACTGGGTAGACAGACCTTGCTGCCTTAATGGAGCATTGGCATTTTCCTTTGTTGATCAATGGCTGAGTGAGTAACCTAGATAAAAATGTGTTGTGATGTTTAGTTGTCTTAGTAAAAGGTATAATACCTATAATCTATTTAATGTTTTCTGTTGTGACTTTACTATAAAGTGTACAAATAAACTTCTGTTGCTGTGGAAATAAGCTAATAAAATACTTTTTTGAATAAAAAAGTAACATATTCATACAGTATGTGCAAATATTTTTTTGCAGGAAATCTGGTCCTTCATTTCTGAACAAAACCGGATTTACTTGGTTAAAAAACAACTTCATTTAGTATTAAGAATTATATTCTAATAAAGTTAAGTGCAGTATACTAGCTCAGCAGGTATATTCATTTACAATGTATAGAAAGCAATATCTACATTTTCTACTTACAAAATAACAATATTAAACATGTTTTTGCATGTATAACAATTATGTAAGCACAAAAATGGTGTAATAAACCATCTGTCAAGTTTATTGCTGTCTGTGTTTTAGCTGGGGAGATTCACCTATTTTTTTAGTACTGGTGACCATTGTCACTAAGTCAGAAAGTGAGAGTAAATCCTTAAAGTGTTTGTTAACCCCAAAAAAGAAAACATCAGATCCTGTTCCCTTAAAGCAGATTAAACAGCACAGTGCTTGTGCTGTGTAATCTGCCCCCCTCTAAACTGTAAAAAACCTGGCTGATCTTGCCACTTTCTGTATCCCCCTCTCTGCGCTGACCGTGATAATCAGGGCTGCTGAGCCCTGACCACCGTGATCAGCGTACATCCCTCCCTCATCCCCAGCTGTCCTCTCTGCTCTCCTCTCTCCCCCTCACCCCTCCTCCCTGCCTGTCAGCTCTGTGTTCTGTGTCTCTGTCCCCTTTACATCTGAATCCACAAAGTTCCCCTTTTACATCTGGACTCGCAGAGTTCTCTTACACTGTAAGGGGCGGACTCTGCAGACTCTGATGTAAGGGAGAACTCTGGGGACTCTGACATTAGGGATGCTCTGGGAACCCTGATTTAAGGGGGAGCACTGAGAACTCTAATGTACGGAGAGGACTCTGATGTAGGGGGAACACTGTGACCTCTGCTTTAAAGGGGAACTCTGATGTAAGGGTTGCTCTGAGAACCCTGATTTACCTTAGTGCACTCACTCAGAGGCAGGACAGAGAAGGGGGAGACTTCAGTCACAGTCAGGGATGGATGGTGAGCTCACTCACCCCTTGACAGTCAGCACCTCTCATCCAGATGTATGAGGCTGATGAACTTCAAATTTCCAGCATGCACTTTTTTCTGAGGAGTGTGGGCAGACAAAGGGGGTAGGGGCGGGAGGAAAAGGCTGCAGATCGAGCCCTCTTTCCTCTCCTGTCTGTTTGTGGAGGGAAATTGTTAGTGCTGGCTTTGGACAGCGTGAAAGAGTAACAGACACTCTCGGTTTAGTCACCTGCAGACAGCAACCCTGCTGGGAAGCCGTAGTCTGGTCTGAATAATGTGTCCAGGTTTCAGGCAGTCTGAAACCTGGACGCATGATTTCACACTGTGCAATTTTTTTCTAAAAACGAGGATTGTAAATACATTTTGAAAGCTAGTTTCAGGCTGGTCAAATGACTCACGGCCGCTTTACATCTCAGAGACAGGGCTTCTGCAGGAGGGGCTGTGCGGCCACATGACCTCCCCCGCTGACGTCAGAGGGAGACCTCCTACAGTAGTCATGTATCGAAGCTGTAAAGTGGCCGCAAGTCACGTGACCGGCCTGAAGATTGCCCTAAAAAGGTATTTACAATCCTCGTTTTTAGAAAAGACTTACACAGTGTGTTATGCCTGCCTTTAATAGAGGGGCTGGCAGTGTTTTAATATTTTGAGTTAACAAATACTTTCATTATATGTTGTCACAAGAACAAGACCTGGGGATTAACCTTCTAAGGCTTCATGTACATGGGCCTACATTTACCGCAGCCATGGGAAAACACAAAATGCAGCAAAATTGTGCCACAATATTGCCGTGATTTTGCTGTGTTTCGTGTTTTTTTCTGCAGCTGGTGGTTAAAACGTTCCTATCCTGAATGCGATTCTACCGAACTCAGGAGAGGGAAGTTGAAGCACAACTAAACGTAGCAGCTCCTAAACTCTGCTAAAAGTCTGTGTACATTGACACATATGCTTTTATGGAGTACATTGACACATATGCTTTTATGGAGTTACATAGTTACCAGTTAGTCAGGATGAAAAAAGACACAAGTTCATCTAGTTCAACCATAAAAAAAAAAAAGTAAATAAAAAATAATATCAAACAATCCCATATACCAAATCCTTTACCCACAGTTGATCCAGAGGAAGGCGAAAAACCCCAGCAAAGCATGATCCAATTTGCTACAGCAGGGGTAAAAAATTCCTTCCTGACCCCCAAGAGGCAATAGGATTTTCCCTGGATCAACTTTACCTATAAATGTTAGTACTCCGTTTTATTGTGTGCATTTAGGAAAGAATCCAGGCCTTTCTTAAAGCAATCTACTGAGCTGGTCAGAACCACCTCTGGAGGGAGTCTATTCCACATTTTCACAGCTCTTACTGTGAAGAAGCCTTTCTGAATTTAGAGATGAAATCTTTTTTCCTCTACGCATAAAGAGTGCCCCATTGTCTTCTGTGTTGACCGTAAAGTGAATAACTCAACACCAAGTTCATTATATGGACCCCTTATATATTTGTACATGTTGATCATATCCTCTCTTAATCTCCTCTTCTCAAGAGAGAATAAATTCAGTTACTCTAATCTTTCCTCATAGCTGAGCTCCTCCATGCCTCTTATCAGTTTGGTTGCCCTTCTCTGCACATTCTCCAGTTCCCCGATATCCTTTTTGAGAACTGGTGCCCAAAACTGAACTGCATATTCCATATGAGGTCTTACTAATGATTTGTACAGGGGCAAAATGATATCTCTCTCTGGAGTCCATGTCTCTCTTAATACAAGAAAGGACTTTGCTGACTTTGGAAACTGCAGGTTGGCATTGCATGTTATTATTGAGCTTATGATCTACCAAAACTCCCAGATCCTTCTCCACCACGGATTACCCCAGTTGTACTCCCCCTAGTATGTATGATGCATGCATATTCTTAGCCCCCAAGTGCATAACTTTACATTTATCAACATTAAACCTCATCTGCCACATAGTCACCCAATTAGACAGTGCTTTGAGGTTGGCCTGTAAATTGGAGACATCCTGTAAGGACGTTATTCCACTGCATAGTTTGGTGTCATCTGCAAAGACTGAAATGGTACTTTTAATCCCAGACCCTATATCATTTATAAAGATATTAAACAGTAAGGGTCCCAACACTGAACCTTGGGGTACACCACTGATAACCTTAGACCATTCAGAGTAAGAATCATTAACCATTACTCTCTGAATTCTGTCTTTAAAAAAAATGCCCAAAGCTCCTAAGCTCAAGTTTAGGAGTAAAGATAGGTCAAACCCTCCCCCCCCCCCCCGGTTCAGTTCACACCAGAACTCTCGAACATCACAAAAGTTCAGATCAAAAACACAAACACTATTAAAGTCTATGAATGTAATGATGCTTAAAGTTAAACAATAAAAATGAAAAATTCCTTTAAATATAGTGCCTGGGGGTTCCCTTAGTCTGCTTGAAAAGTGGCCCACCTGTACCATGTATAGAACCTGCTGCAGCAAAACTGACATTTATAAAGAAAAAAAATTACATTTAAATAGATTTTCCCTACAAGCTTTCTTTTTTTGGGATTTAGACGCTGGGCCTGTGAGTGGCACAGAGTGTTTTTTTTTTTATACAGCAGCCGGGGCAGAGAAATTTGCCTGCTATACTTTACAACTGGTGGTGTGCTGCTGGCAGACATGTTGCAAGGACCTCTGACACCCTTTGCCATACCATCATCCTTGTCAGTGGAGGCTGCTGAGAGGTGATGAGATATAGTGGGGTAGACATAAAAGGGGAGGAGTGAGGAGGAGAAGAATTGTGTCCCTTTTGTGTGGCTTTCAGGTGCTCTTGCCAATGAACTAAGTGGTGGTAAGTTAAATGCCTTGTCAAGCATGTGGTACCCAAATGGCTGGTGTTTTTGCCATGCTTGTTCTGCTTGCGGCAGAGATTGCAAATTTCCACAGTGCGATTGGCTGCTAAAAGAGGCCCACACAGCTGAAGTCATGTCAGTGACCTCATCGTCATCATCATCATCATCCCCTCCTCATCATCACTGGAGCCAATTTGCAATACATTGCGGCTGGGAGAACATGACTGCCAATGTGTTGTTTATCAGTGTTCTACCCTCTCTGTAGTTTCATGTTACTCCTTTCCTCTACCTCTGAACCAACATCAGAATCAAGTAATGTCTTTGCATCCTCAAGAAGCAAGTGGCTGATGCTGTGTTCAAAGAATTCAGCTGACTCCTCCATGCATGATGCTGGGGCTATAGCAGGAGTAGCTGTGTACAAGGAGTCAGAATAAGCCACTCTGGCAGCTGCGGTGGACTGTGCACTAGGGTCAGCTTGGGTGATAGAGGATGAGGAGGATGAGGATGATTTAGTAAGCCAGTCCACCGCCTTCTCTGCCCCCAAATGTTCCCTGCCTGAATACGGACCATGTCCACCTTTGTCTGCTGCTGGCCCCCTCATATTGACATGGGAACGTCTGCCTCTCCTTGTTGGCCTCCCAGACATGATGGGGGGGCTTAGTAGCCAAATTTAATAAAAACTTGGAAATGTGTGATTGGATGCACTTTATTGAATGAAAAGTGGTGTTTGGTGAACTTTAAATTGAGGACTGGTGCTGACAGAAATGTAAAAACTATAAAAAATAAATTAAAGAGGGGGAACACGAGCATCATACACAGAAAAACTGCGGCTGACAATTAAAAACAAGGGGGTAGGCAGGGGACAGAAAAAAAGACAACCCCCGTCTCAAAAAAAAACTTAAAAAACAAAAACACGCAGCAACAAAAAAAAGGGGTATACCGCACTGTATACAACACTAAATGTAATGCTGTGTTACACACTGCACCACACTGACACTACATTATACTCACACTATACTGACACACGATACTGGCACACTATACTTACACTATACTCACACTACACTATACCGGCAAACTATAATCACACTATACTGACACACTATACTCAGAGTCACAATGAGTGAACACACTAACTCGCTAGTAGCAAATTTAGTCCTGCTCTATCTATCTCCACTCCAACAATACACTGCAAAAGCTTCCTGTGCTTATGTGTTATAGTGTGGGGTTGGACTATGAGCACTGAGCCGTGATTGGAGAAAGTCATCATTACTTTGTCCAATCGTGGCTCTGATTGTGTTCTGTGCCCTAACTGGCAAAGCCTTGCACCAGTGGTCAGGTGCAAAGCTTCATCCAATTGGGGCCCTAGAATGCACTGTGCAGCGTGCAGTGCATTGTGGGGCACTCTGCGGGTGAACATCCTGCCAAGCGCCCCGCAAATTCAGGTGTTCATCAAGTGGGCAATGTTCGTGCCAAACTTTTGCTTGGCCTGTAACATTCACCCTACTCTATTTAGGAGCTGCCAGTGAAGGCTAGTGTATATGAAGTTTGTGATCATGTTATATACGTTTTAAAATAATAAATTGTAACAAAGGCAATGCACTAGGCTGGTGCGCCCTCTGTTTCTTTTTTTTTTTAGAGTTCTATTTGGGTATTCCCTGATCTGTTGGAAGTGGCAGCACAGCCAATGCAGTGGCTAGACCAGTGGAGACATCCAGCATTTTCTCAAGTGCAGGAGCATTTGTTTCTTTTCGCTTGTCCTCTAAATGCAACTTTTTTGCTGGCTGTGTCTCTATCTCGTTCTGAAAACCAAATTATCTTTGTTCCTGTGGGGGAAGAGAAGTGATCTTTCACTATTATGAATGAACAAGCAGTACTGCTTGTTCATTCATGTTAGTAAAAGATAACTCAGAGCTGCTGTTCTCTGTAATCTATCTGCAAGTGCCCTGTATGTGTAAAAGCAGCTGCAGACAGATCACACAGAGCTGCAACTCCGAGTAATCTTTTACTATTATGAAAGAACAAGCGGCTTTGATTGTTCATTCATAAAAGTCAAATACCATTTAGTGCTGTGGGGCTGTGTCTGTTAAGATACAGCCACAAATAGATGCACAGTGCCACAGGTTCTGTGATCTTTATCAAAGTGCTATTCCCCAGAGTGGCCCCTGCTGCCAGAGATTAGTGCTGCCACTGGCAAATCCATCTTCTTTCTTTCAGATTGTTTGGATGTGGAGGGCAAACTGTCAATCCATGCTGCTCAGCAACCAAGGAACGAATTTGTTTGGGACCAAGTGCTATATGCACTAGGTCCCCTGTGGGGGAGTCAAATAAAAGTTAACATGTTGTAATGAGACTTCCTCTTTAAGACTGCACTTCATTGGTCATCTCTATATCGCTACCCATCACTTTCCATCTCCAAATGTCTCCCACCTTTCAAATTACTGGTAAAGGTGCCCAATTCCAAGTACTATGGAGCTGATTTTCTCCAGGCAAAATACACACGATAGGTTTTTTTTATACAGTATCAGGCTGTATTTGGCTAATTTTAGTATTTTTTAATTTCTTATTCTCTCTCTTCTCTCTTTCTCTCATGCTTTTGTAAATAGTGGTACACATATAGTTCATAAAACATCACATCCATTTGATAATATTCTATATTATTTCATTGTGTAACATAATTGCTATTTTTTCTTTTTTCTTGAGACATGCTTTGGTGTAGACTTATATGGGTATTCCAGAACCACTTTCTTACCGAATTCCACACTTGAAAAAAAAACACTGACTCATACTGCATACCATACAAATAAAGTGGGAAGTGGTCCCTTATGCTCCGTACACACGATCGGAAATTTCGCCAGCAAAAGTCCGATATGAGCTTTTGTTTGGAAATTCCAACATTGTATATGCTCCATCGGACTTTTGCTTGCGGAATTCCCCCCAGCAAAAGATTGAGAGCAGGTTCTCAATTTTTTGGTCGGAAAAAGTTCCGATCGGAAATTCCGATCGTCTGCACCAATTCCGATGTGCAAAATTTCTACGCATGCTCGCAAACAATTCGACGCATGCTCTGAAGCATTGAACTTCATTTTTTCAGCTCATTGTAGTGTTGTACGTCACCATGTTCTTGATGGTCGAAAGTTCAGAGAACTTTTGTGTGACCGTGCGTATGCAAGCTAAGCTTGAGCGGAATTCCATCGGAAAAACCATCCAAGTTTTTTCCGACGGAAAATCCGCTCGTGTGTATGGGGCATTATTCTCATTTTCCCTGGTAAATTCAGGTCATACTGAATTGACCTGAGATTACCAGGACTATTGCCTGGACTTTACAGGCAATATAAAATCTGTTGCATATGAGAAGCTTTTAAAATTCATGCATGCTGTAAAATTGTGTAAATCATTTATCTTTCTGAAAACAGTATGTGCAAAAGAAAAGGCAGACATAAGAAAAGGTATTAATCCTATATATATTGATTAGAAATAGTGGAAAACTATATATGGAAAATGTTTAAGTTTCTTAGATGCCTCCATCCCACAGCCACTATCCAACACATATAGAAAAAAATGTTTTTTTGACATCAAAGAATTACAGACACTTAAGTAAAATATTTCTTTCTTTTTAATTTATAATTGTATTTTTATGAAAGTTTTTTTTCAATGAAAAGATTACAGAACATTTGAGTACATAAGTGAAACGAAAGTTCAAAACATAAGAAAAAAAAATGTCCACAAAGGCAGGTCACAAAAGTGTACTGCACATCTCAATACAAGAGTATGTATCAACTTAGAAGCGTAGCAAGAACATTTACAGAGGTCATTCATATAGAGCAAAGCTGAATTATAAAGGTATGATCAGAAACTCCAGAGGAAGTCAAACTACTATATACCTGGAACAAATGGTAAGAAAATGGGTCTCTGAAAGTAGAGTCAGAGAATGGGACCTGTAGATTTTAGGACTCAATGGACTGAATTTGCGTTCCATATTCCGAACTGTCCCAAGGCTCCCAAATTTTGGCAAATTGGGGTATGATGTCCTGCACAATGGCTGTCATATATTCCATTTTACGAATCTCTGCAATAAGCTGAAGAAGTCTAGGCCATGGTAGGGGGGAATTGGATAACCAACATAAAGGAATCAGTCTCTTAGCAGGAAGGAGGATATAAGAGAATAGCCTATTACTTTTTTTAGTAATACCAGAAAAAGGAAGGCCCAGTAAGTAATGCAAGCGGTAGAGACACTCCCACCACCTCTGCAGTAACAACATCACTTCTCACCAGAAGGGCTGTATCAGGTCACATTGCCAAAAGATATGAAATATAGATCCCACAGCCTTTCCGCATCGCCAGCAATTAGCTGAGCTTGAAGGATCATATTTATGTATGACCTCTGGTGTCCTGTACCAGTGCATGAGGATCTTAATGGATATCTCTCTCTGTATTTAGAGGACTTGAAAACAGAGGACCATATCCTATCCCACATCTGAGAACTGATGGGCCCACCTATCAGGTGGGCCCATCTTCTCATGTACAAATGTGTGTCCTCAGTGAGGGGGGTTGACTCCTGGAGAATGTGGTAAATGGATGAGACTAGATGTGACTGGCAAGGGCCCTGTGTGGATATATATTCAAAGAGGGTGGGTTTCTCAAGAGACAGGTTTGAGGCCCTAGAGTGAAAGAAGTGCCTAATTTGCAAATAAAAATTAAACTGGTGCAGAGGTATGTCAAATTTTTTGCGGAGGTAATCAAAAGATTGGAACTTACGGGAGATTGGGTGGATGAGATTTCGGAGCTGAAATAGGGAATTGTTTATCCAAGGGAGGATACGTCCCAAGGACAAACTGTCAGGAATAGATGGGTAAATAACACATTCGTAAGAGGAGAACACGGGGAAGAAAGAGAAAAATTCTTTAGGCATTTATGCCATATAGATATTGTGAAATCCATTGGAGCCGTACATAGGCGTCTGAAAATGGGGTCTATATTGGGCACATGAGACCAGACTAGGGAGCATGGATGAGCCGGGTACAATACCCCCTTCTCAATGTCAGCCAAGTGACTAAAAGCCTGTAGGTTGGACCAGGAGGCAATAGCCCTTAAATGTGAGGCATAATAATATTTAGCAATATCCGGCGCTCCCAGGCCCCCCCTAGATCTCCCAGCAATGACCACCAAACCTGCAATGCGATGTGCCTTACCATTCAAAATACATTTCTGAAAATTTCTCTGAATAGCCTTAAGTTGGGAAAGGGGGATAGCAACCGGTAAGGTTTCAAAATAGTATAAATTCTAGGTAGGATGGACATTTTCAGTACATTGATCCTGCCAAGGAGGGAGAGGGGGTACCCAGTCCAACTTTGTAGAGACTTATTGATATCTGCAATCAAGGGAGGTTAGTTTACCGAGTAAAGGGAGGAGTAGGTGGGAGTAATATGAATTCCCAGGTATTTTAGAGAGGTGGAGCACCATCTATAGGGATAGGATTCTTTGAGTTGAGATAGAAGATGCGGTGGTATGTGTATAGGAAGGGCTTCAATTTTTTTAGTGTTAACCTTCTAGCCAGAAATAGCACCAAATGAGGAAAGAAGTTTGTGTAGTGAAGGTAGGGACAACAACGGATTCGTAATAGTTAGCAAGATGTCATCTGCAGACAATGATAGCTTGTACTCCCTTTGTCACATCACCACCCCAGGAATATCAGGATGGATATGAATGGACTCGGAAGCAGTTCCAGACACAGAATAAAGAGCAGTGGGGCATAAGGGGCACCCCTGCCGAGTGCCATTAGTCATGGGAAGGCTAGGTGACAAAAAGGATGATATCTGAACTTGAGTCGTGAATCTAGGGCCTCTAAGGCTTTGAAAAAAGGGCCCTTTAATCTGTATTCATGTAGAGTGGAAAACATATAGGGCCAACTCAGCCTGTCGAAGGCCTTTTGAGCATCCAGGCTCAGAACCAGAGCCTGGCGGGAGATCTGTTCAATTATTCGATCAAATTTATAGTGCGATGAGTGTTGTCCCCAGCGTGCCTATTTAAAACGAAACCCACTTGGTCCCTGTTAATTAATTTAGGAATATATTTGGAGAGTCTAGACGCCAGAATTTTTGTGACTATTTTGTAAACTGACTTTAGAAGGGCTATGGGCCTATAATTATCTGGGACAGAAGGGTCTTTACCCGATTTATGGATAACTGAGATATATGAATGTGAAAACTGGGGATGTGGGGGTTGTCCTTTAAATGTTCCCTGAGGGAGGTCACCCTACGCAATTTCAACACTGTGGGTGCACGCAGCAGTTAGCGTTCAGCTTTCTGCAAGGCATCCGTCAAGAACTGAAGAAGTCTATTTCTATCTTTTTTTATGTGTGAACCCTCCGCGATACAGGCACCACGGAAGACCACCTTGTGTGCCTCCCACAGTGTGGAAAAATCCGAAACTGGCCACAGACCTAAAACTCCTTTAGGTCTGTGGCCAATTTTGTGCATGAGATCTCGGATTGTAGAATATGGTCGTTAAGGCGCCAGTGACATGTCCTGGTGGGGGTCTGGGATACCATAACATCCAGTATAATAGGGGCATGGTCTGACCATGTAATAGGAAGTAAGTCAGAATCTACAACGCAAGTTATGAGTGGAGCAGAAATGAGAAAACAATCTAGGCGGGAGTACATTTTGTGGGCCATGGAGAAGAAAGTATACTGTTTAGCAATGGGGTGTTTAATCCTCCACGAGTCAAAAAGTTGGTGTGACCTAATGCATTTGCGAAAAGAGTTAGTCTGGGAAATGACCCTCTGTGAGGGAACGTCTCAAGTTAAGGCTTGTCTATCTCTAGAGGGGGACATGATCAGGTTGAAATCTCCCCCTACAATCATAAAGGGTTGAGAGCGATATTGAGGAGAGTCAAAAACCTTATTGAGAAAATCAACCTGTCCAGCATTAGGAGCATATAAATTAACTAGGGTAAATGAAGAGGACATGTAGCCACACTCCAGGATAAGATACCTCCCATGGGGGTCCGCATGTACTTTTTGAACCCTAATAGGGCATGATTTTTTAATTAAAATTGCCACCCCAGCTTTTCCTGTGGAATCTGAAGCTAAAAAGGAAGTAGGAAAAAATCTGGAAGCAAATTTCAACATACCTCCCGCTCGAAAGTGAGGCTTCTGGAGCATGACCACATCCGTCCCCGAGGATCTGAACTCCTTCAGAGCCATCCAACGCTTCCGAATGGAGCCCAGACCCTTTACATTATATGACATGATTCTCAACGCCATGAGTACAAATCGTCAATGGTAGCTAACATTGGTGTGTAGACCCTGTGAAAAAACAAAACATAAAAAGCATGATAACTATTGAATGAGCAATAAGGAGCATAATAAAGGAAATTAGCCCAATGATATCTGTGAAAGAACATATATATCTCTCAAACAAAAACCCTTAACAGTAGGGACAGAACAAAGCCTTGTGACCTCAACCTACAAAGCTGGCACATAGGCGAGGACATGTTGAAAAAAAAAGAAAACAAAAATAAAAATATAAATGAGAACAAAAATAGTAGCAAAAAAATGTAAGTAAAAAAAAAAGAAAAACAAAGTTTGGAGACCTTAGATCCTTTGGCATCTCAGGAGGTCTCACTGTGTAGGGGCAGATGGGGGTCTCCAGCAAGGAGGGTCCAGTAGAAGGGGAGAGGGGACTGCCCGCTCCCCTTAAGAACTTGGCAGTCACGGTAACAATCTGGCAAAGTTAACTCTTCAAGCAACTGAACAATAACAGTAACTTTACCTATAATACCCCATGGGCATGGAAAAGGTGAGCCCCTGAAACAAATTATCAGGAAAGCTCAAAATACCTGAAGTCCAGCACTTAGCTTTGTGGACCCTGTAAATTTCAGAAGTAGAAAAGAAATAAATAAGCCAAAAGATCTGGCCAGGAGGATCAAGGAGGTTGTTTGGAAAAACTTGAGCGTTGAGGAGTGGAGGCTTGCTTCCTTGGTTGGCCCCTTACAGGGGTCCAAACGTGGCTGGGGGTAGTAGGAAACAGACGGGTCTGTCCAGGAGGAGGCAACAAATCTTCTTCAGGCAATGGGTGGAGATTTAAATTTTTCACAAAGGCATCACCTTCCTGAAGATCCCGCAGACTGTGTTGAACCCCATCTCTGGACACGATGAGACGAAAGGGGAATCCCCAGTAGTGCTGAACCCGGGGGTGTTGCAGATGTGCTTTTATTGGTCGCAGGTTTCTCAAATCCATCAATGTGATGGGGGAGAGATCACTGCATATTTGCAGCTTAGCCCCCTGGTATGTGATCTTGGGATTTGTTGCGTTTAGCCAATGTTAGGGCCTCCTTGCTACCATAAAAGTGGAATCTCACAATTACATCTCTGAGCCTAGCTCCAGCTGGGGGTTTCGGACCCAGAGAATGATGAACCCTGTTTAGGAGCCAATCCACATCCACCACCGAGGGAGCCAAAGTGTTAAAGAGCCCCAAAAGATAGGGGTGTAAGGCCGAGTCACCCACCTTTTCAGGGATACCACGGAATCGTAGATTTTGTCTTCTTTTCCTGTTCTCTAAGTCCTCCTGCTGTAGCTGTAGCTGGGAGACTGAGTATTTAAGGCTGGAGTTCTCTTCCTATATGGCCTGCACATAATTCACCATTTTGTCAAATTTATGTTCCAGCGTGTCCATACATTACCCAATAGTGATTTCCCCCCTCAATTCTGCAGATATTTTGATTACAGCAGCTGAGATAGATTGGGTAATTTGCTGGAGCAGAAGCTGTAGTTTAGCATCCAATTTGGCATCCAGGATGTCTGGTGTTAAAATTGCTGGTGTTGAAGAGGATAGGAGGCCTGGGGCTTGTGTTGCAGCCTGTATTGCAGAAGGAGGGAGATTCCCTGCGTCCTCCTTCCCCAGCAAGGGATCCATCTTTGCGAACGGATCGGCGGGGGACCGAGGATTGTGACCTAGTGACATAACGATCCATGTTGCAACCCTGAGGAGTAGAGAGGAGGAGAGGAGTATAGCAGTGGCGCTGCTGGCCAAATATTCCCATGGGGTGCCCAAGGAGAAGAGCGTAGGATCAGGCTTACCCCCGTTGCTTTTGGATGCTAATTGCGCTGCACGGAGGTCATGGAGAGCGGGCCGAGCCCAGAGCTCTCTCAGAAGACGTCCGCCATGGTCGAGAGCCGCACATGCGCCCCCTTAATTAAAATATTTAAATGTTTTATTAATAGATCGGATAAGAACAAAGAGTGTTACATTCTTAAATGTATACACTGTATGAACACTTGAAATTAGACCATGATTTATACCTCAGACAACAATCTGAGTCTATAGAACCACACTAATGCGTTTCACAGCTAGAATCTACTTCTCAAGGACAGGTTTATTTTGTAGATATCAGAAATTAATTATTCAGTGGACTAGACATCCAAGAGGGTGTTCTAATTTTTTGCTTCTTTATGCTGCACACCTTAACTCTGTAGTAATGGGGGGGGGGGGCAATGCTGTACATTCATTCGGATGAAAGCGCAACCTGTAAGTAATTTACATGTCCCAGTATTAAATGGAATTTCTGTTATCTATACTATAACCCTTCCCTGTGGAGGTAGAATTTAGGTGGTAGGGGTGATGATCCGCGGGTCTACACAACCTCATTACATAATATATCAACACCCCTCTGCAGGCTGTAACAGTCCTCGCGGACAAACCTATGCATTTCTGATCCTGCACATACTGACCAGTTGTCATTGGTTGTCTCCACACAAACAGCTCTCGACATGAGAGACTACACGCCTAAAGGTGTCACTAGTCCCAATCTCTACTCATACACACCCACCCCCTGGTTTACAGTCAGGGAGGTTGGACCCCTGCGGATCATCACTACCTATGATAAAATATGACTCACTGCATTCTTCAGGAATAGACGCTGGGGTACCCAGAGTAAGGTTCAGACATAATGTGTCCCCTGTTCCACCGATACCTCCTCAATTATAACAACATCCCGGCGCTGAGGGGGCTGCTCTGAAGGATACATAACACCCACATCCTCAGCTGAGCCACTTACATGCAACTGGGATTACACCCTTATACTACATACGGACTTCCCCCTGTGTTTCTAACTTCATTCAAACACCTCTCACTTTAGCAGGGGGTTCTCTTCTCTTCCCATCCCATGCCAATAATCTACAAGGGGGGCTGAGGAGCCAACCGACTTCAACTTACAAAATGTACTCCAGAAGACTTGAACTCCCCTTTTCTTTTCCCTTTGCAAAGGGAAAGGGGGAAAAACGGAGCGACTCCCCAGATGCTCCTCAAGTTCTAAATGGATACACTCCATGTTTATAGTGCTACGCCAGGCAGACACTACAACTTGCAGACCCCAAAACACACCTACGACGCATGCTACACCCCCATATGCCAACTTCTAGTAATCCCATGATTGGTTAACTGACGGATAAACCAACAGGCCCATAACCCTTCCTGTTAGAAGTAACAAACCCTATGGAACGCAGGGCACTCCTGATAACTGGATCACACACACTCCTGCCTCAGACCTTTTTAATCCAGTTCTTATCTCCCCAATAACCGAAGGACAACAGGGCTTACCCAGCTTCAGATACCCTACACATTTTCTGACCTACAGCAGGACATGACATAGGACCCTGACCCGCCTACCTCACGAACAAGGTGAAAACTATATCATATCCTATTAGGAAGGATAACGATGAACGCAAATCCTACATGAGATGCCAGTATGTTGTGTCTTGTTTCACACACACCACTAGTTCCTAGTTGTTGTCAAGGGTTGCTTAGGACTTATTACTACATCTCGTGGATAAACGCTTTACATAGTCTGTAATTCCCTTTTTTTTGTTTTTTTTGTTTTTTCTCTTTCTCTTCAGTTGACTTGAGGCCTATAGGGGTAAAGGAATAAGAAGGGGGAAAGACAAAGAAAAACAGAAACAAAAAGTAAAAAAAATAAAAAAATAAACATAAAAATTTACTCACACACCTACTGGGTATACTGCTTGATCACACAGAGTACAATCTCACTCCAACCTATATGCTCTACCCCATACATGAACTATCTCCCTCCCTCAGACCATTCTTTCGCCTGCAATCTATATCTCGACCACCTAACCTTACGGCTTCCGGGTTACACCCCATCACTAGCTTGCTACCCTCAATAACCTCTTCATCTTGCTTATATCACATCCCTCTCTGTCTAGCGGACAGCAACTTCTCTTCGACCCTCACCTCCTATCACCGACATCAGCTGCTCCCCTCCTCAGTGACGTTTCACTTTATAAATTTTGATATATATATACATCTGATATTGCCTATCGCCACTGACTCACTCCGGACATACCTAAACACAGGTATATATTCCACGCGGACTAGCGAGCAGGTTCTCGCTTCTCACCGGAAAAGATCACCTTCCAATCGGGCACACCTCAATACCCGCATCCAAAGACGCCCCCCGATTGCGATTGAGATTGACGAACATACACAACTTTTTCTCCTAACCTCTCTCCTCGATCTGCCTCCCTATCCTGTACCAAAACCTCTATACAAGGACACAAAGTTTCTGTTCTCTAGTTTCCACCTCCATACTCCAACCCTCCTCCTCCGACGGGCCACCATACCAACACAACAACTTCATCTCGTTGTTCGCCAGCACTCCAAGACCTGAGCTATCCCAACATTAGGCCGCAAATGTCACGCACCAAATGTAAAACAATCAAAATAATATCCCTAAATGTACGAGGCCTCAACCTGCCAGAAAAACGCTCCCAATTACTTCTTTCTTTACAAAAAAATAATGCGGACATTGTCTTTCTTCAAGAGACCCATTTCAGAACGAACTCCACCCCAAAACTCTCTAACTATCGATTCCCGACCTTCTTTCACGCAACTAACCATTCAACAAAAACCAAAGGAGTCTCTATTCTACTCGCAAAAAACTGCCCATTTCAAATCAAAGACACCTACGCAGATGAGGAAGCGCGCTACCTTTTTGTGAAAGGCACGCTATTTGGTAAACATATCACCCTCGCCAATATATACGCACCCAACACAAAACAGGTCCCCTTCTTCAAATCCACTCTACAAAAACTCTCTTCGTTCCAGGAAGGCCTTCTTGTCCTAGGAGGGGATTTCAACGTCCCTCTGAACCCCCTACATGATACCTCGGCAGGTACCTCAGCTATGCCTTATAGCGCGTTGCGAGCCATTAAAACACAACTAAAGGCACTGTCACTACATGACTCATGGCGTACACTTCACCCGAATGATAAAGACTTCACATTTTACTCGGCTCCACATAACCGATACTCTAGACTTGACTACTTATTCCTATCACAAAGGGACCTGTCGATGTTAATCAAAGCCACCATTGATCCCATGTTTCTCTCGGATCACCACCCTATATCCATGACCCTAACATTCACAGATGCCCCTCCCAGATCCCTAATTTGGCGCCTGGACCCCTCGCTTCTTACAGACACAACCATTACAACTGACATACACAAACGCCTCTTGCTATATTTCCAGGAAAATGACTCCCCTGACGTTTCACCCATGATGCGATGGGAGGCTCATAAAAGTACCATCCGGGGGGAACTAATGGCAATCTCGGCAAAACGAAGAAAAGACCGACAAGCACACATTACTAAACTGACTTCCCGTATTCAAGCACTGGAAAGAGCCCATAAAAACTCCCAAGCATTAACAACCCTTCCAGAACTAATCCAAGCCAGGACTGACCTTCTAGAGGCTCTAAACAAGCAAACGAAACGAAATTATATACTCTCCCAAAAAGTATTCTATGAATATGGCAATAAGTCCGGTAAATTCTTAGCAAGAGCTCTCCGAACCAAGAAAACATCCACAATGATCCACTCATTAACAGACGCTAAAGGGCAAAAAATAGTATCAAACGACCAAATAGCAGATCAGTTTGTACACTATTACACTCAGTTATACAATCTACACCCCACAAACCCACAGACGGATAACACTCAAAGAACAAAATCCATCAGAGACTTCCTCACGCAATACAGTCCCGAACCCCTATCTACTGAAGCAGCTACTGATCTAGAACAACCTATCTCATCTGCAGAAATAGACATGGTACTCAAACAACTGAAACCAGGCAAAAGTCCTGGGCCCGATGGTTTGACGACAGGATACTACAAAACATTCATTGAAACCCTCAAACCACACTTCCTGACTGCGTTCAACTCCCTATCTTCTGACAACCCCCCACCTCGAGACCTGCTGACAGCACACATAGCTGTAATTCCTAAGCCTAACAAAGACACATCTACAGTATCTAACTATCGACCAATATCCTTATTAAATGTGGACCTCAAAATCTACGCCAAGGTCTTGGCTAACCGTCTCTTGCCCCTACTACCCAAACTCATCTCACTAGACCAGGTGGGCTTTATACCTGGTAGAGAGGCAAGAGACAACACGACCAAGGCAATCAATCTACATAAATGGTTAACCTCCACCCAACAACAAGGGTTTTTTCTATCTTTGGATGCGGAGAAGGCATTCGACAGGGTGGCATGGGACTATATGTCTGAAGTACTCAAAATGATTGGAATACGAGACCGCATGTTACAATTTATAATGGCCCTTTATGCTTCCCCAACTGCAAAGGTCCGTGTCAATGGTCACCTGTCGAGTGCCTTCTCCATATCAAACGGGACCCGCCAGGGATGTCCACTTTCACCCTTAATATTTGTCCTCATGCTGGAACCACTTCTCCAACGACTAAGGTCCAATCCAGACATCAAAGGAGTGTCAGTCTCCAACAACACATACAAACTGTCTGCCTTCGCGGACGACATCCTCTTATTCTTGACAGAACCACACATTACATTACCCAACTTACTTAAGGACTTTGCCACATTTAACTCATTGACCAACCTACAAATTAACTTCGCAAAATCGGAAGCCCTGAATATTTCCTTACAGAAGGAGACCCTTACAACCTGTCAATCTAACTTCCCCTTCAGATGGAACCGAGATGCGATCACATATCTTGGGATTCACCTACCGACTCGCCTATCTGACCTATACTCCAAAAACTACCTGTCAATCCTCCAGCATATTCAAAAGGACCTAAAGTCCTGGTCATCAGGAATGTTCTCTTGGTTTGGGAGGGCATCAATAATTAAAATGAACATTCTACCAAGAATATTGTATGTTTTGCAAACAATCCCCATTAAATTACCGAAAGCCTTCTTTACCTCATACCGCAAGGCATGTAACGACTTCATATGGGGCAAGGACCGCCCTAGACTCAGCTTTGACAGGCTAACCCTACCCAAACTGAAAGGAGGTATAGCTCTCCCAGACATTACCAAATACCACTGGGCATGCCAACTGTCAAGAATTGTTGACTGGAACGTCCACCCCCACACGAAAGCCTGGACACAAATTGAAAACGAATTCTCCTCTATACCTATCCGACAATTACCTTGGATCTCCCCATTAAAGGTCCCCCCAACATGCAATCAACATCCCTTGATCTCCACCACGCTCAGTTCCTTCAAAATAGCGTGCCGCAAACACCACCTTTCCTCCACACCAGGCCCAATGACACCAATCCGAAACAATCCAGATTTCCCGTCGGGTCTATCGGCTACATTCCTTACAGACTACTGGCCCCACACTGCTTTACGGGCAGAACATTTCTTCTCCGGACAGACCTTTCTAAACATTACTAACTTACCTACACATGTGTCCGGACGTCCCTTCCCATTATGGACATACTTTCAAATACGTCACTTCCTTAACCACTCGCACAAAAGCTCCGAATATTCCAGACAACTCACACCTTTTGAATCACTGTGTACCAAAACGGAACCGCAAAGACATGTGATCTCAGATATATACGCTCTCCTTTTCTCTGAACACAATCCTAAATCTAACATAGCCACCCGCAGTTGGGAAAGAGAATTATCGATAAACCTATCAGAAGAAGAGTGGGAAAATATATACTCCTATATCCACAAAGGATCAATTAATATGTCGGCGCAAGAAAATGGTTTCAAAGTATTCTCTAGGTGGTACAAGACTCCGCTTAAACTTCACAAAATTTCCCCCAATATCCCCTCCACTTGTTGGAGATGCGCAGAGGGAGAAGGTTCCCTTATCCACATATGGTGGTCCTGCCCATCCATTCAACCTTTCTGGAAAGAGGTCCATCGCATTACCACTACCATTACCACTTACCAAATTGAATTCTCTCCAGCCCAAATGCTGCTACACCACTCCTCCATCCCAAAAAAAGACTACCACCGCTCTCTTGCTCTACACCTGATAAACGCTGCTAAAATGTGCATTCCGACTGTCTGGAAATCCTCCAAACCCCCCACTATAGCTGATTGGCTCAAACGAATAACTAAAATAGCAGAAATGGAGGAATTGATCCATCAAGCCAAAGATACGCCCTCCAAATTCAGGACTATCTGGTCTTGCTGGCAACATTTCCAAACCACAGACGAATATGCTGGTCTAATGTCCTAAGAATTTACGCTGACTCTCGTGGCCCAGTCGGAGGAGGAAACATTAATACCCACTTTGTCACACTAACTCCCCCAACCTCGTTATTTTCTCAATCATCCCCTTCTTTACTATCCTCCCCCACCTACGGGGTTGCTACATGTTACTAGAGATGACGTTCCCATTCACACCTACCCACCCTACACCTTCTCCTTGGAACTACTCTATCCAAGCACACAATCTCCATATCCCAATCTACATATTTTATGCCTTTCTAACTAACCCCTCAAAGGATTGCTAGTGGTCCGGTGACCGCAATCCTACCTTACATTAACCCATTTAGAGGTAATACTCAACCATCAACAAACTTCCGTACATAGATAACCCATCGAGCCCAGACAAACACACATCAGTTCAGCTTCAGACTGAACGAGTCTATACACACTCTCAATTGTAGCCACAATCCCTGAAGACCCCTGATCTTAACCCACATTATTAAAAAGTCTATCTATTAGGGCTACTACAACGGCTTGTAGTAACCTAGACAAGCTCGTTGGAATACATCATTAGGCTATGTTATTATACATAATGAGAACTAACAGAACCCCAGTAACAAAAATGTACTCATTACACTAATTCAAGGCATAGATGCCCCTGTTCGACTGTTCAATACTCGTTTATGATTTCTTACTGTTGCACTGTACTTCAGTTCTGAAGTATAAAAGTTAATCTAAGTTTATAATACAAAATGGAGTTTATTGTATCGCTTATACTATACCACAGCATTGTATTACTCCTTGTATATTTTCATTCTGTATCATATTGTGTACTATGACTTTTATTCACAATAAACAACACTCTGGAAAAAAAAAAAATAATAATAATTAAACACTTGCCTATTGGGCACTTATCCCCCCTTTCTGCCCAGGCCAATTTTCAGCTTTCAGTGCAATCACACTTTGAATGACAATTACTTAGTCATGCAACACTGTACCCATAATAACTTTGCCATTTTTTTTAACACAAATAGAGCTTTCTTTTGGTGGTATAAATCAAAAAAGACCAAACATTTTGAAAAGAAAAATTATTTTTCTTAGTTTCTGTTTTAAAGTTTTGCAAATAAGTAATTTTTCTTCATACATTTTGACCAAAATATATACTGCTACATTTCTTTGGTAAAAATAGCCCAAATCAGTGTATATTATTTAGTCTGTGTGAAAGAGTCTACAAGCTATGGTACCAATCATTGAAAATTGATCACACTTGATCACACCTGATGTACTGAAAGCTGACAAAAAAACAAGGATTATAGCCCGGATCAACCCGTGATTATTTAGCAATAATGGCTAGTTTCCGCGGGTAAGTATAGACCTATCATGCAGACAGAAAAGCCTGGATGCAGTTCAAGTTGGCCTTTTAAACATATAGCACAAAAAGAGGGGGGAGAAACAGATTGTTTCTCTAAAGAAGGTCAACAGAGAACACTAGGGTCAAGTACAAAACCAGCTTTATTAATTACCAAAAAAATGTTTACCCAATTAATGTAACAAAAGTGAAGTTAGAAGCAATATGGACAGACGGTTATAGCAAACATGTTAAAATTGGACAACGTTGTCACAGGGGATATTAAAATCAAATGGGAGCCGCGGCCATACACCCACATATACTAATCATACACACTGGATATAAAGTATTTTCAGGATAGTCATGCACATTAGGTAGCAATTGTTGGAATTAATTCCTAGTATTGAGTGTCCAATTGGGCAGGAACAGTCCTATATCACTAGTATGGAGGTAATGTGAGTGGGTGGATGATCTGACAAATCAAACAATCATGGAGTTGGACCATAGATGGAGCGATCTCTCAAGGGATCATTGCATTCAATGATTGCATAGACCACAGCTGATGGATAAATAATAAACACTTTCCCGGTTGCAGTGGGGCTGATTGTGCAGATATCTACAAAGGCAGCAGAATAAATGTCCTTGGAGACAACATTAATGGGAACATAGAAAAACCGACATACGTTTTGTTGCAGGTGCTAGGTAAAGTGAAGGGATCTCACTGATCGCACTGTGTCCGTCGTCGGACTATGATAGTCCTGAGTGTTGAAGTCTCCCTGTGGACAGATGCCTCTGTATGGTTCATCTAGGGTGTAGATCGGTAAGGAGTCGTCTCTCACTGCTTCTCACCATAGAACCGCTGAAGCGCCGCTGCCGTCATGTGATACGTGACTGTAGGGGAAAGCCGTCATCAGTTGTTGGATCAGCTGTTAGGTCCGTGTGGAGATGAGTCAGATCAAATTGCGCGCGGCTCCCAGGGACGTGCTGACGTCACACCGCTGACGCGTTTCACCAGCCAATGAACGCTGGTTTCCTCAGAGCTGGGAGGGGTCAGGTATGGTGAGTTTAAATAGGCAATGGAAAGTGCAGGTACTACCTGTATCCACTAGATGTCAACCTTGGCCCCTCAGTGTAAATCATTCAGCAGGCAAAGCATACATTCTAATTACATAATTAGGATAGTGAAATTAAATGTTTTACGAGATAAAGACAAAGGAGATATAAAGAGAAATAAAAGGAAAAAAGTATTTTAACAATTTTAAAGGAATCAGCCTTGGAAAGAGTGAATTATCAGGGGTAATGTTTTAAATAGAGATTTTATATCCACCAATAAGAAGTCTTATTTATGTTTCTAGGAAGGGTTGTAGACTGCATTCAGTGTTTAACCCCCCAGGGGCCAAAGCGTCTAAGTAGTACGTCCACATTTTCTCCTTTTGTAGAAGTATGGTGTCGAAGTCACCCCTTCTAGGGGGCAGGTTGAGCACATAGATCCCTTTAACTATGAGGCCTGCTGGATTGCTGTCATGAAATTTAGCAAAGTGTACTGGAATAGGTCTATCATCATCTTTATTCTTGGATTTATTCCTGATGCCACTGATGTGTTCGCTGATCCTAATCCGGAGCTGACGTTTGGTTTTCCCTATATAATTTTTATTACAAGGACACGTGAGCATATATATGACACGTGTCGTTGAACAGTTAATGAATTGTTTTATTCGATAATCTTTGCCACCCCTTGGGTCAGCGAACACATCAGTGTGATGCACATATTTGCATATGTTACAATGTCCACATGCATGCATGCCTGGAGGGGGTTTTCTCTCAGTAAGCCAGTTTTCATTAATCGTTCTGGTGTATTCTGAGTGAACCAAAGCGTCTCCCAGATTACGTGCCCTTTTGGCCGTAAGTAATGGTCGGGGGCTAATTAAATTAGCAATGAGGGGTGCTGATTTTAGAATATGCCAGTGTTTGTTTAGGATCTCCTGGACTTGAGTCCATTGCGAGCCAAACCTGGTGATGATTCTAGGAAAGTCACAATATGATTGGTCTGTTTCCTGGGAGTTCTTCAGTGTGGTTAGGAGGTCTTCGCGTTTGGTTTTCAGTGCATTATTTTTAGCCTTTTTGAGAGAATTATGTGAGTACCCTCTTTTCCTAAATCTTTTATACATTTCATGTGCTTCAGTTAGAAATTGATCCTCCTCCGAGCAGTTTCGCCTAATCCTTAAAAACTGTCCAGTGGGTATTCCCCTAATTAGCGACTTTGGGTGATGACTCTGGGCTAAGAGGAGGGTATTAGCTGCTGTTTCTTTTCTAAAAGTACTTGTTTCTATTTTATTTCCACATCTAGTAATTTGTAGGTCAAGGAATGAGAGGGTATCAGCAGAATAGGAATAGGTTAAGTGGATGTTCCTTTCATTGTTGTTTAGTAAGGATAAAAATTCCAAAAGTTGTTCTGCTGAGCCCTCCCATATTACAAGTACGTCGTCGATGTACCTTAACCACAGCACGCAGTGGTCAAGGTACATCGAGGACTTGTACACAACCTCCTCCTCCCAAAGTCCCAAATGGAGACAGGCATAGGAAGGGGCCCAAGGGGCACCCATACTGGTGCCTCTAATTTGTTGGTAATATTTCCCAAGAAACTGAAAGTAATTGTTGCCTAGCATAAACTCCAATAGTTCTATAATGAATTCATTGTGGGCTCCAAGTAATGGATGATGAGTGTCCAAAAATGTTTTAGTGGCTTGAATGCCCCACTGGTGGGGAATCGACGTGTATAGACTTTCCACATCTATCCCCACCAGTAAGGTATTTGGGGGTAGGATAAAATTGGACAGTTTTAGAAGTATATCTCTACTGTCACGAACAAAGGAGGGTAGTTCAGTTACCATATCTTTGATCATCGAGTCCACAAATCTACCTACTCTTTCAAGGGGACCCTTGATGGCTGAGACGATGGGTCTCCCTGGGGGGTTGGATAGAGACTTATGCAGTTTGGGAATGATATAAAATGTGGGGATTGTTATGTTGTCTACTTTAAGGTATAGATATTCCTTATTAGTGAGTAAGCCTGTTTCCATAGCAAGTTTCAGTTTAGTGTTCAATGTGTTAACAAGGGCGGGAAAAGGGGTCCCAGACAGTTTTTTGTAGGTCGAGTTATCACTCAGCAATCTCAATACTTCGTCCTCATAGATTTTCTCGCTGAGTAGGACCACATTGCCGCCCTTGTCACTTCTTTTGATCACCAAATTGGGGGCTTCCTGTAGTTCCCGTAGTGCTTTTCGTTCAGGGCCATTTAAATTATTGGATCCCAGCCATTCCCAGTTAATCTTTTCAAGATCGAGTTTGACTTGATCAAGGAATAATTGAAGCCATTTGTGCTTGGATAAAGTTGGCATTTTAGTTGACTTGATTCTCAAACTAGATTTCCTTCTAATTGGATGACTAGTTTCTGTCTCTGAATCACTATTGGCATTTTCTTCCAGGAGTGTTATTAAATTATTAATGGCCTCTCTTTCCTCTTTATCTAGATTGGGTTCAGGGGTGGATACATTTTCAGGATCTTTTTGGTGCCAAAATTTGAAAAGGACTTTTCTAAGGAATAAATTAATATCCTTAAATACTTCAAATTCGTTCATGGGCGCAGTGGGGGAAAAAGATAATCCCTTTTGGAGAAGTGCAATGTGATTAGCATCCAATTGGAAGTCAGATAAATTAATTATACTCATGTCCATAGAGGCTGAGTTAGAAGTATTGTTTAGTGTCTTTTCTGACTCCTTAATCTCCCACTGCGTCGATTCTGAGCTGTGTTTCGGTCCCCGCCTCTTCCTTCTGTGTTTCCTCTTCCTATTCCCCTGGGGTGACTCTTTTCCGCTGATTGTTTTGGGCAATCCACTACTATGTTGCCCTGGAGTTCCTCTAAAAAAGTGACAGATTTTTTAGAACTTTCTTTGTCTGGGTCACTATCTGAGGAAGAACCAGTTCTATTCCTACTAGTGCGTTGAGAGCGTCTAGAGTTTCTTGAGGAAGATCTACTTCTATTTGGCAAGGTGGGATTAAAGATGTCTCCCTCTTCCCAATCAATGATATTTTGTCTAAATTTTTCTTGTTTGGTGTGTTTAAGATTTTTTTGTATTCTTTCTATTTCTTTTTTGATGAACTCATTATTTTTAACAAAGTCAGGTTCGTCTTTATGGGATTCAAGGGCCTTTGCACTAATCTCTAATTCTTCTTTGATCTCCTGAAGTTGTATTTCTTCTTCGGACACAATGATTTTCATTAATGTTAGGCCTCTATTCAGACATTCCTCTTTCCACACTTCCAAGAATCTCGGGGTGTGGAGGTGTTCAGCAGGAATTATTCTCTCCCGTAGTCCTCTAGGGACAATATTGTGAGAGATATGCGATTTTAAAGAGGCAATATCCCATTTACGGTTTAGGAATTTAATCATAAGCTTCTTATGGTTTTTAAAAAGTTTACGTGTTGATTCTAGCTCTGTGTCATCACTCTTTCCATCGATAGAAAAGGCTGTGTCGATCTCATCATCTAAATCTCGATCAATCATATAAGCCATATATGTAATTATGTATACGGTTTGAGTTGTATAAACGTCTGTCACTGTGCTAAATCACTGGTATAATTACAATGATGGTGGGATCCGCAGGGCTAAGAAAGGGCAAAAGACGCCCCAAAAATTACAGACAAAAAAACAAGGATTATAGCCCGGATCAACCCGTGATTATTTAGCAATAATGGCTAGTTTCCGCGGGTAAGTATAGACCTATCATGCAGACAGAAAAGCCTGGATGCAGTTCAAGTTGGCCTTTTAAACATATAGCACAAAAAGAGGGGGGAGAAACAGATTGTTTCTCTAAAGAAGGTCAACAGAGAACACTAGGGTCAAGTACAAAACCAGCTTTATTAATTACCAAAAAAATGTTTACCCAATTAATGTAACAAAAGTGAAGTTAGAAGCAATATGGACAGACGGTTATAGCAAACATGTTAAAATTGGACAACGTTGTCACAGGGGATATTAAAATCAAATGGGAGCCGCGGCCATACACCCACATATACTAATCATACACACTGGATATAAAGTATTTTCAGGATAGTCATGCACATTAGGTAGCAATTGTTGGAATTAATTCCTAGTATTGAGTGTCCAATTGGGCAGGAACAGTCCTATATCACTAGTATGGAGGTAATGTGAGTGGGTGGATGATCTGACAAATCAAACAATCATGGAGTTGGACCATAGATGGAGCGATCTCTCAAGGGATCATTGCATTCAATGATTGCATAGACCACAGCTGATGGATAAATAATAAACACTTTCCCGGTTGCAGTGGGGCTGATTGTGCAGATATCTACAAAGGCAGCAGAATAAATGTCCTTGGAGACAACATTAATGGGAACATAGAAAAACCGACATACGTTTTGTTGCAGGTGCTAGGTAAAGTGAAGGGATCTCACTGATCGCACTGTGTCCGTCGTCGGACTATGATAGTCCTGAGTGTTGAAGTCTCCCTGTGGACAGATGCCTCTGTATGGTTCATCTAGGGTGTAGATCGGTAAGGAGTCGTCTCTCACTGCTTCTCACCATAGAACCGCTGAAGCGCCGCTGCCGTCATGTGATACGTGACTGTAGGGGAAAGCCGTCATCAGTTGTTGGATCAGCTGTTAGGTCCGTGTGGAGATGAGTCAGATCAAATTGCGCGCGGCTCCCAGGGACGTGCTGACGTCACACCGCTGACGCGTTTCACCAGCCAATGAACGCTGGTTTCCTCAGAGCTGGGAGGGGTCAGGTATGGTGAGTTTAAATAGGCAATGGAAAGTGCAGGTACTACCTGTATCCACTAGATGTCAACCTTGGCCCCTCAGTGTAAATCATTCAGCAGGCAAAGCATACATTCTAATTACATAATTAGGATAGTGAAATTAAATGTTTTACGAGATAAAGACAAAGGAGATATAAAGAGAAATAAAAGGAAAAAAGTATTTTAACAATTTTAAAGGAATCAGCCTTGGAAAGAGTGAATTATCAGGGGTAATGTTTTAAATAGAGATTTTATATCCACCAATAAGAAGTCTTATTTATGTTTCTAGGAAGGGTTGTAGACTGCATTCAGTGTTTAACCCCCCAGGGGCCAAAGCGTCTAAGTAGTACGTCCACATTTTCTCCTTTTGTAGAAGTATGGTGTCGAAGTCACCCCTTCTAGGGGGCAGGTTGAGCACATAGATCCCTTTAACTATGAGGCCTGCTGGATTGCTGTCATGAAATTTAGCAAAGTGTACTGGAATAGGTCTATCATCATCTTTATTCTTGGATTTATTCCTGATGCCACTGATGTGTTCGCTGATCCTAATCCGGAGCTGACGTTTGGTTTTCCCTATATAATTTTTATTACAAGGACACGTGAGCATATATATGACACGTGTCGTTGAACAGTTAATGAATTGTTTTATTCGATAATCTTTGCCACCCCTTGGGTCAGCGAACACATCAGTGTGATGCACATATTTGCATATGTTACAATGTCCACATGCATGCATGCCTGGAGGGGGTTTTCTCTCAGTAAGCCAGTTTTCATTAATCGTTCTGGTGTATTCTGAGTGAACCAAAGCGTCTCCCAGATTACGTGCCCTTTTGGCCGTAAGTAATGGTCGGGGGCTAATTAAATTAGCAATGAGGGGTGCTGATTTTAGAATATGCCAGTGTTTGTTTAGGATCTCCTGGACTTGAGTCCATTGCGAGCCAAACCTGGTGATGATTCTAGGAAAGTCACAATATGATTGGTCTGTTTCCTGGGAGTTCTTCAGTGTGGTTAGGAGGTCTTCGCGTTTGGTTTTCAGTGCATTATTTTTAGCCTTTTTGAGAGAATTATGTGAGTACCCTCTTTTCCTAAATCTTTTATACATTTCATGTGCTTCAGTTAGAAATTGATCCTCCTCCGAGCAGTTTCGCCTAATCCTTAAAAACTGTCCAGTGGGTATTCCCCTAATTAGCGACTTTGGGTGATGACTCTGGGCTAAGAGGAGGGTATTAGCTGCTGTTTCTTTTCTAAAAGTACTTGTTTCTATTTTATTTCCACATCTAGTAATTTGTAGGTCAAGGAATGAGAGGGTATCAGCAGAATAGGAATAGGTTAAGTGGATGTTCCTTTCATTGTTGTTTAGTAAGGATAAAAATTCCAAAAGTTGTTCTGCTGAGCCCTCCCATATTACAAGTACGTCGTCGATGTACCTTAACCACAGCACGCAGTGGTCAAGGTACATCGAGGACTTGTACACAACCTCCTCCTCCCAAAGTCCCAAATGGAGACAGGCATAGGAAGGGGCCCAAGGGGCACCCATACTGGTGCCTCTAATTTGTTGGTAATATTTCCCAAGAAACTGAAAGTAATTGTTGCCTAGCATAAACTCCAATAGTTCTATAATGAATTCATTGTGGGCTCCAAGTAATGGATGATGAGTGTCCAAAAATGTTTTAGTGGCTTGAATGCCCCACTGGTGGGGAATCGACGTGTATAGACTTTCCACATCTATCCCCACCAGTAAGGTATTTGGGGGTAGGATAAAATTGGACAGTTTTAGAAGTATATCTCTACTGTCACGAACAAAGGAGGGTAGTTCAGTTACCATATCTTTGATCATCGAGTCCACAAATCTACCTACTCTTTCAAGGGGACCCTTGATGGCTGAGACGATGGGTCTCCCTGGGGGGTTGGATAGAGACTTATGCAGTTGGGAATGATATAAAATGTGGGGATTGTTATGTTGTCTACTTTAAGGTATAGATATTCCTTATTAGTGAGTAAGCCTGTTTCCATAGCAAGTTTCAGTTTAGTGTTCAATGTGTTAACAAGGGCGGGAAAAGGGGTCCCAGACAGTTTTTTGTAGGTCGAGTTATCACTCAGCAATCTCAATACTTCGTCCTCATAGATTTTCTCGCTGAGTAGGACCACATTGCCGCCCTTGTCACTTCTTTTGATCACCAAATTGGGGGCTTCCTGTAGTTCCCGTAGTGCTTTTCGTTCAGGGCCATTTAAATTATTGGATCCCAGCCATTCCCAGTTAATCTTTTCAAGATCGAGTTTGACTTGATCAAGGAATAATTGAAGCCATTTGTGCTTGGATAAAGTTGGCATTTTAGTTGACTTGATTCTCAAACTAGATTTCCTTCTAATTGGATGACTAGTTTCTGTCTCTGAATCACTATTGGCATTTTCTTCCAGGAGTGTTATTAAATTATTAATGGCCTCTCTTTCCTCTTTATCTAGATTGGGTTCAGGGGTGGATACATTTTCAGGATCTTTTTGGTGCCAAAATTTGAAAAGGACTTTTCTAAGGAATAAATTAATATCCTTAAATACTTCAAATTCGTTCATGGGCGCAGTGGGGGAAAAAGATAATCCCTTTTGGAGAAGTGCAATGTGATTAGCATCCAATTGGAAGTCAGATAAATTAATTATACTCATGTCCATAGAGGCTGAGTTAGAAGTATTGTTTAGTGTCTTTTCTGACTCCTTAATCTCCCACTGCGTCGATTCTGAGCTGTGTTTCGGTCCCCGCCTCTTCCTTCTGTGTTTCCTCTTCCTATTCCCCTGGGGTGACTCTTTTCCGCTGATTGTTTTGGGCAATCCACTACTATGTTGCCCTGGAGTTCCTCTAAAAAAGTGACAGATTTTTTAGAACTTTCTTTGTCTGGGTCACTATCTGAGGAAGAACCAGTTCTATTCCTACTAGTGCGTTGAGAGCGTCTAGAGTTTCTTGAGGAAGATCTACTTCTATTTGGCAAGGTGGGATTAAAGATGTCTCCCTCTTCCCAATCAATGATATTTTGTCTAAATTTTTCTTGTTTGGTGTGTTTAAGATTTTTTTGTATTCTTTCTATTTCTTTTTTGATGAACTCATTATTTTTAACAAAGTCAGGTTCGTCTTTATGGGATTCAAGGGCCTTTGCACTAATCTCTAATTCTTCTTTGATCTCCTGAAGTTGTATTTCTTCTTCGGACACAATGATTTTCATTAATGTTAGGCCTCTATTCAGACATTCCTCTTTCCACACTTCCAAGAATCTCGGGGTGTGGAGGTGTTCAGCAGGAATTATTCTCTCCCGTAGTCCTCTAGGGACAATATTGTGAGAGATATGCGATTTTAAAGAGGCAATATCCCATTTACGGTTTAGGAATTTAATCATAAGCTTCTTATGGTTTTTAAAAAGTTTACGTGTTGATTCTAGCTCTGTGTCATCACTCTTTCCATCGATAGAAAAGGCTGTGTCGATCTCATCATCTAAATCTCGATCAATCATATAAGCCATATATGTAATTATGTATACGGTTTGAGTTGTATAAACGTCTGTCACTGTGCTAAATCACTGGTATAATTACAATGATGGTGGGATCCGCAGGGCTAAGAAAGGGCAAAAGACGCCCCAAAAATTACAGACAAAAAAACAAGGATTATAGCCCGGATCAACCCGTGATTATTTAGCAATAATGGCTAGTTTCCGCGGGTAAGTATAGACCTATCATGCAGACAGAAAAGCCTGGATGCAGTTCAAGTTGGCCTTTTAAACATATAGCACAAAAAGAGGGGGGAGAAACAGATTGTTTCTCTAAAGAAGGTCAACAGAGAACACTAGGGTCAAGTACAAAACCAGCTTTATTAATTACTAATTATGTAATTAGAATGTATGCTTTGCCTGCTGAATGATTTACACTGAGGGGCCAAGGTTGACATCTAGTGGATACAGGTAGTACCTGCACTTTCCATTGCCTATTTAAACTCACCATACCTGACCCCTCCCAGCTCTGAGGAAACCAGCGTTCATTGGCTGGTGAAACGCGTCAGCGGTGTGACGTCAGCACGTCCCTGGGAGCCGCGCGCAATTTGATCTGACTCATCTCCACACGGACCTAACAGCTGATCCAACAACTGATGACGGCTTTCCCCTACAGTCACGTATCACATGACGGCAGCGGCGCTTCAGCGGTTCTATGGTGAGAAGCAGTGAGAGACGACTCCTTACCGATCTACACCCTAGATGAACCATACAGAGGCATCTGTCCACAGGGAGACTTCAACACTCAGGACTATCATAGTCCGACGACGGACACAGTGCGATCAGTGAGATCCCTTCACTTTACCTAGCACCTGCAACAAAACGTATGTCGGTTTTTCTATGTTCCCATTAATGTTGTCTCCAAGGACATTTATTCTGCTGCCTTTGTAGATATCTGCACAATCAGCCCCACTGCAACCGGGAAAGTGTTTATTATTTATCCATCAGCTGTGGTCTATGCAATCATTGAATGCAATGATCCCTTGAGAGATCGCTCCATCTATGGTCCAACTCCATGATTGTTTGATTTGTCAGATCATCCACCCACTCACATTACCTCCATACTAGTGATATAGGACTGTTCCTGCCCAATTGGACACTCAATACTAGGAATTAATTCCAACAATTGCTACCTAATGTGCATGACTATCCTGAAAATACTTTATATCCAGTGTGTATGATTAGTATATGTGGGTGTATGGCCGCGGCTCCCATTTGATTTTAATATCCCCTGTGACAACGTTGTCCAATTTTAACATGTTTGCTATAACCGTCTGTCCATATTGCTTCTAACTTCACTTTTGTTACATTAATTGGGTAAACATTTTTTTGGTAATTAATAAAGCTGGTTTTGTACTTGACCCTAGTGTTCTCTGTTGACCTTCTTTAGAGAAACAATCTGTTTCTCCCCCCTCTTTTTGTGCTATATGTTTAAAAGGCCAACTTGAACTGCATCCAGGCTTTTCTGTCTGCATGATAGGTCTATACTTACCCGCGGAAACTAGCCATTATTGCTAAATAATCACGGGTTGATCCGGGCTATAATCCTTGTTTTTTTGTCTGTAATTTTTGGGGCGTCTTTTGCCCTTTCTTAGCCCTGCGGATCCCACCATCATTGTAATTATACCAGTGATTTAGCACAGTGACAGACGTTTATACAACTCAAACCGTATACATAATTACATATATGGCTTATATGATTGATCGAGATTTAGATGATGAGATCGACACAGCCTTTTCTATCGATGGAAAGAGTGATGACACAGAGCTAGAATCAACACGTAAACTTTTTAAAAACCATAAGAAGCTTATGATTAAATTCCTAAACCGTAAATGGGATATTGCCTCTTTAAAATCGCATATCTCTCACAATATTGTCCCTAGAGGACTACGGGAGAGAATAATTCCTGCTGAACACCTCCACACCCCGAGATTCTTGGAAGTGTGGAAAGAGGAATGTCTGAATAGAGGCCTAACATTAATGAAAATCATTGTGTCCGAAGAAGAAATACAACTTCAGGAGATCAAAGAAGAATTAGAGATTAGTGCAAAGGCCCTTGAATCCCATAAAGACGAACCTGACTTTGTTAAAAATAATGAGTTCATCAAAAAAGAAATAGAAAGAATACAAAAAAATCTTAAACACACCAAACAAGAAAAATTTAGACAAAATATCATTGATTGGGAAGAGGGAGACATCTTTAATCCCACCTTGCCAAATAGAAGTAGATCTTCCTCAAGAAACTCTAGACGCTCTCAACGCACTAGTAGGAATAGAACTGGTTCTTCCTCAGATAGTGACCCAGACAAAGAAAGTTCTAAAAAATCTGTCACTTTTTTAGAGGAACTCCAGGGCAACATAGTAGTGGATTGCCCAAAACAATCAGCGGAAAAGAGTCACCCCAGGGGAATAGGAAGAGGAAACACAGAAGGAAGAGGCGGGGACCGAAACACAGCTCAGAATCGACGCAGTGGGAGATTAAGGAGTCAGAAAAGACACTAAACAATACTTCTAACTCAGCCTCTATGGACATGAGTATAATTAATTTATCTGACTTCCAATTGGATGCTAATCACATTGCACTTCTCCAAAAGGGATTATCTTTTTCCCCCACTGCGCCCATGAACGAATTTGAAGTATTTAAGGATATTAATTTATTCCTTAGAAAAGTCCTTTTCAAATTTTGGCACCAAAAAGATCCTGAAAATGTATCCACCCCTGAACCCAATCTAGATAAAGAGGAAAGAGAGGCCATTAATAATTTAATAACACTCCTGGAAGAAAATGCCAATAGTGATTCAGAGACAGAAACTAGTCATCCAATTAGAAGGAAATCTAGTTTGAGAATCAAGTCAACTAAAATGCCAACTTTATCCAAGCACAAATGGCTTCAATTATTCCTTGATCAAGTCAAACTCGATCTTGAAAAGATTAACTGGGAATGGCTGGGATCCAATAATTTAAATGGCCCTGAACGAAAAGCACTACGGGAACTACAGGAAGCCCCCAATTTGGTGATCAAAAGAAGTGACAAGGGCGGCAATGTGGTCCTACTCAGCGAGAAAATCTATGAGGACGAAGTATTGAGATTGCTGAGTGATAACTCGACCTACAAAAAACTGTCTGGGACCCCTTTTCCCGCCCTTGTTAACACATTGAACACTAAACTGAAACTTGCTATGGAAACAGGCTTACTCACTAATAAGGAATATCTATACCTTAAAGTAGACAACATAACAATCCCCACATTTTATATCATTCCCAAACTGCATAAGTCTCTATCCAACCCCCCAGGGAGACCCATCGTCTCAGCCATCAAGGGTCCCCTTGAAAGAGTAGGTAGATTTGTGGACTCGATGATCAAAGATATGGTAACTGAACTACCCTCCTTTGTTCGTGACAGTAGAGATATACTTCTAAAACTGTCCAATTTTATCCTACCCCCAAATACCTTACTGGTGGGGATAGATGTGGAAAGTCTATACACGTCGATTCCCCACCAGTGGGGCATTCAAGCCACTAAAACATTTTTGGACACTCATCATCCATTACTTGGAGCCCACAATGAATTCATTATAGAACTATTGGAGTTTATGCTAGGCAACAATTACTTTCAGTTTCTTGGGAAATATTACCAACAAATTAGAGGCACCAGTATGGGTGCCCCTTGGGCCCCTTCCTATGCCTGTCTCCATTTGGGACTTTGGGAGGAGGAGGTTGTGTACAAGTCCTCGATGTACCTTGACCACTGCGTGCTGTGGTTAAGGTACATCGACGACGTACTTGTAATATGGGAGGGCTCAGCAGAACAACTTTTGGAATTTTTATCCTTACTAAACAACAATGAAAGGAACATCCACTTAACCTATTCCTATTCTGCTGATACCCTCTCATTCCTTGACCTACAAATTACTAGATGTGGAAATAAAATAGAAACAAGTACTTTTAGAAAAGAAACAGCAGCTAATACCCTCCTCTTAGCCCAGAGTCATCACCCAAAGTCGCTAATTAGGGGAATACCCACTGGACAGTTTTTAAGGATTAGGCGAAACTGCTCGGAGGAGGATCAATTTCTAACTGAAGCACATGAAATGTATAAAAGATTTAGGAAAAGAGGGTACTCACATAATTCTCTCAAAAAGGCTAAAAATAATGCACTGAAAACCAAACGCGAAGACCTCCTAACCACACTGAAGAACTCCCAGGAAACAGACCAATCATATTGTGACTTTCCTAGAATCATCACCAGGTTTGGCTCGCAATGGACTCAAGTCCAGGAGATCCTAAACAAACACTGGCATATTCTAAAATCAGCACCCCTCATTGCTAATTTAATTAGCCCCCGACCATTACTTACGGCCAAAAGGGCACGTAATCTGGGAGACGCTTTGGTTCACTCAGAATACACCAGAACGATTAATGAAAACTGGCTTACTGAGAGAAAACCCCCTCCAGGCATGCATGCATGTGGACATTGTAACATATGCAAATATGTGCATCACACTGATGTGTTCGCTGACCCAAGGGGTGGCAAAGATTATCGAATAAAACAATTCATTAACTGTTCAACGACACGTGTCATATATATGCTCACGTGTCCTTGTAATAAAAATTATATAGGGAAAACCAAACGTCAGCTCCGGATTAGGATCAGCGAACACATCAGTGGCATCAGGAATAAATCCAAGAATAAAGATGATGATAGACCTATTCCAGTACACTTTGCTAAATTTCATGACAGCAATCCAGCAGGCCTCATAGTTAAAGGGATCTATGTGCTCAACCTGCCCCCTAGAAGGGGTGACTTCGACACCATACTTCTACAAAAGGAGAAAATGTGGACGTACTACTTAGACGCTTTGGCCCCTGGGGGGTTAAACACTGAATGCAGTCTACAACCCTTCCTAGAAACATAAATAAGACTTCTTATTGGTGGATATAAAATCTCTATTTAAAACATTACCCCTGATAATTCACTCTTTCCAAGGCTGATTCCTTTAAAATTGTTAAAATACTTTTTTCCTTTTATTTCTCTTTATATCTCCTTTGTCTTTATCTCGTAAAACATTTAATTTCACTATCCTAATTATGTAATTAGAATGTATGCTTTGCCTGCTGAATGATTTACACTGAGGGGCCAAGGTTGACATCTAGTGGATACAGGTAGTACCTGCACTTTCCATTGCCTATTTAAACTCACCATACCTGACCCCTCCCAGCTCTGAGGAAACCAGCGTTCATTGGCTGGTGAAACGCGTCAGCGGTGTGACGTCAGCACGTCCCTGGGAGCCGCGCGCAATTTGATCTGACTCATCTCCACACGGACCTAACAGCTGATCCAACAACTGATGACGGCTTTCCCCTACAGTCACGTATCACATGACGGCAGCGGCGCTTCAGCGGTTCTATGGTGAGAAGCAGTGAGAGACGACTCCTTACCGATCTACACCCTAGATGAACCATACAGAGGCATCTGTCCACAGGGAGACTTCAACACTCAGGACTATCATAGTCCGACGACGGACACAGTGCGATCAGTGAGATCCCTTCACTTTACCTAGCACCTGCAACAAAACGTATGTCGGTTTTTCTATGTTCCCATTAATGTTGTCTCCAAGGACATTTATTCTGCTGCCTTTGTAGATATCTGCACAATCAGCCCCACTGCAACCGGGAAAGTGTTTATTATTTATCCATCAGCTGTGGTCTATGCAATCATTGAATGCAATGATCCCTTGAGAGATCGCTCCATCTATGGTCCAACTCCATGATTGTTTGATTTGTCAGATCATCCACCCACTCACATTACCTCCATACTAGTGATATAGGACTGTTCCTGCCCAATTGGACACTCAATACTAGGAATTAATTCCAACAATTGCTACCTAATGTGCATGACTATCCTGAAAATACTTTATATCCAGTGTGTATGATTAGTATATGTGGGTGTATGGCCGCGGCTCCCATTTGATTTTAATATCCCCTGTGACAACGTTGTCCAATTTTAACATGTTTGCTATAACCGTCTGTCCATATTGCTTCTAACTTCACTTTTGTTACATTAATTGGGTAAACATTTTTTTGGTAATTAATAAAGCTGGTTTTGTACTTGACCCTAGTGTTCTCTGTTGACCTTCTTTAGAGAAACAATCTGTTTCTCCCCCCTCTTTTTGTACTGAAAGCTGACTCTTATTTCTTGAGGCCCAAGTTATTTCTCACACACAGCATAGGAATACTTGCAACCACACCCCAAAACACATTCTGCTACTCCTTCTGAGTATGCTAAGGATCCCAAAATGCAGAAAGCACCTTTAGGTGTTCTAGGGCCATAAACTACATATCTACCGTATATACTCGAGTATAAGTCGTTCCGAGTATAAGTCGAGGCCCTAATTTACCACAAAAAAATAGGAAAAACTTATTGACCCGAGTATAAGACGAGGGTGAGAAATGCACAGCTACTGTAAGTGGAAAAGAGGGTCAACAATGCCCATTTGCAGCATCACTGTGCCCATTTGCATGCCTCACTGTGCCCATTTGCAGCCATAGGTCCCCTGAACTTCAAACTCGGTAGTTAAGGGTTCCTAGATGCCCCCTAGCTGCAGCCAAAATTTGGGGTCTCTGAACCCAAAGGGTCCCGAAATGACATTGCTGCAGATAGACACAGTTTACCGAATTTGGGGCCCCGTATCTCGGGGCCACTTAGTACTAAGAACCCCAAATTTGGTTTGCAAACCCAGTGGAACTAGCACCATAAAATTTTCAAAGCTGGGGTTTCTAGCACTAAGTGGCCCCTAGATACAGGGCCCCAAATATCAGTTCAGAAAATGTCAAGCACTTTTCTGCAGCAGAAAATGACATTTTCTGAACCAGTTTTGGGGCCCCGTATCTCAGGGCCACTTGGTGCTAGGTACCCCAGCTTTGGATATGTTATGGTACCAGTTCCACTGGGTTTGCACACCAAATTTGGGGTTCCTAGAACCAAGTGGCCCTGAGATATGGGGCCCAAAAATCGGTTCAGAAAATGTCAAGCACTTTTCTGCAGCAGAGAATGACATTTTCCGAACCGACTTTGGGGCCCCGTATCTCGGTGCCACTTAGTGCTAGGAACTTCCGCTTTGGATATGTTGTAGTACTAGGTCCACTGGGTTTGCATACCAAATTTGGGGTTTCTAGCACCAAGTGGCCCTGAGATACGGGGCCCCAAAGTCGGTTCGGAAAATGAAATTTTTTACTGCAGAAAAGTGCTTGACTCGAGTATAAGTCGAGGGGGGCACTTTCAGCACAAAAAAATGTGCTGAAAAATTCGACTTATACTCGAGTATATACGGTAATTTCTTGACTACCTATTACACTTTTAAAGAGAAGCCCGGAAGAAAGTAAGAAATACATAGGCGAAGGGCTGACATGACAGGGTTAACAGGGAGATGGTATCATGAGAAAGGGTGAAATGTTTGGTGTCGAGGGGGAGGGGCCATAGAAGGTGTTAAATTCTCTCCCCGCTCTGATGAGTCATCACAAGCGTGGGGGAAAGTTCCAGTGAGCAGACAGCATGGCTTATGTGGAGAGGATCTTGGCCCAGCTTAGGGAGGAGGCGGCGGTGCGGGGGGCTTCTTGGCTGCAGGACACTCTGGGGACTGTGTTGCAAGGCTCTGAGCCTTTGCCAGGTACGCGGGGACGGAGGTCCAGACCGCCTTAGCGGTTCTCCCCGGATCGCCATGCTGGATCACAGCGGAGGGTGGGGGGTGGTGATGCTGCTGGGACCCTGTCGGGTCCGGCGGCGAAGCATTCAGCGTTAGTGGCCAGGGGGAGCCCAGTTAGTGTTCCAGGACAGCAGGGGGATCGATGGGCTCACTGCAGGCCCCTGGGGGGAACGTGCGGCCTACAAGGCGCAGGGACAGTGTGAGTGTGGGCCCCTCCCCCACCCCCAGGAGACAGTCACAGGAGACCGGACACGCTGCGCAGAGGAGGATGGCATCACAGGGGACAGGACACACAGAGCAGAGGGCTATGGCGGCAGTCCCTGGGCTTTCTAACACTGCAGCAGGGGACCAAAAAGGGAATGATCGTGGGAGGAGATCAGGATTGGTGCATGGGAGAGCGGAGGCTGCCAGGACTGAGGTACAATGCACTGGTCCTGGCAAGGCTGTCCAAAAATCATCAGAGGGCTATGCTGCGTGGAGGCAGGGTCGGAAGTCGGCAGTTCCAGCGGCAACCAGGGCTGTATCGCCTGGTGGGCCATCATCTGAGGAGGAAAAAGGATTGGAGCCGAGGTCCCCAGGAGAACAGTCCGAATCTGACGAGGAGGCGGCGCCATTAACCGGGAGCGTGCGGTCGTAGGAACACGGACGATCGGCTGATCAATCCACGCCTGTGCAGCCGGGTAAGTTACCTTCATCTATGCCTGTTGTGGGAATGTCTGATACTGTTGGAGTTAGTACTGGCTTAGATGGGTCCGCTCCAGGTGCGGGGGTTGTGGGACCGTCCGGGGGTCTGCTGGGTTACTAAGGTTTTTGGGCGGTATAAAGGAACTGGTACAGAAATTTGAGAATGCGGAAAGAGTCGCAGCTGGGCTAGCGTCGGCATGGGTCTCGCAAGTTGGGAGTGCCAGGGATGCCATTGCGGCTGGAGGGAGCTCGGTGGTGCCGGTCGTTGCGCCTGAAGTCCCTGCGCTTGCTGTGGTGTCAACTGTGGGTAGTTCCCCACAGGGGACGTCAAAGGCAGAGGGGAGGCAGGACATCATCAGGTTGGGAGGTGCAGCAAAATGCGAGGTATATGTCTGCTATGAGGGACCGCTGGGAGCTCATCTGAAACTGGAGGTGCGGGAAAAGCTGTGGAAAGGTGAGTACGCTGAGATATTTTCCCTGCTGCCTTTAGAAAAATTTAACCTGGACAGGGTAAAACCGGATGATTCAAAGAAGGAGGACGAGGAAAAGAGAAGGTACCGGTTGATCCCGAGGACATTTGCTAACTGGTTGCAAGCGTTCGCGATAATGGCGAGTGTCATAGGGGAGAAGAATCCCGAACATTGTTCGGGGCTCTTCTGCTACCAGGATGCTATAGGGGAGGCCTACAGGGTTTATGGTGGTACAGGATGGCTGCGGTATGATGAGCAGTTTCGTCGACGCAGAGCGTTAAGGCCAGAATTGAGATGGGACCACAAGGACATCAGCTTGTGGATGCGCTTGATGACGTCACCGAGGGCTCCTAGCCAGTTTTTTTCCAGGAGGGGCCGGTGGACCTTCGGCCCAGGGACAATCGGCCTGGAAACAAAAAAGGGGTATGTTGGCAATATAATTCAGGGACCTGTAAGTTTGGAGGTGCTTGTAGGTACAAGCACGAATGTTCTGGGTGTGGAGGAACTCATCCAGGGTCCAGATGTTTTAAACAGGGGAAGGGCCGCGCTGGAGAGGCTGGAAACAAGAGGGAGGACTCCGGTAAAGGTGGACAGAATGCGGCCGTTTCTAAGTAGGTATCCGGACAGGGAGGCGGCGAGGTTGTTAGAGTCAGGTTTTAGAGTAGGTTTTAGGATTCCGTGTTCTTTAGAGGTTGTTCCCCCCGTTCCGCACAATTTGAGGTCAGCAATGCAACATCCGGAAGTGGTTTCAGAGAAACTAAATAAGGAGGTTGCTTTGGGGAGAATGGGGGGTCCTTTCCCATTACCGCCTTTTGCCGATTTGGTAGTATCCCCGTTGGGGGTGGTGCCAAAGAAAGAACGAAATAAGTTCAGGCTTATTCAACACCTTTCCTTCCCGAAAGGGGGATCGGTGAATGATGCAATTGATCAGGCAGATTGTTCAGTATCTTATACATCATTTGATACTGCGGTGGGGTGGGTTCGGCGTTACGGCAATGGAACGTTAATGGCTAAGGCAGATGTGGAGTCAGACTTTCGGCTTCTTCCGGTTCACCCGGATAGTTTCTGGTTCCTGGGATGCCATTGGAATGACCAATTCTATGTTGACCAATGCTTGCCGATGGGTTGCTCCGTGTCATGCGCATTATTTGAACAGTTCAGTTCTTTTGTCAAATGGGTAGTATGGGATGTGTCAGGCATGAATTCGGTTATCCATTATTTGGAAGATTTCCTTTGCATAGGACCAGCTGCTTCCAGAATCTGCGCGGTGCTCCTGGCAACGCTGGAGCACATAGCGGATAGGTTTGGTATTCCATTGGCGCCCAAGAAGACAGAGGGACCTAGTACGGTCATCAGTTTCCTGGGCATTGTCCTGCACTCATGGCAATGGAATGCAGGTTACCAGAAGATAAGTTGGCGGACCTAAAAAGGGAGATTGCAGGTATGATTGGGTTGCGTAAAGTTCAGCTTCGAGAGTTGCAATCGCTATTGGGTAAGCTGAATTTTGCGTGCCGCATTTTGCCAATGGGGAGGGTTTTTTGCCGCAGGCTTGCGGCAAGCACAGTTGGTATTCAGTCCCCAAGGCACTATGTAAGATTGGGAAAAGAACACAGGGAGGACTTGAGGGTATGGCATACCTTCTTGGAATCCTTTAATGGACGGGCGCTATGGATGTCGGAGCCAGTCAGCAACTTTGACCTCGAACTGTTCACGGATGTGGCCAGTTCCACAGGTTATGGGGCGTTCTTTCACAGGCAGTGGAGTGCGGGTCTATGGCCGTGGGAATGGATTGAAGCGGGTTTTAAAAAAACCTAGTGCTGCTAGAACTGTTTCCGGTGGTGTTAGCAGTTGAATTGTGGGGTGTGGCGTTTAGGGATCGAAAAGTGCGATTTCATGGGGACAATTTGGGTGTGGTGCGAGTGATTAACAGGATTACTGCATCATCTCCGCCAGTGATTAGGTTGTTACAACACTTGGTTTTGAGATGTTTGCAGTTGAATGCTTTCATTCATGCGGTACACCTCCCGGGTGTTGAGAATGTTATCGCTGATGCGCTGTCTCGCTTCCAGAGGGACAGGTGCCGCGAGTTGGCGCCGGAGGTGGAGCGGCACGGGGTGCCTTGTCCCGAATGTTTGTGGAAGATAGCATTGGCCTTGTCGCCGGATGGATCAGGAAGTCGGTAAGTGAGGTGACCTGGTCAGCATACTCGAAAGTATGGCATGAGTGGCAGGCGTTTGTGCAAGAGGTGGATGATGAGTCGGTGGATGGTGCAGTGGGGCTCCTGGTGTTGTATTATGTTGCGAGAATGATGGAGGAGGGAGTGTCTGCATCGGCACTGCATAGGAAGTTAGCGGGTTTACCGTTTTTGTTCAAATTACAAGGCCAGCCTGACTTTACAAAGGATTTCTGGGTAAGGCAGGCGATAAAAGGCTACCGGCGATCGGTGGTTCGTACGGACGACAGGAGACCGATAACCTTTCAGATTTTGACAGGTATGGTAGCACAGTTGGTGGGGGTTTGTTCCTCTGACTACGAGTGCACCATGTTTACGGTGGCATTTTTACTGGCTTTCATCGGGGCATTTCGTATTGGGGAATTGGTTAGTCCGTCAAAGAAAGTACAAGGGGGAATTGGGATACAGGAGGTGACATGCGAAAAGGACGTTTTGTTGTTATATTTTCGTAGGTCAAAGACGGATCAAATGGGAAAAGGGTGGTTGGTGCATGTTTTCCCAGTGCCGGGTTCGGCATTGTGCCCAGTGGAAGCGGTTAAGGAATTTATGGGTATCCGCCCAGGGGGGGCCCTTTTTGGTGCATTTGGATGGGATTCCATTATCGCGTTATCAATTTATGGCCGTATTTAGGAAATGTTTAAGGGCTTTGGGTTTGAATGAGAAGGAATTTTCGTCTCATTCCTTTCAGATTGGGGCTGCGAAAGAGGCAGCTAGAAATGGGATGGATGCAGAGGCTGCAAAACGCATAGGACGGTGGGAATCGCGGAGGTTCCAGATATATGTTAGGCCACATCTGGTGGTGGGGCTGTAAAATGTTAGTTGGGAAGAATTTTTGTTCATGTTGGAGGGTAGGTTTGCAGAATACTGGTGGTCATGGGTATTGTTTTGTGTTATTTTCTTTACAGGTTCAGCGGCAGGCCTGGTTTGGATAATGGGCCATTCCTTTGTGAGCTGGGGGGCCAGGAGGGGAGATGTGAGATATGAAGGTAGGCAGCTGGGTTTTGATAGGCAGGAAGCCTGCATCAAGTGGTTTGGGTTCCCGGGTATGTTGTGGGGAAGATTGATTTCTGAGGTGCAGCGTTATGCGCTTAGGAACAGGGCACCGGATGTTTTAGTTTTGCACTTAGGAGGCAATGATTTGGGTGTGAGATCTATGGTGCATATATCGCGAGACATCAAATTTGATGTTTGGTGTTTGATGCAGGAGTTTCCAAAGATGGTTATAGTTTGGTCTGACATGGTGGCTCGGACAACATGGAGGATGGCCAGGTCGGTTGAGGGTGTTAATAGGGCACCGATGAAGATTAACCGGGAGGTGAGTGTTCATGGTGAAGAATGGGGGATTGGCTATTAGGCATTTGGAACTAGAGTTCGAAACTTGGAGGTACTTGAGGAGAGATGGCGTTCATTTAAATGAAGTGGGTATTGATCTGTGAGCGTTGGGACTGTAGGACGGTATCCAGAGAGCTTTTCGGGTGTGGAGGTGCACCCAAGGGTAAGGTTGTTACCTTTGGGTGCTGTGGCGGGTGTTTTGGTCTTTGCAGGGGAAAGAAGATATGGCACAATGAGAATTTCGGGAACTAGCGTTGCTATGGTCCTGATGGTACTGATGGTGGTTTCCGTATAACGGAGGTTAGACGGAAAGTGTTAATGGGGGCACTGCGGTCATTGGTTGTCTCTGAGCCAGCTTGTCGGCTTGAGGCCTATTATTTCATTAAGAGAAGGGCCGCAGTGCAATATGGTTATGTTACTGATGTTTTACGAATCTCCTGCAAAGACCAACGCTAGATAGATGAGGAATCTTTGAATAACAGATGTGTTTTTGTTATGATATTTATTTGTTTAATAAAGTAGGCTGCTACGGCCTTTTATAACTCTAACCCTTTGGTCTGGTCTTAATTGTTTAGAATAAGGTTAAGAGGTTGGGGTTTTAGGTAATGGTAATCACATCTGTTATACAACAGTCAAGAGAAGCCCGGAGCAAAGTAAGAAATACATAGGCGAAGGGCTGACATGACAGGGTTGATAGGGAGATGGTATCATGAGAAAGGGTGAAATGTTTGGTGCCGAGGGGGAGGGGCCATAGAAGGTGTTAAATTCTGTCCCCGCCCTGATGAGTCATCACAAGCGTGGGGGAAAGTTCCCGCCCACCCTCCCTAAAAAATTGGAAAAGTGAATTGGGTAGTTTGGTTGTGTGTTTTTTCTTTTCTTTTCCAAAACAGGTTTGTGGAAGTTGGATGTCGTAGCAGTGGCGGCCGTTTTGGTCTTTGCAGGGGAAAGAAGATATGGCACAATGAGAATTTCGGGAACTAGCGTTGCTATGGTCCTAATGGTACTGATGGTGGTTTGCGGATAACGGAGGTTAGATGGAAAGTGTTAATGGGGGCACTGCGGTCATTGGTTGTCTCTGAGCCAGCTTGTCGGCTTGAGGCCTATTATTTCATTAAGAGAATGGCCGCAGTGCAATATGGTTGTTATTGATGTTTTACGAATCTCATGCAAAGACCAACGCTAGATAGATGAGGAATCTTTGAATAACAGATGTGTTTTTGTTATGATATTTATTTGTTTAATAAAGTAGGCTGCTACGGCCTTTTATAACTCCAACCCTTTGGTCTGGTCTTAATTGTTTAGAATAAGGTTAAGAGGTTGGGGTTTTAGGTAATGGTAATCACATCTGTTATATAACAGTCAAGGCCCTGGAGCATCAGGACAATAGAAACACCCACAAAATTACCCCATTTTGGGAAGAAAACACCTCAACGTATATTCTATGAGTCATAGCAAGTCTTTTGAACATGTATTTTTTTTCCACACGTTTTTTGGAAAATGTGGAAAGAAAATGAAAACATTTTATTTATTTATTTTTTTTTTACACAAAGTTGTCCATTTATAAGGTATTTCTAACACATAGCATGTAAATGCCAAAAATTACACCCCAAAATACATTTTGCTACTCCTCTTTTTTTTTTCACACCCTGGCCGCATACAGGGGCCCAACATCCAATTAGCACCCCCAGGTGTTCTACGGGCATACATTACACATCTAATTTAATGTCTAAATTCTACTGCAGTATCAAAACTGATTTTTGCCTTATGAGGAGTGATGGAAAACACCTTGTGTCCTTACTTAGCCTGACCTCCTTCTTCATATTTCTTCTGTGGTGCTAATGAGGCTGCACTTCTGGGTGCTGATGAGGGTGCACTGATGGGTGCTTACAAGGCAGCTCTAATGTGAGCTGATGTCCACTGATAAGGCTGCACTGATAGGTGCTGATCAGGCTGCACCAATGAGCACTGATGTGCACTGATGTGATGGAAAACACCTTGTGCTCGTTACTAAGCCTGACCTTCATATTTTTCCAGTGATGCTAGAGAGGCTGCACTTCTGGGTGCTGATGAGGGTGCACTGATGGGTGCTGACAAGGCATCTCTATTGTGAGCTGATGTGCACTGATAAGGCTGCATTGATAGGTGCTGATCAGACTGCACCAATGGGCACTGATGAGTTTTCACTGATGTGCACTGATGAGGTTGCATTGATGTGCACTGAGGCTGCACTTCTGGGCACTGACAAGCTGGCACTGATGTGCACTGATGAGGTGGCACTGACGGGTGCTCTGATGTGCACTGAGGCTGCACTACTGGTCACTGACAAGCTGGCACTGATGTGCACTGATGAGGCAGCACTGACGGGTGCTCATGAGGATCCACTGATTGGGCGGCACTGAGCACTGACGGGTGCTCATGAGGATCCACTGATTGGGCGGCACTGATGTGCACTGATAAGTACCACTAATGTGCACTAATAAGCTGCAGTAATGAGACAGCACTGATGCACACTGATGTGCACTGATGAGCATCCACTGATATGCACTGATGAGCTGCAGTGATAGGGCAGCACTGATGGGAACTAAATGTCACTGATGTGCACTGATAAGCTGCAGTGATGAGGCAGCACTGATCGGCACTGATAAGTACTGCTGATGTGCACTGATGGACACTAATGTGCACTGATAAGTGCCACTGATAAGCTGCAGTGATGGGCACTGATGAACACTGTAGGGCACTGATGAGCACTGTAAGGCACTGATGAGTAGAGGACAGAGAGAACTGAAATTACCATGACCCCGCTTTGTTTACAAAGTTATCGCTGGTCATTGGACAGAGCGATCACCTGGTATAGGGCCTCTGTAATTGGCCCTTTACCCCGATCCATGATGCACTGTGTCCAAGGCACATAGCGGACACTTGCCAATGTGCACCCCAGGGGGCGCGCGGGAAGTGGCATCACAGGAGGACTTCATATGGTGCCCTCCCAGACCTGGCCGACCACACTGTTGCTGTCATTTTGCTATAGCACGGTTGGCAAGTAGTTAATACATCATTAAATGGATTTTTGCTAATGCAAACCCAATAAGTACCTTAATTTGACTTAGTATCAGCTTCTTGCAATCCCCTGCTTAACAGCATTCAGATAGGGGGAAGAAAGACAGCACACAAAGCTAACCAGCATACTGTTTTTGCTGTCACTTTCGAGTTACAAGGTGGGGCAGGGACAAGAGCTGTAATTGTTATTGAACAGCAGCAAAGAATATGTGGTTCTTATGTCTCACTGGGGCTGAGCTGTGTACCAGAGCTGTGTAAGTTTCAGGACTGGATGGACAGATGTACAAATCATTTAGCAGGTAAAACAACTCTTGTATATATGCTAAATGTTTGTATGTATTTTAGGTTTACCTGGAGTTTAGTTTTAGGAATGTACTTTTATGGGTAACAATTTGTTTTTATCTGATCTATTAATAACATTTTACATTTTATTAAATTGTCAATCATTTATCAAAGCCATATTTAAAGTCCAGGATATTAACCTAACATTTACAGGATATCACTGAATTCTTTATTTACAGTCCTTTCATTTCTTTTGCACCAAAATTATATAACATCAATTCGCTATTTTCTATTTATTTGTCACAATGTTTAACATTTAAGAAAAAAAAAATCAGTACGCTATATACTAAACGTATGTTATGTCTGCACACTCAAAGCATATGACTAAATGTGCCACATAGACTGTGTTAAAAAGCTGTGAAGTGTCTTTTCACACATGTCTGTGAAGTTGTTATTGTTAGACAAGTATACATATTCATAAGTATTCATTAAATTGTGAATAGCCCAGAAGCATTTGTAGTCACTTTCTAAGAAATCAGCAAATGACGATTACCAGTGCAGAGCCACAGCTAGCCCTGTATGTTCACATGCAGATTTATAGACCAGTTCATGCCATCTCATGATTCCATAGACGAGAATACACTCTGGAGTTTCTTTTTTTTTAGATTTTTATTGAAGGTTTTAGAAACAGTACAAGTAGAGAACAGAGTCCATAATATAATATAAGGAACACATAAACAGGGTCTACAATAAACCATCAGTGTTTAACTTAGTCGTCACAGTCATACAAATGATGAAAAAGCAAGAAACGGCATTTGATGATAACAATAAATTAAATGTCAAGAAAGGGTCGAAGGAGTCAAGTGGGCCCATGCACATCACAACTGATTGAATTTGTATATAGATGAAGTTCTAAGGCAGTGGTTCTCAACTCCAGTCCTCAGGACCCACCAACAGGCCAAATTTTAAGTATTATCTTGGGGAGATGCAGACTAGAATACTGCAATCACTGAGCAGCAAATTATATCACCTGTGATGTATTTCAGTTATCTTGCAAACCTGGCCTGTTAGTGGGTCCCGAGGACCGGAGTTGAGAACCACTGTTCTAAGGGCTATGTGTCTTTCATAGAAGTAGGTTATATTTATCAGGACTATAAGCTCAGGGAAGTTAGGTGCTTGGTTGGTTAGGTGCAAAGTCTGGTGATAAGCATCTTGGCAGATATAAGAATAATTACAATAATATTGTGAAAGTTAGTGGGAAAGCATTCTATACCTAAATGGAGTAAGGCCAGAGCTGGATCATGTTTTGGTAATTTTTCCATGGCTCTGGATATAAATTGTAAGGTTTGGTTCCAATATCTGGTTAGTCCCTTGCATGACCAGAATATATGTGGGAGGGTGCCAGGCTATCCACATTCTCTCCAACATAGTGAGGAATTGTTAGGGTAAAAATTTGCTAGGTGGAGGACATTCAGCAACAAAAAACAAAAATAAGTCATCTCTCCATGGGTTAAATGAATGCCAGGTGAATCCCTCAGTGGCAGTGGTAAAACATTCCAAGTTTAATGATAAATAATCTTGCAAAAGCACAATCAAATGGTTAGTAATAGGGTAATAAATATGAGTGGAAGTTTAAAGTAAATAAAATTAAATTGCAAAGTGTCTACGATTTAACTGAAAGTCCCCGGGGCAGTAAGGGGCTGATGGCATCCATAGGTGGAACAATGAAGCATAGGAGGTGCCAATAATCCTGCTGCATCAGGAGTTCCCAATAATGGACAATGGAGCCGCTTACAGGCACTCTCTGGGCTGGCTTTGGGTGGCATGCTGGTGGAGGATAAGGAGAAGCTGCGGTCAACAGGTGACTCACAAGTTGCCCTGACTCACACAAACACTCTGACAGCATGGTAGACACAGGTGTGTGAGCTGTGATTGGTGGAACCGCCCTATGCCAAGTCCAGAAGCCGAGAGAAGCGAGTTATTGCCATGATGGGCTCTTACGGATGACGTACCAAGCTGACCAAAACTGCAGTGTGAAAGGAGCTGGGGGACCAGTGTGGACCCCAAGCTATACTGTTGCTGTGATGATGTGTTTTGCGTGCATGTGCTTTTTCAAAGTCACGGATGGTCGGCAAAAGGAGGGATTTTACAGCCCAATATGAGGGCGGGGAGTGGGCAGGGCAATGGAGAAGGGCAATTGGAATGGGACCATTAAATCCTCACTGCCCAAAAGCTACCATTGCGTGTATATATATATTGTTCTAAAGTATAATGGTGAAAAACTCAAAGAACCTATTGTAAAACCATGACACTTAGTAATACAAGAAAATTTGTGAATAATAGAAAAATAATGTAAACATATGAAATTGGCCACACAAACGAAAGGGTATTTTTGTAATAAACCAAAAAAAAAAAAAATGACAAATGATAACTAATAAATAGAATTGGTATAAAAAAATAAATAAATAAAAATGAATAAAGGAATGGATGAACTTGATACATAAAAAATGATAAGATGGTTGATGATTGAATAGGCAAAATACAATATATATATAATGATAATATAAATGAAATGGAATAAAATAAAACTGGACGAATAGTAAACAAATGATATTGCATTGTATTCTCCACCAATAGACAATATGTAAACTAACTGAGAGTGGAATTCTCTCCATATGTAATAGAGTACTGACAGGTACACACATGCTTTGTCCACGTGTCGTGGAACGGGAGGGGGGGAAGAAAAGGAAAAAGAAAAGGGGGGAAAGAAAAGGAGGGGAGGTTTGGGGATGGGGGAAAGGAGATGCAGGGAAGGGAGGTTAGGGCAGGAAAAGGAAAGAGGGGGGCCAGAAGGAGGAAAAAGAGGGGGGAGAAATATTGAGGTTTAACCACCTCAATACAGGGCACTTAAACCCCCTTCCCGCCCAGACCAATTTTCAGCTTTCGGTGCTCTCACACTTTGAATGACCATTACTCAGTCATGCAACACTGTACCCAAATGAAATTTGTGTCCTTTTTTTCACACAAATAGAGCTTTCCTGACGCCTTCATGGCAGCACACACTGGGTTGTGACTCCGCCCCCACAACCTGACATGATTGGTCTATCTATTAAAGTTGAAGAGAGATGACCCCCACCATTCTCTTTTTTATCCTCACCTGACAAGATGGTTGGACATCGCAGAGCCTCTTACCGCATCACCCCAGCAGGTTCAAGCCTCTCCTGTTTGGAAGTCCCTCTTGTACAGTCTCTAAAGGAGCTTCTATGGAGGGAGCCCCCACTCTGGTGGTCTCAGGGGCAGCATCGTGGATCATCTGGCACATAGTAAGCTTTAAAGAAGCTGAAGTATTGCAGTGGTCTCCACTTCTTTTCTTTTTCTCCTATAATCTATTCTCCCTCTGGTACCTGTAGTCCCACAGCGCTCAAGGCATGCATGATGGCCGCCGGCGCGTCTCGCCCCGCATTGCGCATGCGCGGGAGAATCGAATAGGGACAGCCTACACGTTTGCCAGCTCCCAACATGGCGCCGGAGCCGTTGCGACGCTTCTGCGCATGCTTTCTTTTGGTGGTATTTAATCACTTATGGGTTTTTTATTTTTTGTGCTATAAATAAAAAAAGACCGTAAATTTTGTGAAAAATTGCCTTTTTCTTAGTTTTTGTCATAAAATTTAGCAAATTAGTAATTTTTCTTCATAAATTTTGGCCACAATTTATACTGCTATATATCTTTGGTAAAAATAACCCAAATTCGTGTATATTATTTGGTCTTTGTGAAAGTTATAGAGTCTACAAACTATGGTGCCAATCACTGAAAATTGAAAACATCTGATCAGGCCTTCAGTACATCAGGTGAATCTCATTTCTTGAGGTACTAACAAGTCAGAAAAGTACAAATACCCCCCAAATGACCCCTTTTTAGAAAGTAGACATTCCAAGGTATTAGGTAAGTAGCATGGTGAGTTTTTTTAAGGTGTGATTTTTTTTCCCACAATTCTTTTTTTTTTTTTCAAAATTTTCATATTAACTGGTTATTTCTCTCACAGAGCATATGCATACAACAAATTACACCCCAAAATACATTCTGCTACTCTTACCGAGTATGGGGATACCACATGTGTGGGACTTTTACACAGCCTGGCCACATACAAAGGCCCAACATTGAAGTCGCACCATCAGGCGATCTACGAGCATAAATTGCACATCTCATTTCTCAACCACCTATTACATTTTTTAAGGCCCTGGAGCACCAGGACAAAGGTATTGCCCACAAAATGACCCCATTTTGGAAAGCAAACACCCCAATGTATAATCTATGAGGCATAATGAGTCTTTTGAACGGTTATTTTTTTTCCAGATGTTTTTGGAAAATGTGGAAAAAAAATGAAATCGCATTTTTTTTACACAAAGTTGTCCATTTATAAGATATTTCCAACGTATAGCAAATACATAGCAAAAATGACACCCCAAAATACATTCTGCTACTCCTCCTGAGTATGGCGATACCACACGTGTGGGGCTTTTACACAGCCTGGCCACATACAAAGGCCCAACATTGAAGTCGCACCATCAGGCGATCTACGAGCATAAATTGCACATCTCATTTCTCAACCACCTATTACACTTTTGAAGGCCCTGGAGCACCAGGACAAAGGAATTGCCCACAAAATAACCCCATTTTGGAAAGCAAACACCCCAACATATAATCTATGAGGCATAATGAGTCTTTTGAACGGTTATTTTTTTTCCAGAAGTTTTTGGAAAATGTGGAAAAAAAATAAAAACGCATTTTTTTACACAAAGTTGTCCATTTATAAGATATTTCCAACACATAACAAAAATGACACCCCAAAATACATTCTGCTACTCCCCCTGAGTATGGGGATACCACATGTGTGAGACTTTTACACAGCTTGGCCACATACAGAGGCCCAACATCCAAGTAGCACCATCAGGCGTTCTAGGAGCATACATTACATACATAATTTCCTGGCAACCTATCATTTTTGAAGGCCCTTCATATTTCTAACACATAGCATGTACATACCAAGAATTACAATCCAAAATAAATTCTATTGCGGAAAGGATAAAAAAAAAGTATTACCTGTGCTTTTAGTAGTGTCCACAGAAGAGAGCACTGGTCCAGGAAGCAGTCAGGGATGTGCTTAGCGACAGCAATAATAACTATCCAGGCAGCAGGCAGGAATATTGTCTATAGTCGGCACAGCACAGTCCATAGGAATTGTCCAGGCAGAGACAGCCAGCACAGCCATAATATTGGTAGTAATTCAGCAGAAGGCTGAGGGGCGCAATCGGGTAAGACCTGTGCACAGGGGCACAGGGGTAGAGGCTTCGACCCACCCAAATCTCTATGAAGCCTCCGGACTCCAGACCCTAATCCGGAAATTACAAAATCGGGAGAAAACAAAAAAAATTGTTATTTCTATCCGGAAAAACTATTCTGGAGCCCCTCACATATGTGAGACCCCTGTGTACTATAGTAGCAGGGCAACAGATCAGTCCAAGCGGTAGGCAAAAGCATAGTCCATAAAACAGGCCAGGGTCAGTTAACGTGCAAGCAGTCCAAGCGGTGGGCAGAAGCGTAGTCACACAACAAGCCAGGGTCAGTTCACGAGCAAGCAGTCCAAACGGTAGGCAGAGTCATAGTCAAAAAGCAGGCCAGGGTCAGTTCACATTGAAGGCAGTGGCATGGTTATTTGAGGAAGCATGGAAAATGATCAGCGAAAATGGGGAAAATATGGGCTAATAATCTAGGGATGTATGATACAGTTCGAAGCATTCACCAATGCAAAGGCCAGGTTGGGAGGGACACTGGGGACAATGGTAGCTGGTATCTTTTCGAAAACCTCTTCTGCTGCACACACAACATTTTTTTTGCCGTCTTCGGCCTGCTTCCGATGGTGGAATGTTGTACAGGAAGTGGCGTTCATGAAGTCGGCTAACAGCATCAGAACGAGGTACTTCTGGGAGGGGTCTTTGTGGATAGATGAGGGACGTGACTACTACTTCTATGAATTTTAGGAAGGGGCGGGGCTTTCTGTGGATTTTGTGTAGATTATGTAGGAATTGTAAATGGCCAAATGGATTAGATATATTGCTACCTTCTTATACCAGAATCGGGACCTCCTTATCGACAAATAGGGCTGAATCATTTGGTCATTGAAATCCACCCCCGCATGTAGAGATTATAGTCTTGGACACATGTCGGTTTTTCAATGGGACCTCGTCTTCGCTGAACTACAACTGCAGTGTCATCATGAATGGTGGACATCATGTGCACGTTCCTGTTATCCTTTCACCTCAAGGCCAGCACTTCATTACATCTCAGTGTTACTCTTTCCCCCTTTTTCAGCCTTTTGTTCACAATGGATTGTGGGAAGCCCTTCCTATTTTTTCTTGAAGTTCCGCAGGCCAGGGTTTTTTTAATATATAGGTGTCTGAAAAGGGGCAGGCTGGTATAAAAGTTGTCCAGGTATATATGATAGCCTTTTTTCAGAAGTGGGTAAGCCAGGTCCCATACGATTTTTCCAGTTGTGCCCATGTAGGCCGGGCACTCAGGGGGCTGGAGCTGGGAATCTCTTCCCTCATATATGCGGAATGCATATAGATATCCCGTGGCTCTCTCACACAGCTTGTAAAATTTGACTCCATATTTGGCCTTTTTGCTAGGAATATACTGTTTTATATTGAAAATGGTACCAGGGACTCATCCACACATATATTCTTCTCGGGGACATAAAGTTCTGCAAATCGTTGGGAAAACAAATTTATTAGTGGGCGAATCTTGTATAGCTTATCAGAATTTGGATGATTGCGGGGAGGGCACTGGGTGTTGTCGTTAAAATGAAAGAATCTTATAATCATTTCATATCGGGACCTGGACATAGCGGCAGAATACATGGGCATATGGTGGATGGGGTGGGTGGACCAATAGGTATGTCCTTCATTTTTTTTTGTAAGCCCCATATTTAGGGTGAGGCCCAAAAACAATTTGAACTCCTCCAAATTCAAATCTCTCCACTCAAACGGACGGGCATAAGATGATTGGGGGTTGCTGCCAATATACTGCTGGGCATACAAATTTGTCTGGTCCACAATGAACTGCAGCAAAGTGTCGGGCAAAAACAGGTGAAAAAAATTGATCTCTGTAAAATTTTGGGTGTTGGCCTGCACACCTGGCTGTGCTGTGAAAGGGGGAATATTTGGTGATCCCGAGTTGGAAGGCAGCCATGTTGGGTTGGCAAGACCATCTGGCATATAGGTAGCGGCCCTGGCTCTTGGGGGACGTGACACTCCAGTAGTTGGGGGAGTTGAATTTCCTGTGCTGGAACTCAGGTGTGATGCGTCAGCACTGGTACTGGGCATTCGTGCACGGGGCCTATATCTGGTGGCAGCACTGGTACTGGGCCTTTATTCCTGGGGCCTATTGCTGGCGGCAGCACTGGTACTGGGCCTTTCTTCCTGGGGCCTATTTCTGGCGGCAGAGCTGGTACTGGGCCTGGGAATATAATCCCGGTTGCTGGCGGCTTCCTGGTTTCCAGAGTGTCGTGCCCTTTTAGGAGGGACCCATTCTTCATCCGAATCATTGCTACTCTCGATTGGTTCAAATGCCGAATTTGATTCGGAATCAGAATGGGACTCTGATGAGAGCTTCCCGGTGCTCTCATCAGTCATAGAGAGGATCTGGAACACCTCCTCACTAGTATATCCTCTTTTGGACATGGCTGTGTGGCGGGTAGCTGTGCGACGGGTGACAGCAGGCCTGTGCTGGCCATCGGGACTACCGGGAGATTCCCGGTGGGCCGATTGGCAGCGGGCCACTACACCAATGACTCTCTCTCTGACTGTGTCAGACAGTGACTGTGTCACTGTCTCTCTCCGTCCGAGCGTCGCCGGGCGCCGGGCGGCTCCGCTCCTGCACTCGGCGGGCGGGCCGGCCGCCGGCGTCACAAAAGAACAGGCATTGACACTCCGCCAGGCACTCCCCCTAACAGCTATCAATATAGCCATTTGGGCGGCCTCTTTGTCCCGGCGCCGTGACGTCACTCACGGACGGAGGGCGGAGGCGGCCCGGGGACATAGGAGGAGGCGGAGCCAGGGCGATGTCACAAGCAAATGGAGATGGACAAGAAAAGAGGAGGAGGAGGGGCCGCCGGGGGGAGCAGCAGCAGCAGCGTGACATGAGAAAGAACTTACTACAGAGGCTGCCTGTGCTACTCTGCATGTGAAGAAAACAACAAGTAAACGCTGTGCCCTGATTGTACCCCATGTGCCCTGATGTGCCCTGATTGTACCCCATGTGCCCTGATTGTACCCCATGTGCCCTGAATGTACCCCATGTGCCCTAAATGTACCCTATGTGCCCTGAATGTGTCCTGATGTTCCCTGAATGTGCCCTGATGTTCCCTGAATGTGCCCTGATTGTACCCCATGTGCCCTGAATGTACCCCATGTGCCCTGAATGTGCCCTCATGTGCCCTGATGTTCCCTGATGTTCCCTGAATGTGCCCTGATGTACCCCATGTGCCTGATGTGCCCCATGTGCGCTGATGTTCCCTGAATGTACCCCATGTGCCCTGATGTTCCCTGAATGTGCCCTGATGTGCCCTGAATATGCCCTGATGTACCCTATGTGCCTGATGTTCCCTGATGTACCCCATGTGCCTGATGTGCCCTGAATGTACCCTGATGTTCCCTGAATGTGCCCTGATGTGCCCCATGTGCCCTGATGTTCCTGGAATGTGCCCCATGTGCCCTGATGTTCCCTGAATGTGCCTGATGTGCCCTGATGTGCCCTGATGTGCCCCATGTGCCCGAATGTGCCCTGAATCTGCTCTGATGTGCCCTGCATGTGCCCTGATGTGCCCCATGTGCCCTGAATGTGCCCTGATGTGCCCCATGTGCCCTATGTACCCTCATGTGCCCCATGTACCCTCATGTGCCCCATGTACCCTGATGTGCTGTACCCTGATCTTGCTGTGTTGTGTTGCCCCGATGTGCGCTGTGCCCCGATGTGCAATGTACCCTGATGTGCTGTGCCCTGATGTGCTGTGTTGTGTTGCCCCAAAGTGCGCTGTGCCCCGATGTGTGATGTACCCTGATGTGCTGTGCGCTGATGTGCTGTGTGCTGATGTGCTGTGTTGTGTTGCCCCGAAGTGCGCTGTGCCCCGATGTGCGATGTACCCTGATGTGCTGTGCCCTCATGTGCTTTTACCCTGATGTGCACTGTGCCCTGATGTGCTGTGCCCTGGGCCATTCTGGATAAAGTCCAGGGCCACATTTTTGTCCCAGTCCAGCCCTGGGTGACAGATGGGTGGCAGGTGACGGTCACTGATGGGCTGTGCGATGGGTGGCAGGTGACGTTCACTGAGAGGTGATGGTGTGATGGGCGATGGTCACAGATAGTTGACAGGTGACGGTCACTGATGGGTGACAGGTGCACCGCTGATGGTCACTGATGGGTGACAGGGCACAGTCACTGATGGGGGATGGGTGAGAGGGCACGGTCACTGATGGGTGACAGGCCATGGACAGTGACAGGTGATAGTCACAGATTGTTGACAGGCAACGGTCACTGACAGGCGACGGTCACTGATGGGTGACGGGTGCACCGCTGATGGTCACTGGTGGGTGACGGGTGACAGGGCACGGTCACTGGTGGGTGACGGGTGACAGGGCAGGTCACTGATGGGTGACGGGTGACAGGGCATGGTCACTAGTGGGTGACAGGGCACCGCTGATGGTCACTAATGGCAGTCTCTATGTGACAGGTGCACTTTTTATGGGGTGACTGTTAGGTGACAGATGACAATTGGGGGGGGCGATGGGACAGAAGTGGTGTTGGTGCAGACACTACAATACAAAGATCTGTAACTCACTGCTCCTGGCTCTTCTCTCCTCACACTTTGTGAGGAGAGAAGGGCTAGTAACAGCTAGTGACAGCTCTTTGTTTACAGTTAGTGATCGGCTGTGAATGGATCACAGCCGATCACATGGTACACAAAACTGGCGAATGGCTGTAAACTATCGTCGGTGACGAGCAGTGTTCCCGGGGAACACGCTGCCACCGATGTGCACGTGCAGCGCGCTCACAATCGCGCGCATGCGCCGTGCAATGCGGGATGTACCATTAGTGATCAGCCGTGACTTCATCACAGCCGATCACGTGGTAAACAGCCATGCCCAGTGGCTGTTCACCCCTGTCTGTGACGAGCGGTGTCTCGGTGACACGCCGCCATCGACAGTACAGGGCTGCGCGCTCACGATCACACGCATGCCCTGTATAAACGGGCGGACGTCATATGACATCCGCCCAGAACAATAGGCTTACCGTCCCGCCGTCATATGACGGTGGGCGGTAGGCTAGTGGTTAAACAAAACTACATATTTCCAAATCTTTATTTAAGCCTTTATTTTGGTGCAAGGAAATCCAACATGTATATACAGAAGACTTCCCTTCTGCATAGAAGGGCAAATTTATTGTTAGCAGTCAAAGTCCCTTTCAGGATCTATTGCAAAGACTTCAAGGCATTTGATGTCATCATTATGCTCGCGGTGAAAATGATGTGGAACACTGTGTTCTTCACATCCTTTTTTGATGAACCTGCGGTGATCTCCAATCCTTGCCCACAGGGCGCGTATTGTGCAACCTACGTACAGAAGGCCACAGGGACATCACAGAATGTAAATGTCATAATCTGTAGAGTATGAGATAAACTATTTGGTTAGGTTTTGTCTGTGGTGGTGGTGATGTTGGTACTACCATAAGTAATAAACTGACAGGTCAGGCAACCTCTTTTCTTACATTGAAAAGTACCTGTCCTATTGTCAAAATATGTTCTGATATCTAGTGGGGATCTTTTATTTTGGTTTGTATTTTGCTTGGTGCTAGAATGTTCTTCATTGTGCAAGCCTTTGTGAAGGTGATTTGCGGAACTGCTGGCAGCACTGGAGCTAGACACGGATCTAATAGTAATATTTTGTAATGTTTTTTATGATTTTGGAAACTGACCTATATTTGTCATTAAAAGTAGACACAAATCTCACCATATTATTATCATTTTCCTTGGTTATATCTTTCTGTTTAGGCAAAGGGTTCATGTGTGACAAAAAGGCCTCTTGGGCTAATTCTGAGAGGTATCCCTTTTCCTCAAATTTCTTTATCATAGAGGCACCCTGTGTGACATAATTCTTGTGTCTCAAGCATTTTCTCCTTAATCGATTAAACTGTCCACTGGGTGTGTTCTTTTTCCATGTAGGATGGTGGCAGCTATTAAAATGAAGGTACGAATTCCCACTGGTGGGCTTGACATGGTTTTTGGTGAGAATCCTACCCTGGTCATGAGTTAACACCAGGTCTAAGAACACCAACTCATTGGGGTCGAGCACGTGTGTGGAGGACAAACCAAGGGGATTGGCATTACAATGGGCCACAAAGGAGGGGAACACATCTGGGCCACCACGCCAGATGAGAAAAATGTCATCGATACATCTGCCATAAAACACAATTTGCTTGGTAAAAGGGTTTTTGGCCCAGACATATCCCTCCTCCCAGTAGTTCATGGTCAAGTTGGCATATACGGGGGCAAAATTAGCCTCCATAGCTGTGTCCTTAAGTTGCAGGTAAAACTGGTCAAGAAATGTAAAATAATTGTGTCTCAAACAAAAATCAATCGACTTGACCAAAAAATCAGATTGCTGTGAGTTGAAGTCGCCATTTTAAATAAGAAAATGTCGTATGGCTGTGATGCCCACCTCATGAGGTATTGATGTATAAAGGGAAGCAACATCAAGCGAAGCCCACATATACCTCTCTTCCCAAGAATAATGTCAGGGGGCATCAATGACTTGGCTGTAGTCTTGTTGTATGAGGCAATTGTCATACCAAAGGTTGTAGAAAAAAGTCAATGTAAACCGATAGGCCACTAGTGAAGCTATTGTGTGCTTGCCACTATTGTTCTTCCAGGGGGATCCGCCCGGGATTTGTGCAACTTCAGGAAATAGTAAAAGTATGGTGTGCTACATTTGGGAGGAAACAAAAATTCTCTCTCCTTCTTGTTGAGCACATCATTTTCCCAAACTTCCTAAATCAAAGTCTTCAGATCCATTTGGTAACCAGGAAGGGGATCAGCAGACAGTTTGAGGTAAGTATTGGTGTCTGCTAGTAGGTGACTCGTCTCTTTTAGGTAGTTTTTTTGTTTTGTACCACAAAGCTGCCCCTGTTATCAGCTTGTCTGTAGGGATGAGCTTCGTGTTCGAGTCAAACCCATGTCTGTTCGCCCGTTCACCGAATTGCGAACGATATGGGCCGTTCATGCCAAATTCGTGTGGCGCGTCATGGCCCATAATTCACTGCGGCATCGCAGTGCATTGCTGGCTGATGATTGGCCAAGCATGCACTATGACCCGCATGCTTGGCCAATCACAGCGTCGTCTGGACATGGAGCCGTAATTGGCCAAAGCCAAGGAGGCTTTGGCCAATTATGGCTCAGGGGATTTAGTACACGCCCCACACTATATAAGGCCGCCTGCACGGCGGCCCTGTGTAGTGTGTGTTCCGGCGTTCATTGAGCGAGAGAGAGAGAGACAGACAATGACATTTGATTTGAGTTAAATAGATTAGGCAGAACAGTCAGTTAGTTTAGCTGCACTTACAGTGTATTGTGTATATATATGCATCTCAGGTGTTGCATATATATATATATATATATACACTGTATTCAGTTTAGCAAGATCCGTTCCTGTTATCTTCCTACTGACAGGCAGGCTTGTCTTGTTACAGTATTTACAGCTACCTGAAGAAAATTACTGGTGTTCTTTTGATCCTATTAGTACCACAGTCAGGCAGCTAGACTATTTACAGTTAGTGCAGTGCGTCCTGCTCACAGTGTTCAGCTAGATCCATTCCTGTTATCTTCCTACTGACAGGCAGGCTTGTCTTGTTACAGTATATACACTTACCTGAAGAAAATTACTGGTGTTCTTTTGATCCTATTAGTACCACAGTCAGGCAGCTAGACTATTTACAGTTAGTGCCGTGCGTCCTGCTCACAGGGTTCAGCTAGATCCATTCCTGTTATCTTCTTACTGACAGGCAGGCTTGTCTTGTTACAGTATATACAGCTACCTGAAGAAAATTACTGGTGTTCTTGTGATCCTATTAGTACCACAGTCAGGCAGCTAGACTATTTACAGTTAGTGCAGTGCGTCCTGCTGACAGTGTTCAGCTAAACCTACAAGTTAGTGGGGTGCGTCCTGCTCACAGTGTTCAGCTAAACCTACAAGTTAGTGGGGTGCGTCCACCTCACAGTGTTCAGCTAAGCCTACAAGTTAGTGCGGTGCGTCCTGCTCACAGTGTTCAGCTAAAACTACAAGTTAGTGGGGTGCGTCCTACTCACAGTGTTCAGCTAAACCTACAAGTTAGTGAGGTGCGTCCTGCTCACAGTGTTCAGCTAAACCTACAAGTTAGTGGGGTGCGTCCTGCTCACAGTGTTCAGCTAAACCTACAATTTGGTGTAGTGAGACCTCTGCACAGTGTTCATCTAAAGCTACAAGTTAGTGCAGTGCATCCTGCTCACAGTGTTCAGCTAGATCCGTTCCTGTTATCTTCTTACTGACAGGCAGGCTTGTCTTGTTACAGTATTTACAGCTACCTGAATAAAATTGCTGGTGTTCTTTTGATCCTATTAGTACCACAGTCAGGCAACTAGACTATTTACAGTTAGTGCAGTGCGTCCTGCTCACAGTGTTCAGCTAAACCTACAAGTTGGTGTAGTGAGACCTCTGCACAGTGTTCATCTAAAGCTACAAGTTAGTGCAGTGCGTCCTGCTCACAGTGTTCAGCTAAAACTACAAGTTAGTGCTGTGCGTCCTGCTCACAGTGTTCAGCTAAACATACAAGTTGGTGTAGTGAGACCTCTGCACAGTGTTTATCTAAAGCTACAAGTTAGTGCAGTGCATCCTGCTTACAGTGTTCAGCTAAAACTACAAGTTAGTGTGGTGCGTCCACCTCACAGTGTTCAGCTAAACCTACAAGTTATTTTTTGGCGAACTCTGCACAGTGTTCACCTAAAGCTACCTGTAGAAGGTTGGTGGTGTTTTCCTGATCCTATCACTACCGCAGGCAGCTAAAAAAGCTACAAGTTAGTTTTTTGCGAGCTCTGCACAGTGTTCAGCTAAAGCTACCTGTAGAAGGTTGGTGGTGTTCTCATACTACAGGCAGGCAGTTGATTTTGCTAGCTGCAGTATCAGTACATATATATATATATATATATATATATATATATATATATATATATATATATATCCCAGCTTAGTGCAGCTATAGGCCATTAGTATGTCTGGAAGGCCAAGAAGGAGAGGCAGACAGTCACAAGCCAATAAGAGAGGGCAAGCAGGCTCTGTGTCTAGTGCTGGTCGTGGAGACGGTGCATCCTCATCAGCACATGGCCGTGGCACACGCTTGGCCTTTTTTTCGGCAGCTGGCCATGTTGAGCCGCAACATGTGGAAGACTTGGTCGAGTGGATGACCAAGCCGACCTCATCCTCCTCATCCTCTCTCACCCATGCCCAGGGTACTTTGTCTGGCAAAGCAGCAGCCTCTTCCCTTGGCTCAATGTCATCAGTGACTCCTTCCCTAGCCCCACCATGGTCTCCTGAGGAGTTCCTCGAACTGTTTGACCACAGTGTTGGGTACATGCTCCAGGAGGATGCCCAGCGTTTGGAAGGCTCTGATGATGATACTGAGCTCGATGAAGGCAGTAACATGAGCATGGACAGAGGGGGTGCCCAAAAAGGACAGCAATCTGGCAGTCATGCTCCCCCTGCTGCAGCATACTGCCAGGTTTGCTCCACTGATGAGGAGGGAGGGGATGATGAGGTCACTGACTCAACGTGGGTGCCTGATAGGAGAGAGGAAGAGGAGGAGGAGGCGGCACATCACCAACAAGGCAGGATGCCCTCCAGGGGCCAGCCTAAGGGCAGCACATTGACTGCATCACACCCCAAAGCTCCACATGTGCAGGGCGCTGCAGTCTCTGCGCGTTATTCAAAAAGTTCTTTGGTGTGGGCCTTTTTTGAGACGAGTGCATCAGATCGCACCGCTGCTATTTGCAACATATGTCTCAAGCGTATCTCGCGTGGCCAAAACATCTCCCGCTTGGGTGCCACATGCTTGACCAGACATATGTTGACCTGCCATGCAGTTCGTTGGCAAGCGTATCTAAAAGACCCACACCAAAGAAAAGAGGACCTCTCCTTGCTCCTCATCAGCTGAGATCTCCAACCCCACTTTACATTCAGTCCTCTCTGAGACCTGCACTGAGAGGAATGAAGGTGTAGAATTAGGTGTGTCACAGCCAAGTACTTGTGGGCAATCTGCATTTGGTACATCGATGTCAGATTGTACCAAGCAAATTTCCCTGCCCCAGCTTCTGCACCGCCGAAAGAAGTTTGCTCCCAGCCATCCACATGCGCAGCGGTTGAATGCTAGCTTGGCAAAATTGCTAGCACTTCAACTGCTGCCTTTTCAGTTGGTAGACTCTGCCCCCTTCCGTGAGTTTGTGGAATGTGCGGTTCCTCAGTGGCAGGTACCCAAACGCCACTTTTTCTCACGGAAGGCGATTCCGGCTCTCTACCGGCATGTGGAAGGCAATGTCCGTGCCTCGCTGAACAGGGCGGTCAGCGGTAAGGTGCATATTACCGCTGACTCATGGTCCAACAGGCATGGACAGGGACGTTACCTAAGTTTCACGGCGCATTGGGTGACTCTGCTGGCAGCTGGGAAGGATGCAGGACAAGGTGCAGTAGTGTTGGAGGTTGTTCCGCCATTACGCCTCCAAAATGCTAATGATTGTGACACACCTCTCTGCTCCACCCCCTCCTCTTCTTCTTCCTCCATGGCCTCTTCCTGTGCTTTGTCCTCAGAACCAGCGGTGCTCCATAGCCGTTCAAGGGGCTACGCAACTACGCAGGCCAAAAGATGCCATGCGGTGCTTGAGCTGGTGTGCTTGGGGGACAGGAGCCACACTGGGGCAGAGGTTCTGTCAGCTCTGCAGGGGCAGGTTCAGAGGTGGTTGACGCCACGCCAACTTAAGGCAGGAAGGGTGGTTTGCGACAGAAGCACCAACCTCCTCTCTGCCCTCCGACAGGGACAAATGACCCATGTGCCCTGTTTGGCTCACGTCCTTAACTTGGTGGTGCAGCGGTTCTTGGGCAGGTACCCAGGCTTACAGGATGTCCTGAGGCATGCCAGGAAAATCTGTGTGCATTTCCACCGGTCATATAATGCAAGTGCTCAGCTGACGGACCTCCAAAAGGAGTTTAACCTGCCCAAGAACCGCCTAATCTGTGACATGCCCACCAGGTGGAACTCAACCTTGGCCATGCTGCAGCGGCTGCACATGCATCAGAGGGCCATCAATGAGTACCTGTGCGACTATGGCACCAGGACAGGGATAGGGGAGCTTGTTTTTTTTTTCCACATGCCAGTGGGCTATGATCAGGGATGCATGCACTGTCCTGTCACCATTTGAGGAGGCCACGAGGATGGTGAGCAGTGACAGTGCATGCATCAGTGACACTGTCCCCCTTGCCCACCTGTTGGAGCACACGCTGCGTGGAATAATGGACAGGGCACTTGACGCAGAACAGAGGCAGGAAGAGGAGGACTTCCTTAGCTCTCAAGGCCCCCTTTATCCAGACAGTGTTCTTGCGTGCCCGCCGATCACACAGGAAGAGGAGGAGGAGGAGGAGGAGGAGGAAGATTGTGTCAGTATGGAGGTGGAGCCTGGCACTCAGCATCAGCAGCAGTCTTTAAGGGATCAGTCCCAAGAAACACATGGACTTGTACGTGGCTGGGAGGAGGTGGCTGCGGACCATGTCGTCCTTAGTGACCCAGAGGACTCCGGACCGAATGCCTCAGCAAACCTACGCTGCATGGCCTCCCTGATCCTGCAAAGCCTGCGTAAGGATCCTCGTATTCGTGGTATCAAGGAGAAGGACCAATACTGGCTGGCAACCCTCCTTGATCCACGTTACAAGGGTAAGGTTGCGGACCTTATCTTGCCATCGCAGAGGGAGCAGAGGATGAAACATCTTCGGGAGGCCTTGCAGAAAGGTCTGTGCAATGCGTTCCCAGAGACTGGGAGGTTACAAACTCCTGTTTCTGGACAACGTGTTGCTGAGGCTTCGGTCAGTCAAAGAAGGAGCGGTGGAGAAGGTGGCCGTCTGACCGATGCGTTCAGACAATTTTTTGGTCCGCAGCCCCAAGGTATGATCGGTTCCAGCAACCATTGCCAGCGTCTGTTTTACATGGTGCAGGAATACCTAGGGGCAAGATCAGACTTGGACACCTTTCCCACCGAAAATCCTCTGGGTTACTGGGTCTTGAGGATGGATGACTGGCCAGAGCTTGCACAGTATGCAATTGAGCTACTGGCCTGTCCTGCATCCAGCGTTCTTTCGGAACGCACATTCAGTGCTGCTGGAGGCGTGGTAACCGATCACAGGGTGCGTCTGTCCACCGACTCGGTCGATCGACTGACCTTCATAAAAATGAATCACTCTTGGATCACCACCAGCTACCAAGCACCTGATGCTGATGTAACCAAATAATTTTTTTTGAAATCTCAAAATCAAAAGACTGCCTATGCTGATGCTGAGTGACTATCCCTGAGTAATTATCCTCTTCCTCCTCAATCATCACGCTGATAGCTTGTAAGAACATTTTTGGTTCTGGGTGCCACCACCAGTGCCTAAGGCACAATTTTTCTGCCCCTGTTTACAGGGGCGTGTAATTACAATTTTTGATGCAATACTTTGCAGCAGGGCTCGTTCCTGCGTTCCAACTAGAGTGTCTGTGAGGGGTTGCAGTGTTGTGGCACCAGCACCAGTGCCTAAGGCCCAATTTTTCTGCCCCTGTTTAACAGGGGCGTGTAATTACAATTTTTGATGCAATACTTTGCAGCAGGGCTCGTTCCTGCATTCCAACTAGAGTGTCTGTGAGGGGTTGCAGTGTTGTGGCACCAGCACCACCACCACCACCACCAAAGGCCCAATTTTTCTGCCCCTGTTCAACAGGGGCATGTAATTGCAATTCTTGATCTAATATTTCACAGCAGGGCCCATTTCTGCTCCCACCAAGAGCGAGTGAGGACTTACAGTGTTGTGGCACCAGCACCACCAAAGGCCCAGTTTTTCTGCCCCTGTTCAACAGGGGCATGTAATTACAATTCTTGATCTAATGTTTCACAGCAGGGCCCTGTGAGGGCTTACAATGTTGTGGCCACAACAACACCTAAGGCCCAAATTTCTGCTGAGTATATAGGGCAGGCCCCTACTTTCAAACATCTAACTTACAAACGACTCCTACTTGCAAACGGAAGGAGACAACAGGAAGTGAGATGAAATCTATCCCTAGGAAGGGAAATTCTCTCCTGTAAGAGTTAATATGGGAAAAACATTTCTCCTTTCCACTGATGCTTTCCAATCCTTGTTCCACAAAAAAACCCAAATTCTCAAAAAGCATTTGTCATTGGGACAAAAAGTGAGGTGAAATCTTCTAAAGAGGAGGAAAGACAGCAAAACAAATGTCACAGGGGTGACAACCCTTCCCTATGTTTTCCAAAAAAGGTTAAAAAAAATTTTTTGGCATGGAGCTAAACACGTTAAAAATGTACCAGTTCAAAATGACAAACAGATTCTACTTAACAACAAACCTACAGTCCCTGTCTTGTTTGCACCGCCTGTATACTGCTGTTCAGAGTATATAGGGCCTGGTGGCCCCACACCTTTCCTTATTTTAATTTGGGTGCGGGGTTCCCCTTAATATCCATACAAGACCCAAAGGGCCTGGTAATGGACTGGGGGGTACCCATGCCGTTTGTCTCACTGATTTTCATACATATTGCCAGGACCGGACATTACATTAAACCCGCAAGCAGTTTTAAATGAGATTTTTTCCTTTAAAAATGACATTTGGTGCAGGGACTGTTCTAAACACAGGAAACACACGCCACTTTACAGGCATACTATAGACACCCCCCAGGTACGATATTTAAAGGAATATTTCACTTTTTTTTTTTTTACTTTAAGCATCATTAAAATCACTGCTCCCGAAAAAACTGACGTTTTTAAAAGTTTTTTTTTGCATTGATACATGTCCCCTGGGGTAGGACCCGGGTCCCCAAACCCTTTTTAGGACAATACCATGCAAATTAGCCTTTAAAATGAGCACTTTTGATTTTGAACGTTCGAATCCCATAGACGTCAATGGGGTTCTAACGTTCGTGCGAACTTTCGGTCCGTTCGCAGGTTCTGGTGCGAACCAAACTGGGGGGTGTTCGGCTCATCCCTACTTGTCTGATAGTAATCTCTGAGTTGGTTGTCAAGTCCCTAAGAGCCTGTCGTTCTACCATTGATAGATTACGCTGTTTACTAGTTGTAGAATTATCACATACGTTTAGGAAATCTTTATAAACTGCCTGATAATATATAAGCACCCTTGGACTGTGTGGGGAAAAAGGTGGATTTGGGTTTGAATTGTGTATGTGTGACTATTGGGTCTAAAAACGGTGTTTGGGTATGTCCCTCTGTATTGCCTTCTAGCCAGAGTTCTTCCAGAATATTAAGCATATTCTCATTGGATTCAATGTGAGAAGAGTCCGCTGGTATAGGGCATGTATCTTCATTAGTCTTATGTGTTTTATGATGTGTGGTATTTGGATTATTGGCAAAATTTTGTTTTAGCGTCAATGTTCTTATGAATTGGTGTAGGTCTTTAAACAGGCCAAATTTGTAAGGTTTGACTGATGGGGAGAAACTCAGGACTTTTTGAAGTAGTTGCTGTTCTGAGAGGGTAAGGATATGTGTGGACAGGTTGTAGATCTTTATTGTACTAACTTCTATGTTAGCTCTGTCCTTTCTTTTTTGTGGGTTCTTAGGTCCTGAACCTACACGTCGTCTGCGTCTAATTTTCTTTTTTTTTGTGGGCTCCCTTTGGAGGTAATATTGGAAAAATCTGATTTGTAATGGAAGTTTCCTGACTTGTGCTCGCTGGTAAGAAGAATAATCTGGGATATCTTGTGATTTGGTCCGGACACCAAGTTTAATATAGCTCTTCAAGTCTTTGGATAGGGGACTATAGTCATTATGTGTCTGTATGCTGAATATAGGAAGATGGAATAGGCTATTGGGGAGTGGTAAGGAGGTATCCAAAGTCACAAGGTTGAGTGAGATGGTTTCCCTTGTGGTGGATATCATGTTGGGTGGGGAAGAGGGTGGATCTGTCTCAACAAGGATGAGCATAACATCAGAATGGTTACATGTGATGTCCGTGTTGGATGACAGTGTATGAGGGAGTGCAGGGTCGGAAGTAGGCCCATGAAGGGAGTTATATTTGATAATTTGATGATGTGTGGGCTGGTTCCTGTATCTATTTTTTCTAGATTTGTGATTATTGGAAGACGATGATTTGTTGATCTTGTCCCTGGGTTTATGTTTTTTGGCAATTGTCTGTGAGTTTTGTGCTATTTGGCCTAGGTCGTACTGAGACGGACGCTTCCAATCAAATACTTGGCCATTATTATAGTTGAAGATGTCACGTTCAAGTTTGTTTAGTTTTTTTGGTTTGATGAGATTGTCCTCATCTTTCTTAACATTTTTGTACAGAACCTGTAATCATTTGGAGTATAAATAGGAGGAACTGAACTCTTGGATATGTGTTTCTCTTTCTTTAACTTTTTGTTGTGCCAGTTCTAATTTCTTTTCTCTCTGCTGGACTAGGATTTTTATCCATTTGATTGTGCAGAACTCTGCTAGTAATCTCCATTCTTTAAGGAGGTCTTTGTCCAAAAGGCTGCATTGTTTTTTGATCCGAAGACCTCTCGGTGTGATCCCCAGTTCAAGATATTTTAAAAGAAAAGCTAAGTCCCACCATTGGGTATGTTTATATCGTTTTGCATCCTGCATTTGGAGTAAGGCCTTCCTCATGCGAATTTCAAACTCCTCGATATGAGGGTAATTTATTCATAGTAGTAGGGTTGTAATATTTCTTTTAATTGCATTGCAAAATCCATTCTTATCAATGTTATCAAATATAGCCTGAAACCTGCTGAGTTCATGACAAAAAAAAAAACCAACAAAAAAAATGTAATTATATATTACAAAAAAAAAAGAAAGATATACAATAGACTAATAAACTTACAACAATTAAAAATTGAATGCAAAGGTGCAACATAGCATTAAACCAAAATGTTTGTTAAAGCAATATTAATTGAATATAGTCCACTGTCACTAATATAGATAGTCTATGTCCCGTATTGGGGACTGCACGGTAACCAACAGTAAGCAGCTAGTAGAAGAATCCAGACAACAAATAATGAGTAACAAAAGTTTTAACAAAAGTTTTCACCGGCGCTAAACTGTGGATCATGTGCAATTGTAGAGGGAATGAGCAGTGAATTAATTATAAACTCAGTGCAGCTGAACCACAAGCTTATCTGGAGGATATGACACTCAGCAACGTAGCAGTGAGGGACTGACGGCACCCATAGGTGGAACGATGATGCATAGGAGGCGCTATTAATCCTGCTGCATGGGAAGCTCCCAATAACGGACAATGGACCCGTTTACCGGCACTCTCTGGGCAGGCTTTGGTTGGTTTTCTGGTGGAGGAAAGGAGGTGACAAACCGCTCTCCAAGAGCCTGCTGGCTGTGGCACGGGTGGAGGATAAGGAGAAGCCGCGATCCGTGGGATGCTGGGATAGGCTCTTACAGATGATGTACCAAGCTGACCAAAACTGCAGTGCGGAAGGAGCTTGGGGACCAGCGTGGTACTCAAGCCACACTGTTGCTGTAACAACACGTTTTGCATATATGTGCTTTGTCAAAGTCACAGATGGCCAGCAAACAGAGAGATTTAAAATCCCAATAAGGGGGTGGGAAGTGGGCAGGGCAATTGGGCAGGGCAATTGGAATGGGACCGTTAACTCCTCACTGCCCAAAAGCCACCATTGCGTAAATTCATATACTTTTCTAAAGTATAATGATAAAAAAGCTCAAAGAACCTATTGTAAAACCATGACACATTAGCAATACAAGAAAATTAGTGAATAATAAAACAATAATGTAAACATATGAAATTGGCCACACAAACGAAAGCGTATTTTTGTAATAAACCAGAAAATAAAAATAAAATTGATAAATGATAAATAATAAATAGAATTAAAATAAATACAAATTAATAACGAAATGGATGAACTGGATAAAAAAAAAAATGATAAGATGGTTAATGATTGAAAAGGCAAAATGCAATATATATAATGATATGATCATTTAAATGAAATAGAATAAAATAAAACTAGACGGATAGTAAACAATTGATATTACATTGTATTCTCTACCAATTATAGACAATATGTAAACTAACTGGGAGTGGATTTCTCTCAGAGAAAACCTCCAAATGCACAATCCCATACCATCAGTTGATTTAGAGGATGGCAAAAAAAACCCCAAAAAAGCATGGTTCAGCTGCATTGCTGCAATAAAGCAACAAAAAAAATTCCCTCCAGATCCCCGAGGATCTGGAGGGATCGGGTATTCCCTGGATCAACTATCCCTGGTGTTATTATATGTTAACATTAAATGTTAATATCCAGTTACATTTTTTCCATTTAGGAATGCATCCAGCTCATTTTTAAAACAATCTCCTGAGCTAGCTAGAACTAGTTCTTGAGGTAAGTCTCTTTTCCTCCAGATGTAAAGAGTGCCCAACTGTCCTCTGTGATAACTTGAAAATTAATAACTCAACCTAAGTTCACTATATGGACCACCTATATACATATATATATATATATATATATATATATATATATATAGAAATCACAACCACCTTAAAATTTAATTTAAATCTAAAACAAAAAATGTAATATATTGCAGCTTATCAGTCATTAGATGTGGTGGCTGCATCAGTTTTCTTTTCTTTGGCTTTTCCTCCCTCTAATTTCACCTGGTGATCTGGCCAGTAACATACCTCCAGTATTAGTGAGACACAACTCTGGAGGAATGAGAAGAGGAGGCAGAGCAGACAGCAGCAATGCCAGTCTGGGGGGGGGGGTGGTATGGGGTGTTTACTGTATTAGTAGATTTGGAAGCCAAACTGCAGTTCACGCTTTCTGAGCAGTTACAGCAAACAGTGTTTTCCTTTTGGGATAAAGGTGTTGCATAAATACAAGCTGATCAAATTAATCACCCCTGCCAATGCTAAGTGGTTTGTCTCGTTCATGTAAACTGATACACTCTGCTGGAGAGTTTGTGCTGTGGTACTGCTACCGCCTCTTCTCAAAAGAGAATACATTCAGATAATCTAATCTTTCCTCATATATGAGTTTATCTATGCCTCTGGATACCATGTGCTGGATGAGGGAGGTGAAGAGATTAATATACAGAGACAAGCTGGAGATCATATGTGCAAGAGAAGGGCGGGGGGTGATGAAAGTGTTAAAAAACAATGAATAGGTTGCTGCTCTGATCTATTCATTAAATTTCCAACCATAAATTACTATGAATCCTCTCCTTCCTCTGTTGTAAGAAGAAGAGGAGGCATCAACAATGTAAACAGTAGTATGCTTAGATTTTTGATCACTGTGATTTGTCATTAACTATTTGCTGACCGCCCCCACAGTACCTTTACTGTGGGAGGCTGGCACAGGCAGGCTGGATCATGTACATATATACGTCATCCAGCCTGCTCCAGATTATGGGCACGGAGCGCGCCTCTCCCGTGAACACTGTGTCCACCAGACACAGCGTATTGCAAATCCTGGTACTCAGGGCACGGTGATCATGTGATTGCTATGCAATCACAGATCACTAGTAATCACAGCTGTCATGAATTTAACCCATTCATGACAGTTGAAACCATTGCACCAGCAATCAAAGTGTGAATTTTTTTTTTTTAACATACTGTCACCTGTCTCCTTGATCATCCCCACACCAGTCATATAATGATGCTGTACTGCACTAGTGACAGTATGTAAAAAGAAAATTGTGGAAAAAAAAATTGTATTCAATTTTCAATTTCTTCGTTTAAAAAAAAAAAAAACTGACAAAAAATTACAACTTCAAAAAAACTCACCATGCCTTTTACTAAATGCCTTTAAGCTGTTTACTTTCCAAAAAGGGGTTAATTTAGAGCAGGGGTCCCAGTGGCGGAATTATAGGGGTCGCTGAGATTGCCATGGCGACCGGGCCCCTTGCTGCAGGGGGCTCTTGAGGGCCCCTGTACTCTTCGATAGGAGGAATGGCAGGGGCGGCTGAGACAAGCTCCCCGAGTGTCAGCCAAACTGTAATCGGCACTAACTGTGCAGGGAGCTCATCAAAGTGAAAGCACAGTGTGTGCTGTGCTCTTTGTCTCCCCCTACAGTGCAGTACCCGGCAGGAAGAGCTAAGGTAAAGGTCTGACTTTTTTTTATAAGACTATCTATCTACTGTATGTGTGTTTATATGTGTGTGCATGTATGTATGTGAGTGTGCATGTATGTATGTGAGTGTGCATGTATGTATGTGAGTGTGCATGTATATATGTATGGGAGGGAGAGCAGGGGGAAATGGAGAAATCGCTTCCTTTATATGCAGCCACCCACTTGTGACAGGCCTTGGTGTTCCGCCATCGGGCTTGGAGAAAAGAGCCCTGTCCAGGGGTAGGGGGGCCCTCCATGGTTTCTTGCATCGAGGCCCTGAAGGTTCTAGTTACGCCACTAAGGGGTCCTCAACCACTGGGCCGTGGCCTCTCATCAGCCGGGCCGCTGGTGTGCGGAGGGCGGTAGGCATGAGAGAGTAAGGCAGGCAGGCGGGTGGGTGAGAGAGTCGGGTCAATCAGAGAAGCGGGCTGGCGAGCAGAGATGATATCATCCCTCTCTGCGTGTGCCGCATCACCACTCTTTCACCCTTACAGTGCGGTCCTCTTCAGTGTCGGAGGTGCGGCGGGGAGCAGAGAGATGACATCATCTCTCACCACCTGCCCTGCATCTCACTTTCTCTGTGGCAGACTGCATTCTGGTGGCAGGCAGGTGACATTCCTCATCTGGTGGCAGTCAGCATTCCTCGTCTGGTGGTAGGCAAGTGACATTCCTCATCTGGTGGCAGGCAGGTGACATTGCTAATCTGGTGGTAGGTGACATTCCTCATCTGGTGGCAGGTGACATTCCTCATCTGGTGGCAGGCAGGTGACATTCCTCATCTGGTGGCAGGTGACATTCCTCATCTAATGACAGGTGACATTCCTCATTTGGTGGCAGGCAGCGTTGCAAGTGACATTTCTCATCTGGTGGCAGGCAGCGTGGCAGGTGACATTCCTCATATGGTGGCAGGCGACAATCTGCATCTGGTGGCGGGCGACGTGGCAAGTGACATACCGCATCTGGTAGCAGGCAGCGTGGCAAGTGACAATTTGCATCTGGTGGCAGGTAGCATGGCATATGACAATCTGCATCTGCTGGCAGGTGACATGGCAAGTGACATTCCGCATCTGGTGGCAGGTGACGTGGCAAGTGACAGTCTGCATCTGGTGGCTGGCAATATGGCAAGTGACAATCTGCATCTGGTGGCAGGTGACATTCCTCAACTGGTGGCAGATGATGTGGCAGGCGACATTCCTCATCTGGTGCAGGCGACGTGGCAAGTGACATACTCAGGGCTCCCACTGATTCTGCATTATGATGAGTTGAACTATTTCATCTTATATTACAATGTAATAATAGAAACAATGCGCTTCAATCATCCTGACACCATATAAACCATGGTGCCGGGATGATTGAAGCACCAACACCAGCCATTGCCCTGACAAATTGATGGCGAAAAATTGCAAACCCTGCTCGCACCCACCCCCGGGGCCTTGCCACAATTTTCTTCCCCGCAGCCGTTCCAGTGCCAAAAAGGGCTGGGGCCTCTCATCAGCCGGGCCACGGGTGTGCGGGGGGCGGGAGGCATGAGAGAGCGGGCTGGGGAGCAGAGATGATATCATCTCTCTCTGTAAAAAGAAGGTGTAAAAATCGCGCCAACTCCCAGAATAAACTGAAATAAAGCAGCCAACACAACAATCTGACCGTTGCAAGTGTAAAAATAATAATAATAAAGTGTGGCGCTAATAAAATGCTGAACAGGTAATAGTGATGTCTGTGAAAGAGTATTCAAAACTTAGAGTGTATAGCCGTAGAGTGAGTGTTACAACATCTCAAAGGATATGCAAAAATAAATAATAGCAGTAATTGCTTAGGTATGTAAAGAAGTGAGCACTTAGTAGTAAGTAATGGGTTAATTAAGAAACAATTATGCATAAGATGCCGTATTCAAACAAAATATATACAAATAATACTACAAAGTGTCCCAATATATTGAGTGTGTAACTCAGTACGGACGTATTGTCCGTTTGTGCAAATGCTGGGAGGAAAGACGTCCAAAGCCCTAGAGGAGGTAAACATATAAAGATATTGGAAGTCTGTTAATGAAGAGTAGGGATGAGCTTCGAGTTCGAGTCGAACTCATGTTCTACTCGAACATTGGCTGTTCGCAAGTTCGCCGAACAGCGAACAATTTGGGGTGTTCGCGGCAAATTCGAATGCCGCGGAACACCCTTTAAAAGTCTATGGGAGAAATCAAAAGTGCTAATTTTAAAGGCTTATATGCAAGTTATTGTCATAAAAAGTGTTTGGGGACCCGGGTCCTGCCCCAGGGGACATGGATCAATGCAAAAAAAAGTTTTAAAAACGGACGTTTTTTCAGGAGCAGTGATTTTATTAATGCTTAAAGTCAAACAATAAAAGTGTAATATCCCTTTAAATTTCGTACCTGGGGGGTGTCTATAGTATGCCTGTAAAGGGGCGCATGTTTCCTGTGTTTAGAACAGTCTGACAGCAAAATGACATTTGGAAGGAAAAAACTCATTTAAAACTACTCGCGGCTATTGCATTGCCGACAATACACATAGAAGTTCATTGATAAAAACGGCATGGGAATTCCCCACAGGGCAACCCCGAACCAAAAAAAAAAAAAAAAATGATGTGGGGGTCCCCCTAAATTCCATACAAGGCCCTTCAGGTCTGGTATGGATATTAAGGGGAACCCCAGCCAAAATTAAAAAAAAAATTGACGTGGGGTTCCCCCTAAATTCCATACCAGACCCTTCAGGTCTGGTATGGATTTTAAGGGGAACCCCGCGCCAAAAAAAAAAAAAAAAAACGGCGTGGGGTCCCCCTAAAAATCCATACCAGACCCTTATCCGAGCACGCAACCTGGCAGGCCGCAGGAAAAGAGGGGTGGACGAGAGTGTGGCCCCCCCCCCTCCTGAACCGTACCAGGCCACATGCCCTCAACATTGGGAGGGTGCTTTGGGGTAGCCCCCCAAAACACCTTGTCCCCATGTTGATGAAGACAAGGGCCTCATCCCCACAACCCTGGCCGGTGGTTGTGGGGGTCTGCGGGCGGGGGGCTTATCGGAATCTGGAAGCCCCCTTTAACAAGGGGACCCCCAGATCCCGGCCCCCCCCTGTGTGAAATGGTAAGGGGGTACTTACCCCTACCATTTCACTAAAAAACTGTCAAAAATGTTAAAAATGACAAGAGACAGTTTTTGACAATTCCTTTATTTAAATGCTTCTTCTTTCTTCCTTCATCTTCTTCTTCTTCTGGTTCTTCTGGCTCTTCTGGTTCTTCCTCCGGCGTTCTCGTCCAGCATCTCCTCCGCGGCGTCTTCTATCTTCTTCTCCTCAGGCCGCTCTGCACCCATGGCATGAGGGGAGGCTCCCGCTCTTCTCTTCATCTTCTTCTCTTCTTCATCTTCTTCTTCATCTTCTTCTTCTTCTTCTCTTCTTCCTTCTTCTCTTCTTCATGTCTTCTCTGGGCCGCTCCGCAGCCATGCTGTGGCATGGAGGGAGGCTCCCGCTGTGTGACGGCGTCTCTTCGTCTGACGGTTCTTAAATAATGGGGGGCGGGGCCATCCGGTGACCCCGCCCCCCTCTGACGCACGGTGACATGACGGGACTTCCCTGTGACGTCACGGGGAATGCCACAGGGAAGTCCCGTCATGTCACCGTGCATCAGAGGGGGGCGGGGCCACCCGGTGACCCCGCCCCCCTCTGATGCACGGTGACATGACGGGACTTCCCTGTGGCATTCCCCGTGACGTCACAGGGAAGTCCCGTCATGTCACCGTGCGTCAGAGGGGGGCGGGGTCACCGGATGGCCCCGCCCCCCATTATTTAAGAACCGTCAGACGAAGAGACGCCGTCACACAGCGGGAGCCTCCCTCCATGCCACAGCATGGCTGCGGAGCGGCCCGGAGAAGACATGAAGAAGAGAAGAAGGAAGAAGAGAAGAAGAAGAAGATGAAGAAGAAGATGAAGAAGAGAAGAAGATGAAGAGAAGAGCGGGAGCCTCCCCTCATGCCATGGGTGCGGAGCGGCCCGAGGAGAAGAAGATAGAAGACGCCGCGGAGAAGATGCTGGACGAGAACGCCGGAGGAAGAACCAGAAGAGCCAGAAGAACCAGAAGAAGAAGAAGATGAAGGAAGAAAGAAGAAGCATTTAAATAAAGGAATTGTCAAAAACTGTCTCTTGTCATTTTTAACATTTTTGACAGTTTTTTAGTGAAATGGTAGGGGTAAGTACCCCCTTACCATTTCACACGGGGGGGGGCCGGGATCTGGGGGTCCCCTTGTTAAAGGGGGCTTCCAGATTCCGATAAGCCCCCCGCCCGCAGACCCCCACAACCACCGGCCAGGGTTGTGGGGATGAGGCCCTTGTCTTCATCAACATGGGGACAAGGTGTTTTGGGGGGCTACCCCAAAGCACCCTCCCAATGTTGAGGGCATGTGGCCTGGTACGGTTCAGGAGGGGGGGGGCCGCACTCTCGTCCCCCCCTCTTTTCCTGTGGCCTGCCAGGTTGCGTGCTCGGATAAGGGTCTGGTATGGATTTTTATGGGGACCCCATGCCGTTTTTTTTTTTTTTTTGGCGCGGGGTTCCCCTTAAAATCCATACCAGACCTGAAGGGTCTGGTATGGAATTTAGGGGGAACCCCACGTCAATTTTTTTTTAAAATTTTGGCTGGGGTTCCCCTTAATATCCATACCAGACCTGAAGGGCCTTGTATGGAATTTAGGGGGACTCCCACATCATTTCCGCATAGGCTTCTGCTGGGGTATGATAATGCCTATGAGGGCGAAACGCGTCGGGTTTCTATGTCTACACCCCACCACTACTTACTGCGCTGTTCTTATATCATTTTTATACCATTTTTATACTTTTTTGTATTTTGAACCGAGTTTTTACTGCCCCCGCTTGTAATTTTTCGGAGTGTATTCCTGAATAAAGTGCTATTACGCTTTTTTAAATAATAAGGATTTACACTATGTGGAAGTTTTTTTCTTTTCCTTGTTCACTCATACATGGGATGGAAAATTGAGGAAACGATTAACCAGCGATCGAAGCCGATTTTTGGAGGTTCCTGTTCCCAAACTGGTATAACATCTGAGGACTTCGGATGGGCTTCCACACAAAATCTTCTCACAAAGTGCCACCCCATACCGCCTGACGGTACAAGCTTGTTTGACTCACCGCCAAGGGCCTGTGAGTCCACCTTATCCGGTAAGGGCATCCTTTTGTCTTTCTCTCTCTATGTTGAAAACATCTATATGAGTGAAGAATCCACCTACATTTAAGGATTTCTTAAGCAGCCCCTAAATTACTGCATATGAAGAAGGCCTATACCCAGATGGCTGTGGGGTCCACTTGAAGTACCGCACCTCTTCATTAACAGACTTCCAATATCTTTATATGTTTACCTCCTCTAGGGCTTTGGACGTCTTTCCTCCCAGCATTTGCACAAACGGACAATACGTCCGTACTGCGTTACACACTCAATATATTGGGACACTTTGTAGTATTATTTGTATATATTTTGTTTGAATACGGCATCTTATGCATAATTGTTTCTTAATTAACCCATTACTTACTACTAAGTGCTCACTTCTTTACATACCTAAGCAATTACTGCTATTATTTATTTTTGCATATCCTTTGAGATGTTGTAACACTCACTCTACGGCTATACACTCTAAGTTTTGAATACTCTTTCACAGACATCACTATTACCTGTTCAGCATTTTATTAGCGCCACACTTTATCATCCCTCTCTGCCTGTGCCGCATCACCACTCTTCCACCCTAATGCCCCGTACAGACGGTCGGACTTTGTTCGGACATTCCGACAACAAAATCCTAGGATTTTTTCCGACGGATGTTGGCTCAAACTTGTTTTGCCTACACACGGTCGCACAAAGTTGTCGGAATTTCCGATCGACAACCACGCGGTCACGTACACCACGTACAACGAGACTAGAAAAGGCCGGTTCAGAACCAAGCACGGCACCCTTTGGGCTCCTTTTGCTAATCTCGTGTTAGTAAAAGTTTGGTGAGAGACGATTCGCGCTTTTTCAGACTCGTGGCTTTCAGATCGTTTTCTGCCGTTCAGTTTGTGCTTGTGGTTTTGTATCTGCTCTTCAGTGCGTGCAGTCAGTTCGTATCGGAGTTTTCTGTGTGATCTTGCCTGCTCGTTGCTGTTTTTCAGGTCGCTCTTCACAGGCCTTGCTGTTCTTCAGTGCGTTCTGTTACTTCGTTCTGAGCAGCCGACCGTTTTCTAGCCATGTTTTGTATGTGTACTCCTCGGTAGAGTTTGTGCTGTGCGGGGGCTTGGTGTTGGGGTCCTGACCTTGACACAAGTCCAGTCCATGAACAGGGTGGGGAGGAGTTCATGGACCAAGAATTGGTTGCTTCAGCGTGACCAGTTCTCTCATATGCCTTTGCTCTGTGAGATCTGTGAGAATAATCCTGATGATTTCAGGAACTTTCTCAGGATGACGGACCCCGTGTTTCACCGTTTGTTGGCTTTGCTGACCCCCTATATCAGCAGGCAGGATACCTGCATGAGGCAAGCCATCACTCCGGAGCAGAGGTTGGTCGCTACCCTGCGGTATTTGGCCACAGGGAGAAGCCTGCAGGACCTCAAGTTCTCGACAGGCATCTCCCCCCAGGCTCTTCTTTGTGGACATTTACTGCTTGTGTTTGTTTGAGCTGACCCTGACAGAAATGTGTGGAGTCCAGAAAATGTTGTGATTGTGTAACCTTATACAAAGCACTGTTGGCTGTTATTTACTAAATGCAAAGACACTTTTCACTACAAGTCCACTTGCAACTGCACTGAAACAGCACTTGTAGTGCAAAGTGGATTTGCCCTTAGGAAATTACCCCCATTTTCTCATAAAACAACAATTACATCACCCCAAAAGTGTTGTAGTGTTGAGACAATAATCCACACATTCTTGATGAACAATCTTTTTAATACCTGCACAATCACATGTGCATTTACCAAAGGTTTTTCTGACAAACCAACATGTTTGTTGTATAACAATTTTTGTGGTGTCATTATCCAAAATCAAAATGTTCCTTTTTTTAGAAAACAGGCCTGTGTAAAACCCACAAGAAAGACACAAATCTTGATCTTACAAAGTTCACATTTGGTAGAACCTGAAGGCAATATCAGACATGAGGAACTGTGTTTGATATTGCGTTCAGATGGGGGGAAATCACCCCTGGAAAAGCCAAATTTGGAAGATGCACACAAATTTCACAATGTCAACATGTGCTAGCTGCCATCACGGGGGATCAAGCGACGTGTTTTGGGGGAGAAAGCCCTTCCTCACCGTTACTTTATTATTGAGGAAGGGGTTGCACCCCCAAAACGCGTCCATTGATCTCCCGTGATGGCAGATAGCACATGTTGGCACACTGTGTGCATCCTCCAAATTTGGCTTTGGGAAAAATTACAAAAACATTTAGCATATTGTAGCACACAAAAGAAGAAAGTGATTTGGAGGGGTTTTAAACTTGCCCCAAAACATCAATGATGTTTTTATATTTTGGAATAACATCATTGATGTTTTGCTTGATGTTTTCCAATTGTAAATTACACCCCATGATCTCCCCGATCAGGATCTGGGCACTTTCGGATGTGAAAGGATCTTCATCCACAACCTCACGATCACCTAAAAAGAGAGGAACCCAAAAATAAATTAGGTCTAAAAAATATGCCGCCATCCATCTCTTATCTGAGTCTGTGGTTGCAGACACTCACCTGTTGTGGTGACTAGTTCCACCACGTCTTCTTCCTCCTGCTTTTCTTGTGTTGGGGGGATTTCCCCTTCTTCCAGAGGGGGGGGGGCTCTGGTCTCCTCGGATGAGGGGTGTCCTCCGAGTCTTTTCTCCCCTATGTAAAACAAAAATGGTATAATTAGCACACAGATATTTGATGGCAGAACTATAAAGATGAAACATTGCTTGGAAGTGAGGTACAATTATCTATTTTAGCCGAGTTCCAAGATGTAGCTTTTTTAGTGTCCTTTGTCAAGCTGCAATTCTTTACCTGTTTAGTACAAGCTTCACAGATGGAGCCTCCCCCTATAGTATACACTGGAGCACCTGTGTGCCCCCCTAATAAAAATGGTGTTCTGGGGTTCCACACTAGTGCTCCAGTGTCCAGATGTGAAAACAGCTGCTGAGTGTCCTCTCCTTACACAGAATCTAGTTTGCATTTCATTCTAGTAACAAAGCCATCTACACAACCCAATTCTTTGAAGACAAGTATAGGGCCTCAAAATGGTGGCCAAATGCATATGGCCTAAACAATGGTATTTTATCGTTCGAAATAAAAATGTGTGATCCGAACGAATAATGTGCCCATGAACATGAAAGTTGCCATTTTAAACTGTACAACAGTTCCTATAAGCACATAGAGCAGCACGAACGTAATAAACACAAGAACAATAGGAACACAGCACAACTACTTACTTTTTTGCAGCACTCTCCGGATCTTTCTGTACTGCTCATGTTCTCGTAATTTCAGGTCCGACCACCGCTTCCTGAGCTGATCTTTCGATCGTTGTACCCCGAATTTCCGGTGCAGACACCTGACCACTTTCGCCATGATCTTGGCCTTTCGGACATTGTGGTTGGGGTAAGGCCCATACTTTCCATCATAGTCGGCCTTCTTCAGGATGTCCACCATCTCCAACATCTCCCCAAAGGACATATTTGAGTCCTTTAATCTCCTTCTGGATCGGGACGTTTCAGGCTCCGGCCTTTCCTCCTCCTCCTCATTGCTGTAATTAGCACGATCCTGCTGTCTATCCGCCATGTGCTCTTCCTCCACTGCGCGAACGAAAAGGGGCGGGGAATAGAATAGAAAGAACGTCAGGGGCGGGCGGAGTTATACGCATGCGCAGTGTGTATAAATCGTAACGCGCGCGTCTTACGTACGATCTGTGAGCGGAGGAAGGAGCATCGGAGACGCCGATCGTGCTAATGAAGGTAGGATCTAAACTTGGGCCTATACTGCTTCGAAATGGAAGCCTATATTGTAACAAGATTAGGGGAGTTTGGCCTGACATTAGGGTTTGTCTTGTGTTGTGTCTTGCAGAGAAAATGGATGGGTTCAACGACCACAATTTCCTGCCCCTGTTTATTGACAAGTACAGGGAGCTGCCCTGTCTGTGGCAAGTGAGACACCCCCACTATAACCGTAAATAGAAGAGGCAGGCAGCGCTGGAGAAACTGCTGGAGTTGGTGAAGCCGGTGGTCCCCACAGCAACCATCCCTTATTTAAAAGCTAAAATTGGTGGCCTGAGGAGCACATATCTTAGGGAGCGCAAGAAGGTCACAGATTCCCTGAGGTCCGGAGCTGCAGCAGATGACGTTTATGTCCCCAGGCTGTGGTACTATGAGAGACTGCGGTTTCTGTCAGACCACACTGAAGTCAGGGAATCCCACTCTACTCTTCCTTCCACGCTTCCTTCCACCCCAGCTGAGGCTTCTGATGTCCAACCTGGGCCTTCCAGCCAGGAAGAAGTGGAGGAGCCCAGCTGGAGTCAGGTATAGCATTCTTCTACAGATTTCTGGGCAATAAATAAATGATGTTTACTAGATGTTATTATTGATCATTAATTGCTGATTAAAAAAAGTGTTTTACATATCAATAGACAGTAGTGGGCACCCAAAATTGGGACAAGAATGCAAAATGCTGGGCTCAGAATGATAGTCTGTTATATTTGTTAACATTCAATTTGCAGCAGTCAGGAGGTGAAAATTGTGTGTGATTGATGTAAAAAATACTAAAACAATGTCCCTTTTTCATACACAGGAAGACCTCAGCCAGGAGGAGGCTGTGGAATGTGGCAGTCAGGAGGAGGTGGGGATTAGTGGCAGCCAGGAGGAGGCGGGGCTAAGTGTCAGCCAAGAGAAGCCTGGGACAAGTCGCAGCCTGACTGAGTCTCAGGTTCCTCCCCTCCGCCTGCCATACAAAAGGGCCAGGAAGGCCACTCCCAGTCCTGTGCAGGATTCAGCATACAGGCTGATCCAGGAGGCTTCGGCGTCCCTCAGAGCCTTCCCCAGTCCTGAAGAGGCCTTTACCTGCATGGCTGCCACCAAATTGCAGGGCATGCAGGAGGGCCAACGCAAAATCTCTGAGGACTTGATTTATAAAGTCCCACGTAAGGGGGAGAGTGGGGAACTGACACACAAGACGGATGTCATTGAGATGGACGATCCTGCTGCCACAACTCCACCACCACAGCCAAAGGCTGGAAGGAAGCGTGGAAGGAAGACCAAAGAGTGATTGCCCTGGGTTCAGTCTGGTCTGACAGAAGATGCAGTCTCTCGTATGACCACAGCCTGGGGACATAGATGTCATCTGCTGCTTTCCAGATCTCTGGGACTTCTGGACCAGACTGCCCTCCCTTAGATATGGACTCCTCAGGCCACCAATTTTGCTTTTAAATAATTGATGTCTGCCCTGGGGGTCCAAGGCTTCGCCCACTTCTGCAGTTTCTCCAGCGTTGCCTCCCTCTTTGTTTATAGTTGTGACCCCTTAATAAATTTTTTTTAGGTAAATTCTACTCTCCTGTGTGTGTTTTCATCCAAAAAGGACCGTTTGTTGGTGACGATTCAGGTACATTTCTAAAAACATAAAATGTGAAATTAACAAGGGACAACAACACCAAACAATCTCCTACAGATTACATAGAACAACATATCAATGGTGTTGTGGGAACTTGTCAAAAAAAAAAACACACAAACATTTTCGGGAGTACAAATCAAAATCACCAAAAAAAATAATTAAAAAAGAGAAACACAAAAAAAGAATCTACATTAAAGTAAAAAAAAAATGTGAGAAATCAAAATATATTGAGGGAATCCCGATAAATAGTAACGAAAGAAGTTTGTGAGAAGTGTGTGTGAATATGAGCAGCAAAACTACTTAATTCTTTTCACATTATAAAGAAGAAGAGAGTGCGCTGTATTAAACCATTTTGAACATTGCAGCGTGACGAAAGTGCTGTATCCATTGCGAACGCTAAGTTTACCAGACCGAGCTGTCCCGTGTCGGAATTACTTCTGAGCATGCGTGGCACTTTGTGCGTCGGAACAGGCCACACACGGTCGGAATTGACGCGATCGGATTTTGTTGTCGGAAAATTTTATCTCCTGCTGTCCAACTTTGTATGTCGGAAAATCCGATGGAAAATGTCCGATGGAGCCCACATACGGTTGGAATTTCCGACAACACGCTCCGATCGGACATTGTCCATCGGAAAATCCGACCGTGTGTACGGGGCATTACAGTGTTATTCTCTTCAGTGTCGGAGGTGCGGAGGGGAGCAGAGAGATGACATCATCTCTCACCACCTGCCCTGCATCTCACTCTCTCTGTGGCAGACTGCACTCTGGTGGCAGGTAGGTGACATTCCTCATCTGGTGGCAGTCAGCATTCCTCATCTGGTGGTAGGCAGGTGACATTCCTCATCTGGTGGCAGGCAGGTGACATTCCTAATCTGGTGGCAGGTGACATTTCTCATCTGGTGGCAGGCAGGTGACATTCCTCATCTGGTGGCAGACAGGTGACATTCCTCATCTGGTGGCAGGCAGGTGACATTCCTCATCTGGTGGCAGGCAGGTGACATTCCTCATCTGGTGGCAGGTGACATTCCTCATCTGGTGACAGGTGACATTCCTCATTTAGTGGCAGGCAGCGTGGCAAGTGACATTTCTCATCTGGTGGCAGGCAGCGTGGCAGGTGACATTCCTCATATGGTGGCAGGCAACGTAGCAAGCGACAATCCGCATCTGGTGGCAGGCGACGTGGCAAGTGACATTCCACATCTGGTAGCAGGCAGCGTGGCAAGTGACAATCCGCATCTGGTGGCAGGCAGCATGGCATATGACAATCTGCATCTGCTGGCAGGCGACATGGCAAGTGACATTCCGCATCTGGGGGCAGGCGACGTGGCAAATGACAGTCTGCATCTGGTGGCTGGCAGCATGGCAAGTAACAATCTGCATCTGGTGGCAGGTGACATTCCTCAACTGCAGGCGACGTGGCAAGTGACATACTCAGGGCTCCCACTGATTCTGCATTATGATGAGTTGAACTATTTCATTTTATATTACAATGTAATAATAGAAACAATGCGCTTCAATCATCCTGACACCATATAAACCATGGTGCCGGGATTATTGAAGCACCAACACCAGCCAATGCCCCGACAAATTGATGGTGAAAAATTGCAAACCCTGCGCGCACCAACCCCCGGGCCTTGCCACAATTTTCTTCCCCGCAGCCGTTCCAGTGCCAAAAAGTGCTGTGGCCTCTCATCAGCCGGGTCACGGGTATGCGGTGTGCGGGAGACATGAGAGAGAGGGCTGGTGAGCAGTGATGATATCATCCCTCTCTGCCTGTGCCGCATCACCACTCTTCCACCCTTATAGTGTGGTTCTCTTCAGTGTCGGAGGTGTGGCGGGGAGCAGAGAGATGACATCATCTCTCACCACCTGCCCTGCATCTCACTCTCTCTGTGGCAGACTGCACTCTGGTGGCAGGTAGGTGATATTCCTCATCTGGTGGCAGTCAGCATTCCTCATCTGGTGGTAGGCAGGTGACATTCCTCATCTGGTGGCAGGCAGGTGACATTCCTAATCTGAAAAAGAGAAAACTAACTAAATGGGACTTTATATGAGGACATTTAAAGAAATGTACCTCCATCCCCAAAATGTATACAAAAAAAGGAAAAAAGGGGGTTTGGGACTTTGTATGAGGCATGCAGCTGGGAAGATAACACAACATAATACTGGTAAGGATATCTAATGAGTGCACCATATATGCGACCGCATCGTATTGCATAGTAACAAGTTGTAAACAATAAAATGTAATAAATCAATGAAACTTTTTTTCATAGTAAGATACATGGTATTAAAACGTCATAAAACAGCATGATGGCATAGCAGCCTATTGCAGTCACAATGGTACCATAGTAAAAAATCAGACTATTAATTGCATGTAACTGCATCATAGTATTAGTAATGTCTGGTGAATTGACCACATTTGTGACCAAATAGCCTGCATGTATACAGAATAATATAGTAAAGCATATGAATACACGTTCCATAAAATTGATCCACAATAACAAAGTGGCCCAGCAACATAGCAGCAGGATGTGGATCACAATGGTGAGATAAAAAACAAATTCAAACTTATAGTTGTGTGTCTTCACAGTAACATAGTGGCAGTTGGTGGGGTCCAAACGGCATAATATGATAGAAGTATAAGGAGGTTATTAGTGTGAATAGCAGCTAAAAGCTCAACGCATTTCATGGATCTTTCCAATCTTCAGGAGCAGATGCAATGTAGCTGTCTATAAAAAAAGTATAAGGAGATTTTCAGGGGCTGACCACAGGACAGGCAAGAAAAGATTGTAATAAGATCTTAAAGTAGCAATGGTAGCTTAAGACCATAATAGATTACTTACAAGGAACCTATGTAGATGGGTGGAGGGCACCGAGGGTGTGAACCTGTCAGGGATATAAGTCAACAATCCCGGGAGCTGAGGCAGTACCTAAAGGGCAACTAGTGTTTGTGAGGAGCTTAAAATGTGGTGACCACATGTTCATAACCTATAAAAATGAGAATACTAAAAGTGACTATAAAATAAGACATAAATGAAATAGAATAGTTATCATTAAATGAGTATATGTGGATACCAAAATGAACGAAAGGGTATAGCAGTTACAATGTTTAGTAATTTAGGGGAATAAAGAGGGAGTGAATATGTACAACTAAGCGATAATGTAATGACCATCAGGGGGAATGTAGTAGAGAAAGGTAAAGCTCCAGTATGTATGCCTGTACCGAAGGGGGGAGTGTAACAGCAATAGTGAAGGCAAAATGTAGCCATAATATTACCTGTGATTCCCAAGACATCAAAATGCCACCTGAATGGCCACCGGTAGGAAGTGTTTGCGGAGAATATGCATCCAGCTAGGGGGAGTATATATACTAGAATGCCACCAATAGGCAACCGCCAACACCACGTGGGCGGCTAAACAGAGAAGGAAACCAGCTGTCAGAGCGGGAACAAGCCGACCCGCAGCTGGCGCTTCCTATAGACGCTTAGGTGTACGGCGCACAGTGTCAACGTGATGGCGTCAAGGGCGACGTCACATGCAAGACACTGGGAGCGTGGCGTCGATGTGTGATGGGATGTCCACCCCAGCCCCCGTGTCACAAGAATGAAGGGAGGAAGGGGAGGGCTCCCAGCGCGCATCGCAGCTCCTGGGATTGCGAACCCCGGCAAGGAAAACCACCCAGAGGCCGACCACACCCCCTCCACAGGGTATTGTCCGCAAAAGTGTAAAAACTAATAAGGGTTAGAAATAATGGTATTGGTCATAAATAGATGCCTGTCCCTGGAAGGGGCCCCAAAAAGAAAGAGAACTATAACAAAAATGTTTTAAACCATACAGGTACTAATGATGAAAGATGCCAAAATGATAAAAATTGTAATGAAAAACATATGATCCACAGTATAATTAAAAACCTTAATAAAAAAGTACAAGCCTAATTAGCGTTTACACTGGATACCACCATTGTATGTAATATATATAGGTTAGCATGCATGTCTCCATCCCTAGAAATTTGAAAAAGAGAAAACTAACTAAATGGGACTTTATATGAGGACATTTAAAGAAATGTACCTTCATCCCCAAAATGTATACAAAAAAAGGAAAAAAGGGGGTTTGGGACTTTGTATGAGGCATGCAGCTGGGAAGATAACACAACATAATACTGGTAAGGATATCTAATGAGTGCACCATATATGCGACCGCATCGTACCCTCGGTGCCCTCCACCCATCTACATAGGTTCCTTGTAAGTAATCTATTATGGTCTTAAGCTACCATTGCTACTTTAAGATCTTATTACAATCTTTTCTTGCCTGTCCTGTGGTCAGCCCCTGAAAATCTCCTTATACATTTTTTATAGACAGCTACATTGCATCTGCTCCTGAAGATTGGAAAGATCCATGAAACGCGTTGAGATTTTAGATGCTATTCACACTAATAACCTCATTATACTTCTATCATATTATGCTGTTTGGACCCCACCAACTGCCACTATGTTACTGTGAAGACACACAACTATAAGTTTGAATTCGTTTTTTATCTCACCATTGCGATCCACATCGTGTTGCTATGTAGCTGGGCCACTTTGTTATTGTGGATAAGTTTTATGGAACGTGTATTCATATGCTTTACTATATTATTCTGTATACATGCAGGCTATTTGGTCACAAATGTGGTCCATTCACCAGACATTACTAATACTATGATGCAGTTACATGCAATGAATAGTCTGATTTTTTACTATGGTACCATTGTGACTGCAATAGGCTGCTATGCCATCATGCTGTTTTATGACGTTTTAATACCATGTATCTTACTATGAAATAAAGTTTCCTTGATTTATTACATTTTATTGTTTACAACTGGTTACTATGCAATACGATGCGGTTGCATATATGGTGCACTCATTAGATATCCTTACCAGTATTATGTTGTGTTATCTTCCCAGCTGCATGCCTCATACAAAGTCCCAAACCCCCTTTTTTCCTTTTTTTGTAGACATTCTTTATCTGGTGGCAGGAGACATTCCTCATCTGGTGGCAGACAGGTGACATTCCTCATCTGATGGCAGGCAGGTGACATTCCTCATCTGGTGGCAGGCAGGTGACATTCCTCATCTGGTGGCAGGTGACATTCCTCATCTGGTGACAGGTGACATTCCTCATTTGGTGGCAGGTAGCGTGGCAAGTGACATTTCTCATCTGGTGGCAGGCAGCGTGGCAGGTGACATTCCTCATATGGTGGCAGGCGACGTGGCAAGCGACAATCTGCATGTGGTGGCGGGCAACGTGGCAAGTGACATTCCACATCTGGTAGCAGGCAGCGTGGCAAGTGACAATCCGCATCTGGTGGAAGGCAGCATGGCATATGACAATCTGCATCTGCTGGCAGGCAACATGGTAAGTGACATTCCGCATCTGGTGGCAGGCGACGTGGCAAGTGACAGTCTGCATCTGGTGGCTGGCAGTATGGCAAGTGACAATCTGCATCTGGTGGCAGGTGACATTCCTCAACTGGTGGCAGACGATGTGGCAGGCGATATTCCTCATTTGGTGGCAGGTGATATTCCTTATCTGGTGGCAGGCGACGTGGCAAGTGACATACTCAGGGCTCCCACTGATTCTCCATTATGAGTTGAACTATTTCATTTTATATTACAATGTAATAATAGAAACAATGCGCTTCAATCATCCTGACACCATATAAACCATGGTGCCGGCATGATTGAAGCGCCAACACCAGCCATTGCCCTGACAAATGGACGGCGAAAAATTGCAAACCCCCGTGCGCACCCACCCCCCGGGCCTTGCCACAATTGTCTTTCCCGCAGCCGTTCCGGTGCCAAAAAGCTTGGGGACCACTGATTTAGAGGGTGTTTTTTCTGTCCTGGCATTTTAAGGGCCTCAAAAAATGAGATCAGGATTGAACGATTCTCAAATAAAATATACAGTATATATATATATATATATATATATATATATATATATATATACACAGTATATATATGTATTAAGGTCCTACAAAGTCTCCAGAAGAAGCCACGATAGTGGTGAAACATGAAAAGGCAACCATTCTTTTGTATTGTAACCATTGAGCTCAGTATGCCCTTTTAATAGATATAATATTGTTTATCTCAAATATGTTTGTTTAATAAGATGTATCTAATTTTGTAATATCGATTTCTAATTGATTATTTGTACCTTTAAACTCCAACTGTACTTTTGAATATAGTTTTTTCAAAACTTTTGGTCTTTTTTTGTTTATATCGCAAAAATTTTTTAAAAAACCCGTGCTGATTAAATACCACCAAAAGAAAGCTCTATTTGTATGAAAAAAAGTTTTATTTGCGTACAGTATTGCATTCCCACCAGTTAAAATAGCGCAGTGCTGATGCCCAGGTCATGAAGGGGGTAAAACCTTCAGGAGCTGAGGTGGTTTAAGAGACTACATTGTGGAGAGCCACTCAGATCGACATTGTACACTGTGGGGGGGGGAAATAGTTAAAAGGTGTTTGAGACAAACTTTGAAGGACAGCTAATCAGATTTTGGTTTTCATTTTCTAAGCCACATGGAAAAAAAGATCTAAGCTGATTGGTTGGAAAGGCAATGGAACCAGTTAGGACAGAACTTGTCTCAGTTACATTTTATTAATTCGCCCTGTGTCTGTGAACCGAGCCGATTAGTGGCAGATAGATTACACAGCTATGCCAGTGCTGACAATTGTGAGTGCTTGTGTTTCATCCGAGCGAGCTGACCCCTCCCCCCCCGCTGTGTTGAATGACTGCATTCATTTGCAGCGAGCACCTGCTGCCAGAGATGAGCATTGTCAATCAGACTTCATTCGATATTTGTCTCCTCCTGAGCAACATGGTCAGGCAGCTATTGGGAGAAGGGGTAATTGTCAACCATGCTAGCTCAGCAACCAGAGCATGGATCAGAACAGGAATATGTATATGTACTAAATGCAATGGGTCCTATTTAATAAGGATTTTTAACTTGTAATTATACGTCTTCAATTGCTTGACAGCTCTACCTGTCTGCCAGATGCCTTTGTGTGAATTAGTAAATGCAGAACAAAGAACACTAGATCCTGAACCCTTGCTTTTATTGAATAGTCTACTGCATACAAAGGAATTTAGTGTAGCTTGACTTTTGCTAATATTACAGAGGGAAAAGAGCTAATCAAGATGCCTGTGAGGTAAGAGATGCTAAGGCAAAACATTAATTAGTGAAAAAAAACAGCTATAAGTGACTTTGAGCAAGCCTGTGAGAAAAACTAAAAGGTCAACTGCTTCAGTTTGGAGCATTCTCTACATTAACCAAATAACAAATGTCATGCAGTGTATGTTGGCTCTGCTCACTGAAAGCTACAGGGGACAAAATGAATATTCCTTGGCTTTTACTTTCTTTCAAGAAATGTGCTTCTTTCATGTCAACCTAAGTTTGCTCTATATTAATTATTTGCAGGTGCAGTATAATAAGCTCTTGGGATATCAGGCTACTGTTCTTCCTAGTTTTTTCCCTCCATCAGTTTTAATATTTTGCCACAAGGTCACGTACATGAATCAGATACACATAAAGAAGAATGAGTGGCCCCATGGTGGGGTTAATGTTTTTTGAGATGTTGCAAACCTTCTTTATGTGTTGTGACCCTTGTGACATCATCTCTCTGGCTCATACATCAAAATTAAATGATAAGCTCTCTTGGGAATTTCAGTGATTGCAAAAACCTATGCAGAGCGCTATAAGGCTGCATGGGGAAATGGAAATACATTGGTTATCTGTGTATTTTCTTAAAGTAATTGAAATAGCTGTGCTTATGAAGTAAAAAAGTGCTGAACATGCAGGCTGAATTACAACATGCGGTATTCACTGCTTTTATTTTGACATCAGCAAAGCTCAGCATGAGCACCATCATTGTTAGCTAGAAGTAAACGAATCCATTTTTTTTGGCTCACACTCTGTAATAGGATGTTTAGTTGTAAAACATCACATATGACTGTCTCATAACTGGGAAAAGCTTCCTTGAGACATTACTGTGAGATTGGTGCCGAGTTTGTAGGTAAAGAGGAATCAAGAAATTTCAGAGAAAATATCTGCAGACAAAGACTAAAGGTTTTAAACGCTATACCCACATTAGATTTATGCTTTTGCCAATTTTTAGGAGAAAAGATAAAATATGTTGTAAAAAAAGAAAAAAAATACAAGATTCTTAATCTTAAAAATAAGCTAGAATAAAGTTTTTCAATACATTTTCAGGCCATTAAAAAATATATATATATATATTCATTTACAGCTGGGTTTATGTATAAAACATGTCCCAGCATTCATTCAGAAGTCACAAATAATGCCTGTAGTGTTTATCATACATGATGTCAGTTTCTATTCATCCTCTTTTGCAGAGCGAACATTCAATCAGCAGAATTAAAGTGTAAGTTCACCTTTACTGAAAAATCTTTAAGGTGACCTTACCCAGGACCCCTCCTCACCCCCTCCCCCTGGTCCCGCTGACCTGGACCACGGCAATTTCTGTTATGAGCCTCAGTATATCTGCGTCAGGAGTCTGGGGCTTAGAAATCCCCTCAGCTGAATATCCAAAACGTACCTCGTCAGGAGGGACATTTCAGAGCATTTTAATTGGTCAGTGCTGTCACTTGGGAGGCGCCAACCAATCAGAAGCCACATAGCCCATCCTGTCAGCTGGGAAGAAGACGCGTGGATGCTGAGGGGATTTATAAGCTCTGAACTCTTCACGCAGATATACAGGGGCTCAGAACTGGATATTGCTGTGGTCCAGGTCAGCGGGACCGGGGGGGGGGGGTGAGGAAGGGGTCCTGTGTAAGTTCACCCTACAGATTTTTCTGTAGAGGGGAACTTACCCTTTAAGGTTTGACTAATAGAGAAGATAACCTAACAATAGAGGTTAAAAACATTTAACCAGAAGAGGAAATAATATAAGGCAATCCTCTGTCTTTACTTTATACAAAGTGTATGGAGATTCTGGTGCTCTTTAGCAATGAGTTGCAGGTTGATCCATTGTTCAGAGATTTGGTGAATGAGCAAGCTAATGGGTGTTTAACTGAGCAAATACCCAGCTGCAGTGGCCAGTGAATCTTGATTGAATGTTCTTAAAGTATAACTAAGGGCAAAACTTTTTCTTTAGTTCTGAATAAAGTAAAGAGGGACTGGAACACGTGTCATCTTTTAATTACTGTCTGCGCCACCAGTATGGGGGATTCATGCTTTTTTTTTGTCCTGCTTACCATTACCTGCTTGCCAAGTGAGAGAAACTCCCAAAATTTAGGTTGTAACCAGAACAGGAATAGAGGGGAAATCTTCTAATGGGGACACTAGTTTTGGTGACCCTGGCGAAGACAAGGTTGAAAATTCCCTCACTTTGGAGAGCAAAAAAAAAGCACAGGGGTTCTAATTCTCCCTTATACTCTATCTTTAATTTTGTTTTGTTTAATATCTTTTTATTGCAAAAGTAAGCAAAAATACAAAGTGAGAGTCAAGAAAATTGCTTATTTAAGAAATAAATAGACATCAATACAACGATCTGCTTGTCAAGGAAACATTGAATATAAGCCATGTAAACTGTGCGAGTGCAGATTGCATGAAGTGACCCATGGGTATTAAATGTAGTTCACTGTAGACCATCTGACAGAGAGAGCATAGTTTATGGTTTTAAAAAGAGAGGGAGGGAAAGACAAAGAAGGATGAAATGGAAAAGAAAGAAAAAGGGACAGGCAGGAGGTGGAAAGAAGAAGAGAAAGCAGATGTAGATGCAGTGCGGCTAACACTAAACATATGCTCAATCTTATGTTTAAAGGTTGGAATTTAACTATATAGATAACTATAGGTTAGGGATTTGAAATAGTGTATAAAACAAAGGAGAAGTCCTAAACTCTAACCAACAGGCCCGTATCTTGGAGTGCTTATTACTGGTATTCCTAGAAACATGCGTCAATTCTTCCATAAGGCATAGATTATATACTTTGTGTAACCATTGGGTTAAAGTAGACATGTCTTTTTGCCCCAAAAAAGCTGGCATCAATGATTTAGCTGCATTTAACAAATGAGGGGTCATCAATTCTTGGATTGCAAGTCCATTTCCCAACAGGAAAAATAATCTGAATAGGTGGGCTCTTGTAGAGCCAGAAGAGCTTTATAGAACTGCGACATACAATGCAGCAGTGAATCCTTAAATGGTAATATGGATTCAATGGGAGGTAAGTCATTCAATGAGTCAATGGTTTGAGGGAGCATGAGCAAATTGGGATAGTTGATCCATGAAAGTGGGGCATGTTGATCCACAAAGGGTCTTTAGTGGTTTGATTTTAGAATCCTCAAGAATGTGGTGTAGCAAGGGTGTATATTCTGGAAACCAGAGTTTGAAACCCCATCCAGACAGCCTGGCAAAAAGTAGTGGTAGACACAGTCAGTGGTGGTGTCAACTCTCTGAAAGAGCATGGAATCCATAAAGTTACAGAAAGGTCAGTTTTCTGGTGAGCGGATTTCAGCCCCACCCAGAGTTTGGACCCCCCGGCATATGGAAATATGAAAACATGGGTTAAAACTATTACCTTATAGTACAATTTAAAGTTGGAAAGTGCTAAACCACCTTACCATTTAGTGCGATACAGAACATCACGGGAAAATATATTACATTGTCCTTTTCAGATGTAGTGTGAGATAAGTGAATATAAAGTAGAGAAAAAGCCAATTGGGACTCCCATGGGAACCATTTGAAAAATCTAAATTCTGGGTAAAATATTCATTTTAACCCCTTCGCGCCTAAGGGTAAAACAAATGTTAATGTCTAGGTAAAAACCCGATGTTCGAGTTGAACGAAAGTTTGATTCGAACATCGGGTGTTTGCTCGTTCACCGAATTTAGAACATTATGGAGCATTCACAGGAAATTCAAATGCCCGCAGAACACCCCATAATGAACTGCGAGACCGTCAATGCACTGCAAGATCGCAGTGCATTGATGGCTGCTGATTGGCCAAAGCATGCACATGACCTGCATGCTTTGGCCAATCACAGTGCAATCTGTTGTGAGAGCCATGATTGGCCAAAGGCAGGGTGCCTTTGGCCAATCATGGCTTAGGGGGCTGAGTCCACGCCCCACACTATGTAAGGCTGCTTACATAGCAGCCATACATAGTGTTATGATTGAGAGCAGCAAAATTACATTTGTAAAGGAAAAAATGTCATTTAAAACTGCTTGTGGCTGTAATGTATTGCCGGATCCCACCAATATACATAAAAATCATTGAAAAAAATGGCATGAGTTCCCCCCCAGTCCATTACCAGGCCCTTTGGGTCTGGTGTGGATATTAAGGGGAAACCTGCACCAAAATTTAAAAAAATGGCGTGGGGGTCCCCCCTAAAATCCATACCAGGCCCTTCAGACAATCACAGACATTTCTCCTGCAGTCCAAGAGCTTATCAAGGATCTAATCCTCAATACCCCCCTTCACCACCTGGAGTTGGACAGAGCTCACAGGGCCCCGAGCCCCCCCAGAAATGATGGATCCCCTAGGGACGTAATCGTGAAGCCACACTTCTACGCCATAAAGAAAGAAGTCATGCGACAATCACACACCAAGCCAAAGGTGACATGCCAGGGCCATCAAATACAAATCTTTGCAGATCCCTCCCCCTCAACAATTCAAAAGCGGAGAGCTCTCAAAGCGCTCCTGACAGTTCTTTCACAACAGGACATTAAATATCGATGGGCCTTCCCATTTTCTGTAAAATTTACACTAAAGGGCAAGACACACTCTTTCTTAAACTTACCGGATGGTGAAAAGCTCTTCCTAAACCTCAAGCTTATCTCGCAGGAAGCATCCATGGACTTTACCACCTCATCCATAGGCTCTACCAAGCATCCTCTCCAGCAAGCCCGGTCTCTGCCCATTTGGAACAAAGGAAAGACCAAGAGATCCAAAGATGTCAGGCCTCCCTAAGACTGCAACGCGAGTCAACATATATTCTACTCTCATTTGTTCTCCTATCCCACGATAGTAGTTTTACCTGTTGATGGAGCTATTCGCTCCTAATCTATGTGGCTGAACTGTTTTTCCCCCTGTTTATGCAGCAAACATGCAATCTTATTCTCTAAGCATAGTAAATTCTCCCCGATCGCAGACAACAGAGATCCGTAGGGAAGATTTCTCCTAGTAAAGGGAACAGTGGAGGGACAGTTATAATCCATAGTATCCTACTATGCCCCCAATAAGGGACAGACTAAATTCTTCCAGTCTCTCTTCAAAACCCTGAACCCCATCTTGGAGGGCACAGTCATCTTTGGTGGGGACTCAAACATTGCTTTTGACCAGGGGCTAGATATGTCCAAACCCCCTTCGGCCCAGTTGACCCGCCCCACTAAGGCGAGTCTCAAAATAGCTAGACTCCTCAAGGTCTTGTTGACATTTGGAGGGAACTGAACCCCTCGAAACGAGACTATACTCACTATTCCTGCCCCCACCAGTCCTATGCCAGGATCGACCATATCCTAGTTTCCCCAAGCCTCATTCCATCCGCCCAAAAATCGTCCATCAAAGATACAGATTACTCAATGCTAACGCTCTCCCTACATACCACCTTTACAAGACAACCGGGAACGCACTGACAACTAAATTAATCGCTCCTTAGTGACCCCATCAAAACAAAAGAAATAGATGACTCCATAAAATGATACTTTGACCTGAATTACGTCAACGATATTTCCCCGGAGACTTTGTGGGCAGCCCACAAAGTGCCCATTAGTGTCAAAATAATCCAACTGGCAACCCAAATCAAGAGAGAGCGACAGATGGACATTATCAAATTAGAAAAAACCTTTACAACCCTAAAGACTAAACATAAGAAACGTCCAACTAAGGCCTCAATAGAACAGCTAGACACAGCTAGGTTAGAGCTCAATCTAGCTCCCACGGCAAAAGCGAAGAAACACATTCCCTGGTGTGGGGCCAAATTCTGCTCTCAGAAAGACAAAATTGGCTCTATGTTAGCCTCAAAACTTTCACCTCAGTATCACACACCCTCCCCAAAATTAGGATAGCAGGACAACCCCCTACAGCCAATCTAAACAAAATACTCAAAGCCTTCCATGACTTCTACACGCCTCCACAGACAAGGGCCCAATAATATCTAACTTTCTGAGCCCTTTCTTACTGACCATATCTACCAAACACAAAAATTTGTTAGAGGCAGCCTTTTCGGTTGAGGAGATATTGGAGGTCATATAAGACCTTAAGAAGGGTTGAGCTCCTGGATCTGATGGTCTTTCAGTACCCTATTACAAGGCCATTGCCAATACTCTCGCCCCCTACTTGGTGAAATTTTTCAACGCAAAAACCCTAGGCTCTCCCTTAGACCCTCAACTCAACACTGTCTACATAACAGTAATACCCAAACCAGACAAAAACCAGGACGAAGTCGGGAACTAAAGACCCATCTCCCTCATAAACAATGACCTAAAGATTCTAAGAAAAATTTTTGCCAATCGCCTAGCTTCTTCATTATTCGGTACGTCCACAAGGACCAAGTGGGATTTATCCCAGGCAGACAGGGGCCGGACCAAATCAGAAGGGCAATAGACATCATTTCCCTACTACAATCTAGCTGGGCTAAGATCCCCAAACAAGAAGGGATGCTACTATCCTTTGATTTACAGAATGATCCTGGATTTCAATGTTCAATACAAACAATTCTAAAGGATTGTTCGCAAACATTGGCCTATTCTCAAACAGGAAAAGAGACTTGGTCCAGCCCTTTACGAATTTCCCCAGTTTGTTTACAAGAAGGCTTCATCTTTGAGAGATAAATTGGCCCCTGGGGTCATTGATCCACCAATTTTGTTTGGAAATAGGATATTTAATGTATTGACAGGATTTTATGCCTGTGGGCATTGTCCACCATGTAAACAGGCTAAGGGTAATGTCAAAAAATACAAGGAGTTTGTCGCCATGGCAACCAAGAAAGTCTATCAAATCAAAGATTTTATCACATGTTCTACATCAGGGGTATTATACATGATGGAGTGTGAATGTGGCCTCCAATATATAGGGAGAACATCTAGGTCTATACATATAAGAAAAGGAGAACATGTGACAAATATTAAAAAAGGTCTGGTCACACATAATGTTTCCAAACATTTCAGAGTGTTTCATGCCCACAGCCCCGCTAAACTAAAATTTTGGGGGGTTGAGAGGGGGGCAAATTACATTCGACAATTGAGCCATCGAGAGTCTTTTTGGGTCTATGAAACCCGAGTGGGGGTACCCATGGGGCTCAATGTCGAATTTGATTTAAATTGTTTCATTTCGGATCGTTAAATATTAGTTTTTCTTTTTTGTGATTTTAAGAATCTTTGTACAGTTTATGCTCTTTTTATTCACCCAGACTGGGAATATATGTTATGTGACTGATTGGTGATTATACATTTGTAGTGTTGTCAAAGGGTGGCTGCGGTGATGTTGTTTTTTATAAATTATGTGAGGAATTGCCTGTCCCACATTCTATATGTTTTATATTTTAATCAATTAATCATTATTTTTTTGTTTTATAATCATTATCATATTCTTTATATGGGTATATGGGAAAACACTGCGCTAACCTAAAAACGGATGCGAAGTAAGCAGCTACATACAATGTGACAAATAGAGAACAATATAGTGGTAAAAAATGTAACGCATAGCATTAATACATAAATATTGTGATATCTGTATATTAAAAATGAAAAAAATCCATATAAAATAATAGTCAATCAACCAAATGTGTATAAAGCAAAATGGTTGTCTGTAACCTAAATAAATAAGATAAGTGAATGTCCAACTGTGTAGGTGTGGAAAGCAACCACCGAGTGGTGTAGATCCCAGAAAGATGGAATTGGGTATGCAGGTCTGACTGTAAAGGCAACATCAAGGGGGAAAAAACATCAGCGACTGAATGATAAGTGTATGCTCTTACCAGATCCGGTGGACTCTACTGTCAGTGACATAGAGTCATCAAGGCAGTGTGCCACACAAGGCAGGTATGTAGAAATCCAGGTGGTTCTGATCTCTAGGATGTAATCCAGGGAAAAGCCAAAGGAAACTTCCGAAACCACCGCCAAATCAGGAACATCAGAGTTGGATCTTAGAAGGTGGATGTGCCAAAGAGGATACTAACTCACATCAGGATAATATGTGGAGAAAAGAAAATTGCTTCCACATAGTGCAGATAAAAAAGGGGGTATTTTATTTCTAAAAAAACAATAACAATAAAATGTGATCACATTAAAAAGGGGCAACATGGAGAGTGCCGTAGCATCCCTACACGTTTCGACCGAAGGGTCTTCAACAGGGGCATAAATCACCTCCTCCACGTTGCCTATATATATAGATAAAATAAATAATACAGGACCAATCATCTAAGGAACACAAATCGTTTCCTCCCATTGGAATATGGTGGTCACCTGACTAGAGAAATCAGGAACTAGAACACATGAACCAATGGTATACTAAAAATATGTGACATGTGAATGAAATAGCCAACCAGTGATCAGACAGAGAGGTCCTAAATGCAGGCTCACATGGCAAACAAAAGGAAATTATGTCAAATCACAAAGCCCACGAAAAGGCAGGTCTAGCGTCACCTAACACGCGGAGACTCGGGCACTGACCGCACTAGTCTAAAAAAGCCCATGAAATGTAATGATATGGTCACGCGACACACCCAGACACGTGAATACACTAAACCATGTGACCAGAAAAACATCTTGGAGGAAAGTGCTAATACTGGGGACAGTATTGGAATCCATGATAATGGTTAGACCTAAAATTAGTTGATAGAGCCAAAATAAAAAGAAGAAAATACTATTATTTCCTCTCTCCTTATTAAGAAAGGGACAATCTCCATGGTATGTGAACACGACCGGAAACGGAAGACAACACACTAAAGCGCAGTCACCAAAACCGGAAGTGGTCACAAACCGGAGATATAAATCTCAACAATGAAAATATTGTAAATAGAAGGGGAAGGGGGACAATTGTACAGGTATCTAAGGACCACAACAGGAAAAGGGGGGGAGAGGCACTAAGTGGAATGTGCTACCGTCCCACCGGAAGTGATCAACGAACTGTGGAATGTAAAAAACAGTAAGAAAATGTAAAGGCAATGGAAAAAAATAACTAAGACTGGTTAATAAACGAGTTAAGGTCCCACTCCACGTTCAATCCAAACGGGAAGTAGGACCTCAACTCGTGTATCCAATACGTCTCAAGGCGTGAGACTCCGCGGAGGTGGGACTCACCCCTCCAGTAAGGGACAAATTTGTCGATCACTTGCAATAGTGTACCAGTAGGATCCTTGTTATGAAACTGTAAATAATGACGAGGTACTGTGTGTTGCTTTTCCCACTTTTAATCCCGACAACATGTTCATTCACTCTAGTAGAAAATGTCCTAATGGTATGGCTCACGTAGTGCTTGTGGCAAGGACAGGTAAGTAAATAAACAATATATTGGGAAGCACAGGTAGTAAAATGTCTCATGTCAACTAATTTTAGGCCTAACCATTATCATGGTTTCCAATACTGTCCCCAGTATTAGCACTTTCCTCCAAGATGTTTTTCTGGTCACATGGTTTAGTGTATTCACGTGTCTGGGTGTGTCGCGTGACCATATCATTACATTTCATGGGCTTTTTTAGACTAGTGCGGTCATGTGCCCGAGTCTCCGCGTGTTAGGTGACGCTAGACCTGCCTTTTCGTGGGCTTTGTGATTTGACATAATTTCCTTTTGTTTGCCATGTGAGCCTGCGGTTAGGACCTCTCTGTCTGATCGCTGGTTGGCTATTTCATTCACATGTCACATATTTTTAGTATACCATTGGTTCATGTGTTCTAGTTCCTGATTTCTCTAGTCAGGTGACCACCATATTTCAATGGGAGGAAGTGATGTGTGCTCCTTAGATGATCGGTCCAGTATTGTTTATTTTATCTATATATATAGGCAACGTGGAGGAGGTGATTTATGCCCCTGTTGAAGACCCTTCGGTCGAAACGCGTAGGGATTCTACGACACTCTCCATGTTGCCCCTTTTTTAATGTGATCACATTTTATTGTTATTGTTTTTTTAGAAATAAAATACCCCCTTTTTTATCTGCACTATGTGGAAGCAATTTTCTTTTCTCCACATATTATCCTGATGTGAGTTGGTATCCTGCTTTGGCACATCCACCTTCTAAGATCCAACTCTGATGTTCTTGATTTGGCGGTGGATTTCCTTTGGCTTTTCCTTGGATTACATCCTAGAGATCAGAACCACCTGGATTTCTACATACCTGCCTTGTGTGGCACACTGCCTTAATGACTCTATGTCGCTGACAGTAGAGTCCACCGGATCTGGTAAGAGCATACACTTATCATTCAGTCGCTGATGTTTTTTTCCCCTTGATGTTGCCTTTACAGTCAGACCTGCATACCACATTCCATCTTTCTGGGATCTACACCACTAGGTGGTTGCTTTCCATAGCTACACAGTTGGACATTCACGTATCTTATTTATTTAGGTTACAGACAACCATTTTGGTTTATACACATTTGGTTGATGGACTATTATTTTATATGGATTTTATTCATATTCTTTATAATTTTATTCTTAATTATATATCCTTTCTTTTTCCCTTGTGGCCATCATTTATTTTGTCCTGTTCATTACCTCTTAGTCAGTTGACTGGCTGGTGGCTTCTGATTTGAGCCATTTCATAGTCAAAAGTGTGCATATGCCTTTGTATTATCTTACAGAGCAGTCCTTAGGAGAGCGGTCTCTGGCTATGCAGATAGATCACCATAGTAACGGTCTCAAGTAGAGGTTTGGTCATAAAGGGCGGAGTCTGCCTCTGTTTGTGTTTCAGCGTATAAGCTGGAAACACGAGTGCGAGGTCATCTAACCAGGCGTCTTGACGTCGGCGATGTCACGGCTGTTATAGCTATTTTACATTGTAAATTGGAAGTATCTTTCTGAGCGTAGTGTCATGTGACCGGGCGTCATGCTGTCGATGACGCCACGGTCCCTATAGCTACCTATGAATACAAACAGGAAGTAATTGCTCTGACCTCGTAGCAGTCCGTGCTGATTGGACGGCTTCCGTGGGAGGTTTTACTACACAGGTGAATGGGATATGGGGCTCACCACATATATAGATTTGATGTCCGGGACTATTACCGCTGAGGAAGTCCTGATCTGGATGATACGCATGCAGGAGTTCCCTAGGACATCACTGCAGCCACCTTCTCTATTGATGTGATTTCATGATGTTATTATACATCATTTATCCCAGCACTAGGGTGTAGTGCCTTTTATGTGAGTACTTGACTTTCAGTAAATGAGGATTATTTTAGCCACACAGTGTGCACTATATATATATTTTATATTTCATGTTATTATGGCCATTAATTGAGAACAACAGAGTGCGGTCTTCCAAAGTGGTCTGACTGTCTACCCATGCAAGTTTCCATCCATGTCCACTGAGAGTGGTAAACGCCTTTTTGACCCATCTGTTAGTTCAGAGGTCCATTTGCTGAGGTGAGCGGTTTGGCTAGCTGGTGGTGGAATCACGGATTGCGTTGCACTGTATGAACTGTTGTGAGCACCCAGACCACCACAGAGGAGACTTCTTTTCTGTCAACCCGTCTCTTTCCACTTTTTTAATTTTAAAGGGGACTTTTACTATATGCTATGAGCAACTTTTGAGTCTTCTGGTTGCATTTTTAGCACTGCACTGCTTATTTACTGTGTACTCTTCAAGGTTTTATATGTTTGTCTTCAGTGTTCAGCTGCTTGCATTTCACAGTTAGTGAAATTTCACAGATATAGTTTTTGCGCTAACTGAATTTCCATTTTTATATAGATAGAATACACTCCATAAAAATGACGCTCCTCCCCAGACTGCTTTACCTATTCAGATTCCTCCCAATCAACAGAAGGAAAGATCATTTGAAATCTTTCCAAAGCAAAGTCACTAAATTCATCTGGAGGGGTTTAGGCCACAGTATACCCCAAAAAACCCTATTTCAAAATAGGACATGGGGTGCGTTAAGTCTACCATGCATGTTATGGTATTTTCAAGCAGCAAGAATAGCTCAAATCTCCACCGTGTACTCCAAACTTGAAAAACCTGACTGGGTTCAAATAGAGAGACAGGCATTCCCCACCTAAACCTTAGATTATCTCCTATGGTTCCCCTCCAAGGATCACCCCCCAATATTATCGCTCATCCTATCACAAATGCTAACTCTTTGGGACAAAATGAGATCTTAGTCTCTCACTTACCTCTGAATGTCGGCCCCTTGCACATATCTTTCACAATCCAGACTTTATCCCCGGTCAAGACATGAAATCCTTTAAATGGTGTTTGGACAACAAGGGGTTGTATCGCATTGGCCATTTCTTCACTCCCTCTGGACCAATTTCCCAGAGCTACTGTGCTCAGAAGCTTGAAATTTAGACCTCAGAGCAATACAGATTTCAACAAATACAACACTTTCTCCATAAGATCTGGAGGGGGAAACCTGCCCCTCCCAGATGCACACCTTACGAACTGTGGTGTGGACAGGCCACGGATCAGAGGGGTGGAATCTCCATCATCTACCAGTCGCTTGCTCACCCGTCTTGCAAATCACCTTATATGTTGGCTTGGAAAAACGACCTCCAAATTTAATGGGATTTAGAGAGGTGGCAAACCTCCTTTTCTACATCTATTCAGGGGATTAGGAACATCTCCTTAATTGAATCTTGCCTTAAAGTGATGACCAGATGGTACCTCACCCTCTCAAAGCTGACTACCATTTTTCCCACAGCAAACACTCGGTGTTATCGTGGCTGCCAACTCATAGGCTCCATGGCCCACATTTGGTGGGAGTGTCCTAGAATTAGTTCGTTCTGCAACAGGATGTTGCCCTTCCTGTTGATTGGCTCTTCCTCTTTCTCTTTTCTCTTCTCATGACCAACTTTTCTCCTCTTTTCTCTTCCTTTTATCCTGCACTATAGTCCATCCTAACATACAAAGTGAACTCCTGGGTTTGTTACCTTAATGAAAGTATGACAAGCGGTCCTTTTCACTAGGTTAAAAGGTTTGGTTCTAGTGCTTATCTACCCTCTACAAGGCTCATTGCTTCTTCATGGATTGTTGGGGTAGGCCTCTGGGCACAGTAAGTTCCCATATGGGGTATCGGGAATGCGTCCCCCAAAGATCCCACTACACTAACCAAAATGCAAGAGGGCTTGTCAGGGATTATAATGCCAAACCATGGTTGATTGTTTTACTTTTCCTTGACATCTGGTTTTACATGTGTTCACACCGGTTTTTCATTGCGGTTCCAGGGATCTGCCATTTGTGATAGAAATAGTGGTGGGGCAACATTGTCATGGCAGCAAGCAAGTAGACATATAGCTGGGTCATTAGGAGTCACTCATTCTGATTGATGCTGGACCTACATTGCTGGACAATGGGATTGACATTGGATTTACATTGTAGAATTAAAAAAAAATTTGGGGTGGGGGACTTTTTTATTAAAATGACTTTTTTTCTATGGTGTGGTTTTTACTTTTTTTACTTTTTGTGAATGAGTAACAAAGAGTACTATGTACCCCATACTTATTCACATAGGGGAGAAGGAATGCTATATGGGCCCTCTCTTCTAAAGTGTGTGTTCCAGATTCTAATAAGCCCCCCCCATAGACCCCAACATATTGGGCCAGAAATGTGGGGATGAGACCCTTGTCCACATCAACATGGGGGCAAAGTGCCTTTGCAGGGCATTGACACCCTCCCTGGCAAGGTATCCTCCCAATATTGAGACTCTGTGGATTTTTATGATTCAGGAGGAGGGCAGTGCACTTCATGATCCACATTTCCTAGCCAGCTTTGACACTGGATAGGGGTCTGATGTGGATTTTGACTCATGCCCTCAACATTGGGACAGTATCTTGCTGAAGGAGATGGCAGCAGGAAAGCTGGCTGCTGTATGTCAACAAATTGACTGGAGAACCTAGGTGAAGTCATTGACTAAATATGGTCCCCTGACCATTTTGTTTACAAACAGAGCATCAGTAGCCAGTCACTTTTACATTGGTATATTGTACTGGTGTGCAACTTGACATTCAGGTTTAGGGCATCTCCAATTATATTATTAAAATAATTTGTGTATTTTTTTTTTTTTTTTCGGGGGGAGGGCGCGGAGGCGGTCGTCTCCCTCGGCCCCGGGCCACGGCGACTGCTCTTGCCGAGGAATTTGTGTATTTTTTAATGTCACTCTTTAAGATCCATTAGAAAACTCTCTTCCTGCTGAACAGTATTTTAAAAAAAATGTTGCAACCCCTATGGCAGTGCAGAGAAACCCATGACCTTTTTTAAAAGTAGCTTGAAAATTAATCTTGAAAAAGGTAAGAATAAAATTACAAGATTAGACTCTCGTAGACTTCAGTGGAGTTGGCCACTATGTTTGGCCTTTGCTGATTTCAGGCTGGGTTTGCAGATACTCTTGTAAGCTGAACCCAGGTCAATTTGTTCATCCTAGTGGCCAGCACTGAAAGGATCACGAAGCAGCAAAATGTTAACCTTTTTTAGATCCTTTCTATGATTCGTTATCAACCGCAGTAAGACATTTAACTCAGCTTAGCACTTTGGTATGAGTTCACTTTGGTATTCACAGTCATGATGTGTTGCTCCTGAACCTTGACACTATCTCTGGCAAATGGTTCTTGGTCATGTAACGGTATAATACAGCAAGAAATCAATTCCCACAAGTGTATCAGGTAATATGTATTACCTCAAGTGATGTATTGTACTTAAATTGTCAGATAAAATTCAGATTCTGACATTTTACTGTGTTCATTTTAAAGAACATAATATGCGAATAAGTGCTACTACCACAGGGCAGTTTTTCCAACATGATCGGTGACCACACTCTAAAATTCATGATGTTACATACAAAAATATAAAACTATTTATATGTAAAACAATCTAATAGGATTTGTGCACCTGCCAGAAACTACCCAAAAATTGTCCTACATGTGAAATATGACAATTTCTTTTTAAATTAAAGAACGTGTTAAAAACTGTGCATGTATGTTTTTTATATTTTTTCTGTTAATGAGTAGGGGTATTATGTAACCTGTACTCATTTACATGGTAGTCACTCATTCTGACAATGGGGACAATGTGCTTTGCCAGTGGAGTCCCTCCCAATGTTGAGGGCATGTGGTCTGGTATGGTTCAGTTTGTCTCCCCCTTTCCTGGCCAGCCAGGTTGCATGCTCAGATAAGGGTTTGGTATACATTTTAGTGGGTAAAGAATTTTTCAATTCTTTTTGTGGAGTTCCCCCGTAATTACATTTTTTTTACACAATCTCTTTGCTTTCATTCCAGCTAACAGCTGAATTTGCCTGGCTAGGATAAGTCACTGGGTGTTACGACACCAGCAGGAGCCTGAGTATTTAGCAGTGGTACTAAATGTTTCACTTCACACTACAGATGGAAGTTAGCTCAGCTGAACACCCATTTGTTTAGCCATTTGCACAGACATTTCTATAGACTGTACACAGTGCTGAGGTCTCCATCAATTTGTTGCCTCTACTGATTGAATGTTCTTAGCCTATAGTGTTAGGCTATTTTCTATATTGGTGAACGTTCTGTTTTTTAGAATTATGTTTTTATTGATGGGTTTTCAGTAAAAGAATACACAAAAATAAGTACAGATCCACTATAAAGATCTATAAAGGGATACAAACATTGTTCAACAGATAGTCATCTCTATATATATATAATAAAGATGATTGAAGATACAGGATTGCAATTTACAGTCAGAAAAACAACAAGTATGGTGACAACATAGGAAATACCAAGAAAAAAATGATTAGGAAGGAACAGTTCAACACACAGTATGGCAGATAGAATACCTACATTTGTTTCATAAACATCCCTGTACTTTGATTTGGTTTAGCACCCAGAAGATATTTGGTTACTGTAAACTTCATTGCATAGCTCCTATGTCTTTTACTATGATACTTGATATGATGTCTTGTATTACAAGGTTTTCTTTTTTCACCATGCCTTCCTCTAACTCAGTGGAGTAGCGTGGGGGGTGCAGGGGGTGCCATGGCCCCGGGCGCGACATTTAGGGGGGCGCCAGTATGTGTCACTGTCTGCCTCCTCCTAATTTTAAATTCCTGTGTCCCCCGTGCTCCGGCCACTATGTTCAGTGTCCGGCGCCCTGTGATTGGGTGTATGGGGGTCATGTGAGGCGTAGGGCTGGCCTGTCCACGATCGTTCCTGAAGTCCCGCCTTCGCACATGATCCCCATACGCCCAATCACAGTGCGCTGCGCCGGACACTGAACATGGCAGCTAGAGCGCAGGGGAAAGAAGCATTGTGAGCCGCCGCTGTCTTCTCCTCCTCCGGACTGATGCAGGCCAGACAAGGAGGAGAGTGAGACTCCCCCATGACAGACGTGTTACTGGGGGGGAGGGGGGAAGGGGGGGGAGAGAGAAAGTCAGTTAGTGTAGTATAGTGGTCAGTTAGTGTAGTATGGCGGTCAGTTAGTGTAATATAGTGGTCAGTGTAGTATAGCGGTTAGTTAGTGTAAAATAGCGGTCAGTTAGGGTAGTATGGCGGTCAGTTAGTGTAGTATGGCGGTCAGTTAGTGTAGTATAGTGGTCAGTTAGTGTAGTGTGGTGGTCAGTTAGGGTAGTATGGTGGTCAGTTAGTGTAGTATGGTGGTCAGTTAGGGTAGTATAGTGGTCAGTTAGAGTAGTATGGTGGTTCAGTTAGTGTAGTATGGTGGTCAGTTAGTGTAGTATGGTGGTTCAGTTAGTGTAGTATGGTGGTCAGTTAGGGTAGTATAGTGGTTAGTTAGGGTAGTATAGTGGTCAGTTAGTGTAGTATAGTGGTCAGTTAGGGTAATATAGTGGTCAGTTAGGGTAGTATAGTGGTCAGTTAGTGTAGTATGGTGGTTCAGTTAGTGTAGTATGGTGGTCAGTGTAGTATAGTGGACAGTATAGCGGTCAGTGTAGTGTAGTATGGTGGTCAGTATAGTGTAGTGGACAGTATAGTATGGTGGTCAGTGTAGTGGAGAGTATAGTGTTCAGTGTAGTTCTCAGTGTAGTGGACAGTATAGTATAGTGGTCAGTGTAGTGTAGTGGTCAGTGTAGATTAGTGGTCAGTGTAGTTCTCAGTGTAGTGGACAGTATAGTATAGTGGTCAGTGTAGTGTAGTGGTCAGTGTAGTGGACAGTATAGTATAGTGGTCAGTGTAGTGCAGTGGACAGTATAGTGCTCAGTGTAGTGTAGTGGTCAGTGCCGTGTAGTGGTCAGTTTAGTGTGGTGGACAGTGTAGTGTGGTGGTCAGTGTAGTGTGGTGGTCAGTGTAGTGTGGTGGACAGTGTAGTGTGGACAGTGCAGTGTGGTGGACAGTGTAGTGTGGTGGTCAGTGTAGTGTGGTGGTCAGTGTAGTGTAGTGGACAGTGTAGTATAGTGGTCAGTTTAGTGTGGTGGATAGTGTAGTGTAGCGGACAGTATAGTATGGCGGTCAGTGTAGTGTGGTGGACAGTGTCGTGTGGTGGACAGTGTAGTGTGGTGGACAGTGTAGTGTGGTGGTCAGTGTAGTTCTCAGTATAGTGGACAGTATAGTGTGGTGGGCAGTGTAGTGTGGTGGACAGTTTAGTGTAGTTCTCAGTGTAGTGTGGTGGTCAGTGTAGTTCTCAGTGTAGTGGACAGTGTAGTATAGTGAACAGTGTAGTACAGTGTAGTGTAGTGGACAGTATAGTATAGTGGTCGGTGTAGTGTGGTGGTCAGTGTAGTGTGGTGGTCAGTGTAGTGGACAGTATAGTAGTCAGTGTAGTTCTCAGTGTAGTAGACAGTATAGTACAGTGGTCAGTGTAGTGGACAGTGTAGTATAGTGGTCAGTGTAGTGGACAGTGCAGTGTAGTGGTCAGTGTAGTTCTCAGTGTAGTGGACAGTGTAGTTCTCAGTGTAGTGGACAGTGTAGTGTAGCGGACAGTGTAGTGGACAGTGTAGCGATCAGTGTAGCTCTCAGTGTAGTGGACAGTATAGTATAGTGGACAGTGTAGTGGTCAGTGCTGTTCTCAGTGTAGTGGTCAGTGTAGTTCTCAGTGTAGTGGTCAGTGTAGTTCTCAGTGCAGTGGACAGTGTAGTGTAGTGGACAGTATAGTATAGTGGTCAGTGTAGTTCTCAGTGTAGTGGACAGTATAGTATAGTGGTCAGTGTAGTTCTCAGTGTAGTGGACAGTAGAATATAGTGGACAGTGCAGTGTAGTGAACAGTGTAGTTCTCAGTGTAGTGGACAGTGTAGTTCTCAGTGTAGTGGACAGTGTAGTGTAGCAGACAGTGTAGTGGACAGTGTAGCGGTCAGTGTAGTTCTCAGTGTAGTGGACAGTGTAGTGTAGCAGACAGTGTAGTGGACAGTGTAGCGGTCAGTGTAGTTCTCAGTGTAGTGGACAGTGTAGCGGTCAGTGTAGTGGTCAGTGTAGTTCTCAGTGTAGTGGACAGTGTAGTGTAGTGGACAGTGTAGTGTAGTGGTCAGTGTAGTTCTCAGTGTAGTGGACAGTATAATATAGTGGACAGCGTAGTGTAGTGGTCAGTGTAGTTCTCAGTGTAGTGGACAGTATAGTATAGTGGTCAGTGTAGTGTGTAATGGTCAGCATAGGAATCAGGTAGGTCAGTACTATTGTATTTGAAGGGACTTGGGGAGTGCTAAAAGTCCGCAGGTTAGGGGGCACAAATTATATGCCTTGCCCCGGGTGCTGACAAACCACGCTACGCCACTGCTCTAACTAACATTCTTTTCAAACTGACTCTCCCAGACAGTTTGTCCTACAGTTACTCATTGCCTTGGGATATTCAAAGTACCTACCTATCAACTCCCATTAATTCTATCCGCAGGTTAAATGTTTAGTAATGTCAAAAATGCAATCTCTTACCCTTGATAAGCCTACTTCTTTTGAAGTTCTATGTGTCATCAACTGCATCTCATCTTCTCCATCTCCTCCATCTTATCTCCTCAATGTTTAATTCTCCAAGCGTCAAAGAATACGGTATTCTCTAATAAGTTTACAAAAAGAGGTAGAACATTTTACTGCCTGCTTAGGCAATTCAGATTGAAACAATGTCTTTCTATCCTAACCATATTAAGGGGACCACATCATGTTAAAGACCCCTCCAATGATAGAAAAGGGATGAGAATGGGCAAATAATTTCACCAGAACCTGGGTTAAAAACCCAACCTAATCAGAGTTAGGTGCATACACATTAAGCAATATCAATGGGCTGCCTCCAAAAAGACAGTTTAGTAATATATAATGTTCATGGGGGTCCATGAAGAAGGAAACCACCCTTAGAGGGCATGCGTGTTTAATCAGTATAGTAGTGCCTGCTTTCCCAGAAAGATCAGAGGCTATGTAAGAGAGGAAAATATTTAAATGCAAACTTAAAAGAAGCATTTTTGCCAAAATGTGTTTTTCTCTTTTTGATCGAGTTATAACCTAAGAGCTAACATACAATGCAAATATAGAGAGATGGAACAACCGATATATGTGCATAGTAAAAAGGTAAGACATAACAACAAAGAGATTGAAAACCCTTGAAGAAGTATTTAAAACTTATGCTCACAAGCTCTCTAGGGGAAAACCCCAATGAAGTAAAAAATAAAATATTTTGTATTAAACCTGAGCTGCTACAACAACTCGGGATGCCTTAAGCCCCATACATACAATAGGACTTTGTACAAACTTTCCCTTGGATTTTTGTACAAAGGGAGTTGGCCAGAAGTTTGTATTGCATACAGACGACAGGACTTTTCCAGCCAACTTTCACCATATCACGTGGTTTTTCAGCTCTTTACCACCACCCTTTGATCAACTTGTGTAATGTTGTCTGATATTGTGTCAATCTTGCCACTTTTATTGGCGAGATTGACACCTTGAGAGCCGGGTTGACACTGGTGCGGGGATCCGACTTGGATCCCTGCCAATGCCAGGCACTGTGTTTGGTATGAATCTTGAGGGGGAACTCCACACCAAATTTTAATTCCAATAGTTTTTATAGATTTTTCAGTAAATAATTGACATAGAATAAAGCGTATTATATTCAATGAGAGTTGTCACATTTTTGTAACTTTCAAAGTATATTTTTGAAGCAAGTATAATTATAAGCATACATCATATTACAGCTTGAAGAATTAGATATACCAGGGATGTTACTCACTCCCCCTAGACACCCCCTTGGGAACTAACTGTGTCCAGTAGGGGGGAGGTTTCACAGCCCAACTATATCCTGTTAGTTCTAGTTTTCAATCAACACATAGGAATATTCCATACTTGCATGTTGTATCTCTAGCTATGACAACTTTTGAACAGAATCGCAAAAGAAATAGTAACAGAACTTTTTAACTCGTATCCGCAGTTAGAAAAATTATGTCTATTGACCAACCATAATGTATTGGCTTGTTATATATATATCAGTGTACCATAGATTATTAAGGTATTTAATTAGAAATATTTGGATATTTAAATTGTTTAATTATTTATCGTTCCCATAGAAGTTAAGATCTAAGTTATTTGGATACCATGTTAACCAGGAATTCCATACAGTAGAAGCCTGGTTAAAGTTCCCCCTACTACGGGCAAATTGTATCTCATATGCACTGTGTGTATTCATTATGCTTATGCCGCGTACACACGGTCTGACTTTTCATCTACAAAAGTCCGACAGCCTGTCCGACAGACTTCCAGCGGACTTTCGGCGGACTTGCGGCAGACTTTCTAACGAACGGACTTGCCTACACACGACCACACAAAAGTTCGACAGCCTAGTACGCGGTGACGTACATTAAGTCCGGCGAGACTATAAAACAGAAGTTCAATAGCCCGTACGACACCCTTTGGGCTCCTTCTGCTAATCTCGTGTTTAACTCGTGTTAGTAGAAGTTTGGTGAGAGACGATTCGCGCTTGTGAGACTCGTATTTTTCAGTTCGTTTTAACTGTTGTTCAGTCTGTGCTTGTGAGGTTTGTATCTGCTTTTCAGTGCGTTTGGTCAGTTGGCATTGAGAAATCTTTGTTTTATTGGCCGCTCGTTCCTGATTTTCAGGTCGTTCTTCACAGGCCTTGCTGTTCTTCAGTGCGTTCTGTTAAGTGCGTTCTGACCAGCCGACCGTTTTATAGCCATGTTACCTGTACGTACTCGTCGTTGAGCTTGTGCATTGTATGTGTTTGGTGCTGTAGTTTATTCTTCAGACCAAGACCAGTCCATGAACAGGGCGAGGAGTAGTTCATGGACCAAGAATTGGTTGCTCCAGCGTGACCAGTTCTGTCACATGCCATTGCTCCGTGAGATCCGTGAGAATAATCCTGAGGATTTCAGGAACTTTCTCCGGATGACGGACCCCGTTTTTGACCGTTTGGTGGCTTTGCTGACCCCCTATATCAGCAGGCAGGATGCCTGCATGAGGCAAGCCATCACTCCGGAGCAGAGGCTAGTTGCCACGTTGCGGTACTTGGCGATGGGGAGAAGCCTGCAGGACCTCAAGTTCTCGACAGGCATCTCCCCCCAGGCTCTGGGCATCATTATCCCAGAGACCTGTTCTGCCATCATCCAGGTCCTGCAGAAGGACTATATTAAGGTAAGAATTTTTTCTTTTATTAGCATCACATGTTCTTTTATTTATTCTTTGATAATGTAATGTATTTCTTAGCTCAAACACTACTTACCATCATTGTAATATAGTGTGAATGTCCCCTTTTTCTTCTCACGCATGTTTGATTTGTTTCTTGTTCTTTTTTGTCATGCATGTATATTTGCCTTCAATAACCTCTCCAGCATACAATGCTGGTCACATATTCACCTAGTCTACTCAGTTTGAATGTATTTAGTCAGCTGCATTGTATTTTGTTTCCCCTAAACTCTATCCAAATAGTGTGCTTATAATTAGCTTGATTTCAACCCCCCCCCCTAATAATTTGCTAGAATCTTCTGTGGTGTTGATTTTTAAAAAGCAAATATATGTTGCACTTTGCAAAATGCATGTGCACTCTACAAGTGCATTTGCTCCAGTGCTTTAGTAAATGAGCAGAAGCTCTGCTGATTTCCAACATCAAATCATATGCAAGCCACAAAGTGTTTTCATTAATTGCCCTTGCATGTGATTGTGTACTCCTTGCAACATGAAAGCCTTTTTACCTTACCTCATTTACTTTAAGCTGGGGAGCAACTGCACTTGCAGAGTGGGACAACTTCAGTCTTGTAGCCTTTTTAGTCCATAAATCCCTGTGTGTCCTAAAATTATTATTTTTTGGTAATTTCACCACCCCCTAAAATGTAATCAATGTTCCATCAGAGGGGGTGAGCAATCTGATAAGTGTGCCTTTCCATATTATTTCTTCCAGAAGATATAAATTATTTAATGTTATACTGATGCTGTGGAATAATGTTTTTAATTGTATAATTTTCTTGCAATGTTCGATTTAAAATTACTGATTTTTGTTTTCTTGTTTGATTCCCCAGTTTCCTTCAACGCCACAGGAATGGCAGACTGTGGCATCCCATTTTGCCACCCGTTGGGACTTTCCCAATTGTGGAGGGGCTATAGATGGGAAACATGTCCACATTGTGCCACCACCCCATTCGGGGTCATACTATTTTAATTATAAGGGGTTCCACAGTATTGTTTTAATGGCGGTGGTGTCGGCACACTATGAATTTCTATATGTGGATGTGGGGAAGAATGGCCGGATGTCGGATGGAGGAGTATTTGCCCAGACGGAGTTCTGCCAGCGTCTCCAGAGTGGTGGCCTGGGATTTCCACCTGATGCGGATAACGTGGAACGACTCCCCTTTGTCTTCATGGCCGAGGAAGCCTTCGCTCTGAGCAAGCACCTCATGAGGCCATTTCCCCAAAGAACCCTCACCCCGGAGAGGAGTGTTTTTAATTTCCGGCTGGCCAGAGCTAGAAGAGTGGTTGAGAATGCGTTTGGGATTCTGGCCAGCCGGTTCCGCCTGTTTCAAACCTCCATTAATTTGGCAGAATACAAACTTAATTTTATCATTTTATCGTGCTGCATCCTGCACAACTTTTTGCACAAACATTCTCAAAATTATATGGTGCCAGTTGGGCCTGAGGCTGGACTTATCGTTGAGAATCTTACGGGCCTGGATACTGTCCTTACTGGCTTGGCCCCCCAAAGTGCCCGTCAAGTTAGACAGCAATATGTTAATTATTTTATGGGTAGGGGGCCATTGCAATGGGCCAGGATATCTAAAGATTTAAAATAAAAACAATCTTGATGAAATCTTGAATTATATTTATTGCTTGCCTTTCTTTTGGGCTTTCTCCTAGGTTATGGTCGAGCAGTTGTAGTGCCAACTGTATTTTCCTTGTAAATTTCTAAATAAGCTCCATTGCCACTGTAAACAACTTTTTTGAAATTTATAAACAAACTGATACTGAGCATTGAAATAACAAACCACACATTTATTTAATTCTAAGCAGATGTTTTTAATCTTTGGTATCCATTCAGTTATGCATTTAGTATAAAATGTTCCTAGCCAAAAATATAATGATATATTAAATAAATTTAGAATAATATAATTAGAGTTAAATATTTTTAGATAATCAAAAATAAAATTTGTTGGGCATTTTGATTTTAGCAAACAGGCCTTTTTTTATTTTAATTTTCTTGTCTTTTTTCAAATCCTTTTTATTTTTTTTTGTCTTTTTTCAAATCCTTTTTATTTTTTTGTCTTTTTTCAAATCCTTTTTTTTTTTGTCTTTTTTCAAATCCTTTTTTTTTTGTCTTTTTTCAAATCCTTTTTTTTTTTTTTGAAAAATAGGCCCCTTTTTTTAAATGTTGTTAAACAGGCATATCATTTAACAGAAAATAATAAAGAGAAGGCCCAGAATGGGGTCAGCAAACCAGGAAATGAAGGACATGATCAATGTTTTGGGGTTTAAAAAAGGGCATTTAGATTCGACCCAAAACATCAATCATGTCCTTCATTTCCTGCTGCATACGATCCAGCCGATTCCGCATTTGATCGATCTCCCCATTCCAGGCCATTATTTGAGCAATTAGCCGTTGGGCACTGTCTGTGGTGAAATAGTCACTTGGACCTAAAGTGGTTGGGGAAAAAAAATGTGTTTAGAAATATGCACACATACATAGTTTACCTTACCATAAAGCTGGTGTCTCAGACACTGACCTGGTGGGGTGCCCATGTCGCATACTTCATGAACATCCTCGGGGGTGGCGCTGTTGCTTGACTCAAGCACAACCAGATCACCTAAAATAGAGTAGAAAAATTACATAAAATAAAAGGCAGCCATGCATAGATTACCGTAAGCTGGTGTGTCAGACACTCACCTGGTGGGGTGCCCATGTCGCCCACCTCTCCTTCCTCCACATCCTCAGTGGGGCTTGGGCTGATTTCCCAAGTATGTTCTTTTGCTTGGGGGGGACTGGGTTCTTCTTGTTGGCTGAGTGATTTTTCCCCTATGTGAAGCAAAAAATTAATATACTTAGCACACAGATATTTTAGTACATACTAATCTTCAAACATTTGTAGTGAAGTGGTGTACAAATTGTCTGTTTGTGTAGAGTTCCTAGTAGACTTCAAGATTTTAATTTCTAAAGACATATCAAGATAGATAGATATCTCGATATCTAGATATCAATATCAAAATATATCTAAAAATCTTTGGATCTCTCTCTCTATATATCTATAACTAAATATAAATCTTAAATCTCAAACAAAATCTAAATATAAAAATAGATATTAATTTAAATTAAAAAAAATAAATAAATTTCTATATCTATCTATATATCTATATACATACATATATACATACATACATATGTGTATATATATATATATATATATATATATATATATATATATATATATATATATATATATATATATATATATATATATATATATATATATATACACACACATATATATAGATAGATAGATAGATAGATAGATAGATAGATAGATAGATAGATAGATAGATAGATAGATATAGATATGTATATATATATATGTATGCGTATGTGTATATGTATATATATATATATCTATATATATGTGTGTGTATATATATATATATGTGTGTATATATATATATATATATATATATATGTGTATATATATATATATAAATATATATATATATATATATATTATATATATATAGATATGTAACGATGTTTATTAAAAGATCGTTTCAAACAATGCAAACAATCGTATAGGAATGAAAAGCACATGGAGCAGTATACGAGGTAATCAACACAAGATGAAAACACAAGTACTTACTTTTTTTCAGCACTTTACGGATCCATCTGTACTGTAAATGGCCACCATTTTCACCATCTCTTTAAAGGACATATTGGAGGCCTTAAATCTAGGCCTCACAGATCTTGACGTTCCGGCCTCCGGGCTTTCTTCGCTACCTGAGGTAGTACACACCTGATGTGTCTCCGCCATTATTCACCCCACTGCGCGCCGTAAATAAAAATTGGCGGAGAACATGAGTTAAAATCGAACGTCAGGGGCGGGCGACGCAGGCGGAGTTTCACACATGCGTAGTGTATAAAGAGGGGCCTTGCGCACGTGTCGTACGTACGTTCTGTGCGTAGAATTAAGGGGCGGAGAACATGAGTTAAAATTGAACGTCAGGGGCGGGCGACGCAGGCGGAGTTTCACACATGCGTAGTGTATAAAGAGGGGCCTTGCGCACGTGTTGTACGTACGTTCTGTGCGTAGAATTAAGGGGCGGAGAACATGAGTTAAAATTGAACGTCAGGGGCGGGCGACGCAGGCGGAGTTTCACACATGCGTAGTATATAAAGAGAGGCCTTGTGCACGTGTCGTACGTACGTTCTGTGCGTAGAGTCAAGGGCGGGTTATATGCGTAAACAAAAAGAACGTCAGGGGCGGGCCAAGTAGGCGTAGTATTACGCATGTGCAGTGTATAAAGCGCTGTTACGTATTGTGTCGTACGTACGTTCTGTGCGTAGGTGATAGTGGACCGGGACGCTACTAAACGAAGGTAATTTAAAATTTATACTTTTGGTCAAGACTTTGTAGCAAGCGGCCTATATGGCTTGACAGATTGATGAGGCCTACATAGGGATAAGATGATGAGGGTTTAGCAGAAACCTAATAAGTGTTTTTTGTCTTGTGACTTTATCTTTTATACAGACATTATGAATCCCCTATTTAAGGATCCAGAGTTCCTTACTGCTTTTATTTCTAAATATAGAGAGATGAGGAATTTGTGGGAGGTGAAACACCCACAGTATTATGCAAAGCATGTGAGGAAGTCAACGCTGGAGAGACTTCTGTCCTTTGTCCAGGCGACCATCCCGGAAGCAACAATGGAGACATTGCTCAAGAAAATTGGGGTCTTGAGGAACATAAGAAGATCCAGGAATCAATGAGATCAGGAGCATCAGCAGATGATGTTTATGTACCCAGGCTGTGGTACTACAATCAACTCTGTTTTCTTGATGACCAGACTGAAGCCAGGGCATCACTTTCAACCCTTCCCTCCACCCTTCCCTCCACCCCAGCAGAGGCTGATGAGGAGCAAGCTGGGTCTTCCATCCTGGATGAACCGGATATGACCATCTGGAGTCAGGTAAATTATTTTAACAAATATTTACTGTACTAATATTAATGATGTTAACTGGATGTTATAATTGTCTAAAATAATTTTGCCCTCAAAATTGTGTATACATATCAATTGACAGTAGTGGCTAAATATGTTTGGCACCTGCTTGAAAAAATTAGGGTGTCTGATTAGACTCTTTTATTAAAGAGATGTATTCACATTGAATTTGCTAGTCATGAGAAAACTGTGTGTCATTGATGAACCCAAAAAAATATACTAAAACTATTTCCTTTTTTTATACACAGGATGAGTCCATGCAGGAGGAATGTGGGGAAAGTGGCAGGCAGGAGGAGACCGGGCCCATGGACAGCCTGGAGGAGGCCGGATTCACCATCATCCTGGAGGAGACTGGGCCCAGTGTCAGGCAGGAGGTGGCTGCTCCCAGTGAGGTGGCTGGGCCAAGTGAGGTGGCTGGGCCAAGTGAGGTGGCTGGGCCCAGTAGGAGCCTGACGGAATCCCAAGTGCCTCCCCTCCACCTTCCCAAAAAAAGGGCCAGGAAGGGGACGGTCACACAGGAGACATCCCTGCGCCTCATGCAAGAGGCCACCCGTTTTTTAAGGAGCCCCCCCGAAGCGGAAGAGTCCTATGGCTGCTACTTAGCCAGCAGGCTTCTTCAAATGGATTGGGAGCAGCGCCTCATTTGTGAGCGACTATTTGGGGAAACAATCCAGAAGGGGCTGCAGGGCACACTAACACGAAACACCCAACTACATGAGGCAGCCCCCCCCCTCCTCCTCCTCCTCCTGCCACAACTGAAACACCAGAGCCACAGCCTCGAAAGAAGGCTACAGGGAAGGCTGCAGGGAAGGCTGCAGGGCAGCATGGAGGAAAGGCTGCAGGGAAGAGAAGAAAGTGATGACCTGGGTTCAGTCTGGTCTGACAGAAGATGCAGGCTGTTGTAGTACCACAGTCTGGGGATATCTATATCATCTGCTGGTGCTGTTGATCTCTGGGATTCTTGGACCAGATTGTGCTCCCTCTTATATGGACTCCTCAAGATCCCCATTTTCTTCTACACATACTTTTTCCAGCGTTGACTTCCTCTTTATTTTATTTAGACCATGCATAAATGGATCTTTTTTGAGTTTAGGTTTTTTTATTTTAAATCATTGATTTTAGACACAATGTTAAATTAACAAGGGACAACAATCTCATTGAGTTTGCAAAAACACACCAAAAATAGATTAAAATAATGTTAATAATGTTCGAGTGGTAAGTATTTAAAAAAAAAAAAGATACATAACCAAAAACGGTTCTTTGGGTTAACTTTATATAAAAAAAATAACAAATCACTATAAAAACAAAAATTATAAAGGGTTCTTTGTGGTAACTTTACAAACATTAAAAAAAATACAATAAAAACATAAAAATAAAAACGGTTTCTTTGTGGTAACTTTACAAACACCAAAAAAATTTAAAAAATATATATAAAAATGGGTTCCCTGTGGTAACTTTACAAAAAAATTTATAGAAAAACATAAAAAAAGTTCCACAACAATCATAAAATAAATATCTGGATAAAAATTACAAGAAAAGATGACTCCACCAAAAAAAAAAAAAAATTTAAAAAGTATTATTAGTATGGAAACATTATTTTGAAAAAGCATACCATGTCATTCATGAGATCAAAGAGAAAAAGAATCCAGAAATCTGTTTGGGAGAACTCTGTTTGAATATGAACAGCAAAACATCTTCGTTCTTTATAGCATTCATAAAGAAGACATTAAATGCGCTGCATTCAACGAACACAGATTTTGCAGCATGAGGAATGTGCTACCTACAATACGAACACTAGTTTTACTAGACCGAGTGCTTCCGTTTAGTTTTTGCTTATGAGCATGCGTCGTTTTTTTGTCCGTAGGACTAGCATACAGACGAGCGGATTTCGAGGTCCATCGTAGTTACGACGTAAAGATTTGAAGCATGTTTCAAATCTAAAGTCCGTCGGATTTGAGGCTGAAAAAGTCCGCTGAAAGTCCGAAGAAGCCCACACACGATTGGATTACCAGCCAGCTTTAGTCCATCGGCGTCCGTTGGACTTTTGTAGACGAAAAGTCCGACCGTGTGTACGCCCCATCAGGATTTCCGCTATTAAGGGTGGGCTAGTCTCCTTCCAATGTCTAACTATAGTGAGTCTAGCTGCTATTAATAAATGAGATACTACTGTTCTCAGTGGTGCACTTATTAAATCTATTCCTAAGGACAGAAGTGCCATACCTGGGGTATATGTAGCTTTAGTGCCTGAGATTTGTTCTATTGTATTGAACACAAGGGTCCAATACCTTTTAAGGCGTGGGCAGGACCACAGTATGTGAATCAATGTACCTCTATGACCACAGTTTCTCCAACAATCAGGGGATGCTGCAGTTGCAAATTTGGAAATCCTATGTGGGGTGAGATACCACCGCAATAGTATTTTAAAGTACAATTCCCAAAGGTTAGCACTTCTTGTGGAATTATATGTACCCTGAACGCTTTTGTCCACTATTCTTCTGTGTAGGTCCTCTCCAAGTCCCTTTCCCACGCTGTAATATTAGTAGTTTTGCAGAAGGAATGTTTATCTTGTAGGTACTTATATAATAATGATGTTCCTTTTTGGATCGATTTGGTGTTTGTGTAGAAGAGAGCTAATTTCCAAGGTAGTTGGGTGGTTAAATTGCAACTCTTTTTGTCTAAGAGGTGGGATAACTGGATATATTTGTAGAACTCGGAGGCTGGTATGGAATATTCGATCTGTAATGATCTGAATGATTTCAGTGTTGGTCCTATAAAGAGGTCCTCTAAAAGGAGTGTTTTACTTGTACACCAAGTAGTTAGCGATAAGTCAGGAATAACATGTTCTAATGCCGTGATCGGGAATTTTAGGAGAATTTGTGGGTCTCCTTGAGTTATATTTGTAAGTAAATATTTCCAGGAATCAACAGAAGCCTGTATGGTAGGTGCACCTGGCGAAGTTTTTGTATAGTGATGTGGGCTGGAAATCAGGTAGTTATATAGGTTCCCCCCTTTAATTTGTGCACTTTCTAGATCCGACCATAATGTGGTGGTGTTTTGAGGGAACCAGACCTTTACTTGTGTAAGTATGGTAGCTGCATAATAATCTTTTATAGATACATGTCCTATCCCTCCCATCTGTTTAATTTTAATAAGTTTGTTGAAAGCACAACATGCTTTTTTACCTGCCCACAAATACCTGTCGACTGTGAGTTGAGCTTGTTGGAAGAAGGAATGTGGAACAGGTATTGGTAGGGTCCTAAATAGATATAAAAATTGTGGTAGAATTTGCATTTTGAATGCTGCTATTCTGCCTGACCATGATGGTTCGAACTTTTGCAATTTTTCAAGTTTATATTTCAAGGAATCTAAGAATGGGGTGTAGTTTTCTTTGACTAATTCTTAGGTTTTAGGTGTAAGAGTAATCCCTAGGTATGCAATGCCTTTTTCTTTCCATCTATATGGGAACTTAGAAGTAATGTTTTGTTTCACTTTTTCTGTAAGACCCAGACCCAGTAGGTAGGATTTGGTGTCATTTACTTTATAGTAAGATATAGCATTAAATAAATGTAGAGCATTGTGAACCGAAGCCAGAGAGGACGGTACGTCTGTAAGAATCAAAATAATATTGTCCGCAAATAGACTTATGGTATGCATTTTGTTCCCGCTTATCAATCCTTTTATTTTGGGGTGGTGACGGATATATGCTGCCAAGGGTTCCATTAAGAGATTAAAAATTAATGGGGATAGTGGACACCCTTGGCGTGTCCCATTTGTAATTTTAAATGGGGTTGAGAGCATACCAGATATATAAACCTATGCTGACGGTGTTGTGTATAGTGCCATAATAGCTTGATATGTTTGACCCTTGAAACCAAATTTAGTCAAAACGTGTTCTAGGTATGTCCAGTGGATCCTATCGAACGCCTTCTCTGCATCCAAAGCAAGGAGCAGAGAAGGCGTTCCAGTCTTATTGGCTGCATATATAAGATTGATCAAGCGTCTGGTTGCATCCGCCGTTTGGCGTCCCTTGCTGAAACCAGATTGGTCAGGATGAATTAAAGATGGCAGGAGATCAACTATTCTACTGGCTATTAGTTTGGCATATAATTTTAAATCATTGTTAAGTAATGATATTGGGCGGAAGTTTTGTGGGGTGTCTGGGTCCTTCCCTGGCTTCGGCAATGCTACAATCATCGCTTTCAACATTTCAGAGGGGAATGAGGAGGTGGAGGCAGCTTGGTTAAATATTTCAGTGAGTCTGGGTGACAGTATTTCCTTAAACGCTTGGAAATATTCTCCTGTAAACCCGTCAGGTCCAGGGGATTTATTTTTTGGTAATGAATCTATCCCTTGAGACACTTCTTGTGTCGTGAAAGGGGAGTTCAATGTTTCAATTTGGTTTTCTGTAAGATGAGGTAAATTTATTTTACTGAGAAATTTGGAAATAGAATCGGATGATGGTTGAGTTACTTGAGGATCTTTATTCAGGTTATATAAAGACCCGTAGTAAGTGCTAAATGCGTCTGCTATTGCCTGGGGGTGGTATAATTTTTCCTCAGTTTCTGGGTGAATAATGCAGGGAATTTTAGTTTTATGTCTAATGCCTCATAACCGGGTTGCTAATAATTTCCCTGCCTTATTTCCAGTGGCATAATATGTCATTTTTCACCTCCTGGAAGATTTTTCAAAATCATCCAGCAGTATAAGCCGTAAATCATGTCTCAGCTTGGTTATTTCTTCGGTTATCCTATTATTGAAATTGGCTTTGTTTTGTTCTTCTAAAGTTTGGATTTGCTTGGAAATATCCAATATGCGCTGCCCCCTCCTCCTCTTAACCCTAGCCCCTAGTTTTATTAGAAGACCCCTCATAAACGCCTTATGTGTGTTCCAGGTAACAAAAGGGTCAGTAACTGAGCCTACATTGTGTTCAAAAAATTCTTTCAGATCTCTTTGTAAAGCAGACCTGGAAGTATCATTCTGAAATAGGTGTGGGTTGGCTCTACATATAAAGGTGGCACTGTTAGCGGATTTGTCATCCACCAACAGTGAGACCGACGCGTGATCCGACCAGGTAATGCTATTGATTTGCGATGCTTTGATTTTAGTTAACAACCATCTATCTGTCAAAAAAAGATCTAGTCTAGAATACATTTTGTGGCTAGCTGAAAAGAAGGAGTAGTCCCGTTCTGAAGCATGAAGGCATCTCCATGCATCATATACATCATATGTCTTCAATAGTGGTTGAAGTGTTTGGGATTTCCTCTTAGTTATTGAGCTAGAGTCCATGCTGGAATCCGGTGGTAGGTTAAAGTCCCCGCAGAGAATCAGGTGTCCCTTCTGTATTCGCAGCACTTTTTTCAATAATTTATGAAGAAAGCGGGTCTGGTGAGTATTAGGGGCATATACGTTCACCACTGTGTAAGTGGTATTATTGATATCACATATTAAAATGAGGTATCTGCCTTGTGCATCTTGTATTTCTTCATGAAGGTGAAAGGCTACCGTGTCTTTTATTGCTGTGAGGACTCCTCTTCTTTTGGTATTAGAGTTTGCAAAAAATATATGCAGGAATTTAGGATTAAAGCATGTAGGTTGAGCCTGCTTTTTGAAATGTGTCTCCTGTACACAGAATATATCCCCTTTATGTTGAATTGCTTCTGCCCACATGGATCTGCGTTTGGCTGGATGATTAAGGCCTCTAGCATTGACTGTGAGAAAAGTTATAGGCATCTTTTGGGAGTAGGATTGGGTGCGTAGTGAGGTATGTGTATGTAACACTTACATTTGGTGGTTAGCTTGTCAGGATGGATCTTGATGCGACTGAAGATTGGGAGGATGAGGGTGTAGTAGTTCTTCTGTACGGCTTGGTCAATCTTGAGGGATGTATCCAGGTTCTGCGGCTGCGGATATAACTGATAAGTAACTAAAAAGAAAAAAAATGGTAAAATAGAACAAGGAACAATGAATAGGTCCTTATGACCTGGGTGTGACAATAAGTCACTCATGTTGTAATCTGGGGTTATACCAAATTTCAGTTCAGTTTAACAGATAGTACTTCTGTTTCAGGGGACAGTTATATGTAACCTGTCTTGGTTTTCATTTGGTTAGGAGTGTTTGCGGGCATTCTTGGTTGTGACTAGGTTCCAATCCTCAGCTATATGATCAGGGCTTTTGGCGTGGCGGTCACTATGCATATCCTCTGGGATAATATGCCATTTTTGAAGTAAGAGCAATCCTTTGGCGAGGTTGTCCACCACATGTTCCCTGCCATCCCTTGTTATGATCAATTTTGTAGGGAACCCCCATTTATAAGCGATTTTATGGTTCCTCAAAGACTTAGATATTGTATTGAGGTTCCTCCTTTTCTGTAGAGTGAATTGGGACAAGTCTGCAAAGAATTGTAGGTCTTTGTACTGTGGTGGAAAGAGGTCTTTGTTGCGTGCAGCCGACATCAGGCGCTCTTACGTTTGGAAGAAATGTAACCTGAGTATAACATCTCTGGGTATGTTGTCTGGTAGGTGGGATGGCTTAGGTAGGCGGTGGATCCTGTCCACTGTTATGTCCAGGTCTGATAACTCAGGGATTATAGCCTGAAATAATTGCGCTGTATAAGTGCTGTATAAGTGCGGAGTTCAGATTGTTGAATTGATTCTGGGACCCCCCTTATTTTCATGTTGTTCCTCCTAGAGCGGTCTTCAATGTCAGCCATTTTAGCTTTTATGGCGTCCAGCTCATCAGTGTTACTGTCGCAAACTCCCCCATTTTATGCTCTATGTGAACTACTCTGGCTGTAGTATCTCTCAGTTCCACTCCAAATTTATGGACACATGATAGCATGTCAGCATGCAATGAGCTTCTAAGAGATACTAACATGTCCTTAAGGATGGTATCCAGGACAGGTTGATTGTTAGTGGGGAATAGATCAATTGAATCAGGGAGGTCTCTGGTGTCCTCCCCTGAGTCAAGGCCTTGTGTCATGTCCTGGCTTGCATCTGAGGCATCCAGCCTAACCCTTGCTTTTTCTGGGCTTCCCGAGGTAGGAGTGTGTTTCGGAGACTGTGTGCTCCTTTGTGGGGCAGTTCTTTTTTGTGGATTACTTTCCCTTGGCTGTATTGAGGAGTACTAGACATACCTTGTTCTTTCTGACCGCCGCCATCTTGCTTAGGCCCGAGCGGATAGTATTCGGTAAGTTTTTGCGGCTTACGGGACTCTTTATTCCTCCGCGGCATGTTCATTCGGTTCACCGGGACGAGCCGCGGGCCCGCTGGTATATGTTGTGCCTTTCTGCTGGGTATAACAGGTGATGTGTGCCGTTTTTTTTCCCTGAATGCAGAGGAGCTCAGCTAGTGAGCGTCCATCTCCTTCTGCTGCAAGCTCCGCCCCCCCTCCCACGCCAAATTTTAAATAAAAACAACGGCATGGGTTCCCCTCCAGGGGCATACCAGGCCCTTAGGTCTGGAATGGATATTAAGAGAAACCCCCTACACTGAAAAAAACGGCGTGGGGGTCCCCCCCAAATCCATACCAGACCCTTATCCGAGCAAGCAGCCTGGCCGGTCAGGAAAGGGAGTGGGGACGAGCGAGCGCCCCCCCTCCTGAGCCGTACCAGGCCTCATGCCCTCAACATGGGGGGTGGGTGCTTTGGGGGAGGGGGGCGCCCTGCGGGCCCCCACCCCAAGGCACCTTGTCCCCATGTTGATGAGGACAAGGGCCTCTTCCCGACAACCCTGGTCGTTGGTTGTCGGGGTCTGCGGGCGGGACGCTTATCGGAATCCGGGAGCCCCCTTTAATAAGGGGGCCCCCAGATCCCGGCCCCCCACCCTATGTGAATGAGTATGGGGTACATCTTACCCCTACCCATTCACCTAGGGAAAAAAGTGTCAATAAAAAACACAGTACACAGGTTTTTAAAGTAATTTATTAAGCAGCTCCGGGGTCTTCTTCCGACTTCAGGGGTCCTTTCCGACTTCGGGGGTCCTCTTCCGACTTCGGAGGTCTTCTTCCGACTTCGGGGGTCCTCTTCCGACTTCCGAGGTCTCTCCGGCGTCTTCTCCCGGTGTCCGTATCTTCTGCCGGCTCCACCACTATCTTCTGGGGCTCTTTTGCCAGCGGTGGTCCAGACTTCTGGATCGTCTTCTTCCCTCTTCTCTTTCAGAGATGTTGACACGACACTCTCTCCAGCCGGAATGCTCTCTGTGCGCTCCGCAACTGACTTATATAGTCGGTGACCCCGCCCCCCTATGACATCACAGTCCCGGGGCATGCTGGGACTGTGAGGTCATAAAGGGGCGTGGTCATGTCATCCTATCCTATCCTTCTCTCTGGAAGAGAAGAGGGAAGAAGACGATCCAGAAGTCCAGACCACCGCTGGCAAAAGAGCGACAGAAGATAGCGGTGGAGCCGGCAGAAGATGCGGACACCGGGAGAAGACCCGGGGAGACCCCGAAGTCGGAAGAGGACCCCCGAAGTTGGAAGAAGACCCCCATAGTCGGAAGAGGACCCCCGAAGTCGGAAAGGACCCCTGAAGTCGGAAGAAGACCCCGGAGCTGCCTAATAAATTACATTAAAGACCTGTGTACTGTGTTTTTTATTGACACTTTTTCCCTAGGTGAATGGGTAGGGGTACGATGTACCCAATACTCATTCACATAGGGGGGGGGCTGGGATCTGGGTGCCCCCTTATTAAAGGGGGCTCCCGGATTCCGATAAGCGCCCCGCCCGCAGACCCCGACAACCAACGGCCAGGGTTGTCGGGAAGAGGCCCTTGTCCTCATCAACGCTCGCTCGCCCCCACTCCCTTTCCTGACCGGCCAGGCTGCGTGCTCGGATAAGGTTCTGGTATGGATTTGGGGGGACCCCCACACCGTTTTTTCGGCGTAGGGGCTTCCCCTTAAAATCCATACCAGACCGAAGGGCTTGTATTCCCCAGAGGGGAATTCACTCTCGCGCCCGCTGCAGTAGGAAAATGTGTTTTTCCTATTGCACCTAGCGCAAGATGTACAGTACCCTGCCGCCGAGAACCAGCGCGATCTGATCACGCTGGAAATATTCTCGCGGCTGCGTACTGTAGTTTGTACTCAAGTCCGATGGCTTTGTGTACACATGATCGGACTTTGCTCCATCGGACTTTTGTTGCCGTAAAGTTTGTCCATTCGCACAGCCAACAAAGTCCGATGGAAACTGAAAAAGTTTGTCCGATGGAGCGTACACATGGTCGGATGTTGCTCCAAATCAGCTCATTTGCATTTTTGTTGTCAAAAAGTCCGATCTTGTGTACGGCCCTTTTTGTGCACCCACAATGGCAGTTAGGGTGCATAGTTGCAACCATCATATGAATTGAACAGTCCTCGTCCTTTGTAAAACTTCTAAAAATTATAAGCAACCTGAGAAAAAAAGAAAAAGAAACAGTCCAGTCTTGTGGGTTTACGGCTATCCCTACATGAGATCAAAAAATATGGTCAAGCCCAAAGATAATAGGCTAAAACTTTACATATATCCTTATCATATATTGTATTAGGGATGGGTCCGATGTTTGAATCGAACATAAGTTCATCTCGAACATCGGGTGTTCGCCTGTTCACAGAATAACGAACATTATTGGGGCGTTCTCTGCAAATTCGAGTGCCGCGGAATGAACCATAATGCAATGCGAGATCACAGTGCATTGATGTCTGATGATTGGCCAAAGCATGCACCTGACCTGCTTGGTTTGGCCAATCACAGCGTGCTCTTCTGTGAGAGCCACAATTGGCCAAAGACAAAGTGCCTTTGGCCAATCATGGCTCAGGGGGCTAAGTCCACGCCCCACACTATTTAAGGCTGCTTACACAGCAGCCATATATCATGTGTTGGAGTGGACGGAGATAGAGAGAACTTGAGTTAGATTAGGGAGGTTAGATAGTGGTGTGCAAGCAATGTATTAACCTCTTCGCGCAAATCGCCACACCCATTCGTTGGTACTTTGACACTAAATACTGTTGTTATGGCAGCAGCTAGCTGCCATAACCTGGGTATTTTCGGCAATTGCATGCGTTTCTCTTTAAGATAAAAGTGGTATCTGCGGCTCATTTCGCGGCAATATCACTTTTATGGGTGGCAGGCTGTAGGTAGCGGCAAAAACGATTGCGTCCACTCCCCTCACTGCCAGGATGCTGAAGATCGTCAACATGTCACTCCCGCCCAATGCTCTTAAATGAGATTTTTTATTTTGTTTTCAAAAACATTTTTTTCTTGAGATCTGATCTCATGCTTGTTATTCTATTACAAGGGATGTTTACATTCCTTGTAATAGGAAAAAAACTGACCCATTTTTTTTAAAGAAAGTGTCAAAATAAAAAATAAAAAGTAAAATAAATAAGAAAAATAAATAATACATTTAAAGCGCCCCGTCCTGACGAGCTTGCGTACAGAAGCGAACACATACGTGAGTAGCGCCCACATAGGAAAATGCTGTTCAAATCACACATGTGAGGTATCGCCGCGATCATTAGAGCGAGAGCAATAATTCTTGTCCTATACCTCCTCTGTAGCTCAAAACTGGTAACCTGTAGAAATTTTTAAACGTCACCTATGGAGATTTTTAAGGGTAAAATTTTGTCGCCATTCCATGAATGGGCGCAATTTTGAAGCGTGACATTTTGGGTATCAATTTACTTGGCATAACATTATCTTTCACAATCTGAAAAAAAATTGGGCTAATTTGACTGTTTTCTTATTTTTTAATTCGAAAAAGTGTATTTTTTCCAAAAAAAGTGCGCTTGTATAACCTCTGCGCATATACGGCGTGAATAGAAAAGGCAGTACAGCGCATATGAAATCTAAAATAAAATAAAACAATCAATAAATGTCCATAAAGAGATTAAATCCAATTCAAGTCCAGCAATTCCTTCAGTGATAATCGTGACATGCAATAGCTGATTATGTGACTGTAGTGACATGGACCTCCACCTTCGGTAGCACAAGCCGCTCACCTCTACAGATGGACCCCTGAGTTAATCAGTCAGGTCAAATCAGCAGTTCCCTCACAGGGATAAAAGCAGGGATGGTGTATGCAGATCCCAGTCAAACTTCAGCAATAGATAGTAAGCATCGCACTGTACCCCAGTGCAAAGGACAACAGTATATGTGAAAGGATGATCCACATCGGATGGACGAGCGGAGCGCGGGTGACATCACGATCCAGACACGTAGGAGGTGCAGTACGCGTTACGTCCCTAAAGGGGGCGGGACTTCCTCAGCGGCAACAGCTGGCTGTGACTACACCCGCTTATATGCATATCAGGGAGAGGACAAAGCCAATCCCCGTCAAAGCGTACCTATCTCCATGGTAACACAGGGAGAGATACTAGACAGCGCAATGTAAGTAAACAGGAAACACTGCAGCTGCCCGCTTAACATTGCTTAATCAGAGACTGACCGTTTTAAAAAGCTTTAGCACGAACAAAATAAAAAATATATATAAAAAATATGTATAAAAAATATATTTTAATAAAAAATTAATAAATTAATTGCCATTCCGCGCTCTGGACGGCCATCCTGGAAGTCATCCATAATTCATTATACATAAAATATGTAAATTACATCAATCCCTAAAAATCAGACCCTGAGATGAAATAAAATACCGCAAGCAAGGAGGGGAGGAGGAGGGCCAGAAAAATGATAAATGATTTGACAGTTAAATGCTAGTGATCCGAAATAAAGCAATTAACGTCAAATTCAATGTTCAAGCCCCCAGGGATGAGAACCTTGGTCTCATGAATCCAATGGGATTCCCTGCGACTTAATTGACGTAAAAAATTGCCCCCTCTTCAATGTTTTTTTACTCTCTCAATACCCCAAAAACTCAATCCTCTGGGGTTTTGACCATGCACTAATTTAAAATGTTTGGAGACATTGTGTGTCTTTAATCCTTTCTTGATGTTGTTGACATGTTCTCCTAAACGCACATGTAGGGGGCGGGAAGTCCTTCCTATGTATTGAAGACCACACTCACATTGGAGCATGTATACGACCCCTACCGTTGTGCAAGTGATCAGTTGGTCAATTTTATATTCTTTACCAGTGGATGTGGCCCTAAATTTCTTGCGTTTTTTATTATTGCATTTAGAATGCCTGCAGGCTGTGCATCGCCCACAGGCATAGAAACCTGAGAGGAAAGAGAACAATCGGTTTTCAGATTGTATAGGAGGATCAACCACTCCTGGGGCTAATCGATCATGCAGAGATGGAGCTTTCTTATAGATGAACATCAGACGTGGTGGCAGCAGGGGACCCAGCACACGATCCTGTTTCAGGATTGACCAGTTTTTTTAAACTAATCTTTCAAACTGTTTATGTTGAACATTATAGTTGAGCACCATTTTGAAATTGGAAACATCAGGGCTAGTTTCTTTGACTTTATCAGCAATCAAAGAGGCCCTATCCATGGCCAAAACCCTCTCAACTTCACTGTTCAAATTGTGTATATTATAGCCTTTTTCCATGAATCTGAACGTAAGCAGCGCAGATTGAGCAACAAAATCACTGGCATGCGTGCAATTACGTCTAAGTCTAACAAATTGCCCCCTGGGAATGTTGCAAAGCCAAGATTTGTAATGGCAACTTCCCAGGGGGATGTAGGAATTACGATCCGTAGATTTCAGGTAATACACAATCTAAATCCTTCACTCTCTTTCAGGATTTCTAGATCCAGAAAGACTATCTTTTCTTTGCTGTAAACCCAGGATAACTGGATATTTTTGGTGTTACTATCCAGTTTCTGTACAAAGGTATCAAGACCCAGTTGGTCACCCTCCCAGATCATAACGAGGTCGTCTATGTACCTTTTGTAACAGACAAGTTCAGGGGGGCGATGCTTGAACAACACGTCTTCCTCCCAGTGGGCCATAAAGAGATTGGCCACACTGGGAGCAAAACGGGCAACACCCCTTTTTTGAAGAAAGAATTGACGATTGAACCAAAAATAATTTTTGGCCAAACAAAACTTCAAACATTTCAAAAGGAACTCTTTGTGTGCCTCAGGAAGATCAGAATATAGAGATAAGGCCCATTGGACTGAGGATATAGCGTCCTCATGTCCAATGATGGTATATAAGGACCCTACATCGGCCGTAACCATAATACAAGAGGGAGAACATCTGGTTGATTCAATAGTTTGAATAATGTGCTTGGTGTCTTTAAGAAAAGCATCTGTTTTGCTTACCAGGGGCTGAAGAAAGTAATCTATATATTGGCCTAACCTAGAGGAGATGGAATCGATACCATTTACTATAGGCCTCCCAGGAGGGTTGATCATATCCTTATGAATTTTTGGGAGGCAGTAAATGATAGGGGTTCTGCAGAAAAAGGGATCCAATTCCTGACAAATTTATGGATGTTGACATAGGTGTCAAATTTATTCATATTTTGAACAGGAGCAAATTTCAGCCCTCTGTCAAGGACTCTGACCTCGTTCTCGCTCAGAGTGACACTACTCAAATTATAAATCCCTGCTCCTAGTGGGGTTTTTTCTTTTTGTACTCTCCTACCCCCTCTGTTTCCTCTCTGTCTTTTCTTTTTAAAGGAGGGCCTCTCAGTTGTGGGGATGGCTGTGGTGGTTGTTTCCACCATTCTCCTGGGTTCGGCTGGTAATTCAGCGTTCCCCTCCCCGGCCCACTCTGGGCCCCTGAAAAATCCCCTCCTTCATTAGTGCCACGTTGTTGTAACGGGGTAAACCTATTGTATAGGGGTACCTCTCCCCTTTGTGTGTATTGGGATATGTCTCTTCTACTCTCATTGGGAGGATATGGGTAAGGGTAAGAATCTTGCCTCTGGTTATCCCACCCTCGGGGTGATCTATATTCTTCGCCATTTGGGGGCGTTTTTTCTCCCCCCTTTTTCTTACCAAGCTACTACTCATATATATTTATTATATATATTAATACTCACTGAGAATAGCTTTTAAATATTGCAATTTTGACATATGTTCTTCTTCTTTATTTGTATGTAATTTTAATAGAACCTCTAGCTCCTGAAGAAGCGTTCCTTGTAAACGTGAAACATGTAGAGCAATTGGAGAATACACCATTCTGGGAATACCAGACCTGCAGTGCTCCCCCAATTCCAACTTTTTAGGGGAAGTTTACTTTTTTCCTTTATTTGGATTATGATTGAACTGTATACAAATATATAGGAATACACACAAAACTGCAGGATAGGATCCTCAATGGTGTCATGATATGCATTGTATGTCTAGATTTGATGTGTTTTTAATGATGTTTTGTCTATTCTCCTTGTTTTTTGTATATTATCAATAAAATTCAACCTTTTTATATATGCTGTGTAGTTCACTACAGTTGTGCCTTTAAAGTCCCAAAAAGTTTTTTAGTCTTTTGATATCTCTAAACTTAGTATCGGGGACGTTGGCACAAGTAACTTCCAAGTACCTACAGAGTCACCCTGTATATCAGGTACTTTAATACTAGGACCCCCCCTTTTGCTGATCTATATTCTTGTTGATAGTAATAATTCTCTCTAATAGGGGTCTTAGGAGGGCCCCTTCCTCAACCTCTACCTCTCTTAAAATTGCAGGGCAAGTGGGGGATGACTATACATAGTAGGAGGTGGGACTGGCACTTCAATAGGATCATTTTGTGAAGAGTGATTATTCGTCACTGATGGAACAGGAGGGGGAGTTGCCTGCCATTTAAATATATTCCCACTCCTAAAGTCATCCGAATCTCTAATATATTTTTTCTTTTTCTTATTTTGAACTTCAATATCCCATTTAGTGAGTCTATTACCGAGATCAGTTGATAATTTCAAAAACTCCTCACTATTTTTAAAAGGTTCAATGGTGTTCCTAATATCACGTATTTGTGACTCCAAGAACTCCATTTTCCTTTCTTTACATGCAAGCAACAGTTGTATCAATTCAGAACCTTTCTTAATAAAAAAATCTCCCCATTCAATCATAGAAGCTTCATCATAGAGACCGTCATTAGGCGGGATATCCCATCTCAATCTCCTGGGGATTAGATTGGAGGAAAGATATTGTTTGAATGAGGCAATGTCCCACCATGTTTTCACCTTCTTCTCAAAAATATGGTTTAATTTCTTTAAGGAAGAGGTCAAATCACTACCTTGTGCAGGTACAGGAGCGTGGGAAAAAACCTAATCCAATTTAACTTCCCGTTTTTTCCAAATAGAAAAAAACATCCATGGTTGCAGCTGTAATCGTGATAATTTAAACTATGGCAAGTACAAACGAAGTCGACCAGCGCAAACCGTACAACCTAACTATAAGCAGCTATAGTACTGGGGGAAAAATGTATCAAATCCCAAAAGACATAAATAGAGAAGGCAGTACAGCGCATATGAAATCTAAAATAAAATAAAACAATCAATAAATGTCCATAAAGAGATTAAATCCAATTCAAGTCCAACAATTCCTTCAGTATTAATCGTGACATGCAATAGCTGATTATGTGACTGTAGTGACATGGACCTCCACCTTCGGTAGCACAAGCCGCTCACCTCTACAGATGGACCCCTGAGTTAATCAGTCAGGTCAAATCAGCAGTTCCCTCACAGGGATAAAAGCAGGCGTGACAGAAAGTAAAAGTTTACCTGTGGTGGGTGTAATTATTGTCGTTTCATGAACACTACACGTAATGTGACACTTCCCAATGGCGAACGTTATCGCCCAAAACACTATGCAAATTGCCAGACAACCAATGTAGTGTACCTCTTATTGTGCGACTGCTTCTGCTTTTATATAGGCAAAACCATTCAGCCCCTTTGGCGACGTGCCTACCGACATATTTTATCTATGCAGACCAGTAAACCTAGCCTCCCACTTGGGAGACATGGTAGGGATCTACATGAAGGAATTACCCCTAAGATTTCCTTCCTGATCCTAGACAGAATGCACCCTGGTTCAAGAGGGGGGGATACTAACAAATTATTAATGCAGGCTGAACAAAGGTGGATTTTTCGCTTAAATGCGACAACGCCACCCGGCCTCAATGGTACGACCTCATTCAGACCTTTCTTGGAGGGTTTTTCCTCTGGAGGATCAGAATGGGAATCGTTAGAATAAAATGTTTCTACCTTGGACCCCCTATACCTTGATCTAATCTCGGTTTTCAATCATTAGCTTGGACCCATTGCTTATCCACTACTGGCAGATCAACCCTTTATTGCTATTGGGGAGTGTAAATTACGTTACTTAACAGCATGTCCCCTCTTTCTGGGTTATCTTCTTTTAGGATTTGATTGATATTGTAGGGACAAGATAACATCTTAAGTTTGAGAGTTTGAATGGTATTGTAAATGTACTGTGCAGTATATAGCATTATACAATGTGTGAATTTAATGGTCACGTTTTATTGTTCCAGACCTCCTTGTCTGATCCAGTGGGGATTGATCCCTCCCGGTTACTCAGGAACCATGACTCTATGTTCCAGTGCTTTCCTGTTTACCTCTTACATTTCTTTCCCTTGCTCTCCCCCTTCTTTTGGTCTCTTCTCTTTCCATCTTTCACTTTTTCTTTCTTTTTCTATTTCTCACTGTAATCTCCCCATCCTTTTCTCTTTTCTCAGTCTCCACTTTTCTTCCCTATTTCTTTGCCTTGGCTACGTGTCCCTTCACTCGGCGCACCCGGGGGAGTTGATATGCGCCCCAACAAGGGCGCGTTGGGCCCCCCTTCTTTCTGGCAGTCTGTTGGTAGGGGTTTCCATGCCGGCTCTGCGCTGCGGGACTCTGGCGCGTGATGGCATCCCCTATGTTGCGATGGCTCCGCCCATCACGGAGCCTCGCGTCACAAACACGCCCACTCCAGTCCAGTACAGAACGCCTCCCATCTTGGAGCATGCTGGGGGGATGGCGCCGCTATTCCTGGGGGGCATCCATCTGGATGCTGCACGTCCTCCTTCTCCCAAGACCGCCCCCTACCTTGGCCACCCAATCACGGCACTCCCGCCCACCTCAGTAAGATACATTTAAACTCTCCAGGCACTCAAGCTCTCAGCTGTTTATGACGCTTCACAGACTGTTATCGAGGAAGGAGAGACAGGCAGGTAAACCCACGTACCTTTTAGGTTAGGATGCTTTTTGGGAATTATTAGGTGTTTTCTTTTCATTGATACACCTTGTCTCCCTTATGTGCTTTATTATTATAGATAATTTGGGGGTTACACCTGGCAAGGGAACTCTGCGCTCCCTTCAAATCCTGTGGGTCTGATATCAGTGACCTATCCTTTCCCCTCTGGCTTGCTGTTTAAAGGATTTGGCTCCGTGACTTTATCCTCCTTTATTCAAGCCTCTTTTAGGTATGTGTTTAGGTCTATACTTACTGGTGCTTTATATTACTAAATTTGGAGCCTTTTTTGAAATGTTTCAATCATACTAGGCTCTTTATGCAAACTCCTTATCAATGGTTTCTATTATTTGTATTTCAGTGGTATTGAATTCTCTATCACTCAGCCCCAGCATTGGGGCTCTAATAAGCTCCCTCCCTAAGGGGTGACAGTGTTTGGCTTTGAGGATGCCCTTTGTGAAGTGACCGTAGCCAATCCTGGGATCTTGTCTCTGCGCTGCCTGTCAGTTATTCCCTCTTTCTTTTCTCAGCTTCCTCTGATTTCTGGTCTTGGACCCCTGTGGAGCCGTGACGGATGGCATTGCTTCCTACTGGATGCTGAGAATGTTCATGGAAACTTTCAAATGAACTTGAGTGGTCAGTATTTCTTATATACACATTTAAAATGAATAAATGTTGTAATTTATATCACTGTAGATGATTTATGCAATGTAAATTACATACTCTCTGCTGATTTTGATGTGAATGTCTGATATATGTTCTTGTCCATTTACTCCTGTTCTGCTTCTGTTAACCTTTTGGATGAAATAATCTCCCTGACCAATTGTCGTTACCCTTGAAGAAGAGGCCAACCCCTTTCTTACCTCGAAACGTTGGGTCTTATGGTTATTGTTGTTCAATCAACCTGTATCATTACAATTGGTCATTGTTTCATACACTGGTTTTTCCTCACTTACATGCATCCATTTTAATTTATGTATCATTGTTAGGTCATGCTAATCATTTTTATACGGATTCTTTAATAAATATTAATAATTAAAAAAAAAATCCTTACTACTTTTGTACCTTCATTAGAGGTGACCCTTTATTAAAAGTCCCGTCAGAGGAGTTGCACTACTGCGGAGTGTGTTTTGGTTCTGTAGAATACTTGGGATGTGGGTTCACCTCTAAAAAACTATAATGCTTATTGGGACGACACCTCCCTTTTTCCGAAAGTATTGCAATGATCGCCATTTTATTCTCTAGGGTGTTATAAAAAGTATATATTTAATGTTTGGGGGTCCTAAGTAATTTTCTAGCAAAAAAAAATGATTTTAACCTGTAAACACAGAGTCTGAAAAACAGGCCCGGTCCTTAAGTGGTTAATATACAGTATCTATATACAGTTTAGTATATATATATATATATATATATATATATATATATATATATATATATAATATACAGTCAGGTCCATAAATATTGGGACATCGACACAATTCTAGTCTTTTTGGCTCTATACACCACCACAATGGATTTGAAATGAAACAAACAGGATGTTCTTTAACTGCAGACTTTCAGCTTTAATTTGAGGGTATTTACATCCAAATCAGGTGAATGGTGTAGGAATTACAACAGTTTGTATATGTGCCTCCCACTTTTTAAGGGACCAAAAGTAATGGGACAGATTAACAATCATCTATCAAACTTTCACTTTTTAATACTTGGTTGCAAATCCTTTGCAGTCAATTACAATCTGAAGTCTGGAATGCATAGACATCACCAGATGCTGGGTTTCATCCCTGGTAATGCTCTGCCAGGCCTCCACTGCAACTGTCTTCAGTTCCTGCTTGTTCTTGGGGCATTTTCCCTTCAGTTTTGTCTTCAGCAAGTGAAATGCATGCTCAATCGGATTCACGTTAGGATTCAGGTCATGTGATTGACCATTGCATAATGTTCCACTTCTTTCCCTTAAAAAACTCTTTGGTTGCTTTCGCAGTATGCTTTGGGTCATTGTCCATCTGCACTGTGAAGCGCCGTCCAATAAGTTCTGAAACATTTTGCTGAATATGAGCAGATAATATTGCCCGATACACTTCAGAATTCATCCTGCTGCTTTTGTCAGCAGTCACATCATCAATAAATTCAAGAGAACCAGTTCCATTGGCAGCCATACATGCCCACGCCATGACTCTACCACCACCATGCTTCACTGATGAGGTGGTATGCTTTGGATTATGAGCAATTCCTTTCCTTCTCCATACTCTTCTCTTCCCATCACTCTGGTACCAGTTGATCTTAGTCTCATCTGTCCATAGGATGTTGTTCCAGAACTGTGAAGGCTTTTTTAGATGTTGTTTGGCAAACTCTAATCTGGCCTTCCTGTTTTTGAGGCTCACCAATGGTTTACATCTTGTGGTGAACCCTCTGTATTCACTCTGGTGAAGTCTTCTCTTGATTGTTGACTTTGACACACATACACCTACCTCCTGGAGAGTGTTCTTGATCTGGCCAACTGTTGTGAAGGGTGTTTTCTTTACCAGGGAAAGAATTCTTCGGTCATCCACCACAGTTGTTTTCCGTGGTCTTCTGGGTCTTTTGGTGTTGCTGAGCTCACCCGTGCTTTTTTCTTTTTAAGGATGTTCCAAACAGTTGATTTGGCCACACCTAATATTTTTGCTATCTCTCTGATGGGTTTGTTTTGTTTATTCAGCCTAATGATGGCTTGCTTCACTGATAGTGACAGCTCTTTGGATCTCATATTGAGAGTTGACAGCAACAGATTCCAAATGCAAATAATACACTTGAAATGAACTCTGGACCTTTTATCTGCTCCTTGTAAATGGGATAATGAGAGAATAACAAACACCTGGCCATGGAACAGCTGAGCAGCCAATTGTCCCATTACTTTTGGTCCCTTAAAAAGTGGGAGGCACATATACAAACTGTTGTAATTCCTACACCGTTCACCTGATTTGGATGTAAATACCCTCAAATTAAAGCTGAAAGTCTGCAGTTAAAGCACATCTTGTTCGTTTCATTTCAAATCCATTGTGGTGGTGTATAGAGCCAAAGAGATTAGAATTGTGTCAATGTCCCAATATTTATGGACCTGACTGTATATATATAATACAGAAAGTATTCAGACCCCCTTACATTTTTCACTCATTGTTATATTGCAGCCATTTGCTAAAATCATTTAAGTTCATTTTTTTCCTCATTAATGTAAACACAGCACCTCATATTGACAGAAAAACACAGAAACAAGAGCTCTGGCTGTGCCATTCAAGAACAGTCACAGAGTTGTTGTGAAGCCACTCCTTTGTTATTTTAGCTGTGTGCTTAGGGTCATTGTCTTGTTGGAAGGTAAACCTTCGGCCCAGTCTGAGGTCCTGAGCACTCTGGAGAAGGTTTTCGATCAGGATATCCCTGTACTTGGCCGCATTCATCTTTCCCTCAATTGCAAATAGTCATCCTGTCCCTGCAGCTGAAAAACACCCCGACAGCATGATGCCACCACCACCATGCTTCACTGTTGCGACTGTATTGGATAAGTGATGAGCAGTGCCTGGTTTTCTCCACACATACCGCTTAGAATTAAGGCCAAAAAGTTCTATCTTGGTCTCATCAGACCAGAGAATCTTATTTCTCACCATCTTGGAGTCCTTCAGGTGTTTTTTAGCAAACTCCATGCGGGCTTTCATGTGTCTTGCACTGAGGAGAGGCTTCCGTCGGGCCACTCTGCCATAAAGCCCCGACTGGTGGAGGGCTGCAGTGATGGCTGACTTTCTACAACTTTCTCCCATCTCCCGACTGCATCTCTGGAGCTCAGCCACAGTGATCTTTTAGTTCTTCTTTACCTCTCTCACCAAGGCTCTTCTCCCCTGATAGCTCAGTTTGGCCGGACGGCCAGCTCTAGGAAGGGTTCTGGTCATCCCAAATGTCTTCTATTTAAGGATTATGGAGGCCACTGTGCTCTTAGGAACCTTAAGTGCAGCAGAAATTTTTTTGTAACCTTGGCCAGATCTGTGCCTTGCCACAATTCTGTCTCTGAGCTCTTCAGGCAGTTCCTTTGACCTCATGATTCTCATTTGCTCTGACATGCACTGTGAGATGTAAGGTCTTATATAGACAGGTGTGTGGCTTTCCTAATCAAGTCCAATTAGTATAATCAAACACAGCTGGACTCAAATGAAGGTGTAGAACCATCTCAAGGATGATCAGAAGAAATGGACAGCACCTGAGTTAAATATATGAGTGTCACAGCATAGGGTCTGAATACTTAGGACCATGTGATATTTCAGTTTTTCTTTTATAATAAATCTGCAAAAATGTCAACAGTTCTGTGTTTTTCTGTCAATATGGGGTGCTAAGGAAAAAAATTAACTTAAATGATTTTAGCTGCAATATAACAAAGAGTGAACATTTTAAAGGGGTCTGAATACTTTCCGTCCCCACTGTGTATATATATATAAATATATATATATATATATATATATATATATATATATATAGTGCATTCAGTGTAGACTATATATACAGTGCATTCGGCGGTGCACAGTATATAATAGACTTCAGGAGGTGTATTTATTTATATATATACAGTCTAGTATATAGTATCTCTCAAAAGTGAGTACACCCCTCACATTTTTGTATATCTTTTCATGTGACAACGCTGAAGAAATGACACTTTGCTACAATGTAAAGTAGTGAGTGTACAGCTTGTATAACAATGTAAATTTGCTGTCCCCTCAAAATAACTCAACATGCAGCCATTAATATCTAAACCGCTGGCAACAAAAGTGAATACAGCCCTAAGTGAAAATGTCCAATTTGGGCCCATTAGCCATTTTCCCTCCCCGGTGTCATTTGACTCAATAGTGTTACAAGGTCTCACGTGTGAATGGGGAGCAGCTGTGCTAAATTTGGTTTTATCGCTCTCACTCTCTCATACTGGTCACTGGAAGTTCAACATGGCACCTCATGGCAAAGAACTCTCCAAGGATCTGAAAAAAATAATTATTGCTCTACATAAAGATGACCTAGGCTATAAGAAGATTGCCAAGACCCTAAAACTGAGCTGCAGCGGTGGCCAACAGGACAGGTTCCACGCAGAACAGGCCTCGCCATGGTCAACCAAAGAAGTTGAGTGCACATACTCAGCGTCATATCCAGAGGTTGTCTTTGGGAAATAGACGTATGAGTGCTGCCAGCATTTCTGCAGAGGTTGAAGGGGTGGGGGGTCAGCCTGTCAGTGCTCAGACCATATGCTGCACACTTCATCAAATTGGTCTGCATGGCTGTCATCCCCGAAGGAAGCCTCTTCTAAAGATGATGCAGAAGAAAGCCTGCAAACAGTTTGCAGAAGACAAGCAGACTAAGGTCATGGATTACTGGAACCATGTCCTGTGGTCTGATGAGACCAAGATAAACTTCTTTGGTTCAGATGGTGTCAAGCGTGTTTAGTGGCAACCAGGTGAGGAGTACAAAGACAAGTGTGTCTTGCCTACAGTCAAGCATGGGAGTGTCATGGTTTGGGGTTGCATGAGTGCTGCCGGTACTGGGGAGCTACAGTTCATTGAGAGGACCATGAATGCCAACATGTACTGTGACATATTGAAACAGAGCATGATCCCTTCCCTTCAGAGACTGGGCTGCAGGGCAGTATTCCAACATTAGGGATGAGCTTCGAGTTCGAGTCGAACTCATGTTCGCAAGTTCGCCGAACAGCGAACAATTTGGGGTGTTCGCGGCAAATTCGAATGCCGCGGAACACCCTTTAAAAGTCTATGGGAGAAATCAAAAGTGCTAATTTTAAAGGCTTATATGCAAGTTATTGTCATAAAAAGTGTTTGGGGACCTGGGTCCTGCCCCAGGGGACATGGATCAATGCAAAAAAAAGTTTTAAAAACGGCCGTTTTTTCAGGAGCAGTGATTTTAATAATACTTAAAGTCAAACAATAAAAGTGTAATATCCCTTTAAATTTCGTAGCTGGGGGGTGTCTATAGTATGCCTGTAAAGGGGCGCATGTTTCCTGTGTTTAGAACAGTCTGACAGCAAAATGACATTTCGAAGGAAAAAACCCATTTAAAACTACTTGCGGCTATTGCATTGCCGGTCCGACAATACACATAGAAGTTCATTGATAAAAACAGCATGGGAATTCTCCACAGGGGAACCCCGAACCAAAATTTAAAAAAAAAATGACGTTGGGGTCCCCCTAAATTCCATACCAGGCCCTTCAGGTCTGGTATGGATATTAAGGGGAACCCCCCTCCAAAAAAAAAAAATGGTCCCCCCAAAAATCTATACCAGACCCTTATCCGAGCACACAACCTGGCAGGCCGCAGGAAAAGAGGGGGGGATGAGAGTGCGCCCCCCCTCCTGAACGTACCAGGCCACATGCCCTCAACATTGGGAGGGTGCTTTGGGGTAGCCCCCCAAAACACCTTGTCCCCATGTTGATGAGGACAAGGGCCTCATCCCCACAACCCTGGCCGGTGGTTGTGGGGGTCTGCAGGCAGGGGGCTTATCGGAATCTGGAAGCCCCCTTTAACAAGGGGACCCCCAGATCCCGCCCCCCGTGTGAAATGGTAAGGGGGTACTTACCCCTACCATTTCACTAAAAAACTGTCAAAAATGTTAAAAATGACAAGAGACAGTTTTTGCCAATTCCTTTATTTAAATGCTTCTTCTTTCTTCTATCTTCCTTCACTTTCTTGTTCTTCTGGTTCTTCTGGTTCTTCCTCCGACGTTCTCGTCCAGCATCTCCTCCGCGGCGTCTTCTATCTTCTTCTCCTTGGGCTGCTCCGCACCCATGGCATGGGGGGAGGCTCCCGCTCTTCTCTTCATCTTTTTCATCTTCTTCTTCATCTTCTTCTCTTCTTCTTTTCTTCTCTTCTTCTCTTCTTCATTTTCTTCTCCGGGCCGCTCCGCATCCATGCTGGCATGGAGGGAGGCTCCCGCTGTGTGACACCGTCTCCTCGTCTGACGGTTCTTAAATAACGGGGAGTGGGGACACCTGGTGACCCTGCCCCCTATGACACACAGGACATGACAGGACTTCCCTGTGGCATTCCCCGTGACGTCACAGGAAAGTCCAGTCAAGTCACCGTGCGTCAAAGGGGCGGGGTCACCGGGTGGCCCCACCCCCCGTTATTTAAGAACCGTCAGACGAGGAGACGCTGTCACACAGTGGAAGCCTCCCTCCATGCCAGCATGGATGCGGAGCGGCCCGGAGAAGAAAATGAAGAAGAAAAGAAGAGAAGAAAAGAAGAAGAGAAAAAGATGAAGAAGATAAACAGAAGAGCGGGAGCCTCCCCCCATGCCATGGGTGCGGAGCGGCCCGAGGAGAAGAAGATAGAAGACGTCGCGGAGGAGATGCTGGCTGAGAACGCCGGAGGAAGAACCAGAAGAGCCAGAAGAACCAGAAGCAGAAGATGAAGGAAGATAGAAGAAAGAAGAAGCATTTAAATAAAGGAATTGTCAAAAACTGTCTCTTGTCATTTTTAAAATTTTTGACAGTTTTTTAGTAAAATGGTAGGGGTAAGTACCCTCTTACTATTTCACACAGGGGGGAGGGCTGGGATCTGGGGGTCCCCTTGTTAAAGGGGGCTTCCAGATTCCGATAAGCCCCTGCCTGCAGACCCCCACAACCACCGGCCAGGGTTGTGGGGATGAGGCCCTTGTCCTCATCAACATGGGGACAAGGTGTTTTGGTGGGCTACCCCAAAGCACCCTCCCAATGTTGAGGGCATGTGGCCTGGTACGGTTCAGGAGGGGGGGCGCTCTCTCATCCCCCCCTCTTTTCCTGTGGCCTGCCAGGTTGCGTGCTCGGATAAGGGTCTGGTATGGATTTTCGGGGGGACCCCACACCGTTTTTTGTTTTTTTTAGTGCGGGGTTCCCCTTAAAATCTGTACCAGACCTGAAGGGTCTGGTATGGAATTTAGGGGGACCCCCATGTCATTTTTTTTTTAATTTTGGCCGGGGTTCCCCTTAATATCCATACCAGACCTGAAGGGCCTGGTATGGAATTTAGGGGGACCCCCACGTCATTTTTTTTTTTAATTTTGGTTTGGGGTTCCCCTGTAGGGAATTCCCATGCCGTTTTTATCAATGAACTTCTATGTGTATTGTCGGACCGGCAATGCAATAGCCGCGAGTAGTTTTAAATGGGTTTTTTCCTTCGAAATGTCATTTTGCTGTCAGACTGTTCTAAACACAGGAAACATGCGCCCCTTTACAGGCATAGTATAGACACCCCCCAGCTACGAAATTTAAAGGGATATTACACTTTTATTGTTTGACTTTAAGCATTATTAAAATCACTGCTCCTGAAAAAACTGCCCTTTTTAAAACTTTTTTTTGCATTGATCCTTGTCCCCTGGGGCATGACCCAGGTCCCCAAACACTTTTTATGACAATAACTTGCATATAAGCCTTTAAAATTAGCACTTTTGATTATTCATGTTCGTGTTCCATAGACTTTAATGGTGTTCGCGTGTTCGAACAAACTTTTTTCCTGTTCGCATGTTCTGGTGCGAACCGAACAGGGGGGTGTTCGGCTCATCCCTATCCAACATGATAACAACCCCAAACACACCTCCAAGATGACCACTGCCTTGCTAAAGAAGCTGAGGGTAAAGGTGATGGACTGGGCAAGCATGTCCCCAGACCTAAATCCTATTGAGAATCTGTGGGATATCCTGAAACGGAAGATGGAGGAGCGAAAGGTCTCTAACATCCAGCAGTTCCGTGATGTCATCATGGAGGAGTGGAAGAGGCAGTGGCAACCTGCTAAGCTCTGGTAAACTCCATGCCCAAGAGGGTTAAGGTAGTGCTGGAAAATAATGGTGGCCACACAAAACATTGACACTTTGGGCCCAATTTGGACATTTTCACTTAGGGGTATACTCACTTTTGTTGCCAGCGGTTTAGACATTAATGGCTGTGTGTTCAGTTATTTTAACAGCAAATTTACATTGTTATACAAGCTGTACATTCACTACATTGTAGCAAAGTGTAATTTCTTAAGTGTTGTCACATGAAAAGATATAATAAGTAGCTTCCATGATGGCCACGGCACCCTGAAGCTCCACTCCGGTCATCTTTTCCCCGCTACAGCATGCAGAGTGCTCATTCCGGGCCCGCTCCCGCGGCAAACAATCGGGGGACACCCTGGGACCAACCTAATGTCAAAGGGATCTGTCCACAGGGACCTATCTTGGCATCTGGATCTCACCTCGAGACCCCTCAGCCAATCCAAGATGGCGGCTGCAGCAGCACACGGCAGAAGCACTGAGATGGAGGAGTCTATTGCTGACAGGACACAGCAGGCCCCTCAGCTCCCTCTCCATCTCATTTCACAGTGAGTAACTAAGCTCAAAGCGCACACTCCCCTGCATCTACTGAATCCCTAAACGGAAGGACAATAGACGGGTTTCTTCTTACCCCTATGCAAGACCCACTGGCTGGCCTGCATTCCTGTTCAAATGGAAACTATGACTGCTCCCTCTCCCCCACTGATTTTCCTTCCTTGATGACTGCCTTCTCCTAAATTCTATCCAGAGGTCTAGCACAAACCGCTGCCCAGATAACTTCCTCTATCCATGCAGATCTGCAGCAACTGGGTCTCCGGATGGAACTTAGAGAAAAGAAAGCTAAACAATCAGTCACAAAAATTAACCAAAACTCAGCCAGAATCCAGGATGTACAGAATCAATTAGAAACCGCACTGTCCAAAATTTATGATCTCGAGAACAGGTCCGGGCACTACAACTTTAGGCTCAGGGGCCTACCTGAATTTGTGAAAGAGGTACACCCAGCCATTCGGTCATTTATTTAAGAATCCCAGACATCCCAGACCATCGCCTGGAGCTGGACAGGGCTCACAGAGCCCTACAACCACCACGTACAGATGGGCTCCCATGGGACATCATAGTCAAGCCCCACTTTTATGCGGTGAAGGAAGAAGTGATGAAAAGATCACGAGCAGCAGAAACGCTTGTCTTCTGATACAGATCTTTGCAAATCTCTCCCCCTACACCTTTCAGAAATGGTGGGCCCTAAAGCCTCTCCTCCAAGTTCTGGCACAAAAAGAAATCTCATACAGATGGTTCTTTCCGTTACGACTCAATTGCTCCTACCTCAACAAAGGCTATGGCTTTGCCTCTTTCCAGGAAGGAGAACGTCTGCTTCTACAGCTGGGCCTAATAACTCAGGAAATCCAACCTCCGTCGACCAACAGAAGTTCATTCTCATCTACAAAAAGACCATCGCCCCCCAGTCCTCTCACCCCAGTTTGGCAGAAACAACAGCCCAAGAGATCGAAGGAATCCCAACCACCATGAAATCTTCATATCGGGCAAAGTCATCACTCTTAGGGCTTCGCCCTTCCTTCAATGGACCACTTGAAGGTCCTTGTCCACCTGTTGACTGCCGCCCCATCTCCACCCTGGATGTCTACTAGGGATGGGCTTTATGTTCGGGTCGAACATGAGTTTGACTCGAACATTGGCTGCCAAACAGCGAACAATTTGGGGTGTTTGCGGCAAATTCGAAAGCCGCGGAAGACCCTTTAAAAGTCTATGGGAGAAATCAAAAGTGCTAATTTTAAAGGCTTATATGCATGGTATTGTCAAAAAAGTGTTTGGGGACCTGGGTCCTGCCCCAGGGGACATGTATCAATGCAAAAAAAAGTTTTAAAAACTGATGTTTTTTCGAGAGCAGTGATTTTAATAATGCTTAAAGTGAAACAATAAAAGTGTAATATTCCTTTAAATTTCGTACCTGGGGGGTGTCTATAGTATGCCTGTAAATGGGCGCATGTTTAGAACAGTCAGACAGCAAAATTACATTTCTAATGGAAAAAAAGTCATGTAAAACTACTATCGCTAATATCACTACTAACTACTGTAAAACTACTATCGCTAGTGCTGGCTATAATGAATTGTCAGTCCGGCAATACACATAAAAGTTCATTGATAAAAATGGCATGGAAATCCCCCACAGGGGAACCCCAAACCAAAATTAAAAAAAAAATGCGTGGGGGTCCCCCTAAATTCAATACTAGGCCTTCAGGTCTGGTATGGATATTAAGGGGAACCCCGCACCAAAATAAAAAAAAAATGGCGTGGGGGTCCCCCTCAAAAAGAACAGTCTGACAGCAAAATGACATTTCAAAGGAAAAAAAGTCATTTAAAACTACTCGCGGCTATTAAAGAGGGAGTCCACCCAAAAAAAAAAATATTAAAAGCCAGCAGCTACAAATACTGCAGCTGCTGACTTTTAATACATGGCCACTTACCTGTCCCAGGGTCCAGCGATGTCAGCAGCGGACGCCGATGAATCGATTGACTCTCGGCAGCTGCCGCCGCCATCCTAAGTGAGGGAATCAGGAAGTGAAGGTTTGCGGCTTCACTTCCCGATTTCCTACTGTGCATGTGCGAGTCGCGCTGCGCATCGTAACTGGTCCCCGCTATCTCCTGGGACCTGTGTGTTTCCCAGGAGACAGCGCGGAGGGACAGGAAGAGGCATAGACTCCCGTGGGAGTCTATGCTGGAAGAGGGTGCAAATACCTGTCTTAGACAGGTATCTGCACCCGCCTCCCCCCTGAAAGGTGCCAAATGTGACACCGGAGGGGGGAGGGTTCAGAAAAGCGGAAGTTCCATTTTTGTGTGGAACTCCGCTTTAATGAATTGTCAGTTCGACAATACACATAAAAGTTAGTTGATAAAAATGTCATGGGATTTCCCCACAGGGGAACCCTGAACCAAAATTTTTTAAAAAATGGCGTGGGGGTCTCCCTAAATTTTATACCAGGCCCTTCAGGTCTGGTATGGATTTTAAGGGGAACCCCGCGCCAATATTTTTTAAAAAAAGGGCGTGGGATCCCCCCAAAAATCTCTCGCCCCCCCTCCTGAACCATACCAGGCCACATGCCCTCAACATTGGGAGGGTGCTTTGGAGTCCCCCCCAAAGCACCTTGTCCCCATGTTGATGGGGACAAGGGCCTCATCCCCACAACCGTTGCATGGTGGTTGTGGGGGTCTGTGGGCGGGGGGGCTTATCGGAATCTGGAAGCCCTCTTTAACAAGGGGACCCCCAGATCCCACCCCCCGTGTGAAATGGTAAGGGCCTACCATTTCTCAAAAAAAGTGTCAAAAATGTTAAAAATGACAAGAGACAGTTTTTGACAATTCCTTTATTTAAAGTCTTCTTCTTTCCATCTTTCCAGGAGACTTGACTTAGAACTAAGGATGAGCCAAACACCCCCCAGTTCGGTTCGCACCAGAACATCCTAACAGGCAAAAAATTTGGATAAACAATCGAACACTTTGGGACAGGAACATGAAAAGTCAAAAGTGCTTATTTTAAAGGCTTATATGCAAGTTATTGTCATAAAAAGTGTTTGGAGAACTGGATCCTGCCCCCGGAGGACATGTATCAATGCAAAAACTGCCGTTTTTTTTAGGGAGCAGAGATTTTAATAATACTTAACCACATCAGCCCTGGAAGTATTTACCCCCTTCCTTAACAGAGCACTTTTTGCGATTCGGCACTGCGTAGCTTTAACTGACAATTGCGCGGTCATGTGTCATTGTACCCAAACAAAATTGATGTCCTTTTTTTCCCACAAATAAAGCTTTCTTTTTGTGGTATTTGATTGCCTCTGCGGTTTTTATTTTTTGCGCTATAAACAAAAAAAGAGCGACAATTTTGAAAAAAAACACATTATTTTTTACTTTTTGCTATAATAAATATCCCCCAAAAATATATAAAAAAAACATTTTTTTTCCTCAGTTTAGGCTGATATGTATTCTTATATACTACATATTTTTGGTAAAAAAATCACAATAAGTGTATATTAATTGGTTTGCGCAAAAGTTATAGCGTCTACAAAATAGGGGATAGATTTATAGCATTTTTATTATAATTTTTTTTTACTAGTAATGGCGGCAATCTGCAATTTTTATTGTGACTGCGACATTATGGTGGACACATCGGACAATTTTGACACATTTTGGGACCATTGGCATAAATACAGTGATCAATGCTATAAAATTGCATTGATTACTGTAAAAATGTCACTGGCAGTGAAGGGATTAACACTCAAGGGATTAACTGTGTTCCCTGGGAGGTGATTCTAACTGAAAGGGGGAGGGGACTGACTGGAGGAAGTGACGGATCTTGGTTCCTAGCTAATAGTAACACACAATCTGTCACTCCTGTCAGAACAGAACAGAGAAGTGTGTGTTTACACACACTCGTCCCTGTTCTGTATCTCCTGCCCACAATCGCTTGTGGCTGGCGGTCATTGCGACCATCGGCCACGAGCACCGGCACCCCCGCTGTGCAGTGGGTGCACACGCGCCTGCTATCCTGACCCTGCAAGCTGACGTATAGCTATGACGGCTCACGCAGGGGAGCCAAGCTGCCACAGTATAACTGCGGTGGTTGTTAGGGAAGCGGTTAAAGTGAAACAATAAAAATGAAATATTCCTTTAAATATTGTGCCTGGGGGTGTCTATAGTATGCCTATAAAGCAGTGCAGTTTTCCCATGTTTAGAACAGTACCACAGCAAAATGACATTTCTAAAGGAAAAAAGTCATTTAAAACTGATCACGGCTGTAATGAATTGTCGGGTCTCGGCTATATTGATAAAACTCATTGAGAAAAAACATCATGGTCCCCCCCCAGTCCATTACTAGGCACTTTCGGTTGGGTATGAATATTAAGGGGAACCCTGAACCGAAAATTTGAAAAAAATTGCGTGGGGGTCCCCCCAAAATCCATACCAGGCCCTTCATGTCTGGTTTGGAAATTAAGGGGAATCCTGCGCCAAATTTTAAAAAAATGGCGTCCGGGTCCCCCCAAAATCCATACCAGCCCTTAATCCAAGCATGCAACCTGGCAGGCCGCAGGAAAAGCCTGTTAGGACGTGGCTGTGGAAGCCTCCACCACGTAAACCAGGGGAGCTTCTGATGGAACAGACTGACAGGGGAAGCTATGCAGTTGCCAGGACAATGCATTTCAGAGGGGGTGGCCTCCTTTCTCAGGTCCACCCTGTGTTGTCCTAGGAGCCCTTTTATAGCTATTGATAAATGTCCAAGATATTAACCCTTCTTTCTCAGGCCATTGATCTTACATCGGAAACACACAGGGAATAATACGTGGCAACTACAAACCAATCATAAAAGGCTTCATACTTTGTATCTATGTTAAAAATATATATAGAAAAGTATATTATATATACATATATGGATAACATAATTGGATAAAAGATATATACATATATACATTTTTCATATTCATATATCCTTATTATGCAGTTCGTTTGACCATTTTCGTTTTGGTGAATTACTTGTTTGTTGGATTGTATTTAGCTTCAATGCTTTTTGGAAAATATCTCTTTTAAGGGGGAAATACATTTTAACCCCTGGAGGGATATGAATATGTATATATATATATATATATATATATATATATCAGGGATATGCAATTAGCGGACCTCCAGCTGTTGTAAAACTACAAGTCCCATCATGCCTCTGCCTCTGGGTGTCATGCTTGTGGCTGTCAGAGTCTTGCTATGCCTTATGGGACTTGTAGTTCTGCAACAGCTGGAGGTCCGCTAATTGCATATCCCTGATATATATACACAGTATATATATATTTTTCTGCACCTGTTTGACTGGGGCATATAATTACAATTTTTGAAATAATATTTAACAGCAGGGCCCATTCCTGTGCCCAACAAGAGTAACTGTGAGGAGAAGTTACAGTGTTCAGGCACCACCAACACCCAAGGCCCATTTGTTCTGCACCTGTTTGACTGGGGCATGTCATTGCAAATTTTGAAATAATATTTAACAGCAGGGCCTGCTCCTGCACCCAAAAAGAGTAATTGTGAGGAGGAGTTACAGTGTTCAGGCACTACCAACACCCAGGGCTCAATGTTTCTGCACCTATTTGACTGGGGCATGTAATTTAAAAATGTTTAAATATTATTTAACAACAGGGCCGTTCCTGCACTCAACAAGAGTAAATGTGAGGGGTTAAAGTGTTCTTGCACCACCAACACCTAAGTCCCAATTTTTCTGCAGAGTGTATAGTGCAGTTCGTATAGTATATATATATACTGCAGTTCAGAGTATATAGTGCAGTCCATATAGTATATATACTACAGTTCAGAGTATATAGTGCACTCTGTATAGTATATATACTGCAGTTCAGAGTATATAGTGCAATCCGTATAGTATATATACTGCAGTTCAGAATATATGGGGGGGGGCTTATCAGAATCTGGAAGCCCACTTTACCAAGGGGGCCCCCAGATCCCTACCCCCATGTGAAAAAAGTGTCCCACAATGTCCATCCATGTTCAATCATGCCGCACGAAAAATAGAAAAAAAAAACAGAAAGAAAAAAGCTCTGCTTCAGTGGGAGGAGTCCTGCCGACTGCTGTCTCTTGATGTAACCAGGTGACACCACACCTTCTGACATCATTTGCATCATCTCATGCTCTGGTGCAAACCAAACTGGGGGGGTGTTTGGCCCATCCCTATACTGTATCTTCAAGTAGCAGGGACATGAGGAGCTAGGTGTTGAGTGGATTCTTCCATTTGGATTTTGCTGGAGTCCAAAGTGTGCTGCGTGTCACAAAGGAATGAGGTAGAGGTGTGGGCTGAGTCTGGGAGAGGTGGCATATCCAGACTCTTGAGAAATGCACCACCTTCCTGTAGGTCCCAAATGCTATATTGGGGGCCATCTTTGGAGGCAATTAACCTAAAGGGGAACCCCCATCGAAAAGGCACACAGTGTTGTTAAAGGCACAAGGTTATAGGTCGCAGAGAGCACCATTTCACCAATGTATTAGCAGATACATCACTTAAGATTAGCAAGATATGCCAGCAACTCGATTGCTTCTTCTTAAATCTTTGTTGAGCATAACAGCAATGCGACATCTAAAGTTCTAAGTCAGTCTGTTTTTCCATTTTCTCTCCCCTCTTTCTCTGGTTCTGCCAACTTCATATGATTTTAATTGGGATTGTAATACCCCTTTTTTTGCAGGAATGTATATCTTTTCTATAGAAACTTGATTTTATTGTAAACCTGTATGCTATGAGGAAGGCTCCGGCCTAAACACATTAGCACTTTTGCATCTATTGCATCCAATCCTTTTATCACCTTTCGAAGGTGCACAAAAGTTTAAAGGTCCAGCCTGGTCATCTCGTAGTGTTAATTGAGAGCCTCACAAGTGGCTTGTCTGATTATGTTGATTACTTTTTATAATCCATTGCCCCCAGTCTTCTTGCTTATATCAAGGATACCAGTGATTCTTGAGATTTTAACACATTGGCAATCAGATTATTTTAGATTATATCTGGGTCTCATTGGATGTTTCATCCCTTTATACATTAATTCAATTCAATTAAGTCAGCCTACAGATATTCTTACTTACAGGTTTCTTTCTGCAAATGGTTGACACAGCTATGGGGGCTAGTTTTGCCCTCAGCTATGCCAACATCTACATGGGATATTGGGAGGACTTATTCATCTGGGCTAACAGTCCCTTGGCCAAGCAGATTGTCCTGTATGGGCGATATATTGATAATGTTATTTTGATTTGGCAGGGAACAGAGAATAAGATCCATGATTTCATCTCCTATTGCAGCTTCAATCCCCATGATATTATCTTCATGTCTGTTAACGATAAAGAAGCATTGACTTTTCTTGATGTGGACAGCATGACAGCAAAGGGAATATTTGCTCCTGTGTTCATTTCAAACCAATAGCGGAGAATTCCTATGTTCATAGGAAGAGTTGTCATTACCCGGCATTTCACACAACATACTTTCAGACAGTTCTGTCAGTTGGCCAGGGGGGGGGGGGGCAATACTGCTCTCAGAGCCAGGTTCTTATTGAGAAATTCTCCCAAAAAGGATAAAGCTTAGAATCTATTCAGATAGCTTTTGAGAATTACCAGTCCGGTTATTTTGAGTCACAGGAGGTGCTTGTGGACCAAGTTGCTGATCAGATGGTGCCCTTCAATGGCCCAACCTTTTGTATTACATTTGACAGTAACTTTCAATTAGTTTGCAAGATCCTTGATAAACATTGGAGAATACTTCAATGCAACCCCCTTTTCAATACTAACATCTCGGATCAACCCAAGGTGGTATACAGAAGGGCCAGGAACATTAAAAATATCATTGCCCATTAGAATATGCCAACTTTTTTGCCCCTACATTGCATTTATAGATGTTGTAAGCCTGACTGTTTGACATGTCCGTACATTGCCCATGGCCAATTCACTTTCCATGATCGATTAGGACAGACATTCACCATAAATTAATTCCTCACATGTTCCTCTACTTTTGTCATCTATTGTATCACCTGAAAAAGAATAAAGAATAAAAATGACTATTAAAGGCTCAACCTAAGCAAATTAAATTCAAAAAGCAAAGTGCAAAAATAAAAAGCACCTGCTAAGGTTGGCCAATTGCTCACACCTCAGAACAATTCTCTGATTAGGATCTGTGGTGAGTTCCTCTGAATTGGTTCAACATATAAGAAAAAACAGGAATTAAGAAAACGATTACAAAAAGCAATTCTTCAGAGAGAAACAGGCAATTTAGCAAAAGTATATAAAGTTTAATTAAGCAAATTCACTTAACACTAATCAAAATAAACAATACCACCAACAAATCATTAAAATTAGACAACGTTGTCTGCATACTCAGATGGCCACCACACACATCCATACACCCCCCCGTAACTGACTTTAAATAGATTGATGAAAAGAGAGAGATTGTGGGCGACCGTCCACTTCTCACTGCTCAACGCTCACGGAACCTCAGGGATAGCCTCATCCACTCAGAATACCAGAGAACAGTTTCCCCTAATTGGCTTACTGAGCTGCCACCTCTTAGGGGGATGTACAGATGTGGAAGATGCTCAGTCTGTAAGTATGTGGAAAGGACAGATGTGTTCACCAACTCTGAGGGCAAGAAGAAATTCAAAATCAATAATTTCATCAATTGTAATACCACCAGGGTGGGTTATATGCTGACCTGCCCACGTGGTAAGAATTACGTTGGCAAAACCAAAAGACAGCTTAAAATCACTCCACTTCAAGGGTATCTACAGGTTGAATTTACCCCTTAGAAGGGGTGGTTTTGATAGAATTTTATGTCAAAAGGAGAAAATGTGGGTATAAAATCTAAACAGCATGCAACCGAAAGGTGTTAAATCATAAGCGCAATCTTTCTGTATTTCTTACTCTGGTTATTAAGATTTTTTTTTTTTTTCCAATTTCTATTTTCTATTAGTTTTTTCTTCATTATTGTTTTTTTGGAAATATATCCTGTGGACAGGGGCTTGTTAGCAGGTTTATCCTCGATAGGGTATGGAAAGTATACTGTAGATTGCCAAACTCAATCTTTTAAGGCTACCGTATATACTCGAGTATAAGTCGAATTTTTCAGCACATTTTTTTGTGCTGAAAGTGCCCCCCTCGACTTATACTCGAGTCAAGCACATTTTTTGCAGCAAAAAATTTCATTTTCCGAACCGATTTTGGGGCCCCGTATCTCAGGGCCACTTAGTGCTAGGAACCCCAAATTTGGTGTGCAACCCCAGTGGAACTGGTACCACAACATATCCAAAGCTGAAGTTCCTAGCACTAAGAGGCCCTGAGATACGGGGCCCCAAATCCGGTTCGGAAAATGTCATTCTCTGCTGCAGAAAAGTGCTTGACATTTTCTGAACCGACTTTGGGGCCCCATATCTCAGGGCCACTTGGTGCTAGGAACTCCAAATTTTATGTGCAAACCCAGTGGAACTGGTGCCACAACATATCCAAGGATACAGTTCCTAGCACTAAGTGGTCCTGAGATACGGGGCCCCAAAACCGGTTCAGAAAATGTCATTCTCTGCTGCAAAAAATGCTTGACATTTTCTGAACTGATTTTTGGGGCCCTGTATCTCGGGGCCACTTGGTGCTAGAAACCCCAGCTTTGGAAATGTTATGGTGCTAGTTCCACTGGGTTTGCACACCAAATTTGGGGTTCTTAGCACTACATAGCCCCGAGATACGGGGCCCCAAATTCGGTCAACTGTGTCCATCTGCAGCAATGTCATTTCGGGACCCTTTGGGTTCAGAGACCCCAAATTTTGGCTGCAGCTAGGAGGCATCTAGGAACCCTTAACTACCGAGTTTGAAGTTCAGGGGACCTATGGCTGCAAATGGGCACAGTGAGGCTGCAAATGGGAACAGTGATGCTGCAAATTGGCATTGTTGACCCTCTTTTCCACTTACAGTAGCTGTGCATTTCTCACCCTCGTCTTATACTCGGGTCAATAAGTTTTTCCCATTTTTTTGTGGTAAATTAGGGCCTCGACTTATACTCGGAACGACTTATACTCGAGTATATACGGTAATTATGTTTTACATGTGCTGTTTTGTGATATAATTGATCATATTATTTATTTGTTTTTGAGTTTTCCTAGCTTTGATTTTTACCTCCCTGGTGTTACACATACTGGGAGATTTTATATCAGATTAGATCTCATGATCCTTTAATAATTTATGTGGTTGCACCTTTGCCATTATTTCATTATTAATATCATTGTCATTCACAACTAAACATACATTGTCATTCATTATTGTTTATTATTATTGGCTTGTCAATTACTTATTTTTGACTTTTCACTATTAGTTAATATTTACTGTCTTTTTGTCCTTACGCATTACCCACTCATCTGTTACTTTTCCCATCTTCCCTTCCTATGTTTCCTCTTTCCTTTTCCCCTCCCTTTCCCCTTTCTCCGCATTTTCCCTTCTTTTTTGGGGGGGTTTGTTATAGTTATTTAATTCATGTTTTTTTTTTCATTATGTGATTAATGCAGGCTCCCTTGTCTACAGTTGTCACTTATTTATTATTGATCATTTGCATGGTTAATGCGGGTTTGTGCCTAATCCGTTTAAGCACAACTTTTATTTCATTTCACTGATTGGTTGCTGGGAGCCATGTGTTTTTTGTGCAATTTTAAATACCCTATATAATATATATTATACATGGGGGCGTGGCCTGACCTGACTGGAAGATGGACGCTTAATTCTGCAGCTCCCGCTACCACGCGACTTGCTAGCAGCCTAACGGAGGTACAAACACGCCAAAACCAGCCATTCAGATGGGGACCGCCTTACGGAACTCGTCAGTCTCTCGTTCCCGCTCCCCCTGGGAACATTCCGGAACCCTGGGACATAATATGCCTGAAATGTTTCGCTCAGGCCGTGGGAACATGGCGTCTTCCCGCCACAGGCAACCTCAATCAACGGCTCCCCCTTTGTCGGGGTCGCCACTCTCCACTCCCCCGTCACACTCCTCAGATCGGGCAGGCATGGAGGATTCCCCACTGCCTCAATTAAATATACATGATGTGTGGACAATAGCCGCAGATATAAAGGACACCTTATCGGCAGCTATCTCGGAACTGAGGCTGGATATCCGCGCCCTCACTGATAGAGTGCAGACTGTGGAGAAAGTAACTGAGTGCCATGACACGCAACTCAGAAAGACCACACATCACGTTGACACTCATACCCTTCAATTGCGGGATATGCAGAGACACTTAGAAGACCTTGACAATAGGGGCAGATGCTACAATTTAAGGGTCAGAGGAATACCGGAGATGATTGAGGGAGACCAGATAGCACCCACGGTCACTGGCATATTCAACAAATTGCTACACAGATCACCCCATTGAGATGGAGAGAACCCACCGAGCTCTGAGACCCAAAGGGAGAGATACTGACCCTCCAAGGGACATTGTCTGCTGCATAGTCAATTTTAAACTTAAAGAGGACATTCTTAGACAAGCCAGGAGCAAGCCACAGATTATACATGCAGGAAGATGATCCAAATCTATCAGGATCCCTTAGGGATCACACTACAGCACCGACGAGATCTGAGACCCCTACTAGACACTCTCCACACCAAGGGAATATCATACAAATGGAAGTTCCCCTTTTGCCTCTCGGCTACCTCACAGGGTAACACGGCACTCCTGAGAGTACTAGAAGATCTCTCCCGTTTTTGCGACACTCTACACATCCCGCGGGTAGAGGTACCTAATTGATATGCAGATTTTTGCCACTCTGCTGTGAGAAGAGAACAGCCAACTGAAGAGCCCATAGAGGCACAAGACTGCAGATACCGGTGGAGACGTCTCTTTCAAGTACGGGCAACCGATTTACTTCTCGTGACACACACCGAGACGGTAGCCCCTTTAACTTTCCCAGCTCAAGGAGAGCCAGATGGGACAGATAACCGCCCTCATAGATACATAGTAATCCAGCACTAATGTTTTGCTCTGTTCGGCACATTTAAGTTCCACTATGTTGTTTTTGACTGTTGTGATCTTTCACGATATTTACACCTGGATATCCCTGAGACATTTTTGAGGCTGCAGTGCTTTTCTAACCACCTGATCCCACTTCAAAGGAACCTCCCCTTCGCTGTGTCACCATCCTGACACTCATTCCAGTCAAGGCCAGCGGTGTATATGCAACCAACAGCATAAACTACAATCCCCATGATTCCTTGTGGCCAAAATGACACAAATGTACCCACCAAGCCTTACACCCGGCTCAACCTCATGCAGGACTTTACGCGATATCCGGGAATCCTTTTCATCAATGTCGCAACACCACACTGAAGACACTCACCAAAAGATCCGGGCAAGAGACCCCCAACCAACAGCTTCAAGGACTGGAAACTCCCGCTCCTGCAGAACTGGACTTGGGTCTACACGACTTCATCTACAGATCTGCCTCATAATATGTACCAACATTGACCGCGACACACCAAGGGATTCTCCACTCTCATCAAGCTCTAAAAGATGATGCACGCAATGGATTTTGAAACCGCGGGTATCTCCGCCTGTACTCACAGATTGCTCACAGACACCAGCGGTAGTCCAAATTTTTGAGCAACCATCTAACAACCACACCAATAATTACTGGTACCACCAACCATTTCCGGAGACATCCGCAAACTCCTCAGATTCGGTGAATGCAAGATACAGATTTTGAGAATGACAATGCAACAGCCATTGTCCAGACTCAGATACGGATCCAATCTGGCAAGAATTGTCACTCATCTCTCGGCAGGTACGCTGTATTGGCCTTACACACACAGCTTCACTATTCCCAGGTGTTTAATGTTTACTGTTTTAGTTGAAATACTTACAGGAATGCTGCATAAATGTATGTTAAGTTATGCTAGATCATCAGTCTTGCTAAACTAATGCTAATCCGCCACTATCACCCTGGACTTTACACTACTGGCCTCTCTGGGGCCCAGTGTCAACTCCAGACACTTCTCATACTCTTCCGCAAACAAACCCAACTTGTAGATGAGTCGTTCTTTCATAACTATTTCAATATCCCTACATTTAATAGCTGTAGGTACTACCCAGATCCTACTATCTATATCTCCAACGGAATACAACTGTTCCCACATGCTTCTCACCCTCTTATAGATACACCTACAACCTCCTTCATCTCCACTGCTGGTCGTGTGGTGGCAGATAATCCATGATTTATGGACACTCTCCCATGTAGGGTATAGGTCAACTCCCACACAGTAGTGAAACGGGGTGCAGTGCACTGATTGCTGTGCATGCACAACCTCTGCTCTGTACACTACCGATCCCCCCTTGTATTGAGGTAGGCGGTTGACATCTCCACCACCTCATCGGTTCTCCGGTAGTATTTACTGAACCAGACTTCAGTCTACACTTCACTTTATAAATCCCCTCTCCCTATCCACCAACCTACCCTCAACCCTCTCACACCCATCCATTTATGGCGGAGGTCATGGGTACACCCAACACGCCATATCCCAAGGCACAACCTCATGTACAACTTAAGCTCTGCTCCATAAACATACGTGGTCTCAACATGCCTGAAAAACAATCACAATTACTCTCCTCTTTGCAAAAATCCAAGCACATGTCGCTCTTGTTCAGGAAACCCATTTTAGAACAGACAACATTCCCAAATTACTGAACACTTTACAACAATATACCACGCATCCAATACGGATGCCAAATCTAAGGGGGTAGCCATTCTAATATCCAAACATTGTCCGTTACATGTAGCAGAGGTCCAAAGGGATACACAGGGAAGGTTTCTCTTCATAAAAGGCATGATTCACAAGAGGCCAATCACCATAGCGATTATTTATGCCCCTAACACGCAATAAGTTGAAAACACTTCAACAACTGTTGACATTCCAGTTGGCACTCTAATCGTCGGTGGAGATTTCAGTGTTGCCTTGAACCCCTCCCTTGACACATCTAATGGACTATCATCACTAACATACAGAGCATTACGTGTGATAAAATCACAACTCAGTGACATGTTGCTCCATGACACATAGCGTACACTACATCCTAGGGATAAATTCTTTACCTTTTTCTCACCACCACACAATAAATATTCGAGACTCGACCACTTCTTTATTACCCAAAATGATCTTTCATCCCTTACTAAAGCAACTATCGAACCGATGATTCTGTCAGACCACAATCTCATCACCTTGACTCTCAATTTCCCCACCACTATGGTCAGATCTCAAATCTGGAACCTCGACAACTCTCTTATCACTGACCCAGAAATTACCCAAACAATATCTAAAAACCTTGCTCATTCTCCGGAAGCAATCTGGGCCACACATAAATGTGTAATTAGGGGTGAATTCCTCTCCATGGCCCCAAAAAGAAACAAGCTTAGGAAAGCTTAGGAAAGCACGCATTGATGAACTGACGAAACATATCTTTTCACTGGAGCAAAAACACAAAGCATCCCTAGTTACCGAAGTCCTGACTGAACTGATACACACCAGGGAGGAACTCTTAGGCGAGTTACACAAGACACTAAATCGTAAATACGCTCTGACCCAAAAGGTTTTCTATGAATTTGGCAAAAAATCAGGAAAATTGTTGGCCAGAGCCCTGCAAGTTAAGAAAGCCGCACACACGATTCACAGGATCACAGACCCAGCAGGCAACACTCAGGCAGAGGAGATTACAGACCAATTTGTGCAATATTTCTCCAAATTGTACAATTTACCCAACCCACAATTGATATCTACCTCAACTGACTGGGCAATGACAATACAGGAATTCCTAAAAAAATACACTCCATCACCCCTCACTTCTAAGGAATCCACAGATTTAGACCTACCACTTTCCATAGAAGAGACCCTAAATGCGCTGAAACAATTAAAGCCGGGTAAGAGTCCAGACCCAGATGGCTTGACGCTTAGCTACTATAAGCCCTTCCCCGACACACTTATCCCCCAACTTGTCAAGGTTTTCAATAACCTCACACCTTCCAGAAAGTAACCAATTATCGTCCCATATCACTTTTAAACGTAGATGTGAAACTCTATGCCAAGGCTCTGGCCAACCGCATTCTCCCCTTAATCCCCAGACTAATCTCATTGGACCAAGTTGGTTTTGTCCCTGGCAGAGAATCCAGGGACAATACTACGAAAGCTCTAACATTCACCATTGGCTCTCCACTACGTCTATTCAAGGCTTCTTGCTGTCCCTGGATGCGGAGACGGCGTTCGACGGGGTGGCTTGGGATTATATGGAGGCAACACTACGTGCTGTGGGTATACCGCAGTGCCTCCTTCAGATGATTCTAGCCTTGTACTCATCCCCTAAAATAAGGGTAAATGGCTGCCTGTCGTGTGCCTTCTCCATCTCCAATGGTATGAGACAGGGATGTCCACTATCACCTTTGATTTTCATACTCACCATAGAACCCCTACTACGCAGACTAAAAGAAAATCCAGACATCAAAGGTCTCAAGATCAATCATAAACAATATAAGGTGGCAGCATAAGCGGACGATGTCCTACTCTTCCTAACCGATCTGGTAACCACTATCGCTACACTTCTGAAAGACCTCTCACTATCTAATCTTCAAACAAACTTCTCTAAGTCAAAAGCCCTCAACATTACCCTACCATCCATACTGATGACACAATGTAAGAACAACTTACCTTTTGGTTGGGAACCCCAAGCCATCACATATTGGGTATCAAAATCCCTACCAAACTGACTGACCTGTATACACAGTATTTTTAACATGTCCTCCAAACCATCCAAGGAGACTTGCACAAATGGCATGCAGGACCGTTCTCTTGGTTTGGTAGAGTAGCTATTTTTTAAATGAACGTACTACCCAGACTTCTCTATCTTTTCCAAGCCATCCCCATTAAACTCCCACCATCCTTCTTTTTGGCTTACAAAAGAATGTGTAGAAACCTCATATGGGCATCCAAAACACCCAGATTGAGTTGGGATAGATTGACGCTCCCCAAATTACATGGTGGTTTAAGCCTTCCAGGCATCCAAAAATTGTCGACTTGTATGTACACAGACACGACAAGGATTGGATCCAGCTTGAACATGCATTTACCCAAATTCCACTATCACACTTACCCTGGATTAATCCTTCTCACATCCCCAAAGAACTTAAATCTCACCCACTAATTAACACCACATTGGTGCTCTTAGGAGCTGCATGCAAAAAACTGAATTTGAAACCTACACACGGACCTATGAGTCCTCTCGAAGACAACCCAGAATTTTTACCAGGCCTGACCTCACGCAATCTGACAGTAGACCCATTTAGACCTCGACTTAATGCACAGCAACTCTTCCACAATGAGGAACTCATGTCGCACCAAGCTATGTCCTCTAAATTCCCAGACTACCACATTCCCTTTTATAAATACTTATAAATCTGACACTTCTTTCACACTTTTAAACCCAACTCACTCTGGCACCGAGATCTCACTCCCTTTGAACACATTTGTAACAGTGAAGAACCCCAAAGACACCTAATTTTGACTGTCTATGCGCTTCTCTTCTCGACACACAAGGTTAACGAAGATAAACAGACCTCAATCTGGACCTAACCATTGAAGATTGGGGGCACATATACAGTCATATCCATAAAGGCTTCATCAATGTCTCCACACAGGAAAACAGATATAAGATATACTCCATGTGGTACAGGACGCCAGACAAAATTCACAAATTCCACCCCAGTCTCCCCCTGACCTGCTGGAGATGTAATGCAGCACACGACAAACTTCTCCATATTTGGTGGGAATGCCCACTCCAACTACAACCATTTTAGGCTGAAATCCAATGCCTAATTACCCAAATTACAACATATGCCCCAGACTTCAAACCAGCCCAATTCTTACTGCACTACACCTCAATATCAGGGTCAGCCTACAACAAATCCTTCGTACTCCTCCTCATCAATGCGGCCAATCAATGTATCCCGGTACACTGGAGAAGTACCTCTCCTCCTATGACTACAGAGTGGATTAAGCGTATCGACAGAACAGCTGAAATGGAAAACCTCATACACCAAACTAGAGACAACCCAACAAAATACAGGGATACATGGACATGCTGGTTGCACTTTAGAGAATCATCAGTAGTGACCACTTCAACTGTTAACTCATCCTCCCCCACCTAGTAAAAATACATATAAACCCCTCTTCTCCCTCATACCCCACTGACCCATGAACAACTTTCCTCATATTCAACATATCCAACCATGTCTCTTATCATCATTTTAAGCAAGGACCCTCATGGCTTGGATAAGGAAACATGCACTGCTGGGGGGTTCTCAGAACCTTCCTCCACTCCCCACACCAGGCCCTATACAGCCCAGGAAGCTTCTATCTAGACTGGGCCCACTCTCACAACATGAAGTACCGACTGCAATGGCACCATTGACACACGTTTACACCCCTCCCAGTCAGAGCCCTTTAGGTGTGACCAGGGAGAGGTGCGGATAATATTGATGTACATTTATACTTCAAACGTAGCCCACTGTACACGCATTCCCCTACCCCCTGCTATGGAGAACTACAGAATACCTCTTATCCATGCCAATCTTGACCATAATTCCCACACCGAGATATAGCCAAACTGACTTGAGATGAGTCAAGTCAAATGCATGCCACAAGGCAAATGATAAGAGGTCGATCTACAAGGATACCAATGTTCATTAAAATGTACATATCACACTGTTTCCTTTTCTTCTCTTGTTGTTTGATGACTTTCTATTACACGATACTGCTGTGATTACTATAAACATGTAAAACGTCAATAAAATCTGTTTTTTAAATAAAATGTATATATATTATACATACATTTTTAATTTTAGATATACTTTTAATGTTTTCTCCCCTGGAGCCCAGCACCCGACAGTTTGTTTGCTTTCCACTTCCGAAATTGGATGTTTATCTTTTGAGCGGATAGCCCAGTTAAGGTCAGGTGAAAAAGACTTCCCTGAAATGCGTTCTGTCTGTCTGTATAATCCTTAGAGGTTGCCATCAGGGAGGAAGATTGGATCAGAAGCAGTACCAGGATGCCAGGATGCCCAGCAGCTTTCTAGCTGCATTGTGGAGCTGACATATACTCTGCAATCCGGACACTGAGTTTAGTCTTCTCCCTGCACACTGGGATAGTAAACTGACAGTGGCTTGCACCTTTTGTTTATCACACTACCCATGATGTTTCCACCTTTGTGAGTAGTATTTATTCATTTCATGTAATAAAGGCTTGTCATGGTTATACTACGCTAGAGTGGTTGCACTGCCCCCCCTCAGCTGTATGAGGAGCTCAGTGAACTAGGGGAGGAGAAACAGCAGGACATTGGTCTTGCCAGTGAATGGCTGTACTTGGGGGGGGGGCTGTAAGCAAAAGTCTAATCATTGGAGGAGAGCAGGTTGATTTCCCAGGACAGTCAGTAAACAGACCATGTGGTGCTCTCATGACTAGTGTGGTCATTTTTTAATAGGAAAACAGAGAGACTGGCAGGAACACCAGGTATTTCATACAAAGAGAACAGAATATTTTTCATACAAGTACATGGAACAGCAGGCACATATCAGGAATATCAGGAATATATGTTGGGGTAACATATTCTTTAATGGGAATAACTCTGCCACAAGTTCTATCCATGCATTCACCATGTCTGGTAAAGGCCAGGTGCTTCTGATCCTCCTGGTCCCTGCATCTAAACACAAGGTAAGTAAGTTGGCAAATCCCAATTGCAGCCTCATAACAACTAACAAGGATATGGTATCCAACCAGACAAAATTAAGAGGCATGTACACAAATGCTAGAAGTCTAGCTAATAAAATGGGAGAACTGGAGCTGCTAATTTATGAGGAGGATTTTGATTTTGTGGGGAATTTTTGAAACTTGGTTTGACAGCTTACAAGACTGGCTGGCAACTGTTCAGGAGTATTCCCGATATTGTAGGGATAGGGAGGGTAGGAAAGGGGGAGGGGGATGCCTGTACATCACACATGATTTGTAAGTGAATGTAAGGGGAAACATTATTATTGAAGCTAGGGAAGAGGTGGAATCCTTGTGGCTGGAACTCCAAAGGGAGGAAACCAATATGAAAGTAATAGTGAGCATATGCTACAGGCCCCTAACCTGAGGGATGAGGTGGAGTCTGATCTCCTGTTATTATGATGGGGGATTTCAATTATCCAGATATCGACTGGACTGAAGGAGCCGCTCATTCATCTAATGGGGCGTACACACGGTCGGACTTTTCAGCTACAAAAGTCCGACAGCCTGTCCGACAGACTTCCGGTGGACTTTCGGCGGACTTGCGGCAGACTTTCTAACGAACGGACTTGCCTACACACGACCACACAAAAGTTTGACAGCCTAGTAGGCGGTGACGTACACCAAGTCCGGCGAGACTATAAAACGGAAGTTTAATAGCCCGTACGACACCCTTTGGGCTCCTTCTGCTAAACTCGTGTTTATCTCGTGTTAGTAGAAGTTTGGTGAGAGACGATTCGCGCTTGTGAGACTCGTATTTTTCAGTTCGTTTTAACTGTTGTTCAGTCTGTGCTTGTGAGGTTTGTATCTGCTTTTCAGTGTGTTTGGTCAGTTGGCATTGAGAAATCTTTGTTTTATTCTCCGCTCGTTTCTGATTTTCAGGTCGCTCTTCACAGGCCTTGCTGTTGTTCAGTGCGTTCTGTTAAGTGCGTTCTGACCAGCCGACCATTTTGAAGCCATGTTACCTGTACGTACTCGTCGTCGAGCTCATGCATTGTATGTGTTTGGTGCTGTAGTTTATTCTTCAGACCAAGACCAGTCCATGAACAGGGCGAGGAGGAGTTCATGGACCAAGAAATGGTTGCTCCAGCGTGACCAGTTCTGTCACATGCCATTGCTCCGTGAGATCCGTGAGAATAATCCTGAGGATTTCAGGAACTTTCTCTGGATGACGGACCCCGTTTTTGACCGTTTGGTGGCTTTGCTGACCCCCTATATCAGCAGGCAGGATACCTGCATGAGGCAAGCAGAGGCTAGTTGCCACGTTGCGGTACTTGGCGACAGGGAGAAACCTGCAGGACCTCAAGTTCTTGACAGGCATCTCCCCCCAGGCTCTGGGGATCATTATCCCCGAGACCTGTTCTGCCATCATCCAGGTCCTGCAGAAGGACTATATTAAGGTAAGATTTTTTTCTTTTATTAGCATCACATGTTCTTTTATTTAATCTTTGATAATGTAATGTATTTCTTAGCTCAAACACTACTTACCATCATTGCAATATAGTGTGAATGTCCCCTTTTTCTCCTCATGCATGCTGGATTTTTTTCCTGTTCTTTTTTGTCATGCATGTATATTTGCCTTCAATAACCTCCCCAGCATACAATGCTGGGCACATATCCACCTAGTCTACTCAGTTTGAATGTATTTAGTCAGCTGCATTGTATTTTGTTTCCCCTAAACTCTATCCAAATAGTGTGCATATAATTAGCAATTAGCTTGATTTCCCGACCCCCCCACCTAAACTCTATCCAAATAGTGTGCATATAATTAGCAATTAGCTTGATTTCCCAACCCCGCCCCCCACCTAAACTCTATCCAAATAGTGTGCATATAATTAGCTTGATTTCAACCCCCCCCCCCCTAATAATTTGCTAGAATGTTCTGTGGTGTTGATTTTTAAAAATCAAATATATGTTGCACTTTGCAAAATGCATGTGCACTCTACAAGTGCATTTGCTCCAGTGCTTTAGTAAATGAGCATAAGCTCTGCTGATTTCCATCATCAAATCATATGCAAGCCACAAAGTGTTTTCATTAATTGCCCTTGCATGTGATTATGTACTCCTTGCAACATGAAAGCCTTTTTACCTTACCTCATTTACTTTAAGCTGGGGAGCAACTGCACTTGCAGAGTGCGACAACTGCACAGTCTTGTAGCCTTTTTAGTCCATAAATCCCTGCGTGTCGTAAAATTAATATTTTTTTTGAATTTCACTACCCCCTAAAATGTAATCAATGTTCCATCAGAGGGGGTGAGCAATCTGATAAGTGTGCCTTTCCATATTATTTCTTCCAGAAGATTTAAATTATTTAATGTTATACTGATGCTGGGGAATAATGTTTTTAATTGTATAATTTTCTTGCAATGTTATATTCAAAATGAATTTTTGTTTTCTTGTTTGATTTCCCAGTTTCCTTCAACGCCACAGGAATGGCAGACTGTGGCATCCCATTTTGCCACCCGTTGGGACTTTCCCAATTGTGGAGGGGCTATAGATGGGAAACATGTCCACATCGTGCCACCACCCCATTCGGGGTCATACTATTTTAATTATAAGGGGTGCCACAGTATTGTTTTAATGGCGGTGGTGTCGGCACACTATGGATTTCTATATGTGGACGTGGGGAAGAATGGCCGGATGTCGGATGGAGGAGTATTTGCCCAGACGGAGTTCTGCCAGCGTCTCCAGAGTGGTGGCCTGGGATTGCCACCTGATGCGGATAACGTGGAAGGACTCCCCTTTGTCTTCATTGCCGATGAAGCCTTCGCTCTGAGCAAGCACCTCATGAGGCCATTCCCCCAAAGAACCCTCACCCCGGAGAGGAGGGTTTTTAATTTCCGGCTGGCCAGAGCTAGAAGAGTGGTTGAGAATGCGTTTGGGATTCTGGCCAGCCGGTTCCGCCTGTTTCAAACCTCTATTAATTTGGCGGAATACAAACTTAATTTTATCATTTTATCGTGCTGCATCCTGCACAACTTTTTGCACAAACATTCTCCAAATTATATGGTGCCAGTTGGGCCTGAGGCCGGACTTATCGGTGACAATCTTACGGGCCTGGATACTGTCCTACTGGCTTGGCCCCCCAAAGTGCCCGTCAAGTTAGACAGCAATATGTTAATTATTTTATGGGTAGGGTGGCCATTGCAATAAGCCAGGATATCTAAAGATTTAAAATAAAAACAATCTTGATGAAATCTTGAATTCTTGAATTATATTTATTGCTTGCCTTTCTTTTGGGGTTTATCCTAGGTTATGGTCGAGCAGTTGTAGTGCCAACTGTATTTTCCTTGTAAATTTCTAAATAAGCTCCATTGTCACTGTAAACAATTTTTTTCAATTTAAACAAACTGATACTGAGCATTGAAATAACAAACCACACATTTATTTAATTCCTAAGCAGAGGTTTTTAATCTTTGGTATCCATTCAGTTTTGCATTTAGTATAAAATGTTCCTAGCCAAAAATATAATGATATATTAATACATTTAGAATAATATAATTATAGTTAAAGATTTTTAGATAATCAAAAATAAAATTTGTTGGGCATTTTGATTTTAGCAAACAGGCCTTTTTTTTTTTTTTTTTTAAATCTGTTTTATTTATTTTTTATTCTTTTGTAAAAAACTTTAAACTTTTTTTTGTTTTTTTGGTTTTTAAAATCCTTTTTTTTTTTTTTTTTTTAAACATTTTTTTTGTTTTTGTTTTTTAAAATCCGTTTTTTTTTTTTTTGGTTTTTTTAAAAACATTTTTTGTATTTTTTTTGTATTTTTTTGTATTTATTTATTTTTTTGTGTTTTCTAAAAACAGGCCTCCTTTTTTAAATGTTGTTAAACAGGCATGTCATTTAACAGAAAATAATAAAGAGAAGGCCCAGAATAGGGTCAGCAAACCAGGAAATGAAGGACATGATCGATGTTTTGGGGTTTCAAAAAGGGCATTTAGATTCGACCCAAAACATCAATCATGTCCTTCATTTCCTGCTGCATACGATCCAGCCGATTACGCATTTGATCGATCTCCCCATTCCAGGCCATTATTTGAGCAATTAGCCGTTGGGCACTGTCTGTGGTGAAATAGTCACTTGGACCTAAAGTGGAATGAAAAAAAAGATGTGTTTAAAAATATGCACACATACACAGTTTACCTTACCATAAAGCTGGTGTCTCAGACACTGACCTGGTGGGGTGCCCATGTCGCATACTTCATGAACATCCTCGGGGGTGGCGCTGTTGCTTGACTTAAGCACAACCAGATCACCTAAAATAGAGTAGAAAAATTACATAAAATAAAAGGCAGCCATGCATAGATTACCGTAAGCTGGTGTGTCAGACACTCACCTGGTGGGGTGCCCATGTCGCCCACCTCTCCTTCCTCCACATCCTCAGTGGGGCTTGGGCTGATTTCCCGAGTATGTTCTTTTGCTTGGGGGGACTGGGTTCTTCTTGTTGGCTGAGTGATTTTTCCACTATGTGAAGCAAAAAATTAATATACTTAGCACACAGATATTTTAGTACATAGAAATCTTCAAACATTTGTAGTGAAGTGGTGTACAAATTGTCTGTTTGTGTAGAGTTCCTAGTTGACTTAAAGATTTTAATTTCTAAAGACATATCGAGATAGATAGATATCTCGATATCTAGATATCAATATCTAAATATAGCTAAAAATCTTTTGATCGCTCTCTCTATATATCTATAACTAAATATAAATCTAAATATCAAATATCAAACAAAATCTAAATATAAAAATATATATTAATTTAAATATTAAAAAACAATTAAATACATTTCTATATCTACCTATATCTATATGTATATGTATGTATATATATCTACCTATATCTATATCTATATGTATATATATATATATATATATATATATATATATATATATATATATATATATATATATATATATATGTATATATATCTATAGATATGTAACGAGGTTTATTAAAAGATCGTTGCAAACGATGCAAAAAATCGTATAGGAATGAAAAGCACATGGAGCAGTATACGAGGTAATCAACACAAGATGAAAAAACAAGTACTTACTTTTTTTCAGCACTTTACGGATCCGTCTGTACTGATCCGGCTCCCTGAGTTTGAGGTCGGACCATCTTTTTCTAATTTGATCCTTGGAGCGCTGTACCCCAAAATAAGCCTGTAAAGGCTTCACCACCTTCGCCATTATTTTGGCTTTGCGCAAATTTGGCCGGGCGTACGGCCCATACTTCCCATCATAGTCCTTTTTTTAAGAATGGCCACCATTTCCACCATCTCTTTAAAGGACATATTGGAGGCCTTAAATCTAGGCCTCACAGATCTTGACGTTCCGGCCTCCTGGCTTTCTTCGCTACCTGAGGTAGTATACACCTGATGTGTCTCCGCCATTATTCACCCCACTGCGCGCCGTTAATAAAAATGGGCGGAGAACATGAGTTAAAATCGTTATCATGAGTTATACATGCATAGTGTATAAAGAGGGGCCTTGTGCACGTGTCGTACGTACGTTCTGTGCGTAGAATTAAGGGGCGGAGAACATGAGTTAAAATTGAACGTCAGGGGCGGGCGACGCAGGCGGAGTTTCACACATGCGTAGTGTATAAAGAGGGGCCTTGTGCACGTGTCATATGTACATTCTGTGCGTAGAGTCAAGGGCGGGTTATATGCGTAAACAAAAAGAACGTCAGGGGCGGGCCAAGTAGGCGTAGTATTATGCATGTGCAGTGTATAAAGCGCTGTTACGTATTGTGTCGTATGTACGTTCTGTGCATAGGTGATAGTGGACCGGGACGCTACTAAACGAAGGTAATTTTAAATTTATACTTTTGGTCAAGACTTTGTAGCAAGCGGCCTATATGGCTTGACAGATTGATGAGGCCTACATAGGGATAAGATGATGAGGGTTTAGCAGAAACCTAATAAGTGTTTTTTGTCTTTTGACTTTATCTTTTGCAGACATTATGAATCCCCTATTTAAGGATCCAGAGTTTTTTACTGCTTTTATTTCTAAATATAGAGAGATGAGGAATTTGTGGGAGGTGAAACACCCTCAGTATTATGCAAAGCATGTGAGGAAGTCAACGCTGGAGAGACTTCTGTCCTTTGTCCAGGCGTCCATCCCAGAAGCAACAATGGAGACATTGCTCAAGAAAATTGGGGTCTTGAGGAACATGTATAAGAGGGAGCATAAGAAGATCCAGGAATCAATGAGATCAGGAGCATCAGCAGATGATGTTTATGTACCCAGGCTGTGGTACTACAATCAACTCCGTTTTCTTGATGACCAGACTGAAGCCAGGGAATCACTTTCAACCCTTCCCTCCACCCTTCCCTAAACCCTTCCCTCCACCCCAGCAGAGGCTGATGAGGAGCAAGCTGGGTCTTCCATCCTGGATGAACCGGATATGACATCTGGAGTTAGGTAAATTATTTTAACAAATATTTACTGTACTAATATTAATGATGTTAACTGGATGTTATAATTGTCTAAAATAATTTTTCACTCAAAATTGTGTATACATATCAGTTGACAGTAGTGGCTAAATATGTTTGGCACCTGCTTGAAAAAATTAGGGTGTCTGATTAGACTCTTTTATTAAAGAGATGTATTCACATTGAATTTGCTAGTCATGAGAAGCAAATTGTGTGTCATTGATGAACCCAAAAAAATATACTAAAACTATGTCCTTTTTTTATACACAGGATGAGTCCATCCAGGAGGAATGTGTGGAAAGTGGCAGGCAGGAGGAGACCGGGCCCATGGACAGCCTGGAGGAGGCCGGATTCACCATCATCCTGGAGGAGGCTGGGCCCAGTGTCAGGCAGGAGGTGGCTGGTCCCAGTGAGGTGGCTGGGCCAAGTGAGGTGGCTGGGCCCAGCAGGAGCCTGACCGAATCCCAAGTGCCTCCCCTCCGCCTTCCCAAAAAAAGGGCCAGGAAGGAGACGGTCACACAGGAGGCATCCCTGCGCCTCATGCAAGAGGCCACCTGTTTTTTAAGGAGCCCCCCTGAAGCGGAAGAGTCCTATGGCTGCTACTTAGCCAGCAGGCTTCTTCAAATGGATTGGGAGCAGCGCCTCATTTGTGAGCGACTATTTGGGGAAACAATCCAGAAGGGGCTGCCAGGCACGCTAACACGAAACACCCAACTACATGAGGCAGCCCCCCTCCTTCTCCTCCTCCTCCTGCCACAACTGAAACACCAGAGCCACAGCCTCCAAAGAAGGCTACAGGGAAGGCTGCAGGGCAGCGTGGAGGAAAGGCTGCAGGGAAGAGAAGAAATTGATGACCTGGGTTCAGTCTGGTCTGACAGAAGAAGCAGGCTGTTGTAGTACCACAGTCTGGGGACATCTATATCATCTGCTGGTGCTGTTGATCTCTGGGATTCCTGGACCAGATTGTGCTCCCTTTTATATGGACTCCTCAAGATCCCAATTTTCTTGTCCACAGACTTTTTCCAGCGTTGACTTCCTCTTTATTTTATTTAGACCATGAATAAATGGATCTTTTTTGAGTTTAGGAAAAGACTTTATGTGTTTTAGTTTAAATCATTGATTTTAGACACAATGTTAAATTAACAAGGGACAACAATCTCATTGAGTTTGCAAAAACACACCAAAAATACATTAATAATGTTAATAATGTTCGAGTGGTAAGTCTTAATAAAAAAAAAGATACATAACCAAAAACGGTTCTTTGGGTTAACTTTATATACAAAAAATAAAAAATCACTATAAAAACAAAAATAATAAAGGGTTCTTTGTGGTAACTTTACAAACATAAAAAAATAAATAAAAAAAAAAAAAAACTAAAAATGGGTTCTTTGTGGTAACTTTACAAACACCAAAAAAAATAAACCAAAAAAATATAAAAATGGGTTCCCTGTGGTAACTTTACAAACACACAAAAATAAAAAAATATATAGATAAACAGAAAAAAAGTTCCACAACAATCATAAAATAAATATCTGGATAAAAATTACAAGAAAAGATGACTCCACCAAAAAAAAAAAAAGTGTGAAAAGTATTATTAGTATGAAAACATTGTTTTTAAAAAGCATACCATATCATTCATGAGATCAAAGAGAAAAAGAATCCAGAAATCAGTTTGGGAGAACTCTGTTTGAATATGAACAGCAAAACATCTTTGTTCTTTATAGCATTCGTAAAGAAGACATTAAATGCGCTGCATTCAACGATCACAGATTTTGCAGCGTGAGGAATGTGCTACCTACAATACGAACACTAGTTTTACTAGGCCGAGTGCTTCCGTTTAGTTTTTGCTTATGAGCATGCGTCGTTTTTTTGTCCGTCGGACTAGCATACAGACGAGCAGATTTCGGGGTCCGTCGTAGTTACGACGTAAAGATTTGAAGCATGTTTCAAATCTAAAGTCCGTCGGATTTGAGGCTGAAAAAGTCCGCTGAAAGTCCGGAGAAACCCACACACGATCGGATTACCAGCCAGCTTTAGTTCGTCGGACTTTTGTAGACGAAAAGTCCGGCCGTGTGTACGCCCCATAAAGGCTCGCCATTGCCCAAATATCTGGGAGGAAAATTTTTCTGGGTCAGTTGGTGAATGCACCAATAAGAGATAAAGAATTACTAGACCTACTGATTACAAACAACACAGCTCTGATTGCAGATGTGGAAATATGTGACAACTTAGGAAACAGCAATCACAAGGTAATTACATTCAGTGTAAATGAATTCAGATTAGGTTAGAGATTGTTTCATTTGGGTATAATTTGTCATTTATATGTCCCTGGACACTAGAGGGCAGTTGAACCTTCAGGCTTGATCTAAGTGAACTTTGGCACCTGCATCCACAGGTGGAATCCTAAACAAGACCTTGCGCACAACCCATAAATAAGCTGCAAGCGAAAAGGTTTCAGAAGACCCAGATTCTTTAATATCTAAGAAAGCGTAAAGGCTGCCACACAGTGGCATACACTGTGACTGTGTGTTACCCCCGTAGGGGTTAAAAAAGCTGGTGAGTAGGGATGAGCCGAACACCCCCGGTTCGGTTTGCACCAGAACCTGCGAACGGACCGAAAATTTGCACGAACGTTAGAACCCCATTGACGTCTATGGGACTCGAACATTCGAAATCAAAAGTGCTCATTTTAAAGGCTAATTTGCATGGTATTGTCCTAAAAAGGTCTGGGGACCCGGGTCCTACCCCAGGGGACATGTATCAATGCAAAAAAAACTTTTAAAAACAGCTGTTTTTTCGGGAGCAGTGATTTTAATGATGCTTAAAGTAAAAAAAAAAAAGTGAAATATTCCTTTAAATATCGTACCTGGGGTGTGTCTATAGTATGCCTGTAAAGTGGCGCGTGTTTCCCATGTTTAGAACAGTCCCTGCACCAAATGTCATTTTTAAAGGAAAAAATCTCATTTAAAACTGCTTGCGGGTTTAATGCAATGTCCGGTCCTGGCAATATGGATGAAAATCAGTGAGACAAACGGCATGGGTACCCCCCAGTCCATTACCAGGCCCTTTGGGTCTTGTATGGATAATAAGGGGAACCCCGCACCAAAATTAAAATAAGGAAAGGTGTGGGGCCACCAGGCCGTATATACTCTGAACAGCAGTATACAGGCGGTGCAAACAAGACAGGGACTGTAGGTTTGTTGTTAAGTAGAATCTGTTTGTAATTTTTAACGGGTAAATTTTTAACGTGTTTAGCTCCAGCCAAAAAATCTTTTTTAAGCTTTTTGGAAAACATAGGGAAGGGTTATCACCCCTGTGACATTTGTTTTGCTGTCTTTCCTCCTCTTCAGAAGATTTCACCTCACTTTTTGTCCCAATGACAAATGTTTTTTGAAAATTTGGGGTTTTTTGTGGAACAAGGATTGGAAAGCATCAGTGGAAAGGAGAAATGTTTTTCCCATATTAACTCTTACAGGAGAGAATTTCCCTTCCTAGGGGTAGATTTCATCTCACTTCCTGTTGTCTCCTTCCGTTTGCAAGTAGGAGTCGTTTGTAAGTTAGATGTTTGAAAGTAGGGGCCTGCCCTATATACTCAGCAGAAATTTGGGCATTAGGTGTTGTTGTGGCCACAACACTGTAAGCCCTCACAGGGCCCTGCTGTGAAATATTAGATCAAGAATTGTAATTACATGCCCCTGTTGAACAAGGGCAGAAAAATTGGGCCTTTGGTGGTGGTGGTGGTGGTGGTGGTGGTGCTGGTGCCACAACACTGTAAGTCCTCACTCGCTCTTGGTGGGTGCAGAAATGGGCCCTGCTGTGAAATATTAGATCAAGAATTGTAATTACATGCCCCTGTTGAACAGGGGCTGAAAAATTAGGCCTTAGGCACTGGTGCTGGTGCCACAACACTGCAACCCCTCACAGATACTCTAGTTGGAACTCAGAAATGAGCCCTGGTGCAAAGTATTGCATCAAAAATTGTAATTACAGGCCCCTGTTGAACAGGGGCTGAAAAATTAGGCCTTAGGCACTGGTGGTGGCGCCCAGAACTAAAAATGTTCTTACAAGCTATCAGCGTGATGATTGAGGAGGAAGAGGATAATTACTCAGGGATAGTCACTCAGCATCAGCATAGGCAGTCTTTGAAGGGATCTGAGATTTCAAAAAAAATTATTCGGTTACATCAGCATCAGGTGCTTGGTGGCTGGTGGTGATCCAAGAGTGATTCATTTTTATGAAGGTCAGTCGATCGACCGAGTCGGTGGACAGATGCACCCTGTGATCGGTTACAAAGCCTCCAGCAGCGCTGAATGTGCGTTCCAAAAGAACGCTGGATGCAGGACAGGCCAGTAGCTCAATTGCATACTGTGCAAGCTCTGGCCAGTGATCCATCCTCAAGACCCAGTAACCCAGAGGATTTTCGGTGGGAAAGGTGACCAAGACAGATCTTGCCCCTAGGTATTCCTGCACTATGTAAAACAGACGCTGGCGATGGTTGCTGGAACCGATCATACCTTGGGGCTGCGGACCAAAAAATTGTCTAAACGCATCGGTCAGACGGCCACCTTCTCCACCGCTCCTTCTTTGACTGACCGAAGCCTCAGCAACACGTTATCCAGAAACAGGAGTTTGTAACCTCCCAGTCTCTGGGAACGCGTTGCACAGACCTTTCTGCAAGTCCTCCCGAAGATGTTTCATCCTCTGCTCCCTCTGCGATGGCAAGATAAGGTCCGCAACCTTACCCTTGTAACGTGGATCAAGGAGGGTTGCCAGCCAGTATTGGTCCTTCTCCTTGATACCACGAATATGAAGATCCTTACGCAGGCTTTGCAGGATCAGGGAGGCCATGCAGCGTAGGTTTGCTGAGGCATTTGGTCTGGAGTCCTCTGGGTCACTAAGGACGACATGGTCCGCAGCCACCTCCTCCCAGCCACGTACAAGTCCATGTGTTTCTTGGGACTGATCCCTTAAAGACTGCTGCTGATGCTGAGTGCCAGGCTCCACCTCCATACTGACACAATCTTCCTCCTCCTCCTCCTCCTTGTCCTCTTCCTGTGTGATCGGCGGGCATGCAGGAACACTGTCTGGATAAAGGGGGCCTTGAGAGCTAAGGAAGTCCTCCTCTTCCTGCCTCTGTTCTGCCCCAAGTGCCCTGTCCATTATTCCACGCAGCGTGTGCTCCAACAGGTGGACAAGGGGGACAGTGTCACTGATGCATGCACTGTCACTGCTCACCATCCTTGTGGCCTCCTCAAATGGTGACAGGACAGTGCATGCATCCCTGATCATGGCCCACTGGTGTGGGGAAAAAAAAACAAGCTCCCCTGACCCTGTCCTGGTGCCATAGTCGCACAGGTACTCATTGATGGCCCTCTGCTGCGTGTGCAGCTGCTATAGCATGGCCAACGTTGAGTTCCACCTGGTGGGCATGTCACAGATTAGGCGGTTCTTGGGCAGGTAAAACTCCTTTTGGAGGTCCGTCAGCCGAGCACTGGCATTATATGACCGTCGGAAATGCACACAGACTTTCCTGGCCTGCCTCAGGACATCCTGTAAGCCCGGGTACCTGCCCAAGAACCGCTGCACCACCAAATTAAGGACGTGAGCCAAACAGGGCACATGGGTCATTTGTCCCTGTCGGAGGGCAGAGAGGAGGTTGGTGCCATTGTCACAAACCACCATTCCTGCCTTAAGTTGGCGTGGCGTCAACCACCTCTGAACCTGCCCCTGCAGAGCTGACAAAACCTCTGCCCCAGTGTGGCTACTGTCCCCCAAGCACACCAGCTCAAGCACCGCATGGCATCTCTTGGCCTGTGTACTTGCGTAGCCCCTTGAACGGCTGCGGAGCACCGCTGGTTCCGAGAACAAAGCACAGGAAGAGGCCATGGAGGAAGAAGAAGAGGAGGGGGTGGAGGAGAGAGGTGTGTCACAATCATCAGCATTTTGGAGGCGTGGTGGCGGAACAACCTCCAACACTACTGCACCTTGTCCTGCATCCTTCCCAGCTGCCAGCAGAGTCACCCAATGCGCCGTGAAACTTAGGTAACGTCCCTGTCCATGCCTGCTGGACCATGAGTCAGCGGTAATATGCACCTTACCGCTGACCGCCCTGTCCAGCGAGGCATGGACATTGCCTTCCACATGCCGGTAGAGAGCCAGAATTGCCTTCCGTGAGAAAAAGTGGCGTTTGGGTACCTGCCACTGAGGAACTGCACTTTCCACAAACTCTCGGAAGGGGGCAGAATCTACCAACTGAAAAGACAGCAGTTGAAGTGCTAGCAATTTTGCCAAGCTAGCATTCAACCGCTGGGCATGTGGATGGCTGGGAGCAAACTTCTTTCGGCGGTGCAGCAGCTGGGGCAGGGAAATTTGCCTGGTACAATCTGACGTCGGTGTACCAAAAGCAGATTGCCGACATGTACTTGGCTGTACATGTACTGACCTAATTCTACACCTTCATTCCTCTCAGTGCAGGTCTCAGAGAGGACTGAAGGTATAGTGGGGTTGGAGATCTCAGCCGATGAGGAGCAAGGAGAGGTCCTCTTTGTTCTTTGGTGTGGGCCTTTTAGATACGCTTGCCAATGAACTGCATGGCATGTCAACATATGTCTGGTCAAGCATGTGGTACCCAAGCGGGAGATGTTTTGGCCACGCGAGATACGCTTGAGACATATGTTGCAAATAGCAGCTGTGCGATCTGATGCACTCGTCTCAAAAAAGGCCCACACCAAAGAACTTTTTGAATAACGCGCAGAGACTGCAGCGCCCTGCACATGTGGAGCTTTGGGGTGTGATGCAGTCAAGGTGCTGCCCTTAGGCTGGCCCCTGGAGGGCATCCTGCCTCGTTGGTGATGTGCCGCCTCCTCCTCCTCCTCTCTCCTATCAGGCACCCACGTTGAGTCAGTGACCTCATCATCCCCTCCCTCCTCAAACCTGGCAGTATGCTGCAGCAGGGAGAACATGACTGCCAGATTGCTGTCCTTCTTGGGCACCCCCTCTGTCCGTGCTCACATTACTGACTTCATCGAGCTCAGTATCATCATCAGAGCCTTCCAAACGCTGGGCATCCTCCTGGAGCATGTACCCAACACTGTGGTCAAACGGTTCGAGGGACTCCTCAGGGGGACATGGTGGGGCTAGGGAAGGAGTCACTGATGACATTAAGCTAAGGGAAGAGGCCGCTGCTTTGCCAGACAAAGTACCCTGGGCATGGGTGAGAGAGGATGAGGAGGATGAGGACGGCTTGGTCATCCACTCGACCAAGTCTTCCGCATGTTGCGGCTCAATACGGCCAGCTGCCGAAAAAAAGGCCAAGCGTGTCCCACGGCCACGTGCTGATGAGGATGCACCGTCTCCACGACCAGCACTAGACACAGAGCCTGCTTGCCCTCTCTTATTGGCTTGTGACTGTCTGCCTCTCCTTCTTGGCCTTCCAGACATACTAATGGTCTGTAGCTGCACTAAGCTGGGATATATATATATGTAGTTTTAGCTGAACACTGTGAGGTGGACCCACCACACTAACTTGTAGTTTTAGCTGAACACTGTGAGCAGGACGCACAGCACTAACTTGTAGTTTTAGCTGAACACTGTGAGCAGGACGCACCACACTAACTTGTAGGTTTAGCTGAACACTGTGAGGTGGATGCACCCCACTAACTTGTAGGTTTAGCTGAACACTGTGAGCAGGACGCACCCCACTAACTTGTAGTTTTAGCTGAACACTGTGAGCAGGACGCACTGCACTAACTGTAAATAGTCTAGCTGCCTGACTGTGGTACTAATAGGATCAAAAGAACACCAGCAATCTTCTTCAGGTAGCTGTAAATACTGTAACAAGACAAGCCTGCCTGTCAGTAAGAAGATAACAGGAACGGATCTAGCTGAACACTGTGAGCAGGACGAACTGCACTAACTTGTAGCTTTTGATGAACACTGTGCAGAGGTCTCACTACACTAACTTGTAGGTTTAGCTGAACACTGTGAGCAGGACGCACAGCACTAACTTGTAGTTTTAGCTGAACACTGTGAGCAGGACGCACCGCACTAACTTCTAGGTTTAGCTGAACACTGTGAGGTGAATGTACCGCACTAACTTGTAGTTTTAGCTGAACACTGTGAGCAGGACGCACAGCACTAACTTGTAGTGTGGGGCGTGTACTAAATCCCCTGAGCCATAATTGGCCAAAGCCTCCTTTGGCCAATTACGGCTCTCTGTTCAGATGCCGCTGTGATTGGCCAAGCATGCGGGTCATAGTGCATGCTTGGCCAATCATCAGCCAGCAATGCACTGCGATGCTGCAGTGAATTATGGGCCGTGACGCGCCACACGAATTTGGCGCGAACGGCCCATATCGTTCGCAATTCAGCAAACGGGCGAACAGACGATGTTCGAGTCGAACATGGGTTCGACTCGAACACGAAGCTCATCCCTACTGGTGAGTGTCTGCATGATCACAATACAAGACACAAGCACCCGGTCACTACAATTAATACAAGAAGCAGATGCATGTTGGATACACCTGCCTAGATTTAAAGAAACGCCAAGAATTTTACAAGGACTGTTCAATATCACTTATGTTGCACTGAGCACAAGTCATGGTCTATTCATCCAGCCCACTATAAGTGTGTGATAAACAACATATTCTTCAATGTCAAACAATTTATAAGTACTGTATAAATATAACTTTAGTTGCACTGTGCACAAGTCACGTATTATATGTGTTTTTGATATTCTATTGATTGTATGAAGCACAAGTCACTTTAGGACTTACCAGTTTGGAATTTTCCCTACCCTTTCCACCTCCCCTCCCCCTTCGCTTTCCCTTCCCCCTTCCCCCCACCCATAGTGGATCACTCCTCATATGGTTTATTTGGTTTATATGTGATTTATATGGTATCTAGTAGCTCACCCATTTAGGACAGCACCAAACCCACATATTAACCCTTTACTCACCTTCCGTCTTCTCCACTCTGGTGGAGATTGCGTTTGTGGAGGCAGCAGTCCAACACTTTACTTTACTGCTATCTATTTTCGTTGCACAGATACACCACTTATTTTTGTCATTTACATTCAGTATAAATCACAGGAAACGGAAACACGAGGGTAACACATGTACACTGAATTTCAAAAGAGCCAACTTCCCTAAACTGCGCTCTATGCTACATGATATTAAATATGATAAAATCCTAGGAACATTGAGGAAAAAATGGGAGTGTTTTAAGAACATATTAAACAAAGGTATTATACAGTGCATTCCAATGGGTAAAAAATATAAAAGAGCTAAGAATAATCCTGAGTTGCTAAATTATAATGTAAAAATGCATATAAAAGAGAAAAAAAAAGCCTTCAAAAATATAAGGATGGGGGGTCATTGTCAGCATTCTAATACTACAAGGAAAGCAATAAGAAATGTAAAAGAGTAAAAAAAAATCCCAATACATTTTTTAAATATATTAGCGAGAAAGTGAGGCCGAAGCTCATTGGCCCCATAAGAGATGATGAAGGGAATCTGGCTACAAAGGACAAGGAGAAGGCAAAGGTTTTAAATGGATTCTTCTCCTTAGATTTCACAAAGGAAAAGGGGAGGCTATAGTACAAAAGACTGTAATGTTAATAACTCATCACAGAATGTACCCTTGTGGCAAACAGAAACCAGTGTCAGAAATAGACTTGAAAAACTTAACATAAATAAATCACCAGGACCAGATAGCTTACACCCGATATTCCTTAAGGAGCTAAGTCAGGGGATAGCTAGACCATTGTTCTTAATTTTTATGGATTGTTTACTGACTGGGATGGTAACAGTTGATTGGAGAAAAGCCAATGTGATACCAATATTTAAGGGGCAGAGACATAACTGGAAACCACAGGCCTGTCAGTCTAACATCAATAGTTTGTAAATTATTTAAGGGGATGATAAGGGACTATATCCAAAAATTTGCTAATGAAAACAGTATCATTAATAGTTATCAGCATGGATTCAAGAAGAATCATTCTTGTCAGACCAATCTGTTGAGGAAGTGAGCTGCCATCTAGATAAAGGATGGCATGTGTACATCTCGATTTTGCAAAGGCATTTGATACAGTTTCCCATAAACGTTTACTATACAAAAGGTCTGTCGGCACCATAGGCTATGTACCTGGATAGAAAACTGGTTACAGGGACGTCGTCAGGAATGTGCTGCCCATAGCAGAACTGAAGCTCTGAGGTGCGTGTCTTACGCATTAGCCAGTGACACTGGCACCAATTGCCTTATATAAGCACAGCAGCTGCACTAGTCCATTGCTGTCTGATCTGCAGCTGTACCTGTGTTCTTGAACATGATCCTGATTACTTCTGTATTTGACCCAGCTTGCCTCTGCCTTCACTCGAATATCTCCTTCCCTGACCCTGGCCTATATCTTGATTTTGCCTACTGCTCATCTGCCTTATCTCGTGTTGCCAAACCCTGCCTGTACCTGGACCATTCCTTGCCTGCTGTCTATGCCTGCATCTGAGCGTCTGTTACCGACCCATGTTGTCTAACTATGCATCCTGTGTCTCTTCTGCCTTGCAAGCACCTGCCTTTCCCGTGCTGGAGCATCTTGTACTGGGGCCATCAGTCTTCCTGCACCTGCTATTAGAAACTACTTACTGCTGCCTGCTGCCATCAGCCCAGGGTCTGTTCCGGTTCCCGGCCTCTTTTTACGTGATCAGCTGTCAGTCAATGACAGCTGATCCCGTGATGTAAACAGAAGATCGTAATTGGCTTTTTTTCCCTCACGCTGACAGCTCGAGGAGAAAAAAAAGTCGATTAGCAGCTTCTGTCAGAGGGACATCGGTCCTGATCACGGAAAGCCACTGCTGTTATGAAGTGCCCACCAGTGCCAACTATCAATGCCCACCAGTCCCATCTATCAGTGCCCATGAGTGCTGCCAATCAGTGCCCATTAATTCATCATCAGTGCCACCTATCAGTGCTGCCTATCAGTGTCACCTACCAGTGCCTATCAGTGCCCATCAGTGGCACCCATCAGTGTCCATCAGTACCACCTATCAGTGCCCTTCAGTGCCACATATCAGTGCCCATAAATGCCACCCATCAGTGCCACCTATCCATGCCCATCAGTGCCACCTTATCAGTGCTGCCTAGCAGTGCATCCTAGCAGTGCCCATCAGTGCAGACTATTAGTACCCATCAGTGCTGCCTCATCGGGGCACATCAATGAAGGAGGAAAATAAACTGTTTTCAAAATTTTACAACAAACTATGTTTTGTTTTTTCTGTCTTTTTTATTTTTTTTAGCAAAAAATAATAGAAAACCCAGCAGTGATTAAATACAACCAGAAGAAAGCTCTATTTGTGTGAAACAAATGATAAAAATTTCATTTGGGTACAGTGTTGCATGATCACACAAATGTCATTCAAAGTGTAATGCCGCGTAAACACGAGCGGACTTTACGTCAGACTTTGCTCGGCGGACTTTTCTACGTACTTTATGACGGACTTTCTGAATGAACGGACTTGCCTACACACAATCCACCAAAGTCCGTCGAATTCGTACGTGATGACGTACGACTGGACTAAAACAAGGAAGTTTATAGCCAGTAGCCAATAGCTGCCCTAGCGTGGCTTTTTGTCTGTCGAACTAGCATACAGACGAGCGGACTTTTCGACCGGACTCGATTTCGACGGATTGATTTAAAACATGTTTCAAATCTAAGTCCGTTCAACTTTTGAGAAAACAAAGTCCGCTGGAGCCCACACACGATCAAATTGTCCGACGAAATCCAGTACGCCGGACCAAGTCTGCCGTAAAGTCCGCTCGTGTGTATGCGGCATGAGAATGCTGAAAGCTAAAAATTGGCCTGGGCAGGAAGGGGGTTTAAGTGTCTAGTAAGCAAGTGGTTAAAAAGGGATTTACTCCAGAGATAAAATTATAATTCTGCCACTTTACAAGATTCTGATTCGGCCACATCTTGGGTATTCCGTCCAGTTCTAGTCACCAGTCCTCCAGGGGAATGTGCTGGAACTAGAGAGAGTCCAGAGAAGGGCAATATAGCTAATAAAGGGACTGGAGGACATCCGTTGTGGGGAAAGACTACAAGCATTAAACATATTCTCTCTGGAGAAGAGACGCTTGAGAAGAGATATGATAGCGATATACAAATGCCTTACTAGTGACCCTAGTATAGGTAAGAAACTTTTTAGAGTGAAGAAGTTTGAAAAGACATGCAGCCATTCTCTGAAACTAAAGGATGAAGGGTTTAACCTTAACCACTTCCCGCCCAGCCTAAAACCGATCGGCGGCTCTGCCTGTCAGAGGGGGGGTCTGTGCTGATAATCAGCACATTGATTAACAGCACAGCCCCATCAGATGTGCCAATCAGCTGCCAATCAGTGCCCAGCAGTGCCCCAATAATAAAGTCTGCCAGTGCCCACCACAGTGCCAATCAGTGCCCATCACAGTGCCAATCAGAGCCCACCACAGTGCCAATCAGTGTCCATCACAGTGCCCAGCATTAATACCTGTCAGTACCTGCCCAATCAGTGCTGCCCATCAGTGCCATCTATTAGTGTCCATCAATGCCACCTGTCAGTGCCAATCAGTGCCACCTATCGGTGCCAATCAGTGCCACCGGTCAGTGCCCATCAATGCCGCCTGTCAGTGCCCATCAGTGCCACCTGTCAGTGCCCATTAGTGCCACCTGTCAGTGCCCATCAATGCTGCCTGTCAGTGCCGTCTGTCAGTGCCCATCAGTGCCGCCTGTCGGTGCCCATCAGTGCTGCATATCAGTGCCCATCAATTCTACATATCAGTACCTCCTCATCAGTGCCCATCAGTGCCACCTTATCAGTGCCCATCGGTACCGCCTCATCAGTGCCCATCAGTGTCGACTCATTAGTGCCCATCAGTGAAGGAGAAAACAAAATTTTATAACAGAAACGAAGAAAAACACACTAGTTTCAAACAACTTTTAGATGGGCATCTTAACGATTAAAACATACAGGGATATGGAATTTAATATTGACATAAACTCACACATACATACACAGGTTGAACTCTGGATGGACTGGTGTCTTAATTCAACCTTAACAACTATGTAACTATCTAAGATGATGATTCCTACTTAGGCTACTTTAAATAATAGAAGAAATTACAATAGAATAGAATATAAAAAGTAAAGAAAAGAAAATAATAAAAAAGAATATAATTTATTCTATTCTATTCAATCTTTTTTTTTCTGTTAATAAATGAATTAAAATGTCATTATGAATTTGAATCCGAAATGGAAACATATTGCAATAAATACAGTTGGAGTAAAAGTGAAATAATATGATGATTCCTACTTGGGCTGCTTTATAGAGTAGAGTAGGACAGAATAAAAAAAAAACAGAATAGAATAAAACAGAATACTGTAGAAAAGAAAAGAAAGGAATAGAATAGAATAAAACAGAATAGATTAGAAACTATGCTAATCTATTATTTTATTATCTATTCTATTCTGTTTTATTCTTTTGCCTTTCTGTTCTATTCTATTCAATTACTTTATTTTTTATTCTATTCTATTTTGTTTTATTCTATTCTTTTCTATTCTATTTCTCTATTTCATATTCTAATCTATTCAGTTCTATTGTATTATATTCCTTTATATTCTATTCTGTTTTATTCTATAAAGCAGCCTAAGTAGGAATCAGCAACTTATTTCACTTATTTTCACTTATTTCACTTTTATTGCAATATGTTTCCATTTTTTATTTGAATTCATTGTCAAATTCAAATTCATTTTCAAATTTGGATGATTCATTTCATTATAATTTTTTAGGATTCGTTACTATTGTTATTCAGAAATTTTTGAATAATGAAAATTTTGTCCAAATCTTGATTCATAACTAAACAAATCACACATGTCTAGATACATTTGTTATTAGATGTGGTTGTTCAAAATGATGATTTGACCTTGATTTTTTTGTTGTTGGTGTTTATTTGTAAAATTTTCAAATATAAAATCTGAGTAAAAAAAAATTAGCACAAGGGACAGTACTTTCATTCATCTGTCCATCCTCCATTCACAGAATGCTTTTGATTCATGGTAGCTATAGTACAGCTTCTATAAATGGAGGGGGGAGAGAAAAGGGTGGCCATTGTCAGCACTTTTGATGAGTTCCTGTCAAGGATCCAGCACTTGCATAAACCCAGCAACATCAGAAGATTACAGCTGCGGAGGTAAAGGGTAGCAGAGCACTTTGGATTTCAACTAGGAAAGCCAGCACAAGCACAGGAGACATATTTCATTAAATGTAATTACAGTCCCTTGTGTTGTTTTAACCACTTTCCACCTGTGCTATAACTGAAAGACGGCTGCAGCATGGGCTTCCAGTGGTGGGAGTGCATCCATAGATGCTCGTGCGCCGCAGGCCCTGTGATCGTCAAGTATTTCAGACTCGGCTGATCACAGATCGGGGTAAAGGTCCAATCACAGCGACCCTTTATTACGTAATCAGCTGTCAGCCAATGACAGCTCATCACGGAAGTAAACAAAAGCCGGTTATAGACTTTTTTCTCACGCTATCAGAAAAGAAGAAAGCCGGTAATCGGCTTCTGTTACATGGACATTGGTCTTAACATTGCCCACCAGTGATCAAAAATATGTGAAGGTATCTGTGCTACAACATACTATAATAGCAAATGATGAAGCAGCCAGCACAATTTGTTTGATTAGCAAATAAAAATACATGAAAACTCCATATGCAGCACTAAAAAACAAATAAAAGGCAGAAAGAAATGGAAGGAAGAAATGAAACCCCAGCGCCTGCTTCAGTGTGAGATTGCAGCACAGCACACCACAGTGTAAATTCAATCTCCTTACCAAAAGAAGAGATAAAACAGGCATATAACCAGGATCTGTTTTGCAGCACCAGCATCAAGCACTGGGTGGATGGCTTGATGCCGTGGTTACACCGTTGGGGAACCTTGCCTCTATATTTTCACCAAACAGGACTCCAATCATAGACATCCAGTTTTCCAGTTCACGATGCTTAATCTCCCACTCACCACAACCAGTCAGTGCCCACCAGTGCCACCTATCAATTACCACCAGTGCCACCTGTCAGTGCCCATCAGTACCTCATCATCAGTGTCACCTATCAGTGCTGCCTACAAGTGCCTATCAGTGCCCATCAGTGCCACCTACCAGTGCCCATCAGTGAAACCTATCAGTGCTACCTCTCAGTGCCCTTCAGTGCCATCAGTGCAGCCTCATCAGTGCCCATTAGTGCCACCTATCAGTGCCCATCAGTGCCGATCAGTGCCCATCAGTGCCACCTATCAGTGCAGCTTCATCAGCCCACATCAATAAAGGAGAAAAATTACCCGTTTGCAAAATTTTATAACAAACTATGAAAAACATTTATTTATTTTTTCAAAAATGTTTTTATTTTTTTGTTACTTTAGCAAAAAATAAAAAGCCTAGGGGTGATTTAATACCACCAAAAGAAAGCTCTATTAGTGTGAACAAAATGCAAAAAAATGTATTTGGCTACAGTGTTGCATGACCACACAATTGTCATTCAAAGTGCAACAGTGCTGAAAGCTGAAAATTAGCCTGGACAGGAAGAGGGTATAAGTGCCCACTAGGCAAGTGGTTAAAGAAAAATACCTAAACTTAGGCTTTTAGAGATCCAGTGCCCCACACCTGCTATTGTCATTGACATACAGGAGAACTAATCAATCTTTCTTTGGGGACAGATTAAATGATATATAACATATATAATAACCTGAAATGGAATCACTCACCTTTTTCTAACTTAAATCAAGTTATGTGGTTACTTCAATGAAAACAAGCCCACCTGTGCATTTAGTGGTGACATTTCCTAGATTTGTGGCTCTACTTAAGATTTCTAAATGATGCTTTGAGAGACCCCCTGTACCGACAAAAGTTATTGCAGTATTAGATATCTGGCAGGGCAGTTGACAGATATCTTGTATCATCCGTTGTGTTAGGAAAAGTTTCTTGTAATGATATATCATTAGTATTATACACTACACCTTTTACAAAAGCATTTTTTTCTGACACAACTGACAAATAGCATTAGATTATTTTACTGTATTTTTAAGAAATATGGTCAGAAGCAACAATGCTAGCTTTTCTTTCTACAATCAGCTTTACATTTTTGGAACTGATACTAAAAAAAAAATAAAATGTCTTGCACTTCTGAGCATCAAAAGAACAACAATATCTATTTTGATCAAATCAAACCACCAAATGTAACATTTGTAAATTCAACTTATCTTTGTTAATAGCCATATGAATCTAAACATTACCCTGGTTGGAGGGAAGGTGGATCTTCACCAAAAAATAGACACAAATTGGATGCTCATTTATCTGTCAGTATTGATGAGCTTTGGGTGCATCATTAATTAGGCCTGAATCAAACTCATTTGCAGTTTTGGAAAATGGCAGTCTTTTGTTTTCGAGAAGACGTGCAATAGATATGAAGAGATCAAAGAGTGTTTTCAGGGAAAAAAATATACTATTATCCAGTACTGCAGAACATTCCTACATTTACAGTCAGTCATATACACAGTCATTGTGTGTTGAAGTGACTTGGAGTAGACCAGCAGATCAGAGTGTTTACAGGGAGAAATATTTGCTGCTATATTTTCATACAGTGCAGATTAGTGCTATAGTTACAATCAGTCATTTACAGTGAGTATGTGTTGGAAGTGACTTGGAGTAAATAGTGAGAGATCACAGAGTAACATGGTGTGCATCTAGTTTGTACAATATTTGTGACTTTTTCTGTGAAATAATATAGTATATTTTGATTTCTTTAAAAGCTTCCCATTGTCTCCCTGTGAAAATGAAGCCTAATAAAAATGCTCACATACTTTGCATGGGATCAGTATAATACTTCTTAGTTTTTTTATGTAAAATAATGCATTCTAATTTTGATTTCTTCATTAAATCCTGCCTGCAGGCTAAATTTGAATTTGATTGATTGATTAAACCCTGCCTGTTGTCTCCCTCCTAAACTGGGGTTTACTAAAGCTGCTTACATAATGTGAGTCAGTGCAATATTTCTGTTTTTTCTGTAAAATATTACATTACCCGGTCCAAAAACCAAAACTAAAATAAGAATTCATAGAATAAAGCATATGTTACTATACTATATAACATTGTCATTGACAACTGACTGAACCAGTTCAATAATTCTATGTTCTTGTAGGGAGCAACCTTGTATTAAAAAGTATCTTTTTCTTGTTCAAAAATTTTATTGAGATTGAATAGAGCTCAAATGATATGATAGAAGAAAGATAACATAAGAACAGAAAGGAGTAGCCCCTTATAACAGTGGGGATGGGGTAACAAGTAACATGTCCATAATAACAACATGAAATGATAGACATGGTTGGTACAGTGATTATGATAAAGCAATGGATCAACAATGTAATATTATGGAGGAAAAATTAGAACATATTTGTTGTAAAACTGAATAAGCTAAAAGCTCATGAGCATCTGTGGGTAGCTCCCCTAATACTGGCTGAAATATATTAGTAATAATAATGAGTGGGGTGCATGGGCAGGTGTATAGCGCTCTGCTATGGGAGGCTGATTCATTAGGGCAGTGAGCATGAGCTGATTTGTGGGGCAGATCCCACAAGTGGGTGAAGGGTCCAAAGTATCTTCAAAGAAGGAGGTGGAAAGGAAATTACAAGAAGAAGTGAGAGGGGGTGAAAGGATGGGCAAGGGGGAAAAAGTGTGAAAGGGTGGGTGGGGTCACCAGAAGGAGAGGGGGAAGGTGGGGTCCAGTGCCAGCAGACCAGCGAGCCTTAGGAGAAGGAGAGTTAGGGGAGAAGGAGGGTGTTGTCAAAGTCCGATGGAAGAAAGTGGTCCACCCAGGGTTTCCAAAGATGTTCGAATTTGGTGACTTCAAGGACTACAGCTTCAATTTTGGTGTGAATCATTGCCCTGGTGACTCTATGTTTGACTTCAAGGATATGTAAGTTAGGAGAATTCCAGGCCTTCGCGATCGTTTGCTTTTTTTTTTTTTTGCAGCTGTGGTGACTTGTAGGAGCAATTTAAATTGAAGGCAAGCTACCTCGGGGGGTTTTGTATTAAGTAGGGTGATGGAACGAGTAGGTTCAAGAGTCACGCCCGCTAAGGCAGAAATAATCTGGAAGATTTCAGTCCAGAACTTTTGGGCTATAGGACAACTCCACCAGATGTGGAGGAGGGTACTCCTGTCTGTGCAGGCTCGAAAGCATGTAGGTGGATAAAAGGGGAGTTATTTAGAAATCCGAGCAGGGAGCAAGTACCAGCGCAGTAGCACCTTATAATTTGTTTCCGATGCAACAACATTTTGGGAGGCAAATGTGGTAGCTTTCCATATATCTGACCAATCTTTTGTTTCTAAATGAAGGTCCAAATCTGTTTCCCACATAGTGACATAAGGGATGGGGCATGGGTAGGGGAATCTAATAGGTGGGCATAAAGGGATTGTGCATGGGGATCACGCTTGCAAAGGGATCATGCTTGCAGGCATGCTCGAAGGAAGTCATGTTAGGTAAAGATGGGTATGTATGTAAGCATGAGGTAAAGACGTTTTTGAGCTGAAGGTAGAGGAATACTTCCTACCCAGGAAGACCAGACGACTCGCATAATACCAGAAATTTTTTGAAAGAGGTAGGGGTGGTGAATGAGTGAGCATGAATGAGACCAGCAGTTGACTAATTATGGAAGAAGGAAGGTGAGGTCCATGCAGGGTAAAAAACAGGCTTACATGCAGTAAGTAGGACAGGAGCGGGTTATAAGGGGATTGGAGTTTATATTTGAATTTGAGGGTGTCCCATATCTGCAGGGAATGACATGTCACTAGGTTCTTTACTGTTTTATTGTCTTTAGGGCGAAGCCAAAGCAAAGTTGCCACCAAGAGCAGGTCGCATTTGACTGACTCTAAAGCTACCCATAGGGGAACCATGTGTAGCATGATATTTGGTGAGTTGGGACAATTGGGCCGCTTGATAATACTTAGCAAAGTGGCGTAGACCTAACCCACCTTGGAGCTTATGGAGGTGTAAAATTGCTTTTGATATACAAGGTCTGATTTTGCACCATACATAGGTAAGGACTTGTTGTAAAATACAAATGAAATACGAGGGGATGGAAATTGGCAGGACTCTAAAAATTATAAAGAATTTTTGGGAGAATTACCATTTTAATTACGGTGATGCATCCCAACCATGCTAAAGGTAGGATGGACCAGGGCGACATGAGTTTAATGAGGTGAGCAAGCATAGGGGGATAGTTGGCTGAAAAGAGCACGGAAGGATCTGACGTCAACTTGATGCCGAGGTAGGTAAGGTATTGAGGGGCCCACGAAAATGGGAGAACTTGTAGTTGTGACACTACAGAGAGGGGTAAGGAGATGTTAAGAGCATTTGATTTCTGTGGGTTCACTACTAGGCCAGAGATGATAGCGAATAGGTTTAAAATAGAGAGGAGGTTAGGAGCGGAAGTCAGTGGGGAAGTGAGAAACAAGAGGATGTCATCTGCAAATAAGCAGAGTTTATGGTGATTACCTCCAATTTCGAGCCCCTTGACATTGGGGTTAGAGCGAATCATTTGGGCCAGGGGTTCGATGGCTAGAGAGAACAAGAGGGGAGATAGAGAGCAGCCTTTTTGAGCACTGTTTTTATATTGTGGTTTATGCATCAGTCACTTTATTAATTTTCATTATATTGAAGCACATTTGCATCAAGTATTATCTTAGTATTAGTATTATCTACACAATGATCACTTTATAAATTATATATTGTCACATTTTATATGGTTTAACACAGGAAATAGCGCTCCATATATATTAATACATTATCGCCTACCTGCCTCATGGGGATGAACCCAACCTGGTCCCTGTGGATAAGGGAACCTATGATTCAATTTAGGGGAGAGGAGAGAATTTTGGTAAGTAGTTTAATATCTATATTTAGCAGGGGGATGGGGCGAAAGTTTGTCCAGGACGAATCATTCGACTGGGGTTTGGGGATCATAGATATGGTGGCATGGAGGGAATCTGTATTAAAAGAGCGACCTTTTAAGATAGAGTTGAAGGCTTCAGATAAGAGGGTTGTGAGGAGGTCTGCAAAGTTTATAGTATGAAGCTGTGAGGTCGCCTGGGCCTGGGCGTTTGTTCAGTTTGAGAGACTTGATTGCGTTGCGATCTTCCAGTTTAGTAATGGGTTGGTCTAGTTGTGCTTGCTGGTAGAGATGGCAATTGCATGTTAGCAACGAAATTTGAAGCACGGGATTCTACAAGATTCGCAGAAACCGAGTAATGATCTGAGAGATGCTTACGTAAAGTTTCTAATGCTCTGTACACATGACCGGTTTTGCCGTCGGAATAAACTCAGTGTGTTCTTGTCTGCTCATTTCTGATTTTCAGCTCGCTCTTCACAGGCCTTGCTGTTCTTCAGTGTGTTCTGTTAGTTCGTTCTGACCAGCCGACCATTTTGAAGCCATGTTGCAGGTATGTACTCATCATAGAGTTTGTGCTGTGTGGGGGCTTGGTGTTGGGGTTCTTGCTTTGCCCCAAGCCCAGTCCATGAACAGGGTGAGGAGGAGTTCATGGACCAAGAATTGGTTACTCCAGCGTGACCAATTCTCTCATATGCCTTTGCTTTGTGAGATCCAGGAGAATAACCCTGATGATTTCAGGAACTTTCTCAGGATGATGGACCCCGTTTTTCACCATCTGTTGGCTTTGCTGACCCCTTATATTAGTAGGCAGGACACCCGCATGCGGCAAGCCATCACCTCGGAGCAGAGGTTAGTCACCACGTTGCGGTACTTGGTGACTGGGAGAATTATGCAGGACCTCAAGTTCTTGACAGGCATCTCCCCCCAGGCTCTGCGGATCATTATCCCAGAGACCTGTTCTGCCATCATTCAGGTCCTGCAAGAGGACTATATTAAGGTAAGATTTCTGCTTTAACATCACATTATATGTATTTAATGTTTGCTAATGTATTGTATTTCTTTCATCATTCCCTAATTTCCAATGATTGTAATATGCTGTGAATGTCCCCTTTATCCTCATGCATGCTGTAAGTTTTTAATGCTCCTTTTTTGTCCTTCATGCATATTTGACTAACTTCTCCCAGCATGCTATCCTGGGCCCATATACACCTAGCCTGGTCACTTAACAATGTATTTTGTCAGCTCCATTGTAGTGCTTTACCCTAGACACCCCCTAAAATGTGCAAAAATGTTATTTGTGTCCTTAAATTCAGGCAGAGTGACAGAGGATATTTTTGGGGTCCCAAACTCATTTAGAACCCCCCTAAAATTTTTACAAAGTTTTTCAGCTATTGTATCTGAGGTATTTTGGAGGGCTTTTTGTAAGACATGTTCAAATTGGATTAATAAGTCAGTGCCATTATGAATATCTTGTAATGATATAGGAGTTAATCTGAATTCAGAATCAGTGTCAATTAAATGTGGAGAAGAAGGGTTAGAATTCCCCTTCTGTGTCATTTTCTGAGGTAAAGTTGTGCAGGAGGAATGCGCAGCTGCCATTTTAGAAGCGTTTCTAGTCAGAGTTTCTTTGCCTGGTTGTTGTTTCAATTTTGTCTTTTCCCCATTAAACATGGTATGTCATTGTGCTGTACAAGTTGGGGAATAAGATAGTTACCGTGGAGATACAGTTTTCGACCGTGACTCGATGATATGAGGCCGTTATTGTCCCCGTGACAGCGGAGCTCTAAGCATCCATGTCTGCTCAGCAGCCTCGCGCATGCGCTCTCGTCAACCAACTGCACTTATGAACAACTGGTGAACTATGGGAAAGGTACCTGCCAACAATTTTATAAATCCTGGTTTTCTTGGATTAGATGTATGAATATATTACTACTTGTTTGGCTTCATAGCCACCCTAGATAGTATTGTATGATTACTGTTTGATCTTGCCAAGAAATACATCCCCTAAACATTGGATATCTGGTACCTTTTTGTTTCTGTAATTTTAAAGCTTTCTCATGCTGATTCTAGACCATGTTAATACTAAACTTGTAGGAAACAACCTACAGGAACCTATCTTCCCCATTTTTAATGTGGTAAAATTGCTTTCTTGTCCTATTCTTGGATGTTAAATGTGATCCCCCTTGTTTCTGATCTTGGTATTGTTTTCCTTTATCCCATGCCATTACTGTACAATTGTTATGTACTTTGCAAAACTCACAAAAAATGCTAAATCCTCTAGGTATTTGTTTCTGCTAGTGGTATTCACGGAGGTATTAGCTGTGCAAAAATAAATCAATTTTTCATTTCTTCAAGCGAGCCAAAATTCTGTATGAGTCCTCAGGTTTAAATGATCTGGTGGTCTGTGTAGCCCACCCCTCATGGGTACAAGTCCACCCAATGGGTATGAATGTAATATTTAGATTATGTTATCAAAAATCCCACTTCTAGATAGATTACACGTAAGAGGAGGATCCTTTTTTATAGTTGGAAAGCATAAATCAATGCAACATATGAGCATTTGCTAAGGTAACCCTAGTATACTGGTGGATATAGGCCTTCATAAAGTTGAACCCTAGAAAGTGTAATGTATGCAAGAGAGTTTGGAATATATTCAGGAAAAAGCATCTGCCAAGAAGTGTACAAGCCAAATCCCATGCCAATAAAGATATGAACATGGCAAACATGCTGGAAGGCACTTGCCTAATGTATGTTCCTCAATAACCAGTCCAAATAAGCTAGCCCTTAATATTTGCCATTGCAAAAGATAGAATATAAATAGAGAGTAAGGCGGACATAACCTGGAACTTGTCAAATAATGATTCTATAATAAACCTTGCCTAAATGGATCTCAGAGTCACAAAAATCAGTTAGCATGTAGACAGTGTTATAGGCAGTACATGACTGACTGAACTACTGAGAGTCAGGATACAAAATCATACAGGTGACACTAACAATAGTATATCCCACTAGAAAAAAAACATAATATATTCCACTCTCAAGCATGCTCAATAAAGGTTAATATAGTATTGTGGGCAAGAGGAACCAGAGCCATCACATCCCTATTTAATAACCTAAGAAGAAAAAACAAAAGAATTTTGTAGAATTTTTAAAGTGCCAGCCATCAACAATACATAAATGTGTAAAACTGAACAATTTATTTGATGGTGAACAATTATTTTTTGCGTTTGGTGTAAATTTGGATGTAGCACACTAAAAGTTGGAATACACAACTAACCAACAGAAATGATGATATACACAGGTGCACTTCCTACTGTTATCAAATATAAGCAACTCAAAAACATGCAAGTATTAGAAGACTTTAATCAAATAAATTGGTACAAAATTCAGTATGAGCATATATAAAACATATATCAATAAACATTTCCCAGATAACTGTTTAAATAAACAGATTTGCAAACAATTTTGATATCTCAAAAAAAGTTGTGCACTAATTACATGTCAAATAAAATGTGCAAAAAGTGATAATGAAAAGTGTTAAGTCCATGCAAATAAATCCAGTCTATATATAAGAGACAGTAGGCAGAAAGATGTTCCACCATAAAACACTTACCAGAAGATGTTGATCTATGTTTAAAGAGATCAAAAAATGCTCAATATATGTATGCCTTTAAGTGTCACCACTGACTTTAAAAGCCAATGCATTCCTCAGAAGCTCCAACCAGCCAGACACTAAAGGGTTAAAAGCACAATATGTGCAGCACATGTATCTTTAAAAAAGAGCCAAAAGGAGCCAGCATAGGGTTACGCAGCACACAGGTTTATTGCATTAGCGCATTGACAAATAAGGATGAGCCGAACACCCCCTGGTTTGGTTCGCACCAGAACATGCAAACAGGCAAAAAATTCAGACGAACACACAAACATCGTTAAAGTCTATGGGACACAAATGTGAAAAATCAAAAGTGCTCATTTTAAAGGCTTATATGCAAGTTATTGTCATAACAAGTGCTTGGGGACCTGGGTTCTGCTCCAGGGGACATGTATCAATGCAAAAAAAAAGTTTTAAAAACAGACTTTTTTTGGGAGTAGTGATTTTAATAAGGCTTAAAGTGAAACAATAAAAATGAAATGTTCATTTAAATATCGTGCCGGGGGGGGGGGGGTGTCTATAGTATGTAAAATGGCGCAGTTTTCCCGTGTTTAGAACAATACCACAGCAAAATGACATTCCTAAAGGAAAAAAAAGTCATTCAAAACTGATTGCGGCTTTAACCACTTCAATACCAGGCACTTAGACACCTTCCTGCCCAGGCCAATTTTCAGCTTTCAGCGCTGTCGCAATTTGTATGACAATTGCGCGGTCATGCTACACTGTACCCAAACAATTTTTTTTATCATTTTGTTCCCACAAATAGAGCTTTCTTTTGGTGGTATTTGATCACCTCTGCGATTTTTTTTTTGCGCAACAAACAAAAAAAGTCCGAAAATTTTGCAAAAAAACAAGTTTCCTGACAGACTCCATGGCAGCCTACGTGTGGGTTAACCCCGCCTCCTCTCCAATGCTATAGGACCCCATTCCCATAAATGAGTGCTCACCACTAGCTACTGTGTTCCTTTTTTGTCCTCCTCTATGGACCTACACATGCTGTTCGCATCAAGATTGATTGAATCCAAGATTGATTGATTCCAAGATTGGCATACCTGTGCGGTGCAGCTCAAAAGCCCAGCTATGAGCGGGCGAGTAGCTTGAAGAGGCTTGAATGTTCCCCCTTGGTGGATGGGTGGTCGCCTCTGTATGCCCGGCGGACAGTTCTCATCAACGGCTGGCAAGGTCTGTGGATGTTTTCTCATACTCCATGGCAGTGTTTATATGTGTTGTATGTATTTTCCCTGGTGATCCAGTGTATCCTATCCCCCTCATGGCGGCTGGTTCGCGTGCGTTCCAGCCCGCCACGGCACTTCCGGGTTGCGGCAGTCTCGCCGCTGGCACCTGCGCTGTAGCCAACCTGAGAGCGAGGTTTGGCTCGCGCATGCGCAGTACGGCGGCTCGTTCGTCGTCCGCGCAGGCGCTGTACGGTGGTTCCCCTTTGCGCATGCGCTGTAGGGGATAATGATGTCACGGGCGGGGAATTTAAATTCCGCCCTCCTGTCCTGCTGAGTTGGGATCTCCCTTGGTAGGGAAAGGAGGAGCGGATCCCTGCTGGTCTCCAGGTGAGTGGTGGAAACCTCTGCATTTAAAAAAAAAAAAAAAAAAAGAGAGCAAAATAATGGAAAATTGTTCTTTTATCATTATATATGTTATCTAAATATACATACATATGCGGCTGGAAGTTGTTTCTCCTTTGCATTGATTATATGTTGATACATGCCTTGTGCATATTATAAAAAAAAAAAAAAAAAGAAGAGGCAAGCAGAGTTTTTTCTTTTTCTCTAAAACCTTCTCATATTTTGATGCCTAGGTTTTCTTAGACCATTATCCCTGCAGACTATTAAAGTGACATTTCGTGTCCCTGGTTATGGACAATTCACCGCCTTTAAGTGGCCAGCCCTCACGCACAAGGTATGTGCTCGTGAGGGGAGGGGATGAGATTTATGCACATTATTGTCGTGCTGATACCATGTTCTACCTTTATTCTCTCCCCTTCCCCTATTTTTTCTCTTCCCAGCCCTTCTAGGTCAGACCCGCTAAATGCGGTCCAGAATGCCAATGACCTTGCCAAGCCACAATACAATTCATCTTCATCCAGACGAGATTCACAGTCCGGATCCCACCAGAGGAGACGCTCTCGTTCCTCCTCAAGACACCGCTCCCACCGCCATGACAGCCGCTCAGACCACAGAGCCTGCTGGGGATGTAGGACACGAATCCCGGAGGGCAAGTCCTTATGTGACCGTTGTTTTGCCCGTGCGGTTGGGGAAAAAGAGACGGAAAACCAGCGTTTAGAGTCTCTTGTGAAACGAGTGGTACAGCAATCCCTAATGGAGAGGGAAGCACCTCGCACATTGAGCCAGTCTACCACTGCGTCTGGCCCGCCGGCGGAAGAGGCCCGTGATGATCCGGGTACTTCGCAGCCCTATATCACCTCTCCTGACTCCTCAGAGGATGAGTCTATCAGTGAGGAGGTCATCGGAGGGTTCGACTTCGCGATGGTTTCCCCTTTAATCAAAGCGATCAAGGAAGCCTTGAAGTGGGAAGACCCTTCCACTCCCCCAGCCAAGCAGAAAAAATTCTTCAAGCACCTGGGGAGAGAACGCGCAAACTTTCCGCTTCTTCCAGAGCTAAAGGAAATCATTGAGGAAGAATGGAGTAAAACAGAGAAAAAATCCTCCATGTCTAATAAAACCTCCAGATTGTACCCCTTCAAGTCAGAAGAAGTAAAGAATTTGGAGAATACTCCCCTTGTGGACGCAGCTCTTATGCGTCTGGCCAAACATGTGACTCTTCCTCTAGAAGACGCAGTATCTTTTAAAGATGGGCTCGAGAGGAAGATAGACCTAGATCTAAAAAGAATCTATGGGCTCGCGGGTATGGCCTGTAAACCAGCCCTGGCATTAGCGGCCATGTCTAAGGCCATGGAGGCCTGGACGGAGAACGTGGAATCCTTCCTTAGAGGCGTGTCAGAAGAGCTGGCTGGAAGTTCAGCAGCCGCAGAGCTGAAGCTTGCAGCGGTCTTCCTGGGGGAGGCGTCCATTGACTTGATCCGCCTTCTGGCTCGTATTATGCTGTCCTCAGTTACGGCCAAGAGAGCCCTCTGGTTGCGTCCCTGGCTTGCGGACCCTGGTTCTAAGCAAGCGTGGTGTAAAATCCCGTTTGAGGGGTCCTCACTGTTTGGCAATAAGCTTGACGATGCCATTACGCGAGCCACAGGTGGCAAATCGGGTTTTCTTCCCCAGGACAGGCGCATGCTGGGTCGAAAGAAGCCCCAGTTCAGAAGACGAAGTCCGGAGCGCTCCAGGGAAGCACGCTCCTACAAGCCTGGCCGGGACTTTAGGAAGAATTGGAGCAGAGGGCAGTCATCCTTCCGCAAACCCGTTAAAAATCAAACGTCCAGTGCTCGTGATCAGGCTAAATCTTTTTGAGATTACGCCCGCCCAGGCGGGCCGGGTGGGGGCTCGTCTGCTCCTCTTCCGGCACGTCTGGGTGGCCTCGATCTCAGACTTCTGGGTCATAAGGACGGTCTCGTCAGGCCACAGATGGGCCTTTTCCAGGACTCCGCACCCAAGGTTCGTCTCCACTCTTCTCCCTCGGGCAGAGGATCAAAAACAAATTTTGCTGTCCTATGTGGACCTCCTGAAAATTCAAGGAGCAGTAGTACATGTACCACAGGACGAATGGTTCCAGGGGATATACTCCCCTCTCTTCCTAGTTCAAAAAAAGGGGGGCTCTTGGCGCCCAGTCATAGACCTCACATATCTCAACGGATTCATAGAGAATGGAAGGTTCAAGATGGAAACCTTGGTGACCATTCAGAGAGCCATACAACCAGGCGACTGGATGATATCAATCGACCTGAAGGACGCTTATTTCCACGTTCCAGTGGAAAAAGAATTTCACAAATACCTCCGCTTTCACATTGGGTCAGATCATCTTCAATTTATTTGCCTCCCCTTCGGGCTGACAACATCCCCCCGGGTCTTTTCAAAGGTCCTCCTAGCTACGGTGGCACTAATAAGATCCAAAGGGGTACGTCTTTACCACTACCTGGACGACCTGCTGGTGCTGTCCCAGAGCAGGGAGCAGTTGCTGGTCCACCGGGATCAAGTAATCTCCACTCTGTCCAACTTCGGGTGGCTCCTAAACATAGAAAAGAGTCAACTGAGCCCAACTCAGCGTCTAATATATCTGGGAGCCCAGTTCGATACAGTGGCAAACACCATCTCCCTTCCACTACAGAAAATCCCTACAGTTCGAGACAGAGTCTCCCGGGCTCTACATGCTCGGCAAATGAAAGCCTCTCAGTGTCTGAAAGTCGTTGGCACGATGGTTTCTACGACTCCCATGGTCAAATGGGCCTTATGGAGATTGCGTCCCTTCCAGTCAGGTCTCCTACGGCAATGGAAGTCAGGGGACAAGAACCAGGTCATCCGCATAACATCTGCAATGAGAAACAGCCTCTTCTGGTGGCTTCAGCGCAAGAACCTCCTGACTTGCCACTCCATCGCTCCCATCTCCTGGGTGACGGTCACGACCGATGCCAGCGGTACCGGTTGGGGAGACCTTTGTGGGTCGAACCTGGCCCAAGGCAAGTGGGAAACTTGTCTCCCCAACCCAGGGTCGAATGTCTTGGAACTTCGTGCGGCCTGGTGTGCCCTACAGTTCTTCTCTCATCTCCTGATGGGGGAGTCAGTGCTGTTGAGAATGGACAACACCACAGCAGTATCGTATGTGAAGAGGCAAGGGGGTACTCGGAGTCCCACACTCCTTCGGGAAGTCGAGCCCATCCTATCGTGGGCGCAGAAATACCTTGCCAACATCTCGGCAGTCTTTGTCCCAGGCGTCCAAAACACTCAAGCAGACTTCCTGTCACGGACCGAGTTGGACAACAACGAGTGGTCTCTCCACATAGAGACGTTCAGGTGGATCTTGTCACTAAAGACCGATCCCGAAGTAGATCTGTTTGCTTCCCCCTGCAATCGCAAGCTGAAGAAGTTCTACACCCGGGGGCTCTGCAGTCAAGCCATCGGGACAGATGCCCTGACGGATCAGTGGAGGTTCAAGCGGGCATACGCCTTTCCGCCACTGCCAGTTTTGCTGAGATTCCTGCAGAGGCTCCGAGCAGAGCCAGTGGAGGTGGTGACAATAGCTCCCTACTGGCCGAACAGGCCTTGGTTCCCTCTCCTGGTCCAGCTCAGCTGTCGGGACCCAGTGCCTCTCCCTCTCAGACCGGACCTTCTTTCTCAAGGGTCAGTCCTGCACCCTTGTCCTGCGGTGCTGAGACTGATGGTCTGGTTCTTGAGAGGGAGAGGCTGGAATCCCTAGGTTGTGCCTCAGAAGTAATATCCACTCTCATGAGCTCGAGAAGATCCAGTACAAATAAAGTCTATGGAAGGATCTGGTCCAAATTCGTGGAGTTCTGCTCTCCTCAGGGCAGGTCTTTTAGACATCCAAAAGTCCAGGACGTTCTCAGTTTCCTCCAAACGGGCCTAGATTTACATCTATCTGTCAGCTCTCTGAGAGTCCAAGTTTCGGCACTTTCGGCCTTCTCCGGCACTTCATGGGCAGTTCATCCTCTGGTTAGACAATTTTTCCGAGGCGCATCGAGACTCAAGCCCCAGAGAAAGCCGAGGTTCCCCAAATGGGACCTCCCATTAGTCCTTGACTCGATCTCTGGACTCAGTACTTCGGGGCCCTCCCCGCTCCCTATCAAGGTCTTTTCAGCAAAGGTGGCCTTCTTAGTGGCCATTACCTCAGCCAAAAGGGTCTCTGAAATTGCATCACTTGGTCACGAAGAACCCTTCCTAACGTTTTTCCCGGACCGGGTAGTCCTCATTCCTATGCTGGGTTCCAACCCAAAAGTGTCTTCAGTATTCCACGTCAATCAAGAGATCGTGTTACCTACATTTAGGACCCCAGGGTCCACTGAGAATCACCCTCTAGATGTGGGCGAAGCTATTAAGGAATATCTCAAGGTTACTTCTCCCTTCAGACGTTCTAGTCATCTCTTCGTGCTTCACTCAGGCAGCAATATAGGGAAGAAAGCCTCAACCAGGACTATCGCGTCCTGGATCGTACAGACCATACAACAGGCATATAGGGCTAAGGGCTTGGCTCCTCCAAAGGCGGTGACAGCCCATTCCACCAGAGGAATGGCAGCCTCGTGGGCAGCGGCTCGACATGTGGCTCCAGATACCATCTGCAAGGCAGCTTCATGGGCTTCTATTAATACCTTCATGTTGCACTATTGCATAGAGCCTGCCTCACTATCCTCTGTAAACTTTGGGTTACAAATCCTATCGACCGATAGGACAAATTAAAATTTATGTTTTGATGATGCATACCCGCCCGTGTGGTTGGCTAGTTATTTCCCACACGTAGGCTGCCATGGAGTCTGTCAGGAAAAAGGAAAATTTATTGTCAAATACTTACCGTAATTTTCCTTTCCTGATGGACTCCATGGCAGACGGAGTTCCCACCCATTGGTCAACGAGTAGGCTAGTTACGGAACACAGTAGCTAGTGGTGAGCACTCATTTATGGGAATGGGGTCCTATAGCATTGGAGAGGAGGCGGGGTTAACCCACACGTAGGCTGCCATGGAGTCCATCAGGAAAGGAAAATTACGGTAAGTATTTGACAATAAATTTTCCTTTTTTTCTTTGTTTCTGTAAAATTTTTTTGTAAATAAGTACGTTTTCTTCTTCAATGATGGGCACTGATATGGCTGCACTGACAGGCACTGATAGGCAGCACTGATGGGCACTGATAGGTGGCACTGATGGGCACTGATAGGTGGCACTGGTATGCGGCACTGATGGGCACTCATAGGTGGCACTGATGGGCACTCATAGGCGGCACTAATGGGTACTCATGGGTGGCACTGATGTGTACTTATGGGAGGGACTGATAGGTGGCATGGATGGGCACTGATAGGTGGGCACTAATGGGCACGGATGCTCACTGATAGGTGGCACTGATGGACACTGTTGGGTGGCACTGATAACACTGATGGGTGGCATTGCTGGGCATCTCTGTTTTGTAATGTAAATATGATGTGCCAGTCAGTGCTCATTTGTGGGCACTGTTTGGCATATTTTGGGCATTTTTTTTACATGTGGATGGCCATGGGGATGTACCTGGCCATCCACATGCTGGGTGCTTCCCTGGTGGTCCTGGGGGCTTCCCTGGTGGTTTAGTTCGGGCATCTGAGGGGGGCTGCGCTGATAAACATCTAGTCAGACGCGAGTGAGGAAAAGCCGATCAATGGCACACGGCTGATCACGTGGTAAAGAGCCTCCGCCAGAGGCCCAGTCAGGATAACTGAACCACCACCCAGCCGTCAATCTGCTATAGACCAGGCGGGAAGTGGTTAATAAATTGTCGGATCCCTGCAATATAGATAAAACTCATTGAAAAAAAAACGCATGGGTTCCCCCCAGTCCATTACCAGGCCCTTTGGGTCTGGTATGTATATTAAGGGGAGCTCTGAACCATTTTTTTTTTTAAATTGCGTGGGGGTCCCTCCAAAATCCATACCAGACCCTTAAGGTCTGGTATGGATTTTAAGGGGAACCCTGCGCCAAAATTAAAAAAAATGGGGAACCCATGCCGTTTTTCTTTAATGCGTTTTATCTATATTGCCGAGACCCAACAATTCGTTACATCCGCAATCAGTTTTAAATTACCATTTTTCCTTTAGAAATGTCATTTTGCTGCGGTACTGTTCTAAACACGGGAAAACTGCGCCACTTTACAGGCATACTATAGACACCCCTCAGGCACAATATTTAAAGGAATATTTCATTTTAATTTGATAACAGTCAAAAGTATGTGGCGCTAATCTAAGTGTACCACTCATAATAAATCAAAATCTCAAAATACCAGAGATCTCAATACTTCCTTACTAGACAATACTATCTTCTCCCATTGGGGAGCAGCCAAACCAACTGAAATGTTAAATGCTGGTTATCATTCCTAATAAAATTATATGAAATAAATCATCCAATGAACATGATGTTCCTCAACCAAACTATGTAGAAACTGTGACCAGAGGTGATTTTAAACTCAGTGATAACGATGAAATAAAATATTTTAAAATGAATAGCAATTCCTCAAAGCGTGTCATACAATGTGCATAATTTTCTCCAACATGATAAGTGAAAACAACAAAAAATATTTAAATAATACACAGAATAAATATTGCTGGTGAATAAATGATACCAAAACAACTATAATGCAGTATTAAATATAAAAGTGCGACTCTATATCACATATATAAGCAAAAGTGATCAAGTGCAAAAGTGACAATTGTGCAGAACCATGCGTTTAAAAAAATGCGACTCTGAAATAAACTCCCAAAATTCAACACCTCTCCCACCTAAAAATAATAATTCTTGTAAAATTAAAAAGCTGTGACATAAAATGTAATCAAGTCCAAGAAAATATTGCTTCATGCAGTGTAATTCGTAATGTCCATACAGAAAGTTAATAGTAACGTGCCAGTGACTTTGTGCTGGATTCATTCACTTGAAAACTGGTGCAGCACACAGGTGTTTCCCCCAGCCTCTCACCTCAATCAGCGGCCCCCAATGGGCCAAGTCAAGAAGATGGTTAATGCTTCTCTATAAGGGATGATGATCCAACAGCTGTCCCCCTCTTCCAGAGGGTGTGCGTGGGTCAGACTTCCTCTACTAATCACCAACGCTCACACAGACCCCAGAATGATAATAAGGAAGAAGGAGATGCTTCCATAGTGAAGTACTTTCAATTCAAGTTTAATGTAAAAAAATAGTAACTTACATTTAAAAACGAAACTGTCAGCAGAAAATAGCAGCAGAGACGATAAAAGCTTCCGGGTACGGCCATCCCCGGGAAGCGTCGGCACCTGGCTCCTCCTAACCTGACGCATTGCATCACACCACGTGACTTTATCAAAGGGATGAGGAGTCCGGTGCCTGCTAGCCAGTTTATATCAGCGCCACCGTCATGGCAACGATGTAAACATTGTTTAAGTACGATCCTGTGTGTGTATTTAAAACTCGCTCCATACATACTATTGACAATACATTATAAGTGCTGCTTCATACATAATTGATAAAAGTAAGAAATTCACTTAACAATATGAGAACATAAATAATGTACGAAAATCGTGTATTGAAAGAAAAATAACAATATTAGCTGTGGCATTGCTTTCACTCGTGCCATCTAGTGGTGACTCAAAAAATGGCATCTAATAAATAATTACCACACCTAGCAGGAAACAGTGAGCATATCAAGCAAATAAATGGGGAAAAGATCACTAGCTAGGAGGTGTCTTTCACTTGTGCCATCTAGTGGTGACTCAAGACATGGCATCTAATAGATAATTAACACACCTAGCAGGAAAACACAATAAGCATATCAAGCTAATAGATGGGGAAAAAAACAGCTTGGAATGTCTTGCTCTACAACTAAAAATATTAATATATAAATATGAATGATGGACACATTTAAAACAATAAAACAAATGTTTTGCCAGATATTTAACACGGCAATTTCTACCAAAATTATTCTAAGCCATAGTTTAATCTTCATCTCAATGCAAATCAAGGAATTTGCTGATTGGACCAAAACATCCCCAACATGTGATCCAACATAGAGGGACACGAAGTGTCAAGCATCTATTAAAATCATTAACTGTTAATAAAAATGCTCCTTCAAATTAATGAAATTAAAAACAAGAATAAAAATTATAAAATGTTTATAAACTACAATTAAAAGTTGGAGATAAAGCAGTTTATATTGAATTTTACGTTATGTCCAGACGGCGTTAAGGTACGTAATTCATGAATCCATTTTGACTCAGCCTGACTGATCTTGATAATTTTATTGTCGCCTCTCCAATGGGCTTTATATTTCTCTATTCCGCACACTCTCAATGATGAAGGGTCACTATTATGATACTGTGCATAATGCTTGGATAGACTATGTTTATCAAAACTTTTTTTGATGTTACGTACATGCTCTTTTAATCTTATCCATAGTGCTCTTTTGGTTCTGCCGACATATTGGATTCGGCAGGGGCATTCCAAGAGATAAACGACTCCTTCACTCCTACACGAGATGAAATCTTCTATCTCATAGTTCTGTAACGTGACAGTAGATGTAAAACTCAATTTCTTCTTTTTATCTTCTCTCGTGTGTCTGCAAGTATAACAATTTTTGCATGGATAAAACCCCTTACCTTCAAAGAAGGAAAACTTTTTCTTTTTTGGGGGATCTACAACATTTTTTGCCAGGCGGTCCCTTAAAGTTGGAGCTCTCCTATATACAAATTTCGGTTGGTTAGATAGAATAGTCCCTGAGTGTCGATCCATTTAATAAGACTTAACTCTTTGATAACGCCCTGGGGGAGGGGCGAAACGCGTCGACGCAACATCCTGCCTACGCTATACTAGGAACCAGTGACCAGTGACATCACTTCCTGGAGCGGGTGGAACGCACGCTGGTTAGCGGCGAACCGACCTAGCATCTGATTGCCTGTTTTACATCGTGGTCCCGTGAGTAGCGCATGATATGCGCAGGTGACCCTTGGTACCCTAAGGTTTTACACCATATACTTTTCTTTTCTCTCTTTCTGTGCGGAACGCGAGCTTCTGAGGTCCTCCAAATGTTTCTTCCGGGTTTTTCCAGCATCAGCTCATCGCTTGCTCTGCATACTATACGGAGTGGTTGGCTGGGAGTCAGCTTACTGTTCCTGCTATGGAAGTTTTCCACCCAACTTAATACCTCTAGTTTGCAACCTTTGTTATTGGTGACTTTTTTTTTTTTTTTTTTATTAATTCACACAGCATCTTCTCATGAGATCCCATCAGTGTCATTTATATTGGTGTTTGTAAAAATAGGAGAGCACTTACACCCATATTTAAATTTTTGTTTTTTGTGCAGTGATAGGCAAATCCTTTTCACTTCACTGTTGCACATGTATGCTATGTACACTTGATATATGCTATTGTAAGTCATGTTTTATTATATGCATAGTGTGGTGTGCTAGGTATATATCCCACTTACTTTTCTTTTATATTTTCAATTTTCACACATTTTGGGCCCTCATTTGGCTTGACATTTTTATCATATAATTTTCTATTGCCAGCGCAGTTTTTTTGGTCATACTTATAATGTATTGTCAATAGTATGTATGGAGCGAGTTTTAAATACACACACAGGATCGTACTTAAACAATGTTTACATCGTTGCCATGACGGCGGCGCTGATATAAACTGGCTAGCAGGCACCGGACTCCTCATCCCTTTGATAAAGTCACGTGGTGTGACGCAACGCATCAGGGTAGGAGGAGCCAGGTGCCGACGCTTCCTGGGGACGGCCGTACCCGGAAGCTTTTATCGTCTCTGCTGCTATTTTCTGCTGACAGTTTCGTTTTTAAATGTAAGTTACTATTTTTTTACATTAAACTTGAATTGAAAGTACTTCACTATGGAAGCATCTCCTTCTTCCTTATTATCATTCTGGGGTCTGTGTGAGCGTTGGCGATTAGTAGAGGAAGTCTGACCCACGCACACCCTCTGGAAGAGGGGGACAGCTGTTGGATCATCATCCCTTATAGAGAAGCATTAACCATCTGCTTGACTTGGCCCATTGGGGGCCGCTGATTGAGGTGAGAGGCTGGGGGAAACACCTGTGTGCTGCACCAGTTTTCAAGTGAATGAATCCAGCACAAAGTCACCTTACTGGCACGTTACTATTAACTTTCTGTATGGACATTACGAATTACACTGCATGAAGCAATATTTTCTTGGACTTGATCACATTTTATGTCACAGCTTTTTAATTTTACAAGAATTATTATTTTTAGGTGGGAGAGGTGTTGAATTTTGTGAGTTTATTTCAGAGTCGCATTTTTTTAAACGCATGGTTCTGCACAATTGTCACTTTGTTTTGCACTTGATCACTTTTGCTTATATATGTGATATAGAGTCGCACTTTTATATTTAATACTGCATTACAGTTGTTTTGGTATCATTTATTCACCAGCAATATTTATTCTGTGTATTATTTAAATATTTTTTGTTGTATTTACTTATCATGTTGGAGAAAATTATGCACATTGTATGACACGCTTTGAGGAATTGCTATTCATTTTAAAATATTTTATTTCATCATTATCACTGAGTTTAAAATCACCTCTGGTCACAGTTTCTACGTAGTTTGGTTGAGGAACATCATGTTCATTGGATGATTTATTTCATATAATTTTATTAGGAATGATAACCAGCATTTAACATTTCAGTTGGTTTGGCTGCTCCCCAATGGGAGAAGATAGTATTGTCTAGTAAGGAAGTATTGAGATCTCTGGTATTTTGAGATTTCGATTTATTATGAGTGGTACACTTAGATTAGCGCCACATACTTTTGACTGTTATCACGTTACATATTAGGGTGGGTGAGGCCACCTCTTATGTTGGCAGCTTCTCTAATTTTGGTCTCAGTGCCCATGATCCTTTGAGAATGTGGTTGTGCGCATTAGTTCTTTACTATTTCATTTTATTTGTTTCACTTTAAGCATTATTAAAATCACTGCTCCCAAAAAAAGTCAGTTTTTGAAACTTTTTTTTACGTTGATACATGTCCCCTGGAGCAGGACCCGGGTCCCCAAACACTTTTTATGACAATAACTTGCATATAAGCCTTTAGAATAGGCACTTTTGGTTTTTCATGTTAATGTCCCATAGACTTTAACAGTGTTCCGCGGCTTTCAAATTTTCTGCGAACACCGCATAATGTTCGTTGTTCGCCGAACGTCCGAACAACCAAAGTTCAACCCGAGCGTACGCTCGGGCCAAACCGTTCGCCCACCCCTATTGATAAACACTTACAGAAAGGTGGAGACAAAATCACAAAAACTGTAGCTGCCACACCATCCAAACACAGTGGGCATGATAACGTCAGCGTATAGACCCCGTCCGACATGTTTCACCACCAATGAGCATCCTCAGGGGGAATGGAGCTCTACCTACTCCCGTTCTCCAGGTCCTGCCATCTTTTCTGCCACCATTTCTAGATCTTGACACTTTTTATAGCCTGCTACTAGTACCAGTAACTTCCTTTGCTCCTGGTGTGACGCTATTACCAGCTCATGCCACATCTCCTGGCTTACCACCATTACCAACTCACACCACCTCTCCTGGCCTAATCCAATGTTCTGATACTATAAAGTTGTCATCCATAATGTTTCTGAACCTGGGCATCAGGTGAAAAATTTGTATATTTTGGTGCTCCAGAGCTGTAAAGATGAAATTTGGTAAGGTTACTACAGGGTAAAGCATGTGTTACATCTCAATGTTTGTAGCCTATTCTTGTGCTCCGGGATTGTTAAGGTGCCAAACTTTGGTTTTGCAACTGGACTTCCACTGCCAAATTTATATTATTTTTTGCAGGGTAATACATGCTCTGTGTAGAAAAAAAGATCCACACTCCGGTTGTTAAAATGCTCTTAAAATTTCTTCATTTTATTGAATAGCCACAGTGAACAAATGCAGATTAAGTTGACACATTTCAGCCTATAAGGCCTTAGTCATAATTCATGCTCTGTGTCTCTAAGTTTGTGCCCCATTTCAGCACTGTAATGCCGCGTACATACAATCGCACATTCCGACAACAAAATCCATGGATTTTTTCTGATGGATGTTGGCTCAAACTTGTCTTGCCTACACACGGTCACACAAATCTTGTCGGAAATTTCAAATGTCAAGAACACGATGATGTAAAACACGTATGACGAGCCGAGAAAAGGGAAGTTCAATATCAAGCACGCCACCTTTTGGGCTCCTTCTGCTATTCTCGTGTTAGTAAAAGTTTAGTAAGAGACGATTCACGCTTTTCATCGCCTCGTGCTTTTCCAATCGTTACTGCTCTTCAGTTTGTGCTTGTGGGTTCGTATCTGGTTTTCAGTGCTTGCCCCCCCCCCAAAGCGCATGCAAGGTCAGTATAAAATATATGGAGTACTTTGTGGGTAGATATGCCAGAAAATGTTTAACAAACATTTTAAAAATATTTTTTTTAATTTAAACTGAAAATAACATTTCCTTTGATTTACTGCTTTTGTTTCTTTTAGCTGTCTCCTAGGTTCTCCAATGGGCTTTTTTTTGGACATTTTCTACAATAGTGCAAATGTAATTTATTTGACACATGAGGTGACAATCTCTTCTTAAGTGAACTATTATTATGTTGTGGGTCTGCTACACACACACACCTTGTTTTTGTTGTTAATGTATGTAATGCATTACTGTAAAAAAATATTCATCATTTTCAGCACCATGAATGAATTTTGGTGATTCACGAAAATGGCGTGATTGTGGCAAATTATAAAGCACTGTGGAAGTTATTTACTAAAGCAAAATCCACTTTGAACTTCAAGTGCAATGCAAAAGTGCACTTGAAACTGCACTTGAAACTGCACTGAAAGTGCACTTGTAGTGCAAATTGTATTTGCCTTTAGTAAATAACCCCCATTTCAGTGTAAACACCAACTTAGTAAAAAAAAATGATATTGAGCCTTGAAAGAAGAAGCCACACATTGATGAGTAGAAAACTTTTTATTCTGTGCACATTCACATGTGCGTTAGAAAAGGGTTTTTGAACAAACCAACATATTTTAGTAATAACATTTTTGCATTTGACAGTACAAATAGCCTTTTTTGTGTTAAAACAGGCATGTTTAAAACCATAAAACAATACACAACTCAGGAACTTACAAAGTTCAACTTTGACAAAGTGAAGGCAATATCAGACATTAGTATGTCCGAATTGTGTTGATCTTGCCTTCAGCAGATGGGGTGATGTCACCCCTGTGAAAGCCAAATTTTGAAGATGCACACAAATTGAGAGTCAAAATGGGGATTTCCCTCCTGATCCCATGCCTAATGTCAACATGTGCTAGCTCCCATCATGGACGTGTTTCGGGAGTGCAACCCCTTCCTCTCATCTACTTTAGTTGCGAGGAAGGAGTTGCACCCTCAAAACGCGTACCTTGATATCCCGTGATGGCAGATAGCACATGTTGACACACTGTGTGCATCTTCAAAATTTGGCTTTCAAAATTTTGGAGAAAAGTTAGAAAAATAGAAAGAATTTTATAAATGTTGGTGTGTTTTTGATTCTGCCTAAAACATCAATGATATTTTTGAGTCTTTTTTCCACATCATTGATGTCTTCCATGATCTTCTGTAAATCCTGATTGCACACCATGATCCCCCAAATGAGGACTTGTGCACTTGCACTTGTGAAATGTGTTTCATCTTCAACAACATCCACATCACCTAAAAAAATAAAAAAAACGTATGTATTAGAAATGCGCAGGCATCCATCTATTACCTGAAGCTGTGGTCTCAGACACTCACATGTTGTGGTCACATATTTTGCCCACTTCATAAACCTCTCCTTCCTTCACATCTTCTGATTGTGGTGTGGGAATTTGCTTTTCTTTCAGAGGTGGGGGGTCCCTGGTGACCTCAGACGTCCCGAGTCTTTTCACCCCTATGTGAATAAAATAAAGGTATACTTAGCACACAGATATTTCAGGCAAGAAATAGGAATATGAAACATTGCTTGGAAGTGTACAATTGTTTGTTTTGACAGAGTTCAAAGCTGAAGACATGATTTTTTTCCCTTTACAAAGCTGCTATACTTTTTTGTTAAAGTATCACACATGTCGAGACCCCTAGTATACACTGGAGCACCTGTGTGGGACACCCTAAAAAGTTTGTTCTAGTGTCCCACACTAGTGCTCCTGCGTCCAGATATGTAAACAGCTGTTGAGTGTCCTCTCCTTACACTGAATCAAGTTTACATTTGATTCTAGTTACAAACCCATCTAGCCAACAATGTACTAAACCTCTTTTAAGACAAATAGGCAAGACCAAATGTAGTTAACCTGCATCTGCAAAAAAAATTGTATTAGTGGGCGAATGAATGATGTTTACTATGAACTGTGCCCACGAACCTGTATGTTGCCATTTTAAACTGTACAAAAGTAAAGAAAAGCACATGGAGCAGCACAAATGTAATAAGAAGAATAGGAACACACGACAAAATACTTACATTTTTGCAGCACTCTCTTGATTCTTCTGTACTGATCCTGCTCCCTCAATTTGAGATCTGACCATAGTTTCCTCAGTTGATCCTTGGATCACTGTACCCCAAAATTCTTTGGCAGACTTTTCAGAACTTTAGCCATGATCTTGACCTTTCTCACATTTGGGTTTGGGTACGGTCCATGCTTCCTGTCATAGTCGGCCCTCTTGAAGATGTCCACCGTCTCCACCATCTCTATAAAGGCCATATTTGAGGTCTTAAATATCCTTCGGGATTGGGACGTTCGTGGCTCTGGCCTTTTCTCATAATTTCTGCTACTCTCAGGTACTTGCTCTTTCTCAGCCATGTGCTCTCTCACTGCGCCAAAAGATGAGGGGCGGGGAATATACTAGATAGAAGGTCAGGGGCGGGCGGAGTTTCACGCATGCGCAGTGTATATAAAGCGTAACATACGTGTGTCGTACGTACGATCTATGAGTGGAGGAAGGAGTATCAGAAGCGCCGATCGTTAGAACGAAGGTAACTTGTTGCATCTGTGGCCTATACTTCTTCAAGATTGAGGCCTATATTAGGACAAGATTAGGAGAGTTTAGCCTGACATTAGGGTTTGTCTTGTGTTGTGTCTTGCAGAGAAAATGGATCTATTGAATGATCAGGACTTTATCCCCATATTCATTGATATGTACAGGGAGCTGCCCTGCCTGTGGCAGGTAAACCACCTCTTTTATAGCAATAAACCGAAGAGGAAGGCAGCGCTGGATCAATTGCTGGAATTTGTGAAGCCAGTGATCCCCACGGCAGACATCCCCTATTTGAAGTCCCTAATTGGTGGCATGAGGAGCACTTATAATAGGGAGCCCAAGAAGGTCCAGGATTCCCAAAGATCAGGAGCTGCAGAAGATGACATTTAAGTACCCAGGCTGTGGTACTATGACAGACTGCGTTTTCTAGCAGGCCAGACTGAATCCAGGCCAGCACTCTCCAATCTTCCTTCAAGGCTTCCTTCCACCTCAGCTGAGGCTTCTGACATACAACCTTGGCCTTCCAGCCAGGAAGAAGTGGAGGAGCCCAGCTTGAGCCAGGTATAGCATTGTTCAACATATTTCTAGTCAAATAATTAATGATGTTAACTAGATGTTATTATTGATCATTAATTTCTGATTTTACAAAGTGCTTTACATATCTATAGACAGTAGTGGCCACAAATGATTGGGACAAGAATGAAAAATGCTGGGGTCAGAATGATAGTCTTTTCTGTTTATTAACATTCAATTTGCAACAGTCATGAGCTGAAAATTGTGTGTGATTGATGAACCAAAAATTAAAACTATGTCCCCTTTTCATACACAGGAAAGACTCAGCCAGGAGTTGGCGGGGGTAAGTAGCAGCCAGGAGGTGGCAGGGGTAAGTGGCAGCCAGGAGGTGGCCGGGCCCAGTAGCCTGCCCGAATCCCAGGTCCCTCCCCTCCGCCTTCCACAAAAAAGTCCCAGGAAGAGGAGTGACCTGGAGGAGGTAACACTTGGCCTATTTCGGAAGGCTACTGCGGCACACAGAACCCCCCAATATTCAAGAAGACTATGCCTGCATGGCAGCCTGCAAAATGCAGGAAATGGAGGAGGGCCAATGCCTCTTCTGTGAGGAAGTGATCTTACAAGCCCTAAATAAGGGTTGAGGGGCCAACTCACAAGCCAAAGCCACATTTGTGAGTTCAACCATGGTCCTCCTCCTCCACCTCCTGCCACAACTACAACACCAGAGCCACGGCCTGGAAGCAAGCGTGGAAGGAAGCGTGGAAAGAAGACAAGAAAGTGATGGCCTGGGTTCAATCTGGTCTGACAAAAGATGCAGGCTATTGTAAGACAACAGCCTCGGGACATATATGTCATCTGCTGCTGTTCCTGATCTCTTGTAGACCCAGACCGCATTGTGCTCACTATTATAAGAACTCCTCAGGCCACCGATTTTGACTGTAAAATAATTGATGTCTGCCCTGGGGTACAAAGGCTTTGCAAATTTCATCAGTTTCTCCAGCATTGCCTTCCTCTTTATTTTGTTATGACCCATAATAAATGGCTATTTATTTTGCACAAATACTTGCCTATGTGTTTTACTTCAAAAAGGACAGTTTGTTTGTGAGTAGGCAGGTACATTTCAAAAATAAAATGTTAAATTAACAAGGGACACCAACCAACCTTCTTGAGGTTAAAAAAATATAAGATAATAATGGTGTTGTGGTAACTTGACACAAAACTAAAGAAAAAATTAGGGAGATCACTATAAGAAAATAAAATAAAATAGGAGATCTGTATAAAAAAAATATATAAAAAAAAATTCCAAACATTATTATGAAGATCTGACGAAAAAAAAAAATATTAATGAGATCACGAAAAATAATAAAGAAATCAGTTTGTCAGAACTCTGTGTGAATATCAGCAGCAAAACAACTTCATAATTATAGCATTATAAAAAAAAGCTATAAAAAAGCTGTTTACATTGTATCCAGTCACTGTACAATATGTGTTACTATTGTCTCTTAAAGAGGAACTGCAGTCTGCTCACATAATTTGTAATAAAAACATCTTTGCCATTCTGAAGCCTCCCTCCAACCACTTTGCATATTATTTTATATATATTGTGATTTTGTACTTACCAAATATACTGCAGAAATCTCCATCCACTGAGTCTGGCTGCAACCATTTTAACTGTGGGCAGCTGAAGCTACTGCCTGTTCACTTCCTGAATTTACACAGAGGCACACCTCCAGCTCTGCAGCCCTCTAGCTCTCATTGTCCCTCTTATGACTCATCCCCCCTCCCGTCCTGGAAAACTCTCACAAGAGTGAGAGAGAGATGGCTGTGCATGATGTCATAAGCCTAGGCTAATGACCAGACAAGAAACAGGAAGTGGGCTGTATAAGGTATTTACTGCAGAAAACAAATGTTTTACTATCTAAAGTTAAAACAACAATGGCAGAAGATTTAATAGATGAAAAGTTGAAAAAAATGACTGAAGGTCTGCTTTAAATATTACACTTTAGATAATTTATTTCAAGATAAAAGCTGCCTCATCTCTCATTTTTACAATGCTGCCTTACCAAGAATCTTATATACTTTCCAGCCACTGTACAATATTTACAGCTACAATACACTCTAGTGATTAATATACAATAAATCTGGCCTCCTCTCTCCTTTTTTATAGTGGCCTAAACATGTTGTTTACATGCTGTCCATCCACTAAATAGTATATGTGGCTGCTGTCTCTCAGATAATAAACTCTATTTTTTATTGCAGGACAGACCTGCCTAGTTTTCATTTTAATTTTTCACCTATTCTGTTGCTTGCATGCTGTCCTGATACTAGCCAATTTCTTTCAACACACACCTGGAGTCTATAGTTTAAATGTTTAGGAAATATATGGGGATGTAGGAATGGTAGGGATTTAAATAAATGCCAGCTATTGGTTTTGAAATGTTTTTTGTGCACTAAGTTTTGACATTTAGTTAAACCTTTAAGACAATACAGTGGGGGAAGGAAGAATAAAGAGGATTGTAAACTATGCTATGAAACTGTTTTGACTCTGGCCAATTTGTCTGAAGTTGAGAACGTTACCTCTATTTTTTAAAATGACACTTTCCCATAGGTTTTAAATTGTTCTTGGCTGCCACCATTCAATTTAGTCCTATTATTGCTAAGTGAAAAAAACAGGTGTCACACTAAAACTAACTGTATAAGCCGTTTTTACAAGTTAATAATAAAGGTAAATAATCAGATTCTCATGCTGCTGCTGCTGCTGCTGCTGTCTTTGTCGTGCTTATGAGGATAATTTTCCTGCATGGTATTTATGAATGCGTCATTTTAAACGATAATATTTTTAAGATACAGGATCAATCAATATGAACATAGACTAAGAATAGGAGATAGAAGAAAGTAGAAAACACGAAAATGGGACTTTAAAGGTACAAGTTATTAGACACAATATCAAATATAGTTAAAAAAATTATTTTATTTTGATGAACAAAATAAGACTTTATGTGTTTAAAAGAAAAGGAACAAGGGAAAAAGGAGATACAGTACTGGCTAGTACAATGGTATATATGCAACAATACAGCAATAGTGGAACATGTTTGGCCCATAGGATGGGCTTCCTCAGGGGATGCTTGTCATTTGCAGCGTACAGAGCCTTCTATCAAAAAACAGATAATCAAAAGGGAATAAGGGGGTGGAGACGTGATGGCAGTTGCTGCTACTGTCTCTTCTAGTCTACGCCCCCCAAAATTGGAGAATGGGACTATTACGGTACTAAGTAAAAATGTACAGTTATAGACATCAGAAACAATTAAAAATTATATAAATTTAAATTTTTAATAGTAGAAAATACACAATTACAAACAAAATATCTACATACAATCATAAAAACAAAAGGGATATACCACACTGACTACAGCAAGTGGAACCCGTAAATTGTTAAATGGGGGATGTATGTAAAGCTTTAATCTCGACCGGTTTCGCGGTTGGAACCGCTTCTTCAGGAGAAACACATCTATAACATAATATAAGGTAGCTTTAACATATACATGTATGTACATTGGACAATTGCAGCAAACATATTTTCAAAGGTAAAAACAAAACACAATACATATAGAGTAGAAATGAGGACAAGCTCACCCGCTCAGGCGGAATCTGTGGACAAACAGGACCCAACACAATTCCCTCCACACACCATAATATGCTCTGCAACATTTTAACCAAAAACTGGCACTTCCTGGCTGAGCACCACACGCTAGCCAAATATGTACGGTCCACCCCGGAATTAGTGTTCCGCAGGGCTCGGCCCTTGCGGGACAAACTAACTTCCAGTCATTACACCTTCATTAAACCCTCTAGGACTGGACCAAATGGTACGTTTAGATGCGGGGACTGTCCCCGTTGCCCCTGGGTCCGCGAGGGCAGGTACTTTACCCTACCTAATGGGGAGCCCCTGGTCCCGCGTACCTTTGCTAATTGCGGTACAAAAGGGGTGATATATTTGATGATTTGCACATGCAAAACTTTTTATGTGGGAAAAACTATCCGAGAATTCAGACAAAGAATTGGCGACCATCTTTATTACTCAGAGAACGGGAAATTAACCACTATTGGCAGACACATTGGCTTGTACCATAAATTCAACAGTTCGGTTGTCCAATTTCTGGTCCTCGAGGTAGTCCAGCCCAACCCCAGGGGCGGCAACTGGGACCGCTCGATCCTCCAGAGGGAGTCTCTATGGATTGAGCGGCTCAATGCCACCCTTCCCCCTGGTCTCAATGAGACAGTATCCTACAAGCCCTTTTTGTGATAATCTTTGGTCCCTTTTAATTGTCCACCTTCCTTTCCCTCCCCCGTGTGTTCCCTTTAAAATTTTTAATTTAGGATTAATCCATCATTTCACGTTTGCTAATCTATGACTGACTTATTAATGATGTTGGGACGGTTATCAGTCCTTAGGTGACAATTTTAGATCATCATATATTGTATACAACAGGTTTATAGCTTATTTGTAACTTCTTTTCTATTGAATTTGGTTATTAATTGCTGTACGAGGACAGCCTCCCCCTCCTCTCTCAGGCAGTGGTGCTACTCTGTGGGGGCCCGTTCTCCTCTCCCCGCGGCGGACATGTGTTTGCCCTGGCAACCCTACAGGTCTGCTTGTGACTGTGTGTCTTGGAATACTATTCCTTTTGACACTGGCGCGCGCTTGCGCAGTAGCACGAGATCGTGCACCTGCGCAGTGCGGGCAAACAGACCCGGTGATGTCAGAGGCCGCCCACGTTGGCATGCCCTGACTTCCGGGTTGGGGAGCCCATATAGCAGCCATAGGAGTACCGCTATGTGAGCCTGACGGACACTGTGCGCTGAGCTGTTGTATGGATCTCTTACCCTAAGGTTAGTTCCTTATTACCCTTCTTGCTGCTGCTTTATTGCCCCTATACTTGCCCCTGTGTCAGTGTTGCTCTGCGCCTGCTTCATTGCCCCCACACTTGTCCCTGTGTCAGTATTGCTCTGCGCCTGCACCAGGCGCAGAGGCTTGTCTTTAATGGTTCTTAGTTTTGTACCTTTCTTACACACTGTGTGTCACTGCAACCTCCACAGGGCGTCTTCACTTCACCCCTCTCTTCTTGTTACTTTGCTTATTGCACTTCTTTTCTACACATAACTTAACATCTTCCTCCTTATGTTCTGCAGTGCTTTTTCAGCAATCTTTCCTTATTCCTGACCCTGCTGGTTTTGATCCTTCTACACTGGTAATATTGGTTAATTATGATGGTTATACTTTTTACCTCTAGCTGAATTGGCCATAGTGTGCTGTGTCCACCAGCATTGTAACCCTGAAATCTGAGGTTCTATCAGCTTATATCGATTTACCTCATATCTCTCATTTACAGTGCCTATCCATAGCACCTTGCATCAACCACAGCTCATGCGTATTACTTTGGCTCATTTAATAGTTGGTGAGTGTTAGTCTTTTTTGTTACTGTGTATTAATATAATGTAATTTAACTATTCACAGCCCTCAGCACTCCCATGTCTGGTACCCTCTGTGTTCCCCACCCCCTCCCCTTTCTCCTTCCCCTCCCTGTCCCTCCCCCCTTTTCCTTCCTTTCTGTACCTTCCTCTTGGTTTTCCCTTTTTTCCCCCTTCCCTCTCTTCCCCTTTCCTTTTTCCCCCCTCCCCCTTCCTCCCTTTTTTCTCCCCACTTTTTCCCTCCGCCCCCTCCTCCCCTTGTCCCCTCCCCTTTCCTTTACCCTCCTTTGTCTTATGTTTCCTTTTCCCCTCCTTCCCCCCCTCCTTCCCCCCCATCTTCCTCCCCACTTCCCCCTGTCCCCCCCATTTTTCCCCCCTCCCCCCCCTTTTTCCCCCCTCCCCCCCCTTTTCCCTTCCCGCCCCCCCTTCCCTCTTCCTTCCCCTTCCAAGCCCCTTACCCTACCCTTCCTTCTCGTCCCCTCTTCGTTCTCCCCTCTTTTCTTCCCTCCTTTCCTTGTCTTCCCTCTCCTTCCCTCTTCCTCTTTCCCTTCCCTCTCTCACCCCCTTCCGTTCCCATTCACTCCTGGTTCCATCACCCCTTTCCCTCCCCTTTTCCTTAACCCGTTCCCCCTTTTGTTTTTTTTTCCACTTCAGCGGAAAAATTTTTCTGAGAGACATTATATCAACTTTGTATGTCAAACTTTATCTCCTCTCATTTTTCACATCATTGTGGAATTTTTTTTCTGTCTTATCTTTATTATTTTTCCCGTCATATATCTTGTTTAAGTACATAAAACATAAAAACACTCCAAAATATATAACTACCACTATATCTTTTTTCCTTCTCGATCTCTCTTATCCCCCCTCCCCCCTCCCCTCTTTTATGTCTTTTTTACTCCTACTTATATTGTATATCATTTTGGCTCTGTACCTATTGCTTCCTTCATTTTATCTAAATATATGTCCGAGGTTTTATATTTTTTCCATCCCTCCAATAGACTGTTACACTTATTGTCTCCTCTTTCCATGCTTCTCAGCAGATCCATTTTATAATAATAGTATATTTTATCCAATCTGGTTTTCTACTTTTTAGCCAATATCTTGGGATCAGACCCTTAGCGGCATTCAGAAGACTCGGAACCATTGATCTCATATATTGTTTCCTTGTTTTTTATATAGTTTTTTTATATGGACACGCAGATCACAAGGAAAAGGGAGCCTGGGATATGAAGACCATTGAAATGAATTACAGGTCCATATGTTTTGTTCTGTTTTTTCACCGGTTATTTCTCCTATGATTTTTAAAACTTCATTCCAGTATTCCGCTATTATTGGGCATTCCCACCATAGGTGTGTCATCGTTGCTTTTTGACCACATTTTCTCCAACACAGAGGTGTTTTTTCTTGCTGATATTTATGTGTTCTTACAGGTGTCAAGTACCATCTTGCTACTAGTTTGTAATTCATTTCAATGGTCTTCATATCCCAGGCGTTGTTGTATCCCATTTCTATCATTTTTTCCACTCTTTGATCTTCCAGTTTCAAATTCATTTCTCTTTCCCATTGTTTTATGAACTCGGGTCTTTCTTGTCCATCCAGATCTGCCAATATTCCATATATTCTTGATGTTCGTCTCTAAGTGGATGTGGTATTGTGCTTACTAAATGTCTTAATTGACAATAGTTCCATTCACTCATCTTCCACCCATTGATTTCTTCTAGTTCCAATCGTGTTCTAATCCTGCCGTTTATGGTGATGTCTTTCAATTGTGGGTTTCTTATTCCTTGACATGCAAATATTTCCTTCCCGGGGGTAAAGAAATTTGTTCCTGTGAGTGCTAATAACGGTGAATTGTGTCTCCATTCATTCTTCAAGTGTACTATATCCCAAATTTAAAATACATTTTTTGTTATTTGGTGAGTTTCCGTATCCATTAATCTAAAATTTCTTGGTATCTATATATTTTTGTGTAGTGTAGTTTTGCTTATTGTGTTTTCTATTTCTACCCACTTTTTTTCACTATTTTCATTTATCCATTCAAACATACATGTCAAAACAATTGCATTGTAATACCTGCTTATATCTGGGGTGGCTAATCCTCCGTGCTCCCTTTTCCTTGTGATCTGCGTGTATTTAATTCTTGGTTTTTTATTAAACCAAATATATTTTAACAAAATTGTTTTAATTGTTTTAAAAAACTCTGTGGAATCATTACTGGCAACATCTGGATTTTGTAAATTATTTTTGGGAGGATCATCATTTTAAACATATTTACTCTTCCAATCCATGAAAGTGGTTGTGTACTTAGTTTTTTTATTTCTTCTTTAACCTTGTTGATCAATGGGATATAACTTGCCTGATAAATTTTTTCAACCCTTGGGGTTACTTTGATTCCAAGATATTTTAATTCTTTTACCCAGGTAAATGGAAATTCTTTTTGTAGGGGCTGGACTTCTTTTTTCCCTAATCCTATTTTTAATATCTCTGTTAGACATGTGCATTCGTTTTCGTCCGAATGCATTTTCGTCTGAATTTCAGGTATTTTCGTTATTGTTTTAACAAACGATAACGAAAGTGCAGAGTCCGAAAAACGAAAGATCCGACATAAACAAATGCTTTATTTTCATTTTCGTTGCTACAACAGTTCGATATAGATAGGAGATTCGACATGATGATAACAATAACAATCTGTGTCCATCAAACCTGTGGTCGAATGTGCCTAACCTTAGCTCTATTAGTCCAAGATTATTCTACATAGAGAGAAAAGATTCGACACAGAGAGAAAAGATTCGACACAGAGAGAAAAGATTTGACGTAGAGAGAAAAGATTCGATGTAGGGGAGGAAAGATTCGACGTAGGGGAGAAAAGATTTGACGTAGGGGAGAAAAGATAAATAAAAATAATGATGATGATGAATGTTATTGGCTGATTGTAACCAAAGAGGAGGAGCAGTAAAATAGCTAGAACTAAGTACACACGTACATTGGCTTATGGTGTCTGTTGAAAGTTTTAAGAAGATTCGACGGAGCAGGTAAACTATACAGCATCGTACAGTTTAGCTGCTCCGTCGAATCTTCTTTGAACATTCAACAGACACCATAAGCCTTCAATGACAGATTCGACCTCAATTTGGATTTTCGGACGAATGCAATTTTTAACGAAAAACTAAATAAATAAAAACGAATTTCAGGAGTAACTAAATACATTTATTTTTTGGACGAAAACGAAATTCGGAAACGAAATATTTCAGTGTGCACATGTCTAATCTCTGTTTTTATTGGGTTAATTTTGAAGTTTGACAGTTCTCCATATTTTTTTATTTCTTTCAATATGTTTGGCAGTGTCACTCTTGGGTTGGTTACGTACATCAAGATGTCGTCCGCATATGCATCTTGTGTTCTTTTCCTCCAATTCTCGCTCGTTTCACATCTTGGTTGTTACGGAGTGTCGCTAACAATGGTTCCAATACCAGTACATATAGTAATGGGGAGAGAGGGCAACCTTGCCGTGTTCCATTCTGCATCTCGATTAAAGGAGAGAGTCTACCATTCACCTTTACCATTGCTGTTGGGCCATTATATAAGTTTGTTATGCACTTCATCATTTTTGTCCCTAGTCCCAGGTGGCGCAACGTATCCATCATGATACCCTGTCGAATCCTTTTTTTGCATCCAATGACAGGAATAGAACTGGGGGCTCATTTTGCACACTCTTATGTAACATCAGTATTGTTTTTAGACTGTTGTCCCATCCCTCTCTCCCCGTAACAAAACCAGTCTGGTCAGGATTGATCAAGAGTGGGATTAGTTTTTTTATTCTGGTAGCTAAAATTTTAGCATATAACTTTGTGCCCGCATTCAGCAGTGCAATAGGCCTGTAACTTGAACAGTTGGTTTTGTCCTTCCCTTCCTTTGGAAATATTGTGATATGGGCTAATAACGACTCTCATCTTATTTCTTCCTCTTCACCTATGGTATTCAGATATTCTTGTAACTTAGGGATCAGTTGTTCTTGAAACTTTTTGTAATACTTAACCGTGAACCCGTCTGGTCCTGGACTTTTTCCTGCAGGAGATTCTTTTAATGCCAGTTTTATCTCTTCTTGTGTTATATTTTTTCCAACTCTTTTAATTGATCCAGTTTTATTTTTGGTAAATTTGCTTTTTTTAGATAGTCTTGTATCTTCTTTGTTCTTGTATCTTCCTCTATCTGTATTTCCTGTCTTTTTATTGCATATAGAGAGCTAAAGTATTTTTGAAATGCCACCGCAATATCTGTAGTTTTGTTTACCACTTCTCCTTTCTCGTTCTTGATCTTCTTGATAAAATTTAAGGACTTCTTTTTTTTTACCAAATTTACAAGATATTTTCCTGGTTTATTGCCCCATTTGAATTTTTTTGTAATACTCTATTGTACTCACTCCTTTCTTCTTGTTCCATCCACTCCTTTAGTTGTTCTCTTTTTTGGGATAATAACCGGTATGTTTCATTGTTTGATTGCTTTTTATGTTTTCGCTTCAGTTCATATATTTCCTTTATAGTTTGCTGCATATTTTTTCTTCTTTCTTGTTTTTTTCCCGACCCAATAGCTATTAATTTACCCCTGATGACAGCTTTATGTGCCTCCCAAATTGTTGCTTTCGATAGCCCTGGAGTGTTGTTTTCTTTAAAGTATCTTTTAATCTCTTCTATTATAATTTTTTCTGTCTCACTGTCTTCAATTATATCTTCGTTGATTCTCCATGGCCCTCTCTCAGAGGCTTCTCCTTGCATTTTGATTCTCAGCATTACTGGGCTGTGGTCCGAGGCTGTTATTATTCCTATTTTTGTTTCTTCAATTTCTTCCAAGTTTCTATGTTTAACCATAATATAGTCCAACCTGGAGTAACTTCCATGTACAGTTGAGTAGTAAGTGTAACCCTTTGTGCTTGGTTGCTGAATTCACCAAGGATCTATTAATTGATGTTCATGTAGTTTTCTCTTTAGTTTCTTTAGTTGTCTCACTTCTCTGTCAATTTCTGTGGAGGTACTATCCATTTTATGGTCCATGCTAAAGTTAAAGTCTCCAGCCAGTACTAATTTGCCTTGTTTAAATTACATTAATACTTTCAATATATCTATTAGGTATTTTTTGGGGTTCGTATTGGGGCAGTAAACATTGGCAAGTGTATATTTTATCCCCTGTATGGTACCTATAATAAAAAGAAAACGTCCCTCAGGGTCCACCTTTCTTTGTTCTATTAGGAAGCGTAGATATTTCCCTATTCCAATGGCTACTCCTTTAGCCCTTCTTATTGGTGAATCTCCTTGGTACCATGTTGGTATACTTCTAGAGTGGATTTTGGTATTTGAGTTTTGAGTAATGTGTGTCTCCTGCAGGAAAATTATTTCTGCTTTACTTTTATCTAATTCTCGAAGAATAATATTTCTCTTCCCAGGGGAATTTAACCCTCAGACATTATAAGACAAAATTTTTATGCTATTTGTACTTTCCATTTTTTTTCCTTTCTCTTCCCCCCTCTCTTCTCCACCCCCACCTGTCCCCTAGGTATCTCCCCCCCCGGTCCATTTAGGAGACCGGGAGGGGGGACCACCCGGCCAACGCGCGGGGTCTCCCCAACTTTGTTTCAGGGTATTTGAGCAAGAGCCTATGTAAACCAGATCTCTCCTTCCCTCTCCCCTCCCCCCACTCCCCACCCCCTCCCCTCCCCCTCCCTTCCTCCCTGGTAAGGGTGCTTTGACCCCTTGGTCTCTAGAGATGAGAGCATTTTGTTTTATGGGCGCACTCTGTCCCCTCTGCTCTACTAGGTCCGAGGTGGAAATCTGTTGGACGCCCTGAGCCCCCTCCTCCTGTACTCAGATAGGGTGACCCCCTGCCCACACCGTGAGTCCCTGTCTCCCCCTCCTGCCTCTAATTTCTTGTATTTATTTGTTATCCTCTTTTTCTATTTTTCCTTTCGTTCACCCTTCTCCCCAGCCCCCCCCCCCCCATAGTCCCCACCCTGCAACTTAAAGGCGATACCTCTTGTCTTTGTAAACTTTTCACTCTACTGTTTAAATGCTTATTTCCTTCAGGACTCTACTCCCTGTGTTCTATTCCTAGAGCTTAATTGCCATTGAAGGTCATCGCGTAACGCTGTTTGCTCTTGTCTATTTACATTCATGTCAATTACTGGAAGTGGAATATCGAATTTATTACAAAAGTCCGGGATCTCTTCTACAAATCTTAGTCTAGCACTTCTTCCAATTTTCTTCACTATTAAGCATGCTGGAAAACCCCAGTTATATTGAATTTCCTGCTCCTGAAGAACACTCAATAGGGGTCTTAACTTTCGTCTTCTTTTTAACGTTTCTTGGGACAGGTCTTGAAATATTTGTAGTCTAGTTTCTGCGTATTCAATTGGTGATTTTCTCTTCAACTTTATCCAAATCTGATTCTTTTCTTCCCATCTTTCAAAATGGACTATTATATCTCTAGGTGTTTCCATTGGAAGCCCTTGGGGTCTTCTTAGTCTGTGTGCTCTTTCTATTTTTATTATATTGGATTCCTCCTTTCCCAAAATTTGGTTGAAGAGATTATTCATTTTTCCTATTAGGTTTTCTGCTTGTTCTGCTTCCGGAAGACCGCAAATTCTCAAGTTTTGCCGTCTTTCTCTATTTTCTTGATCTTCTATTTTATAGAAATGTTCCTGTTGTTCCTTTTTTAATATCTTTATTTCCCCTTTCAACTCTTTTATCATTTTTAGATGTGAATCTACTTTGGTCTCCACTTCTTCCACTCTTGATAGAATATGTCCCATATGTTTGTGTAATGTTGACATCTCTGCTTTTAGGGAGTTTTCTAGGGCCGCAAACATTTTTTCTATGTCGTATTTTGTTGGTAACTGAAGCGCATGCTGGTCTTCTTCCCTTCCTCTTTCTTCACCCTCCAATTCTAGTTCCATTCTAGGTTCTGAGAGATGGCTAGTTTCTACTACTGTTTTATTCTGGCCCTTTTTTTCTTTATTATCCTTCTCTCTTGTATCTGTCTGTCGGCCCTTTGTACCCAATTGCCTTTCTCCTTCCCCATTTCCTTGCAGTATGTATCTGTTCATAGGACCAGGGCTTGGGCCTAAGCTAGCCCTGGGTGATTTGGCTACGTGCAATAGTAGACAATAAATGTGAATTATGATGACAGTAGGTGCAATACACAAAACAGCTAATAGTTGCCAATATACTACAAATCTAGTGCAGTTTACAAAAAATATATTGATATGCGCAATTGTTGTTATCAATTGCTAAAATACAAATACCATGAGTGGTGAATGATGGTGTATAATGGATGCAATACACAAATTAACTGCTAATTGCCAAAATGCCATATAAGTGGAGTGCAAATTACAAAAAAAAATATTAATAAATATATAGGCCGTTGGTGCTACCAAATTGCTAAAAGGATGAGAAATAAATATATATTGCCACAATGGAATGATATATACTTTCAAATAATCCCCAAGAAATATCACCAACTGGGCTAGCACTATTGAAATAATAACTGCTTGTGTCAGAGAGCTCACCTTGCTGGTCATGGGATTGGCCACCAGAGGGAGTGCCTGTGAGCAAGCCGGCCTATTTAAGTTTGTCAGGCACTCTGTTCAGTGCTGCCTGATCATCAGCTTCCTGTGCCATAGTTCCTGTTTCCTGTCTTGTCTTCCTGTTTACCTGATCTCCTGACGACCCGGATTGCCCTTGGATTCCCCTTCTTGCTGCCTATACCCGACCTTGGCCTGTTTTGACTCCGCTTCTGCCTGCTCCTATTGTACCTTGCTGCCCGTCAGTTGCCGAACCCAGCCTGTCTCCTGACCATCCTGCTCAGTCTCATCGCCTGTGTTCCAGCCTGCACCTGCTGTTCATAGACTGCTATTCCACCAGCATCTGGACTCTAGTTCACAGGCTCTCATACCACTCCGCACTCCTGTGCTTCCTGTTACCTTACCAGGGGCCGCGAGTCGGACGCGTAAGGGAGCCTACTCTCTGCCCAAGCGGACTCACCGGTCTGGTAAGTAGGAGTCTGATAGTATCAGGCAGCCATGACCGAGTCCGGGCAGGGGGCCTCCCCTATGGACGAACTTTGCAGACACTTGGCAGGGTTAACCCAAGCAGTCAAAAGTTTACAGGATGGCTATACCCGACTAGAGGAACGTGTTCAGGCCCTGTCTGCACCTACCAATCCTCAGGGGACTTCGTCTGCAACCGGGGCACCCTCCGTAGTCATGCTCCCTCCAGAGCCCAAAGTACCTATACCGGAGAGATTTTTTGGAGACCGTAGTAAATACCGTGCATTCCGGAATGCATGTAGTCTCTATTTTGCTCTGCAGCCTCGGACCTTCTCCCTAGAAGCCACCAAAGTGGGCTTTGTTATTTCTCTGTTGTCCGGTGAGCCTCAAACCTGAGCCCATCACCTTCTGGAACAAAAGTCGGATGCCCTGGAAAGTCTGGACGCCTTCTTCTTGGCGATGTCTCAACTTTATGAGGATCCTCAACTAACCGCTTCTGCTGAAGCTTCCCTGCACTCCCTTCGGCAAGGCCGCAGGGCAGCGGAGGACTATGCCGTTGAATTTAGGCGCTGGAGTTCCAATACGGCATGGAATGACGCGGCTCTGCGTCATCACTTTAGAATGGGTTTGTCCGATCCACTCAAGGACGAGTTAGCACGGGTTGGGATACCTCAGACCCTGGAAGAATTAATTAACCTCTCAATCCAAATTGACCGTCGTCTGAGAGAACGACGCACCGAAAGGTCTACCAGTGCCTATCGACCCACTTGGATGCTTCCACAGGTTCCCAGTCCTCCTAGTAGGCCTTTGGCTCCTCCAACCTCTCCAGTTTTCGACACATCAGAGCCTATGCAGCTTGGTCTGCTCCGTCCTTCCTTGATTCCCGAAGAGAAGTTACGAAGACGTAACCTTAACCTATGCCTCTACTGTGGGGAACCTGGGCACTACGCCAGCGTCTGCCCCAACAAGACGCGTAAGTGCTACTATCATGCCAAAACCTAGTACTCACTTTACCATCTCTGTGACTTTGCAGCTTCCCGGAAAGGCTATCCAAGTTCCAGTCATCGTTGATTCCGGAGCATGCAGCTGCTTCATGGACCAGGCCTTTGCAGCTCAGCATGATATCCCACTCCGACTCAAGACCCAGAGCCTGGCTGTTCATCTTGCAGACGGTTCCGCCCTCCGTTCCGGTCCTGTCATTCAAGAGACTATCCCTATAATAGCTACTATAAACTCTCAACACCAGGAATTCCTCCGTTTAGATGTCATTTCCTCTCCTCTGTTCCCTGTCATCCTGGGCATGCCGTGGTTGCTGGGCCATAACCCCCATATCAACTGGGTTTCTGGGAAAGTGGAGTTTCTGTCTGATTATTGCCAACAACATTGCCTGCCAAGAATGGCCCATGAGATACCTCAACTCCTCGGCCTACACCCTGAAACCAACTCACACCAAGCCATCCCAGAACCCTACCGAGATTTCTCTGATGTATTCAGCAAGAAAGGTGCTGAGACTCTACCACCACACAGGCCCTATGATTGCCCTATAGAGCTGCTACCTGGAACCGAAGTACCCTTCGGTAGGATCTTTCCATTGACTGAGCAGGAATTGGATACACTAAAACAATACCTTGATGAGAATTTAAAGAAAAAGTTCATCCACCCGTCCACATCTCTGGCCGGCGCAGGCATATTCTTTGTGGAAAAAAAAGATCATTCCCTTCGGCCATGTATCGACTACCGGGAATTAAATCGGATAACGATCAAGAATCGCTACCCCTTACCCCTGGTGCCTGAATTATTCCAGAGGCTAGGAACGGCAACCGTCTTCACAAAACTGGATCTTCGCGGAGCCTATAATTTAATCCGTATCCGGGAGGGGGACGAGTGGAAAACCGCTTTTCGCACTCGTTTTGGGCATTTCGAGTATTGCGTTATGCCCTTCGGTCTATGCAATGCCCCAGCCACATTCCAACATTTTGTGAACGACATCTTCCGGGAATTTTTGGATCTCTACGTCATCGTCTACCTCGATGACATTCTCATTTTCTCATCATCACTGACTGATCATCGCAGGCACGTCCGGAATGTCCTCGCCCGGCTCAGGCAACACGGGCTGTATGCTAAACTCGATAAATGTGAATTTGAACTCCAATGCATGCAATTCCTGGGGCTCATCATTTCAGTGGAAGGTATTAAAATGGACCCTCAAAAGGTGTCCGCCATCCTGGACTGGCCCGCACCTACGGACAAGAAGGGGGTCCAACGCTTCGTTGGATTTTCCAATTTCTATAGGAAATTCATCAGAGACTTTTCCAAGATCATCGCCCCCATTACTGAATTAACAAGACAGGGAACCCGATTCTGCTGGACCCCTAGGGCTCAATTGGCCTTTGAAAAATTAAAAGGATTATTCACGTCGGCCTCCATCCTCAAACACCCTAACTCTGCCTTGCCATTCGTGTTGGAGGTTGACGCCTCAGAGGTCGCAGTAGGAGCTGTACTCTCCCAGCGTCAGGGCCCCAAGGCCCTTCTGTCTCCAATAGCTTTTTTTTCTCGCAAATTATCGGTGTCTGAAAGAAACTACGATGTAGGAGACCGGGAGCTTCTGGCCATCAAGACGGCTCTGGAGGAGTGGCGCTATCTTTTGGAGGGTGCTGTACATCCTATTCTAATCTACACGGACCACAAGAACTTGGAATATTTGAGATCTGCCAAGAGACTAAAACCGCGACAAGCCAGATGGGTGCTCTTCTTCTCTCGCTTTCAATTTCATATTACCTACAGACCCGGCTCCAAAAACATCAAACCAGACGCTCTCTCACGAATGTTCCATGACTCCAAAGAAACCGTCCCTCCGGACACTATCCTGCCTGCAGGAAATTTTTTATTACTTCAGGGGGATTTAATCTCCAGAATAAGGCAAGCTTCCACAACTATACCCAACCCACTGAGACCAGCCTAAGAGATGGTTTACTCTGGCATAAGGAGAAGATCATGGTTCCTGAGAGCCTTAGGGTACCAGTACTAGAGCTTTGCCATGACCACAAGTTGGCTGGGCACTTCGGGGCTCAGAAGACAACCGAACTGGTGCAGCGCACCTTTTGGTGGCCATAGTTGGCCGAGGACTGTAGGAATTACGTCAGTTCCTGCCACACATGTGCCCGAAGCAAGAATATTTGGACGAAGGCCTGGGGCTTACTGAAACCCTTGCCCATCCCTGACAGACCTTGGAAAATGATCGCGATGGATTTCATTGTGGAACTGCCCCCATCCGAAGGCTTCTCTACCATCTTTGTCATAATTGATAGATTGTCAAAAATGGCTCACTTCTTGCCTATGAAAGGCACACCCTCAGCCGTGGAAACGGCGAAGATCTTCATTAAAGAAATTGTGAGATTACATGGGGTTCCCTCTAATATCGTCTCGGACCGGGGTGTCCAATTCACCTCCAGGTTCTGGAAGGCATTGTGTGGTTCCCTCGAAATTGAGTTAGCGTTCTCTTCAGCCTATCACCCTCAGACAAACGGCCAGACGGAGAGAACCAACCAAACCTTGGAGCAATACCTCCGTTGTTTCTCTGCCTTTTCCCAGGATGACTGGGTTTCTCTGCTACCAGTTGCGTAGTTTTCATACAATAACTCCCTGCACTCAGACATTGGAATTCTTCTCTACCAACAACAAACTTCTGCAGGAAACAATGGCCCAATCCCAGGCTTCTTATAAAAAGACGTTCGACAAGAAGAGGCACGGGGAGCTTATCCTGGAACCTGGCAATCAATTATGGCTGTCCACAACTAACTTAAAAATTGCTTGCCCTTCTAGGAAACTAGGGCCTAAATTCATGGGACCCTTCTCGGTGAGAAGAAAAATAAACAACGTAGCGTACGAGCTCAGTCTGCCGGACTCCTTCAAAATACACCCGGTTTTCCATGTGTCATTACTGAAACCGGTCGCTCCTGATCCTTTCCCCAACCGTAGTACCAGTCCTCCTAAGACGGTTATGATCAATAACGAGGAGGAGTTTGAAATTGAGGCTATCCTGGACTGTAGGAAAAGGCGCAATCAAATACAGTATCTTATCAAATGGAAGGGGTATGGTCCGGAGGACAATTCCTGGGAACCAGAAAACAATTTGCATGCCCCGGAACTTTTGCAGACTTTCAGAAATGTTCATGCCTCCAGGTTGGCCCGGCTGGGCATCCGGAGGCTGCCCTTGGGGAGGGGGCACTGTCAGAGAGCTCACCTTGCTGGTCATGGGATTGGCCACCAGAGGGAGTGCCTGTGAGCAAGCCGGCCTATTTAAGTTTGTCAGGCACTCTGTTCAGTGCTGCCTGATCATCAGCTTCCTGTGCCATAGTTCCTGTTTCCTGTCTTGTCTTCCTGTTTACCTGATCTCCTGACGACCCGGATTGCCCTTGGATTCCCCTTCTTGCTGCCTATACCCGACCTTGGCCTGTTTTGACTCCGCTTCTGCCTGCTCCTATTGTACCTTGCTACCCGTCTGTTGCCGAACCCAGCTTGTCTCCTGACCATCCTGCTCAGTCTCATCGCCTGTGTTCCAGCCTGCACCTGCTGTTCATAGACTGCTATTCCACCAGCATCTGGACTCTAGTTCACAGGCTCTCATACCACTCCGCACTCCTGTGCTTCCTGTTACCTTACCAGGGGCCGCGAGTCGGACGCGTAAGGGAGCCTACTCTCTGCCCAAGCGGACTCACCGGTCTGGTAAGTAGGAGTCTGATAGCTTGCAAAAAGTCCCAAAGTAAATACCACCAGCTGTGCTAGTCCCAAAGCTCTTTAACAGGCAGCTTTGCCGGAAAGCAGACAACGACTCTTCAGCCTGTGCTGTCAGTCAATCCCCATAGGTATGTACAAGGCGGTACCTCTGGCGTGGATATATATGTGAAATGGCTGTAAGGCGCTACTCACAAAATCCTCGGTTGCAATCAGGCATGTCAGAGAGCTAGTAGCGTGCGTTCCACGGAGCCAGGAAGAAAAACATCACTTGGTTTAGGCGTAAGCCGGATGTTTTATCGACGCGTTTCGCCCCTCCCCCAGGGCGTCATCAAAGGATCGCCGTCGACGAAACATCCGGCTTACGATTTTGTGAGTAGCGCTTTACAGCGCAAGTGATCCTATAGCTCCGCAATAATTCACCATATTGCTTCTTTCTTTACTTTTGGGTGGACATCTGCAAGCTTATGGCCTTTCTGATCTGAACATCAGCCATTTCACATATATATCCATGCCAGAGGTACCGCCTTGTAAATACCTATGGGGATTGACTGACAGCACAGGTTGAAGAGTTGTTGTCTGCTTTCCGGCAAAGCTGCCTGTTAAAGGGCTTTGGGACTAGCACAGCTGGTGGTATTTACTTTGGGACTTTTTGCTATGAAAGTTATTATTTCAATAGTGCTAGCCCAGTTGGTGATATTTCTTGGGGATTATTTGAAAGTATATATCATTCCATTGTGGCAATATATATTTATTTCTCATCCTTTTAGCAATTTGGTAGCACCAACGGCCTATATATTTATTAATTTTTTTTGTAATTTGCACTCCACTTATATGGCATTTTGGCAATTAGCAGTTAATTTGTGTATTGCATCCATTATACACCATCATTCACCACTCATGGTATTTGTATTTTAGCAATTGATAACAACAATTGCGCATATCAATATATTTTTTGTAAACTGCACTAGATTTGTAGTATATTGGTAACTATTAGCTGTTTTGTGTATTGCACCTACTGTCATCATAATTCACATTTATGGTCTACTATTGCATGTAGCACTTTATATTTCTTTTATTTATGGTATGGCTGTATTCGTTCGTTTTTTATTTTTCAAGTATTAGTACTTTTTTTAGAGCAGCGATAATATTTATTTGGTTTATTTATCGCCAGCGCTGCTTCTTCCATATATTATCTGGGTGATTTGGCGATTGCTCCCGCACTTCTTGTTGTTTTTCCCCTCATACCAACAGTTAACCAAGAAAACCCCAACAGACCACTTTCAAATAAATTCTTTAGGGTATTATCTCAGGGGGGAGACCAGATCGTCCAACCAGCTTATTTTAACCGTCCAACCAGCTTATTGTCTCCGGTCTTCCCTCTAAGATCACTCCTTTGAGGAAGAACACTAAAAAAAAAAAAAAGAAGAAGAAAAAAAAACACAATTGTCAGTTAAAGCAACCTAGTGCCGTATCGCAAAATATGGCCCGGTCAGGAAGGGGATAAATCCTTCCAGGGCTGAAGTTGTTAATAACGTGAAATAAAATTCGACATTTGCTATGTCAATGGAATGGAAACTATAACAATATAATGAAAAAATAAATTTAAGCTTAGAGAAAAATCTACAAAGCGGTTACTGATTCGAGGGAAATAATTATCCAACTGTATAATAATCAATAAGTAAATATTTAAGATAGCACAAATGAATATAAGCTAAAAATCAACACAACATAATTACCCTTTCCAAAATGGAAACTGGTCTGAATTGCTGGTTACCAGAGTTTTTAGAATGGCTGTTGTGGCTTTCAAAATGGCTTTTGCTTAAAGAGGAATTACTTATGTGGTGTCAAGGAATCTTCATGAATATAGAGATATGAGTTGATGGATGGAGTGTGTGTGTCTGTGTGTCTGATTAAATGTCTCCATGGCATCTATCCAGATCCTAAATATCATTTGAGCCATAGGCTCATAAAATTATAATAAGCCTAGCCCAGAAGGTGTAACTTATTTTCCATTGGTTGAAAGATCTACTGAGTACCTTTAGTGTAGATTCAGGTGGTATCTCTTTTAACCACCAGGCATGTCTAAGGGCAGAAATATTTGTTCTGAAATATTTTCTAAGTAATATATTCAAATTTCATAATGTGTATGTCAGGTCACCTTGAGGCTAGGTGACAGATGCACTCTGTAGGAATCAGAAGTGCACTGCTAGGTAGTGGACCCTAGGACTGCCTGCTGCGGATTCAACCCTGGGAGGTTCAGGAAGCAGGTCTACTGGATCACTGACACAGATCCCACTGGGAGCTAGAGCATAGATTCCCCAGGGCACGGAGCCCAAGAGCCAGCAGGTGTTCACCAGAGCCTTTAGTGGTAAGGATGGACTGCGCTGCAGTCTGGCTCCAGGTCGCGGCCCCCAGGGTCTCACAGCTCACGCTCACGGTACACTACAGGAGAAGAGGAAGGAGACAGCAGGCTGGAACAACAAGGAAAGTAAGGGACAAGCCAAGGTCAGGGCCACAAGCAGACAAGGACAACAGAGTTCACGCCAAGGTTCAGGGTCACAGGCAAACAGAGATGGTCGGGGACACGCCAAAGATCAGGGACACAAGCAGACAGGAATAGTTAAAAACAGGCCAAAGTCAGTAACTGGAATCAGACGTAGGAAACACAGCAAGTACACACGAAAGCTAACAAACAATGGAGACAGGTAAGCTGACAGAAAACTCTATTGCATAACCATGACAGTACCCCCCCTCTTATGAGGCCTCCCCCGCCTGGGCCCTGGCTTAAAGGGAAAATCCAGATGAAACCTCCTCAACAGACGAGGCGCAAAGATCTTAGATGCAGTGACCGAAGACCTCTCCTCAGGACCAAACCATTTCCAATGTACGAGGTACTGAAGAATGCCTCTACGGCGCCGGGAATGGAGAACTTGACTAACCTCGTACTTAAGATTATCCTCAGAGACTGAAACCGAGGTATGGGGGAGGACGAGAGGACTTATTGAGGGCTAAAGGCATAAGAAGACCATCAGGAGTCTGAGCTGGGTCCCCCAGACCCTTAAAGATGAGCTGGACATCCAACACAGGATCATCAGACTTGGCAGAAGTCAGTGGATCCCTGAGACCAGGTTGGTTAGAAAGTGATGTGTCACAGAAGTCAAGCTGGATATCTTCACTGGGCATAGGCTGAACTGGTGCAGAGGCCGACTGAACAGCATTGCCAGGTGTAGCGACCACCAGAATCGCATCACAGGGCGTAGCGACTGTGGAACTGGTAGACGAGTCAGCTTGGGTGTGCATCCAAGGGGGTCCAGGAACAGGCAAGGGTAAATGACCATGTAAACTGGAGTGAATGATCGGCTCAAGTTCACAGGTGGGCTCCTCATACAGAGTGCCACATGACCCAGAGAATGCCTTAGCACGACTATTGCAGGAGACATTCCAGAAATCGCTATATGCAGCAGGAAGAGCAGAAGATACTGGGATGGTGGCAACAGGAAGTTTCTCTTTTGGGGTAACCGTGAGTAGGCAGGAAGAGGAACAGGAGGAACCCCAAGCCAGGATCCGTCCAGCAGTCCAGTCAATGTGTGGAGAATGGAACCGTAACCAAGGAAGACCTAATATGATAGGAGATGTAGCCTTAGGCAAGACAAGGAAGGATATGCACTCCTGGTGGAGTGTCCCTACCGACATCTTAACAGGAAGGGCCTGGAAGCGGATAGGACCCCCTGGGAGAACAGTGCCATCAATCGCCAAGACCACCAATGGTGTTGAAAGGGGCAAAAGGGTAAGTCTCATGGAAGATGCAGTTTCCCAATCTATGAAATTTCCAGCGGCTCCAGAATCCAGATGTGCCGAGACCGAACGAGGGGAATCGCCGACATGAAGGAACACAGAAAGAAGAAGATGAGAAGGTGAAGGTGATACTTCAGAGTCTAACACTCCACCTTCCAGATGTATTAGCCCCGATCGTTTTTTTGGACAAAGAGAACAAGTGTCACGAAAAATGACCTTTGGCCCCACAATAGAGGCACAGGCCCAGAGTTCTGCGCCTAGCGCGTTCTTCAGGAGACAACTTGGTCCAACCCAGCTGCATAGGTTCCTCAGCGGGCAGGGGGTGCTCCTCGGATCGAAGAGAAAGGACTGAGAGCTCAAGCTGCCTAAGGAACGGGGAGTGCTGGCGTCTTTTTTCCAGGGCCCTCTCCTGAAAGCGAATATCGATCTGGTTACACAAGGTGATGACACTGTCCAGATCAACAGGAAAGGATCTTCCTGCTAATTCATCCTTCACTCTATCAGAGAGGCCATGTAAAAAGGTTGCAACTATGGCCTCATTATTCCAGCTCAATTCAGCTGTGAGGCTATGGAACTGAAGAGCATACTGTCCCACAGAAGCAGACTCTTGACAGAGACGTAAAAGAGCGCTAGCCGCTGAGGAGACATGACCCGGTTCCTCGAAGATATTCCGAAAAAGTTTCAAGAAATTAGACAAGCTAGAAACCACTGGATCATTCAGTTCCCACAGAGGGGCAGCCCAAGCTAGCGCCTCGCCGGACAGGAGGGATATAATATAGGCTACTTTCGCCCGATCGGACAGGAAGTTTTGGGGCTGAAGTTCAAAATGAATCGTGCACTGGCTAAGGAACTCCCTGCAAGCCTTGGAGTCCCAAGAGAAATGGGCCGGAGCTGGCAGTTGTAATGAATGTGTGGCTGCGACTGATGCGATAGGTGCAGCAGCAGATAGCGGTTGAGATTGTTGAACCGGGGGTCCTAATGAGGCCTGAACCTGTTCAAAACGGGATGCCAAATGCTGAAGGAATCGCATCACCTGGGTCTGATGCGATTCCTGTGTCTCAAGTCTGTGAACTAAGTCCTACAATGGATCATCTGCGGGTAGAGGCACATCAACCGGGTCCATGGCTGATCAAACTGTCAGGTCACCTTGAGGCTAGGTGACAGATGCACTCTGTAGGAGTCAGAAGTTCACCGCTAGGTAGTGGATCCTAGGACTGACTGCTGCGGATTGAACCCTGGGAGGTTCAGGAAGCAGGTCTACTGGATCACTGGTACAGATCCCACTGGGAGCTAGAGCATAGATTCCCCAGGGCGCGGAGTCTAAGAGCCAGCAGGTGTTCATCAGAGCCTTTAGTGGTAAGGATGGACTGCGCTGCAGTCTGGCTCCAGGTCGCGGCCCCCAGGGTCTCATAGCTCACGCTCACCATACACTACAGGAGAAGAGGAAGGAGGCAGTAGGCTGGAACAACAAGGAAAGTAAGGGACAAGCCAAGGTAGGGGCCACAAACAGACAAGGACAACAGAGTTCACGCCAAGGTTCAGGGTCACAGGCAAACAGGGATGGTCGGGGACACGCCAAAGGTCAGGGACACGAGCAGACAGGAATAGTTAAGAACAGGCCAAAGTCGGTAACTGGATTCAGACGTAGGAAACACAGCAAGTACACATGAAAGCTAACACACAATGGTTGATCAGCACTGCTGGCTTACAGTGCACAGGTTAATATAGGGTTCCCTGATAGGGCCTGGGGTGGGGCCATGCTTAGAGGAGAGGTTATAAAACCAGTCAGGTGAGAGGCAGCTGGTCTTTAGAGATGAACACATGGAGACAGGTAAGCTGACAGAAAACTCTATTGCATAACCATGACAGTGTATCTGTTGTAAGAATGTCCCTTTTCTCTTGGTACAGGTGTGGCCATCTGATATTTTTAATATATATCTATAAGTTTCAGGAGGTCTGGTAACCCCTGTGGAGAGGTGCTTGTGAAACAGGTTAAAACTACAGGAAAAGTGATTGATGGGATATATGTTTCTCCACAGATTCTTAGATTTGTAATCTAAGGTAATAACAGCCAAGACTTGAGGGTAAAGAAGGATAGTTCTTTACCCTGTATTGGTAAAGTCCATTCCGGGGCTGGTTTTATTGGGAGTTTTATAGAGCTCTTGGTGGGACAGACTCCCAAGTCTGTAGACCGCAGTTTAATGTTTTCTTTTTAGGTCTTGATTAGGGCAGCTGGTCCTAGCTCTCAGAGAGAGAGTGTGTGTCTCCATGTGAGGAGTCAACGACAAGCATGACTGCTTATCCCTGACTTCAGATACAAGTATTTGCGTTTGTAAAGGACATTTTCTAAAAAAACAAGGACTGGTCAGACTACGGACACAGTAAGGCTCGGTAGAGCAGAAGTTTATTTTTGTTTGATTGATAGCAAGATGCCTTTTTTTTCTGTTTGGGAATATCCTGTGGATTAAACATGATCTTTTCCTAAAAAAAATGTGAGTATGTCCCTGCATTGAGTCTGATCCCCTACACCCCATATAAATGATTTTTCATTCCGAATGCAGCAAATTGTACTGTTTAGGAATATATACCTATTGTAACAGATCCCCGTCGCACTCCACTTGAGTGCTTCCATAAGTACACTGCTTTCTTCAATCTGCATCTTCAGATATCAGATATTACAGTCCATATATTGTAACTAAGAACCAGACAAGACTAGCTCAGCTACACAGCTTGAACATGGAACTGTTTATTTGAACACGGGTACATAGAGATACACTCAAGGAACAATCCCCCCTCTTTTGCATAATGAAACAGGGCAGGGTAGACCTTACTTCCACCAGTAGCATGACACAGGTGGATTCAAACTTCTCATCAGTAGACAGTCTTTGGGAGATGCTGCAAGAGAACCCCCCCACAGCTAATCCAAAGAGACATATACATCCCATAATAGTTTTCTCCCAAGGCAGACAGACACAATAGAACAATGAAATACAGCCACACCCCAAACGACCCAACACAGAGCACACCATAGTATGAGTATGAGACTATATATATATATATATATATATATATATATATAATATATATATATAACATTCTAGTGTGGTTGTACAGTGAGTCCGATTAGTACAGATCAGACTGGCATTCTCGGTCATCCTGTGCTCCTCATAAATACGGGGTGACTTAGACATAGTAGGTGCATGTGGAGCTGAAACAAGGGTTTCCCCAACCTCCCCAAGGGATTCTGGGTTCCACGGGCCCCCCAAAGTAACTCCTGCCACATCTCTTCCCTTTTGGCAGCAGAATAACATAGGAGAAGACCCCAGGTGGGTTGACTAAGAAGCTAATCAGTAGTTCAAGTACCCCAATGCCGGTATCCACACAGTACCCCAAATAAATTATCCCAAACATAGCATTACTCACCCAGTCTCTGCCTCTCTTAGAGAACATACCTGCCACTGGGGATTGTTCCTTCTCCCTGAAGTCCTTTCAGCCACTGGAAAGAAGACAGGGTGGCTGGGCTCACTCTATCATGCTGTTGGGGATCTGGGCCAACTGCCCAGCATCCTTGGAGTATACAGGTGGATACTGCATCTTTTGTTAGTTGAGGGCAGAGGCCAGCAGCACTCTACTCTGTTGCCATCTCTTCTGCTGGGTTGGTGGCATCATTCTGGGGTGCTGTCTGCTCCATCCCCCTTACGCTCATCTGGCTGCTGGGACGACATGTTTCTGGTACTGTCTCCCAGGTTCACTGATCTTTGCTGGGGTGGAAGGATTGCTTCCTCCACCCTGGCCAACTGTTGGGAAGGAAGGACGAACACCACCCCTCCCTTCTCCCCCTTCTCCCCCTGGATCTTAATCTGCTGCTGGGAAGTGTCCATCTCCTTCTCACCCTGGGCCTCCGGAACTGCTGCAGGTGTGGAGCAGAGGTTTTGGACCCTCTGTCCAGTTGTCAGCGCTTCAGCTGGAGAAGTTTTTGGTAACTCCACAGATGCTGCTGTTTGTGCTGGGCAGAGCTCAGTGATGTTTGGCCCTAATGCCAGCTCTTCTGCTGGAGGCTCACCAGGTTTTCCTTCCTCAGCAGAGAAGCCTATTAAATCTACAGTCTCTGGAACTGGTGTCTGGGGAAAGAGGTTCACCATCTCCTGTCCGTAGAACCCAGGGAATGTTATCGGTGCTGGGCAGAGGTTAGCAGAGCTCTGCCCTGTTGTCAGCACTTCAGCTTTGGAGACGGCAATCTCCGAAGTTTCCACTGACGATTCTCTGGCATGCTAACGAACGTGTTCTAGCAGTTTCCTGTATGCCCTTTCCAGATGCTGTTTCTTCCTTAGCAAATATTCCAGGTCCAGTTTAAGCTCTGAGACCCCTTCAAAACTGAGTATAGCCTCTCTATAATCTTGCAGATCCTCAACGGTAGGTTCTCCTTCATCGCCAAACACAAAACCATTTGTAAGGCTCTCCCACAGAAATCCGGGGCCGCCAAAGTCATATTTCTCCAGAGAGCATTATGTTGTCTCCCCTAAATATTCCTGCTCTGCGTGCCATTCCAGAGCCCGATAATGATTGTCCAGCTCTATATCCTGCTTGACCAGCCTGTCCAACTCAGTCACCCATTGCTCCTGGCGCCGCTCTCCCAGGAATGTAATCCGCAACTCCCGTTGGTCACTGGCTCGTTGCTCTGGGGTTGGAAAGCACTTGCCCTGGTGTCTACCAGCAAACTGCTCCAATCCAGATCTGCACCCAAATCTGCTGCCTGATCTCCAGGTACTGATCCACAGACACAGACCTGGGGATTCTTGAAAGGGCGTTCTGCAGCAGCCCTTGCAACTCTGATGCCAGATACATGTCTCCACTGGGACGACCGAAGTCTGCTATGCTGACCTTGGATCCCGGTGGAGATTTGGATGTCCCAGACTGCAGGAGGCATGCCACTGCTTGCCACCAATGTAACAGATCCCAGATGCTCTCCAATTGAGTGCTTCCGTCAGTGCACTGCTTCCTCCAATCTGGACCTTCAGATATCAGATATAACAGCCCATATATTGTAACTAAGAACCAGACAAGACTAGCTCAGTTACACAGCTTGAACATGGAACTGTTTATTTGAACACAGGTACATAGAGATACACTCAGGGGACAAGCCCTCCCTCCTTTTCATAATGAAACAGAGCAGGATAGACTTTACCTCCACCAATAGCATGACACAGGTGGATTCAAATGTCTCATCAGAGGACTGTCGTTGGGTGGGGCTGCTGGAGAAACCACCCTCTCTTCTCACAGCTAATTCACAGAGACATATACATCCCATAATAGGTTATATAGGGTATATATATATATATATATAGTATCTGACAAAAGTGAGTACACCCCTAACATTTTTGTAATTATTTTATTATATCTTTTCATGTGACAACACTGAAGAAATGACACTTTGCTACAATGTAAAGTAGTGAGTGTACAGCTTGCATAACAGTGTAAATTTGCTGTCCTCTCAAAATAACTCAACACACAGCCATTAATGTCTAAACAGCTGGCAACAAAAGTGAGTACACCCCTAAATGAAAATGTCCAAATTGGGCTCAATTAGCCATTTTCCCTCCCCGGTGTCATGTGACTCATTTGTGTTACAAGGTCTCAGGTGTGAATGGGGAGCAGGTGTGTTAAATTTGGTGTTATCACTCTCACTCTCTCGTACTGGTCACTGGAAAAGTGCAACATGGCACCTCATGGCAAAGAAATCTCTGAGTATCTGAAAAAAGATGGCCTAGGCTATAAGAAGATTGCCAAGACCCTGAAACTGAGCTGCAGCACGGTGGCCAATACTATACAGCAGTTTAACAGGACAGGTTCCACTCAGAACAGGCCCCACCATGGTCGAACCAAAGAAGTTGAGTTCATGTGCTCAGCGTCATATCTAGAGGTTGTCTTTGGGAAATAAACGTATGAGTGCTGCCAGCATTGCTGCAGAGGTTGAAGGGGTGGGATGTCAGCCTGTCAGTGATCAGACCATACGCCGCACACTGCATCAAATTGGTCTGCATGGCTGTCGTCCCAGAAGGAAGCCTCTTCTAAAGATATTGCACAAGAAAGCCTGCAAGCAGTTTGCTGAAGACAAGCAGACTAAGGACATGGATTACTGGAACCATGTCCTGTGGCCTGATGAGACCAAGATAAACTTATTTGGTTCAGATGGTGTCAAGCTTGTGTGGTGGCAACCAGGTGAGGAGTACAAAGACTAATGTGTCTTGCCTACAGTCAAGCATGGTGGTGGGAGTGTCATGGTCTGGGGCTGCATAAGTGCTGCCGCCACAGGGGAGCTACAGTTCATGGAGAAAACCATGAATGCCAACATGTACTGTGACATACTGAAGCAGAGCATAATCCCCTCCCTTTGGAGACTGGGTCACAGGGCAGTATTCCAACATGATAATGACCTCAAACACACCTCCAAGATAACCACTGCCTTGCTAAAGAAGCTGAGGGTAAAAGTGATGGACTGGTCAAGTATGTCTCCAGACCTAAACCCTATTAAGCATCTGTGGGGCATCCTCAAATGGAAGTTGGAGGAGCGCAAGGTCTCTAACATCCACCAGCTCCATGATATCGTCATGGAGGAGTGGAAGAGGACTTCAGTGGCAACCTGTGAAGCCACTATATAGATAGATAGATAGATAGATAGATAGATAGATAGATAGATAGATAGATAGATAGATAGATAGATAGATAGATAGATAGATAGACCACATTCCAGTGTGGTTGTACAGTGAGTCCGATTAGTACATATCAGACTGGGGTTCTCGGTTACCCTGTGCCCCTAATAGACACAGGGTGACTTAGACATTGGAGGTGCATGGGGAGCTGAAACAAGGTTTTCCCAACCTCCCCAGGGGATTCTGGGTTCCACGGGCCCCCCCCACCCAAAGTGACTCCCGTCTAATATATATATATATATATATATATATATATATATATATTATGATTAACTATACATCTAGGTAAAAGCAAGGAGCTTTATAGGTATATAGATATATAGTTATAATATACATCTCTAAATACAATAATCTGTATATTTAAACCAGTTCTACATCTGTGATATTTCTAAATCAGATTAATACATATACCTACATATACCTACAATATTATTATTTCATCAGCAAACAAGAAAAATCATGACTTTCCTCTAATTCATGAGATCTAATACATAAAGTTATAATTTTATACTCATACCATGTTAAATATCTGCATCGATGGTACGATTTTCAATAAACGATTGCCCTAAAAATATAACCAAAATTTAATAATTCCTTTTAGGCATATTAGGCATATTATGATATTCATTATAGAATGTCCATAGATGATAGATGATATATTTAGATTCCTAAATGGTTTAGGATTTTAAGGGGACAAACCCAATATCTATCAACTTTTGTCTATTTACAATTCTTAGAAGTGTCCAGCTGGGTAAACATTCTCCACAATTTTCTTGTAAGACTTTGTTTGACAATGGCCTGTCTCACCTAATAAAAAACAATGGCGTTTGCTGGGTTTCTACAGCTTTATTGTTACTTCAAAGCTTCTCAAATGAATCCTGTTTAGAGATTATAAAATATACTGCTTTACATATCCAGTTTATCAGACAACCTATTTACAGATCTTTAACCAAGTGATAAAAACGCAGGATGTTCAACTTTGAAAAAATCTCATGTGACTGCCTTGAGCTTCACCTCTGTTTTGAGGCCTTTGCAACCTTACATCTCCATCTGAAATTTATGAGATCTGTTCATTTCTTCATCATAGTTCTAACATCTTGAAGCCAAAAAATCAGTAAAAAAATTATTTATACATCAAAAACTGGTACTGTTCCATTACACCACATACACATCTACCAAGCATGTGATTGAAAGGATTGGTTCTTTTTCATTGCTGCCCTTGAATTCACATCAATACATGTCCTTCATGGCAGTGCCCAGCTACCCATGCCCTTTTGTGACAATCCCTTGCCCATTAGCCTTCAAAATTGCCAGAATGTATTACTAAGATGACCCCCCCCATAGACATTAAATGGGTTTTGATTTAAATTTTGGAAGTTTCAGACTTCACACTTGACAAAGCCCCATGAAACAGACCCAGACACATTCATTGTTTACATATGCAGAGCTCCATCCAGCCTCTCTCCTTGACGATCAGTGGATGCCGGCACACATCCATTATCTGGCATCCACTGAACAGTTTTTGATGTCACTTATCACAACAGAAGTGGCATGCCCCCTACCTAGAAATGCAGTATCATTCATACAGTATATATGTGATTATGCACAGAACGGCTACCCTGTAGCAGTGAATTTGCAATGGGCAGTCAACAAGTGGTTATTAAGTAATAAAGTAAGTTTATTAAGTAATACAAATATATATACAGGGAGACACATAAAAACAAAACCAGTTGTGTTAATGCTACTGACAGACAGGATCATGTCATTTTTTTTTATTCACCCCATAGTTCCATCACCACTTAGTGGGTCCGTGGCCCAAAACAAGAAAAGGTAAATTAGATGGACCCTATAAACTGTAACAAAAAGATGGGCTGTTACAGTATTAAAGTGGTTGTAAACCCTTACAGACCACTTTTACCTACAGGTAAGCCTAGATTAAGGCTTTCCTGTACGTGCAAGAAATATCTCCTAAACCTACACGGTTTAGGAGATATTTGCAAAAGACAGGCACCAATATCTACGGCGCATGCGCTGTAGACAACAGCGTGCAGGCGCACTGAGTGTGCTGTTTCTAACGGCGATCATGCCGTTAGTGGCGGCTCCTGCACGTCATCGATGCCTAGTAGCCCATTATGCTTTACCTTTGCAGGGAAACAAAGAGGAAGTAAAACCCATCAGGGTTTACTTCCTCTTTAAAGAAATAGATAATAATTAGTGAGCCAGTTCTGGTAGTGAAACTGTGTCACAAGTAGCCCAATGGAGAATTCTGATGACAGGTGGGATTGTAGTCAAAAGAAAGTGTCTGCTCTTAGTAAGGGCGTCTGCGTGCGTGACCCAGAGCTGCTGGGGTAGTGACTGAAGTGGACATCCAATGGATGGGTGCCCAGCGCAGGGCTGCTCTGTCACCCCTGTGCACACTATTAGATTTTCTGCAGATTTTTTCTTCAGATTTACCAAAACCATGTAGTGCAAGGGCCTGCCTGATTGCATGCAAATTGAAACTCTTAGACCCCTTTCACACTGAGGCACTTGTAAACTGCCAGTAAAACACTGAGCACTTTTGAAGAGCTTTTCAGGTGCTTTTGAAGAGCTTTTCAGGCTCTTTTGAAGTGCTTTCCATTGATTTCAATGGAGAGGGACGTTTTTTCACTACCCTGCCAGTGCATTGCCCCAGTGTGAAAGCATTCATTGATTTTAATGAAAATAGGTTTTCGGGAGCTTTTTAGGTGCTTTTTTTAGTGTGAAAGTGCCTGAAAAGCACCTCAGTGTGAAAGGGGTCTCAAGGTTTGACCTAATATTATATGGTTTTGGTAAATCTGAAGATAAAAATCTGCAGAAAATCTAATAGTGTGTATGGGACCTAAGGCAGGACTAAGGCTATTTTCAAAATGGGGCAGGCATCGGCGGTAAAGCGGTTTTAACCCCCGCTAGTGGACGAAAAAGGGTTAAAACTGCCTGCAAAGTGCCGCTTTGCCAACGGTTTGGCGGCACTGCCCCATTGATTTCAATGGGCAGGAGCGCTGCAAAGATGCTGCTTGCAGGACTTTTTTGACTGTCCTACAAGCGCACCGCTCCAGTGTGAATGCCCTCGGGCTTTTACATTGGAGTGACAGGAGAGGCTCTTTACAGGCGCTATGCAGGCGCTATTTTTAGCTCTGTAGCGCCCGTAATGCTCCTCAGTGTGAAAGTAGCCTAAATAAAACCGAGAGTTGGATAAACAGAAGGCATGTGTGTCCAGGCCAGTTAAATCAAAATACTAAAATCAAATAGACAAAAGTTCCATTTGGAGGTAGATCTTAAGCAGGGTATAGAGGTTATGTGGTTTCTGGCTCTATAATGCTGAAATAAACCCTTGAGATTGAAATAATGTTTTTTCCTAGTGTGGGGACTGGCTCAATACAAGCTCACCATTTGATGCTGATTTTCACAATATTCAGATGTATCTTTCAGGCCAGTGGCTCAACTAGTATTGAAGTAAAGGAACCACCTACAACCACCTATGTATTTTCACATTTAATGTCTGCATTTTAAATATATTATAGGGGCAAAGGTTTGTTAAGTGTACAAATGTATTTTTTTTTGGCCATCTGCTCTTCTGTACTCTTTCATTTAACCCAGGGTATTTATCCAAAGTAAATATCTACATACCCCTGTGTATTAGGTTATATAAAGGGAATCAATTTATATAGTAAAAAAATTCAGTTAATCCGTACTTCTCCAAAATACCCATAAATCTCAGTAAGCCATAAACACATAATGTTACATGTAATAACGTGTTTGATGTTAAAATATATATTCCTATACTTTCCCAATGAGTATTAAATAAAGTTATTTTTTTTGGATTATACATTCTGCATATATAATGATTCTCCAGGAACTGTATAGGTTTTAATAGCATGAAACTGTTTTCTGAGTCAAAAGGTTACTCTATTGCCACAGAGACAGTGCAATCTAACAAACGCTCTGTAGATCACCCAATCTACTAAAGAAAAACTGTTGCCAATAAAATCACATATTTAACTGGTGTTTAGGAAACTTGTCCTTGAACGAGATTGATTTTCAGCCTACAATTCTCAGCTCTGTAATGAAAAGAAATGTTATTTTGATTTTAAATTATTTATAAAATGTTTAAATATCTCCCCTTAACCTTGAATAGGCAATTATTCATGCAGTTCTATAATTATAAAAGTGTCCTTGTCCTGGTTCTCTGTATGTGACATTAGATTCAAAATGTGAAGAGATTCTATTCAACACATTGTTTGGTATATTCACAAAAACTGATGTTGTATGGTCAATCTGCAGAAAACGCTAACAGTTTGCATGGGTTGTGAAAGAAAAAAATAGTCATTATCAAATTAGCAATTGCAGTTTTAAAAATAGTTTGTGAACCCTAAGGAAATTTGCGAATGTCTGCATTAATGGTTTCAAAACTGTGACCTAATGTCATAATAATGAAAGAAAATGATAAATCATATTTTTACTCCCGATGCCCCCCCAAAAAAAGCACCTTGTTATGTCAAGGAATGACCACAACACAATCTTAGTGAATAATCGTTGTTCTTCTGAAGATCCACCCTTAGTGCCTTGGCTTACACCATTTTGGAAGCACATGTTAATTTGTTGTTATATTAATAGGCTTTTGCATTTTCCCTAGCACTTTACTTCCTACAGAAACCAATCAGCAGGGGTAAGTACTCCCCTCATTAAAATAAAAGCTGGCACAAAGGTTCAAGGTGTGTGTGGAAGGTAGTCAGATGTATACATTTTTTGAGTAAATCTTTTTTTTTTTAAAGTATTTTTCAAAATAACATTGCCTTTCTTGCAACCACTGTGACAGTACATTTTCACAATTATGCTATCTATATTCTCCTAAAATGAGGAAAGAGTTTTTTGTTAACATTCTATGACCTAAAGGCAAACTTCATGTATTAAAAGCTGCATTTATTTATGATAAAAAGTGTTTTTTTTTCACAAAATACCTATCTAACCTGAGGAACAGACAGTTTCTTAACAATAAGTTTAATACCACTATCAGAAACTGTAGAAAAAAAAATGTTCTGTTTTACTCAAAAAAGCTGTCAATGTTGTTCATAATCCAGTGCACTACTAAGGTCACTATTTATTTTTTACATTTTTTTTTACAAAAGCTCTATATGTTTTAGTCCAAGTGCATTACAATTACTTCAACAATTCAATTTATCACTCATGTCACTATTTCTGAAAATCAAGACCTGTTTTCATAAATGTTCTTGCTGTCTTAGTCAGAACAGCTAATCATTTCTTGTCAAACTCAGAACACTAAGAAAATAATGATGTTTTCTGCATGTTTGTGTGGATATAAGCCAAAGAGTTGACCATTTTATTGCAAATTCAGTATACTAAAATGTGCAAAGGGGTGTGGCTGTAGTAGACCCACTAGACTATTTTGTTCAAAGCTCTGTGTAGTAAAAGTGGCACAGTTTGTTTATTTAAAACAAAAAAATCATAATTTAGCAAAAGATTTAGTTGTTTTAGTCCAAGAGTAGAGCAGTCTCTCTCCACACTTATGCCGCGTACACACGACCGGACTTTCTGTAAAACTAGGTCCGACGTTCTTCCCGCCGAACTTTCCGGCGGACTACCGCCAAACTTTCTGAACGGATGGACTTGCCTACACACGACCGGACTTTCCGGCAGGCTAGGTCCGCCCGTCTTCCCAATTAACTTTCGCCGGAGTTACGGCGGACTTTCAGAATGAACGGACTTGACCACACACGGACAAGTCCGTTCATTTTGAATGTGATTCGGGTACGACGGGACTAGAAAAGAAAGTCAATCTCACCACTTTTATTGGCGAGATTGACACCTTGCGAACCCCGTCGTGGGGCATTAGGTCTGGTATGGATTTTAAGGGGAACCCCCTACGCCGAAAAAACGGCGTGTGGTCCCCCCAAAGTCCATACCAGACACTGATCCGAGCACGCAGCCCGGCCGGTCAGGAAAGGGGATGGGGATCAGCGAGCGCCCCCCCCCTCCTGAACCGTACCAGGCCACATGCCCTCGTCGGGGGGGTGGGGGCTTTGGGGGAGGGGGTGCTGTGACATTTTAGGGGGGTGTGGTCAACATCACCCGGTGACCACGCCCCCCTAAAACGTCACAGTCCCACCATGCCCAGGGACTATGACGGCATAAGGGGGTGGGGTCTCCGCCTATAGAAGTCACATCGGAGCGCTCAGAGAGCATTCTAGCCACAGAGACCATCGTGTCAACATCGGAAGAAGAGAAGAGGGAAGAAGCCCAGAAGCTAGAAGCCAGAAGCCAGAAGTCCGGGCCCCTGCTAGCGTAAGAGCGGCATGAAGATAGCGGAGGAGCCGGCAGAAGAACTGGAACACCGGGAACAGAAGTCAAACACTGGGAGAAGAGGCCAGAGAGAGTGGAGAAGAACCAACCAGACGCCGGGAGAAGAGGAACCGGAGGGACCCCCGAAGTTGGAAGAAGACCCCGAAGCCAGAAGAAGACCCCCCCGGAGCTGTCTAATAAATTACTTTAAAAACCTGTGTAGTGTGTTTTATTATTGACACTTTTTCCCTAGGTAAATGGGTAGGGGTACCATGTACCCCATACTCATTCACATAGGGTGGGGGGTCGGGATCTGGGGGCCCTCTTATTATAGGGGGCTCCCAGATCCCGATAAGCCCCCCGCCCGCAGACCCTGACAACCAACGGCCGGGGTTGTCGGGAAGAGGCCCTTGTCCTCATTAACATGGGGACAAGGTACTTTGTGGTGGGGGGCCCCGCAGGGCGCCCCCTCCCCCAAAGCACCCACCCCCCCATGTTGAGGGCATGCGGCCTGGTACGGTTCAGGAGGGGGGAGCACTTGCTCGTCCCCATCCCCTTTCCTGACTGGCCAGGATGCATGCTCGGATCGGGGTCTGGTATGGACTTTGGGGGGGACCCCACGCCGTTTTCTTGGCGTAGGGGGTTCCCCTTAAAATCCATACCAGACCTAAGGGCCTGGTATGCCCCACGCTCGCCGCAATAGGAATTTTTTTTCCTATTGCAGCGAGCGCGAGAAGCAATACCCTGCCCTTGCGTCGTATCTGGTCAGTCGGACCAGCATACAGACGAACGGGCTTTCCGTCAGAAACTGAGTCCGGCAGACTTACGACGGAAAGATTTGAAACATGCTTCATTTCTAAGTCCGGCGGACTTTTGGGAAAAAAAGTCAGCGGGAGCCTACACACGATCGGATTGTGCGGCGGACTCTGGTCCGCCAGACCAAGTATGCCGGAAAGTCCGCTCGTGTTTACGCGGCATTAGAAGTTACATTCACAAACAAAAGTTGTTTCTTTTTATGTGAGGCAAATGTAGCCATATTAGTATACTTGCAGAAAAAAAAATGCTGTCCATGATACATTATTTGTTTTTACTTTCACTAACATTTACATTTTCAGGACAAACTTTTAGGGTGTTGACATCCTCTCAGTCTATAGATAAAAGGACTCTAGGCATGGGACTTTGGAGGCACAATAGTATTGGACTACAAAAAGTAAATTTAATAGGGGTATTTTATTAGAAGATTATACAAGACAATGGACACACATAGATTATTTAAAAGCAATTCAGGCTAAATGTAAACCCTAGTAATAATACACCGTATGGATCTTATCCTGCGAATTTGTATAGCATAAAGAGGGTTATCAATGTACACATATATCACTTAGTCCATATATAGGAGAAATACTTCCCCTGGGTATTAAACAGTAGACAGGTACATAGTTGTAGCAGACAAAATGCAGCAGGTTTGATAATCCACGGTGAGATATTCTCTAGTTGCTCTACATGTTTCGCGTTACGCAGAACGCTTCCTAAGGAGCTAGAGATTCAATTGGGTATGGTAGGGTTGCATAAACCTATCAAGAATGAATATATGCAGATGATCACAATTTGATCATGGGTATAGAGTGTCTGAATTGAATTGGAAACAGCAGTCGGCCACAGCCTGGAACCTCTCAAAAAAATGTAGCATCCGGTATCCATAAGAGGGAAAGCAGAGGCTTTGTCGTTGTAGTGCCTTAGGTAGATGAGAGGAAGCACAGGGATGCGCCGTCCGGTCTGGCAGGGACCGGTGCTGTGACCGCATTAGAAGTTACATTCACAAACAAAAGTTGTTTCTTTTTATGTGAGGCAAATGTAGCCATATTAGTATACTTGCAGAAAAAAAAGTGCTGTCCATGATTTTCAGGACAAGCTTTTAGGGTGTTGACATCCTCTCAGTCTAAGCAGTATAGATGCACAAGGTTTTGGCAAAATGTTAAGTAGGGCAATCTCTGAGGAAAAAACACACACACACACACACATACACACTTATGGTAATTATAGAGTCCAAATCACAGAGGTGTGAATGGATATATAACTGTTGGACAGTGATTTAGATAATTGCGGTCGACATTTAGTCCATTGTCTCTTGTGTCAAATAGATTTATCATTCATAGTTCAATTATTGTTTTTTCCAGAGTATTTTTAAAGTGCCCTTTACCGCTTGCCATCCATCCACAGTACTTTTACTGTGAATGGGAGATAGCTGCAGGCACCACAAAGTACTGGTACATTGCAGTGCACATGTGTACTGGTGCATCCCATGGGGCATGCAGTGGCGTAATCCCAGGACCTCTGTGTCCAGTGAACACAGCAGATCATAGTGCTTGGTACCCACCCGCTCATGGTTGGGTATCATGTGATTGTTATGATTGGTCATAGAGATCACTTGATTACATGCAAGCAAAACAATCATGAATGGCTTCTATCCATGACTGTTTTCCTCACTATTGTGATTCTGTGATTGGCCCACACCTACAACATGGTACCTGGGCCAATCACAGCACCCTGTACAATGTGATTTTCTGTAGCCAATCAAAGATCACAGAAGTAAGCAAGCTGTCATAAATGAAAGCCATTCATGACAGCTAAAACTATTGTTTACATTATTGATCATCAATAGTGTAAAAAAAATCCCCGATCACCCCTCCAGAATAGTACAGTGTCACTGTGGTGACACTGTACTACTCTGATGAGAGTATGTAAAATAAAAAAAAGCTTAAAAAGAGAAAATGAATTTCCTCAAGGCTGAACTCGCGAACCTACCAACACTCAAGCTTCATTACGAACTGTAAGTACAATGCAAAACTCCACTCCAGGCATATTGCTTACTCTACGTCATATTCAAAGTGGCCACAAGAGAGAGCCCTCATCATAACATCAAATATATTCTCTAAATATTGCTTCAGCCTATTAAACTCTCCAAAATGGGAATAAAACTTCTCTCTATAAACTCAAAGGGTCCCAATCACCCAGCAAAGAAGAAATCCCTGTGGAAGGAAGTACTCTCTAACAAATGTCATATTTTATGCGCACAGGAAATACATTTTCATTCCTCATCACCACCAGTCTGCTCCCATAGGAACTTTCCTCATATATTCACTTCCAGCGTGGAAAACAAATCAAAAGGGGTACCTACCACAATTAAAGACCTAAATTCGGTCACCTTCACCATTGTGAGTGCATATTCCCCCAACCAACCTCAAGTGCGCTTTTTTCACAAGTTATTACGAAAGGTCTATACCAACAAGAAAGGAAGACTAGTCCTATTTGGTGATTTTAATACAACACCAGACCCCTCTGTAGACTCTTCCTCTGGCGCTAAACGAACAAGTCCATCTCTCCTAACATCACTACATAACCAGGACTTATTTGATGCCTGGAGATTCCTGCATGCAGGTGAAAGAGACTTTACCTTCTTTTGTACGCCACATGGGACTTACTCCTGAATTGACCTATTCCTGGTTGACCAAAGAACCCTGTCTAAAGTTACCTCTGTATCCATAAATACAATCACCTGGTCAGACCATACCTCCATTACTCTCTCCATAGAGGACTCAGCGGCTAACACCGCAACTCCAGTGTGGAGGCCTAACTCATACCTTCTGCAAAAAGTAGAATTTAGAAATGATCTTGAAAAGCATTTGAAAGAGTTTTTTAACAATAATGATTTTTTTGTACAGGACCAATTAACCTTATGGAATGCTCATAAAGCATATATGAGAGGTATTTTTATACAACTAGGTGCGAGGGCCAAGAGGCAGCAGCAAAAGTGTGTGAAAGAGCTCACTGACGAAATTTTCAAATTAGAAATAAGCAACAAACAAAAACTCTCCCAAAAAGATTCCCAAAAACTGACTCAGTTAAGATATGATCTTAGACTCCTACTAATGGAGGACTTCGAAAGATCAGCCAAAAAACTAAAAATTACATATTATGCCACTGGTAACAGGGCGGGGAAATTACTAGCACATAAAATAAAGGGGCTAAGATACAAAACCAAGATGCCATATATACTCCACCCCCTCAGCAAAGCCAACTAGACCATCCCCAGGAAATAGAAGAAGCTTTCAGTCACTATTATAGTTCACTATACAATCTAAAAGAAGATGGAACTTCCGTATGGAGTGACTGCTCCTCTCCTCAGCTCCCACAGCATGACCTAAAAACCAGCTTATAAAGCCTAAAAAACCACCTCACACACCAGAAGCTACCCCCGTGCACCTCCCTGCATAGCCATGGACCGGTTCATTGAGAAAATCGGCACCCGCTTGCATACGGCTCCGCCGGTGCACACGGCCCAGCCGCAAATGGAGTCCCCAGTCTTGGCCTGCCCGGAACTCTCGGCAGAGCTGACGCCAGACATGGAGGTAAGTGGCGGCTCGACCTCCCCCTCCTCACAGCAAACCTCTCCCTCACCTCACCCTGGTGACCCCACCACAGAACACATTGCACAATCTGTAGCAGCACTTTTAAACCCCGTGATTGCTGCCTCTGTGGAATGGGCAGTAAATACAGGGATGCACCAAATTAAGGCCCAGCTGGGGGAACATGCCACCAGATTAAATGAGGCAGAACACCGCATATCAAATGTGGAAGAAGAACTTTATCAGGCACAAGCCACTGAACAGGCCCAAGACAAGACAACCCAATATATCTTACAAAAATTGGGCAATTTGGAAAATAGGTCCAGAAGGAGCAATCTGCGATTCGTGGGCGTCCCAGAATCCCTGCAAACGTCTGCCTGCACAGAACTCTGTACGCGGCGTATCCCTGAAGCATTAGGCCTCCCAGGCCCCTGCACAGTGGAAACGGCCCACCACATTGGAACCTTCAATACGGACCATAAATCGCCCCGTCCAATTATTGCCAAATATCTGAATTACTCGGACAAAGCTCTCATATTGCAGAAATTCAGACAATCTAGATCTCTCCAGATTGACGGAATAAAGATCCTGATTTTCACAGATTACTCCATTGAAGTATCTAAAAAAAGGAAAGCATTCCAACAAATCTGCACGGAACTTTACCAACAACAAATTAAGTTCACCCTGGCATTCCCTGCCACCCTTCAGTTTAAATCCCCCAATGGGGACCAACTGACCTTCCAAGAACCCTATGAAGTGGAGGTCTTTCTACGGTCTCTACACACAGGCCCACACCTCAGCCCCTCACCCAGATCGACTCAAATCAATCGATCCCTGGACCAAAGGAACCCGCAAAAAGACTCTCCTAAAAGTTTCAGGTCATCAGGCCCGGACCAACGTCGCTTCACTCCACGCTGATGAAACATACGTCACACCAACTCTGCCTCCACTATAGGCGCTTTAAGATGCAACCCAGGTTGGACAGTATCTCACTAACCTTTTCTTGCTCTTCTCTCTATCCTCCCTGGTTTAACTGCTTCACCCATCATCATTATGGTAGGCCAAGTCTAACCTCTTCACTGTTTATTATAATGTTATGTTTTTATTACTGTTGCACCGTATTCCGAATCACTTTATCCCACATGGCCTCACTGCATATTGCCACTATATCTCCCCATACATGACCTGAGCTGGCTGCAAACATCATCCTCTCATACGTGGTTTTCCTTATACAGCAACACCCGGGTCTGTACTGGGAGCTGGCTAACACAGTGACTCCATGCGTAAAAAAGCAAAATTCCTCCAATGTGTTGTATTGTTCTTTTCTGTGTCCCTTCCTTTAAACCCCCCTCCCCATCATCCACTCTCATTTCCTGGCACACTTGAAACACCAGACACTCAGCCAATTTCCGCACATAGCGAGGGCTGCACCATAAACCAAACAGCACCAACAACCCACCAACACATAATCATATTCCGAGACAAGTATACAACACCGGCCCAAATCTCTCTTAAGACCTCCCCAGTATGAAAAAAGTCTCCTGGAATGTAAAAGGACTTAGATCCCCCAACAAAAGAATGGAAATCCTCCGACACAATGTCAGTTTTGACACCAAGACTCAAAACTGACATCGCCCTACTTCAAGAAACTTTCCACCTCTGACTTTCATCGTATGAAAAAACTATGGGTGGGCACAGTCCTCGGCTCAGACTCAATTGGTCGCAAAGCAGGAGTCATTCTGCTCATACATAAAAATCTCCCCTGCACGGTCCTGTCTGTTGAATCGGACAATCAGGGGCGATTCTTATCAGCACATATCCAAGTAGGAACCAAAGACCCAGTGATCTCGAACATTTATTCACCCAATAGCCCTCACAAACAATTCTTTAGCAAATTATTTACCTGGCTTCTCCGTAACCCACACCTCCCACATATAGTTGGCGGAGACTTTAATACCATTCTTCACCCGATAGATGATAGATCTACTCCCAAACGTCCCCGAAATGCCCAGAGCTCAGACAGTTTTTGCATCCACTATGGAATCACTTCACCTCCATGACCTCTGGCGCCTCTTAAACCCAGCTGACAGGGAATTCACCTTTTACTCCAACCCCCACAATGTATTCACCAGAATTGACTACCTCTTCTGCTCAGACAATCTTATACCACTAATATCTGATGTGGACATACATGACATTGTCATCTCTGACCATGCACCCATCTTGGTGACGATTGACAACCCTGACTTACATCCCAACCCCAAGCTGTGGCGCTTCCCATTTAGCCTCCAGAACAATTCCGACTTCCAACACTACATGGAAAGAATATGATCTGAGTACTCCACTGCCAATGCACCACACTCTGAAAATCCAAACCTTTTTTGGGAAGCAGGTAAAGCTTTCCTCAGGGGCAGGATTATTTCTTATGTGGCCTCTTTCAAAAGAAACACACTAGCAAACTACAAAACAGCCAGCGCCCAACTCCACAAAGCACAACGCTCCCCTTACTCAGTAGATTCCTCTGAAAATAGAAAGGAGTGGCAAGCAGCCAAAACCGCCTTTGACAGCTGGGCAGAAACCCTCGAGCGAACAAAAAAAGGCACATATGGATGCCACATTACACAATTTCAGCAATATGGCCGGAAAACTACTAGCAAGACTTTGTAAGGGTCCTTTCTGCCCGACCAACATCACCTCTCTCCGAGATACCTCAGGTAACATCAAAACCTCACAACAAGACATAAATGGTGTCATGCTACAATATTACTCCACTCTTTATGCTACAGACCCTATAGACAAACCAACAGCACTCTCCTTCCTTGAAAAAACAGCCCTCACTAAGGTCATCCTCCCAATTGGAAGCCCTTAATGCACCCATTTCCTGCTCCGAAATCTCAACCGCCATTCGTAACCTCCTCTAAAGCCCCGAGCCCTGATGGGTTCACCAGCGAATTCTACAAATCCCTGAAATCATTACTAGAACCCACCCTTCACAAGGTTTATCATAACATATGGTTCGGCGGCCCCTACCTACCCACCGGAAACCAAGCCATCATCAAATTACTATCTAAAAAGGGGAAACATCCACAAGAACCAGGCTCTTACAGACCTATTTCACTGTTGAACCTTGATGTCAAAATCCTCTCCAAAATTATTGCAACTATATTAGCTGACATCATTCCCTCCCTAATACACACTGCCCAAGTGGGGTTTGTTAAGGGTAGAACAGCCACTCTAAACATCAGAAAGGTGACGATGGTCCTAGAACACGCCGAGTGCAACCCAGGAGGGGACTACGCCATCATCACCTTGGATGCGGTGAAAGCCTTCGATAATGTAAGTATCGATTGGCTTTCCATGACCATGTCCAAAATGGGATTCACTGGCCCCTTTGCACACCTTATCAAAACCATGTACACGTCCCCTGTGGCCAAACTGGTGTCGGCAGGCCTCCCGTCAGAAGAATTCAGCCTCCACAAAGGTACTATGCAAGGTTGTGCCCTATCCCCACTCCTTTCCCCACACTAGAACCTTTCCCAAAAAGCCCCGCTACATGGCATTCATATCCGCAAACATGAACTACGCACATCCCTCTTCGCTGATGATGTTCTCATATTTACAGCGAACCCCTCCGTAGACATGTCCACAATCAAATCTACATTCGATGAGTTCAAGCTATGCTTGGGCCTGCGCATAAACTACAGTTAGAGCGAAATCCTCCCCATAGGCTCCCTTTCCAACCCACCATGGACCCAACACTCGATATTCATGGTAGCTAAATCTCACATAACCTACCTAGGTATCAAAATAGGGAAATTACCATCCTCCCTCTATCACCTTAATTACCCCCCTCTGCTCACAAAAATATCACAGGAATTGAACAACTGGATGGATCTTCCTCTCTCGCTTTTGGGAAGATGCCACTTAGTGAAAATGGTCAGCTTTGCCCGTTTACTCTACCCACTTCAAACTATTCCGCTACTTTTATACCATAAGGATGTAAAAAATCTCCACACATCTCTAAATTCCTTTGGCAAAACAAGCGTCCACGCATAGCTTTTCCTAAACTATATCTTCCCAGGCACGAAGGGGGCATTAGTCTCCCAAATATTAGAACTTATAACCTAGCATGTTTACTGAGGACAGGTTTGAACTGGATAGCTCAAACATCCCGCTATTTCAACTACTCCATGGAATCTGCAATGGCCCACCCCTACTCATTAGTAGCCCTCCTTCATTGTAAGTGGAAGTCTGTTCCATCGCAACTTCAACACAACCTCCTGTTACGGGACACAGCTATCACATAGAGAGAAGTTAGAAAAAACTTCAAACTCTCACCATTCATTAACAGCAACCTTCCAATACAAGGAAACCCAACCTTCCCTCCAGGATTGGAACATCATCCATATGCCTCCTGGCAAGCTAAGGGCCTCACAAAATTCTCCTCCCTATGTGATGTGGAAACGGGCCGCCCTCTTAACTTTTCAACCATAGCTGATACGTTCTTACTCCCTCAATCTCATGCCTTCTACTTCGGGCAATGCATCAGCTTCTAAAAAAATGCATGCAGAGAGGATAACAAAAGATTCAAACCAACTATCACAGATCTGCTGCTTAAAGATGGCTCATACATAGTTACATAGTTACATAGAAGGTGAGGTTGAAAAAAGACACAAGTCCATCAAGTCCAACCTATGTGTGTGATTATGTGTCAGTATTACCTTACATATCCCTGTATGTTGCGGTCGTTCAGGTGCTTATCTAATAGTTTCTTGAAGCTATCAATGCTCCCCGTTGAGACCACCGCCTGTGGAAGGGAATTCCACATCCTTACCGCTCTTACAGTAAAGAACCCTCTACGTAGATTAAGGTTAAACCTCTTTTCTTCTAATTGTAATGAGTGGCCCCGAGTCTTATTAAACTCTCTTCTGCGAAAAAGTTTTATCCCTATTGTGGGGTCACCAGTACAGTATTTGTAAATTGAAATCATATCCCCTCTCAAGCGTCTCTTCTCCAGAGAGAATAAGTTCAGCGCTCGCAACCTTTCCTCATAACTAAGATCCTCCAGACCCTTTATTAGCTTTGTTGCCCTTCTTTGTACTCGCTCCATTTCCAGTACATCCTTCCTGAGGACTGGTGCCCAGAACTGGACAGCATACTCCAGGTGCGGCCAGGCCAGAGTCTTGTAGAGCGGGAGAATTATCGTTTTATCTTTGGAGTTGATCCCCCTTTTAATACATGCCAATATTCTGTTTGCCTTAACAGCAGCTTGGCATTGCATGCCATTGCTGAGCCTATCATCTACTAGGACCCCCAGGTCCTTTTCCATCCTAGATTCCCCCAGAGGTTCTCCCCCCAGTGTATAGATTGCATTCATATTTTTGCCACCCAAATGCATTATTTTACATTTTTTTACATTGAACCTCATTTGCCATGTAGTCGCCCACCCCATTAATTTGTTCAGGTCTTTTTGCAAGGTTTCCACATCCTGCGGAGAAGTTATTGCCCTGCTTAGCTTAGTATCGTCTGCAAATACAGAGATTGAACTGTTTATCCCATCCTCCAGATCGTTTATAAACAAATTAAATAGGATTGGTCCCTGCACAGAACCCTGGGGAACCCCACTACCCACCCCTGACCATTCTGAGTACTCCCCATTTATCACTACCCTCTGAACACGCCCTTGTAGCCAGTTTTCAATCCAGGTACTCACCCTATGGTCCATGCCAACGCATCTTATTTTGTACAGTAAACGTTTATGGGGAACTGTGTCAAATGCTTTTGCAAAATCCAGATACACCACGTCTACGGGCCTTCCTTTATCTAGATGGCAACTCACCTCCTCATAGAAGGTAATAGATTGGTTTGGCAAGAACGATTCTTCATGAATCCATGCTGATTACTGCTAATGATATCGTTCTTATTACTAAAATCTTGTATATAGTCCCTTATCATCCCCTCCAAGATTTTACATACTATTGATGTTAGGCTAACTGGACTGTAATTCCCAGGGATGTTTTTTGGGCCCTTTTTAAATTATGGTGCTACATTGGCTTTTCTCCAATCAGCTGGTACCATTCCAGTCAATAGACTGCCTGTAAAAATTAGGAACAACGGTCTGGCAATCACCTGACTGAGTTCCCTAAGTACCCTCGGATCTCAGATATTTACCAACCTCTTTTACAAAAGACCACACCAACTTTTGCATTCTCATCTGTGGCCAATTTGGGCAAAGACTTTCTGGATATGGCACTGGTGAACAAACTCCTTCAAGGTCTAAATAATATACAAAAATTGATCCCTAACGAAACCTGGAGAGAAACCCAATTAAAAATTATACACCGAGCTTACATACCTTTTCTCTCAAACAGCAAGGGTCAAGTCACTTCCACCTGCCCTCTCTGCCATCAACCCAGGCCTTCTTTGTCTCACTGCTTCTGGGCATGCTCCTACATTTCCACCTTCTGGGACCAGGTGCTATCCTTCATCTTCGACATCACCCTGCTGAAATTGCCCAAAGACCCCCTGCTTCTCATCTTTGGCCACTGGGACCCTCAACTTTTGCCTTGGTCCCCGAATACCCCCTCCCTTTCAAGGACTGGTCTCTGATCTGTCTCTTAATCGCCAGAAGATCCATCTTGAAAAACTAGACCTCCACCCTCTGTCCTAAAATCTCACAAGTTAAACGAGAGCTTCTACATTTGCTATTGAAGGACAGACTTAACACAGATTTCACATACAAAACTGCCAAAAAACGCTTCTACTCCAGATGGCAAGCTTTTATGGTCTCAACATTGAATACAGCAGACCTGACTAACTTTGAACAGTGCTCATTCTCCTACTTTGGATCTCTTCCTACACTCCCAGGAAAACCGGTATCTCCTACGGAACAACCCTCAACCGATGGATCCCAACCTTCAGCTGGACACAAAGCAAATGTTGAGATACCCGCCCATCCATCAATCTCAACCTCCAATACCAACAATACATTGGAAAATGCCTCACACTATACCTCAGCTAGTGCTCTGGTGCCTCCCTCCCTCTTACCCTCTCCCACAGCCCCTACCTCTTCCTTGGTAGTCCCTTACTCCTCCTCGTAGTCCTAGTGAACCTCTATAACAGATCCATCCAGTTACCCTTCTACATGATGGTTATTGTCTTTGAGTTACGATTTCTTAGATGTTTCATCCCGCCTCATGTAACAATGTACACGACCCTGGGAGTACATGTCACACTCAAATTGCTATCAAAAAATGTTAGTCTTTACTACCTCTTTGTTACCTTTATCAATATGTAAAAAAAAAAAAAAAAAAAACGTTGCTAATACTAGCGTTGTCATAATCTGTATGTTTTTTTTACACTTTTGACTAGTTCAAAACCTTTAAATTGCGGCCTCCCCACCACTGTTTTTGGGGAATGGCCAACACTTTATTGTAGTAAAACTGGGAACGTAGCTCCCTTTAACCATTCATGTATCTAGTTACACTGATCCAGAATGTTGCTTGATTAAGAATGTACCCACTGTTATATTATTCAGTTTTCTATATGCTCATGTTCTTTTACCTTATTTTTATATACACTGTCAACTATTCGTATGGTACTATGTATTGAGCTTAATGTAACAGTTGTATGTGAAATTACCAATAAAATATTTGAAAAGAAAAACCTTTAAATTGCTAGTAACCAGGTACTTAGAATGCACTTTTAACGGTGCTGCTGCCTCGGCCTCCTTCCCTCCTAAGATGTTGAAGGCTCTCATAGTGACATTACCGAAGCCAGGAAAGGAACCAGACTCACCCCCAAATTTCAGACCCATATCTCTATTAAATATAGACTTGAAGCTATACACCAAATGTATTGCCTCATGCCTGGTAAATATGCTTCCCCTTCTCATTCACCCAGATCAAACGGGATTTACTAAGGGCAGTCAGACTTCTGATGCTACCCGCAGATTGACAAACATTATTCATTTAGCAAGACTTCAAAGGAGGCCTTCTCTGCTGTTGGAGTTAGATGCAGAGAAGGCCTTTGACCAAATTCATTGGCAATACCTGGCTCAGGTCTTGGAGAAATGTGGGTTCTCTGGCACAATACTAACAGCAATCCTAGCCCTCTACTCTAAACCCTCCGCCCAGGTCTATACCCAACGAGTCTTATCTAGATCGTTCAGCATTTCCAATGGCACCAGACAAGGATGCCCTCTATCACCACTAATATTTAACTTACTAATGGAAGTCTTAGCAACCCATATACGTTCACACCCAGAAATCAAAGGATTCCCTTTTTTTTCTAAATCTTTTTATTAAATTTCATAACAGACAAACAAACCAAAGCACAACAAGACATCATACACACTGAACTAAAGATATAATAATACAATTTCAAAATCCAGTATATCAATTATTATTCCACACAAAAAAAAAGAGCGAACGATTTTTAAAATAAACATGAATTCCTACTTTCCCCAGTGACCCCCAACATTTCTCATATAGGAGCTTACCTATTATAAACCATGGCCCTCATGGGCATTCGATGCTGTATACATTTTTTCTAGCCACCTTCCCCACACTTTATGATATTTACTAGGACAGCCCCTATTCATGTAAGTATCTTTATACAATGGAAGATTATTAATTACGAATTGTTTCCAGTATGAAAGCGCAGGGGACCGGGGTTTCTTTCAATGCAGCGCAATAGCTTTTCTTGCATAAAGTAATGTTATATTGGCAAACACTCGCTCGGACACTGTGGGAAGAATAGTCTCTACCAGGCCCAGTTTACAAACAGACATTGAAACCGGTAAAGGAGCAGAAGTGATAGAATTTAATAGATCCACCACTTCCACCCAAAAGAGAACTATATATGGACAGGTCCAGAAAATATGTATAAAATCCCCCTGATTCATGCCACATAGCCAACACTCCAAAGAACACACAGGATTTATCTTTTAAAGTCTATGTGGTGTAATATATGCTCTACGTACCAGTTGATATTGAATCATACAATCTCTTAAAGATATCAAAGAACGCAAAGGGAAATCCCACACACTCTCCAATCTTCCATGTCTAAATCTGGTATGTCTCGCACCCACTTTGCTCTGAGAGCCTCTAATGGCAGGATAGAAATTAGTATAAGATGAGAATACAATCTCAAAGTGGATTTATTCAGACACTCAGACCTAAGTACTAGTTCTAAAGTGGATTGTCTAATCATTAAACTATCCTATGGGAACTGTGCCTGAAAGGTACAAAGAAGCTGGAAATATCTAAATAAGCGGGAGCTTGGAACATTAAAAGTCTAAATAAATGTAGAAAAGGTAGATAGTTTCCTATAAGTAATCACTTGAGAAAGTAATTTAATATACGTGGTCCATGCAATAGGCTCTGGTGCTTTAAAAAATTGAGGAAGAGTAGGATTAAACCATAAAGGAGCACTTGGAGAAAAAGCCTTAGCCACCCTTAGGATAATGCTCACATCTAAGACCAGCCTCCCAAGCACGAATAGTGACAAGCATTGAAGGGGTCAGCTGATATGGTGCCCTACGGCCCCTGAATAAAAGAGACTTCGGGGCATCCACAGAGCCTACTACTGCCGCCTCTAATCTAGTAGAGGAGTTATATATATATCAGGATTTAGCCACCATTTGGCCGTAACCAAATGTGTGGCTAAAAAATATCTATATAAATCCGGGAAAGCTGGTCCCCCCTGCTTACAAGGGTGCATCAGAGTAGTTAATTTGTACCTGGGATTCTTTGATCCCAATAAAAAAAGATGAAAAAAGTTTGGTTAATTTAGTAAAAAAAGACATAGGAAGCCACTGAGGAGAGTGTCTAAATAAATACAAAAATGTTGGTACGATTTTCATTTTTAGAAGATTAATACGTCCTAATAAAGAAAATGGTAGGAGACTTCCATACTTTTAATTTTGACCCAATATCTCCCAAAATTGGCATCAAATTCAAAGGCATAAATTCAGAAGCTTTGCAGGAAATTACAACTCCTAAGTATTTGAAATTCTCATCCCACTGTAGTGGAATATCATTTGAAGCCGTACTACGGGCCTCCATATCTTTTGGAAACAACAAGGACTTGCTCCAATTTACCTTCAACCCTGTGACTATAGAAAAAGAGTCCAATATCTTCAAAGCCCCTTGGAGAGAGGGTCCAGCATAATTTAAAAATAATAAAAGGTCGTCTGCATATAAGGCTACCCTCTCCTCCAACCAACCAATCCGCAATCCCTTAATATTGGGGGAGGTACGTAAAGCTCCAAAGAAATAGCAAAGAGGGTCAGAGAGAGAAGGCAGCCCTGCCGAGTTCCCCTAAACAGTGAAAAGACTGTTGACAATCCTCCCCCCATCTTCACTGCAGCTGTTGGATTTCTATATAAGACCTGAAACCATTTTTTAAATACCATTGGAAAGCCCATTCTGCGGAGCACCTCCCAGAAAAAAGGGCCACTCCAAAGTATTCAAAGCCTTCTCTATATCTAGAGAGGCAATAACCCTAGATCCTATGTTAAGATGTGAAGCGTGAATATCAGTATATAATCTCCTTAAATTCACATCTGTAGCCCTGCCAGACATGAACCCCGTCAAATCTGAATCAATAATATTCGGCAGCAATGGTTGTAGTCGCCTAGAGATGAGTTTTGTTAAAATCTTAAAATCTACATTCAATAGAGCAATGGGCCTATACGAAGCACAAGAAGATGGATCTTTTGAATGCTTGTAGATTAAAACTATATGCGCATGACTCATTGATTCTGTTAAGGATCTTTCCTTCAGACAATCAGAGTAAAGAGAAGCCAGTACAGGAGCTAAAAGCTCACAATTAACCTTATAAAATTCAAAAGGAAGGCCATCCGGCCCCGGTGACTTCCACGATGGAAACAAACCGATGACAGAGAGGACCTCCTCCGATGTTATTGGGTGTACTAGCGCCTCCCTCATTATCTGTTAACCATGCTAGTGCAACTGAATCCAGCCAAGATGCCAATTCTGTTGGCTGAAAATCAGGGCTTAACTGAGATGTATACAGTGTCTGATTAAATTGCCGAAAAGTCTCCAAAATTTTAGGCTGTGAAGAGACCATGTCTCCAGAAGCAGTGCATATTTCCAATATTGGAGTACTCGGTTGTTCATGTTTAGCCATCATGGCCAAAAAACTAACATTACAATCTCCCTGCTCAAAAAACTTCTGTTTATTTTGATATAGATCAAACCTTGTAGCCTCTACCATATGCAAATGTAATGCCCGTTTGCCGTGGAGTAAAGCATCGAAGCTTGACACTGAAGGATCCAGAGCGTAGCGATCTGTTTTTTTCCTCCACTATAAGCTTCAAAGCATTGCTCCTTTTTTGCCAATCCTTATTAACCGCTTTAATAGCGGATATATACTGTCCCCTTGTGAAGGCCTTAAAACCATTCCATGTTATTGCTGAAGTGGATAACCCTGTATTAAACTCCCAATACTCTTTTAAAAGAGATGGAATTTTATTAGCCACATCTGGATGTGAAATCCAGTGCATTCCCAATCTCCATTGTGATGCATCTCGAAAATGATGCATACAAAGTGTAAGCATCAGTGGAGCATGATCATATAACCCACTCGCCAAATATTTAACATCTACCATGTCTGCCAATATTGCAAAATTTGCAAACGCTAGATCTATACGAGAGGCGGTCTTGTAAGAAGATGAAAAACAGGAGTATGCTCTAATTGATGGATTTGTCCAACGCCAAGCCTCTACCAGATCTACCATTATCGCCCAATTATTAAGTTCTCCCAAAAAATGTTTGGAAGGGGTTGGTCTATCCAAAGCAAGATCGAGTATAGCATTAAAGTCTCCCATTATCAACAACCTAGCTGGACCATACAGAGAAATCTTTTCTATGAGACTGTATAAAAGAGTCCCCACAAAGGGAGGTGGTATAAACACACTAACAACAACAACAAACACGAATTTGCCCTGGAGGTCAGAAAATATATCCTCCACCATACATGGCAATGATTTACTAATCAATATTGAAACCCCTTTAGAAAACATGGAATATGTAGCGTGATATGCTTTCTGTACCCAAGGCTTCTTAAGGGTCAAAAGATTACTCCCCATTGAGATTAGTTTTTTGGAGTAGCACTATATGTGGAAGGTAACTTTTCAAATATCTAAATAATAATGCTCTTTTAAATTTTGAATTAAGGCATTAACGAACATTCCATGACAGAATTGAAAAGACCTCCTGGTCACGTGACATCATCCAAAAGAGAAAAAATGATATCCAAATAATAAATTGCGTTGGAAAATACATTGCAAAAAAAAAAAATCCCAGGAACAGCAAACATTTAGAAAAACAGATTAAAAAAAAAATAAAAAAGGGGTCATTTACTATAGCGCCAAAAAATTCTCCTGCAGTACCAAAAAATAACTTTCAAAAAAGGCCAGGAAGACTTCAACTCTCAGAAAGTCAGCGCTAATGCAAATGGAAAGCAGTGCTTTGCGGCAATAATGCCTGTCAGATTACATATGCTGGAATAGTGGAAGTCAGTGGGGCTCAAACCTGCAAAATCCAAAGTTCTCACTGAAGGCTTATATGCAAGTTCTTTGCCATAAAAAGTGTTTGGAGACCCGGGTTCTGCCAAAGGGTACATGGATCAATGCCAATTTTTTTTTTTAAACTGACATTTTTTCGGGAGCAGTGATTTTAATAATGCTTTAAATGAAACAATAAAAGTGTAATATTCCTTTAAATTTCATACCTGGGGGTGTCTATAGTATGCCTGTAAAGGGGCGCATGTTTCCCGTGTTTAGAACAGTCTGACAGCAAAATGACATCTCAAAGGAAAAAAAGTCATTTAAAACTACTCGCAGCTATTAATGAATTGCCGGTCCGACAATACACATACACATGAACCCGGCCAAAATTAAAAAAAAAAATTGGCGTGGGGTCCCCCTCAAAATCTATACCAGACCTTTAAGGTCTGGTATGGATTTTGAGGGGAACCCCATGGAAAAATTAAAAAAAAAATGGCATGGGGTACCCCCAAAAATCCATACCAGACCCTTATCCGAGCACGCAACCTGGCAGGCTGCAGGAAAAGAGGGGGGGACGAGAGAGCGCGCCACCCCTCCTGAACCGTACCAGGCCACATGCCCTCAACATTGGGAGGGTGCTGTGGGGGTAGCCCCCCAAAACACCTTGTCCCCATGTTGATGGGGACAAGGGCCTCATCCCCACAACCCTTGCCCGGTGGTTGTGGGGGTCTGCGGGCAGGGGGCTTATCGGAATCTGGAAGCCCCCATTAACAAGGGGACCCCCAGATCCCGGCCCTCCTCCCTGTGTGAAATGGTAAGGGGGTACTTTTGTACCCCTACCATTTTACTAAAAAACTGTCAAAAATGTTAAAAATGACAAGAGACAGTTTTTGACAATTCCTTTATTTAAATGCTTCTTCTTTCTTCTATTTTCTATCTTCTTTCATTTATCTTCTTTCTTCTATCTTCCTTCGGTTTCTTCCTCCATCTTCTTCTTCTTATGGTTCTTGTTCTTCTGGTTCTTCTTGTTCTTCTGTTTCTTCATCCTGTCTTCTCGTCCGGCATCTTTCTCAGCGGCGCCGTCTTCACTTCATCTTCTTTCCTCGGGCCGCTCCGCATCCACGATTGGATGGGAGGCTCCCGCTATGTGACACTTCTCCTCTTCTGACAGTTCTTAAATAACGGAGGGCGGGTGACCCCGCCCACTCTGACGCAGGGCGGGTGACCCCGCCCCCTCTGACGTCATGGGGAATGCCACAGGGAAGTCCCCGTGCATCAGAGGGGGCGGGGTCACCCGCCCTGCATCAGAGGGTGGCGGGGTCACCCGCCCTCTGTTATTTAAGAACTGTCAGAAGAGGAGAAGCGTCACACAGCAGGAACCTCCAATCCAATCGTGGATGTGGAGCGGCCCGAGGAAAGAAGATGAAGTGAAGACGGCGCCGCTGAGGAAGATGCCGGATGAGAAGACTGGATGAAGAACAAGAAGAACAAGAACCAGAAGAAGAAGAAGATGGAGGAAGAAACCAAAGGAAGAAAGAAGAAAGAAGATAAAAAATAGAAGAAAGAAGAAGCATTTAAATAAAGGAATTGTCAAAAACTGTCTCTTGTCATTTTTAACATTTTTGAATTTTTTTTGGTGAAATGGTAGGTGTACTTTTGTATCCCCTTACCATTTCACACAATGGGGAAAGCCGGGATCTGGGGGTTCCCTTGTTAAAGGGGGCTTCCAGATTCCGATAAGCCCCCTGCCTGCAGACCCCCACAACCACTGGGCCAGGGTTGTGGGGATGAGGCCCTTGTCCTCATCAACATGGGGACAAGGTGCTTTGGGGGGCTACCCCCAAAGCACCCTCCCAATGTTGAGGGCATGTGGCCTGGTACAATTCAGGAGGGGGGGCGCTCTCTCATCCCCCCTCTTTTCCTGCGGCCTGCCAGGTTGTGTGCTCGGATAAGGGTCTGGTATGGATTTTTGGGGGTACCCCACGCCATTTTTTTTTTAATTTTGGCGCGGGGTTCCCCTTAAAATCCATACCAGACCTGAAGGGTCTGGTATAGATTTTGAGGGGGACCCCATGCCAATTTTTTTTAAAATTTTGGCCGGGGTTCCCCTTAATATCCATACTAGACCTGAAGGGCCTGGTATAGAATTTAGGGGGACCCCCACGTCATTTTTTTTTAAATTTTGGTTCAGGGTTCCCCTGTGGGGAATTCCCATGCCGTTTTAATCAATGAACTTTTATGTGTATTGTCGGGCCGGCAATTCAGTATAGCTGCGAGTAGTTTTAAATGACTTTTTTCCTTTGAAATGTCGTTTTGCTGTCAGACTGTTCTAAACACGGGAAACATGCGCCCCTTTACAGGCATACTATAGACACCCCCCAGGTAAGAAATTTAAAGGAATATTACACTTTTATTGTTTCACTTTAAGCATTATTAAAATCACTGCTCCTGAAAAAAACAGCCATTTTTAAAACTTTTTTGCAATGATACATGTCCTCTGGGGCAGGACCCAGGTCCCCAAACACTTTTTATGACAATACCATATATATAAGCCTTTAAAATTAGCACTTTTGATTATTCATGTTCGTGTCCCATAGACTTTAACCACTTGCCTACCAGGCCAATTCTGACATTTCTCTCCTACATGTAAAAATCATAATTTTTTGGCTAGAAAATTACATAGAACCCCCAAATATTATATATGTTTTTTTTTTAGCAGAGACCCTAGAGAATACAATGGCGGTCATTGCAACTTTTTATCTAGCATGATATTTGCGCAGCAATTTTTCGAATGCGTTTTTTTTGGAAAAAAAACAGTTTTGGGCTGCATAATGTGAAAGATGAAGTTATGCCGAGTAAATAGATACCCAACATGTCACGCTTCAAAATTGCACACGCTAGTGGAATGGCGCCAAACTTTGCTATTTGAAAATCCCCTTAGGCGACGCATTAAAAATTTTTACTGGTTACATGTTCTGAGTTACAGAGGAGGTCCAGGACCATAATTATTGCTCTCGCTTTAACGTTCGAGGCGACACCTCACATGTGTGGTTTGAACACCATTTTCATATGTGGGCGGGACTTATGTATGCGTTTGCTTCTGCATGCGAGCTCACAGGGACAGGGGCGCTTCAAAATTATTTTTTTTTATTGTTAATTTTACTTTTTTTATTTTAGCTTGATACTTTTTTTCCCAAAAAAAATTTTTTGATCACTTTTGTTTCTATTACAAGGAATGTAAACATCCCTTGTAATAGGAATAAGCATGACAGGTGCTCTTTACAGTGAGATGTGGGGTAAATAAGACCCCACATCTCACCTCTAGGCTTAGAAGCCTGAAATCCCCCAAAAAAATGATCTCTGCTTCCTAGCCGAAGCGGCGCCGTTTTTTTTAATACAGAGGCCGGGCGTGACGTCATAACATCACGCTCTGCCTCCGAACGATCATAGAGATTCCGGCGACCATCTGGTCCACCAGAAATTTCTATGCTAAACATCCGGGGCTGGCAGATCCTGTGACCGACTTACCGATCGTAGCGGTAAGTCGGTACAAGCATCGGAGGGCGGCAGGAGGGGGGGGTGTCCCCTCTCACCTCCCGTAAGAATGATCAATCAGTGGAACAGCCGCTATGATCATTCTTATGGTGTGCAGATTCGCAGGCTCTAAAAGACGATATGTGGATGATGTCTGTAGCTACAGGCATCACTCAGATATCCCCGCTCAAAGCCGAGGACATCATTTGACGTACGGCGGGCGGTTTTAATGGTGTTCGCACAAATTTATTTGTCTGCTTGCATGTTCTGTGAACAGGGGGGATGTTCGGCCCATCCCTAGTTCTCATTGAGAATCATGGGGGTACAACTTGTCAAGCAACTCGGAAGTCCAAAGTCGCCCAACTGTGAAACAAGTCATATATATTTTAATAGAAAGGAGCTCTCATTTATACTTGCATTTACATCAGCAGAACAAATGCAGGAAGTGATGTGTGCACATGGGCACACAGAAGCAAAGGTGTGGGGATGCCAAACAAATCAGTGAACCCCACCCACACCAAATCCACCACCGCATTGATTAAGCACAAGTACATATCATACCCTTATCCAGAAAATGAGCCGCACCTCCTCTTTGCTAAAGAGGGACCTCGCCATGTCTACCTAGATGGAGATCTTGACCAGCACAGGGACTTCCGGGTGATTACAATGACTTATTTCTTGGTCAGAAGGCGAAACTACACTCTTTTGATCACTGCTGCAAATATTTGATCGCAACCACTATTAGAATTGTATTATTTTTGTTTATTTGCAGATATGCAAATTTGTATTTCTACCTATGATATTTAAAGGCATTCGATAAGAAATGGTGTCCCTGGGTTAGCAGCAGGAGGAAATCGTTCAGCTGAAATCACACACTTTCATACCCACATGTCAGTCCCTGCTGCAGGGGTAATTTCAGAGACATCTGTGCAGGTTTCTGCACTGATATCAATACAAATTGCACCCCAAAGTCGCACCAATGAAAACAGTGCAATTGTCACCACTTGACATGTCAAATCGCACCAATGTGAACTAAAGCTGACACATACAACACTGCCTATCCACCAGCTGAATTCATTACCTGCAATTCTCCACAGCTGTTATATATATAAAGATTCTACCTTTATCATTAACTTACAGGTGTGAAGAAGCCTAGGTTTACATTGGAGCAATTTGTCATGCGATTTGAGAGATCAAATCACATGACTATTGGCAGCAATAGCACTGTTTCAATTGATGCAACTTTTTTTGTGGCACCGCACCAATTTGCTAAAGTAGTTCCTGCACTACTTTTGCCGATTTCTGGTGCGACTTCAATTTGTGTAGGAAGCCACACAGATATCTATCAAGTAGCACCTGAAATCTTGCTGACCTTGCTACTTTGAAATCGTGCTACTTCAAGTGAGCTTCAAAGTAGCATCAATGTGAACCAGGGCAAAGAGATTAGTTTTTTGGTGCACAAATACATATTGAAATAAAATATAAGAGATATTGCACTTTCCCAAAACCACCACCCACAAAAACTAAAGGGAAAAAAGTAGAAGAGAAAAAAAAAAACACCACAACAAAGCTCAATAATGTACTTTTATTTTACCAGCAGAAAAACAAAAAATTACATTCATTCACTAGCTTCAAAAAATTTTGGACAGGATATATGGTGCTACATTTAGCAATGGGATTTTAAGGGCCCTGCTCATAGGAGCTTACAATCTAAAATTAGACAAAACCTTAGAGTGGACACAGCTTTAATTTCAGTGTATAATGGGCAACACATCACATTGTTATCTGCAAGATTATAGAAACATACTTAACAGTCATTCTTACAAAGCATTCCCACATAATATTACAAAAGACTTATTCAAAACACCCACCACCAGCCCACAATCCACACATACATACATTGGTGACCATGTTCTGCTGGAAGCTGCATTTCGGTGTACACGATTAAACGAGATAAAAAAAGAGTAGGTCAGCAGATGCTTCCAAACGATGTTTGCATGATCAGACAGGAACAATACATGCCCAACATTGACAGCATAGCCACATAAACCCACTTTTGATTGAAAAAATGCACAAGAATTTCATCAAATCTCCCAATATTATTCCTTCTCCCCCACAAATCACAGCAAAAAACCTGACCTTCTCAGGCCAAAAGTAGGTTATGGAGATAAGATCTGTAGTTGGATTAAGCGTTCTATACAAAACCATCAGCGAGAGTCAAAATAAATGGGACCTTGTCCGATCCCTTTTATATGCACAATGGAACGAGACAAGGGTGTCCAATGTCCCCAATGCTCTTTTTGTTGGCATTGGAGCCCCTTCTTACCAGATTAAGACAGAACCCGAATATTAGTGGGGTAAATATAGGTGGAACTGAATATAAGCTTGCAGCCTATGCAGATGATATCCTCCTCTATATAACAAATCCAAGACTCTCCCTACCGAACGTCCTGGCCACAATGGAAGAATATGGGAAACTCTCTAACTTCAAAGTAAATACTACCAAATCAGAAGTACTAGACATAAACCCCAATAAGACAAGAGACCAATCATATCAGGAGCATTTCCCGTTTAGGTGGGAGAAGGAAGCTTTAAACTACCTAGGAATCAAAATCACATCATCTGTAGAAAAACTGTACCAAGTGAATTATATGCCACTCATAAATGAGGTAAAAACGGAATTAAATAGAATACAGCAGGGGCAAGTATCGTGGGCGGGAAGAATCAATATTTTTAAAATGGTTCTAGTACCAAAAATAACATACAAAATGCAAATGCTCCCAATCACGCTCCCACCCGCATACCTCAAAAGATTACATTCAATGATATTAAGGTTTATTTGGAAAGGGAAAACACCACGTTTAAGATACACTCAATTAATAAATATTAAAAGTAAGGGGGGGTGGGGAGCACCTGACATTGGTAAATATTACGAGGCCATTGCACTTGCGAGAGTGGTAGACTGGGTTAAAAATAAAGGAAAACAGTGGGTAGAAATTGAAAACAAAATTAATAATGAAAAATTACACAAAATAATATGGTGTCCACCAAAAATAAGAAAGTATAACACAGAAACACATGAAATCACTAGTCATGCACTTAGAATATGGGATCTTATCCACAAAAGGGAACACTGGGAAAAAAATTCATTGTTAATGTCGCTAAAGGATGTAGATTATTTTCCTCCGGGAATGGAAGAGTGGTTTGGTAAATGGCTCCTAGACGAGAATGTGCAATTGAAGGATGTAGTTGATAGGGGTAAAATGTGTTCATTTCAAGAGCTTAAAAATAGAGGAGACAGAATAAACATTAACCCATGGCGATATGGTCAATTAAAACATTTTGTGGAATCCCTACCGCAACCAATTAGGACAATAAAAAACTTACTCCCCTTAGAGAAAATCTGCATGGAAACAGACAAGAAAGGTGGATTCTCCCGTATATACAAAATACTGGTAGAGTTGAGGAGGACAGACAGCTTGGTCTTTATAGATAGATGGGAGAAGGAGTTTGATCTCCCAAAGGATTCCAGGGTTCTTCTATTTCATTTGAGCGAGATGCCTACGAAAGCTTATCTCGGAACACTTCTCCCCCATTTTATAGATGCAGCTAAAAGCCTAATTTCTAAAAACTGGAAAAGAAAAGAAAGACCAACCATGAGGGAATGGATGAATAAAATAAACGAGATACAGGATTTGGAGTACTTGAGGTTCAGTGAAGGGGTAAAAATGGAGGCGTACAGGAGAAAATGGGGAGTATGGGAAAAATTTTAAAAATCTATAAGAGCAGCTGAGATGTGGACAACCTAAGTAACAGAGAAGGCGGATCCCGATCCAGGGGAGAAAACGAAAAATTAGATGGGAAGTTAAAAGAAAAACGCAGGTAGGGAGGAGGTAAGGTCTCGGGGTGGGTGGGCGGGGAGGGGGGAGGAGGGATAGGGAGCAATAAAAAGTATAATAAAAAGTAAAAACAGATGGGGGGTTTATTATTCTTTCTCTTTTTGTGATACGAAATATTCTAAGAAAACAGATCTAAAGCCATAATGATGTGATGATTAAGGGGAAGTGTTTTTGAATATTTATTTGAAAAGACTTATTCCCACGGTAAACCTTCTCGCTGATGTGGCAAAAAAAAAAAAAAGGAGCTTACAATCTAAAATTAGACAAAACCTTAGAGTGGACACAGCTTTAATTTCAGCGTATAATGGGCAACACATCACATTGTTATCTGCAAGATTATAGAAACATACTTAACAGTCATTCTTACAAAGCATTCCCACATAATATTACAAAAGACTTATTCAAAACACCCATCACCAGCCCACAATCCACACATACATACATTGGTGACCATGTTCTGCTGGAAGCTGCATTTCGGTGTACACGATTAAACGAGATAAAAAAAGAGTAGGTCAGCAGATGCTTCCAAACGATGTTTGCATGATCAGACAGGAACAATACATGCCCAACATTGACAGCATGGCCACATAAACCCACTTTTGATTGAAAAAATGCACAAGAATTTCATCAAATCTCCCAATATTATTCCTTCTCCCCCACAAATCACAGCAAAAAACCTGACCTTCTCAGGCCAAACGAACCCTCTACTGCAGGCCTTTATATAAGAGAGGTTGTATTGTTAGCACACTGACACACCCAATAGAAGTACACGCCCACCAGTATCTTTCAATCTATCACTTCATGTATGTCTAAAGTGATTGCACCTGATGAGCAGGAACACATAATAACTGTGTTAGCCCTTGGCTATGTGCATCAAATCTCCAACTACAGGACAAAGATCAGTTTTAAGTCTTTTTTATTGATAGCAATATATTAAAAGTTACAAACATTGCATGGCACGCTGTGTTAAAGTGCAATTATCCAAGGCAATAAGACATAACACAAGGACAAAAGAGAAACTAAAAAGCAGCCATCTCTGCCGTGCACTGTGATAGTTACAAACATTTATAAAGGTATAAAAAGTAACAGCTTACAATATATCGTTTTACCCCTTTTTTAGTTCCCTACTCTTCCCACCTACCCTTAAACTACTACCCATCATACCACCCCCTCCCCTCCCTAGTAACCAGCGCAATAGTTAAATTTATTAGCACTGAGACTCGCGGAGTTCTACGTATGTCTAAACCCCAGTAGAGCATGTTCCTACTCCCGGCTTTATCCGGTTTGGGCATTTGTTCGCCCCTGCACTCATAAGGGGTCAGGGGGTAATTAGTTCAGAAGAGATGCCGTGTATTCAGCTCCTGGAACCAGGACTTCCATATACTAAGAAATTTATTATAATTCCCTTTTTTAATGTGTACCGTCCTTTCTATCCAGACCAGGGAGTCCATTGTTTTAAGCCATTCCCCTATACTGTAGTTGGAGGATTTGCAGAGAGCCAGGATTGTGCTAACAACTTTCTCGCTTGATATAAGCACCTTATTATGGCAGTAATTGTACTGGGATTGCCCGTATTAGCCCCTACCAACCCCAGTACGCACACCTTAGCATCTAATTCCAGGTTTACCTTAAATCTACGGTTTATTATCCCAACCACTTCCGACCAATATCTTACCAATTTTGGACATCTCCAGATCATGTGTATGAGATCTCCTGACCTATAACACCTAGGGCATCTATCGTCTGTCCTACACCCGAACCTAAACAGTCTTCTAGGAGTATAATATACTCTATGTAAAAGGAAGAGGTGTGAGGCCTTCTGTGACGGAGAGATGGACACCATCTGCCCAAGATCCAGTATTTTTTTCCACTGAGTGTCCGTCAACTCCCCCACATCCGCCTCCCATCCCTCCCTAGAAGCAAGGGGAACGCCTTGAACCAAGATCTTATCCAAGAGCTGTGTGTACACATCCCCAATCAGTCCCTTAGTATTTGTTGCTTTAACTATTTTATTACGGAGCGGTGTTTTACACCACTCCATGGGGGAGGAACTACAGGACAAAGATTTGTAAGCATATGTACCCGTGCAGTGTAAACCCTAAAATTTGAAATGTCTAAGTCCCTGGGCATGATTAGTGCTAACGAACATTAACATCAGTCCCTGGCTGCAATGAGCTTCCAATCTAAAGTCCAAAATTAACTTTCTTACATTAGAACCTATTTCGACAGGAGACAAATAAATTGCCAGCATGTCTTTGGATTGTGGTGAGAAACCCACACAGGGAGAACATATAAACTTCAACACAAGGATTAGCATGTTGGGGAATTGAACCAACATCCCAGGTGTTGCTAGACAGAACTGCTACCCATTTAGCCACCAGGCAGCCCCACACATGTTCTCTGCATCTCTGTGGTGTGAACCAGCCCTAAGTCCATAGCCATGCTCAGTGTCACAAGCAATATACAATATATTGGCCTAAGTATTGGGACGCCTGCCTTTAAATGCACATGAACTGTAATGGCATCCCAGTATTAGTATTGGGTTCAAAACTCATTTGGCCCACCCTTTGCAGCTATAACAGCTTCAACTCTTCTTGTCCACAATGTTTAGGAGTGTGTCTATGGGAATGTTTGACCATTCTTACAAGTGCATTTGTGAGGTCAGGCACTGATGTTGGATGAGAAGGCCTGACCTACAGTCTCCACTCTAATTCATCCCCAAGGTGTTCTGTTGTGTTGAGGTCAGGACTCTGTGCAGGCCAGTCAAGTTCCTCCACCCCAATATCACTCATCCATGTCTTTATGGACCTTGCTTTGTGCACTGGTCCAAATGATTTGGTGGAGGGGTGATTATGATGTGGGGTTGTTTTTCAGGGGTTGGGCTTGGCCTTGGCCTCTTAGTTCCAGTTAAGGGAACTCTTAAGGCATCAGCATACCAAGACATTTTGGACAATTTCATGCTCCCAACTTTGTGGGAACAGTTTGGGGAAAGCCCCTTCCTGTTCCAACATGTTTGCACACCAGTGCACAAAGCAAGGTCCATAAAGACATGGATGAGGAAGTTTGGGGTGGAGAAACTTGACTGGCCTTCACAGAGTCCTGGCCTCAACCCGATAGAACACCCTTTGGCTGAATTAGAGTAGAGACTGCGAGCCAGGCCTTCTCATCCAACATCAGTGCCTGGCCTCACAAATGCACTTCTGAAAGAATGATCAAACATTCCCATAGGCACACTAAACCTTGTGGACAGCCTTCCCAGAAGCTGTTCTAGCTGCAAAGGGTGGGCCAAATCAAATTGTAACCCTACGGACTAATGCCCCGTACACACGGTCGGATTTTCCGATGGAAAATGTCCGATCGAAGCGTGTTGTCGGAAATTCCGACCGTGTGTGGGCTCCATCGGACATTTTCCATCGGATTTTCCGACACACAAAGTTTGAGAGCAGGCTATAAAATTTTCCGACAACAAAATCTGTTGTCGGAAATTCCGATCGTGTGTACACAAATCCGACGGACAAAGTGCCACGCATGCTCAGAATAAATAAAGAGATGAAAGCTATTGGCCACTGCCCCGTTTATAGTCCCGACGTACGTGTTTTACGTTACCGCGTTTAGAACGATCGGATTTTCCGACAACTTTGTGTGACCGTGTGTATGCAAAACAAGTTTGAGCCAACATCCGTCGGAAAAAATCCTAGGATTTTGTTGTCAGAATGTCCAAACAAAGTCCGACCGTGTGTACGGGGCATTAGACTGGGCTGCCATTAAAGTTCATGTGTGTGTAAAGTCGGTGCCCCAATACTTGTGGCTAAATAGTGTATCTGGAAAAGACTTACAATGGTGGTGGAAACCTCCTACACATAAATACTACATTTAAACATAGTTATAGGCCCTGGAAGATGAGACAACTTCTCCACATGAAGTAACATGGTTGGGATTTTTACCCAGACCATCAGGGATACTAAGCAGAAGTTCTAACTTCTAAGCCACAGAGCTACCACATGTGAGGACCTCCTACACATAACTACACATAAATACACATAAAAACACATAAATACTGCATTTCTTTGGACATACAAGTGATGGAATTACATTACTCAAGAGTTATTCTTCTTGATTTATTCTGTGATATTTGGTGTTTTTTTGTGGGTGAGAGTAGAATATTACCCTCAATTTTTTAGGAATTACATTTTGCTTTCTGATGTTGGTACACATATCACATTTTTTGGGCTCAAATTATGAATATTTGGAAATAATAAAAAGCACAAAAAATTATGATTCATTTTAAATTTGCATCAGCAATAGTATTGTTTGTGGATTGTAAAGACACCTGTGTGAGTTTGGGGTAAAGATTGTTGTGAGATGAAGAGAAACAAGTGAAAGTGACAGAGAAAAATATATTTTACCAAAACATCAAAACATTCCACATTGTAGCATTCTTAAAATCAAAATATTTTAAGTAGAAGCAACAATGTTGCAAAGGAAAATTTATTTCAGAGAAAGATACATTTCATTTCAACATTAAAAGGTTTTTTTTTGTGAAAGTTAGAATTGTTCCATTAGAATCAATAAATGAAGCCTCCTTTGGACTAAAATAGAGCAGATTTTAACTTCCAAAAAATGCTCTCTAATTAGCTCTCATTTTGGTATTTACTATAGCTCCAGGTAAAAAAGACACTTGAGTTAAAATGAGAGCTATTTTCAGGTCTGAGCATGCTCAGTTGTGCTGGCACCTAGTTGTCCAAAACGGGGAATTTTTCACTTTTCAGACTTATAAAGATATTTCAGTGTAGAAATCACTTTTTTACACAGTTTAAAAGCAGATTATCTTTAAATAATATACTGCATATTTCAGTACCATTTAGGCAATTATATCATGCTCTAAACATTATTTCCATGTGCAATTCTCCAGGTTTTAGCAGAGTAAGGGTTTGGGCACTATTTGGTTTCAGGGAACTATAGTAAATTCAATTTTGGGAGTATTTTCTCACCAGCACTATAGTGAATACCGTTTTAGCGCAAATTAGCGCTAGTATCGCTAATTTGCGCTAAATTGCTTCAAATCAGCGCTAATTTGCGGCAATGTGCACAAATTAGCGCCGCGGCGCTATAGTAAATGACCCCCAATGTGTATGAATAATTAACAAAAACACACATCCCGGGCGTTAATACTCCCTTCCTGCCTTTCTCCAACGTCATCCCAAAGAAAAAACGGGGTGGCGTGGAGAATGCCTTATCCCAAGAAAAAAAAAAAAAAGGGTGGGGAGGTTGGAAAGGGAATAGGAAAAAGGAATGGAAGGAGAGAAAAAAAAAGGAAAGGAAAAGGGGGAGGCTATAAATTGGTATTAAGGGTGACTAGAGAAAATCTGAGCCAACACATTTTGGAGCTCCTAGTACAGGATAATAGATTACTTAACATCCATCCAATCAAATGGACGCAGCATCCGGGGTTTCAAAAAAAAACGTTTGTCCACTGTCTACAATACACAGTCTGCTTGGAAACAAAAAATTAAAGGATTCTCACTAAATAACTCGACCCATATCATCAGTTTATTTGCAGATGTTATTATAATGATACTCACGGACGTGGAGACTTCCCTTGCTTTGGTACACTCATCTCTAAAACTGTTTAATCGGATATCATTCTTCAAAGGTAATGAGAGTAAATCATATATTATGGGCCTGGGCCTTGATCCACCTCTGCAAAAGAAACTTAACTTGAGGTTTTCATATACCTGGCAGAACAAGGGGATAAAATATTTGGGGATAACGTTGACAGCATCCACCGAGAACTTAATTGTGACCAATTACACCTCATTCCTTAGTTCTCTTGGTAAGAGTCTTAAGGACATTGCTAATGTAGATCTGTCATTGTCAGGTCATCTGGCAGCGTTCAAGATGATAGTGCTACCACAGTTGCTTTATTTGTTCAGGACCCTACCAATCCCGATCCCACATTCCTTCTTCCTCAGTGGCCAATCCATGATAAACAAGTATCTGTGGTAAGGTAAAAGGGCTAGATGCGCATTTAAAAGACTAATAATGTCAAGGAAAGCCGGGGGAGTGGGACATGTATTAATTAATAGACATGTGCACCGTCAATAAATTAGTTTTGTTTCGTACGAAAATTAATTCGTATTTCGTAATTCGTGTCTGAAATTCAATTCGGATTTGTACGAAATACGAATTTTCGTTAGATTCATAAACTTTTTGCAAAATAACAAAAGTTCGTTATGATGAATTTATCATTATGAGGGGTTAATTTTGTTTATTGAAAAATCTTACAAACAACAACTTTTATACAATAAAACCATAATAAATAAATAAAACATATTTACAAAATAATTGAATATGATTCTACAAAACAAGAACGTAATAAATGGTACAAACCAAATTGCGCACAACACAATCCCTATGGGAGAGCCAGACTAAGGAACATTACCGTCACCATGCATGGAGCCTTTTATCAAAAATAGATTTGATCTGAAAATCTAGGGGAGTGAATCAAGAATACAAAGAAAAGCCGCACACCCCGAGATCAACAGGCAGCAGCTACAGAGTCCTGATATTCCTCCACGCCCTTATCCAGGCCTCCTGCTGCCACCTGCCTTTCTCAAGACCCTGAATCTTCCCAACCTCACCCAGAATGTCTTGCACCACCCCTTCGACAGGGGGGATTTTACTCTGTAAGGATACCTGACACCTTGCACTCCACGTGAAATAACGGACTACTAGACTAACTAAAAAAAGTGTTTCCAAATCATAATCCCGACGAGTCTGGAATGCCCCATACACCCACTCTGCATAACTCATATGGGGGAGGAAGGGTATACTCAGAGCCCTCCCAACCCTCTTGTACACCTCTATATTAAAAGGGCATTGAAGTAGAAAGTGATCCATGGACTCCACCACTCCTCCACACTCCACTCTCAGGCAGCCCCGATCACTCATGGAAAGAAACTTCAAGTTGCCCTTCACATATAGTTTTCCATGAAAGGCAAGCCAAACCTGATCCCTAAACTTCATTGGGATTCTCTCCAAATTAATCAATCGCAAACCCACCCCCAAAATCAGGCTTGGGCAATCCCTCAAGGCCAGTGGCTTGCAAAAATCAGAGCTCATGATCCGCTTCTCAAGAAGTTTCCTTGGAAGAGATCTGACTTCTCCTGCTGTTACTTGCCACTGCCGAAGCATTTTCAAACACGGGGCAACATAAGCCGGGAGCTGTTCATGCTTGACCCTCAGGCTTTTCACTGGCCCACCATTCTCCCAGTCTCGCAGAAAGGGCCTAAACCAGGACTGGAAAATACCAACCCACCCAGGCGGTCTCTTTGCCAACATGTTACCAAGATTGTACTTCACAAACATTAGAGAGAAAAAGACTACAGGGTTGACCATCCCTAGACCACCCTCCCGCCTAGGAAGGTAAGTCACATTCCTTTTGACAAGGTTTATTCTGTTCCCCCATAACAGCTGAAAGAAACAACTATAGATCCTGGTATAGAGAGATACTGGCAAAATGCAAACAAAACTGACATACAGAAAAATCGGAATCAGGTAAGTCTTGATCAGATAAACCTTCTCCCTCAAGGAAAGCTGCCAACCTTTCCAGCTTGCCACCTTGGCATCGGCATTCTCCAGCCTGTTCACCCAATTTGCATGACCATAGTCACCTGGGCCGAATTCAATGCCTAGAGCTCAAATTTTTTGTTGGGGCTCTGGGAAGTCATCCGGGAGAACAAAGCTCTCACCTTCCACACCCATCCAGAAAGCTTCACACTTGTCCTGGTTGACCTTTGAACCTGATGCCTCTGCATACTGCCCTATCACTGAGACCACCTTCTGCGCCTCCCCAGTCCCAGAGATAAAAACAGAAACATCATCAGCATAGGCCACAACTCTCAAAGGAGGCTCACCAGCGATGCCCAAAGGTACCCCACACAACGGTCCACTCTCTAGCCTTCTAATGAAGGGGTCGATTGCAAACACATATAGCAGAGGACTCAGTGGACACCCCTGACGCACACCCGAGCCGACCGCAGAGGTCTGACCGACCCAACCATTAACCAGAGGAAAGCTTTCAGCCCCTTTGTACAAAATCTTGAGCCAATCAATGAAAACCCCCTCCAGGCCATATTTGTCAAGAAGGAGCCACAAGTACTCATGATTAACCCGATCAAAAGCCTTAGCCTGATCCAATGTCAGCAAAAATTTACCCCAACCAGCAGCCCTACAATGCTCCAAGGCCTCCCGGACAGCTAACACCGCTGAGAAAGTGCTTCTACCTTGGACCGAACAGTGCTGGTAGCGGGATAACAAACTGCCTGCAACTGGTGATAATCGCCAGAAGAAAATCTTTGCCAGTATCTTTCTATCGACATTAAGAAGGCTTATGGGGCGCCAATTCCCAATCATTGAAGGATCTTTACCCTTTGACAGAAGGATCACTACAGATTGCCTCATGGAGGGAGGCAGAGAACCCTCATTCAAACAGCCATTAAAAACCTCCGCAAGGTAGGGAGCCAGGATCGTCTTAAAACATTTATAGAACTCGGCTGTCAGACCATCTGGCCCTGGCGTTTTCTTGATGGGTAGTTTATCAATAGCCTGGATTACCTCATCTGCAGTGATTTCATCTGTCAAATTCATCAAAGGAACATTACTTTCCAGTCCTGGTGTAGAGTCCAAAAAACCCAACATCCTTGTCCGATCAAGGTTCCTTCCTCCCAGGAGATCAGCATAGTATGACCTGACAACCTCCAGGATCCATGACCTAGACAGAGAGCCCGTACTGTCCCTCAGGCCATTGACCGTCTTAACTGCTACGCTCTGTTTACAGTTCTGGTAAGGGTCAGGCGAATGGTATTTCCCGTAATCCCTCTCCTGAACCAAAGAGGCGTGCCGGTCATATTGATGTCTCCTAAGGAGGAGCTTCACCTCAGAGATCGCCCCAGAATCTCCTCCATTCGAAACAAGGCGGTCAAGTTTCCTCCGCAAACGCTGGTAGGTGATATACTTATCTTGCTGCTTCTTTCTTCCTATGGCCTTGAAAAGCCCAACAGTCCACTGTTTAACAAGCTCCCACCATTCTGACTGTCACGGCAGGCAAGTCACCTCCGTCCGCCGGGCCGCTGGGCGCATGCGCGGGGGGTTACTGCTGAGACGTGCACCCGTGCGCGGCCTGATGGTACGGCGCGCGCGGGTGCACGGCGGCCCGCGGGTGCGCGCCGTCGCCCGTGCGGGTGCCCGGTAGCGCGTCACGCTGACGCGCTCACTGGGAGGTACTTTAGACGACACCAGCACCCAGTCGGGTTGCTGGTTTGTCGTCAGCTTCCCTGCCTGTGTTTGTATACCTTGCTTGCTGTTACCTGTTGATATCGACCCTCTGCCTGGATACCTGACTACTCTGCTTGCTTAATACCCTGACCCTCTGCCTGGATACCTGACTACTCTGCTTGCTTAATACCCTGACCCTCTGCCTGGATACCTGACTACTCTGCTTGCTGGATACCCTGACCCTCTGCCTGGACACCCGACCACTCTTGCTTGTTAATACCCTGATTCTCTGCCTGGATATAGTCCACCTCTTGCTGCTGCCATCCTGACCTCTGGCCTGTTAAAGGATCACTCCAGACCAGTTGGACTTCCTGTCCTCTGCCTTGCTCTAAACTATACCTTCCACGGGGCTGACACCCCCTCGATCCCCTCAGTTCCAAGGACGTTCTTGCCATCAGCTTGTTTTCTCTTAACCTCTTCCCTTGCACCCTCAGGCACTTCCTCAGAAGACTCTCCACTCAAGTCATTCTACAGCTTACCGGAGACCCGTGCCTCTGCGTGCCTCCGATCCCCTGTCTCACTCTCGGGGGTTCGGGTGCGCGTGGTCGTAAGGGCAAGCCGCTCTCGGCATCTCGGCCTTGGTGAGTATTGGCGTGACAGTACAAACCAGCCAGATGTCCGAGGCCGACAGAGCGCGCTCTCCCTTGGAGATCTTATGCCAACAAGTCTCCGCCTTGGCTGATTCAGTACAGAGGCTACAAGAGGGATACACACAAGTGGATAGCCGCCTCCAACAACTGACGGGGGCCCTTCCCCCTGCTGCTGCAGCTCCAGCACCTAGTAATGAAGGACCGCTCCCTCAGGCCACTGCTAGTCCTACAGTAGTAATGGCACTTCCGGAACCTAGGGTTCCCACTCCGGAACGGTTCTCAGGGGACCGTAAAAAGTTCAGGGCCTTCAAAAACGCATGCACTCTTTACTTCGCGTTGCAACCTCGAACCTTCGCATCAGAAGTGGTCAAGGTGGGATTTGCAATTTCCCTGTTGTCAGAGGAACCTCAGGCCTGGGCACACAGCCTGATGGAATCAGGAAGTCTGGTGCTTAATACTATTGATACCTTTTTTGAAAGTATGGCCCAACTATATGATGATCCACAGCGTATGGCCACCGCTGAAAATATCTTACACCGTCTAGTCCAGGGAAGGAGACCAATTGAGGACTACACGGTGGAATTCCGTAAGTGGGCGGCCGACACTAACTGGAATGAGCCAGCCTTACGTCACCAGTATCGCCAAGGTCTGTCGGAACTCCTCAAGGATGAATTAGCCAGGATGGAGACTCCCGCATCATTAGAGGAATTAATTCAGGCAGCAACCAAATTAGATCGGCGTTTGAGGGAACGTCGGTCTGAGCGATTCCAAAATCCTCGCCCAGCATGGGCAACCCCAAGACCCCAACCCGTTCCAGGATCTTCACCCATTACAGCTGGGTCTACTGCACTTTCTGATCCCAAACCGATGCAGCTGGGTTTAGTACGCCCACCGCTAACCTCAGAGGAGAGACAGCGTAGACGGCAGTCCAACTTGTGTCTCTATTGCGGGGGTGCCGGCCACTTCCTGCGCAACTGCCCGATAAGGCCTAGTAAGTCCTTTCAACCTAAAACAATGACCTACCAAGATAACAATTCCTCTAAATCTTATGTGATGTTGTTTATCTCGTTACAGCTACCGGAAGGGGAATCCCGCCTCCCGGCGATCATTGATTCCCGCGCATGTAGCTGCTTTATGGACGCTGCCCTGGCCCGAACCTTGCATGTGCCTCTACAGCTTAAGACGCAACACTTAAAAGTCCACTTGGCAGATGGGTCTCTTCCCAGTTCAGGCCTAATCACCCAGGAGACTCAACCTATCCTAGCCACTACCGAGTCAGGACACCAAGAACTTTTACGCTTAGACCTCATCCACTCTCCCATGTTCCCAGTCATTCTGGGATTACCTTGGTTACAAGCCCATGACCCTCTTATCCAATGGAGCTCGAAGACGGTCTCTTTTCCTTCCGCCTACTGTTCTCAACACTGCCGCCCTCAGAGATCCCAGATCTGTGCTACGATCTCAGCTCCTCCGATTGACCTCCAGCATGTTCCCCAGGAGTATCACGAGTTTCAAGAAGTCTTCAGCAAACAAATGGCCGATTGTCTTCCACCTCATCGGCCATACGACTGCCCAATCGACCTGTTGCCAGGATCAGAAATTCCTTTTGGGCGTATCTTCCCTCTTTCCGAAACAGAGCTGGAGGCTCTTAAACAATATATAGATGAGAATCTGAAAAAAGGGTTCATCCGTCCCTCATCTTCACCTGCCGGAGCAGGTATCTTTTTTGTCGGTAAGAAGGACGGTTCCCTTAGGCCCTGTGTGGATTACCGGCAGTTGAATAACATTACTGTCAAAAATCGGTACCCGTTACCGCTCATTCCAGAGTTATTCCAACGCTTTAGGTCAGCCAGAATCTTCTCCAAGTTGGATCTCCGAGGGGCGTACAACCTTATCCGAATCAGAGCTGGGGATGAGTGGAAGACAGCTTTCAGGTCAAGGTTCGGGCATTTCGAATACTTGGTGATGCCCTTTGGGCTCTGCAATGCTCCGGCTACGTTTCAACACCTAGTGAACGACATTTTCCGCAAATACCTAGATGACTTCCTCGTAGTCTACCTGGATGATATCCTAATTTTCTCCCCTACATTGGAACTGCACAGGGATCACGTCAAAACAGTTCTGACCATTTTGAGACAGCACAAGCTTTACCTAAAAAAGGAGAAATGCGAATTCGAAAAATCAGTTGTGCAATTTCTAGGGTTTATCATTTCAGCAAACGGAGTGGAGATGGATCCTCAAAAGATACAGGCTATTCAGGAGTGGCCAGCCCCCTCTGATAAAAAAGGGGTTCAACGCTTTATCGGATTCGCTAACTTCTATCGGAAGTTTATTGTCGGATTCTCTACTATAGTGGCACCCATCACTCAGCTAACACGCCGGCACGGATCATTCCAGTGGTCCCAAGCAGCACAGGAAGCTTTCATGAAGCTAAAGGATCTGTTCAGTTCCGCTCCTATTCTCCGGCATCCTGATCCTTCCCATCCGTTCGTGTTGGAAGTGGATGCATCAGAAATAGCCACGGGGGCAATCCTTTCTCAGAGACAGGGACCCAAGGCCATCTTACACCCAGTTGCATTCGCTTCTCGGAAACTCAGTGCGGCAGAATTAAATTATGACGTAGGTGACAGGGAACTGTTGGCCATAAAATTTGCCCTGGAGGAATGGAGGTACTTACTTGAGGGGGCGCTCCATCCGGTGATGATTTTCACCGATCACAAGAATCTTGAGTACCTCCGAACAGCAAAACGCCTCAAACCCAGACAAGCCCGTTGGGCCCTGTTCTTTTCGCGCTTCAATTTCCACATCTCTTACAGACCTGGCAAAAAGAATGGTAAAGCGGACGCTCTCTCCCGAATGTTCTCAGCAGAACTCCAGACCTCAGAACCAAGTACAATTCTAGCACCTCACAACTTTCTTGGCTTGACACAGACAGACCTGATATCTTCGATCAAGAGATCATCCGATACATGTACCGATCCAGAGGTACAATCCCTAAGGAAAGATGAGGGTCTCTTTTGGGTCCGGGACAAAATTTTTGTGCCTCAACAAACCCGGTTAACCACTCTCAAGATGTGCCACGATCATAAATTGGCTGGCCACTTCGGGGTTAGGAAGACAGCTGACTTAATCTCTCGCTCCTTCTGGTGGCCGGGTTGGAGACGGGATTGCAGCGAATATGTGGCCTCTTGTCTCCGTTGTCAGCGCAGCAAAGGTCAGAACGCCAGATCCTGGGGCTTACTTAAACCGCTCCCTATTCCGGAACGACCATGGTCCGACGTGTCCATGGACTTCATTGTGGATCTGCCAGCCTCAGAAGGCTTCACTACCATTTTTGTTGTGGTCGACCGTTTGTCCAAAATGGCCCACTTCCTACCCATGATCGGTACTCCCTCCGCAGCTGAAACAGCCAATGTTTTTCTGAAGGAGATCATAAAGCTGCACGGGGTACCAAAGAATATAGTGTCTGACAGAGGTGCGCAATTCACATCCAAATTCTGGAGGGAACTTTGTAAGTCCCTGGATATTAGAGTATGCCTCTCATCAGCCTATCATCCGCAGAGCAACGGCCAAACGGAGAGGACAAATCAGACTTTGGAGCAGTATCTCCGTTGCTTTTGTTCAGGATCCCAGGATGATTGGTCAAAACTTCTTCCATATGCAGAATTCGCGTATAATAACTCAGTTCACGCGGCTACCAACCAGACGCCCTTCTGGGCCAACTGCGGGTTCCATCCCACGTTCTTGACTAAGGACATTCCTGAGGTAACAGTTCCTGCAGTACAGGACAGAATAATATCCTTACAAGCCAATTTTCAGGAGATTCAAAGCATGTTACGAAAAGCTCAGAGGATCTACAAGGAGCAGTATGACAGAGGCAGGAAGGAGAATCCAAAATTTAGCATAGGGGAAGAGGTTTGGTTGTCCACCTCCAACCTCAAGCTGCAGTTACCATCCCGAAAACTAGGACCTAAATTTATTGGTCCTTTCCCTATCAAGAGGATTATCAATCCTGTGGCCATGGAATTAGCCTTGCCCAAAACGTACAGGATCCACCCTGTCTTTCATGTATCTTTATTGAAGCCTGTTGCATCCAGTCCATTTCCAGAAAGAGGAGAGGTTCCTCCCCCACCAACCAGGGTGGACGGTGAGAACGAGTTCGAGGTGGAGGCTATCTTGGGTTGTAGAAGGAGAGGCAGACAGCTACAATACCTGATCCAATGGAAGGGATACCCACCTGAAGACAATTCATGGGAACCTGCGAAGAACCTACATGCTCCTCGTTTGATTCAAACCTTTCATCAAAACCATCCGGAGTTGATGTCTAGCTTGGGCGTCCGGTGTCCGCCCTTAGGAGGGGGGCACTGTCACGGCAGGCAAGTCACCTCCGTCCGCCGGGCCGCTGGGCGCATGCGCGGGGGGTTACTGCTGAGACGTGCACCCGTGCGCGGCCTGATGGTACGGCGCGCGCGGGTGCACGGCGGCCCGCGGGTGCGCGCCGTCGCCCGTGCGGGTGCCCGGTAGCGCGTCACGCTGACGCGCTCACTGGGAGGTACTTTAGACGACACCAGCACCCAGTCGGGTTGCTGGTTTGTCGTCAGCTTCCCTGCCTGTGTTTGTATACCTTGCTTGCTGTTACCTGTTGATATCGACCCTCTGCCTGGATACCTGACTTCTCTGCTTGCTTAATACCCTGACCCTCTGCCTGGATACCTGACTACTCTGCTTGCTTAATACCCTGACCCTCTGCCTGGATACCTGACTACTCTGCTTGCTGGATACCCTGACCCTCTGCCTGGACACCCGACCACTCTTGCTTGTTAATACCCTGATTCTCTGCCTGGATATAGTCCACCTCTTGCTGCTGCCATCCTGACCTCTGGCCTGTTAAAGGATCACTCCAGACCAGTTGGACTTCCTGTCCTCTGCCTTGCTCTCAACTATACCTTCCACGGGGCTGACACCCCCTCGATCCCCTCAGTTCCAAGGACGTTCTTGCCATCAGCTTGTTTTCTCTTAACCTCTTCCCTTGCACCCTCAGGCACTTCCTCAGAAGACTCTCCACTCAAGTCATTCTACAGCTTACCGGAGACCCGTGCCTCTGCGTGCCTCCGATCCCCTGTCTCACTCTCGGGGGTTCGGGTGCGCGTGGTCGTAAGGGCAAGCCGCTCTCGGCATCTCGGCCTTGGTGAGTATTGGCGTGACACTGACTTGCTGTTGCAAAAGTCTAGGATCGTTACCTGTTCTTGAAAAAAATCCTCAAAGGATTGTCTTACTCTCTCGTCTTCCAGGAGGGCTGAATTCAATCTCCAGATACCCCTCCCCCTAGGTGGCATGACTGGGGCATTCAGAGTCACAGATAGAATACAGTGATCAGAAAACTCCACTGCCCGACACACAGGTACCGAAAAAGCAGAGTCTTCCTTTAAAAAAAACCTATCTATCCTACTCTGACTACTACCTCGCTGAAAAAAGAACCCCGTGCTGTCTGGGCAGCGCTTAATGTGCGCATCTACCAGACCTGCTTCCCTAACTATCGCATTAAGAAAAAGGGTGTCATAGCCCAGCTTATCTCAGAAACCTCTCCTGTCTTTGGACCTAGTAATGGTGTTGAAATCACCTCCAAAGATAACCTGCTGGGCCGTAAAAAGAAAAGGCTTAATCTTTGTAAAGAGGCATTTCCTGTCCCACTTCATCTGGGGACCATAGATGTTAATCAGGCGCAAGTCCTGCCCCTTCACAGAGACGTCTAAGACCATGCATCTCCCAATCTCTACCTCAATTACCCGCCGGCACGTTACCATACCAGAAAAAAGTACTGCAACTCCGCTGTAAGGCTCGGCCGCAAGAGACCAAAATGAGGGACCACGTCTCCACTCCTTCTTTGCCAGATGTATATCGGCCAGACTACTCAGATGGGTTTCTTGCAAAAACAAAATGTCAGCATCAAACTCGCTGAGCAAAAATAAGGCCATATGACGAGCACTTACTGATCTTAAGCTGGCAACATTAATGGTTGCCACTTTTAACGGAGTGGGAACTGCCATTAGGGTAGTTGAGGCAGCCGTTTCTTAGCCTGACTACTCCCTCTCCCTGGAGAACCAGCGCGCTTCGTTGCACCCTGGCACTCATCATCCATAGAGGATGCAGAACTGAATGAGTCCCATTCATCCTCATCATCTGAAAGGACCTCAAACTTATTTTCTAAAGGCAAAACTTTAGGATTTAAGGTAACTGAACCCCCTTTTATCCTTCTTTTGCCCCTCCTCCTCCTATCCTCCAACCACTCTATATCATCCTTAGACAAACCAGACTCAACAGCCTCCCCACCCCTATCCTCCCCTTCACCCCCCCCCACTCCCCCTTCCCTTATCTACCACCAGGCCAGCCTCTCCACCATCCTCCCCACTCCTCTGCACCCCACGATCCTCAATAGAAACCCTGCAGCGTCGGGGGAGAGGGGGTTGGCACCACACCTGACGCACCTGCCTCAGCACCTCTTGCTGCCTCTGCAATTTTAGAAGACACAGACACAGAAGGATTGGACACATTTTTGGCAACTGATACCTTACCTACAGAAGACATGGGCACACCAGGTAAACGCACAGACTGGGGAGACACAGACACATTAGGTATTGGCACAGACCGGGGCACCACAGATTGGGGAGACACATTAGGTATTGGCACAGACTCGGATGGACTCACAGGCACCCCAGCTGCTGAGCTCCGAGCATCCTCCATGTCCATGGGGAAGAACTCTCTCATGAGCTCAGGATTGTTGTTCATTGCCTCAGGACACTGACTGTAAGGATGTCCCACCGCATTGCACAGATTGCACCTGATAATATTACAATCCTTCGCCAAATGTCCTATACCCTGACACAGAGAGCACTTCATCACTGGGCAGGAGGATGCAAGATGTCCTTTATCACCACACTTATTGCAGAGCTTTGGCTGGCCTGGATAGAAGATGGTCAGCCTGTCCCTCCCCAGGAAAGCTGAGGATGGCAGATGCTGGACGACATTATCAACAACCTTTAATTTTAGCTGCACAGACCATCCCCCCGTCCATATTCCCCGATCATCTACAATCTTTTTTAGGGGGCTCAGGACCTCTCCATACCTCCTCAACCATACAGATAAATCCCCTTGCGGTATGGATTCATTGCGGACCAAAATTGTGACCATTTTAATGAGGGGCTGGTGTGATACAAGCTTTGGGATGAGCCCTTTCCAGTCCGGCAGGCCCCTACACACGTGTTCATACTTCTCCCAAAATATGTCCAAAGACTCCGGATGGATAAAGGACAAATCATATTCATAGGAACCTGCCGGACTGATCAGGGCGAAGATATCTGTGGGTGTAAACCCCATCTGTAGAATCTTATCCACCACTGTCCTCCTATGTGGAGGGATTCCACCGCCTTCCCATCTTAACTGCACAACATTCCTCCTTTTAAACATGGAGGAGGATAAAACATTTTCATGCTCCTTCCCTGCTTGCTGCCCCTTCCCAGATCCTGTAGCAGCAACACCAGCATAAGTTTTTCTTACACCAGCAGCATTTGCAGTCTTGTCCTTAGACACATTCAAACCTGCTGGCAGAGAGTCTGAATCAGCTGGGATAGCAGTCTTCTGATTAGCAGAGGCAGGACCTCCTCTGAACACACAGTTTTTTTCCTGGGATCAATCACAGTCATGGTTGCTGCAGACTCCTGGAAAGTTGTAGCACTACTGCACCCAGCATCTCCTCCACCATTCACAGGAACAGCCGCTGTGCCTGGTCCAGGCAAAGTCTCTGTATTGTCCATGGACCTCTCTGCAGACTGAAGCTGACAGTTATTAGCAGATGTTATTGCATGCTGTGTATTGTCTATGGGTCTGGGCTGACTGCCTGCAGCACTACAACCCTCAGCAAGCACATTGTCATTAAAGTTCACACCATCATCCTGCACACACACTGTACCTGCACCTTGTCTCTCCACAGGTCTTTCTTCCACAGGGCTAGGAACGGCATCCATCTTTTCCTCACCATCCTGGGAAGCCACACCTGGAGTGGATTCAAGTTTATTGATGAAATCCAGCATGGCAGAACCTTCAACCTCCTGCGCAGATGTTCCACATTGCTGGGGAGTGAAGGGGACAGAGGCCTCCACCATTGAGGACTCAGCAGATGTCTGAGGTGTTGAAGAGCTGGGCCCACTTTCTCACTCTCTGCTGTCTGTACCTGCATCTCCTCACTGGTCTCCTCACCCTCCATGCAGGAAGCGGCTCCTCTTCTCATTTGGCTGAATCTTTCTTCATTCTTATATTTTTCTTTAAATGCTCCACTATTCTCCTTCAGGGAACTCACCAGTTCTTTCTGCTTCCGCAGAGCTTGTTCCAGGTCTTTCAGCTCAGGCCTCAGAGCCGGTCTTTTCTTGCTGAACACTTTGGCACAAATCTGCTTTTTCTTTTTAAATTCATTTTTCAAAGCTACCAACTTCTCCTCTTCCTTCTCAATCCGCTTCAGCGTTTCAATAACCCTCCGTCTTAAGGCAGACAGGGACTCATCTTTCCTTGGGCCAGGCCCAGTGTCGTCCACAGGCTGAGGCCTATCCAGGGGGCCTCCACCAGGATCCTCCCCAGGATCCTGCATCACTCCTGGGGCAGATGAGCAACTCTAGCCCCTGGTCTCTGGAAGCACAGGAGCAAAGGAACTAGCAACCTCACACCTCGCTGTCAAGGAGAGGAATGGCAGTTTCCCACCATCCCTGTGCTGTGCTGACTTCCTCTGATTGGTGAACAAAACACCAGTCACGTTTCTGTTATAACGGAATTTGGATCCAAAATGATGGGTTCCCACCATCCCTGTGCTGAGTTCCCGGGTCTGAGGGTACACCTGCTGTGTCCATTATGAGGGGTTCCCACTATCACTGTGCTGTGCTGACTTCCTCTGATTGCTGAACAATACACCAGTCACGTTTCTATTAACTTGGATCCGAAATTCGTTAACAAAATTTTGTATTTCGTATAAAATTTGTAAGCATAGAATTTCCCATAGGGTTTCCACCATCCCTGTGCTGAGTTCCCAGGTCTGAGTGTACACCCGCTGTGCCCATTATGAGGGGTTCCCACCATCCCTGTGCTGTGCTGACTTCCTGGGGTTTTAACTTTTAGGTTTGTTAACTTTTCGTAACAATTACAAATTTTCGTTATGATGAATTTATCATTATGAGCAGTTCCCACCATCCCTGAGTTGTGCTGACTTCCTGGGTTTTTAACTTTTAGGTTTGTTAACTTTTCGTAACAATTACAAATTTTTGCTATGAATTTGGATCCAAAATTCGTAAACCAAATTTCGTACAGAATTCGTATGCATAAAAATTCGTATTTCGGATTCATACGAATGTACGAATTTCTGGAAATTCGTACGAATTTTCGATTCGTACAAAACTAATCGCACATGTCTATTAATTAAAGACTACCACACAGCTTTGATTCTGTCTCAGGTGAAGTCTTGGTTCCCTCAAGCACATAGCTCCAGATGGTTAGAACTAGAGGCACTGCAGGCACCAATTAAGAACTTATATGCCCTACTTTTAGCTAGCAATCTCCATACACACACAAACACAACCCTGTCACCCATGATACTAGCTACACTACAAGCATGGAGGACCCTCTCATCCACACAGTGTCTAGGCGATGCAACCAAAACCCTTCCACTAACCATATTAAGTCTAGCCTTGATTATTCCAGACCTACACATTTCACACTGGGTATCCAAAGGCATGGAAGTAGTAAAGGACCTAATGGTTGGCCCTACAGCGAAAACATTTAGAGCTTTACAACTGGAATATAATATAGACATGACCACATGACCATCTTACACCATAGAACAATGGCAAACAGCACTGAGCATCACTTATGCCACGACCAAATGTATTAGACTATGAGAACTCACCCATAAAATACTACAATGGTGGTGTCTTATACCTTACCGTATGTCGAAATTTAATTCCCGTACTTCCTCACTTTGCTGTCCGGTGAAGCCCACACATGATCAGATTGTCCGCCGGATTTGGTCCGTCGGCCCAGTACGGTCGAAAAGTCCAACCGTGTGCACGCTGCATGAGAAGCAGAAAAAAACTATACTTAGAGAATACACTTCAGATACAACCCAAAGAACATAAAACTAACACAACATCTATTTTAGGGATGTTTTTTTGTTTGCAGAACAACATATAGAAAGAATTGAAGCGCTTCACTAAATGATCAGTAAACTTAAAATTATTGTGCAAATTTGTGCATCCCACAAATAAATATCCAAACCAGTGTGGGAACTGTGTAAAAGTACGCTAAAATTATGTAATAAAGTGTTTAAAAAAACTCCAAACCATTTAAATGCCTATACCAATGTGAGGTAACATTGCACATACATGAAAAAAATTAATAAATAAAATATATAGTGGAGTATAAAACCGGGACGATCGTCCATCAAAACATAAATAATAATAGATTAGTGAATATAAATACCTTAAATAAACAAATAAATTTAAGTTAAATATACAGCCACACTGATGATGTGATTAATTAAGGAGAGAGATTCTAAAGGAAGCTAGTTCTAGTGGAAATTTAAAAGTAGTTCCAGTGGTTATGGTTCTTTAATTGCCTAATTGGAGTGTTGTCATTCCTGAACAATAATACCATCCGACTTCAGCCTTATAAAATATGGTTCTGAACATCGATGGTTATATGTAAAACAAACAAACAAGGAAAAAAACTTCATTGCGCAATGAACTAGATGTAGGACACCAGCAAATCACTTAGAGATACACTCACGTGCGCCCCGTAGTGAGAAAACATATGGATATGCAAGTAGCAGTCAGCCGCTGTGGACAAGAAAAGGATCGCTGCAGTTCAAAGCCAAATGACAGACTGCAGAGTGCGTCCTTGGCTCCTCCCACGCGTTGCATCACCGTCACGTGACTTTCTCAAGGAAGTCAAAGTCACGTGACGGTGACGCAATGCGTGGGAGGAGCCTAGGACGCACTCTGCAGTCTGTCATTTGGCTTTGAACTGCAGCGATCCTTTTCTCGTCCACAGCAGCTTACTGCTACAGTTACAGGGCTGTTCAATGAGCTCCTTGATCGGCCTGCTCAGACAGCAGTTGAGATGGAAAGGATTCAAAGGGCTCTCAGACCTAAAGGAAGAGACACCGATCCCCTCAGGGATGTCATCTGCTACATGGTGGATTACACCATGTTCCAAATTATTTTGCCAATGATATTTTTCTCATTTACCTAAATAATTGACGTAAACAACAGTCAGCATAATTCTCATGTTATCAACTAATAAGAGTACAATTCAAATTTTATTGAACAAACCTCCTAATGATAACAGTTTTTTTTTTCAAAATAAAAAACTTACAATGTGCTGTTCCAAATTATTATGCACAGTAAGTTTCAAACCACTTTATAGGTTGTAAAGAACTAAAAATTGTCATTTGTTGTGTTTGCAGCATATTTACTGAAATCAAAAGCTATTTCAATCAAACTTTGAACAACATGTTAACTTTTTAAACATTTTAACAGGTCATGTTACATTTTAACATAGGACCCCTTATTTGATAGCAACTTCACAAGTCTTGCATCCATTGAACTTGTGAATTTTTGGACAGTTTCTGCTTGAATTTGTTTGCAAGATGTCAGAATAGCCTACCAGAGCTGCTGTTTGGATGTAAACTGCCTCCCACCCTCATAGATCTTTTGCTTGAGGGTGCTCCAAAGGTTCTCAATAGGATTGAGGTCAGGGGAGGATGGAGGCCACACCATGACTTTCTCAACTTTTATCCCCATAACAGCCATTGATGCAGAGGTATTTTTTGCAGCATGAGATTGTGCATTGTCATACATGAAGATGATTTTATTACAGAAAGCATAGTTCTTCCTTCCAGGGAAGGAAGTGGTCAGTCAGGAACTCCACATACTTTGTAGAGGTCATCTTTACACCTTCTGGGACCCTAAAGGGGCTGTCCAGCTCTCTTCCCATGATTCCAGCCTAAAACATGACTCCACCACCACCTTGCTGACGTGACAGCCTTGTTGGAACAGGGTGGCCGTCCACCAACCATCCACTACTCCCTCCATCTGGACCATCCAGGGTTGCACGGCACTCATCAGTGAACAGAACTGTTTTAAAATTAGTCTTCATGTATTTTTCTGCCCAATGCAGCTGTTTCTGCTTGTGAGCATTGGTTAGTGGTACCCAAATTGAAGGTTTATGCACAGTTGCAAGACTCTAGAGGACTCTACACCTTGATGTCCGTGGGACTCCAGAGGCACCAGCAGCTTCAAATATCTGTGCAATGGGGGGAAAACACTGCGCTAAACAAATATACAAAAGCCTGCTAAACACTCAAACAAACAAAGTTGAACAGGAATAGGAAAGTGCAATAATATGTGATTACACAGCAAATAATAATATGAGTGTAAAAGTGCAAATGCCGGTACATATAGTGAGACGTGGTTGGGATTACCCAGTATTACAAATGTAATTGTAATTATAAAAAAGGTATATAAAGCACAGGAAGTGCATACGTAATAAGGTGAAAATAAATCTTAAAAAATAAAGTCCAAAATAATAAAGTACAAGGGAAAAACTTGCGAGCCACAATAATCCTATACCTTACTGAAGAATAAACTAAACAAAATGTAAATGCCCAGCTGCAAACGCAGATCACGTATTCATGACCGTGCGGTGAGTATAAATAGAAATAATTGCGTTGCGCTCAGGTATGTGTCTCTGAAAACACATACCCGATTGATATCATAAGAAAAAAGTGCTATGTGCACGTGATTCCAACCCTGAATTCATTCCGCATATTCAAATAAAAAAAACATTCTTAAACTGAATGCCACATGTGTTAAATACGTGCAAATAAATATAATGCTCACTTATTAATATTCCAAAAAAACAACAATAATCTTACAAAGATTAATGTGTAAGAAAAATACACCAAAATGCTCTATGTATAAATACAAAGTGCAATGTGCAGAAGTGCACCTTATATGTATCTATATACCTATAACATACCCACAATGATAATGTTCAATGAATTACAAATGAAACTTATAAATAAATACGTGCATAAAAAATAAAAAATTAATGTCACATGCAAAACTCCAATAAAATCATATGAGTGACAAGTGATCAATCAACACATGAGTGATACGTGATGATTTGAGATAGTGACTGTCCTTTTCTGTAAGTTCTTCCAATATAGTATCACACAGCAACATGCAGTGAAAAGGTTTCAAAGTGAACTAAAGTGCATGAAGTGTTTCACAAAGAAATCCAATAGCTGAATCGCAGTGCTCAAACTCTGCCGTGATGTGCCTCAGTGACCCCCAAAGTAGTTGCGCTCACCTCAGAGCGTGTGACACAGTGTTTAGCTGCGTCAATACACGCTGTGGAGCAACCCCTGGGCTCAATGATGGAACAACAGATGATCTCCAGACAGGCACTTTCAGGCTCCACAAGTAACAACCCAGAAAAGAGAAGGGACTATAGTGTGATATCGCCAGATACTTTATTTAAAACATATACAAAACCCAATCCCCACACTGGGGTACTCACATTTCACAGGTGCTCTTGTGCACCAAACAATATAGGCAGAAATAGCGCTAATCGGCGTGCTGCGGGGTGTCAAAAATCCTCTTCCCAGCTCAGCACTGATCGCTCCGTCCTGGCCCCTCCCCAAAACAAGAGACATCAGAAACAAGTTGTCTGTAGTAATTCTTTAGTGATAAGATGGGTACTCTTACCAGCTGTTGTGGACCCACATGTTATACAACAGTGGGTCGGACAGGCTTGTGATCCAGCCGGATCTAGGTCTGGTGTTGTGTGCAGGAGGTGGATCCGGTAACGGCTCCTCAGCTTCCCAGCAGCGAACTCCAAAGGCACTGTAGTATTTAGCTAGATGTACCTCAAGATAACTCTTTATGGGCTTCAACGGACAAACATAGGAAAAAGAAACAGGGCTCCAAATGGTGCAGGTCAAACCAATAGGTTTATTGGAATATATAAAAAATGGCAAAAATGTAAAAGTGATCACAAAGTCATAGAAATGAATAAAAGGCAATGTGGGGTGCAGTAAATGCTGGGACCAATGCGTTTTGACACTAAAGGTCTTCAACAGGGGCATATCTCGGTCCCCTCACATTGCCACTGAATAAATAACCTCCCTAACCAAGGACCACCCAAGGAAAGGGAGTGACCGGAGGGAAGTTCAAAGGGTATGCCCTCCAAGCCTCTATCTCATTCAGAGCTGAATAAACACAAAAACCAAATGTATGCAATATTTAAAAAACCTCTAACATGTATACCTACATAAAACTAAAAATGAATATGTGCACCAATAGGATTGAATGCACTAGATGAACTGGATGTCTATAGATGTGTTGCTTACCTCACTTGGAAAGTGCATAAACCCACAAGGAGCATGGATCGTAACCATCAGAGGATACAGAGGCATGTTAGCCTTGGTATAGATAGTGAAAAGTGGTATGGGGTAGGTCAACGCATATCAATACTCTTCAAATAGGGAACTGGATCTTGCCGAATTCCCACTGCGGGGGACACCGACAGCCGTCATCATTCGACCAATGAGATCATGGCCGCATCAGCAAATCTTCATTGGAATAGTCATGTGACGCCGTCAGCGAGCATCAGACGTGCTTACGTTTTTCTGCCGTGCGATGGAATAGCGTCATGGCCTTGTCATCTGGTCACTTGGCACAGCATCAATGGTAGGTCATGTGACAACCACAGCGTGTGTCATATGATCCCATTTTCCTCCATCCAAGAACGGGTAATGGCCACAGCATAAACATGTGTGTCACATGTCCATACCCGGAGGTCACATGCTAGTTAAAACAGTCCAATAAAAGTAGGTCTGATCTAAAAGGGGGGCTGTAGACCAATGAGAAAATGTTATTAAACCATGGATACAAAATAACAAATAAACGAAAAACAAATGAAAAAATGAAAAATAAGCTAAAATTAGATAAATAACAGGATATCGACATACAACCCTCCTGAAGGTTGTCAATCGAAAGGGCTGACATGCCAATAGGAGGATGCCTGAAAAATGCATTAATATATTCCTCATGTTATACATAATGTGAACAACAAGTGAAAAGTCACTAATGCACATTATGGACATAGTGCATGTAAATGGCATCTGTGGACGTCAAAGGGAACACACACGCTACCCTCAATTTAGCATATCATTAAATTGCAAAACCAATAACATCAATCACAATAAGAGAAAATAAATTCTAATGTATAAAACTGGGACAAACCATAAATGAGTAATGCAAGTGGTGTGGTGTCATTTAGGCCTGATTTATAAAACAATTGATGTCCCAATCAATATTCATGCCGTGAGGCGAATAGCACTTAAGCTTGTGAATACAAAAAGTCTCAAGTCACGATACGCCTCGCAGGCATGATTCCCCCTTCAATGAGGGACAAATTTATCAATGATCTGGAACTGCGTGCCTGCTGGGTCCTTTCCATGGTGCTCTAAATAATGGCGGGAGATGGTATGTTTGATGCATCCCTTTTTTATTTTAGCCAGATGTTCATTGACCCTAATGGAGAAATTCCTAATAGTCCGGCCCACATATTGTTTCTTACAAGGGCACATGATGAGATACACGATAAACCTTGTCACACACGTGGTGAAATGTTTCATATAATAAACCTTCATAGTGACTGTGGACGTAAAGGTATCATTTTTTGGTTTCCCCAAGGCATTGTGTAGACAAACATTACATTTTCTGCAAGGGAAAAAACCTTTGCATTCAGCGAAGAAAGAAACAGCCTTAGGGGGATCTTTTGCGTTAGGGCCGATGTCGCCCTGGATCGAACGTGCTCCCCTAAAGATGATTCCTGCTTTTTCTAGCAAGGAGGGACCCAGAATTTTATCACTGAGAAGAACCTTCCATTGTTTTAAAGATCTTTTTAATCTTGTTGTGTTGGGTGGAGAAGGAAGTAAAGAATGACCATTTAAATTTGTTCTCATTACTGGTTTTAACTTTGGTTTCCAGAAGAGAGGACCAGTCAACCAAGGAGACTGAACCAATGTCAGCATCTAGGTGAGAGGGTCTATAGTCCTTCTCTATAAATCGTTGCCGAAGGATGTTGGACTGGCTTAGAAAATCACTATCATTGGTGCAATTGTGTCTAAGACGGAGGAACTGGCCATGAAGGACAGACTGAAGCCACTGACAGTGGTGACAGCTGTCCACCAGGATGTATCCTTTCCTGTCGGTGGGCTTAAAAAAAGTTTTAAGTACTAGACAGTTGTTAGTGGCTGTGATTTCCAGATCCAAGAAATGTATTCTGGTTGAACTGGCTTCAAAGTTCAAAATAATACCTCGATCATTTCTATTTAGAACAGCCGTGAAGGCATCCAAAGAAGCTCGGTTACCCCTCCATAGGAGGAGGATGTCTTCTATATATCTTGCCCACAGGACCAGTTCGGGCCTATAAGGGCATAGACGACATCCTCCTCCCACTGGGCCATGAACAAGTTGGCCAGACTCGGGGCATATTTAGCCCCCATGGCCACGCCTTTGGTCTGGGAAAAGAAGGTAGTCTGAAACCAAAAATAATTATGTTCGGTTGCAAATTTTAGGAGATCCATAATGAAATTCCTATGTATGAGGGGGAGATAGGAATACCTGGATAAATAAAACTCTACCGCTAGAGGCCTAGGTGGTGTGGAATGCAGGTATATAAATCGGAAACATCCGCAGTAACCAGAATGAGGTCATTATGATATTGTACCTTTCCAACAGTCTGATTGTATCAACGGTATCCTTCAAATAAGATGGAATACGTTTGACCAATGGCTGGAGATAGTGATCAATATATTTCCCAATCCTAGAAGTTATAGAGTCAACCCCACTCATGACCGAGTGGTCGGGGGGATTGACAAGATCCTTATGAATCTTGGGTAACTTGGGTAACTGGTAAATAATTGGGATGCGTGGTGCCAATGGGATCAAAATATTTTTTATTTAAGATGTTCAAAGCAAAGCCCTCCTTTACAAGATCAATAAGGGCCTTCTTATATTTCAAAGTGGGGTCACCTGATAGCAGGCTATAGGTATTGCGGTCTGCTAAAAGTCTGTTCATTTCCCTAATATAAGCATCTTTATCCAGCACAACTATCCCGCCCCATTTATCAGTGGGGCGGATAATAAGGTTTTTCTTCTCACAGAGTGATTAGGCCCGCCCGGATGGCAGGGTCCTGGTGCGTTCTCTTAATCAGTAATTTCTCTAGATCATTGAGTATAAGTTTACGAAAAACACTAATCGACAGGGCCATATTGCCCAGTGGATTAAAGAGAGAAGGATTGGCAAGTCCAGAGTGTGTATGGACACTCTGGTTGGTTACATGGGAACCAGTGGAAGGGGAAGATAAAAAATGTCTTTGGACATTAAAGGGGTTGTAAAGGTAATTTTTTTATTTGCTAATTAGCTTCCTTTAAGCTAATGCAGTGCTAGTTCACTTACCTGCTCCTTCTCGTTCTCTGCTAAATGTCACAAATCCTTCTTTGAAATCTTCACTTCCTGTTGTTCTTTATGGAGCTTGCCACCGTCATTCGAGCCGTTGTTCCTGGTGGTTAGTGATCGTGCTCGCCCCCTCCCTAGGACTACAGCCCTGCGTGGAGACGCTCTCTACGTATCAGAGAGACACAGGGGCTGGGGGTTAGTGGGCATGTCTACGACGCTGCACCGTCACAGGGGCTGGGGAGGCAGGAATGGGGAGGCGTGCTGGGAAGGCTGGGGCGGCGTGTGAACGAGAATGTTGCTCGTTCTCGTTACAAGAAATGTACAAAAATGGCACTGCGCATGTGCGGTGCCGCTAAGCACATTGGGAAATGTAGTTCCGTCGTTGCCGTGACGCTGCTGTAATGCACGCGCACCGCAAACCAGGAAGGAGAAGAATGAATCGCTGTGGCATAGCCGGAGGACGATTTTTAGATACATATTTCACTGGTAACTAAAAATTTTGGGAGGAAATCATACAATTCTTATAATTAAGTATGTAATTGACAGTGGTAATAGATGAAAAAAAAAATATGTTTACAACCCCTTTAAGTTTCCGAATAAACTTCTGTACGTCTATAAACGTAGTGAATTTATTCAGTTTTCTGGGTGGGACAAATTTAAGGCCTTTGTCTAAAATACATTTTTCATCATTTAAGAGTGTAATGCAGCATACACATGAGCGGACTTTTCCACCGGACTGGTTCGGCGGACCGAATCCGGCAGACAATCCGACCATGTGTGGGCTTCATCGGACTTCCGACGGACCTTTTCGGTCGAAAATCCACCGGACTTTAGATTTGAAACATGCTTCAAATCTTTCCACCGGAACTGCATGCTGGTCTGATGGACCAAATACGACGCAAGGGCAACTATAGCACCTGCCCGCGAGAATGTTTCCAGTGACAATGTCATCTGGTATGGATTTTAAGGGGAACCCCCTACACCGAAAAAACAGCATAGGGGTCCCACCAAAATCCATACCAGACCCTTATCCAAGCACGCAGCCTGGCCAGTCAGGAAAGGGGGTGGGGACGAGCGAGCGCCCCCCCTGAACCATACCAGGCCGCATGCCCTTAACATGGTGGCATGGGTGCTTTGGGGAAGGGGGCGCCCTGCAACCCCCCACCCCAAAGCACCTTGTCCCGATGTTGATGAGGACAAGGGCCTCTTCCCGACAACCCTGGTCGTTGGTTGTCAGGGTCTGTGGGCGGGGGGCTGATAGGAATCTGGGAGCCCCCTTTAATAAGGGGGCCCCCAGATCCTGGCCCCCAGCCCTATGTGAATGAGTATGGGGTACATCGTACCCCTACCCATTCACCTGGGGGAAAAAGTGTCAATAAAAAACACACTACACAGGTTTTTAAAGTAGTTTATTAGGCAGCTCCGGGGGTCTTCTTCTGACTTCGGGGGGTCTCTTCCGACTTCTCTGCTCTCTCCAGCCTCTTCTCCCGGTGTCCAGTTCTTCTCCCGGTGTCCGGTTCTTCTACCGGGCTCCTCTGCTATCTTCTGCTCTTTTGACGCTCTTTCGCTAGCGGTGGCACGGTCTTCTCCGTCGTCCTTTTCCCTCTTCTTTTCTTCCGATGTTGACACGATGCTCTCTCCCGCTGTAATGCTGTGTGAGCGGTGTGCAATGACTTATATAGGCATGGGGCGTGGTCACCAGGTGGTGACCCCACCCCTTATGACGTCACAGTCCTGGGGCATGCTGGGACTGTTCCGTCATAAGGGGCGGGGTCACCACCTGGTGACCACTGAACGAATGGGCTCGCCTACACATGACTGGACTTTCTGGCAGACTAGGTCCGCCGGTCTTCCCGACGGACTTTCGACGGAGTTACGGTGGACTTCCAAATGAACGGACTTGCCCACACACATACTAAAGTCCATTAATTTCGAACGTGATGAGGTACAACGGGATTAGAAAAGGAAGTCAATCTTGCCGCTTTTATCGGCAAGATTGACACCTTGCGAGCCCTGTCGCAGGGCATACCAGGCCTTCAGGTCTGGTATGGATTTTGGGGGTCCCCCCAAAATCCATACCAGACCCTTATCCGACCAAGCAGCCCGGCCGGTCAGGAAAGAGGGTGGGGACGAGTGAGCGCCCCCCCCTTCTGAACCGTACCAGGCCGCACGCCCTCAACATGGGGGGGTAGGTGCTTTGGGGGAGGGGGGCCGCATATTGATGAGGACCCTGGCCATTGGTTGTTGGGGTCTGCGAGCAGGGGGGCGGTCAGGAAAGGGGATGGGAATGAATGAGCGCCCCCCCTCCTGAATCGTGTGTAGGCGAGTCCATTTGGAAGTCCGCCGGAAGTTCGTCGGGAAGACCGTCTGACCTAGTCTGCCTAAAATGTCCGGTCGTCTGTACGTGGCATGACTGTACTTAGAATGAAAATCCCTGCTCCTACTGTGTTCTCTTTCTTTCTCTGTTGGATGCTCCACCCCCCTCTGGAGCCTCATTTGGTTTTAGGTTTCCTGAGTGATTGGGGGTGGGCTTGTGAAAATCCTGATGTTGGGACTGTCCTGGATAATTATGGTTATAGTTATAAGTGATTCTAGAATGCTCCTCGTCCTCTTGGTTCATATAAGAGTATGAATCATAGTGTGAATCATAAGAGCCTTCATCCCGAAGAGGGGCATATCGATTGTGGGTACGTATAGGTGTACCTTGTAGCCACGCTTTCCGTATCTAGGTCCGTCGTCCCTCCATGTTCTGGATGACCCACCGTGATACTCGGAATGGTATGAATTGCCAGGATTTCCATAATAATTACCCCTACCCCGGTTGGGGTTACCTCTACCCCTATTATAAGAGGGATGTCTACCCCTTATTTTCTCTAGATGATGATAGGCTTTATTCCGGGGGTATGAGCAAAATCCCTATTCCCCCGAAGGTCCCGGGGTAGGGGGAGGAGGTGGTGGTTCATAGATCAACCTTCTATCTGGGTTATGAGGTTTCCATTGGCAGAGCGCCGTCAGATAGGCCTGGGCTTGTAGTTACCTTGGTCTGTCAATTAAAAACAGAATGGTCCTTATAATCATTAATATCCCGGATGTATTTTTTTCTGTTTTTTACTCCTCTGGTCCCTTTCCTCTTTTTCAAGATAATTTCTAAGGTTTGTAGAAAGGGAAACGTATTCTGGAGTACCAATTGAGGGAGTGATTTTATCCTTCAAATTCCGAGTCTCTTTATCTATTGCAGTTAATCAAGCTTGTTTTCTCTCCACTAGGAAACCGAGAATTTTGATCCCTGCCTCGTTGAAATACTTGAACCACACCTCCAGGTCTAATTCACCCTGCTGTGGATAAATTTCCCAACATAGGCCCCTCGGGACCATCTGTTCTTGATATATTGCTCTAAAAATGCGACATAACACTGGAGATGTAATTCCGTGACCATCACATTTTTGAGCCTCAGGAAGAGTCCCTACCATTGATGCTGTGCCATGTGACCAGATGACGAGACCGTGACGCTATTCCGTCACATGGCGGAGAAACATAAGCACGTCTGATGCTCGCTGATGCCGTCACATGACTATTCCAGTGATGATTCGCTGGTGCAGCCGCAATCTCACTGGTCGAATGATGACAGCCGTCGGTGTCCCCCGCAGTGGGAATTCGGCTAGATCCAGTTCCCTATTTGAAGACTATTGATATGCGTTGACCTACCCTGTCCCGCTTTTCACTATCTATACAAAGGCTAACATGCCTCTGTATCCTCTGATGGTTATGATCCACGCTCCTTGTGGGTTTATGCACTGCAGATGATGTACTTTCCAAGTGAGGTAAGCAACACATCTATAGACGTCCAGTTTCTCTAGTGCCTTCAATCCTTTTGGTGCACATATTCTTTTTTTAGTTTTATGAAGGTAAAAATTTTGTTAGAGGTTTTTCAAAAACTGCATACATTTGGTTGTTGTGTTTATTTAGCTCTGAATGAGATAGAGGCTTGGAGGGCATACCCTTTGAACTTCCCTCCGGTCCCTCCCTTTCCCTGGGCGGTCCTTGGTTAGGGAGGTTATTTATTCAGTGGCAATGTGAGGGGACCGAGATATGCCCCTGTTGAAGACCTTTAGTGTCAAAATGCGTCTGTCCCAGCATTTACTGCACCCCACATTGTCTTTTATTCGTTTTTATGACTTTGTGATCACTTTTACATTTTTGTCATTTTTTATATATTCCAATAAACCTATTGGTTTGACCTGCACCATTTGGAGCCCTCCTTCTTTTTCCTATGTTTGTCCGTTGGAGCCCATAAAGAATACAGTGCCTTTGAAGTTCGCTGCTGGGAAGCTGAGGAGCCGTTACCGGATCCACCTCCTGCATACAACACCAGACCTAGATCCGACTGGATCACAAGCCTGTCCGACCCACTGTTGTATAACATGTGGGTCCACAACAGCTGATAAGAGTACCCATCTTATCACTCTAGAATAAGGATGAGCCGAACACCCCCCGGTTCGGTTCGCACCAGAGCTTGGGAACAGACCAAAACTTTGCAAGAACGTTAGAACCCCAATGAAATCTATGGGACTCGAATGTTTGAAATCAAAAGTGCTCATTTTAAAGGCTTATATGCATGGTATTGTCATAAAAAGTGTTTGGGGACCTGGGTCCTGCCCCAGGGGATATGAATCAATGCAAAAAAAGTTTTAAAAACGTCCGATTTTCGGGAGCAGTGATTTTAATAATGCTTAAAGTCAAACAATAAAAGTGTAAAATTCCTTTAAATTTCGTACCTGGGGGGTGTCTATAGTATGCCTGTAAAGGGGCGCATGTTTACCTTGTTTAGAACAGTCTGACAGCAAAATGACATAAAAATAAGTAATTTAAAACTACTCGCGGCTATAATGAATTGCCGGTCCGACAATACACATAAAAGTTCATTGATAAAAACAGCATGGGAATTCCCCACAGGGGAACCCTGAACCAAAAAATAAAAAAAAAATGACGTGGAAGTCCCCCTAAATTTAATACCAGGCCCTTCAGGTCTGGTATGGATATTAAGGGGAACCCCGTGCCAAAATTTTTAAAAAAATGACGTAGGGGTCCCCCTCAAAATTCATACCAGACCCTTTAGGTCTGGTATGGATTTTAAGGGGAACCCCGCGCCAAAATTGAAAAAAAAATTGGCGTGGGGTCCCCCCAAAAATCCATACAAGACCCTTATCTGAGCACGCAACCTGGCAGGCCGCAGGAAAAGAGGGGGGATGAGAGAGCGCCCCCCCTCCTGAACCATACCAGGCCACATGCCCTCAACATTGGGAGGGTGCTTTGGGGTCCCCCCTAAAGCATCTTGTCCCCATGTTGATGAGGACAAGAGCCTCATCCCCACAACCCTTTGGCCGGTGGTTGTGGGGGTCTATGGGTGGGGGGCCGGGATCTGGGGGTCCCCTTGTTAAAGGAGGCTTCCAGATTCCGATAAGCCCCCCGCCCACAGACCCCCACAACCACCGGGCAAGGGTTGTGGGGATGAGGCCCTTGTCTCCATCAACATGGGGACAAGGTGTTTTGTGGGGCTACCCCAAAGCACCCTCCCAATGTTGAGGGCATGTGGCCTGGTACGGTTCCGGAGAGGGGGCGCTCTCTCATTCCCCCCTCTTTTCCTGTGGCCTGCCAGGTTGCGTTCTCAGATAAGGGCCTGGTATGGATTTTTGGGGGGACCCCACGCCAATTTTTAAAAAAATTTTGGCATGGGGTTCCCCTTAAAATCCACACCAGAAATGATGGGTCTGGTATAGATTTTGAGGGGGACCCATGCCATTTTTTTTAACATTTTGGCCGGGGTTCCCCTTAATATCCATACCAGACCTGAAGGGCCTGGTATGGAATTTAGGGGGACCCCACGTCATTTTTTTCTACATTTTGGTTCGGGGTTCCCCTGTAGGGAATTCCCATGCCGTTTTTATCAATGAACTGTTATGTGTAATGTCGGACCGGCAATTCATTAATAGTCACGATAAAAACGGTATAGGAATCAGGGGAACCCCGAACCAAAATTTAAAAAAAAAATGACGTGGGGGTCCCCCTAAATTCCATACCAGGACGAGAGAGCGCCCCCCCTCCTGAACCGTACTAGGCCACATGCCCTGAACATTGGGAGGGTACTTTGGGGTAGCCCTCCAAAACACCTTGTCCCCATGTTGATGGGGACAAGGGCCTCATCCCCACAACCCTTGCCCGGTGGTTGTGGTGGTCTGTGGGCAGGGGGCTTATCGGAATCTGGAAGCCCCCTTTAACAAGGGGACCCCCAGACCCCAGCCCTCCCCCCTGTGTGAAATGGTAAGGGAGTACAAAAGTACCCCTACCATTTCACAAAAAAGTGTCATAAATGTTAAAAATGACAAGAGACAGTTTTTCACAATTCCTTTATTTAAATGCTTCTTCTTTCTTCTATCTTCTTTCTTCTATGTTCCTTCGGTTTCTTCCTTCATCTTCATCTTCTGGGTCTTCTGGATCTTCTGGTTCTTCCTCCGGTGTTCTCGTCCGGCATCTTCCTCAGCGGCGCCTTCTTCTCTTGATCTTCTTTTCTCAGGCCGCTCCACATCCACGAATCCTATACCTTACTGAAGAATAAACTAAACAAAATGTAAATGCCCAGCTGCAAACGCAGATCACGTATTCATGACCGTGCGGTGAGTATAAATAGAAATAATTGCGTTGCGCTCAGGTATGTGTCTCTGAAAACACATACCCGATTGATATCATATGAAAAAAGTGCTATGTGCACGTGATTCCAACCCTGAATTCATTCCGCATATTCAAATAAAAAAAACATTCTTAAACTGAATGCCACATGTGTTAAATACGTGCAAATAAATATAATGCTCACTTATTAATATTCCAAAAAAACAACAATAATCTTACAAAGATTAATGTGTAAGAAAAATACACCAAAATGCTCTATGTATAAATACAAAGTGCAATGTGCAGAAGTGCACCTTATATGTATCTATATACCTATAACATACCCACAATGATAATGTTCAATGAATTACAAATGAAACTTATAAATAAATACGTGCATAAAAAATAAAAAATTAATGTCACATGCAAAACTCCAATAAAATCATATGAGTGACAAGTGATCAATCAACACATGAGTGATACGTGATGATTTGAGATAGTGACTGTCCTTTTCTGTAAGTTCTTCCAATATAGTATCACACAGCAACATGCAGTGAAAAGGTTTCAAAGTGAACTAAAGTGCATGAAGTGTTTCACAAAGAAATCCAATAGCTGAATCGCAGTGCTCAAACTCTGCCGTGATGTGCCTCAGTGACCCCCAAAGTAGTTGCGCTCACCTCAGAGCGTGTGACACAGTGTTTAGCTGCGTCAATACACGCTGTGGAGCAACCCCTGGGCTCAATGATGGAACAACAGATGATCTCCAGACAGGCACTTTCAGGCTCCACAAGTAACAACCCAGAAAAGAGAAGGGACTATAGTGTGATATCGCCAGATACTTTATTTAAAACATATACAAAACCCAATCCCCACACTGGGGTACTCACATTTCACAGGTGCTCTTGTGCACCAAACAATATAGGCAGAAATAGCGCTAATCGGCGTGCTGCGGGGTGTCAAAAATCCTCTTCCCAGCTCAGCACTGATCGCTCCGTCCTGGCCCCTCCCCAAAACAAGAGACATCAGAAACAAGTTGTCTGTAGTAATTCTATAGTGATAAGATGGGTACTCTTACCAGCTGTTGTGGACCCACATGTTATACAACAGTGGGTCGGACAGGCTTGTGATCCAGCCGGATCTAGGTCTGGTGTTGTGTGCAGGAGGTGGATCCGGTAACGGCTCCTCAGCTTCCCAGCAGCGAACTCCAAAGGCACTGTAGTATTTAGCTAGATGTACCTCAAGATAACTCTTTATGGGCTTCAACGGACAAACATAGGAAAAAGAAACAGGGCTCCAAATGGTGCAGGTCAAACCAATAGGTTTATTGGAATATATAAAAAATGGCAAAAATGTAAAAGTGATCACAAAGTCATAGAAATGAATAAAAGGCAATGTGGGGTGCAGTAAATGCTGGGACCAATGCGTTTTGACACTAAAGGTCTTCAACAGGGGCATATCTCGGTCCCCTCACATTGCCACTGAATAAATAACCTCCCTAACCAAGGACCACCCAAGGAAAGGGAGTGACCGGAGGGAAGTTCAAAGGGTATGCCCTCCAAGCCTCTATCTCATTCAGAGCTGAATAAACACAAAAACCAAATGTATGCAATATTTAAAAAACCTCTAACATGTATACCTACATAAAACTAAAAATGAATATGTGCACCAATAGGATTGAATGCACTAGATGAACTGGATGTCTATAGATGTGTTGCTTACCTCACTTGGAAAGTGCATAAACCCACAAGGAGCATGGATCGTAACCATCAGAGGATACAGAGGCATGTTAGCCTTGGTATAGATAGTGAAAAGTGGTATGGGGTAGGTCAACGCATATCAATACTCTTCAAATAGGGAACTGGATCTTGCCGAATTCCCACTGCGGGGGACACCGACAGCCGTCATCATTCGACCAATGAGATCATGGCCGCATCAGCAAATCTTCATTGGAATAGTCATGTGACGCCGTCAGCGAGCATCAGACGTGCTTACGTTTTTCTGCCGTGCGATGGAATAGCGTCATGGCCTTGTCATCTGGTCACTTGGCACAGCATCAATGGTAGGTCATGTGACAACCACAGCGTGTGTCATATGATCCCATTTTCCTCCATCCAAGAACGGGTAATGGCCACAGCATAAACATGTGTGTCACATGTCCATACCCGGAGGTCACATGCTAGTTAAAACAGTCCAATAAAAGTAGGTCTGATCTAAAAGGGGGGCTGTAGACCAATGAGAAAATGTTATTAAACCATGGATACAAAATAACAAATAAACGAAAAACAAATGAAAAAATGAAAAATAAGCTAAAATTAGATAAATAACAGGATATCGACATACAACCCTCCTGAAGGTTGTCAATCGAAAGGGCTGACATGCCAATAGGAGGATGCCTGAAAAATGCATTAATATATTCCTCATGTTATACATAATGTGAACAACAAGTGAAAAGTCACTAATGCACATTATGGACATAGTGCATGTAAATGGCATCTGTGGACGTCAAAGGGAACACACACGCTACCCTCAATTTAGCATATCATTAAATTGCAAAACCAATAACATCAATCACAATAAGAGAAAATAAATTCTAATGTATAAAACTGGGACAAACCATAAATGAGTAATGCAAGTGGTGTGGTGTCATTTAGGCCTGATTTATAAAACAATTGATGTCCCAATCAATATTCATGCCGTGAGGCGAATAGCACTTAAGCTTGTGAATACAAAAAGTCTCAAGTCACGATACGCCTCGCAGGCATGATTCCCCCTTCAATGAGGGACAAATTTATCAATGACCTGGAACTGCGTGCCTGCTGGGTCCTTTCCATGGTGCTCTAAATAATGGCGGGAGATGGTATGTTTGATGCATCCCTTTTTTATTTTAGCCAGATGTTCATTGACCCTAATGGAGAAATTCCTAATAGTCCGGCCCACATATTGTTTCTTACAAGGGCACATGATGAGATACACGATAAACCTTATCACACACGTGGTGAAATGTTTCATATAATAAACCTTCATAGTGACTGTGGACGTAAAGGTATCATTTTTTGGTTTCCCCAAGGCATTGTGTAGACAAACATTACATTTTCTGCAAGGGAAAAAACCTTTGCATTCAGCGAAGAAAGAAACAGCCTTAGGGGGATCTTTTGCGTTAGGGCCGATGTCGCCCTGGATCGAACGTGCTCCCCTAAAGATGATTCCTGCTTTTTCTAGCAAGGAGGGACCCAGAATTTTATCACTGAGAAGAACCTTCCATTGTTTTAAAGATCTTTTTAATCTTGTTGTGTTGGGTGGAGAAGGAAGTAAAGAATGACCATTTAAATTTGTTCTCATTACTGGTTTTAACTTTGGTTTCCAGAAGAGAGGACCAGTCAACCAAGGAGACTGAACCAATGTCAGCATCTAGGTGAGAGGGTCTATAGTCCTTCTCTATAAATCGTTGCCGAAGGATGTTGGACTGGCTTAGAAAATCACTATCATTGGTGCAATTGTGTCTAAGACGGAGGAACTGGCCATGAAGGACAGACTGAAGCCACTGACAGTGGTGACAGCTGTCCACCAGGATGTATCCTTTCCTGTCGGTGGGCTTAAAAAAAGTTTTAAGTACTAGACAGTTGTTAGTGGCTGTGATTTCCAGATCCAAGAAATGTATTCTGGTTGAACTGGCTTCAAAGTTCAAAATAATACCTCGATCATTTCTATTTAGAACAGCCGTGAAGGCATCCAAAGAAGCTCGGTTACCCCTCCATAGGAGGAGGATGTCTTCTATATATCTTGCCCACAGGACCAGTTCGGGCCTATAAGGGCATAGACGACATCCTCCTCCCACTGGGCCATGAACAAGTTGGCCAGACTCGGGGCATATTTAGCCCCCATGGCCACGCCTTTGGTCTGGGAAAAGAAGGTAGTCTGAAACCAAAAATAATTATGTTCGGTTGCAAATTTTAGGAGATCCATAATGAAATTCCTATGTATGAGGGGGAGATAGGAATACCTGGATAAATAAAACTCTACCGCTAGAGGCCTAGGTGGTGTGGAATGCAGGTATATAAATCGGAAACATCCGCAGTAACCAGAATGAGGTCATTATGATATTGTACCTTTCCAACAGTCTGATTGTATCAACGGTATCCTTCAAATAAGATGGAATACGTTTGACCAATGGCTGGAGATAGTGATCAATATATTTCCCAATCCTAGAAGTTATAGAGTCAACCCCACTCATGACCGAGTGGTCGGGGGGATTGACAAGATCCTTATGAATCTTGGGTAACTTGGGTAACTGGTAAATAATTGGGATGCGTGGTGCCAATGGGATCAAAATATTTTTTATTTAAGATGTTCAAAGCAAAGCCCTCCTTTACAAGATCAATAAGGGCCTTCTTATATTTCAAAGTGGGGTCACCTGATAGCAGGCTATAGGTATTGCGGTCTGCTAAAAGTCTGTTCATTTCCCTAATATAAGCATCTTTATCCAGCACAACTATCCCGCCCCATTTATCAGTGGGGCGGATAATAAGGTTTTTCTTCTCACAGAGTGATTAGGCCCGCCCGGATGGCAGGGTCCTGGTGCGTTCTCTTAATCAGTAATTTCTCTAGATCATTGAGTATAAGTTTACGAAAAACACTAATCGACAGGGCCATATTGCCCAGTGGATTAAAGAGAGAAGGATTGGCAAGTCCAGAGTGTGTATGGACACTCTGGTTGGTTACATGGGAACCAGTGGAAGGGGAAGATAAAAAATGTCTTTGGACATTAAAGGGGTTGTAAAGGTAATTTTTTTATTTGCTAATTAGCTTCCTTTAAGCTAATGCAGTGCTAGTTCACTTACCTGCTCCTTCTCGTTCTCTGCTAAATGTCACAAATCCTTCTTTGAAATCTTCACTTCCTGTTGTTCTTTATGGAGCTTGCCACCGTCATTCGAGCCGTTGTTCCTGGTGGTTAGTGATCGTGCTCGCCCCCTCCCTAGGACTACAGCCCTGCGTGGAGACGCTCTCTACGTATCAGAGAGACACAGGGGCTGGGGGTTAGTGGGCATGTCTACGACGCTGCACCGTCACAGGGGCTGGGGAGGCAGGAATGGGGAGGCGTGCTGGGAAGGCTGGGGCGGCGTGTGAACGAGAATGTTGCTCGTTCTCGTTACAAGAAATGTACAAAAATGGCACTGCGCATGTGCGGTGCCGCTAAGCACATTGGGAAATGTAGTTCCGTCGTTGCCGTGACGCTGCTGTAATGCACGCGCACCGCAAACCAGGAAGGAGAAGAATGAATCGCTGTGGCATAGCCGGAGGACGATTTTTAGATACATATTTCACTGGTAACTAAAAATTTTGGGAGGAAATCATACAATTCTTATAATTAAGTATGTAATTGACAGTGGTAATAGATGAAAAAAAAAATATGTTTACAACCCCTTTAAGTTTCCGAATAAACTTCTGTACGTCTATAAACGTAGTGAATTTATTCAGTTTTCTGGGTGGGACAAATTTAAGGCCTTTGTCTAAAATACATTTTTCATCATTTAAGAGTGTAATGCAGCATACACATGAGCGGACTTTTCCACCGGACTGGTTCGGCGGACCGAATCCGGCAGACAATCCGACCATGTGTGGGCTTCATCGGACTTCCGACGGACCTTTTCGGTCGAAAATCCACCGGACTTTAGATTTGAAACATGCTTCAAATCTTTCCACCGGAACTGCATGCTGGTCTGATGGACCAAATACGACGCAAGGGCAACTATAGCACCTGCCCGCGAGAATGTTTCCAGTGACAATGTCATCTGGTATGGATTTTAAGGGGAACCCCCTACACCGAAAAAACAGCATAGGGGTCCCACCAAAATCCATACCAGACCCTTATCCAAGCACGCAGCCTGGCCAGTCAGGAAAGGGGGTGGGGACGAGCGAGCGCCCCCCCTGAACCATACCAGGCCGCATGCCCTTAACATGGTGGCATGGGTGCTTTGGGGAAGGGGGCGCCCTGCAACCCCCCACCCCAAAGCACCTTGTCCCGATGTTGATGAGGACAAGGGCCTCTTCCCGACAACCCTGGTCGTTGGTTGTCAGGGTCTGTGGGCGGGGGGCTGATAGGAATCTGGGAGCCCCCTTTAATAAGGGGGCCCCCAGATCCTGGCCCCCAGTCCTATGTGAATGAGTATGGGGTACATCGTACCCCTACCCATTCACCTGGGGAAAAAAGTGTCAATAAAAAACACACTACACAGGTTTTTAAAGTAGTTTATTAGGCAGCTCCGGGGGTCTTCTTCTGACTTCGGGGGGTCTCTTCCGACTTCTCTGCTCTCTCCAGCCTCTTCTCCCGGTGTCCAGTTCTTCTCCCGGTGTCCGGTTCTTCTACCGGGCTCCTCTGCTATCTTCTGCTCTTTTGACGCTCTTTCGCTAGCGGTGGCACGGTCTTCTCCGTCGTCCTTTTCCCTCTTCTTTTCTTCCGATGTTGACACGATGCTCTCTCCCGCTGTAATGCTGTGTGAGCGGTGTGCAATGACTTATATAGGCATGGGGCGTGGTCACCAGGTGGTGACCCCACCCCTTATGACGTCACAGTCCTGGGGCATGCTGGGACTGTTCCGTCATAAGGGGCGGGGTCACCACCTGGTGACCACTGAACGAATGGGCTCGCCTACACATGACTGGACTTTCTGGCAGACTAGGTCCGCCGGTCTTCCCGACGGACTTTCGACGGAGTTACGGTGGACTTCCAAATGAACGGACTTGCCCACACACATACTAAAGTCCATTAATTTCGAACGTGATGAGGTACAACGGGATTAGAAAAGGAAGTCAATCTTGCCGCTTTTATCGGCAAGATTGACACCTTGCGAGCCCTGTCGCAGGGCATACCAGGCCTTCAGGTCTGGTATGGATTTTGGGGGTCCCCCCAAAATCCATACCAGACCCTTATCCGACCAAGCAGCCCGGCCGGTCAGGAAAGAGGGTGGGGACGAGTGAGCGCCCCCCCCTTCTGAACCGTACCAGGCCGCACGCCCTCAACATGGGGAGGTAGGTGCTTTGGGGGAGGGGGGCCGCATATTGATGAGGACCCTGGCCATTGGTTGTTGGGGTCTGCGAGCAGGGGGGCGGTCAGGAAAGGGGATGGGAATGAATGAGCGCCCCCCCTCCTGAATCGTGTGTAGGCGAGTCCATTTGGAAGTCCGCCGGAAGTTCGTCGGGAAGACCGTCTGACCTAGTCTGCCTAAAATGTCCGGTCGTCTGTACGTGGCATGACTGTACTTAGAATGAAAATCCCTGCTCCTACTGTGTTCTCTTTCTTTCTCTGTTGGATGCTCCACCCCCCTCTGGAGCCTCATTTGGTTTTAGGTTTCCTGAGTGATTGGGGGTGGGCTTGTGAAAATCCTGATGTTGGGACTGTCCTGGATAATTATGGTTATAGTTATAAGTGATTCTAGAATGCTCCTCGTCCTCTTGGTTCATATAAGAGTATGAATCATAGTGTGAATCATAAGAGCCTTCATCCCGAAGAGGGGCATATCGATTGTGGGTACGTATAGGTGTACCTTGTAGCCACGCTTTCCGTATCTAGGTCCGTCGTCCCTCCATGTTCTGGATGACCCACCGTGATACTCGGAATGGTATGAATTGCCAGGATTTCCATAATAATTACCCCTACCCCGGTTGGGGTTACCTCTACCCCTATTATAAGAGGGATGTCTACCCCTTATTTTCTCTAGATGATGATAGGCTTTATTCCGGGGGTATGAGCAAAATCCCTATTCCCCCGAAGGTCCCGGGGTAGGGGGAGGAGGTGGTGGTTCATAGATCAACCTTCTATCTGGGTTATGAGGTTTCCATTGGCAGAGCGCCGTCAGATAGGCCTGGGCTTGTAGTTACCTTGGTCTGTCAATTAAAAACAGAATGGTCCTTATAATCATTAATATCCCGGATGTATTTTTTTCTGTTTTTTACTCCTCTGGTCCCTTTCCTCTTTTTCAAGATAATTTCTAAGGTTTGTAGAAAGGGAAACGTATTCTGGAGTACCAATTGAGGGAGTGATTTTATCCTTCAAATTCCGAGTCTCTTTATCTATTGCAGTTAATCAAGCTTGTTTTCTCTCCACTAGGAAACCGAGAATTTTGATCCCTGCCTCGTTGAAATACTTGAACCACACCTCCAGGTCTAATTCACCCTGCTGTGGATAAATTTCCCAACATAGGCCCCTCGGGACCATCTGTTCTTGATATATTGCTCTAAAAATGCGACATAACACTGGAGATGTAATTCCGTGACCATCACATTTTTGAGCCTCAGGAAGAGTCCCTACCATTGATGCTGTGCCATGTGACCAGATGACGAGACCGTGACGCTATTCCGTCACATGGCGGAGAAACATAAGCACGTCTGATGCTCGCTGATGCCGTCACATGACTATTCCAGTGATGATTCGCTGGTGCAGCCGCAATCTCACTGGTCGAATGATGACAGCCGTCGGTGTCCCCCGCAGTGGGAATTCGGCTAGATCCAGTTCCCTATTTGAAGACTATTGATATGCGTTGACCTACCCTGTCCCGCTTTTCACTATCTATACAAAGGCTAACATGCCTCTGTATCCTCTGATGGTTATGATCCACGCTCCTTGTGGGTTTATGCACTGCAGATGATGTACTTTCCAAGTGAGGTAAGCAACACATCTATAGACGTCCAGTTTCTCTAGTGCCTTCAATCCTTTTGGTGCACATATTCTTTTTTTAGTTTTATGAAGGTAAAAATTTTGTTAGAGGTTTTTCAAAAACTGCATACATTTGGTTGTTGTGTTTATTCAGCTCTGAATGAGATAGAGGCTTGGAGGGCATACCCTTTGAACTTCCCTCCGGTCCCTCCCTTTCCCTGGGCGGTCCTTGGTTAGGGAGGTTATTTATTCAGTGGCAATGTGAGGGGACCGAGATATGCCCCTGTTGAAGACCTTTAGTGTCAAAATGCGTCTGTCCCAGCATTTACTGCACCCCACATTGTCTTTTATTCGTTTTTATGACTTTGTGATCACTTTTACATTTTTGTCATTTTTTATATATTCCAATAAACCTATTGGTTTGACCTGCACCATTTGGAGCCCTCCTTCTTTTTCCTATGTTTGTCCGTTGGAGCCCATAAAGAATACAGTGCCTTTGAAGTTCGCTGCTGGGAAGCTGAGGAGCCGTTACCGGATCCACCTCCTGCATACAACACCAGACCTAGATCCGACTGGATCACAAGCCTGTCCGACCCACTGTTGTATAACATGTGGGTCCACAACAGCTGATAAGAGTACCCATCTTATCACTCTAGAATAAGGATGAGCCGAACACCCCCCGGTTCGGTTCGCACCAGAGCTTGGGAACAGACCAAAACTTTGCAAGAACGTTAGAACCCCAATGAAATCTATGGGACTCGAATGTTTGAAATCAAAAGTGCTCATTTTAAAGGCTTATATGCATGGTATTGTCATAAAAAGTGTTTGGGGACCTGGGTCCTGCCCCAGGGGATATGAATCAATGCAAAAAAAGTTTTAAAAACGTCCGATTTTCGGGAGCAGTGATTTTAATAATGCTTAAAGTCAAACAATAAAAGTGTAAAATTCCTTTAAATTTCGTACCTGGGGGGTGTCTATAGTATGCCTGTAAAGGGGCGCATGTTTACCTTGTTTAGAACAGTCTGACAGCAAAATGACATAAAAATAAGTAATTTAAAACTACTCGCGGCTATAATGAATTGCCGGTCCGACAATACACATAAAAGTTCATTGATAAAAACAGCATGGGAATTCCCCACAGGGGAACCCTGAACCAAAAAATAAAAAAAAAATGACGTGGAAGTCCCCCTAAATTTAATACCAGGCCCTTCAGGTCTGGTATGGATATTAAGGGGAACCCCGTGCCAAAATTTTTAAAAAAATGACGTAGGGGTCCCCCTCAAAATTCATACCAGACCTAAGGGTCTGGTATGGATTTTAAGGGGAACCCCGCGCCAAAATTGAAAAAAAAATTGGCGTGGGGTCCCCCCAAAAATCCATACAAGACCCTTATCTGAGCACGCAACCTGGCAGGCCGCAGGAAAAGAGGGGGGATGAGAGAGCGCCCCCCCTCCTGAACCATACCAGGCCACATGCCCTCAACATTGGGAGGGTGCTTTGGGGTCCCCCCTAAAGCATCTTGTCCCCATGTTGATGAGGACAAGAGCCTCATCCCCACAACCCTTTGGCCGGTGGTTGTGGGGGTCTATGGGTGGGGGGCCGGGATCTGGGGGTCCCCTTGTTAAAGGAGGCTTCCAGATTCCGATAAGCCCCCCGCCCACAGACCCCCACAACCACCGGGCAAGGGTTGTGGGGATGAGGCCCTTGTCTCCATCAACATGGGGACAAGGTGTTTTGTGGGGCTACCCCAAAGCACCCTCCCAATGTTGAGGGCATGTGGCCTGGTACGGTTCCGGAGAGGGGGCGCTCTCTCATTCCCCCCTCTTTTCCTGTGGCCTGCCAGGTTGCGTTCTCAGATAAGGGCCTGGTATGGATTTTTGGGGGGACCCCACGCCAATTTTTAAAAAAATTTTGGCATGGGGTTCCCCTTAAAATCCACACCAGAAATGATGGGTCTGGTATAGATTTTGAGGGGGACCCATGCCATTTTTTTTAACATTTTGGCCGGGGTTCCCCTTAATATCCATACCAGACCTGAAGGGCCTGGTATGGAATTTAGGGGGACCCCACGTCATTTTTTTCTACATTTTGGTTCGGGGTTCCCCTGTGGGGAATTCCCATGCCGTTTTTATCAATGAACTGTTATGTGTAATGTCGGACCGGCAATTCATTAATAGTCACGATAAAAACGGTATAGGAATCAGGGGAACCCCGAACCAAAATTTAAAAAAAAAATGACGTGGGGGTCCCCCTAAATTCCATACCAGGACGAGAGAGCGCCCCCCCTCCTGAACCGTACTAGGCCACATGCCCTGAACATTGGGAGGGTACTTTGGGGTAGCCCTCCAAAACACCTTGTCCCCATGTTGATGGGGACAAGGGCCTCATCCCCACAACCCTTGCCCGGTGGTTGTGGTGGTCTGTGGGCAGGGGGCTTATCGGAATCTGGAAGCCCCCTTTAACAAGGGGACCCCCAGACCCCAGCCCTCCCCCCTGTGTGAAATGGTAAGGGAGTACAAAAGTACCCCTACCATTTCACAAAAAAGTGTCATAAATGTTAAAAATGACAAGAGACAGTTTTTCACAATTCCTTTATTTAAATGCTTCTTCTTTCTTCTATCTTCTTTCTTCTATGTTCCTTCGGTTTCTTCCTTCATCTTCATCTTCTGGGTCTTCTGGATCTTCTGGTTCTTCCTCCGGTGTTCTCGTCCGGCATCTTCCTCAGCGGCGCCTTCTTCTCTTGATCTTCTTTTCTCAGGCCGCTCCACATCCACGATTGGATGGGAGGCTCCCGCTGTGTGATGCTTCTCCTCTTCTGGCGGTTCTTAAATAATGGAGGACGGGTGACCCCTCCCCCCTCTGACATCATCGGGAATGCCACAGGGAAGTCCCCATGCGTCAGAGGGGGCGGGGTCACTGGGTGGCCCCGCCCTCCGTTATTTAAGAACCATCAGAAGAGGAGAAGCATCACACAGCAGGAGCCTCCCTCCATGTCATCATGGATGCGGAGCGGCCCGGAGAAGAAGATGAAGAAAAGTAGATAAAGAGAAGGAGACGCCACGGAGGAAGATGCTGGACGAGAACACCGGAGGAAGAACCAGAAGAACCAGAAGAAGAAGAAGATGGAGGAAGAAACCAAAGGATGAAGGAAGAAAGAAGTTAGAAGAAAGAAGATGGAAAGAAGAAGCATTGAAATAAAGGAATTGTCAAAAACTGTCTCTTGTCATTTTTAACATTTTTGACACTTTTTTTGTGAAATGGTAGGGGTACTTTTGTACCCCCTTACCAATTCACACAGGGGGGAGGGCCGGGATCTGGGGGTCCTCTTGTTAAAGGGGGCTTCCAGATTCCGATAAGCCTCCCAGCCCACAGACCCCCACAACCACTGGCCAAGGGTTGTGGGGATGAGGCCCTTGTCCTCATCAACATGGGGACAAGGTGCATTAGGGGGGACCCCAAAGCACCCTCCCAATGTTGAGGGCATGTGGCCTGGTATGGTTCAGGAGGGGGGGCGCTCTCTCGTCCCCCCTCTTTTCCTGCGGCCTGCCAGGTTGCGTGCTTGGATAAGGGTCTGGTATGGATTTTTGGGGGGACCCCACACCAATTTTTTTTAAAATTTTGGCGTGGGGTTCCCCTTAAAATCCATACCAGACCTGAAGGGTCTGGTATGAATTTTGAGGGGGACCCCTACGTCATTTTTTTTTTAAATTTTGGCACGGGGTTCCCCTTAATATCCATACCAGACCTGAAGGGCCTGGTATGGAATTTAGGGGGATCCCCCACGTCATTTTTTTTTAAATTTTGGTTCAGGGTTCCCCTGTGGGGAATTCCCATGCCTTTTTATCAATGAACTTTTATGTGTATTGTCGGACCGGCAATTCATTATAGCCGCGAGTAGTTTTAAATGACTTTTTTCCTTTGAAATGTCATTTTGTGCAGGGACTGTTCTAAACACGGGAAACATGCGCCCCTTTACAGGCATACTATAGACACCCCCCAGGTATGAAATTTAAATCAATATTATACTTTTATTGTTTGACTTTAAGCATTATTAAAATCACTGCTCCCGAAAAAACTGTCATTTTTTTTTTTTCATTGATCCATGTCCCCTGGGGCAGGACCCAGGTCCGCAAACACCTTTTATGACAATACCATGCATATAAGCCTTTAAAATTAGCACTTTTGATTTCTCCCATAGACTTTTAAAGGGTGTTCTGCGGCATTTGAATTTGCCACAAACACCCCAAATTGTTCGCTGTTCGACGAACTGGCGAACAGCCGATGTTCGAGTCGAACATGAGTTTGAATCAAACTCAAAGCTCATCCCTACTCTAGAATTACTACAGACAACTTGTTTCTGATGTCTCTTGTTTTGGTACCAACCTGACAGAAATCAGCTCACCTTATCTACCACTTTATTTTTTATGATTTATTTTCACCTTATTACGCATGCACTTCCTGTGCTTTATATACCTTTTTTATAATTACAATTGCATTTGTAATACTGGATAATCCCAACTACGTCTCACTATATGTACTGGCATTTGCACTTTAGAGCTTCAGATATCTGTTTGCTGCTATGTAATGGTGTTTTAGCAGCTGCTCTCTTGATCCGATGCATGGATCTGGCAGAAATCTTCCTCAATGTGCCTTTATTTGCAGGAAACCCGTCTGTGCTCTGAATAAGCCACAAATCTCTTAATAGTGCGATGATCACGCTTAAGTTTTCGTGAAATATCTAACGTTTTCATACCTCGTCCAAGACATTGTACTATTTCACTCTTTTCGGCAGCAGAGAGTTCCTTATTCTTCCCCATATTGCTTGAAAATGGTGCTCTGCTTAATAATGTGGAACACCCTTCTTTAGTAGATTTTCCTTTAATTGGGCTCACCTGGCAATATAATTATCACAGGTGTCCGAGATTGTTTTCAGTGATCAAAAGAGCCCTGAGACAGAATGCCATCCATGAGATAAACTGAAAAACAAAATATTTAATGTTTGTGACAATGAAATAGAATTTGCATAATAATTTGGAACTGGGTGTATAAGCTGAGGGAGGAGATACTCAGAAAGGCCAGATATAGGATTCAGCTTTTATATGGGAGAGCAGACATCCACATTTACCAAGACCTCTCCAGCATCATGCTGCAACACCGTAAAGACGTAAAGCCTCTGCTTGACGTCCTGCACTCTAAAGGCATTCATTACAGATGGAAATTCCCCTTCTGTCTCTTTGCCACCGCTGTTAAGAGTGCCGGAGTACCTCCAGCTTTTCTGCGACACCTTGGGCATTCCAATGATAGATGTCCCAAACTGGTATGCTGAATTCCACCACACCGCCAACAAGAAGGGAACCTGCCGCCAGGAACCCATGAATGTGCAAGACACCCGATTCCGCAGATGGAAATCCCCATCGGGAACCAGATCCCACAATCTCATCCAAGGCGCCCTTCATAGATCAAGCTCTACCGAGTCACCTAGACCTAGAAGGGCCCGGTGTGACAACTAACAGCACCACAGATGCTCATCCTTGGCAGAGGTCGTAGGACTCCTACAGTTCCGTTAAGTAGTTATGCTTTCTTTTCCTTGCTATATTCAAGAACACTCAGTTATCTTCAGTGAACCTATACAACCGACGCTGATAACTGCAACTGTACTGCATGTAGACACCGCCTGCTAGAGGGCCTGAAAGCTTCATTAACCAACTACCCTTCCGGATGCTCTCCTGTTCTTTGGCTGCATCACACTAAAAGCTGAAGTGCCTATTGATGTCAACCTTCACCCATTTTACTTGCTTCACCTAGTCTGCTACCTTCCATGCACACTGGAACAAGTGTGGGAGACAAACTGCTAGGGAGTACTGAATGACGGTTGTTCAGCCTCCCACGGGGGATGCGTGTTATGTCCTACTCCCCCTTCGTCAGCTTTCGGCTCCTAGAACTAAAAGCTGATGAACATGCAATCCATAAGGTAGGATATGCATTCTGTGACTCTGCAGAGATGTATGCTGGGGTTTCTCCTAATAGAATCAATACAGATCCCCCACCCTTCCCTCATGTGGTCTCCATGAATTTACAATTAATGTGACGCAATAACCTGCCATTATCATATCACTCTAGCCTTATGAAATCAATTGTTTCGTTTCTCCCAAGCATACATACATACATGCCCAGATGTGAGGTGTCAGGGGAGTACCACAAAAAACGCCTCCCTTCACTACTAACAGGTGATTTACTCACATACTTGGACTCAACGCCAAGTAATCTGCCCCTTCCACTCAATGCAGGGGAGGGAGCTGTGGTGAGACATTTAACTTAATGTAGCATGCTATGGATTACTGCCTGAGCAGGCAAGGGAGGAAGAGCAGACTCCCCGAAAATAATGGCTCTTCCCCTATAGAGGGGGGAAGGCTCTACGATCCACATAGCACAAACTATTCAGTCTTTACGCTCCCTTTTCTTATTACAACAATGGGGCTTCTATAGACCCATATGCCTAGGCACTCATGACCTCTGAATCTGTAATTTATGCTCTCTTTCAAGTACAGAGAGGGACTCTCCTCTCCCCTCCCTCCTCCTATTAGAGCCATAAAGGAAGGCATAGATCCGTTATGATAGCATGACAGATATCTCACATGCATGTACTTTGAGCTTGCCACAACCTGCATAGCCCCACCCCACTTACACAGTGCAGGGGGGCAACATCACTAAGATGACAGACCGCTTCACAGCCTTCACAGGTAACACCTTAGTTGACGAGGATACCTCCCCACACCCCACAGCACATAATGGTAATCACCTTATACATATCTGCAGGCCCACTTGATGTTCCCACCCACAGCGGAAATCCTCGTTTGAAGGGCCACACCGCTGATGCAGGACGAGACACAGAAGGGTCCGGTAATGCTCAGCTTGGCCCAACGGTATCACTTTAGGTTCTGATAAGGACTGTTAAAGGATATTGTACACCAGTGTTAAAGAGATATATATGTTGCCAGTTACTTATGTTTTTGTTATCCACGGCTGTCACTGAGTCCTTACATTGCCTTAGGCATAGACCCTACAAATTTAACCGTACCAGGTGTTACATGCCTAAAGAAGTCATCACTCCACACAGCTCATTGTCCTCCTACTAAGTTTTGTTCATAGTTTGTTTTTGCAACAGTTGACATATGACCAATTCTGACATTTTAAACCCATGGATCTCATCCCATCTTTTTGAGGCTAATACATATAGGGTTGACAGGTATTCCACATGATTCTACCTCGCCTGGACTTTACCAATCCACTCACAGTGATATAGCATAGTGTTGACTGCCTCTGGGCTGTTACACACTGTGTCTATACATTGTATCTTACCGAAACTGCTCCTTTAGAGAAGGGTGGGCAGGTCCCCCCTCTCTTCAGTTCAATACATAGGAGAGCTTATCTCCTCCTTTCCCTCCCCCTCTTAACTTTGCCTCCCCTTCCCTTAGCCCTCCCTATCCCTCTCCACCAAGCAGCCCCCCCCTTCCGAACATGGCACACCAGGGTTCACCCCCCCCCAGGTCAAGCCATACTCGTTAAACATACACAACATTAATACTCCCAAAAAAAAGATCTCAACTACTGCTGACCTTACAAACAACTAAAGCAGACATGGTGTTGCTCCAAGAGACTCACTTTCAGTCTGGTAACATTCCTAAACTCTATAGCAACTTCTATCACATGGCCTATCATGCATCCAATGATGACTCTAAATCCAAGGGAGTGTCAATTTTAATTTCCAAACATTGTCTGATCCAAATGCATGATGTCCTGCGAGACAACAAGGGCAGATACATATTTCTCAAAGGGACAGTTTACAACAAACACGTCACTCTAGCTAACCTATATGCTCCCAATAAAAACGCCTTGCATCTCCTCACAACCTTTCAAGCTGGTATTCTAATAGTCGGGGGAGATTTCAATGTAGCCCTTTTTCCTTTCCAAGATACCTCCTCAGGCTCATCCTCCATAACCTACAGAGCCCTCAAAGCAATCAAAACACAGCTTAGTGACCTGACCCTGCACGACGCATGGCACACATTAAATCCCAAGGAAAAGGACTTTGCATTCTTCTCACCACCACACAACAAATATACTAGGATTGACTACTTCTTCATTACACAAAATGATCTACTCATCCTTAATGCGACCATAGACCCCATGCTCCTCTCGGACCACAGCCCCATCTCCATGACCCTGACATTCCTGACAGCACCCACTAGATCAGCAATCTGGTGTCTTGATAATTCCCTCTTGACTGACCCTGAGATCTTTAGGAATATCAACACAGGAATCTCACAATATTTTCGCAAGAACGACTCCGCGGATATCACGCCAATGGCACAATGGGCAGCGCATAAATGCGTCATCAGGGGCAAACTTATCTCCCTCGCCGCTAAACGAAAGAAAGCTAGACAAGCCTGTATTGAAGAGTTGTTGAAGTGGAAGGAGGCTCTCTGGAAAAAATTCATAAACAATCCTTAACCACACAAATACTAACCGAACTACTACAGGCCAGAGAAGATCTATTAGAAGAGTTAGGGAAAATGTTAAAATGCAAATACGCACTAAAATGCTCACTAGAAAATGCTCACTAGAGCACTTAAGACTAAAAAAGCGGCGTCAACCATCCACACCATTATGGACCCATCGGGTAAAACATTCAACACCACTGAAGGCATAGCTGATCAATTTGTGCAATACTATATCAAACTATATAACTTAACCACCGCGAACACACCCATGGAGGACACAGAACGAAAAGAGATGATTACCAATTTTCTTAGTCAGTATGGCCCCAAACCTATTACCTCCTCTGAGGCTGCAGAATTAGAACGCCCCATATCCCCGGAAGAAACCAATGAATCCTTAAAACAACTCAAGACAGGCAAAAGCCCTTGCCCTGATGGTCTAATGCCCCATACACACGATCGGACATTGATCGGACATTCCGACAACAAAATCCATGGACTTTTTCCGACGGATGTTGGCTCAAACTTGTTTTGCATACACGCGGTCGCAGAAAGTTGTCGGAATTTCCGATCGTCAAGAACACGGTGACATACACCACATACGACGAGACTAGAAAAGGCCAGTTCAGAACCAAGCGCGGCACCCTTTGGGCTCCTTTTGCTAATCTCGTGTTAGTAAAAGTTTGGTGAGAGACAATTCGCGCTTTTTCAGACTCGTGGTTTTCAGATCGTTTTCTGCTGTTCAGTTTGTGCTTGTGGGTTTGTATCTGCTCTTCAGTGCATGCAGCAAGTGACGTGTGACTCTTGTCATTCTGTTCTTGTTCGTTCGTTACTGTTTTTCAGGTCGCTCTTCACAGGCCTTGCTGTTCTTCAGTGCGTTCTGTTACTTCGTTCTGAGCAGCCGACCATTTTCTAGCCATGTTGCGTATACGTACTCCTCATAGAGTTTGTGCTGTGTGGGGGCTTGGTGTTGGGATCCTGACCTTGATACAAGTCCAGTCCATGAACAGGGTTGGGAGGAGTTCATGGACCAAGAATTGGTTGCTTCAGCGTGACCAGTTCTGTCATATGCCTTTGCTCCGTGAGATCCGTGAGAATAATCCTGATGATTTCAGGAACTTTCTCCGGATGACGGACCCCGTATTTCACTGTTTGTTGGCTTTGCTGACCCCTTATATTAGCAGGCAGGATACCTGCATGAGGCAAGCCATCACTCCGGAGCAGAGGCTAGTCGCCACCCTGCTGTACTTGGCGATGGGGAGAAGCCTGTAAGACTTGAAGTTCTCGACGGGCATCTCCCATCTCCCCCCAGGCTCTGGGGATCATTATCCCAGAGACCTGTTCTGCCATCATCCAGGTCCTGCAGAAGGAGTATATGAAGGTAAGATTTTTATCCTTTAACATCACATTTTATTGTATATAATGTTTGCTAATATATTGTATTTCTTTCCTCATTCCCTAGTTACCATGATTGGAATATGCTGTGAATGTCCCCTTTGTCCTCATGCATGCTTGATATTTTTGTAATTATTTTTTTGTCCTTCATACATATTTGCCTTCACTTACCTCCCCAGCATGGTCTCCTGGCCCTATATTCACCTCATGTAGTCACTTAACAATGTATTTTATCAGCTCCATAGTAGTGCTTTACCCCAAACACCCCTAAAATGTTTTGAAATGTGATTTGTGCTTTAAATTCAGGTAGAGTGCCAGAGGCTTTTTTTTGGGGGTCCCCAAATCATTTGGAACCCTCCCTTCCCCCAACTGCTAAGTCAGCTGATACCAATTCTCTATCTATCCTCAATCATCTATCTCTATCTATCTACCCGTTTCAGGCTCCGGGCTTTCCTCCTCCTCATTTCTATAATTAGCATGCACCTGCTGTGTCTCCGCCATGTGCTCTTCCCCCCACTGCACTAAATGAAAAGGGGCGGGGAATAGACTAGAAAGAATGTCAGGGGCTGGTGGAGTTGTGTATAAAGCGTAACACGCGTGCAGAGTACTTACGATCTGTGAGCGGAGAAAGGAGTATCGGAGGCACCGATCATGAGAACGAAGGTAAGATCTAAACTTGGGCCTATACTGCTTCTAGATTGAGGCCTATATTGTAACAAGATCAGGAAAGTTTTGCCTGACATAAGGGTTTGTCTCGTGTTGTGTTTTGCAGATAAAATGGATGGCTTCAATGATCACAAGTTCCTCCCCCTGTTCATAGACAAGTACAGGGAGCTGCCCTGTCTGTGGCAGGTCAAACATCCACATTACAATAATAAACAAAAGAGGCAGGCAGCGCTGGAGAAACTGCTGGAGTAGGTGAAGCCGGTAGTCCCCACGGCAACCATCCCCTATTTAAAAACCAAAATTGGTGGCCTGAGGAGCACTTATCTTAGGGAGCGCAAGAAGGTCACAGATTCCCAGAGATCTGGAGCTGTAGCAGATGACGTTTATGTCCCCAGGCTGTGGTACTATGAGAGGCTGCGATTTCTGTCAGACCAGACTGGAGTCAGGGAATCCCTCTCAACCCTTCCTTCCACTCTTCCTTCCACCCTTCCTTTCACCCCAGCTGAGGCTTCCGATGTCCAACCTGGGACTTCCAGCCAGGAAGAAGTGGAGGAGCCCAGATGGAGTCAGGTATAGAATTCTTCTACAGATTTCTGGTCAATAAATAAATGATGTTTACTAGATGTTATTATTGATCACTAATTGCTGATTTCATAAAGTGTTTTACATATCAATAGACAGTAGTGGGCAAAAATAATTGGGACAATAATGAAAAATGCTGGGCTCAGAATGATAGTCTTTTATATTTGTTAACATTCAATTTGCAACAGTCATGAGCTGAAAATTGTGTGTGATTGATGAATAAAAAACTAAAACTATGTCCCTTTTTCATACACAGGAAGACCTCAGTCAGGACGAGGCTCTGGAATGTGGCACACAGGAGGAGGCTGTGAAATGTGGCAGCCAGGAGGAGGCGGGGGTTAGTGGCAGCCAGGAGGAGGTGGGGCTAAGTGGCAGCCAGGAGAAGCCTGGGACCAGTCAGGGCCTGACAGAATCGCAGGTTCCTCCCCTCCGCCTTCCATAAAAAAGACCCTGGAAGGGGAGTCAAGTTCAGGAATCAGCGCTCAGGCTCATTCAGGAGGCTTCTGCGTCCCTCAGAGCCTTACCCACTCCTGAAGAGGCCTTTGCCTGCATGGCTGACACCAAACTTAAGGGCATGCAGGAGGGTCAACGCCTCATGTGTGAGAAACTTATTTATATAGTCCTAACTAAGGGGGTGAGTGGCGAAATCACACCCAATACCGACGTGCTTGAGTTGGACCATCCTCCTCCTCCTCCTCCTCCTGCTGCCACAACTCCACCACCACAGCCACAGCATGGAAGAAGCGTGGAAGGAAGACCAGAGAGTGATGACCTGGGTTCAGTCTGGTCTGACAAAAGATGCAGTCTCTTGTATGATCACAGCCTTGGGACACAGATGTCATCTGCTGCTTTCCGCATCTCTGGGACTTCTGGACCAGACTGCACTCCCTTAGATATGGACTCCGCAGGCCACCAATTTTACTTGAAAAGAATTGATGTGTGCCCTGGGGGTCAAAGGCTTCACCAATTTCTGCTGTTTCTCCAGCGTTGCCTCCCTCTTTATTTGGTTGTGAGCCCTTAATAATGGAATTTTTGTTTCGATTATACTCGCCTATGTGTGTTTTCCTTCAAAAAAAACAGTTTGTTTGTGAGGATTCAGGTACATTTCAAAATACAATGTGAAATTAACAAGGGACACCAACACCAAACAATCTCATTGAGATTAAATAATACAAGATATCAATGGTGTTGTGGTAACTTGACACACAAAACACACACAAAAATATTCTGGAGTAAAAACCAAAAAAAGAAGAAAAAAAACAACCTTGAAAATAAAAAAAATAAAATAAAAAAAAACAAAAAAAAATTGGTCAGATGTGACAAATCAAAATATATTGAGGGAATCCCGATAAATAATAAAGAAATAAGTTTGTGAGAAGTCTGTGTGAATATGAGCAGCAAAACTACTTCATTCTTCTCACATTATAAAGATGAACAGAGTGTGCTGTATTAAACTATTTAAAACATTGCAGCGTGACGAAAGTGCTGTATCCATTCCGAACGCTAATTTTATCAGACCGAGCTGTTCCGTCTCAGAATTTCTTCTGAGCATGCGTGGCACTTTGTGCGTCGGAACTGGCCACACACGGTCGGAATTGACGCGATCGGATTTTGTTGTCGGAAAATTTTATAGCCTGCTCTCAAACTTTGTGTGTCGGAAAATCCGATGGAAAATGACCGGATATGGATACTGCACTTTCGTCAGGCTGCAATGTTTGTAATAGTTTAATACAGCACACTCTCTTCTTCTTTATAATGTGAGAAGAATGAAGTAGTTTTGCTGCTCATATTCACACAGACTTCTCACAAACTTCTTTCTTTATTATTTATTGTGATTCCCTCAATATATTTAGATTTGTCACATCTGACCAAATTTTTTTTTGTTGGTTTTTAAATATTTCTTTTTTTTTTGGTCAAGGCATTTTTTTTTCTTTGTGTTTTTTTATTTTTTCCAAGGCTGATGTTTTATTTGTTTTTTTGTGTTTTACTCCATAATATTTTTGTGTGTGTTTTGTGTGTCAAGTTACCACAATACCATTGATATCTTGTATTATTTAATCTCAATGGGATTGCTTGGTGTTGGTGTCTTGTCTTGTTAATTTCACATTGTATTTTTGAAATGTAACTGTCATTTTTGAAGGAAAACACACATAGGAAAAGTATGATTGAAACAAAAATTCCTTTATTAAGGGCTCACAACTAAACAAAGAGGGAGGCAACACTGGAGAAACAGTAGAAATTGGTGAAGCCTTTGGCCCCCAGGGCAGACATCAACTATTTTCAAGCAAAATTGGTGGCCTGAGGAGTCCTTATCTAAGGTAGTGCAGTCTGGTCCAGAAGTCCCACAGATCCACAAAGCAGCAGATGACATCTGTGTCCCCAGGCTGTGGTACTACAAGAGACTGCATCTTTTGTCAGACCAGACTGAACCCAGGTCATCACTCTCTGGTCTTCCTTCCACGCTTCCTTCCACGCTGTGGCTGTGGTGGTGGAGTTGTGACAGGAGGAGGAGGAGGAAGGGGATGGGCCAACTCACTCAGGTGGGTATTGGGTGTGATTTCGCCACTCACCCCCTTACTTAGGACTTTATACAGAAGGTCCTCACATAGCTTGTGTTGACCCTCCTGCATGCCCTTCAGTTTGGTGGCAGCCATGCAGGCCAAGGCTTCTTCAGGAGTGGGTAAGGCTCTGAGGGACGCAGAAGCCTCCTGAATGAGCCTGAGCGCTGAATCCTGCATGTGAGTCCCCTTCCTCGGTCTTTTTTATGGAAGGCGGAGGGGAGGAACCTGCGATTATGTCAGGCCCTGACTGGTCCCAGGCTTCTCCTGGCTGCCACTTAGCCCCGCCTCCTCCTGACTGCCACTAACCCCCGCCTCCTCCTGGCTGCCAAATTCCACAGCCTCCTCCTGTGTGCCACATTCCACAGCCTCCTCCTGGCTGAGGTCTTCCTGTGTATGAAAAAGGGACATAGTTTTAGTTTTTTCTTCATCAATCACACACAATTTTCATCTCATGACTGTTGCAAATTGAATGTTATCAAATATAACAGACTGTCATTCTGAGCCCAGCATTTTTCTTTCTTGTCCGAATTTTTTGTGCCCACTACTGTCTATTGATTTGTAAAACACTTTATGAAATCAGCAATTAGTGATCAATAATAACATCTAGTAAACATCATTTATTTATTGACCAGAAATCTGTAGAAGAATTCTATACCTGACTCCAGCTGGGCTCCTCCACTTCTTCCTGGCTGGAAGTCCCAGGTTGGACATCGGAAGCCTCAGCTGGGGTGGAAGATAGGGTGGAAGGAAGAGTGGAAGGAAGAGTAGAGAGGGATTCCCTGACTCCAGTCTGGTCTGACAGAAATCGCAGTCTCTCATAGTACCACAGCCTGGGGACATAAATGTCATCTGCTCCAGCTCCGGATCTCTGGGAATCCGTGACCTTCTTGCGCTCCCTAAGAAAAGTGTTCCTCAGGCCACCAATTTTGGTTTTTAAATAGGGGATGGTTGCCATGGGGACCACCGGCTTCACCAACTCCAGCAGTTTCTCCAGCGCCATCTGCCTTTTTTGTTTATTATTGTAATGTGGATGTCTCACCTGCCACAGACAGGGCAGCTCCCTGTATTTGTCTATGAACAGGGGGAGGAAATTGTGGTCATTGAAGCCATCCATTTTCTCTGCAAGACACAACACAAGACAAACACTAATGTCAGGCGAAACTCTCCTAATATAGTTACAATATAGGCCTCAATTTAGAAGCACTATAGGCCCAAGTTTAGATCTTACCTTCGTTTTCACGATCGGCGCCTCCGATACTCCTTCCTCCGCTCACAGATCGTACGTACTACGCATGCATGTTACGCTTTATAGACACTGCGCATGCGTGTAACTCCGCCCACCCCTGACGTTCTTTCTAGTCTCTTCCCTGCTCCCCATTCTGCACAGTGGGGAAGAGCACATGGCGGAGTCAGAGCAGGTGCATGCTCATTACAGCAACGAGGAGGAGGAAAGCCCGGAGCCAGAAACGTCCTGGGGGAGACAATTTAAGGCATCAAATATGTCCTTTGGGGAGATGTTGGAGATGGTGGACATCCTGAAGAAGGCCGATTATGAAGGGAAGTATGGACCTTACCCCAACCCCAATGTCCAAAAGGCCAAGATTATGGCGAAAGTGGTCAAGAGTCTGCACCGGAATTTCGGGGCACGACGATCGAAAGATCAGCTCAGGAAGCGGTGGTCAGACTTGAAATTAGGAGAGCATGAGCAGTACAGAAAGATCCGGAGAGTGCTGCAAAAAAGTAAGTAGTTGTGCTGTGTTCCTATTCTTTATGTTTATTACGTTCGTGCTGCTCCATGTGCTTTTATTAACTGTTATCCAGTTTCAAAAGGCAACTTTCATGTTCATGGGCACATTATTCGTTCGAATCAAACATAGTTCGTTTGGCCATATGCATTTGCCAGCATTTTTTAGGGCCTACTTGTGTGAAAAGAATTGGGTTGTGTAGATGGGTTTGTTACTAGAATGAAATGCCAACTACATTCTGTGTAAGGAGAGGACACTCAGCAACATTTTACACATCTGGACACTGGAGCACTAGTGTGGGACACAAGAACATCCTTTTTATTAGGGGGGCCACACAGGTGCTCCAGTGTATACTATAGGGGTGTCTCCATCTGTGAAGCTTGTACAAGACAGGTAAGTATTCAAGCTTGACAAAGGACAAGAAAAATGCCACATCTTGGAACTCTGCCAAAACAGACAATTGTACCCCACTTCCAAACAATGTTTCATATTTTGATTTCTGCCATCAAATATCTGTGTGCTAAGTATACCTATTTTTTTGTACATAGGAGATAAATGACTCGGAGGACACACCTCATCCGAGGAGACCAGAGACCCCCCACCTCTGGAAGAAGGGGAAATCCACCGAAGACCAGCAGAGCAGGAGGAGGAAGACGTGGTGGAAAAAGTCACCACAACAGGTGAGTGTCTGCGACCACAGGCTCAGGTAAGAGATGGATGCCTCCATATTTATAATACATGGTGTTTTTTTGTTTCTATCTTTTTAGGGGATCGTGATGTTGTGGATCCAGATCCTTTCACCAGTGAAAGTGCCCAGATCCTGATCGGGGAGATCATGGGGTGTAATAGGGACTTGGAAAACATTGTAAAAAGCATCAACGATGTTCAAAAATGAAGAACATCATTGATGTTTTAGGGAGAGCTTAAAACCCCTCAAAATGCCTTGGGTTTTTGTTGTGCCAAAATTGTTTGTATTTTTATGTCAATTTGTAGCAAAGCCAAATTTTGAAGAGGCACACAGTGTGTCAACATGTGCTATCTGCCATCACGGGAGATCAAGGGATGCGTTTTGGGGGTGCAACCCCTTCCTCAATAATAAAGTAGCTGTGAGGAAGGGGTTGCACCCCCAAAACACGTCCCTTGATCCCCCGTGATGGCAGATAGCTCATGTTGACATTGGGAAATTTGTGTGCATCTTCCAAATTTGGCTTTTCCTGGGGTGATTTCACCCCATCTGAATGCAATATCAAACACAGTTTGTAAATACTCATATCTGATATTGCCTTCAAGTTCTACCAAATGTGAACTTTGTAAGTTCTAAATTTGTGTATTTCTTGTGGGTTTCACACATGCCTGTTTTATCTTAAATGGACATTTCTACTTTTTCTAATGTGACCCCAAAAACTGTTAAACAACAAACATGTTGGTTTGTTTTAAAAAACTTTTGGAAATGCACATTTGATTGTTCTGTTATTAAAAAGATTGTTAATCAAGGTTGTGTGGATTATTGTCTCAACGCTCCAACAATTTTGTGGTGCTCTAAAGGGAAAATACACTTTGCACTACAAGTGCAGTTTCAGTGCAGTTTCAAGTGCACTTGTAGTGCAAAGTGCCTTTGCCTTTAGTAAATAACACCCAACAGTGCTTTGGAAGGTTACACAATCACGTCATTTTCAGGACTCACCACATTTTTGTCAGGGTCAGCTAAAAAAAACACAAGCAGTAAATGTCACCAAAGATTTGAGTTCTTTTTTTTTTTAATCTGAAAAAGGTTTTACACATTGTCTGGCATATTGATAGCCCCCCTACCTGCAAAGAATTCAAAGTATCTTAGCCGGACATCACGGGCACTCAGGGGGGGGCAAGCCAGGACGGCCACTTTCAAGCGCCGTCAGGGTTGATTCATGTTGAATTCTGGCCTCAGGCCCAACTGAGCCAGCATATTTGGCAGAATGTTGCCGTCAAAAGTTGTGTAGAACAAGGCACGCCAGGATGATGTGATTCAGTTTGTACTCCGCCATATGTATGGGTGTAAGAAATAGGCGGAACCGGCTGGCCATGATTCCAAACGTGTTCTCCACCACTCTTCTGGCTCTAGCCAGCCGGTAGTTAAAAACCCTCTGGTTCGGGGTGAGGGTCCTCATCAGGAATGACTGCATAAGATGGTCCCCCAGCGCAAAAGCTTCATCCGCAACGAAGACGAATGGGAATGCTTCCACATTGTCTTCTGGAGGTGGCAAGTCCAAGCTGTCATTCTGGAGACGCCTGTAGCACTCGGTCTGGGTGATGATTCCACCTTTGGACATCCGGCCATTCTTCCCCACGTCCACATACAGAAATTCATAAGTAGCCGACACCACAGGCAACATCACAATACTATTGAACCCCTTATAATTATAATAGTACGACCCCGAGTTGGGTGGTGGGACGATGTGGACGTGTTTCCCATCAATTGCCCCTCTGCAATTAGGAAAGTCCCACCGCTGGGTAGTAGTGTAGTGTAGTGTAGTTATATCAATATCTTTTAATTTAGGGAGGCCGCTCCTAAGTAAAAAAATCTTGAATGATGTGCTTCCTGTCTCCAGATAAATCTGGTGGTCTGTGTTGCGGTGGGAGGTTATACAATTTTGTGTAGTATCTGTGAAAATGTGTGGCTATGGCTTCAGTGGTACATCCAGAGAGCCGTCAATTCTCCTGATGCCCATAATGTTTTGAGTGATGTTGGGATCCTTTAAAGCTCTGGCTAACAGTCTTTATCTCCCGCTTCATAATAAATGTACTTTTTGAAGAATAGTATACATTTAGTTTTAGCTGCCAGAATTTGTTGAAGCGCTTTCCCAGTCTCCAGTAAGTCCCCAGCTGACTGTATGTTTAATGAAAGTTTATGCATGGATTCTAGTTTGAATATTTTCTGTTAACATTTTTAGTTCTTTTTCCTGTTCTTTCTTATGTTGTGATCCCAGTTTGATCAGTTCGCCCCTAATGGTGCATTTTTGGGCCTCCCAAATCATCAGAGGATCCAGGTCAGGAGTTTCATTAAGTTGAAAGTAATCAGTAAGAGAGGTGACTATCTTGGGTAATAGTGTGGGATCAGTCAGTAAGGAAGATTTCAATCTCCAGGTGTTGGATTTGGGCCTGGGATTGAGCAGGTCCATTGACAACGCCACTAGGAGCATAATCAGAATTTGGTTAGATTCCGATTCTGGCCTCCGAGATTACTGTCAAATCTTTCTGAGAGACAAAAAGATAGTCAATGCGTGAGTACTAATTGTGAGGGATGGAGTGAAATGTGTAGTCCCTATCTTCTGGACGAAGAAATCTCCATGAGTCTATTAGTTGCAAGGAATGTAGGAGGGTCTTTATTTTCTTAAGTATTTTATAGGTGACGCATGACTTCCCAAAAGAGGTGTCTACTAGGGGATTCAAAGGAATGTTAAAGTCCCCCCCCAGCATGAGACAGCCCGATGCATACCCTTGGAGCTCCCGTACTACCCGTTTGGCAAAACGATATGTGCTTTGTGTTGAGGAAATAGACGTTCGCCAGAGTAATGGGAGAGCCTCCAAATGTGCCTTTTATAAAAACGAATCAGCCATCTGGATCTGTTAGCTGGTCTGAAATAACAGAAGGGGCCTCTTTTCTCACCAAGATCGAAACTCCTTTCGATTAGTCCGTGTCATTGGTAGCATGGTAGGTGTCAGTAAAAAAGGAATCTGTTAGTCTTGGTACCTGGTGAGTTTTGAAATGTGTCTCCTGAAGGAATACAAAGTGAGGCTTACCTCTCCTCATTTCCCTCAAGAGAGTGGTCAGTTTTTCTGGGACATTCAGTTCTTTCCTGTTATGTGAGATTACCATAGGGCACCGCCCCAATGAGGAGTATGCCATCAGAAGGTTTCAGGAGGAGTCGTGTCAAATCTGAAACTGTGAAATAAGCTCAAGAATGATAAAAGATTCTCGTTAGTTTGTACCTTGATGTACTGTTTTTTTAAGAAGGAGCTTTAGAGGATAGAGAATGAGTATTAGAAAAGAGAAGAGAAGCGTATAGTAATAATAAGAGGACAGTACAGGAGTATTATTAGTACACTTTAGCAAATTAGCCCAATTACTAAAGTAGCGTATCTTGGAACCAGGGAATGAACCCAGATTCAAGATCACTTTGTGGTGACGTGGGTAGACTGCAACTATGGGGTGTATGTCCCTGGTATATAACCAAGAAGTGATATAGGTTATAACACTATCATATATTAAAACAGCCAAACAAAGGAAAAAACACAGCCTATAAAAACCCTATAATCTAATATGGTGTCGTTTAAGATGAATCAACCCTGAAGAGAACTGCAACAAATAACTGTAGGCAACCTTAGGAGAGCAACCATCGATATTGCAGAGTGAAGCTATCCATCTTGCTGAGTCTACTGTCCCCGCCATACGGTGTAGATATTGTCTGTAGACCGTGTAAAGTAATTGGCCTGAGTGTGAAGAGGGACGCACCCTCAGTAGAAGCAAAGTCTTCATGTTTTGGGTTCGTGTTTGTTGACAAATTCAATACAAAAGTCATAAGTAAGCTCTACTAATAGAGAAACTTAAGCTGGAGCAACTGTGGATTGGTTTTGATGCTAAATAGGGAAAGATCCTCTTTGGGCAGTGCTTCTGGTCTCAGTGAATGTCTCTGAACACTGAGTGGTTGAAGTAGCCGGTAGAAACCCTTTAGCTAGAGAGGAAAACAAATGGTTCCATCATCCAACATGTGAACGATGAGAAAAAAAGGAAGTTCTTCCATCCTGCAGGTAAAGTCACAGGCATTTGGTGTTGGTGTGTGACGTAATTGGGAAAAATAAAAAGCACACAATTAGCCGAGGGGGTCGGTCCTGGATTGAGTGTTCCCATACTGGAGTGTTCCCCACGATTACGTTTCATTTTTTTAGAGAAACGCTTATCAGGTGAAGAAGGCGGAGATCTTGGCGGGCTCCTTTCTCCAAGCTTTAGGGCAAATTCCTGATACCACTCTGGAGGATAAACCAGGTCCAGGTTCAGGGCCTCACATAAATCCGGTAAATCAGCTTATGTGCGCAGGATATGCTCCTTACCCCCATGAGTGACAATCAGTGCAAAAGGAAAGCGCCACGTGTATCTCAGTTCTTTTTCCTTTAATTTCTCCAGCAGGGGGCGCAGAGCTCTGTGATTTCTCAAGGTGATTTGTGATAAATCTTGAAAAAGCATAATGGGTCTCCCGTTGAAAATAATGCGGTCATTTCTTCTGGCCTTGCGCATTATGTATGTAGACAACAGATAATGTCCCTAAGGGGAGCAGATTCTGGACCCCTTGCCCTGAGAGCTCTGCGTGCACACGAAAAGTCTATTTCAGTGTTTTCCTGCCGTTCCAGCAAGCTGTTAAAGACTCTCTGTAGTGCTAGAATGATTTTTTTCTGTGTCCACAGACTCAGGGATCCCCCTCACCCTGATATTTTTTCTTCTCCCTCTATTGTCTAAGTCCTCCAAGTGCCTATTCATTTCTATTCAGTTCACTGCTACCTTCTCCAGTCTGTGAATTGCCCTGTCTTTGTGCTTTCCCGTCGCCTCCACCACTGCTAGCTTCTCTATGATAACTAGCTCGTTTGATTTTAGATCAGTTATGGCTGCAGAGAAGGTAGATTTTATATCTGCTGCAAACCCAGACATATCCGCATAGGTTTGGGGCTGATCAGAATGTTTATTTATTTATTTTTTTAATTATTTATTTTCATTATATCAAAATACAAAAAAAATTCCATTCACATTTCAGAGATGATTACAATAAAAAATACATTTAAGCTCCCTCCCACCACCCTTTGCCCAACCCCCCCCCCCCCACCCTCACCCTTCTCCCCTTCTCATCCTCTCACTATATCCTTTATATATTTTGCTCCATTTCTCCCAGTTCCCCATCTCCTATCAACCCATCACCTTTAAACATCTCCTCATCTTCCAATCTTTCCATTTATTTGCCAATCCCTCCATCATTTCCTCCTCCCCACTATATCTCAGGTGTTCCATATTATATGTCTCTTCTACCCTTCCAATCCAATCTCCTATTTTAGGGCTTTCTATTTCTTGCCAATGTTTTGGTATCAAGCTTTTAGCTGCGTTCATCATATGAGGCATTATTGATTCTCTGTATTGCTTTATTGAACTTTCCAGCCCATGAAACAAACACGCCCACGGTTCTTTTGGTATTAGTTGTAGGATCTCTTTCTAGTTTTTTTTTATTTTTGGGCAATCCCACCAGATATGAGCCATGGTTCCCACTACCTTACATCCTTGCCATACCTGATTGGTATTTACATGCTTTAGCTGGTGTTATGTACCATCTTGTCAGACATTTGTAATTCATTTCAACAGTATTAATATCTACATGTACCAGTGTCAGTATCTTTCCTATATTTTGTTTCCCTTGTGTTCCCAATTCTTTCTCCCATTTTTTTTATATATGGCGGGACCTCTAGCCCCTCCACTGCCATCAGAATTTTGTAGATCGGGGATATGCCATTTCTTGTATTTTCTGCTGTGCACAGCCGCTCCAGAGGCATTAGATCTTCCTCTGACCTTATTGGTTGGGGCAAGGTTGTGACAAAGTGCTTCAGCTGGAGATACCTCCATTCGTTAATCACCATCAAATCTGTTTTGTGCCTTAATTCTTGAAATGCACATATTTTCCCCTTTTTTTATTATATCTTTTAATTGTGCATTTTCATTTTTTATCAATTTCCCGCCTACTTTCTCTTTCCCCGATGTAAAATAGTTCGCTTTCTTCAGAGGGATTAATGGTGAATTTTACTTCCATTTACCTTGTTTATGTTTTAAGTCCCAAATTCTAAGTGCATTTTGTGTCATTACATGTGTGTTCTCTCCTAGTGCCCTAAATTTTGGTGGAATCCATATTATCCTACTTAACCGTACATTACTCATTGTGTTCTCTAATTTTACCCACCTTTTTTAGTTTTTCTCTTTTGCCCACTCCACTACTCATGATAGTAACACTGCATTGCAATATATATTAAAGTCTGGTACCATTAATCCTCCTTGCGTTTTATCTTTCCTTAATACCATTAATTGAATTTTCGGTTTCTTGTTTTGCCAGATAAACTTAGTCATTATAGTTTTTAACACTTAAATACTGCTACCACTTCTAAACTACTCAACCTAGCCTCCTCTTTCAACCTAACACAATGGACACAAACCACCACTCACTCCAATGGCAACACTCTTGACGTTGTATTCTCCCATCGCTGCACTCCCTGCAATCTCTCTAACACCCCCTTTCCTCTCTCTGATCACAACCTTATCCGTTTCACACTCTCCTTGTCTCCTACATCCCATGCTGCCAACCCATAAACCACTACCCGCAGAAAAATTTGCAACCTCAACCCTTCCCTTCTTTATTCTACTACTGATGGCCTTTATGACAAAATTGCACCCCTGTCCTGCCCAGACCTAACCACTTCCATCTACAACAACACGTTGTCATCCTCCCTAGACATACTTGCTCCTCTTTCTACACACAGAACCAGGCCCCATCTGCCACATCTCTGGCAAACAGATGACACCAGAAGTCTTAAGAGACACAGCCGTGCTCTTGAGCGAGCATGGCGTAAATCTAAATCCCTGCAAGATTTTACCCTCTACAAATCTGCCCTTCTCAAATACAACTCCTGCCTCCACATTGCTAAACAAACCTATTACAATACTCTCATCAAAACCCTCTCATCCAAACCTCATCAACTCTTTTCCACCCTTAATTCCTTACTTCACCCCCCACTGCCTCCACCCACCAACTTGCTTACCGCTCAACAGATTGTCACCCATTTTAATTGCAAAATTGATGCAATTCGCAAGGAGATATCCAGCATTCAAACTCCTCCCCTACCCAATACATCGGGTTCAACACCACACTCAATACTCTCCTCCTTTTGCCCAGTTACCACAGATGAAGTTGATAAACTCCTCTCCATGGCCCACTTCACTACCTGTCCCCTGGACCCTGTCCCCTCTCAATTACTGCGACCACCTTCCCACTCTATCCTCAACTCCCTAACCCACATCTTCAACCTCTCCCTCTGCTCCGGCACCTTTCCTTCCCCGCTCAAACATGCACTGGTTATCCCCATACTCAAAAAACCCTCACTAGACCCCACCTGTTTGAATAACTTAAGACCCATCTCCCTGCTCCCGTTTCCCTCCAAGCTCATTGAACGTCTTGTCCATGACCGAATGAGTCGCTACCTCATGGACAACAACCTTCTCGACTCCCTACAGTCTGGCTTCCGCCCACAACATTCTACTGAAACTGCCCAACTAAAACTAACCAATGATCTACTAACTGCTAAAACCAATGAGCACTACTCCATACTCATACTTTTAGACCTCTCTGCTGCCTTTGACACAGTTGACCACCTGCTCCTCCTTAGCAAATTACACTCCCTTGGCCTCCGTGATTCTGCTTTATCCTGGTTCTCCTCCTACCTATCACAGCGCACTTTCAGTGTCACTTACAACTCCATCTCCACCGCTCCCCTTCCTCTTTCTGTTGGGGTACCCCAAGGCTCTGTCCTTGGGCCTCTCCTATTCTCATTCTATACCTCTTCCCTGGGCCAGTTGATAACCTCCCATGGCTTCCAATACCACCTCTATGATGAAGACACCCAGATACATCTCTCCACTTCTCAACTCACCCCCTCAATCTCCTCATGGATCTCAAACTTACTAAATGACATATTGATATGGATGTCACACCACTTCCTCAAACTCAATCTTTCTAAACTGAGCTTGTTATATTTCATTCTTCACGGTCCCCCCCTGTGACTTCACCATTGATATCAACAACACAACCATTGGTCCCTCCACACATGCCAGGGTGCTGGGTGTAATCCTTGACTCTGACCTCTCCTTCAGCCCCCACATCCAATCACTGGCTAAATCCTGTCGCCTTAACCTCCGCAACATCTCCAGAATTCGACCCTTCCTGACTAATGACACCACAAAGCAACTTATTCACTCCTTGATTTTTTCCCGCCTTGACTACTGCAACTCTCTCCTTAATGGCCTACCCTTAAGCAGGCTATCCCCCCTTCAGTCGATTATGAATTCTGCTGCTAGACTAATACACCTCACTAACCAATCCATGACTGCTGCTCCTCTCTGCCAATCCCTTCACTGCCTTCCCCTACCCCACCGCGTAAAATTTAAAATGCTAACCATAACCTACAAGACCATTCACAACATCGCCCCCATCTACATCATCAACCTTATCGGCAGATTTCGCCCAAATCGTCCCCTCCGCTCCTCCCAGGACCTCCTGCTCTCTAGCTCCCTTGTTACCACCTCCCATGCTCGCCTTCAGGACTTCTCCAGAGCCTCTCCCATCCTCTGGAACTCCCTGCCCCAGTATGTCCGATCAGCCCCTACCCTGTCCACTTTTAGTAGATCCCTGAAAACTCATTTATTCAGGGAAGCCTATCCCACACCCACCTAACAACTGTCCCCGAGCCACCCCCATCAAATCATTCTCTGCAGCTATTACCTTTTGTACCACCACCCCCTCCCTAGAATGTAAGCTCTACGAGCAGGGCCCTCCTGTCCCTTTTGTATTGAACTGTACTGTAATTGTGTTGTCCCCCCTATACATTGTAAAGTGCTGCGTAAACTGTTGGTGCTATATAAATTGTGAATATTAATAATAATAATTCCTGCTCTGAGTGGTTCTAAGCGGGTAGAAGATTCCTGATACTACAATTTCCCTAATTGACCCCTGTGAATGTAGCCATATTAGTGTGAGGAAGTACTTCAGCAGCTGACCTTATAAAAATACAGCCTGCTTCTGTCCCCCCCATCCCATCCCATCCCATCCCATTCCATCCCATCCCATCCCATTCCATCCCATCTTATTCCATTCCATTCCCAGGAGATTGTTTCCACCAACCTCTGTAGTTTCATGCTTTTCTAATGCACTCATTTTCAGTGAATAGAGATAGGCTCGGGCATGTTCAAAATCCCATGTACCCGATCCCGTCAGGAAGCCGACACTGCACACTGCTAATCACAGGCAGTGAGACATTTCCGGTGCAGCTGAAAATCACTGCCTGTGATTAGCCATGATTCCTGCTCTGGCTCTGAGTGGTTCTAAGCGGCTAGAAGATTCCTGCTACTACAATTTCCCTAAATGGCCCCTGTGAATGTAGCCATATTAGTGTGAGGAAGTACTTCAGCAGCTGACCTTATAAAAATACAGCCTGCTTCTGTCCCCCTCCATCCCATCCCATCCCATCCCATTACATCCCATCTTATTCCATTCCATTCCCAGGAGATTTTTTCCACCAACCTCAGTAGTTTCATGCTTTTCTAATGCACTAATTTTCAGTGAATAGAGATAGGCTCGGGCATGTTCAAAATCCCATGTGCCCGATCCCGCCAGGAAGCCGACACTGCACACTGCTAATCACAGGCAGTGAGACATTTCCTGTGCAGCTGCAAATCGCTGCCTGTGATTAGCCATGTGCAGTGTCATCTTCCTGGCGGGATTGGGCACGTGGGATTTCAAACACATCTGAGCCCATCTCTATCAATGGACAGCATTCTCCCTGTGTCTTCCTCTGCTGATTAATTGTTCTGTAGCATTTTGGCAGCCTGTGCAGGAGTGAGCATGTAAGAGCCTATGTGGAGCAGAGCTGTAGAATTAAATGTGTGTCCCTGTAATGCTCACCATACACTATAAAATTTGATTTGAATGCTGCTATGGACTAGGTATGTAAGAGATAAGGGCATTGGGATGGTTTTGGCAGAAAAGAAATTGAAAAGGCTTCTATATATTGTGAAAATAAAATTCTGTCTAAAACGATGAACTTAGTTTTAAATTCCTACCTATGTGAACTCAAGATCCATAACACACAGAGATGCATCTCGGCCCCACCCCCCACCCCCATCCCCATTCTCTCCTCATTGGCTCACTGGCAGCGAGTTACAGTAGCAGGAGCCAATGGTTCCTGCTGCTGTCTCAGCCAATAAATAGAAAGAGACCCGGGAGAAGCTCATCTCTCATGCACATTGCTGGATCATACCATCCCATCTTGCCTTTTCTTGTGGTCTCCTTTTTTATTAAAAATCCCCCGTTCAGAAGTAATCAATGAAACTTTTTCAGGTAGGTGATCAATGGATCATTCAAACCTCCTAACAGATATCCAGTGGTAGTTTTATTACAAAATCTGACTTATGCACCATTTTTTTCAATTAAACCAGATGAACCTCTCTTTTCAACTATGCCCCTGAAGAAGGACTCAACAAATATTAAATACCCCGAAACGCGTCGGACTTGAATAGAGTCTGTTTCCCTCATCATTGTTTACTGTTTGATGTTTATTATGTCTTCTAAGTATTACCATTATGCTATCTAGGATATCCACTCTGTTTTTAACAAATGTATTTTCTTACTAAATAAATAGATTTTTTTATATTGTACACTAGTCTATACTTCTATATTCTCTCTAACTCTGTGCAAGTGCCGGGAAAGTCCACTTAGGGGAACCTGTTGTCTTATGATCGAGAGGGGGCTCAGGTGAGTATTGGGGGGGAGGGGCTGTTGCACACAGAAAGTTTTTTACCTTCATGCATAGAATGCCTTTAAAACCATTTTAAATATTGAAATGATTTTGAAGTGGTTTGCCTTTTTTTTGTATGTTAAAAGTGATCATAACATCCTTTATATGTTATATCTTCCATGTACTGAGTTAAAAGGTAACTCCACTTTCGTAAAAAAAAAAAAAAATAGCAAATTTATAATATACTATAATATATAGTTCATTCTGCAGTCCTGTAAATTGTTGTAAAATGCAATGCAACATGGCAATCTGGAGGCATTCTATACACAGCTGGTGTACAAGACACCACCAGAAATATAATTTTCTTCTTGTGTGATTAGCTCACTGATCCCAGAAGGCTACACTAAGATATAAGTCAGATTTTAGGCATCCTCTGCAGCAAAAATTTATTTTTTTGGTGAGAGGCTTCCAAAGGGTTATTCACTTGTAAAAGTATGCAGACCTTGCAGCTCTTCTCATTAGACCATTGCAAATACATCAGCGCATCAAATCACACCCATTCAGAATCAGAATCTAAGACTGGTTTCACACCTACTACGGATGTGGCTAACAGCAGGGGTCCGGTTCTCCTTTTTAGGGATGAATCCGGACCAAATTTTTGCCTGAATTCGGACCTGAAACTGAGCCAAAGATGCACAGGACCCTTGTGCAGGCTGCTCCGCAGGTGCCCCTTAGATGTGTGAACCGGCTTCATTGAGAGCCAGTCATAATCTCCTGTCATGCGAATTGGATGTGGAAAAACCCACATTCATTTCGCATAAGTGTGAACCAAGACTAAAAGATGTAAAAGAACAAACAGCATTTTTTTCAGCACAAAAACAGGACTCTGCTTTAAAGTAAGGCCTGGTATACACGGTTTGACTGTTGTACGACCGAGCGTCTGATTTTTGTTAAAAGCACATTTGCAGGATTTTGTCTAGCATACTAACTATCCGCAAATTGTCATTTGACAAACATGAACGTAATGATGTACTATTATGCCCTGTACACATGATTGGACATTGATCGGACATTCCGACAACAAAATCCATGGATTTTTTCTGATGGATGTTGGCTCAAACTTGTCTTGCATACACACGGTCGCACAAAGTTGTCGGAAAATCCGATCATTCTGAACGCGGTGACGTAAAACACGTACACCGGGACTATAAACGGGGCAGTAGCCAATAACTTTTGTCTCTTAATTTATTCTGAGCATGCGTGGCACTTTGTGCGTCGGATTTGTGTACACACAATCGGAATTTAACCAATCGAATTTTGTTGTCGGAAAATTTTATAGCCTGCTCTCAAACTTTGTGTGTCAGAAATTCCGATGGAAAAAGTCAGATGGAGCCCACACACGATCGGAATTTCCGACAACACAATCCGATCGCACTTTTTCCATCGGAAAATCCTACCGTGTGTACAGGGCATGAGAGTATAAAGAGGAAGTTCATTTCTCAAGCGCCACCCTTTGGGCCCCTTCTGCTAATTTCATGTTAGTAGAAGTTTGGTGAGTGTTGATTCACGATTTTCAGATCGTACAAAACAAATGCCTTTTAAAATACGTTTGGCATAACTACATCCATATCACCAGCAAAGCAGCTTCATTTTTATCCCATTAAAGAAGATGAGAATGTGTGCTGCATTTCGACATTTCATCAATTGCCGCATCACAAATGTTAATTCTAGATTACGAACAGTAGTTTACAAGACCAAACTCTTCCCAGCCGTTCCTTGATTCCGAGCATGTGTGTTTGTGCTTTCGACTTTTGTGTCACGATTTCTGTACTGACCATCCGAAAATCAAATGTTGAGTTCACATCCAACAAAAATTTTATAGCCTGCACATCCAGCTTTTGTCTGATAAAAAAGTCAAATCGGCTGTCGAAAGCATCGTACTAACGATCCAAAAATCTGCAGACAGCTCGTCTTACGAATTTTCCCTTCTGATTTTTGTATTGTGTGTACGAGGCCTTAATTTGTTAAATTTCCCTCAAATGTGCATTAATCACTCAGAGGGGATTTTTTTTCATAACAAAAGTGGAGTTACTCTTTAAGTATTAAAGTTGAAGTCAATACTAAATAAAAAAAATCATGCAATGTCAGACTCCCAGCATAGTTAAATGAATAATTTTATTTGCATAAGCATCCCATGGGGGTTATTTACGAAAGTCAAATCCACTTTGCACTACCAGTGCAAACTGCAAGTGCAAAGTGCACTTAAAATTGCACTGAAAGTGCTCTTGGAAGTGCAGTCGCTGTAAATCTGAGGGGTAGATCTGAAATGAGGGGAAGCTCTGCTGATTTTATCATCCAATCATGTGCAAGCTAAAATGCTGTTTTTTATTTTCCTTGCATATCCCCCTGGGATCTACAGCGACTGCACTTCCACTTTCAGTGCAATTTCAAGTGCACTTTGCACTTGTAGTGCAAAGTGGATTTGCCTTTCGTAAATAACCTCCCATGTGTTGAAAACTCACTGGGCCTCTGAACAAAATACCCTCTTTATAATCCCCTGCTACTCCCTCTACATCCTCCTACAGCATGCATTTCTACTAGCTGCAGTTGCACAAAGGAATTATGGAAGAAAGTTTTAAACATTTAAAAACATGTATTTATTATTATATTTTTGTAAAAACATTGAGATTATTGCCTGTTACTTTTTTTTGTTTGCCTGTAATTCAGCTTTGAGACCAGTGTCTCATATAGCAATTGTAATGTACGGTATATACGAAAATATATAGGATATATTTTCCATTTTTCCACTCACATGTATTTATTTTTTTCCCTCCAGGCCAGTACAAAAATTAAAATGGCAAATTAGCTTAATTTCACGTGAGATATGAACTGATTTAAATTCTGTCAGCGTAATCTACTCTACAACCGCCCCTTGCGTTTTGAGGTAATTGTAACACGACACTGCTCTCTCATTGCAATTGTTATAGAATACATGGGTGTCACAAAAATACTGTATAAATGTTGACAAAAACTATGCCAAGATGAGCTTTTACTCTAGTTATCCCTAATGATAAACTCCCTAGTCTTCAATTATTTATGATCGCTAATCTAATGTATGTAATCAAACCGGCCTCTGAACATCCTTTGGCCAAGGCAAATTATTGGCAGTTAACCTCCACCCAAAGGGGGAAGAAGGAACGATGGTTTGATTTCTTCTAATCTTGGTTCTGCTGGTAGTAAGTAAACTGTGGTATACAAGGATAAAAACATATTGTGCTCCTGTCAAAATGTTTAAAAAAATTAAACTTGCCTGAATAATATGTTTCTTGGTAATAGCCAAATAGCAGAACAAGTCTTTCCTCTAGTTTTCTATATGTACCATTTTCTATAGATATATTGATGTCAAAAAAGATGTTGAGACTTTAACACCATGACCCCTACAAATAAAAAATAATTACATAATGTTGGTGTTACCTTTTTGGTAAATATAATAGAATCTGTGCAAATCTCTCTCAGGGCAAATTTTAGATGATTTACTTGTAAGTAATTCAGAACAAGGACTGTCATAATCTATTCAAATGTGAATTGGTCTCTCTTCCATTGTGATGACTGCACTTTGCTTTAGACATATGTTCAATTGAGGGATGCTGAAAATTCTCATCAGCTGTGCCTTTTATGTCTTCGTTTTTTTTCACAGCCTAATTATCAGTATTGGTCATGGTAGCATATGTCCATTTTCTCTTTTTTACCCCTGGAGTATTTACACACTATATACTATGCAGGCCATTGGCAAACTGCTAATAATAATAATAATAATAATAATAATAATAATAATAACATTAATAATAAAACAGTCATGTTTCTGTTTTTTTTCAATCAAGTCCCTGACATTTTTAGTACAAGCCTTTTATTTTTATGAAAATATACAAGGCAAGAGACAAAGCAAGCTGTTCAACTATTCAGTGAACAGAGTAAACAAATGTATCCATGGTTACCAGAATGGTACATGCTGTATTACCTTGAATCTTACCGAAGGAAAACATACTTGGAACGACATAACCCAGAGCCCTTCAAAAACAATCCTACATTTAAAAATAACTATTTTAGCCCATATTAACTTGACAAACACAGATATTACCACATTTTCCTTTAAGTAACAAAACAGTTTATTTTAACAAAAAGTACTTGATGTTAGAGAGATAAGGAAAATGTAATTGTGTATTTATTTATTTATTTACTCCTCAATTTTTTAGATTTTTGCAAACATGATCTGGGTCTGTGTAAAATAAATATTACTATTAATGATTGATAATGGGTATTCTTAGGGGAAAAAATAACTAACTAGCATATCTACAAGTTAGAGAATGAATACTTTTGCCAATATAATAACAGTGAAGACCGTAACCACTTCCTGCCTGGCCATGATTTTGTGATAGCAGACTTCCGATGTTCGAAGGGGTCGCTCTGCAGTTGTGATCTGTCTCCCTATGTGAAAGATCGCACCACCAATGACAGATCACCGCACTGGCCTGCTGGTGGTACCATGTGATCGCTGTGACCAATCATAGCAGATCAAACGACAGTTGTAAACAATGGATGGCTTCCTTTCATGCCATCCATTGTGTATAATTGTGTTGCTAGCTGTGATTGATCACAGTGATCACATGTACAGATAGAGCCAATCACAACCTGTCTGTACCATGTTATTAATGTATATATATATATAAATTGTTGAAATTCATTGGTATAAGCAGTCATAGCAATCAAGCAATCATAATGTGTAAAAAAAAAAGAATCCTGATCACTGCACCAGAGTAGTAGTGTTACTGTGGTAAAACTGTATTGCTCTGGTCAGTGTGTTAAAAAAAAATGTAAAAAAAAAAGAAAAAAAATGTAACAAAAGGGAAAAAAAGAAAAATAGTATTGTTATTGAAAGGAAATAGTAGGTATTCTGGATGGCCACCCTTCTTGTAGGTACACCAACAGGGCCCTCAGATATCTGGAGGCACCGAATGAAATGAGAAGCAGGTTGTGCATTCATAAAATGTCTACCTTTATTAGGTGCGTATACAGCTTATATAGGGTTCAAGTTACCAATAGAAAGAGGGGAGGGGGGAGTGGTTAGTAAATTATGTATTGTGTTAAATATATGGTTACAAGTCAGTGACCCCTAAAATACATTTATCATGAGGTTACAGGAGTCAACAGATCATCTGGTTATGAGTCATACGTCATGCATCCTGTGCCATGGCCCACAGAACAGGGAACAGGAAAGGACAAACCAACCCACAATGATATACATAGAGTACAGTGCTTGTGCAAGCATTTTCTAAGCATTCTTTCGTAGTTGCAGATTTAAGCTAAAATGACAACCTTGACAAGGTTTTGTAAACTATAATGGCAAAGCATATCAAAATGGAGTCACAATGGTCTGGGCATATTATTACAATCCTTTCTTTTGTCACAAATGTGACAATCACAAACTCTGTTCCCCCAATATGCCCCCGACATTCACCTGGACTATTTTCCCACAAATTTACCATTATCCTAAGCATGTAAAAAAAGAGAAAAATTAACACATAATCTCAGCTGCATAGCAATTGTCCATGAAATACAAAAGGGGAAGGGGCGTGACAGTCCATAAAAGTAAGTGGGAGGGGCATGACAGCCTTTAGGCCAAATAAAAAATAGTCCCAAAGAAAAGCACAAAAAAAGTATGTTTTTCTTGTATGGCTTCTGAATGTTCATTAAATTCATAAAAAAGGAAGGAAAAGGAAATGTCCACATTATCATTCTCATTCTCCTAAACTGTTCCCAAAATATTTGGTTCAATTCTGTGCTCATTCATATTTTACATAGATCCACCCCAAAAACCCTGCCTCTTTGTAATGATAGAACTCGATATCCACAGACATACTAGAACTGATGCATTGGGCTAGACTTGGGTCTTCGGGCTGGCACATCTGGATCTTTCTCTCATGATGCTCACTGGAATTTTGTAGACCTTGGGCGTGTGTCAATTGGCTAACCCTCAAGGTGTTATTCCCAAGAACATTTTCCAGCAGGAGTCTGCCTTTACTCATCTCAGCACTTCCCATGGCATTTGAACAACAAAGATGAACAACAAATATTTCCATGTAAAAGCTGTAGTCATCTCTTCATTCGGATAGGGTATAGGGTAGGGTATGAATGGGGTGGGCATTCTTCATGTGCATGGGGCTAGGGGTATGCTGGCTGGATGGAGCAGATACTCCTCATCCAACATGAATAATCACAGAATCTAACTGTCAATTCAGGCCTTAACCATTTGAGGTATTAATATCCCTCATTGATTCAAACATAAGTAAAGCATGCAGAAATAAAAATGTTTCTCAGCAACAGTCTTAAATATATTGAATCTATATAATGAACTAAACATTTTTTCCCTTCAAATCCAGTATTACGGCAGGATTTCAACAAAACTTAAACACCTTTAGCTCCTTCTATCCCTGGGACCTAAGTGGACCTGAGGGTCTCCGAACAGAACATTTTACCCATTTTACACATATTCTGACTCAGAAGTCAGAATCCCAACTTTGCAAATATATCTGATCATCAGTAACAAACAAAACATTGATGGATAAACAACATTATATCATTAACACTTCACGATTGACACTCTGGGAATTCAAAAGGTAAATATATCCAGAATAGTCACTCTTACTGTTATTCAAACAAACTTTCCCCTCCATATTTTACCATCTCATGGACTCAATACATGCAGCAATTTGTTTTAGTCCTGGTTACTTGATTTTAGTAACTCTTCAAGCATTTATAGTTTCCCCCCCCCTTTTTTTTTTACTTTTAGGGAAATGTACAGTATATTATCAGGAACATGGGCCTAATAACCTCTTCTCCCAAAACAAGAAAACACAATATGAGACAACTCTTTGTGTACATTTTAAACAAACACTTAAGATAACAATACCCTGTGTATTTATTAAACACAATACAACCACTTTTTCATTCCACATTCATTTGGCCATTCCATTCATTCTTCATTTAGAACTGTTTTCCATATTTTCCCCTTGAACACCTTTGAACACCTTTTTCCAGATTTCTAAATCCTTCTCTCACCCGAAGTATATATTTTCCCTAGTGCATAGGATTACACAACACAGTTACGTCTCTTTTTTTTTACTAACCACAATTCTTCTGGCTTAGCGCCCGGAATACACAACTTCCTTATTCTTTCCATAGCATCTACTCTTAAAAAAATGTATCTGATCAGATTCCTCAAAAAAAAACATTTGGTACCAGCGCATACATGTAATATATCGGTGATGTGTCACATTCCCCTTTTAATTTTTCCAATTAACTATGCATTGGGCATGGGCTTAATTTGTGCCCAACACATTTGAGTAGACTGACAATAGTTGCAACATTTTAACAATAAACACGAACTTTAATCTATATAGATAACTTTTCTGAATGAAATCTTTCTTTAACATTCACTCTCCACCTCAGCAAGTCAGCAAGTCTCTCAGACTCGCTGAATATGCAATGCAAAAGCGGTGGCGAAGGATTAGTCGGCGGTTCAACAACCTTTTTTTCACTTCAAGCAACATAGCAGATCTATGCAAGCGGATATGTACCTCTGTGTATTGTGCTAAACAATACTTTGGATAGGAGGAATCACTCAAATAGTAACTTGTCCTTGACCAAATCCACGGTTTAAGCCTCACACAGATGAGTACCCTACAGTCCCTCTCACCTGCCCACTTTAGCAACGCTCTCCATCTTGGCCGGATCATAGGACATATATCAACTACCTAACAATCTATTTGCATTCAGAAGAAAAAACAACTTATACTCTAAATTGGAATTCCAACACAAGACAAAAATTCACATGCACATACAATTAAGCATTTCTCCCTGAGCAGGTGGAAGAGAATTCCCTATACTAACAACAACTTTCCCTTACCTAATAACCAGTAATTCACCAGTAGTTCATGAGCTTCAAAAAATGCTACCAGTGATACCACTTGTGTGTGCCCTGCACACATACACACTCCAAAGCTCTGCTATACAATAATACTCTTTCTTTTAATTGCTATGTTGTATTGCTATGTTCGGGTTAACCTCTTATCTTTCTGTTCCAACCTTTATTATTGAATTAACAGAACAAAGATGGCAATGTTATATGTGTTAAAACACTTGGTCTGTATTTGGCTAATCATTTAAAATAAGTAACAATATTATGCTGAATGGCAAGTTCCACTTTTTTTTCTCTTTATTAATACATGTGCTTACACATATCTTGAAATTTCTCAATATCTACTGCGTAGATTTGAGACAGGCTGCAAAAAAATAACTTCCTCATATTAAACCAGCTATCATCTATTCAATCTAGACAGTCCTTGACAATCTAATATAATTCCTAACCATCCTTTGGTTCAAACATGAAAATGATTGTTCCCATGATGCTACAGCAGACATGGACACTTTGCCATGATTGGTACACTTCGCCATTAATGTTTTCCAATGTCCCTTTAAACCTCTAAAACCTCCGTAATGTTATTTCCTGTTTTTAAAACTACATTTTACTCCTATGTATCTTGTCTCTGAACTGTTTGGCAGACATACAGGTAGCATACTAATTCAACTTTGATAATGGATTTAACTGCAGACACAGTGTTCCTAAGCTTCTAGATGTGAGCTCTACCTGGCCCTAGGAGTGGTAAGTTCTATTAACTTTTCCACTGCAATCCCTCTCTTTTTTCGTATTTTAATTTAGCTTTCCTATATAAACAACTTCTCTCTTCCTCTTCACCTTCAAAACGTAACTTGTTTTTTCTTTGTCAAAAGAAGTTTATTGAGTATAAAATGTTATAAAGATACATAAAGTAAGTTTACAAGGATCTATAAAGTAAGCTCATTGTTTTACAGTAGGGTTTATATAGGTAAATATCATGAAATTTCAAATATTAAACATTGGGTTCACGTAAACCTAAATTAAAGATATATATCATTTCCTTAGTTACTTTTGCAGGTATTTAAATGATTTATAGCTACTATACATATTGTTTACAAGTAGAGTGTATATAGGTCAAATAAATTCTGATAATGAGCTTTAATCGTAAGGTGGAGAAAAGGAAAGAGAAAGAAGAAAAAGGGTTGAAAGGTAGAGGTATGGTCCACAAGGTTGTCCCGCTCGTCAGTTTATTATTCTTTTTAGTTCTCTTTGAAGCCTTAGAATGGGTGTCTCTGTAAGTCATTTAATCTGTTACCATGGCAACAGGACAGAGTCATTGAAATTTGACAGAAACTGTTGTTTTATCCAAGGATGCCAAAGTTTTTCAAATTTTGGAATTTGATTTTGATCGATGGCTACCATCTTAGCATGGGACATTGTATTATTCATTCTGTGAATTGTTTCTGCTAGTACCAATGTAGGAGATTTCCATGCCTTGGCCACTGTTTGTTTTGCAGCCGTTATTAGTTGGATCATAAGTTTGAATTGAGAGAGTGTTAACCATTCCGGTTTTAGATTAAGTAAAGTTAAATATGGATCTGGTTGTATTATTTTTTTAAATATTTTAGATGCAATCACGAAGACTTCCTTCCAGAAGGTTTGGATTACTGGGCACGTCCACCATATGTGTAAATATGTGCCTATTTCTGGGCATCCTCAAAAACAAAGAGTTGAGGTATTAGGTGAATATTTTGCCACTCTAGCGGGTACAAGGTACCAGCGAGTTAGGACTTTATAATTTGTCTCCAGTGCTAAGATGTTGGGTGAAGATGACTTAGATGTGAGCCATATGTTAGACCAGTCCGTGTCTTCTAAAGTTCGTCCCAGGTCCTCCTCCCACCTCTGAACGTAAGAGGGTCTATTAAGATTTGCTACTCCATATAATTGATTATAAAGTGATGAAATTGTACCTTTAGCAAATGGATCTTTTGTACAGATTGATTCAAAAATGGATAATTGGGATAATGGTGTATCCCCCTTTAGGAATGGTGTATAGAAATTTTTGATTTGGAGATATCTAAATATCTCAGAGTTTGGTAGATCATATTTTTCTCTAAGCGATGGGAATGAAAGGAATGATTTAGATGCTATGAAGTCATTTAGTGTCTGAATGCCTGATGTTGTCCAAGCTTTAAAAGAATTTGGGTAGATCCATGCCGGATAAAAGGCCGGATTTCTGATAAAAGAAAGGAGAGGATTGTGTGGAGATTGTAACTGATATTTGGTTTTTAGTTTATCCCAGAGAGATAAGAAGTGTTTAGTTATGGGATTATGAATTTTAAAGCGGTCTTTAGGATCAAGCCATAATAAATTTGATATTAATAGAGGGTCATTTTCTGAAGCCTCTATAAATACCCATAATGGGATTTCCTGTTTTGCATGGTATTTGGACAGACTGGCCAAATGTGCTGCTCTGTAGTAGTTAGTAAAATTAGGGTATCCCAGGCCTCCTTTATTTTTGGGAAGATGTAGTGTGTGTATAGGTATATGTGGTTTAGAAGAGCCCCATATAAACGAAGTTGCTCTTTTTTGTACTATTCTCAAAAAATAGGAAGGAATTGGAATAGGGAGGACTCTGAATAGATAAAGCAATTTGGGTAGAATAGTCATTTTGATTGCATTAATCTTCCCTATCCAGGATAAAGGAAGTTGCGACCATTGTTTTATTAGATTTGTGATCTGTCTTAATACAGGAGGATAATTGGTTGAGAATAAGTCAGAATGAGATGCTGTTAAATGAATTCCAAGATATGGGATTGATTTTTCTGCCCATGTGAATGGGAGTGCAGCCCTAGCCGGGATCAATTCCATGTTTGTGAGTGAAATATTAAGCACTAGGCATTTCTTAGGATTAACCATAAGGCCGGATAGGGCTGCAAATCCATCAAGAGCTGGTATTAAGTTAGGACCAGAGATCTGTGGTGATGATAGAAAAAGTAATATATCGTCTGCAAATATATATAATTTGTGTGTAATACCTCCTACTTCAATGCCAGTTATAGTTTGGTTTGTTCTGATGTATTGGGCCATGGGTTCGAGTATAAGGGCAAATAATAAGGGAGATAATGGGCAACCCTGTCGGGTACCTCTTTCGATATTAAAGGCTTCAGATTTGTATCCAGCATATTTTATATAGGCTTTGGGTTTATTATATAATGCCTTGATCCATGTTAAAAAGTGGGGTCCAAAACCCCATTTTTGTAATGAATATTGCATATATTGCCAGGATACTGTGTCAAATGCCCTCTTAATATCGAGAGATAGAAAACATAAAGGGATTTTCCGTTTTTTAGCAATATGTGCCAATAACACTGCACTGCGTATATTATCGCCTGCCTGTCTATTTGGCATGAAGCCTACTTGATCTCTATGTATTAATTTTCCTATAATGCTATTGAGGCGTTTTGCTATTATTTTTGCTAATAATTTAATATCGAGGTTTAACAGAGAGATAGGCCGATAATTCACACAGGAAGTATCATCAGAAAGGGGTTTTGGGATCATACAAACAATTGCCATTAGTGTTTCTTGCCGAAAAGAATGTCCATCTAGAAGTTTGTTAAAAGTTTCAGTGAGAATGGGAGAGAGTATTTCTGAGAATGTTTTATAGTATAAAGCCGAGTAGCCGTCTGGGCCTGGTCTTTTGTTAAGTTTTAGGTCTTTTATGGCGTTAGCAACTTCATCTATAGTTATAGGCTCATCCAAACTGCTTTTTTGATTCTGAGATAACTCAGGTAAGGTTATTTTTGAGAAGAAGGATTCAGCCTCTGTAGGATTAAATTCATTGTTTGTCTTGTATAAAGTTGCGAGATGTGAGTGAAATTTATGGACTATTTTAACTGGATTACAAGTGTAAACATTTTTTGATAATTTCAAACGTATTGGTTTGAAAGATTTGTTCATTGAATTTAATGCCCGAGCCAAATATGTACCTGGTTTGTTTGTATTCATGTAGAAATTGTGTTTGGAGCGTTTGAGGGATTTATCAACTGACTCAGTGAGAAATAGATCGTATTCCAATCTAGATTTTTCCAGATGAGATTTTGTACTCTGAGATGGATTATCTTGAAATGATATGTAGGCTGCATTAAAATTGAGTTCTAGTTTTTTTGCTAGATTTTTGCGTTCCCGTTTAAATAGTGCCATTTGTCTTTGTATTGTACCACGCAAGACAGGCTTATGAGCTTCCCACAGTGTTATTGGGGAGATGTCTGTTGTATTATTAATTGATATGTATTCCTTTAAAGCTTGTTCAATGGCCATCTGATGTAGTGGGTGTTTGAGCATTATGTCCGGTAAGTACCACGTTGGGTCATGCGCTTTTGGTATGGCTGAGGCTATAGTAGTGTATACTGCATTATGGTCAGACCACGGAATCGGAATTATATCTGATGCAATAATTTCTGGTATCATTCCTATTGTTAGAAAAATATGATCTATTCTGGTGAAGGTTTGACGAGGGTGCGAGAAATAAGTGAATTTCTTTTTCATTGGGTTACTTTCTCTCCATGAATCTACCAGATTGTATTTGGAAAGAAGTTGAGAAAAAGGTAATCTAGAGGTTATTTTGGATGGTGTAAAAGGTGATTTATCTAGAAATGGGAGGAGGACCTGGTTCGAATCCCCACGCATTATCACTGTTCCTATTTTGTGTGTATTAATCACTTGTAATATATGTGAGAGGAATGGTGTAGGTTGTTTGTTAGGAGCGTAGTAGGAAATCACCGTGATTGCTGTATCCATTATATAACTCATGAGTATCAGGTATCTACCTTCTGGGTCTTTAATTTCTGATGATAAGGTGAATGGTGTGGATCGGTGAAATGCAATTAGAGTTACCCTTTGCTTGGTACAGGCAGAAGCCGTGTAAATTTGTTGATAAAAAGGAGAAACATATTTTGGAGTAGAATCTTTGGTGAAGTGTGTTTCTTGGAGGCATACTATGTGAGCCTTCTTGTTATGGAAAGTACGGAAGGCTTTGGTCCTTTTTTGAGGGACATTTATTCCCTGAACATTCAGGGAAAGTATATTCAGTGGTGCCATGGCAATAGATCAAATAGTTTTGACTTACTTTTTGTTATGCAGAGCTGACTGCGCAGATCAACCTGTGTGGACTGAAGAGATGAATAGATAGAAAAGAAACCAGTGAATTCTGGAGTAAAGAGTAAACAAAAAACATATGAGATTAGATGATACATTGTATAAATTATTTTTTGCAAGTAATCACAATTTACCCGTATAAGAGAATAAATATCTCTCTCAGGGGAATAAGTGCCTTCGTCACACTCCCACATAATATGGTTGGGAGAATGAGGAGGGCTAATGGGGGTACAGGGATCTTCCGCTTACAGGAGAGAAGTGCTATGTCAAAAGACATCAAAATGATGTTTCATTAATTGGAGTGCAGAATATAGTTTTTGTTGAAATTATTTATTTCAGCGTGGTTGTATATGGTTAGTCTTGCCCTAGGATAAATAATTCAGTTAGAAAGGTACTGTTAATAACTTTGGTATTGATGAAGATAGTTTGAATTATTTTGGGATTTTAACCCTTTTAGAGTAAACAATTACATATTTTATTCATATGTAACTGTTTAGATATGTTAACTCATAAAATTGAGGTTGTATTGCTTCAGATTAGAATAAACAAAAACATAATTCTAGGAACTAGTTAGGTAATAATATATTTGTTTTAAGAAAAGAAAGAAAAAGCTTCCATTACTTCTGAATTATTGAACATATTTGTCCTAAAAAGTAATACATCTATTGTTATTACCTGATAATATATAACTGAACAAGAATTTCCTTATTTCACTTATATATTCTAAGGCTATATGAATCAGAAGTAATAAGAAATATAACTGGAATGTAACATGATCCCACACAGTGTGTGACTATCAGAATGCAGTTACATTCAGTTATAAATATAGGTTTTTTATAGAGAACCATCTCTTAGTATAATAAATGAAGAGATATCAGGAATTAGGATGTCAGTCCATTGATGTGGCATAACGGCCTCTTTTGTGAGAATGATGATTCCCATTTTGTTCTGAAATTTTCTGGGTGCTGCCTGAAGGTGAAGATGACGCCATTCTTCTGCGTGTGGGAGAGTTGCTGCTTGTGGATTCTGTCAGATTTAATTTTAAAAGGGTTTGTTGTAGTTCATCTGCTGATCTGCTTCTGTAAATTGTACCTTGGTAGTTAAATCTGACTGAAAAAGGGAAGCCCCATTGATACATAATGTTGTGGCGTTGCAGTTCCATTAGTTGGGGTTTCATGGATCGTCTTTTAGTAATAGTAAGTTGGGATAGGTCAGCAAAAATTTGATAATTGTGTCCTTGAAAATTAAGTTCCTTTTTTTCTCTTGCAGCAATTAGTATTTGTTCTTTCGTTCTGTAATAATGAAATTTTGTGATTATATCACGTGGGGGTCCATCTTTCTTTTTGGCTGTGAGGGCTCTGTGTACTCTGTCCAGTTCTAAACGTTCAATAGGGATATCTGGCTTTAGTTCTTGTAATAGAGCAGTAATAGTAGATTGCAGGTCTGTCACAGTTTCAGGTATTCCCCTTATGCGCAAGTTTGAACGTCTGGCTCTATTTTCGTAATCTTCGAGCTTAGTTTGAAGTATTAAATTCTCTTCTTTTAATTGTTCCAATTCTGTTATATTTTCTTGGGTTGTAATTTCAATTTCATCCATTTTTATTTCTAAGGCTGCGGTGCGGTTTCCCAGCTCTCTTATTTCTTTGGTTAGGCTTTTTGTTATTTGGTCTGAGGTTTGTTTTAAAGCCTTATGAAGCATCTTTTCAAATTGTAATAATATTACTGGGGATACTGAGGAGGCTTGTGGAGAAGTTTGTGAGAGGATTTGTTCTGTATCTGACTCAAATGGAGAGTCTTGCTGTGACATTTTCTGTCTGTGAGAGCGCCCTGTATCTTGTGAGGTGACTGGAGCTGTTTCAGCTGCAGTGAGTGCCTGTGAGCTCTTTGTGAGGTGATTTTTATTTCTGCCACGGTTTCCTCCCAGTACCATATTTCCTGCCCAAACTTTCACAGTTTGTTCCCTGGGGCAAAAAGGTTCAAATGGATACCTTTTGAGCCTGCAGGCTCCGCTTTGTCCTTCTCTTCTCTCCTCAGCGGTGTGGAGCTCTAACAATGCATGTCTGCTCTGCTAGGCTCCGCCTCCTCCCTCCCACAACGTAACTTGTTTTACCCTCTACAATGTAGGATGTTTTCATTAAAAACACCTTTAAACTCACTTTATCCTTACCACAGTAGGGTGTTCCCAGAACATTCCCTTTCCTTACAGAAACCCCCAGCACAGCTAACACATTCTTTTGCAACCTTCAAAATACTATTCTTTTTACCTGCAAAGACTCATCAAAACATGTATTTAACATGTACCTCAAACAATTACAATTCTATAAACAAATATTAGTATCCTTACCACAGTAGGGTGTTCTCAGAACATTCCTTTTCCTTACACAAACCCCCAACACAGCTAACACATTCTTTTGCAACCTTCAAAATACTATTATTTTTACCTTCAAAGAGTAATCAAAACATGTATTTAACATGTACTTCAAACAATTACAATTCTATAAACAAATATTAGTAAAGGGGAGACTTACCTCACTTACTACTGTAGTGTTACTATACTGACTGGTCGTTTGATATTTATTCTCTTTATATACTGTATGTCTATTTTGTTCTCTTAAGATATTTGTTGACACTCAGCAAAAATATAAATAACCGTTCTAAATTTAAATTGCATAGCCAAAACCCCTTTCTCCCATATGCGCCACAGCAACAACATTTCTTAATTTTTTTTAGTCTTTTTAACACCTTAACCAGTTGCCGACCGCCTCACGACGATATACATCAGCAGAATGGCACGGGCAGGCAGAATCACGTACCTGTACGTGATCTGCCTTCCGCAGGCGGGGGGTCCGATCGGACCCCGCCCCGGTGCCCGAGGCGGCCGGCATTTGTTCCAGGGCGATCAGAGGTGAGGGGGAGGCCATCCATTCGTGGCCACCCCCTCGCGATCGCTCCCAGCCAATGAAATCCTTCCTCTGCCTCTGTAATGTAAACAGAGGCAGAGGAAGTGATGTCATCTCTCCTCGAGCCGGTCTTTTCGTTCCGGCACCGAGGAGAGAAGACATCAAGTAAGTCTGCACCAACACTACACTTTCAGTAGAACACACTAGGCACACTTTTCACCCCCCGATCACCCCCCTGTCCCCCTTGTCACAGTGACACCAATAGCAGTTTTTTTTTGCATTGGTGTCAGTTTGTGACAGTTATAAGTGTCAGGACAGTTAGGGTTAGCCCCCTTTAGGTCTAGGGTACCCCCCTTTAGGTCTAGGGTACCCCCCTAACCCCCCTAATAAAGGTTAACCCCTTAATCACCCCCCGTCACCAGTGTCACTAAGCAATTGTTTTTCTGATCGCTGTATTAGTGACACAGGTGACGCTAGTTAGGGAGGTAAGTATATAGGTTCGCCGTCAGCGTTTTATAGTGACAGGGACCCCCATATACTACCTAATAAAGGTTTTAACCCCTGATTGCCCCCTAGTTAACCCTTTCACCGTGATCACCGTATAACTGTTACGGGTGACACTGGTTAGTTAGTTTGTTTTTTATAACTTATTATAGTTTCAGGGCACCCGCCGTTTATTACCTAATAAAGGTTTAACCCCCTAATTGCCCGGCGGTGATATAAGTTAAGTTTTTAGGGTCAGATAAGGTCTGCATCGCCCCAGGCAGCGTCAGGTTAGCGCTAGTACCGCTAACACCCATGCACGCAGCATACACCTCCCTTAGTGCTATAGTATCTGAACGGATCAATACCTGATCCGATCAGATCTATACTAGTGTCCAAAGCAGTTTAGGCTTCCCATAAACACAGTGTTAGCGGGATCAGCCCAGATACTTGCTAGCACCTGCGTTTTGCCCCTCGGTCCAGCCCTGCCCAGCCCACCCAAACGCTGGATTGATCGATCACTGACCCTTACAAAACACTAAGCACACATGACTGCAGCGTTCGCAGAGTCAGGCCTGATCCCTGTGATCGCTAACAGTTTTTTGGTAGCGTTTTGAATCTGTCGCTAACAGTCAGGAGCTTTTTTGCCTGTGAGTCTCACTAGTGTACCCCTAAATTTAGAGCCCAAAATGGCAAATCGAAGGTACACTAGTGAAGAGGCCTACACATTTCTGAGCATGACAGATAGTGAAGAGGAAGTCACTCATCTGTCAGATTCAGGCTCAGAATACGATCCTGTAGAGGACAGCGGCTCCATGACAGATAGCTCTGACAACGAAGTTGTGGTCCCTGCCAAGGTCAGGCGTACCAGACCCCAAACTTCTTCTTCTGTCCTTGATGTGCAAGAACCGCAGGTCCCTCGTATGGAGCAGAGCAGTACTAGTGCCGCTATTCTTTCTGTTGAACTGGCAAGCGCCAGCGGCCTAGTACACCCTGGTCGTACATCCAGCACTGCAGTATCACGTGGTGACGTGGCGAGTCCCATAAGTGCAGTTCAAGCTGGCGAGGTGGCAAGCACTAGTAGTGTCCCGCTGCCACCAAGAATACGAACACAGGCCCATCGTGCCCATAGTGCCCTTCCTGCTGCTTTCGCCAATCCGAGTTGGGAACCCACCACTTCTGCAGCACCCGTACCCCTCACTGGCCAACCCGGCATTCAGGTGGAAACAGTTGATTTTACACCACCGGATTTTTATTCGCTGTTTTTCACCAAAGATCTCTATAGAGCTATTGTGGACCAAAGCAATTTATACGCTGGTCAACACATCGCCACAATTCCCCAGAGATTGGAGACCAAGATCTTTCTGGGCCTTTCCCTCAACATGGGCATAAATAAAAAGAAGAGTTGCGGTCATATTGGTCCACTGACCCAATTTACCATATGCCCGTGTTCTCTGCCTCCATGACTAGGGCACGATACGAGCAGATTTTGCGGTTCATGCACTTCAACAACAATGAACTCTGTCGTCCTCGTGGAGACCCTGAATATGATCGGCTCTACAAAATTCGGCTCCTCGTAAACCGTAAACCACTTCAACCAGCGTTTTGCAGACTTGTTTACTCCCCATCAAGTTGTCTGCTTTGATGAATCCCTGATTAAATTTTCTGGCAGCTTGTCATTCAAACAGTACCTTCCCAGGAAGCATGCCAGATACGGGGTCAAGATGTATAAGCCCTGTGACAGGGCCACAGGCTATACATGTAGTTTTATGGTTTATGAGGGCAAAGATAGTCATGTAGAGCCGACAAACTGCCCTGACTACATAGGAAGCGCTGGTAAGATTGTGTGGGACTTGGTGTCACCCTTATTCAGAAAGGGGTACCACTTGTACGTGGACAATTATTACATGAGCGCGCCACTTTTTAGTCACCTTTTTGATCAACAGATTGGAGCATGTGGCACCGTGCGATCTAATCACCAGGGCTTTCCCCAGCAGCTTGTAGATTCCCATCTTAGGCTGGGGGAGAGAGCCTGCTTGAAGTGTAATAACTTGCTCGCTATGAAGTGGAGGAATAATAAGAATGTTTTCGTTCTTACCTCCCTTCATGCAGACACGACGGTCCAAATTACTACAGCGACTGGTGTTGTGGAGAAACCCCTCTGTGTCCACGAATATAACCAAAATATGGGAGGGGTGGACCTCAATGACCAGTTGTTGGCGTCGTACCTAGTTGCCCGTAAAGCCAGACGCTGGTACAAAAAAGTGTCTGTTTATTTATTTCAATTGGCTTTGCTGAATGCTCATGTGCTATACAGAGCTTCAGGACAGACTGGATCCTTCCTAAAATTCCAGGAGGAGATCGTCAGAGCCCTTCTGTTTCCAGGCGGTGCTCCACCTCACCTTTCCCAACCAAATGCAGTAAGCCGGCTGCCTGAGAGGCATTTTCCTTATGTCCTCCCGAGTACCCCTACCCAACGAGCCCCCCAAAAAAGATGTTGTGTCTGCAGCAAGCGCGGATATAGGCGTGACACCCGGTATTATTGTCCCTCCTGTCTTGACAATCCTGGTCTATGCATTGGTGAATGTTTTGAATGCTACCATACACTAGTTGAGTATTAGCGTAGGGTACAGCACTGCACAGACTAGGACACACTTTCACAGGGTCTCCCAAGATGCCATCGCATTTTGAGAGACCCAAACCTGGTACCAGTTACAAAAGTTAAAGTTACTAAAAAAAGTGTAAAAAAAATAAAAAAAAATAAAAACACAAAAAAAATATATAGAATAAAAAAAAAAAAAAATAGTTGTCGTTTTATTGTTCTCTCTCTCTCTATTGTTCTGCTCTTTTTTACTGTATTCTATTCTGCAATGTTTTATTGTTATTATATTTTACCATGTTTGCTTTTCAGATATGCAATTTTTTTTATACTTTACTGTGTTATATTGGTAACCAGCAACAGCGTTTGATCCCACGATACATAAAGACGTGACTCCAGCGCTGTCGGAGGTGATTTCACCACCACAGTTACATACTTCAGCATATATGCCGCAGCGTGGGGGCAGCAGTGGGTGGAGGAGCGATTTGCTCCTGCCTTTTGCGGGAGGATGCCCCCATGCTTTGGCATATATATATTTTCGGCACAGGTTGCGTTAAATGTTTTATTTTTTACTATGTTTTTTTTGGATTTGCTTTGCAGGTATGGTAAGTCTTACTGTTATACTGTAATGTTACTGTGTTTTATTGTTAACCATCATTTGCTTAGCAGTAGGGATGAGCCGAACACCCCCCTGTTCGGTTCGCACCAGAACATGCGAACAGGAAAAAAATTTGTTCGAACACGCGAACACCATTAAAGTCTATGGGACACGAACATGAATAATCAAAAGGGCTAATTTTAAAGGCTTTTATGCAAGTTATTGTCATTAAAAGTGTTTGGGGACCTGGGTCCTGCCCCAGGGGACATGAATCAATGCAAAAAAAAGTTTTAAAAACGGCCGTTTTTTCAGGAGCAGTGATTTTAATAATGCTTAAAGTCAAACAATAAAAGTGTAATATCCCTTTAAATTTCGTACCTGGGGGGTGTCTATAGTATGCCTGTAAAGGGGCGCATGTTTCCCGTGTTTAGAACAGTCTGACAGCAAAATGACATTTTGAAGGAAAAAACACATTAAAAACTACCGCGGCTATTGCATTGCCGACAATACACATAGAAGTTCATTGATAAAAACGGCATGGGAATTCCCCACAGGGCAACCCCGAACCAAAATTAAAAAAAAAAAAATGATGTGGGAGTCCCCCTAAATTCCATACAAGGCCCTTCAGGTCTGGTATGGATATTAAGGGGAACTCCAGCCAAAATTTTAAAAAAAAATGACGTGGGGTTCCCCCTAAATTCCATACCAGACCCTTCAGGTCTGGTATGGATTTTAAGGGGAACCCCGCACCAAAAAAAAAAAAAAACAGCGTGGGGTCCCCCCAAAAATCCATACCAGACCCTTATCCGAGCACGCAACCTGGCAGGCCGCAGGAAAAGAGGGGGGGACGAGAGTGCGCCCCCCCTCCTGAACCGTACCAGGCCACATGCCCTCAACATTGGGAGGGTGCTTTGGGGTAGCCCTCCAAAACACCTTGTCCCCATGTTGATGAAGACAAGGGCCTCATCCCCACAACCCTGGCCGGTGGTTGTGGTGGTCTGCGGGCGGGGGGCTTATCGGAATCTGGAAGCCCCCTTTAACAAGGGGACCCCCAGATCCCGGCCCCCCCCCCCTGTGTGAAATGGTAAGGGGGTACTTACCCCTACAATTTCACTAAAAAACTGTCAAAAATGTTAAAAATGACAAGAGACAGTTTTTGACAATTCCTTTATTTAAATGCTTCTTCTTTCTTCCTTCATCTTCTTCTGGTTCTTCTGGCTCTTCTGGTTCCTCCTCCGGCGTTCTCGTCCAGCATCTCCTCCGCGGCGTCTTCTATCCTCTTCTCCTCGGGCCGCTCCGCACCCATGGCATGGGGGGGAGGCTCCCGCTCTTCTCTTCATCTTCTTCATCTTCTTCTTCTTCATCTCTTCTTCCTTCTTCTCTTCTTCATTTCTTCTCCGGGCCGCTCCGCAGCCATGCTGGCATGGAGGGAGGCTCCCGCTGTGTGACGGCGTCTCTTCGTCTGACGGTTCTTAAATAACGGGGGGCGGGGCCACCCGGTGACCCCGCCCCCCTCTGACGCACGGGACATGACGGGACTTCCCTGTGGCATTCCCCGTGACGTCACAGGGAAGTCCCGTCAAGTCACTGTGCGTCAGAGGGGGGCGGGGTCACCGGATGGCCCCGCCCCCCGTTATTTAAGAACCGTCAGACGAAGAGACGCTGTCACACAGCGGGAGCCTCCCTCCATGCCAGCATGGGTGCGGAGCGGCCCGGAGAAGAAATGAAGGAGAGAAGAAGGAAGAAGAAGAAGGGGTGTAATTCCACATATGCCCATGGCATGTTTGAGCAATATATCATTTAGTGACAACTTTGTGCTAAAAAAAAATTGTCACTTTCCCGCAACTTGTGTCAAAATATAAAATATTCCGTGGACTCAACATGCCTCTCAGCAAATAGCTTGTGGTATCTACTTTCCAAAATGGGGTCATTTGGGGGGTTTGTGCCATCTGGGCATTTTATGGCCTTCAAAACTATGACAGGTAGTGAGGAGTGAAATCAAAACTTTACGCCCTTAGGAATCCTGAAGGCGGTGCTTGGTTTCGGGGCCCCGTACGCAGCTAGGCTTCCAAAAAGTCCCACACATATGGTATCCCCATACTTAGGAGAAGCAGCAGAATGTATTTTGGGGTGTAATTCCACATATGCCCATGGCATGTTTGAGCAATATATCATTTAGTGACAACTTTGTGCTAAAAAAAAATTGTCACTTTCCCGCAACTTGTGTCAAAATATAAAATATTCCGTGGACTCAACATGCCTCTCAGCAAATAGCTTGTGGTGTCTACTTTCCAAAATGGGGTCATTTGGGGGGTTTGTGCCATCTGGGCATTTTATGGCCTTCAAAACTATGACAGGTAGTGAGGAGTGAAATCAAAACTTTACGCCCTTAGGAATCCTGAAGGTGGTGCTTGGTTTTCGGGGCCCCGTACGCGGCTAGGCTCCCAAAAAGTCCCACACATGTGGTATCCCTGTACTCAGGAGAATCAGCAGAATGTATTTTGGGGTGCAATTCCACATATGCCCATGGCCTGTGTGAGCAATATATCATTTAGTGACAACTTTGTGCAAAAAAAAAAAGTTTGTCAATTTCCTGCAACTTGTGGCAAAATATAAAATATTCCATGGACTCAACATGCCTCTCAGCAAATAGCTTGGGGTGTCTACTTTCCAAAATGGGGTCATTTGGGGTGGGGGTTGTGCCATCTTGGCATTTTATGGCCTTCAAAACTGTGATAGGTAGTGAGGAGTGAAATCAAAAGTTTACGCCCTTAGAAATCTTGAAGGCGGTGCTTGGTTTCGGGGCCCCGTACGTGGCTAGGCTCCCAAAAAGTCTCACACATGTGGTATCCCCGTACTCAGGAGAAGCAGCAGAATGTATTTTGGGGTATAATTCCACATATGCCCATGGCATGTTTGAGCAATATATCATTTAGTGAAAACTTTGTGCAAAAATAAAAAAAATTGTCACCTTCCCGCAACTTGTGTCAAAATATAAAATATTCCATGGACTCAACATGCCTCTCAGCAAATATCTTGGGGTGTCTACTTTCCATAATGGGGTCATTTGGGGGGGTTTGTGCCATCTTGGCATTTTATGGCCTTCAAAACTGTGATAGGTAGTGAGGAGTGAAATCAAAAATTTACTCCCTTAGAAATCCTGAAGGCGGTGCTTGGTTTTCGGGGCCCCGTACGCGGCTAGGCTCCCAAAAAGTCCCACACATGTGGTATCCCCATACTCAGGAGAAGCAGCTAAATGTGTTTTGGGGTGCAATTCCACATATGCCCATGGCCATCACGATATTTGGATATAAGCAAGGGAGATTTCTAATTTAGTTTGTCCCTATTTCTGACTAAAATTCCTACCTACCTGATCGATAGGGATGAGCTTTGAGTTCGAGTCAAACTCATGTTCCACTCGAACATCGGCTGTTCGCCAGTTCGCTCAACAGAGAACAATTTGGGGTGTTTGCGGCAAATTCGAAAGCCGTGGAACACCCTTTAAAAGTCTATGGGAGAAATCAAAAGTGCTAATTTTAAAGGCCAAAATAAAAAAAGTAATGGCGCGGGGTCCCCCTCAAAATCCATACCAGACCCTTATCCGAGCATGCAACCTGGCAGGCTGCAGGAAAAGAGGGGGGACGAGAGAGCGCCCCCCTCCTGAACCGTACCAGGCCACATGCCCTCAACATTGGGAGGGTGCTTTGGGGTAGCCCCCAAAACACCTTGTCCCCATATTAATGGGGACAAGGGCCTGATCCCCACAACCCTTGCCCGGTGGTTGTGGGGGTCTGCGGACGGGGGACCTTTTGGAATCTGGAAGCCCCCTTTAACAAGGGGACCCCCAGATCCTGGCCCTCCCCCCTGTGTGAAATGGTAAGGGGGTACTTACCCCTACCATTTCACAAAAAAGTGTCAAAAATGGTAAAAATGACAAGAGACAGATTTTGACAATTCCTTTATTTAAATGCTTCTTCTTTCTTCTATCTTCTTTCTCCTATCTTCTTTCTTCTATCTTCTATCTTCCTTCGGTTTCTTCCTCCATCTTCTTCTTCTTCTGGTTCTTCTGGTTCCTTCTCCGGTGTTCTCGTCCGGCATCTTCCTCCGTGGCGCCGGCGTCTTCTTCCCTTCTTCTTCTCGGGCCGCTCCGCATCCACTATAATGGGAGACTCCCGCTGTGTGGCGCTTATCCTCTTCTGATGGTTCTTAAATAATGGAGGGTGGGGCCACCCGGTGAGCCCCCCCTCTGACGCACAGGGACTTGATGGGGACTTCCCTGTGGCATTCCCCGTGACATCAAAGGGGGCGGACAGGGAAGTCACTGTGCATCAGAGGGGGGCGGGGTCTCCGTTATTTAAGAACCGTCAGAAGAGGAGAAGCGTCACACAGTGGGAGCCTCCCATCATGGTGGATGCGGAGCGGCCCGAGAAGAAGAAGGGAAGTAGACGCCGGTGCTGTGGAGGAAGATGCCGGACGAGAACACCGTGGAAGAACCAGAAGAACCAGAAGAAGAAGAAGATGGAGGAAGAAACCGAAGGAAGATAGAAGATAGAAGAAAGAAGATAGAAGAAAGAAGAAGCATTTTAAAAAAGGAATTGTCAAAAACTGTCTCCTGTCATTTTTAACATTTTTGACACTTTTTTTGTGAAATGGTAGGGGTACATTTGTACCCCCTTACCATTTCACACAGGGGGGAGGGCCGGAATCTGGGGGTCCCCTTGTTAAAGGGGGCTTCCAGATTCCGATAAGCACCCCGCCCGCACACCCCCACAACCACTGGGCAAGGGTTGTGCGGATGAGGCCCTTGTCCCCATCAACATGGGAACAAGGTGTTTTGGGGGGCTACCCCAAAGCACCCTCCCAATGTTGAGGGCATGTGGCCTGGTACGGTTCAGGAGGGGGGGCGCTCTCTCGTCCCCCCCTCTTTTCCTGCGGCCTGCCAGGTTGCGTGCTCCTATAAGGGTCTGGTATGGATTTTTGGGGGGACCCCACGCCATTTTTTTCAAAATTTTGGCACATGGTTCCCCTTAAAATCCATACCAGACTTGAAGGGTCTGGTATAGATTTTGAGGGGGACCGCACGCCATTTTTAAAAAAAAATTTGGCCGGGGTTCCCCTTAATATCCATACCAGACCTGAAGGGCCTGGTATGGAATTTAGGGGGACCCCCCACGTCATTTTTTTTAAAATTTTGGTTTGGGGTTCCCCCGTGGGCAATTCCCATGCCGTTTTTATCAATGAACTTTTATGTGTATTGTCGGACCGGCAATTCATTAATAGCTGCGAGTACTTTTAAATGACTTTTTTTCCTTTGAAATGTCATTTTGCTGTCAGACTGTTCTAAACACAGGAAACATGCGCCCCTTTACAGGCATACTATAGACACCCCCCAGGTACGAAATTTAAAGGAATATTACACTTTTATTGTTTCACTTTAAGCATTATTAAAATCACTGCTCCCGAAAAAACAGCCATTTTTTAAAACTTTTTTTGTATTGATCCATGTCCCCTGGGGCAGGACCCGGGTCCCCAAACACTTTTTTGACAATAACTTGCATATAAGCCTTTAAAATTAGCACTTTTGATTATTCATGTTCGTGTCCCATAGACTTTAATGGTGTTTGCGTGTTCGAACAAATTTTTTGCCTGTTCGCATGTTCTGGTGCCAACCGAACAGGGGAGTGTTCGGCTCATCCCTACTGATTGGTCACCTTTATTCCCACAAGCACCAAGCTTCCAATGGGCATGTACACTTTTCCACAGTGTTCCCAAAACGCTTAAAGCCAACCTGGGCATAACATTATATGTACCCCAAGCTGCTACAACAAAAAAAAATGTGAGTACTGTACCAATATCAATCAGTAATCACAAGTTAAGTTACCAGTGTAGCAATACTAATTTGCACAAACTTCCTACACTGAGGCATTTATCCTTTAAGGAAAAAGGATTTGGCGGAGGGATATCTTTTCCTTGTTTTTGACCCATAATGCAAAATACTGTAGCCCACTTTGACTGTCCTACCTTACATTCAGTGTATCCACACAACAAATTATCTTATTACTTCTATGCAACAGAATGAGAAGCAAAGCTTTAGCGGGCGCTGTCGGTTACCTAAATACCCTTCCCAAAAGGATACTGAACTGCAGTTTCTAATATATGGAGTCTTAAATAAAGACTCAAGTCTCCCACAGACCCTACAATGTTACACTCCCGTGAGTGTGTCTATATAGTTGCAGATTTAAGCTAAAATGACTAGACATGTGCACACTGAAATATTTTGTTTCAGAATTTCGTTTTCGTCCAAAAAATAAATGTATTCAGTTACTCCCAAAATTCGCTTTTATTTATTTTGTTTCGTTAAAAAATGCGTTCGTCCGAAAATCTGTCATTGAAGGCTTACGGTGTGAGTCGAATGGTATAAGAAGAAGATTTGACGGAGCAACTAAACTGTACGACGCCGCAATCGTACATTTCAGGCTGAATGTTCCGCCTACAAGCTATAGTAGAATTCTAATGTTGTATGACACTAGTAATAATTATATTTATTAATTATTATTACTAGTCAACCAACATTAGAATTCTTCTATAGCCTATGGGCGGAGCATTTGACCATAAATGTCCGCTCGCAGCGACTGCTTTATCGAATCTTCATGTCGAATCTTTTCTCTCTATGTCGAATTATCTTGGACTAATAGAGTTAGGTTAGGCACATTCGACCTTTTTTTGCTATTGTCTCTATAATGTTAAATCTTTTCTCTCTATGTCAAATCTTTTCTCTCTATGTAGAATAATCTTGAATTAATAGAGCTAAGGTTAGGCTTATTCGACCACAGGTTCGATGGACACAGATCACTATTATCAGCGTCATGTCGAATCTCCTATCTATATCAAACTGTTGTCACAACGAAAATTAAAATAAAGCATTTGTTTATGTCGGATCTTTTGGTTTTCGGATTCTGCACGTTCGTTATCGTTTGTTATAACGATAACGAAAATACCCAAAATTCGGACAAAAATGCATTCGGGCGAAAATGAATGCACATGTCTAAAAATGACAAGGTTGACAAGATTTTGTAAACTATAATGGCAAAGCATAACAAAATGGTGTCACAATGGTCTGGGCATATTATTACAGTTATTATTTTTATTTTTTACATACTGCCGCCAGTCAGTGCTCCTGATCACCGCTACACCAGTTATATGATGACGCTGTACTGCACTGTTGACAGTATGTAAAAAAGGTGTGAAAAAAACAATTATTTTTAAATTTCTTAATTTTCCAAAAAGTTATGACTTTACAACTTCAAAAAATGCTATGCCTCTTACTAAATACTTTGGACTGTTTACTTACCAAAAAGGGGTGATTTTGAGGATTTCTTCTACTGCCCTGGTGTTTTTGGACCTCAAGAAATGAGATGAGCTGTCAGTACGTCAGGATTGATCAAGTTTGAGATATACAGTGGATATAGAAAAGAACACCCCCCCCCTTAGAAATAATCACATTTTATTGCTTTGAAGCCTGAAATGAAGACCAACACAGTTTTTGTTTTATCCAGCTGTATTTAATCAGTGCAATTTATAACATCCAAGTGAAAGATATAACACCAAAATGTCAGAAAAAAAATCAAAAACAGAATCAGTGAGTTGGAAAAAGGATCACACCCCTGCGTCAACATTTTGTTGAACAACCTTTTGCTTTAATTACAGCCTTTGTTAAGGCTTTGCAATATTTACCCACTCTTCTTTGCAGAACTACTCAAGTTCAGTTAAATTTATTGGTGACCGTTTGTGGACTGCAGTCTTCAAGTCATTCCACAGATTTTCAATGGGATTTAGGTATGGGTATCTGACTAGGCCATTTAAGGACATTCACCTTTTTCTCCAACCACTGTGCGGTCATTTTTTTTCTGTGCTTTGGGTCATTGTCACGTTGGAAGGTATATAAATAAAGAGTACTGCACTGCTGTGATATACCAGTGAGTGCAATGAAAAACACCATATATACATTCTTATGCCCCGTACACACGGTCAGATTTTCAGACGGAAAATGTGTGATAGGACCTTGTTGTCAGAAATTCCGACCGTGTGTGGGCTCCATCACACATTTTCCATCGGATTTTCCGACACACAAAGTTTGAGAGCAGGATATAAAATTTTCCGACAACAAAATCCGTTGTCGGAAATTCCGATCGTGTGTACACAAATCCAACGGACAAAGTGCCACGTATGCTCAGAATAAATAAAGAGATGAACGCTATTGGCCACTGCCCCGTTTATAGTCCCGACGTACGTGTTTTACGTCACCGCGTTTAGAACGATCGGATTTTCCGACAACTTTGTGTGATCGTGTGTATGCAAGACAAGTTTGAGCCAACATCCGTCGGAAAAAATCCTAGGATTTTGTTGTCGGAATGTCCGAACAAAGTCCGACCGTGTGTACGGGGCATAAAAGTGAGAAGAAAATAACTATTTAAATAAAGTACTAGTACTCATAAACAACGCCAATAAAATACTAAATAAATACAATAAATGTTCAGTGCTGAAGGGTCCAAACTACACTATTAGGTAATAGTGTTTTGACAATGTTCAGTCAGTTAAATATTCCTCTGGCTGTGTCTCTTTTATGGGTGTGAATTCCACCATTAGGTATAGCCTTCACCAGTGATGTTCTACATCCAATATTCTACTGGTGTTTACAACTCAAATCCCAGTGCTGTAAGTGCTTGCTATACCTTCTCCAGTGTTCCACCAGCTAGTGAAAATATAATGCCGCGTACACACGGTCGGACTTTTCAGCTACAAAAGTCCAACGGACGCTGACGGACTAAAGCTGGCTGGTAATCCGATCGTGTGTGGGCTTCTCCGGACTTTCAACGTACTTTTCTAGCCTCAAATCCGACGTACTTTAGATTTGAAACATGCTGCAAATCTTTACGTCGTAACTACGACGGACCCCGAAGTCCGCTCGTCTGTATGCTAGTCCTACGGACAAAAAAACGACGCATGCTCATAAGCAAAAACTAAACGGAAGCACTCGGTCTAGTAAAACTAGTGTTCGTATTGTAGGTAGCACATTCATCACGCTGCAAAATCTGTGATCGTTGAATGCAGCGCATTTTATTTCTTCTTTACGAATGCTCTAAAGAACGAAGGTGTTTTGCTGTTCATAATCAGAGTTCTCCCAAACTGATTTCTGGATTCTTTTTCTCTTTGATCTCATGAATGATATAGTATGCTTTTTAAAAACAATGTTTCCATACTAATAATACTTTTTACTTTATTTTTATTTTTTTATTTTTTTTAGGTTTATAAAGTTACCACAAAGAACCCATTATTCTAGTTTTGTTTTTCTAGTGATTATTTTTTAGTTTTTAGATAAAGTTAACCCAAAGCACCGTTTTTGGTTATGTAGATTTTTTTATTTTCAAGACTTACCACTTGAACATTATTAACATTAGTAATGTATTTTTGGTGTGTTTTTTCAAACTCAATGAGATTGTTGTCCCTTGTTAATTTAACATTGTGTGTAAAATCAATGATTTAAAAGAAAACACATAAAGTCTTTTGCTAAACTCAAAAAAGATCCATTTATTCATGGTCAAAATAAAATAAAGAGGAAGTCAACGCTGGAAAAAGTCGGTGTACAAGAAAATTGGGATCTTGAGGAGTCCATATAAGAGGTAGCACAATCTGGTCCAAGAAACCCAGAGATCAACAGCACCAGCAGATGATCTAGATGTCCCCAGACTGTGGTCCTACAACAGCCTGCGTCTTCTGTCAGACCAGACTGAACCCAGGTCATCACTTTCTTCTCTTCCCTGCAGCCTTTCCTCCACGCTGCCCTGCAGCCTTCCCTGCAGCCTTCCCTGTAGCCTTCTTTGGAGGCTGTGGCTGTGGTGTTTCAGTTGTGGCAGGAGGAGGAGGAGGAGGAGGAGGAGGAGGAGGAGGGGGGGGGGCTGCCTCATGTAATTGTGTGTTTCGGGTTAGCGTGCCCTGCAGCCCCTTCTGGATAGTTTCCCCAAATAGGCGCTCGCAAATGAGACGCTGCTCCCAATCCATTTGAAGAAGCCTGCTGGCTAAGTAGCAGCCATAGGACTCTTCTGCTTCGGGGGGGCTTCTCAAAAAACGGGTGGCCTCTTGCATGAGGCGCAGGGATGCCTCCTGTGTGACCGTCCCCTTCCTGGCCCTTTTTTTGGGAAGGTGGAATGGAAGCACTTGTGATTGGGTCATGCTCCTACTGGGCCCAGCCACCTCACTTGGCCCAGCCACCTCACTTGGCCCAGCCACCTCACTGGGACCAGCCACCTCACTGGGACCAGCCACCTCCTGCCTGACACTGGGCCCAGCCTCCTCCAGGATGATGGAGAATCCGGCCTCCTCCAGGCTGTCCATGGGCCCGGTCTCCTCCTGCCTGCCACTTTCCACACATACCTCCTGGATGGACTCATCCTGTGTATAAAAAAAGGACATAGTTTTATTTCTTTATTTGGGGTTCATCAATGACACACAATTTGCTTCTCATGACTAGCAAATTCAATGTGAATACATCTCTTTAATAAAAGAGTCTAATCAGACACCCTAATTTTTTATAGCAGGTGCCAAACATATTTAGCCACTCCTGTCAATTGATATGTATACACAATTTTGAGGGCAAAATTATTTTAGACAATTATAACATCCAGTTAACATCATTAATATTAGTACAGTCAATATTTGTTAATATAATTTACCTGACTCCAGATGGTCATATCCGGTTCATCCAGGATGGAAGACCCAGCTTGCTCCTCATCAGCCTCTGCTGGGGTGGAGGGAAGGGTGGAGGGAAGGGTGGAGGGAAGGGTTGAAAGTGATGCCCTGGCTTCATTCTGGTCATCAAGAAAACGGAGTTGATTGTAGTACCACAGCCTGGGTACATAAACATCATCTGCTGATGCTCCTGATCTCCTTGATTCCTGGATCTTCTTATGCTCCCTCTTATACATGTTCCTCAAGACCCCAATTTTCTTGAGCAATGTCTCCATTGTTGCTTCCGGGATGGTCGCCTGGACAAAGGACAGAAGTCTCTCCAGCGTTGACTTCCTCACATGCTTTGCATAATACTGAGGGTGTTTCACCTCCCACAAATTCCTCATCTCTCGATATTTCAAAATAAAAGCTGTAAGGAACTCTGGATCCTTAAATAGGGGATTCATTATATCTGGAAAAGATAAAGTCACAAGACAAAAAACACTTATTATAGGTTCCTGCTAACCCCTCATCATCTTCTCCCTATGTAGGCCTCATCAATCTATCAAGCCATATAGGCGGCTTGCTACAAAGTCATGACCATAAAACCAAAAAAAAAAAAATTTTTTAAAATTACCTTCGTTTTGTAACGTCCTGGTCCACTATCACCTACGCACAGAACGTACGTACGACACGTGCGCAAGGCCCCTCTTTATACATTACGCATGTGTGAAACTCCGCCTGCGTCGCCCGCCCCTGACGTTCGAAATTAACTCATGTTCTCCGCCCCCTAATTCGACGCACAGAACGTACGTACGACACGTGCGCAAGGCCCCTCTTTATACACTACGCATGTGTGAAACTCCGCCTGCGTCGCCCGCCCCTGACGTTCGAAATTAACTCATGTTCTCCGCCCCCTAATTCGACGCACAGAACGTACGTACGACACGTGCGCAAGGCCCCTCTTTATACACTACGCATGTGTGAAACTCCGCCTGCGTCGCCCGCCCCTGACGTTCGAAATTAACTCATGTTCTCCGCCCCCTAATTCGACGCACAGAACGTACGTACGACACGTGCGCAAGGCCCCTCTTTATACACTACGCATGTGTGAAACTCCGCCTGCGTCGCCCGCCCCTGACGTTCGAAATTAACTCATGTTCTCCGCCCCCTAATTCGACGCACAGAACGTACGTACGACACGTGCGCAAGGCCCCTCTTTATACACTACGCATGTGTGAAACTCCGCCTGCGTCGCCCGCCCCTGACGTTCGATTTTAACTCATGTTCTCCGCCCATTTTTAGTTACGGCGTGTAGTGGGGTAAATAATGGCGGAGACACCTGACATGTTGACTACCTCAGGTAGCGAAAAAAGCCCGGAGGCTGGAACGTCAACCAGATCTGTGAGGCCTAGATTTAAGGCCTCCAATATGAGTTTTAAAGAGATGGTGGAGATGGTGGCCATTCTTCAAAAAAACGACTATGATGGGAAGTATGGGCCGTACGCACTGCCAAATTTGCGCAAGGCCAAAATAATGGCGAAGGTGGTGGACACTTTGCAGGCTTCTTTTGGGGTACAGCGCTCCAGGGATCAACTTAGAAAAAGATGGTCTGACCTGAAACTCAGGGAGCCGGATCAATACAGACGGATCCGGAAAGTGCTGAAAAAAAGTAAGTACTTGTCGTGTTTTTCTCTTGTGTTTATTACCTTGTATACTGCTCCATGTGCTTTTCCTTCCTATACGATTTTTTTTCTCATCGTTTCAAACGATCTTTTAATAAACCTTGTTACATATCTAGAGATAGCTCTATCTATATATATATACATATATATATATATATCTCTATATATATATATATATATATATATCGATATCTATATATATAGAGAGATATATAGAGAGATATATATAGAGATATATATAGATATATATATATATATATAGAAAACATTCTTTTGGAATATTTTAAGTTATTTTTTTTTTTCTTTACATTTAGTTAGATATTTAGATTTTGTTCCAGATATAGAGAGAGAGAGAGAGATCAAAAGATTATTAACTATATTTTGAGATATTGATATCTAGATATCTATCTGATATGTCTTTATAATTTTAAATATTGAGGTAAAATAGGAACTCTACACAAACCACTTCACTACAAATGTTGGCAAATTACTATGTCCTAAAATATCTGTGTGCTAAGTAGATTAAAATAATTTTTTGTTCCACATAGGGGAAAAATCACTCAGCCAACAAGAAGACAGTCCACCCCAAGCCAAACATGATTGGGAAATCAGCCCAAGCCCCACTGAGGATGTGGAGGAAGGAGAGGTGGGCAACATGGGCACCCCACCAGGTGAGTGTCTGACACACCAGCTTACGGTAATCTATGCATGGCTGCCTTTTGTTTAATGTAATTTTTCTACTCTATTTTAGGGGATCTGGTTGTGCTTGATTCAAGCAACAGTGCCACCCCCGAGGATGTGGAGGAATTATGCTACATGGGCACCCCACCAGGTCAGTGTCTGAGACAACAGCTTTATTATGGTAAGGTAAACTATGTATGTGTGCATATTTCTAAATACATTTTTTGGTTTCATTCCACTTTAGGTACAAGAAGTGACTATTTCACCTCAGAAAGTGCCCAACGGCTAATAGGTCAAATAATGGCCTGGAATAGGGACATCGATGAAATGCGTAATCGGCTGGATCGTATGCAGCAGGAAATGAAGGACATGATTGATGTTTTGGGTCGAATCTAAATGCCCTTTTTGAAACCCCAAAACATCGATCATGTCCTTCATTTCCTGTTTTGCTGACCCCATTCTGGGCCTTCTCTTTATTTTTTTGGCTGTTTAACATAATTTAAAAAAGGAGGGCTGTTTCTATAAAATACATAAAAAATCCACAAAAAAATAAAACTTGCTTTTCCAAAAAAACCAAAAAAAAATAAAACTTGATTTAAAAAAAAAAACAACAAAAAAAAAAAATAGATTTTCCAAAAAACGAAAAAATAAAATAAAACTTGATTTAAAAAAAAAACAAAAAAAATAAAAAAAATTGATTTTCCAAAAAACGAAAAAAAAAAATAAAACTTGATTTTAAAAAAAACAAAAACATAAAAAAATAGATTTAAAAAAAAAAACAAAAAAATAAAAAAAATTGATTTTCCAAAAAACGAAAAAAAAAATAAAACTTGATTTTAAAAAAAAACAAAAAAAATAAAAAAAATTGATTTTCCAAAAAACGAAAAAAAAATAACACTTGATTTAAAAAAAAAACGAAAAAAAAAATAAAACTTGATTTAAAAAAAAACGAAAAAAAAATAAAACTTGATTTAAAAAAAAAACAAAAAAAATAAAAAAAAATAATTTTCCAAAAAACGAAAAAAAAAATAACACTTGATTTTAAAAAAAACGAAAAAAAAAATAAAACTTGATTTTAAAAAAAAATAAAAAAAAAAATAAAACTTGATTTAAAAAAAAAACAAAAAAAATTAAAAAAATTGATTTTCCAAAAAACGAAAAAAAAAATAACACTTGATTTAAAAAAAAAAAAAAAAAAAAAAACTTGATTTAAAAAAATAAAAAAAAACAACAAAACAAAAAGGCTGTTTGCGAAAAGCCAAAAAGCCAAAAATATTTTTTTGTGGATTATGTATAAATATTTAAATATAATTATATTTTTCAAAATTATTAAGATATCATTATATTTTTGTCTATGAACATTTTATACTAAATGCATAACTGAATGCATAACAACGATTAATAAAAACATCTCCTTATAGGAATTAAATAAATGTGTGGTTTGTTATTTCAATGCTCAGTATCAGTTTGGTTATAATTGTCAAAAAGTTGTTTACAGTGGCAATGGAGCTTATTTAGACATTGAAAATGAAAATACAGTTGGCACTACAACTGCTCGACCATAACCTAGGAGAAAGCCCAAAAGAAAGGCAAGCAATAAATATAATTCAAGATTTCATCAATATTTTTTTTATTGTAAAAAATTAAATATCCTGGCCCATTGCAATGGCCCCCCTACCCATAAAATAATTAACATATTGCTGTCTAACTTGACGGGCACTTTGGGGGGCCAAGCCAGTACGGACAGTATCCAGGCCCGTAAGGTTGTCATCTATAAGTCCGGCCTCAGGCCCAACTGTTCCTATATAATTCAGAGAATGTTTGTTTAAAAAGTTGTGCAGAATGCAGCACGATAAAATGATAAAATTAAGTTTGTATTCCGCCAAATTAATGGCTGTTTGAAACAGGCGGAACCGGCTGGCCAGAATTCCAAACGCATTCTCAACCACTCTTCTAGCTCTGGCCAGCCGGAAATTAAAAACCCTCCTCTCCGGGGTGAGGGTTCTTTGGGGGAATGGCCTCATGAGGTGCTTGCTCAGAGCGAAGGCTTCATCGGCAATGAAGACAAAGGGGAGTCCTTCCACATTATCCGCATCAGGTGGCAATCCCAGGCCACCACTCTGGAGACGCTGGCAGAACTCCGTCTGGGCAAATACTCCTCCATCCGACATCCGGTCATTCTTCCCCACGTCCACATATAAAAATTCATAGTGTGCCGACACCACCGCCATTAAAACAATACTGTGGAACCCTTTATAATTAAAATAGTATGACCCCGAATGGGGTGGTGGCACGATGTGGACATGTTTCCCATCTATAGCCCCTCCACAATTGGGAAAGTCCCAACGGCTGGCAAAATGGGATGCCACAGTCTGCCATTCCTGTGGCGTTGAAGGAAACTGGGGAATCAAACAAGAAAACCAAAATCAATTAATTTGGAAGCTAACATTGCAAGAAAATTATACAATTAAAAACATTATTCCCCAGCATCAGTATAACATTAAATAATTTAATTCTTCTGGAATAACTAATATGGAAAGGCACACTTATCAGATTGCTCACCCCCTCTGATGGAACATTGATTACATTTTAGGGGGGTGGGAAATCCCTAAAAAAGATTACTTTTAGGACACGCAGGAATTTAGGGACTAAAAAGGCTACAAGACTGCAGTTGTCGCACTCTGCAGGTGCAGTTGCTAACCAGCTTACAGTAAATGAGGTAATGTAAAAAGGCATTCATGTTGCAAGGAGTACACAATCACATGCAAGGGCAATTAATGAAAACACTTTGAGGCTTGCATATGATTTGATGATGGAAATCAGCAGAGCTTCTGCTCATTTACTAAAGCACTGGAACAAATGCACTTGTAGAGTGCACATGCATTTTGCAAAGTGCAACATAGATTTGCTTTAGACAAATCAACACCACAGAACACTCAAGCAAATTTTTACGAGGGTGGGGGGGTGGGGGGTTGGGAAATCTAGCTAATTGCTAATTATCAGCACACTATTTGGAGTGAGTTTAGGTGGGGGGTGGGGGGTTGGGAAATCTAGCTAATTGCTAATTATCAGCACACTATTTGGAGTGAGTTTATTTGAGATGTGGGGGGTTGGGAAATCAAGCTAATTGCTAATTATCAGCACACTATTTGGAGTGAGTTTAGGTGGGGGGTTGGGAAATCAACCTAATTGCTAATTATCAGCACACTATTTGGAGTGAGTTTAGGTGGGGGGTTGGGAAATCAAGCTAATTGCTAATTATCAGCACACTATTTGGAGTGAGTTTAGGTGGGGGGTGGGGGGTTGGGAAATCAAGCTAATTGCTAATTATCAGCACACTATTTGGAGTGAGTTTAGGTGGGGGGTGGGGGGTTGGGAAATCAAGCTAATTGCTAATTATCAGCACACTATTTGGAGTGAGTTTAGGTGGGGGGTTGGGAAATCAAGCTAATTGCTAATTATCAGCACACTATTTGGAGTGAGTTTAGGTGGGGGGTGGGGGGTTGGGAAATCTAGCTAATTGATAATTATAAGCACACTAAATACACTCAAACAAAATACATTCAAAATGAGTAGACTAGGTGGATATGTTCCCATCATTGAATGCTGGGGAGGTTATTGAAAGAAAATATACATGCATGACAAAAAAAAACAGGAAAACAATCCAGCATGTGTGAGGATAAAAAGGGGACATTCACACTATATTGCAATGATGGTAAGTAGTGTTTGAAGCAAGAAATACATTACATTATCAAAGATTACATAAAAGAACATGTGATGCTAATAAAAGAAAAATATCTTACCTTAATATAGTCCTTCTGCAGGACCTGGATGATGGCAGAACAGGTCTCTGGGATAATGATCCCCAGAGCCTGGGGGGAGATGCCTGTCGAGAACTTAAGGTCCTGCAGGCTTCTCCCTGTGGCCAAATACCGCAAGGTAGCGACCAGCCTCTGCTCCGGAGTGATGGCTTGCATCATGCAGGTATCCTGCCTGCTGATATAGGGGGTCAGCAAAGCCACCAAACGGTCAAAAACGGGGTCCGTCATTCGGAGAAAGTTCCTGAAATCCTCAGGATTATTCTCACGGATCTCACGGAGCAATGGCATGTGACAGAACTGGTCACGCTGGAGCAACCAATTCTTGGTCCATGAACTCCTCCTCGCCCTGTTCATGGACTGGTCTTGGTCTGAAGAATAAACTACAGCACCAAACACATACAATGCACGAGCTTGACGACGAGTACGTACAGGTAACATGGTTTCAAAACGGTCGGCTGGTCAGAACGCACTAAACAGAACGCACTAAAGAACAGCAAGGCCTGTGAAGAGCGACCTGAAAATCAGGAACGAGCGGCCAATAAAACAAAGATTTCTCAATGCCAACTGACCAAACGCACTGAAAAGCAGATACAAACCTCACAAGCACAGACTGAACAACAGTTAAAACGAACTGAAAAATACGAGTCTCACAAGCGCGAATCGTCTCTCACCAAACTTCTACTAACACGAGATAAACACGAGATTAGCAGAAGGAGCCCAAAGGGTGTCGTACGGGCTATTGAACTTCCGTTTTATAGTCTCGTCGGACTTGGTGTACGTCACCGCGTACTAGGCTGTCGTACTTTTGTGTGGTCGTGTGTAGGCAAGTCCGTTCGTTAGAAAGTCTGCCGCAAGTCCGCCGAAGGTATGCCGGAAGTATGTCGGACAGGCTGTCGGACTTTTGTAGCTGAAAAGTCCGACCGTGTGTACGCGGCATAAGAGTGTCACCATACCTGTTGCCTAGACCTACTGTATGTTATAGGTCTAGAAATGCCTGTTCCCCAATATCAGGGGTAATCAGATGTGTAGACTCCTTTAAGGATGGTTGCTGCTCAGACGCTGTTTGGCATATTCACCTGTTTCACCTGAAATCACGGCCAGTATACCCATCTAATTAAGGTAGCCGCTAAGGATGAGCTCAGGCGTGTTCGCAAACCGCACGTGTAGAGCCTGCCAGGAAGTCGGCACTGCACAGCACTAATCACAAGCAGTGAGACATTGTCCCGATGCGCAGCTGCAGAAATCGGGAAATGTCTCACTGCTTGTGATTAGCGCTGTGCAGTGCTGACTTCCTGGCGGGCTCTGGACATGTGGCTTTCGAACAAGACTGAGCTCATCCTTAGCGGCTACCTTAATTAGATGGGTATACTGGCTGTGATTTCAGGTGAAACAGCTGTGTATTGTCATGAATGCTGGTGCATTACTAACACCATCTAGAGGGTATGTGAGGAGGTGCAGGTTAATTTCCCACACAGTGGACCATGGTTCATGCTATAGCAATCTGATCTCATGGTCACCATACATGAGTCAATCTTGATTTGTTGGAAAATCATAAATATGGGTCCATTCTGCCCCTAAAAATATGCATTTTTTTTATAATATTTGGGAAAAAATGGACCTCTTTCCAACTAAGGAATACTAACAGATATAGCTATACAATATTCATTTATAATAAAAATATTAATAATAAACTGTAAAAAAAAATACAAATGATGTTTTATTGGATATAGAGCATTTGGGTATTTTAAAACCATATTAGGTGATGCTCCTAACAAGTACAGTGCGTAATAGTGTTGTTTGGACTTTTCAGCACTGGACATTTATTGTATTTATTTAGGATCACTGGATTTTTTTTTTTAGTTTTTTATGAGTATTAGTACTTTATTTAAATAGTTCTTTTCTTCTCCTTTTTTTAGATGTGTGTATATATAGTATTTTTCATTGCACGCACTGGTATATCAGATCAGCACTCTTTATTTATATATGTGTTACTATATGTGAGGAACACACATTCAGTGATTGCAGCAGATTAACATAGTTTAACTCTTTTGTTTCATCAGATTTTTTTGGCAGCGTACAGATTTTTTCTTTATATATTCATGTTGGAAGGTAAACCTTCTTCCCATTGACAACTTTGTGGCAGAGGGCAGTAGATTTTTCTCAAGAATTTGACAATATTTTGCCCCATTCATATTTCCTTTTATCCTGACAGATGCTCCAGTCCCTGCTGCAGAGAAACATCCCCATGATAGGATAATAATACCTCCATGCTTTACTGTGGGAATAAAAAAAAATTCTCAGCTCAACTTACCAATCATGCTGCAACAAACCAAATGATCCTGCCTTAAGATTCACATTAACCACTTCCCGACCAGTTATACTGCGACAGGTTGGCTCCCCTGCGCGAGCCGTCGTAGCTGTATGTCGGCTCTTTAAGATGCAGTAGCAGGCATGTGCGCACTGCCGGAGGTGCCCGCGCACACCTGCAGCGTGTCTCAGGAGCCTGAGTTGCGCTTCCCCGGCGGGCACGATGACTATTTATAGCACTGATTACTATATAAATGTCAATGGTCCCAAAAAAGTATCAAAAGTGTCCAATTTGTCCACCACAATGTCTCAGTCCCAATAAAAATCACAGATTGCCTCCATTACTGGTAAAAAAATAAAATAAAATAAAAATGCCATAAATCTATCCCCTATTTTGTAGACGCTATAACTTTTGCGCAAATCAATCAATATACGCTTATTGTGACCTTTTTTTACCAAAAATATGTAGAACAATATATATCAGCCTAAACTGATAAAGAAATTAGTTTTTTTAAATTTTTTAGGGGGATATTTAGTATAGCAAAAAGTTTATTTATTATATATTATAGCAACATATTGCGTTTTTCTTTTCAAAATTGTTTTTTTGTTTATTGCGCAAAAAATAAAAACCACAGAGGTGATCAAATACCATCAGAAGAAAGTGCACACATTTGCTAATACATGCATAAGCAGCAGAGGCTGGGACAAGGCACCTCAGTATTATCTGCAGCCCTAACTGTATACATTTTGAGAGCCTCCATAGTAGAAGCCCATATATAGACATGGGCCGAATGACCCCCGGATCAGTTTGCGGCAGAACATTCGAACATCGCAAAATATCGGAAACGATTAACAAACCCCATTGAAGTCTGTGGGACTCAAACTGGAAAATTCAAAAGTGCCCATTTTGAAGGCTTATATGCAAATAATTGGGTATTCAAAGGGTATAGGGGTCTGGGTACTGCTCTTGGGGGCATGTATCAATGAACACAAAGTTTGTAAAAAACATAATTTTTAAATGAGCAGTGATTTACTGATGCTTAAATTGAAACCATAAAAATGAGAAGTAACAAAAAAAAAGAAAAATACCTTTAACCACTTCAGCCCCGGAAGGATTTACCCCCTTCCTGACCAGAGCACTTTTTACAATTCGGCACTGCGTCGCTTTAACTGCCAATTGCGCGGTCATGCAATGCTGTACCCAAACGAAATTTGCGTCCTTTTCTTCCCACAAATAGAGCTTTCTTTTGATGGTATTTGATCACCTCTGCCGTTTTTATTTTTTGCGCTATAAACGGAAAAAGACCAAAAATTTTGAAAAAAAATGATATTTTCTACTTTTTGTTATAAAAAAATCCAATAAACTAAATTTTAGTCATACATTTAGGCCAAAATGTATTCGGCCACATGTCTTTGGTAAAAAAAATGTCAATAAGCGTATATTTATTGGTTTGCGCAAAAGTTATAGCGTCTACAAACTAGGGTACATTTTCTGTAATTTACACAGCTTTTAGTTTATGACTGCCTATGTCATTTCTTGAGGTGCTAAAATGGCGGGGCAGTACAAAACCCCCACAAATGAACCCATTTTGGAAAGTAGACACCCCAAGGAAATTGCTGAGAGGCATGTTGAACCCATTGAATATTTATTTTTTTTGTCCCAAGTGATTGAATAATGACAAAAAAAAAAAAAAAATTTACAAAAAGTTGTCACTAAATGATATATTGCTCACACAGGCCATGGGCATATGTGGAATTGCACCCCAAAATACAGTCAGCTGCTTCTCCTGAGTATGGGGATACCACATGTGTGGGACTTTTTGGGAGCCTAGCCGCGTACGGGGCCCCGAAAACCAAGCACCGCCTTCAGGATTTCTAAGGGCATAAATTTTTGATTTCACGCCTCACTACCTATCACAGTTTTGAAGGCCATAAAATGCCAAGATGGCACAAAACCCCCCCAAATGACCCCATTTTGGAAAGTAGACACCCCAAGCTATTTGCTGAGAGGCATGGTGAGTATTTTGCAGCTCTCATTTTTGAAAATGAAGAAAGACCAGAAAAAAAAAAATTTTTTTTCTTTTTTCAATTTTCAAAACTTTGTGACAAAAAGTGAGGTCTGCAAAATACTCACTATACCTCTCAGCAAATAGCTTGGGGTGTCTACTTTCCAAAATGGGGTCATTTGGGGGGGGGTTTGTGCCACCTGGGCATTCCATGGCCTCCGAAACTGTGATAGGCAGTGAAGAGTGAAATCAAAAATTTACGCCCTTAGAAAGCCTGAAGGCGGTGCTTGGTTTTCGGGGTCCCGTGCGCAGCTAGGCTCCCAAAAAGCCCCACACATGTGGTATCCCCGTACTCAGGAGAAGCAGCAGAATGTATTTTGGGGTGTAATTTCACATATCCCCATGGCATGTTTGAGCAATATATCAATTAGTGACAACTTTGTGCAAAAAAAAAAAAAAAAATTTGTCTCTTTCCCGCAACTTGTGCCACAATATAAAATATTCCATGGACTCGACATGACTCTCAGCAAATAGCTTGGGGTGTCTACTTTCCAAAATGGGGTCATTTGGGGGGGGGTTGAACTGTCCTGGCATTTTATGCACAACATTTAGAAGCTTATGTCACACATCACCCACTCTTCTAACCACTTGAAGACAAAACCCTTTCTGACACTTTTTGATTACGTGAAAAAATTATTTTTTTTTGCAAGAAAATTACTTTGAACCCCCAAACATATTTTTTTAAAGCAAATGCCCTACAGATTAAAATAGTGGGTGTTTCATTTTTTTTTTTCACACGGTATTTGCGCAGCGATTTTTCAAACGCATTTTTTGTGGTAAAAACACACTTTTTTAAATTTTAATGCACTAAAACACACTATATTGCCAAAATGTTTGATGGAATAAAAAGATGATCTTAAGCCGAGTACATGGATACCAAACATGACATGCTTTAAAATTGCGCACAAACGTGCAGTGGCAACAAAATTAATACATTTTTAAAAGTCTTTAAAAGCCTTTACAGGTTACCACTTTAGATTTACAGAGGAGGTCTACTGCTAAAAATACTGCCCTCGATCTGACCTTCGTGGTGATACCTCACATGCATGGTGCAATTGCTGTTTACATTTGACGCCAGACCGACGCTTGCATTCGCCTTAGCGCGAGAGCAGGGGGGACAGGGGTGCTTTTTTTTTTTTTTTTTTTTTTTCTTTATTATTTTTTTGCTTTTTTATCTTATTTTTAAACTGTTCCTTTCATTTTTTTTTAAATCATTTTTATTGTTACCTCAGGGAATGTAAATATCCCCTATGATAGCAATAGGTAGTGACAGGTACTCTTTTTTGAAAAAATTGGGGTCTATTAGACCCTAGATCTCTCCTCTGCCCTCAAAGCATCTGACCACACCAAGATCGGTGTGATAAAATGCTTTCCCAATTTCCCGATGGCGCTGTTTACATCCGGCGAAATCTAAGTCATAAAATGCTCGTAGCTTCCGGTTTCTTGGGCCATAGAGATGTTTGGAGCCACTCTGGTCTCTGATCAGCTCTATGGTCAGCTGGCTGAATCACCGGCTGCTTTCTCAGGTTCCCTGTTGAGACAGGAGAGCCAGAGAAAAACACGGAAGACGGTGGGGGGGGCATTCCCTCCCACTGCTTGTAAAAGCAGTCTAGAGGCTAATTAGCCGCTAGGATTGCTTTTACATGAAAGCCGACCGCTGGCTGAAAAGAATGATACCAAGATGATACCTAAACCTGCAGGCATCATTCTGGTATAACCACTCAAAGTCGTGAATGGCGTACCTGAAGACAAAAAAATGGTTAACAATAAAGCACAGTAAACGGTAAAGTATAAAAAATTGCATATTTGAAAAGCAAACATGATAAAACATAATAACAATAAAACATTGCAGAATAGAATACAGTAAAAAAGAGCAGAACAATAGAGAGAGAATAGAGAGAGAGAGAACAATAAAACAACAACTATTTTTTTTTATTTTTGTTTGTGTTTTTTTTGCAAACTTATAACTTTTATAACTGTAACCGGTTCCAGGTTCGGGTCTCTCAAAATGCGATGGCATCTTGGGAGACCCTATGAAAGTGCGCCTAGTCTGTGGAATGCTGTACCCTACGCTAATACTCAACTAGTGAATGGTAGCGTTCAAAACATTCACCAATGCAAAGACCAGGATTGTCAGGACAGGAGGGACAATAATAGCGGGTGTCACGTCTATATCCGCGCTAGCTGCAGACACGACATCTATTTTGGGGGGGTTTGTTGGGTAGGGGTACTCGGGAGGACATAAAAATGCCTCTCATGCAGCCGACTGCATTTGGTTGGGGATGTAAATGGGGGAAGTACGGGCGCTGCAGAAGTGGTGGGTTCCCAATTAGGATTGGCGAATGCAGCAGGAAGGGCATTATGGGCACGACGGGCCTGTGTTTGTCTTTTTGGTGGCAGCGGGACACTACTTGTGCTTGCCACCTCACCAGCTTGAACTGCACTTATGGGACTCGCCACGTCACCAAGTGTTACTGCAGTGATGGTTTGACTACGACCGGGGTGTACTAAGCCGCTGGCGCTTGCCAGTTCACCAAAACGCTACCAAAATAACTGTTAGCGATCGCAGGGATCAGGCCTGACTCTGCGAACGCTGCAGTTATGCGTTTAGTGTTTTGTAAGTGTCAGTGATCGATCGATACTGCACTTGGGTGGGCTGGGCTAGGCTGGACGGAGGGGCAAAACGCAGGTGCTAGCAGGTATCTGGGCTGATCCCGCTAACACTGCGTTTTTGGGAACCCTAAACTGCTGGGGACGCTAGTATAGATCTGATCGGATCAGATATTGATGCGATCAGATACTATACCACTAAGGGAGGCATATGCTGCGTGCGTGGGTGTTAGCGGTACTGGCGCTAATCTAACGCTGCCTGGGGCGACGCATATCACCGCCGGGCGATTAGGGGGCTAAACCTTTATTCGGTAATAAACGGCGGGTGCCATGACACTATAAAAAATAAACAAACTAACCAGCGTCACCCGTAACAGTTATACGGTGATCAGTGGTGAAAGGGTTAACTAGGGGGCAATCAAGGGGTTAAAACATTTATTAGGTAGTATATGGGGGTCCCTGAAGCTATAAAACGCTGACGGCGAACCTCAATATTTACCTCACTAACTAGCGTCACCAGCGACACTAATACAGCGATCAGAAAAATGATCGCTTAGCGACACTGGTGAGGGGGGGTGATCAAGGGGTTAAAACTTTATTAGGGGGGGTTAGGGGGGTACCCTAGACCTACAGGGGGCTAATACTAACTGTCCTACCACTGCTAACTGTCACAAACTGACACTATGCAGTAATCAGGAAAAAAAAAAAAAAACCTGCTAATGCCAGTTTGTGACAGGGGGGGGTGATTGGGGGGGGATCGGGGGGCGATCGGGGGGGGGGGGGGATCGGGGTGTTTAGTGTGCCTGGCATGTTCTACTGTGTGTGTTTGTGTTGTGCACTTACTTACATGTCATCTCCCCTCGGCGCTGGAACGGAAACTCCCGAGCCGAGGAGAGATGACATCACATCCTCTGCCTCTGTGTACTATACAGAGGCAGGGGATGTTTCTCATTGGCTGGGAGCGATCGCGAGGGGGGGCCACGATCGGATGGCCTCCCCCTCGTCTCTCAACTCTCCCAGCCAAATGCCGGCCGCAGCTGGCACCGGGGGGGGTCCGATCGGACCCCCCGCCCGCGGGAAGGCAATCACGTACCAGGTACGTGATTTTGCCTGCCCGTGCCGCTCTGCTCACGTATATAGGCGTGAGGCGGTCGGCAAGTGGTTAAATATAGTGTCTGGGGGGTCCCACTAGTATGCCTCTAAAGTAGCACACCTGTACCATATATAGAACCTACTGCAGCAAAAATAACATTTATAAAGCCAAAAAAATCACATTTTTACTGCAAATTTTCTTTATTTTCTATCTGTATGATGAGGTCATAATTTTGTGCCCTCTGATCAGGATTAGAGATTTTATGAATCAGTTCTGGTGTCTCTTTCGCAGACTTTGCATAGAAGTAACAGGTGAAAAAAAATTGGTCTTTGGGTATTGGTGGTGCCTTCACACCATAGCTCTATAGAGGTACTTTTGATGAAAGTAAGAATTGGTCTTGCTGTCAAAAACTGAAATGACATGCACCTGTCAAACAGGTGTGGAAAAATTGGTCTTTGGGTTCTAATTGTGTTCATGAAACCTACACCAAAAAAATGTTTCCAGATGAAATCAACACCTATAAAGCTAGGCAGCCTAGACAGTCTTTTAGAGATTCCAGATCCAGAAAGCACATAATCAGCGACATTGGCATCGGGATTTGTTCATAAACAACCTGGAGGATGGAGTAAACAGTTCAATCTCTATATTTGCGGACGATACTAAGCTAAGCAGGGCAATAACTTCTGCGCAGGGTGTGGAAACCTTGCAAGAAGATCTGAACAAATGGGCAACTACATGGCAAATGAGGTTTAATGTAGAAAAATGTAAAATAATGAATTTGGGTGGCAATAATATGAATGCAATCTATACACTAGGGGGAGAACCTCTGGGGGAATCTAGGATGGAAAAGGACCTGGGGGTCCCAGTTGATGATAGGCCAGCAATAGGGATGAACCAAACACCCTCCAGTGCGATTCGCAGCAAAGCATGCGAACAGGCAAAAAAATTGGCAGAACACACAAACACTGTTAAAGTCTATGGGACACGAACGTGAATAATCAAAAGTGCTAATTTTAAAGGCTTATATGCAAGTTGTTGTCATAAAAAGTGTTTGGGGACCTGGGTCCTGCCCCAGGGGACATGTATCAATGCAATTTTTTTTTAAATGCCCGTTTTTTCAGGAGTCGTGATTTTTTTAATGCTTAAAATGAAACATTAAAAATTAAATAGTCCTTTAAATATTGTGCCTGGGGGGTGTCTATAGTATGCCTGTAAAGTGGCACATTTTTCCTGTGTTTAGAACAGTACCACAGCAAAATTACATTTCTAAAGGAAAAATTGTCATTTAAAACTGATCGCGGCTGTAATGAATTGTCGGATCTCGGCAATATAGATAAAGATAATTGAAAAAAAGAGCATGGGATTCCCCCCATCCATTACCAGGCCCTTTGGGTCTGGTATGAATAATAAGGGGAACCTCGAATCAAAATATAAAAAAAATAATTGCGTGGGGATCCCCCTAAGATCCATACCAGGCCCTTTGGGTCTGATATGGAAATTAAGGGGAACCCTGCGCCAAAGTTTAAAAAAATGGCATAGGGGTCCCCCCCAAAATCCATACCAGACCTAAGGGTCTGGTATGGATTTTAAGGGGAACCCTGCTCCAAAATTTTTACAAAAATGTGTAGGGGTCCCCCCAAAATCCATACCAAACCCTTATCCGAGCACACAACCTGGCAGGCCTCAGGAAAAGAGGGGGGATGAGAGAGCGCCCCCCCTCCTGAACCATACCAGGCCACATGCCCTCAACATGGGGAGGGTGCTTTGGGGTAGCCCCCAAAGCACCTTGTCCCCATGTTGATGAGGGCAAGGGCCTCATCCCCACAATCCTTGCCCGGTGGTTGTGGAGGTCTGCAGGCTGGGGCCTTATCGGAACCTGGAAGCCCCCTTTAACAAGGGGACCCCCAGATCCTAGCCTCCCCATGTGAATTGGTAACGGGGTACAAATGTACCCCTACCATTTCACAAAAAAGTGTCAAAATGGTAAAAAAGACAAGAGACAGCTTGGGACAAGTCCTTTATTAAAAAATAAAAGAATAAAAATGTCTCACGAAGGACCTGAAAAAGAAAAAAAAAGAAAAAGCCACAACTGACCTGCCTTCATAGTAGGCTCCTGCCATCTGACGTGTCTTCGCTGTGACAGCTCTTATATAACTGAGGGCGGGGCCCGCCCCCCCTCTGAGGGAGCTTCCCTATGGCTTCCCCGTGGCATTAGAGGGGGCGGGGTCACCTGTTTACGTCACCAGGTGGTGAAATTACTGAGAAAGTAAACAAAGTTGAAATTACAGGATGAGGAACCATTTACCTTGATTCATCTCGGGACTAGGGATGAGCCGAACACCCCCCTGTTCAGTTCGCACCAGAACATGCGAACAGGAAAAAAGTTCGCTCGAACACGCGAACACCGTTAAAGTCTATGGGACACGAACATGAATAATCAAAAGTGCTAATTTTAAAGGCTAATATGCAAGTTATTGTCATAAAAAGTGTTTGGGGACCTGGGTCCTGCCCCAGGGGACATGGATCAATGCAAAAAAAGTTTTAAAAACGGCCGTTTTTTCAGGAGCAGTGATTTTAATAATGCTTAAACTCAAACAATAAAAGTGTAATATCCCTTTAAATTTCGTACCTGGGGGGTGTCTATAGTATGCCTGTAAAGGGGCGCATGTTTCCTGTGTTTAGAACAGTCTGACAGCAAAATTACATTTTTAAGGAAAAAACTCATTTAAAACTACCCGCGGCTATTGCATTGCCAACAATACACATAGAAGTTCATTGATAAAAACAGCATGGGAATTCCCCAAAGGGGAACCCCGAACCAAAAAAAAAAAAAAAAAAAGACGTGGGAGTCCTCCTTAATTCCATACCAGGCCCTTCAGGTCTGGTATGGATATTAAGGGGAACCCCGGCCAAAATTAAAAAAAAAAAATGACATGGGGTTCCCCCTAAATTCCATACCAGACCCTTCAGGTCTGGTATGGATTTTAAGGGGAACCCCGCGCCAAAAAAAAAAAAAATGGCGTGGGGTCCCCCCAAAAATCCATACCAGACCCTTATCCGAGCACGCAACCTGGCAGGCCGCAGGAAAGGAGGGGGGGACGAGAGTGCGGCCCCCCCTCTCCTGAACCGTACCAGGCCACATGCCCTCAACATTGGGAGGGTGCTTTGGGGTAGCCCCCCAAAACACCTTGTCCCCATGTTGATGAGGACAAGGGCCTCATCCCCACAACCCTGGCCGGTGGTTGTGGGGGTCTGCGGGCGGGGGGCTTATCGGAATCTGGAAGCCCCCTTTAACAAGGGGACCCCCAGATCCCGGCCCCCCCTGTGTGAAATGGTAAGGGGGTACTTACCCCTACCATTTCACTAAAAAACTGTCAAAAATGTTAAAAATGACAAGAGACAGTTTTTGACAATTCCTTTATTTAAATGCTTCTTCTTTCTTCTATCTTCCTTCATCTTCTGGTTCTTCTGGTTCTTCTGGCTCTTCTGGTTCTTCCTCCGGCGTTCTCGTCCAGCATCTCCTCCGCTGCGTCTTCTATCTTCTTCTCCTCGGGCCGCTCCGCACCCATGGCATGGGGGGGAGGCTCCCGCTCTTCTCTTCTTCTCTTCTTCATTTTCTTCTCCGGGCCGCTCCGCAACCCATGCTGGCATGGAGGGAGGCTCCCACTGTGTGACGGCACTCCTCGTCTGACAGTTCTTAAATAATGGGGGCGGGGCCACCCAGTGACCCCGCCCCCCTCTGACGCACGGTGACTTGACGGGACTTCCCTGTGACGTCACGGGGAATGCCACAGGGATCTCCCGTCATGTCCCGTGCATCAGAGGGGGGCGGGGTCACCGGGTGGCAGACGAGGAGCGCCGTCACACAGTGGGAGCCTCCCTCCATGCCAGCATGGGTTGCGGAGCAGCCCGGAGAAGAAAATGAAGAAGAGAAGAAGAGAAGAAGAGAAGAGCGGGAGCCTCCCCCCCATGCCATGGGTGCGGAGCGGCCCGAGGAGAAGAAGATAGAAGACGCCGCGGAGGAGATGCTGGACGAGAACGCCAGAGGAAGCACCAGAAGAGCCAGAAGAACCAGAAGAACCAGAAGATGAAGGAAGATAGAAGAAAGAAGAAGCATTTAAATAAAGGAATTGTCAAAAACTGTCTCCTGTCATTTTTACCATTTTTGACAGTTTTTTTAGTGAAATGGTAGGGGTAAGTACCCCCTTACCATTTCACACAGGGGGGGCGGGATCTGGGGGTCCCCTTGTGAAAGGGGGCTTCCAGATTCTGATAAGCCCCCCACCCGCACACCCCCACAACCACCGGCCAGGGTTGTGGGGATGAGGCCCTTGTCCTCATCAACATGGGGACAAGGTGTTTTGGGGGGCTACCCCAAAGCACCCTCCCAATGTTGAGGGCATGTGGCCTGGTATGGTTCAGGAGGGGGGGCCGCACTCTCGTCCCCCCCTCTTTTCCTGCGGCCTGCCAGGTTGCGTGCTCGGATAAGGGTCTGGTATGGATTCTTGGGGGGACCCCACGCCTTTTTTTTTTTTTTTTGGCGCAGGGTTCCCCTTAAAATCCATACCAGACCTGAAGGGTCTGGTATGGAATTTAGGGGGACCCCCACGTCATTTTTTTTTTTTTTTTGGCCGGGGTTCCCCTTAATATCCATACCAGACCTGAAGGGCCTGGTATGGAATTTAGGAGGACTCCAACGTCATTTTTTTTTTTGGTTCGGGGTTCCCCTTTGGGGAATTCCCATGCCGTTTTTATCAATGAACTTCTATGTGTATTGTCGGCAATGCAATAGCCGCGGGTAGTTTTAAATGAGTTTTTTCCTTCAAAATGTCATTTTGCTGTCAGACTGTTCTAAACACAGGAAACATGCGCCCCTTTACAGGCATACTATAGACACCCTCCAGGTACGAAATTTAAAGGGATATTGCACTTTTATTGTTTGACTTTAAGCATTATTAAAATCACTGCTCCTGAAAAAATGGCCATTTTTAAAACTTTTTTTTGCATTGATCCATGTCCCCTGGGGCAGGACCCAGGTCCCCAAACACTTTTTATGACAATAACTTGCATATTAGCCTTTAAAATTAGCACCTTTGATTTCTCCCATAGACTTTTAAAGGGTGTTCCGCGGCATTCAAATTTGCCGCGAACACCCCAAATTGTTCGCTGTTCGGCGAACTTGCGAACAGCCAGTTCATCCCTACTCGGGACATTGTGGAATTCCTAGGGAATATGAGCCTCCAGAAATCAACTGTTCAACCTACCGCCAGAGTGTGTATATCCCACGCCTCCTCCTTTTCTGCTTTGATAGAGACGTGCAGGCAGAGAGAGTTCTGTGACTCACAGAATATTACTCTGCTTCCCTGAGAGAGCCATACAGCTAGAACTAGAAGAAGATCATCAGGACCTGTGGCTCTGAGCTGCTATATCTCTACACAGATAGTCCTTCCCCACTCACATTGTTTTGCAAATTTACATCAATCCATGGTAGATTGATGCAGTTTGCAAAGTAATGTGTGGTCCAGGCAGGTGAGGAAGCCACATGACTCTGTGGCATAACATGTAGGAGAGGGGCCAATCTGTCATCATGCTGAGGCGCGCATTGTGAGCATACCTTGGAAATACTGTCTGATTGTATTATACCCGTACTGTAAGGACTGAATGCCTTTTACAGTTTGGTGCACTCTAAGCACCAGGAAAATGTGAGTGTTTTTAAACTTAAAATTTAATAAACTGGTTGTTTTTTTTTCTTTTTCAAAAAGCTTTTATTGAGATATAAAAAAAACAAACATATTGTACGGATCACAACCGGATACAAGTTATCAAACAAAAGGAGATACCTGGATGGATCTGCTTGCATTACATGTTTACAGTAAACCCCTTAGTTTGCAGGAGGGAGCAAGGGGGAAAAACTGGGAGTGGGAGGGGTGGTTGGGGTAGAGTAAACAGGGAGGATGTTATAATAGGTAGTATTAACTTCGTCTTTGAAGTAACAAGGGAGGGGGGCCATGACCGAGAAGGGGGGCAGCTTGAGGTGAGTGTCTTCACACTGATAGTAGAGATAAATGGAGTGGTCGGTTAGATAGCTTGTGGAGAGACTTGTGTTGCCGGCCGAGTCTGGATGGAGCTAATGACCATTTGTTGTGGGTTTTCCATTGGGAGGGTTCGTGTCCACTAGATTTGAGGATAGAGATCCGTAGTATGAGAAGGTGAAGTGATTAAGGTTGGCTAGTTCTTCTGGAGAGAGTGCTGAAAGCATGAAGGTTTGCCACCTGGAAAAGAAGCGAGAGCAAGATTTGTCATGTTTGAAATCGGTGTTGAGTCTATCCTTAAATAATAGGAGAAGGAGCTCTCGTTTGATTTGAGTGACGGTAGGAGAATGAGACGAAGTCCAGTGTTTCAATATAATTCTCCGTGCAATTAGGAGACAGATGAAGGACCAGTCCTTTTGAGAGGGGGGCTCATTGGAGATTCCACTGGTATTCGTATTGTTGGTTTGGGACCATGGCAGGAGTTGGGGGTCTCAGTGACCAAAGATCTGGGAAGATGCAATGTTTTTAAAGCTATACGTGGTCTTTTGTTTTGCCATAGGAATTTTGAAATGGTTGAATTTAGAAGTTTGATATCTTTGTGTTGTAAAAGTAGAGGAATAGTTTGCATCGGGTAAAGCAATCTAGCAAAACTAAACATTTTTACTAGGTGACATCTTCCCAGAAGCGAGAGGGGCAGATCCATCCAGTTAGCTAGTTCCTGATAAATTTTAGTGATCAGTGGGGGGTAGTTGAGGTGGTATAAAGAGGAGGGTAGTTTCCCTATTTTGATTCCTAGATAGGTGATGTGGGATTTGGCTACTAAAAAGATGGAATGCTGGGTCCAGGGTGGATTGAAGAGGGTGCCTATAGGAAGGATTTGGCTCTTGCTATAATTGATACGTAGGCCCGAGCAGGATCTAAATTAATCGAAAATCTTTTTGATAGTGGGCATATCGGAGGAGGGGTCGGATGAAAATATAAGGACATCATCCGTGAAGAGGGAGGTGCGTAGGTCATGTTTACCAATTTTGATGCCATGTAGTTGGGCTGATTGAGCTAGATATCTGGAAAAGGGTTCAAGTGCAATGTTGAAAAGGAGTGGGGACAGTGGACAGCCTTGTCGCGTACCTTTGTGGAGGCGGAAGTTATCTGTGAGTAGGCCTGCCGCCACCAGCGTAGCCACAGGGGCTGTATACATGGTGTTAATGAGATGGCAGAAGGGGCCAGTGAATCCCATTTTTGACATGGCCAAAGAGAGCCAATCTGACATTATCGAAGGCTTTCTCCGCATCTAATGTGATGATGGCGTAGTCTCTGCTTGGGTTATGTTTAGCATGTTCTAAGGCCAACATGACTTTACGTATGTTCAGGGTGGTGGTCCTTCCTTTTACAAAGCGAGATTGGGCAGGGTGAATCAGTGAGGGAATGATAGCAGCGAGTCTAGTGGCGATGATCTTAGATAAGATTTTGACATCCAGATTCAGCAGTGAAATTGGTCTATAGGAGCCTGGGTCCTGGGGGTCTTTACCTTTCTTGGAGAGTAGTTTAATAATGGCCTGATTACCGGTTGGAAGGTATGATCTGCCAGACCAAATACCGTTGTATACCGTGTGAAGAGTGGGTTCTATGATGTTTTGTAGGGTTTTATAGAATTCACTAGTGAATCCCTCAGGGCCAGGGGCCTTGGAGGGAGTTAGGTTGCGGATGGTGAATGAGATTTCGGAGAGAGAGATGGGAGCATTGAAGGTGTCTAGTTGTAAGGGAGTTATTTTGGGCATATCAATTTTCTGTAGAAAGGAATGTGCTATTTGTGTATTTATGGGATCGGGGCGTATAAAGCTGAGTAGTATTTGAGCATGGTAATGTTGATTGTTTGCGGTGTGGAGTGTATATTGCCAGTGGTATCTCGTAGAGAGGTGATATGGGTCGGGCGGAAGGGGCCCTTGCAGAGTCTGGCTAAAAGTTTACCCGCTTTGTTTCCGAATTTATGAACAGTGGCATCCAAGTGTGCTTTTTTAGTTAATTCAAGGGTGTCTGCCCATGAATCGAAAGCCCTCTTGGCTGCCTGCCATTCATTTCTACTGTCAGAGGAGTCCTTGGTAATCAGGGAGCGTTGTGCCCGATGCAGTCGTGCGCTGGCTAATTTGAACTTTTCTAAAGTGTTTTGTTTAAAGGAGGTGGCATAGGAGAGGATCCGTCCCCTAAGGTATGCTTTTCCAGCATCCCAGAAGAGATTCGGATCACTAATGTGGGGTGTTTTGGCCATGGAGTATTCAGACCAAGCTTTCTCCATGAACTGTTGGAAATCAGTGTTGTTGTGTAGGTAGGAAGGAAAGCGCCAGATTTTGGGGTGGGGAGGTAAATCTTGGTTGTTGAGGGTCACCTCGATTGGAGCATGGTCAGAGATGGCAATGTCATGTATGACTGCCCCAGACAGCATAGGTATTAGGTTGTCGGAACCAAAGAAATAGTCGATCCTGGTGAGGACCTGGTAGGGATTAGAATAAAAGGTGAATTCTCTGTCAACTGGGTGTGAGAGACGGCAAAGGTCTTGGAGGTGAAGGGATTCCATAGAGGATGCGAAATGCGTATGGGTGGTAGGATCGGATCCTGCCCTGGAGCGTTTGGGTGGTGATCTGTCGTCGGTCTGAGGGAGAATATTGTTGAAGTCTCCTTCAATTAAGTGTAGAAGGTGTGTGTTGCTAAGTACCCATGTGGAGAGTTCGCTATAGAACTGTTTGTTGGGATTATTAGGGGCATAAACTAAAATTACTAGGTCCTTAGAGCCTATTTGGATATGTGCTGATAGAAGACATCCGTGGGTGTCTGCTTTTACGGAGAGGACTGTACAGGGGAGATTTTTGTGTATCAGCAGAACTCCTGCTTTACGCCCAACAGCATCTGAGCCTATGACCGTGCCCACCCATAGCTTATTCATACGATGGAAGTCTTGGGATAATAAGTGAGATTCCTGGAGTAGGGCGATGCCAGTTTTAAGTCTTTTAAGATGTCTGAGGATCTTCATTCTCTTGTTGGGGGATCTAAGGCCTTTTACATTCCAGGAGACTATTTTCATATTGGGAGGGCGGTGAGAGGGATTTGGGCCACTGTTGTAGATCAAGACCCAGTGGCGGAATTACCAATATCACAACAGTCGCACTTGCGACTGGGCCCTGGAATTATGCCAGTGTGGGGGGCCCCAAGACACTGCACCTCCCCTGGCTGGCATCTAACTATACAGGAGAGGGGGGCGGGAGGGGGCGATCGGCAGCTATGTGATGTTTGCACTCTGCGGGATGTCCCTCCAGGCAGCACACAGTTCACTTCCCGAGTATCAGTGAGTACAATGGAGAGGGGAGGGGCCTCTGACCCGAGAGAACACCAGATTCAGTGCATAAGTTTGTCCCTCTGCTTGTACACTCTGAGTCTTGCTGATACACGCTCGGGTCAGAGGCCCCTCCCCTCTCCATTGGATACAATGACACTCGGGAAGTGAACTGTGCTGCCTGGAGGGACGTCCTGTGGACATCACAAGGAAGCATGCTGCTTCTTCCATATGTGCTTCTCATGTAAGTTAAGCACAACACTGGCCCCCAACTGTCCCCTCTCACACTGCCCCCCCACCTGTCCCCTCTCACACTGGCCCCCACCTGTCCCCTCTCACACTGCCTTCCCACCTGTCCCCTCTCACACTGGCCCCCCACCTGTCCCCTCTCACACTGGCCCCCACCTGTCCCCTCTCACACTGGCCCCCACCTGTCCCCTCTCACACTGGCCCCCATTTGTCCCCTCTCACACTGGCCCCCACCTGTCCCCTCTCACACTACCCCCCACACTCGGGAATTGAACTGTGCTGCCTGGAGGGACATCCTGCGGACATCACAAGGAAGCATGCTGCTTCTTCCATATGTGCTTTTCATGTAAGTTAAGCACAACACTGGCCCCCACCTGTCCCCTCTCACACTGCCCCCCACCTGTCCCCTCTCACACTGCCCCCCCACCTGTCCCCTCTCACACTGGCACCCACCTGTCCCCTCTCACACTGGCCCCCCACCTGTCCCCTCTCACACTGCCCCCCCACCTGTCCCCTCTCACACTGCCCCCCTACATGTCCCCTCTCTCACTGCCCCCACCTGTCCCCTCTCACACTGCCCCCCCATCTGTCCCAACTCACACTGCCCCCCACCTGTCCCCTCTCACACTGGCCCCCCACCTGTCTCCTCTCACACTGCCCCCCCACCTGTCCCCTCTCGCACTGGCCCCCACCTGTCCCCTCTCACACTGCCCCCCCACCTGTCCCCTCTCACACTGGCCCCCACCTGTCCCCTCTCACACTGGCCCCCCACCTGTCCCCTCTCGCACTGGCCCCCACCTGTCCCCTCTCACACTGCCCCCCCACCTGTCCCCTCTCACTCTGGCCCCCACCTGTCCCCTCTCACACTGCCCCCCCACCCGTCCCCACTCACACTGCCCCCCCACCCATCCTCACTCACACTGCCCCCCCACCCGTCCCCACTCACACTGCCCCACCCACCTGTCCCCACTCACACTGCCCCCACCCTGTCCCCTCTCACACTGCCCCCCCACCTGTCCCCTCTCACACTGCCCCCCCACCTGTCCCCTCTCACACTGGCCCCCACCTGTCCCCTCTCACACTGCCTTCCCACCTGTCCCCTCTCACACTGGCCCCCCACCTGTCCCCTCTCACACTGGCCCCCACCTGTCCCCTCTCACACTGGCCCCCACCTGTCCCCTCTCACACTGGCCCCCATTTGTCCCCTCTCACACTGGCCCCCACCTGTCCCCTCTCACACTACCCCCCACACTCGGGAATTGAACTGTGCTGCCTGGAGGGACATCCTGCGGACATCACAAGGAAGCATGCTGCTTCTTCCATATGTGCTTTTCATGTAAGTTAAGCACAACACTGGCCCCCACCTGTCCCCTCTCACACTGCCCCCCACCTGTCCCCTCTCACACTGCCCCCCCACCTGTCCCCTCTCACACTGGCCCCCACCTGTCCCCTCTCACACTGGCCCCCCACCTGTCCCCTCTCACACTGCCCCCCCACCTGTCCCCTCTCACACTGCCCCCCTACATGTCCCCTCTCTCACTGCCCCCACCTGTCCCCTCTCACACTGCCCCCCCATCTGTCCCAACTCACACTGCCCCCCACCTGTCCCCTCTCACACTGGCCCCCCACCTGTCTCCTCTCACACTGCCCCCCCACCTGTCCCCTCTCGCACTGGCCCCCACCTGTCCCCTCTCACACTGCCCCCCCACCTGTCCCCTCTCACACTGGCCCCCACCTGTCCCCTCTCACACTGGCCCCCCACCTGTCCCCTCTCGCACTGGCCCCCACCTGTCCCCTCTCACACTGCCCCCCCACCTGTCCCCTCTCACTCTGGCCCCCACCTGTCCCCTCTCACACTGCCCCCCCACCCGTCCCCACTCACACTGCCCCCCCACCCGTCCCCACTCACACTGCCCCCCCACCCGTCCCCACTCACACTGCCCCCCCACCCGTCCTCACTCACACTGCCCCCCCACCCGTCCCCACTCACACTGCCCCACCCACCTGTCCCCACTCACACTGCCCCCACCCTGTCCCCTCTCACACTGCCCCCCCACCTGTCCCCTCTCACACTGCCCCCCACCTGTCCCCTCTCACACTGCCCCCCACCTGTCCCCTCTCACACTGCCCCCCCTGTCCCCTCTCACAATGGCCCCCACCTGTCTGTTCTCACACTGGCCCCCACCTGTCCCCTCTCACACTGGCCCCCCACCTGTCCCCTCTCACACTGGCCCCCACCTGTCCCCTCTCACACTGGCCCCCACCTGTCCCCTCTCACACTGCCCCCCACCTGTCCCCTCTCACACTGCCCCCCACCTGTCCCCTCTCACACTGGCCCCCCACCTGTCTCCTCTCACACTGCCCCCCCATCTGTCCCCTCTCACACTGGCCCCACCTGTCCACCTGTCCCCTCTCACACTGGCCCCCACCTGTCCCCTCTCACACTGCCCCCCATCTGTCCCCTCTCACACTGCCCCCCCACCTGTCCGCTCTCACACTGCCCCCCACCTGTCCCCTCTCACACTGCCCCCCCACCTGTCCCCTCTCACACTGCCCCCAACCTGTCCCCTCTCACACTGGCCCCCAGCTGTCCCCTCTCACACTGGCCCCCCCACCTGTCCCCACTCACACTGCCCCACCCACCTGTCCTCACTCACACTGCCCCCCCACCTGTCCCCTCTCACACTGGCCCCCAGCTGTCCCCTCTCACACTGGCCCCCAGCTGTCCCCTCTCACACTGGCCCCCAGCTGTCCCCTCTCACACTGGCCCCCCACCTGTCCCCTCTCACACTGGCCCCCACCTGTCCCCTCTGACACTGGCCCCCCACCTGTCCCCTCTCACACTGCCCCCCTCACCTGTCCCCTCTCACACTGCCCCCTTACCTGTCCCCTCTCACACTGCCCCCCCAACTGTCCCCTCTCACACTGGCCCCCCACCTGTCCCCTCTCACACTGGCCCCCCACCTGTCCCCTCTCACACTACCCCCCCACCTGTCCCCTCTCACACTGGCCCTGGACCTGTCCCCTCTCGCACTGGCCCCCACCTGTCCCCTCTCACACTGCCTCCCACCTGTCCCCTCCCACACTGGCCCCCACCTGTCCCCTCTCCCACTGCCCCACACACCTGTCCCCACTCACGTTGCCCCCCACCCTGTCCCCTCTCACACTGCCCCCCCACCTGTCCCCTCTCACACTGCCCCCCACCTGTCCCCTCTCACACTGGCCCCCACCTGTCCCCTCTCACACTGCCCCCCCACCTGTCCCCTCTCACACTGCCCCCCACCTGTCCCCTCTCACACTGGCCCCCACCTGTCCCCTCTCACACTAGCCCCCACCTGTCCCCTCTCACACTGCCCCCCCACCTGTCCCCTCTCACACTGGCCCCCACCTGTCCCCTCTCACACTGGCCTCCACCTGTCCCCTCTCACACTGGCCCTCACCTGTCCCCTCTCACAGTGGCCCTCACCTGTCCCCTCTCACACTGGCCCCCACCTGTCTCCTCTCACACTGCCCCCCCACCTGTTCCGTTTCACACTGCCCCCCACCTGTCCCCTCTCACACTGGGCCCCACCTGTCCCCTCTCACACTGCCCCCCCCACCTGTCCCCTCTCACACTGGCCCCCACCTGTCCCCTCTCACACTGGCCCCCACCTGTCCCCTCTCACACTGGCCCTCACCTGTCCCCTCTAACACTGGCCCTCACCTGTACCCTCTCACACTGGCCCCACCTGTCTCCTCTCACACTGCCCCCCACCTGTTCCTTTTCACACTGCCCCTCACCTGTCCCCTCTCACACTGGCCCCCACCTGTCCCCTCTCACACTGGCCCCCACCTGTCTCCTCTCACACTGGCCCCCACCTGTCTCCTCTCACACTGCCCCCCCACCTGTTCCTTTTCACACTGCCCCCCACCTGTCCCCTCTCACACTGGGCCCCACCTGTCCCCTCTCACACTGCCCCCCCCACCTGTCCCCTCTCACACTGCCCCCCACCTGTCCCCTTTCTCACTGGCCCCCACCTGTCCCCTCTCACACTGGCCCCCACCTGTCCCCTCTCACACTGCCCCCCCACCTGTCCCCTCTCACAATACCCCCCCACCTGTCCCTTCTCACACTGGCCCCCACCTGTCCCCTCTCACTGTGGCCCCCACCTTTCTCCTCTCACACTGCCCCCCCAAATGTCCCTTTTCACACTGCCCCCCACCTGTCCCCTCTCACACTGGCCCCCACATGTCCCCTCTCACCCTGGCCCCCACCTGTTCCCTCTCACACTGGCCCCCAGCTGTCCCCTCTCAAACTAGCCCCCAGCTGTCCCCTCTCACACTGGATCCCCACATGTCCCCTCTCACACTGCCCCCCACCTGTCCCCTCTCAAACTGGCCCCCCACCTGTCCCCTCTCAAACTGGCCCCCACCTGTCCCCTCTCACACTGGCCCCCCCTGCCCCCTCTCACACTGCCCCTCCACCTGTCCCCTCTCACACTGGCCCCCACCTGTCCCCTCTCACACTGGCCCCCCCTGCCCCCTCTCACACTGCCCCTCCACCTGTCCCCTCTCACTCTGGCCCCCACCTGTCCCCTCTCACACTGCCCCCCCACCCGTCCCAACTCACACTGCCCCCCCACCTGTCCTCTCTCACACTGGCCCCCATCTGTCCCTCTCACACTGGCCCCCACCTGTCCCCTCTCACACTGGCCCCCACCTGTCCCCTCTCCCACTGGCCCCCACCTGTCCCCTCTCACACTAACCCCCACACTCGGGAAGTGAACTGTGCTGCCTGGAGGGACATCCTGCGGACATCACAAGGAAGCATGCTGCTTCTTCCATATGTGCTTCTCATGTAAGTTAAGCACAACACTGGCCCCCACCTGTCCCCTCTCACACTGCCCCCCACCTGTCCCCTCTCACACTGCCCCCCCACCTGTCCCCTCTCACACTGGCCCCCACCTGTCCCCTCTCACACTGGCCCCCCACCTGTCCCCTCTCACACTGCCCCCCTACATGTCCCTTCTCTCACTGCCCCCACCTGTCCCCTCTCACACTGCCCCCCACCTGTCCCAACTCACACTGCCCCCCACCTGTCCCCTCTCACACTGGCCCCTCACCTGTCTCCTCTCACACTGCCCCCCCACCTGTCCCCTCTCGCACTGGCCCCCAACTGTCCCCTCTCACACTGGCCCCCACCTGTCCCCTCTCACACTGGCCCCCCACCTGTCCCCTCTCGCACTGGCCCCCACCTGTCCCCTCTCACACTGCCCCCCCACCTGTCCCCTCTCACTCTGGCCCCCACCTGTCCCCTCTCACACTGCCCCCCCACCCGTCCCCACTCACACTGCCCCCCCACCCGTCCCCACTCACACTGCCCCACCCACCTGTCCCCACTCACACTGCCCCCCACCCTGTCCCCTCTCACACTGCCCCCCCATCTGTCCCCTCTCACACTGCCCCCTCACCTGTCCCCTCTCACACTGCCCCCCACCTGTCCCCTCTCACACTGCCCCCCACCTGTCCCCTCTCACACTGCCCCCCCTGTCCCCTCTCACAATGGCCCCCACCTGTCTGTTCTCACACTGGCCCCCACCTGTCCCCTCTCACACTGGCCCCCACCTGTCCCCTCTCACACTGGCCCCCACCTGTCCCCTCTCACACTGCCCCCCACCTGTCCCCTCTCACACTGCCCCCCACCTGTCCCCTCTCACACTGGCCCCCCACCTGTCTCCTCTCACACTGCCCCCCCATCTGTCCCCTCTCACACTGGCCCCACCTGTCCACCTGTCCCCTCTCACACTGGCCCCCACCTGTCCCCTCTCACACTGCCCCCCATCTGTCCCCTCTCACACTGCCCCCCCACCTGTCCGCTCTCACACTGCCCCCCACCTGTCCCCTCTCACACTGCCCCCCCACCTGTCCCCTCTCACACTGCCCCCAACCTGTCCCCTCTCACACTGGCCCCCAGCTGTCCCCTCTCACACTGGCCCCCCCACCTGTCCCCACTCACACTGCCCCACCCACCTGTCCTCACTCACACTGCCCCCCCACCTGTCCCCTCTCACACTGGCCCCCAGCTGTCCCCTCTCACACTGGCCCCCAGCTGTCCCCTCCCACACTGGCCCCCAGCTGTCCCCTCTCACACTGCCCCCCTCACCTGTCCCCTCTCACACTGCCCCCTTACCTGTCCCCTCTCACACTGCCCCCCCAACTGTCCCCTCTCACACTGGCCCCCCACCTGTCCCCTCTCACACTACCCCCCCACCTGTCCCCTCTCACACTGGCCCCGGACCTGTCCCCTCTCGCACTGGCCCCCACCTGTCCCCTCTCACACTGCCTCCCACCTGTCCCCTCCCACACTGGCCCCCACCTGTCCCCTCTCCCACTGCCCCACCCACCTGTCCCCACTCACGTTGCCTTCCACCCTGTCCCCTCTCACACTGCCCCCCCACCTGTCCCCTCTCACACTGCCCCCCACCTGTCCCCTCTCACACTGGCCCCCACCTGTCCCCTCTCACACTGCCCCCCCACCTGTCCCCTCTCACACTGCCCCCCACCTGTCCCCTCTCACACTGGCCCCCACCTGTCCCCTCTCACACTAGCCCCCACCTGTCCCCTCTCACACTGCCCCCCCACCTGTCCCCTCTCACACTGGCCCCCACCTGTCCCCTCTCACACTGGCCTCCACCTGTCCCCTCTCACACTGGCCCTCACCTGTCCCCTCTCACAGTGGCCCTCACCTGTCCCCTCTCACACTGGCCCCCACCTGTCTCCTCTCACACTGCCCCCCCACCTGTTCCTTTTCACACTGCCCCCCACCTGTCCCCTCTCACACTGGGCCCCACCTGTCCCCTCTCACACTGCCCAGCCCCACATGTCCACTCTCACACTGGCCCCCACCTGTCCCCTCTCACACTGGCCCCCACCTGTCCCCTCTCACACTGGCCCTCACCTGTCCCCTCTAACACTGGCCCTCACCTGTACCCTCTCACACTGGCCCCACCTGTCTCCTCTCACACTGCCCCCCACCTGTTCCTTTTCACACTGCCCCTCACCTGTCCCCTCTCACACTGGCCCCCACCTGTCCCCTCTCACACTGGCCCCCACCTGTCTCCTCTCACACTGGCCCCCACCTGTCTCCTCTCACACTGCCCCCCCACCTGTTCCTTTTCACACTGCCCCCCACCTGTCCCCTCTCACACTGGGCCCCACCTGTCCCCTCTCACACTGCCCCCCCCCACCTGTCCCCTCTCACACTGCCCCCCACCTGTCCCCTTTCTCACTGGCCCCCACCTGTCCCCTCTCACACTGGCCCCCACCTGTCCCCTCCCACACTGCCCCCCCACCTGTCCCCTCTCACAATACCCCCCCACCTGTCCCTTTTCACACTGGCCCCCACCTGTCCCCTCTCACTGTGGCCCCCACCTTTCTCCTCTCACACTGCCCCCCCAAATGTCCCTTTTCACACTGCCCCCCACCTGTCCCCTCTCACACTGGCCCCCACATGTCCCCTCTCACCCTGGCCCCCACCTGTTCCCTCTCACACTGGCCCCGAGCTGTCCCCTCTCACACTAGCCCCCAGCTGTCCCCTCTCACACTGGCTCCCCACATGTCCCCTCTCACACTGGCCCCCAGCTGTCCCCTCTCACACTGGCCCCCCACCTGTCCCCTCTCACACTGGCCCCCACCTGTCCCCTCTGACACTGGCCCCCCACCTGTCCCCTCTCACACTGCCCCCCTCACCTGTCCCCTCTCACACTGCCCCCTTACCTGTCCCCTCTCACACTGCCCCCCCAACTGTCCCCTCTCACACTGGCCCCCCACCTGTCCCCTCACACACTACCCCCCACCTGTCCCCTCTCACACTGGCCCCGGACCTGTCCCCTCTCGCACTGGCCCCCACCTGTCCCCTCTCACACTGCCTCCCATCTGTCCCCTCCCACACTGGCCCCCACCTGTCCCCTCTCCCACTGCCCCACCCACCTGTCCCCACTCACGTTGCCTTCCACCCTGTCCCCTCTCACACTGCCCCCCCACCTGTCCCCTCTCACACTGCCCCCCACCTGTCCCCTCTCACACTGGCCCCCACCTGTCCCCTCTCACACTGCCCCCCCACCTGTCCCCTCTCACACTGCCCCCCCACCTGTCCCCTCTCACACTGGCCTCCACCTGTCCCCTCTCACACTGGCCCTCACCTGTCCCCTCTCACAGTGGCCCTCACCTGTCCCCTCTCACACTGGCCCCCACCTGTCTCCTCTCACACTGCCCCCCCACCTGTTCCTTTTCACACTGCCCCCCACCTGTCCCCTCTCACACTGGGCCCCACCTGTCCCCTCTCACACTGCCCAGCCCCACATGTCCACTCTCACACTGGCCCCCACCTGTCCCCTCTCACACTGGCCCCCACCTATCCCCTCTCACACTGGCCCTCACCTGTCCCCTCTAACACTGGCCCTCACCTGTACCCTCTCACACTGGCCCCACCTGTCTCCTCTCACACTGCCCCCCACCTGTTCCTTTTCACACTGCCCCTCACCTGTCCCCTCTCACACTGGCCCCTACCTGTCCCCTCTCACACTGGCCCCCACCTGTCTCCTCTCACACTGGCCCCCACCTGTCTCCTCTCACACTGCCCCCCCACCTGTTCCTTTTCACACTGCCCCTCACCTGTCCCCTCTCACACTGGGCCCAACCTGTCCCCTCTCACACTGCCCCCCCCCCACCTGTCCCCTCTCACACTGCCCCCCACCTGTCCCCTTTCTCACTGGCCCCCACCTGTCCCCTCTCACACTGGCCCCCACCTGTCCCATCTCACACTGCCCCCCCACATGTCCCCTCTCACAATACCCCCCCACCTGTCCCTTCTCACACTGGCCCCCACCTGTCCCCTCTCACTGTGGCCCCCACCTTTCTCCTCTCACACTGCCCCCCCAAATGTCCCTTTTCACACTGCCCCCCACCTGTCCCCTCTCACACTGGCCCCCACATGTCCCCTCTCACCCTGGCCCCCACCTGTTCCCTCTCACACTGGCCCCCAGCTGTCCCCTCTCACACTAGCCCCCAGCTGTCCCCTCTCACACTGGCTCCCCACATGTCCCCTCTCACACTGCCCCCCACCTGTCCCCTCTCAAACTGGCCCCCACCTGTCCCCTCTCACACTGGCCCCCCCTGCCCCCTCTCACACTGCCCCTCCACCTGTCCCCTCTCACACTGGCCCCCACCTGTCCCCTCTCACACTGGCCCCCCCTGCCCCCTCTCACACTGCCCCTCCACCTGTCCCCTCTCACTCTGGCCCCCACCTGTCCCCTCTCACACTGCCCCCCCACCCGTCCCCACTCACACTGCCCCCCACCTGTCCTCTCTCACACTGGCCCCCACCTGTCCCCTCTCACACTGGCCCCCATCTGTCCCTCTCACACTGGCCCCCACCTGTCCCCTCTCACACTGGCCCCCACCTGTCCCCTCTCCCACTGGCCCCCACCTGTCCCCTCTCACACTAACCCCCACACTCGGGAAGTAAACTGTGCTGCCTGGAGGGACATCCTGCGGACATCACAAGGAAGCATGCTGCTTCTTCCATATGTGCTTCTCATGTAAGTTAAGCACAACACTGGCCCCCACCTGTCCCCTCTCACACTGCTCCCCACCTGTCCCCTCTCACACTGCCCCCCCACCTGTCCCCTCTCACACTGGCCCCCACCTGTCCCCTCTCACACTGGCCCCCCACCTGTCCCCTCTCACACTGCCCCCCCACCTGTCCCCTCTCACACTGCCCCCCTACATGTCCCTTCTCTCACTGCCCCCACCTGTCCCCTCTCACACTGCCCCCCACCTGTCCCAACTCACACTGCCCCACACCTGTCCCCTCTCACACTGGCCCCCCACCTGTCTCCTCTCACACTGCCCCCCCACCTGTCCCCTCTCGCACTGGCCCCCAACTGTCCCCTCTCGCACTGGCCCCCAACTGTCCCCTCTCACACTGCCCCCCCACCTGTCCCCTCTCACACTGGCCCCCACCTGTCCCCTCTCACACTGGCCCCCCACCTGTCCCCTCTCGCACTGGCCCCCACCTGTCCCCTCTCACACTGCCCCCCCACCTGTCCCCTCTCACTCTGGCCCCCACCTGTCCCCTCTCACACTGCCCCCCCACCCGTCCCCACTCACACTGCCCCCCCACCCGTCCCCACTCACACTGCCCCCCCACCCGTCCCCACTCACACTGCCCCCCCACCCGTCCCCACTCACACTGCCCCACCCACCTGTCCCCACTCACACTGCCCCCCACCCTGTCCCCTCTCACACTGCCCCCCACCCTGTCCCCTCTCACACTGCCCCCCCACCTGTCCCCTCTCACACTGCCCCCCACCTGTCCCCTCTCACACTGCCCCCCACCTGTCTCCTCTCACACTGCCCCCCCGTCCCCTCTCACAATGGCCCCCACCTGTCTGTTCTCACACTGGCCCCCACCTGTCTGTTCTCACACTGCCCCCCACCTGTCCCCTCTCACACTGGCCCCCCACCTGTCCCCTCTCACACTGGCCCCCACCTGTCCCCTCTCACACTGGCCCCCACCTGTCCCCTCTCACACTGCCCCCCACCTGTCCCCTCTCAAACTGCCCCCCACCTGTCCCCTCTCACACTGCCCCCCACCTGTCCCCTCTCACACTGGCCCCCCACCTGTCTCCTCTCACACTGGCCCCCACCTGTCCCCTCTGACACTGGCCCCCCACCTGTCCCCTCTCACACTGCCCCCCTCACCTGTCCCCTCTCACACTGCTCCCTTACCTGTCCCCTCTCACACTGCCCCCCCAACAGTCCCCTCTCACACTGGCCCCCCACCTGTCCCCTCTCACACTACCCCCCCACCTGTCCCCTCTCACACTGGCCCCGGACCTGTCCCCTCTCGCACTGGCCCCCACCTGTCCCCTCTCACACTGCCTCCCACCTGTCCCCTCCCACACTGGCCCCCACCTGTCCCCTCTCCCACTGCCCCACCCACCTGTCCCCACTCACGTTGCCCCCCACCCTGTCCCCTCTCACACTGCCCCCCCACCTGTCCCCTCTCACACTGCCCCCCACCTGTCCCCTCTCACACTGGCCCCCACCTGTCCCCTCTCACACTGCCCCCCCACCTGTCCCCTCTCACACTGGCCCCCACCTGTCCCCTCTCACACTGGCCTCCACCTGTCCCCTCTCACACTGGCCCTCACCTGTCCCCTCTCACAGTGGCCCTCACCTGTCCCCTCTCACACTGGCCCCCACCTGTCTCCTCTCACACTGCCCCCCCACCTGTTCCTTTTCACACTGCCCCCCACCTGTCCCCTCTCACACTGGGCCCCACCTGTCCCCTCTCACACTGCCCCCCCCACCTGTCCCCTCTCACACTGGCCCCCACCTGTCCCCTCTCACACTGGCCCCCACCTGTCCCATCTCACACTGGCCCTCACCTGTCCCCTCTCACACTGGCCCTCACCTGTCCCCTCTCACACTGCCCCTCACCTGTTCCTTTTCACACTGCCCCTCACCTGTCCCCTCTCACACTGGCCCCCACCTGTCCCCTCTCACACTGGCCCCCACCTGTCTCCTCTCACACTGCCCCACACCTGTCCCTTTTCACACTGCCCCCCACCTGTCCCCTTTCTCACTGGCCCCCACCTGTCCCCTCTCACACTGGCCCCCACCTGTCCCCTCTCACACTGCCCCCCCACCTGTCCCCTCTCACAATACCCCCCACCTGTCCCTTCTCACACTGGCCCCCACCTGTCCCCTCTCACTGTGGCCCCCACCTTTCTCCTCTCACACTGCCCCCCCAAATGTCCCTTTTCACACTGCCCCCCACCTGTCCCCTCTCACACTGGTCCCCACCTGTCCCCTCTCACCCTGGCCCCCACCTGTTCCCTCTCACACTGGCCCCCAGCTGTCCCCTCTCACACTAGCCCCCAGCTGTCCCCTCTCACACTGGCTCCCCACATGTCCCCTCTCACACTGCCCCCCACCTGTCCCCTCTCAAACTGGCCCCCACCTGTCCACTCTCACACTGGCCCCCCTGCCCCCTCTCACACTGCCCCTCCACCTGCCCCCTCTCACACTGGCCCCCACCTGTCCCCTCTCACAATGGCCCCCACCTGCCCCTCTCACACTGGCCCAACCTGTCCCCTCTCACACTGGCCCCCACCTGTCCCCTCACACAGTGCCCCCCACCTGTCCCCTCTCACACTGCCCCCCACCTGTCCCCATTCTCACTGGCCCCCACCTGTCCCCTCTCACACTGCCCCCCCACCTTTCCCCTCTCACACTGCCCCCCCACCTGTCCCCTCTCACACTGCCCCCCCACCTGTCCCCTCTCACTCTGGCCCCCACCTGTCCCCTCTCACACTGCCCCCCCACCCGTCCCCACTCACACTGCCCCCCCACCCGTCCCCACTCACACTGCCCCCCCACCCGTCCCCACTCACACTGCCCCACCCACCTGTCCCCTCTCACACTGCCCCCCCTGTCCCCTCTCACAATGGCCCCCCACCTGTCCCCTCTCACACTGGCCCCCACCTGTCCCCTCTCACACTGGCCCCCCACCTGTCCCCTCTCACACTGCCCCCCTCACCTGTCCCCTCTCACACTGCCCCCCCACCTGTCCCGTCTCACACTGGCCCCCCACCTGTCCCCTCTCACACTGCCCCCCTCACCTGTCCCCTCTCACACTGCCCCCCACCTGTCCCCTCTCACACTGGCCCCCCACGTGTCCCCTCTCACACTGCCCCCCACCTGTCTCCTCTCACACTGCCCCCCCACCTGTCCCCTCTCACACTGCCCCCCACCTGTCCCCTCTCACACTGGCCCCAAACTGTCCCATCTCACACTGGCCCCCACCTGTCCCCTCTCACACTGCCCCCCACCTGTCCCCTCTCACACTGGCCCCAAACTGTCCCATCTCACACTGGCCCCCACCTGTCCCCTCTCACACTGGCCCCCACCTTTCCCCTCTCACACTGATCCCCCACCTGTCCCCTCTCACACTGATCCCCCACCTGTCCCCTCTCACACTGCCCCCACCTGTCCCCTCTCACACTGGCCCCCACCTGTCCCCTCTCACACTGGCCCGCAGCTGTCCCCTCTCACACTGCCCCCACACCTGTCCCCCCTACAATTGCCCCTACCTGTCCCCTCTCACACTGGCCCCCACCTCTCCCCTCTCACACTGCCCCCACACCTGTCCCCCCTACAATGGCATCTACATGTCCCCTCTCACACTGCCCCTCCACCTGTCCCCTCTCACACTTCCCCCCACCTGTCCCCTCTCACACTGGCCCCCACCTGTCCCCTCTCACACTGGCCCCCACCTGTCACTTCTCACACTGGCCCCAACCTGTCCGCTCTCACACTGGCCCCCACCTGTCCATTCTCACACATTCCCCCACCTGTCCCCTCTCACACTGTCCCCCCACCTGTCCCCTCTCACACTGGCCCCCCCCTGTCCCCTCTCACACTGGCCCCCACCTATCCATTCTCACACTGTCCCCCACCACACTGTCCCCCACCTGTCCCTCTCACACTACCCCCCACCTGTCCCCTCTCGCACTTCCCCCCCACCTGTCCCCTCTCACACTGGCCCCCACCTGTCCCCTCTCACACTGACCCCCACCTGTCACTTCTCACACTGGCCCTCACCTGTCCCCTCTCACACTGGCCCCCACCTGTCCCCTCTCACACTGGCCCCCACCTGTCCATTCTCACACTGTCCCCCACCTGTCCCCTCTCACACTTGCCCCCCACCTGTCCCCTCTCACACTGTCGCCCACCTGTCCCTCTCACACTGCCCCCCACCTGTCCCCTCTCACAATGCCCCCCCACCTGTCCCTTCTCACACTGGCCCCCACCTGTCCCCTCTCACTGTCGCCCCCACCTTTCTCCTCTCACACTGCCCCCCCAAATGTCCCTTTTCACACTGCCCCCCACCTGTCCCCTCTCACATGGCCCCCACCTGTCTCCTCTCACACTGCCCGATACCTGTCCCCTCTCACACTGGCCCCCAGCTGTCCCCTCTCACACTGGCCCCCACCTGTCCCCTCTCACACTGGCCCCCCACCTGTCCCCTCTCACACTGGCCCCCCCACCTGTCTCCTCTCACACTGCCCCCCCACCTGTCCCCTCTCACACTGCCCCCCACCTGTCCCCTCTCACACTGGCCCCCCACTGTCCCATCTCACACTGGCCCCCACCTGTCCCCTCTCACACTGGCCCCCACCTGTCCCCTCTCACACTGGCCCCCACCTGTCCCCTCTCACACTGCCCCCCACCTGTCCCCTCTCGCACTGCCCCCCCACCTGTCCCCTCTCACACTGGCCCCCACCTGTCCCCTCTCACACTGGCCCCCACCTGTCACTTCTCACACTGGCCCCCACCTGTCCCCTCTCACACTGGCCCAACCTGTCCCCTCTCACACTGGCCCCCACCTGTCCAATCTCACACTGTCCCCCACCTGTCCCCTCTCACACTTGCCCCCCACCTGTCCCCTCTCACACTGTCGCCCACCTGTCCCTCTCACACTGCCCCCCACCTGTCCCCTCTCACAATGCCCCCCCACCTGTCCCTTCTCACACTGGCCCCCACCTGTCCCCTCTCACTGTGACCCCCACCTTTCTCCTCTCACACTGCCCCCCAAATGTCCCTTTTCACACTGCCCCCCACCTGTCCCCTCTCACATGGCCCCCACCTGTCTCCTCTCACACTGCCCCCCACCTGTCCCCTCTCACACTGCCCCCCACCTGTCCCCTCTCACATGGCCCCCACCTGTCTCCTCTCACACTGCCCCCCACCTGTCCCCTCTCACACTGGCCCCCAGCTGTCCCCTCTCACACTGGCCCCCACCTGTCCCCTCTCACACTGGCCCCCCACCTGTCCCCTCTCACACTGGCCCCCCCACCTGTCTCCTCTCACACTGCCCCCCACCTGTCCCCTCTCACACTGCCCCCCACCTGTCCCCTCTCACACTGGCCCCCCCACTGTCCCATCTCACACTGGCCCCCCACCCTGTCCCCTCTCACACTGGCCTCCACCTGTCCCCTCTCACACTGGCCCCCACCTGTCCCCTCTCACACTGCCCCCACACCTGTCCCCCCTACAATGGCCCCTACCTGTCCCCTCTCACACTGCCCCTCCACCTGTCCCCTCTCACACTTCCTCCCCACCTGTCCCCTCTCACACTGGCCCCCACCTGTCCCCTCTCACACTGGCCCCCAGCTGTCACCTCTCACACTGGCCCCCACCTGTCCCCTCTCACACTGGCCCCCACCTGTCCATTCTCACACACTCCCCCACCTGTCCCCTCTCACACTGGCCCCCCACCTGTCCCCTCTCACACTGGCCCCCACCTGTCCCCTCTCACACTGGCCCCCACCTGTCCATTCTCACACTGTCCCCCACCTGTCCTCTCTCACACTGCCCCCCACCTGTCACCTCTCACACTGGCCCCCACCTGTCCCCTCTCACACTGGCCCCCACCTGTCCCTCTCACACTGGCCCCCACCTGTCCCCTCTCACACTGGCCTCCACCTGTCCCCTCTCACACTGGCCCTCACCTGTCCCCTCTCACAGTGGCCCTCACCTGTCCCCTCTCACACTGGCCCCCACCTGTCTCCTCTCACACTGCCCCCCACCTGTCCCCTCTCACACTGGCCCCCACCTGTCCCCTCTCACACTGGCCCCCACCTGTCCCCTCTCACACTGGCCCTCACCTGTCCCCTCTCACACTGGCCCTCACCTTTCCCCTCTCACACTGGCCCCCACCTGTCTCCTCTCACACTGCCCCTCACCTGTTCCTTTTCACACTGCCCCTCACCTGTCCCCCTCTCACACTGGCCCCCACCTGTCCCCCTCTCACACTGGCCCCCACCTGTCTCCTCTCACACTGCCCCACACCTGTCCCTTTTTACACTGCCCCCCCACCTGTCCCCTTTCTCACTGGCCCCCACCTGTCCCCTCTCACACTGGCCCCCACCTGTCCCCTCTCACACTGCCCCCCCACCTGTCCCCTCTCACACTGCCCCCCACCTGTCCCCTCTCACACTGCCCCCCACCTGTCCCCTCTCACAATGCCACCACACCTGTCCCCCCTACAATGGCCCCTACCTGTCCCCTCTCACAATGCCCCTCCACCTGTCCCCTCTCAAACTGGCCCCCACCTGTCCCCTCTCACACTGCCCCCCCCCTGCCCCCTCTCACACTGCCCCTCCACCTGTCC